>CM051235.1:272022169-273278835 GCA_027917425.1 Gastrophryne carolinensis | reverse complement strand
AGTGACCCGCCGATGATTATATTGTAAGATGTTTGTTACTGCCGTTTAATACTCTCACCGGTGGCACTGCTTAGCTGCCCCGTCTGACGTTCTTGTTGTTAAGCCAGTTGTTCAGTAGACCCCTTTTTGCCCTGTGGATCCACGGTGTAGCCCACGTTGAGCTTGGTGTCAGTCACTTTCTCCCAATTAGGCCTGAGTCGGCTCCCCTCTGTTTAGAGGTGGCCGAGATCTAGTGCAGACGCACAATAGTTTTTTTTTTTTTTTTTTTGTAGGGCAGGTACCCCGGTGGGACTAGGCTCCTGGAGTTGTGTCCCGGCGTGGGCATAGCCCAGGGTCCACAGGTGCCTTTTAATTTTTCTGTGTTCCCCTCCTTCCCTTGCATTGTCTTCTATTCTACTTTCCCCACTTATACCTACTCCTAAGCCTATCCCTAACTCCCCCTTCTTCCCCCGGCTCCCCCTCCTCCTCTTCCTTCTCCGGGACCTTGGGTCGATTGGACGGTGATCGTTGCCTGATACTGTTTACTAGTTCTTGCAGTCTGTCTAGCTTCTCTGGTGGACTTAGTTGGTCCTCTCCCCTTCCTAATTAGACCTCATTTAGTACTCATTGTTCCAGTAATATGACCGACACTAACCTAATTTCTTTCAATGTGAAAGGGTTTAACACTCCGGAGAAGAGGTCAATGATTTTGAACAACCTCAGAGCACAGAAGGCGCAGGTGGCCTTTCTACAGGAGACACATTTCAAGGTGTCCAACCCTCCCGTCTAAAGGAATAAGGTATTTCCGGTTTCCTACCACAGCTTTTCCCCAGACTCACGGTCAAGGGGACTGAGCATACTCATCTCCAGATCTGTGGCCTGGGAGGAAGTGGGCTCTCTGAGTGGTGGAGAGGGTCGCTGGCTCTTAGTAAAGGGGAAAATCTGATCCGAGCTTTTTACCCTGGCCAACTTGTACCTTCCCAATGTGGGGCAGATACCCTTCCTGGAAGAGGTCTTAGAGAACCTAGCGAACTATTCAGAGGGGAGGGTGATCATGGGGGTGGGGGACTTCAATTTTTCCCTAGAACCTCTAATTGATACCTCCAAAGGACATTCCTATATGTCCTATGCAAAACTCAAAAGGGTCAGGAAGCTGCTGCATACATATCAGCTGGTAGACCCGTGGTGGATATTAAACCCTGACGGGCGGGATTATACATTCTATTCTTCTCCTCATAACATGTACTCTAGAATAGATATGTTCCTGAGCCAACACCATTCCCTCCCTGGGACCTTGTCTGCCTCTATAGGCAACATTACGATTTCGGATCACGCCCCTGTGAGTATCCGGTTAGCATCCAGTGAGTGTGCACCTCGGCCTTGGTCGTGGACACTAAACAAGTCCCTGATACAGGACCCAACGATAAGGGAGGAAATGAAACTGGTCTTGCAAAACTATTTTCAGGAAAACGCTTCACCAGAGATTAGCGCACCAGTGGTTTGGGAGGCCTATAAGTGCGTCATCCGAGGGGCACTAATCCAGAGAGGGGCAAGGGTTAAAAAAGAGAAGGGTAAACAAATAAACTACCTGCTGGACGAAATTAAAAAAATTAGAGGGTGCCCACAAGCAGTCGCTGGCGGGGACGCATCTGGTGTCCTTGACTGCTCTCAGAGACCGTCTTACGGAAACTGCTATGTGACAGAACCAAACTTCAGCTTATTAAGAGCCGGAGAGTATTTTACGAGTCGGGGGATAAGTGTGGAAGACTCCTGGCTTCGGCTCTGAGAGGGGAAAGGGCTAGAACCTATATCCCTAAAGTTCTAAACCAGGTGGGGACAGTGGTTCACACGGATAGGGAGATTGCAGAAGTATTCAGGAAATATTATGAAGCGCTTTACAATATTTCACCCAGCTTCAGGGAGACAAGGCAGAAAAGATTGATAATTATATAACGCAATCAGGCCTTCCTAAAATCCCACCGGCACTGATCGAACAGCTAGAAGATTCCATTACAGCGGATGAGTTAAGTAGAGCCATAAAGGAGTCTGCTAATGGGAAAACACTGGGTCCAGATGGGCTTCAATTGTTGTACTTTAAAGTTTTTTCTGAGGTCCTGTTACCATGTCACCGGGTCTTTAACTCCCTTGCAGAAGGTACTCCCCTCCCCTTGGATAGTCTCCGAGCCCAAATATCTGTGATCCCGAAGGAGGGCAAAGATCCAACACAAAGCTCTAGCTATAGACCAATTTCTCTCCTCAACACGGACATTAAATTGTTTGCCAAAATACTTGCCTCCCGTCTCGCCCCACACCTACATCATGTCATTCACCTAGACCAAGTAGGGTTTATGCCACTTAGAGAAGCAAGAGATAACACGGTAAAGGTCTTAAATCTGCTAGACATAATACACAAGACAAAGCTCCCTGCGGTTCTCCTTGCCACCGATGCCGAGAAGGCCTTCGACAGGGTACAGTGGGACTTCATGCTGGGAGTCCTGCGGCACGTGGGCCTAGTATGATATCTTGGATCACCAGTCTCTATCACCACCCATCGGCAGTGGTGAGAGTTAATGGCCTCCTGTCGGAGCCTTTTGGCATTGGGAATGGGACAAGGCAGGGGTGCCCCCTTTCACCTCTCATTTTCATTATGACATTAGAGCCATTCCTTTGTAGAGTAAGGGCAAACCCCAGCATACGAGGAGTCTCCCTCCCCTCTGGTCATTACAAAACAGCGGCATATGCTGACGATTTGATCTTCTTTGTGTTCTGTCCTGAAGTTACCCTCCCTAACCTGATGCAAGAGCTAGATGCCTACAGGTACGTGTCAAACTACAAGATAAACCTACAAAAATCTGAGGCCCTGAAATTTTTTTTTTTTAAATGGGCTAGCGAACACATCACCTACTTAGGTACTAAAATTGGTAAAACACTAGATAAAATATTCCCCTTGAATTTCCCCCCACTTCTGCGGGGCTTTGTCAGAGACACAGAGGCGTGGGCCCTTAACAACTGTCCTGGTTTGGGAGATGTAATGCTCTAAAAATGAATTTATTACCTCGCCTCTTGTACCTGATGCAAGCACTACCGCTGGACATCCCGAACTCCTTCCTACAGAAAGTGGGAGCCCTGTTTGCTAAGTTCATATGGCTTGGGAAAAATCCTAGAGTCAGTAAGAAGGTCTTGAGGAGAACGAAGGAGAACGGGGGAATGGGACTCCCAGATCACAGCTTATACTATGCCGCCACGCACCTGTGTAGAATTATCGACTGGTGCAGACACTCACAACACAAACAGTGGGTGCAGATAGAGCAGGGAAACACCCCTCTCCCCCTGAGATTTCTACCCTGGTTGGCAAAACAGCACTTGGGAGCTATGACGAAACATCCGACAATAGGGGCCTCCATTAAGGTTTTCAAAAAATTTCTCCTGACTTTTCGCCACTGTATCCAATCTTGGGAAATCCTGCATTTCCACCGGGACTGTCGAGCGGTACGGCAGAGAGATGGATAGAGGGTGGGATAGGCAGGGTTAGACTCTTCCAGCGGGGTGGGGCCTGGGAACCGCTTGCCGAGCTTGCAGACGCCAGAGGTCTGCCTAGATGGAACGTTTGGCAGGAGCTACAATTGAGGCACTTCTTATCATCTATCCAGAGGCAGGCTTTGGGTGCTAGGGAGCTCACCCCATTTGAGAGGTTATGTGAGGAGGAGGGTCCGATCCAGCACGTCCTCTCTATGGCGTATAAAATGTTGATTGTCCCGGAGGGGACAGCGGTGCCATCCTTTGTTCATAGATGGGAGGAAGCCCTGGACACCTCTTTCACTACCAAGCAATGGACCAAGATAGCTAGCTTAGCGCACGATACGGCCAGATGTACTAGGTACAAAGAATGCAATTACAAGATACTCACTGGTTGGTATAGAGTGCCTGCTATTTTGCATAAATGGTTCCCGGGTGTGTCTCCTCTCTGCTGGCGCTGTGGCCGGGAGAGGGGAGACCTCCATATTTTCTGGTCCTGCCCTGTCCTGACCGGCTTCTGGTCAACAGTTAAGACAATTGCGGAGCGCGTGCTGGGGGAGACACTTCCGGGGGGCCCGGCCTTTTTTCTTCTCCACCACTCAGAAATATCCGCAAAGAGCTACCGGAAATCCATCAGTTGGTTAATGTGGCAAGGGCGTGTATCCCGGTACTGTGGAAAAAGACGGAGCCACCTAGCGTTCTTCTGTGGCTCAACAGGGTCTCGGAGATGAAGATATACGAGGGCATAATTGCGGAGCGCAACGAGATTTCTGAGGCACATATCCGCAGGTGGGCCGGTTGGGACTCATTTGTGTACTCCCCTGAATACAAGGTTCTTACCGATGCAGCTCAGTGAAATCAGTGGGGTGGAGCTGTTCCCTTACTGCACTCTCCTCTCCCCTTCTACCTTCCTTTCTCCTTCATCTCTTTCCCTTGTTTGAAATACTTGCCTGCTTTAGCATTCGGGACATGGTGAGAGATGTCGAACGCTTTTGTGAACCTGGGGTGGCTGCCTCCAAGGCTGCCCCACAGAATTGATGGTGTAATGGTTGCGCCCGACGATCATAATGACAAATACACAGGAAAGTTTGTCAGGTATTATTACTTTTATTGTGTCTTTTCGAATACAAGGTCATGGACTCAGTTTATTTGCAATGCCTGAATGTCTTGTAATGTTTTTTCCTGATTTATTCTAAATATAGAATATATATAAAAAAAAAAAATTCCTCACAAAGCAGGAGAGATCTATACTCTTCTCTACCCGCATCCTCAGATGCCCCGTCCAAGAGACACTTAAGCACCCCTTTAATGGCAATAGCCATAATAGCAGAGGCCCAAACAGGGCGCAGCGCCGTCCAAACACAGGCAAAGGTGTGACAAGCCAGTTGGTCCAAGCGCCAGTCCTCACCATCCCGCAGGTTAGTAGTATCAGATGAATGCATGACAGATGTATTGGACAACCCGAGAACGGGGGAATCCACCTTGGGAGGACATGATCAACGCTTAACAACATCAGCAGGAAAGGGATACCTCTTGTCCCAACTCTTAGGCACCCCTGGCAGCTTGCTAGGCCGTTCCCATTCCTTGAGCACTAGATTATTGAAGTGAGACTGCTCAGGGAACTCCCTACGTGGCTTAACCGTATGAAAAAGTCTCACCCTGCTGCTGCGGAGCCACTGCCGAGGGAGAAATACAAAGCACTTCAAAAATGTGACTCAACAACCTGTCAGTGTCATCAGGGGACCACAGGTCTTTCCCAAAGGGAGTCCCAGTACCACCGTAAATTTTTGGTTGTTCCTCAGAGGATTCAGAATCAGAAAATAATTCATCCTCCTCAAGGGGGTAGGGACCTGAGAGTGAGTAAAGGCCCTCATCTTCTACAGGGAAGAGGGAAACCGCGGGTGATAAATGCCGCTTCTTAGCAGAAGCCTTACGCGGGGCTGACCCAGCAAGATGTTTTTCAATGCTGGCCACCCGTGCAGCTAAATCAGGTTAAGACGCCCCACTAGTATGCCCCTTGGTGGGGGTCAGATGTAAGCGTGGGAGGGTAGGTGAGGACAGAGGGGGGGGGCACCACCAGGCCCAGTAACAGACAGCCGAGACTGCAGCGCAAGTACCTGCTGGGCAAAGGATACACAAACCCTGACATCATCACTTATGGGGGATACCTCACACGCAACACATAGCCGGGCTTGTTCCCGAAGGAACCCCAGGCCCATTTTCCCCAGAAGCCTCCATATTGTGATTTGAATGGCACAACAGGCCAGAAAGGGTTAACGCTAATAAGCTACCCGGGATGCCCCAAGAACCCGCTAGGGAAGTGGGAGATAGTGAGGGGAGATGGCCGGGAGAAACCACAGTGCCGAAGTTTTAACCCGCCTGAAAGACATAACAAAACATTCCCATAAGAATACAGCAGAAGGAATATACTGAAAAAAAAACACCCCACCGGGGCTACTCACGGACCGCAGGGAGCCAGCAGCACACGCAGCTAAGCACAGGCAAAATGGCGTCCGCAGACCTCAAGGGGCGGGCCGTGGAGATGTGATGTGAAAATCGCCATCCACAGAGCCCCCCCCCCCCGAAGAGCGCAAAACGCTCTTCAGGGGGGGCCAATATCAGCCTGGCAGCCCTGAGGTAAATTACGCCGCCGTCCGCGGAGCGCTGTACAAGCGCGCGGGGGCGGCATACAAGGCGACAGTAACACAGTACAAAGTTAAAACATAAAAATATCGTTTTTTACCACTAGTCAGCCCCCCCCCCCCCCCCCCCGGAGATCTCCCAGAGGGAGAGCGAGGCAGGAATAGAAAGGATTTCCAGGGAGACGATGGCGCCCAGAAGACAATGGGAGGAGTGAGGGTGGAGGGGAAACCTATGGGAATAAGGGTTAACTGCACAGGTTGAGCCTGGCAAAAACCCATGGAGAAGGGGGTCATCCCAAAAGGCTCACCATCAGCCTGAACCGCCTAGCCTGTCAGGGCAGGGACTGTGGTAGGAGCATAGCTCCTCAGCACCTAGCTGGTGCTTACTGACCTACCTTCACCCGAACCTTGTCAGCCGAGGCTGATAGGCAACAATATGGAACGGAACGGGTGGGAATAGTCCTGCAGGGCCGCAGGCATATAAGCCCCGCTCACCTGCGCCACATAGAGAGCTATCTTCTATCTTCGCAGCCCCGAACTGCAGAAAAGAACTGGGGATTTTGTGGGAGGTCCCTGACTTATATAGGGCCGGGAGGAGCCACAAGCTGTTTTCTGCAGTCCAGCGCCATCTTGTGGATGTATTACCCATGTGTAAGGAATATTCTGGAACAGGACGTGCTGTATACTTAGAATATTGCTTTAGTGTCTGCAGGAACATAACCCTTCTCCCTTGCTCCAACCCTCTTCCATTTAAGAAGGAGCTTTGTCATGTGACTGACTGTAGGATGCTGGATAGAGACTGTCCCTTCCCCGATGTTCTAGTGGCAGTCAGTGCATCGTCTTCACACAATGATAGATTTGTTGTCCAAAAATTCTGGATCTTTTATTAAAAATACAATTCTGTGATTACTCACCTGTAGATTTGGTATTATATGTATACAGCACGTCCTGTTCCAGAAGATATTCCTTACTCTTGGGTTATACATCCAGTAGATGCAAAAGTGTCTGAATCTGACAAATTTGTTGAGGCGCTTTAAATCCAGGATGGGTCTGATCCCATCCTTTTTGGGAACAATGAAAAGATTGGAACAATATCCTTTGCCCCTTTCCCTCAAGAGCACCCGGCAGATGACCAATTCCAGAAGGCCTTGGACAACAAGGAACAGACCCTGGGCTGACAGGGGGTTTTGAGCTAACTGGGATTTGATGAATCTTGGGGGCGGCCAGGCTGCAAACTCTATCTTGTAACTGGAGGACACTACCTCCTGAATCCACCGGTCTGAGACATGACACCTCCAGACATGAGCCACCCCCCACCCAGATGGGTGAGGGCGCCCCTTCATGCCTGAAGGGGCTTGGGGGAGGACTTATGCTTGGGACCCCAGGAGGGGCCAGGGCGGCCACGTCCTCTGCCCCGCCCCAAAAATCTCCACGGGCTCCAGCAAAGGAAGCTCCCCGTCCAATTCTGGAGCCACAGAAGGAAGGAAGAAAGGCACCTGAACCCCGAAAGGGCCTGGGCTGCCTTCTACGCAGAGACAACTTGCCTCCCTTAGCAAACAAGTCCAGACGTTCACCAAAGAGGCGCGGCCCCTTGAAGGGAAAACCAGTGAGAGCCTTCTTAGCAGCGTTGTCAGCTGCCGCAGGCAGACTGAGCGGCGGATCGCCACCAACAAGGCAGAAGCCCTGCCACACATTCTAATGGTATCATCCAAGGCAGAGAGAACACATACTCTTCACTACCTGCATCATCAGGGGCCCCATCTAAGAGACCCCTGAGCAGGCTTTTAATAGCAACAGCCGTAATGGCAGAGGCACAGACCGGATGCAGCACGGTCTCCACACAGTCAAAGGCATGGCAAGCCAGCTGATCTATGCGCCTGTCCTCCCCATCCCTCAGTGTAGTAGAGTCAGGGGAATGCATGATGGATGTGTTGGACAAACCCAGAACTGGTGCATCCACCTCGGGAGGACATGACCATCGTTTAACCATCTCAGCGGGAAAGGGATACCTCTTATCCCAACTCTTTGGCACCCCGGGAAGCCGGCTAGGCCGCTCCCACTCTTTGAGCACCAGATTATTAAAGTGAGTTTGTTCAGGAAACTCCAAGCATGGTTTAACAGAATGAAACAGCTCCCCCTGCTGTTGCGGAGCCACGGCAGGAGGAAATGTGAGCTAAAAGCCTGTCAGTATCATCTGAAGCCCAGGGGCCAGACCCAGAATCGGCACCATAAACCTTAGGCTGATCCTCAGATGATTCTGAATCAGAAAATAATTCCCCCTCTTCCAGGGGGTATAACCGGTAACATCAAAAAATTCCTCAGCCTCCATAGTAAAGAGGGAAACACCAGGTAATAAATGCCGCTTCCTAGCAGAAGCCTTACACGGGCCAGAGCCAGCAATATGTCTCTCAATGCTGGCCACCCGTGCAGCCAAATCAGGTTGAGACTCCCCACTGGTATGCCCCTCACTAGGAGTGAGATGTAAGCATGGGGGAGTAGGCGAAGCCCGAGGGGGCACAGGCCCAGCCACTGGTAACCCTGACTGCAGCGCAAGTGTCTGCTGGGCGCAGGGTACACACACCCTGACATCATCACTTATAGGGGATACCCCACACGCCACACACAGCCGGGCTTGTCCCGAAGGAACCCCAAGCACATTATCCTGAGAAGCCTCCATATGGTGATTATTGTGGCACAATATGCCAAATCGGGATTGACACCAATAAGGCTACCCGGGATGCAGCAATAGCCCGCTAGGGAAGTGGGAGATATACAATACAAAAGCCCGCCAATAAGGGGTTAACGCTAAAAGGGAATAGGACCGGGAGAAACCACTAAAAAGTTTGACCCGCCTGTAAGACATAAAGCAAAGTACCCGTAAGCATAATACAATGAAATACAAAGAAGAGCCAGCCCGCAGGGGCTCTTACAGAGTGCGATAGGGAGACGCCAGACACGCAGGAGCTCCAGAATGGCGCCCACATATACCTCGAGGGGTGGGCCGCGGAGAAGTGATGCGGAAAACGTCATCCGCACCCCCCCCGAAGAGCGCAAATATGCGCCCCCGTGACAAGGCCAACCAATGACGGCGCAGTAGCGCCTGAGGCAATGTCGCTGCCGTCCGCGGAGCCGAGTACAAGCGTGCAGCGAAGGCAGCATTAATACAAGCCAGTACAAAAGGCAAAAAATGAAAACACATATTAAATACATACACCCCCCCCGAGATCTACCCAGGGGGAGCGAAGGGGAAGCAGCGGACCACCTAAGAGGAGCCTAACTGAGAGGACAGGGGGCGAAGGGCACATGGCCGTGGGAAGGGCATCCCATAAGGCTCACCATGGGCCTGTACCGCCTACCCTTTGGTGGGGGACTGCGGTAGGAGCAGCGCTCCTTAGCACCTGGCAGCGGTGCTGCCTACCATCACCCGACCAGTGCAGCCTAAGCTGGGAGGCAAAGAAAGGAACGGGTGGGAATAGTCCTACAGGGCCACAAGCTAATAAGCCCCGCCCACCTGCGAGTAGAAAGAGCCATCTTCTAGTCATCGCAGCCCAGACTGCAGAGAAGAACTGGGGAATTTGTGGGAGGTCCCTGGCATATATGGGGCTGGGAGGAGCCACTTTTCTGTCTCTGCAGTCCAGCGCCATCTACTGGATGTATAACCCAAGAGTAAGCAATATCTTCTGGAACAGGACAAGCTGTATACTTAGAATATAGAAAGAAAGCCCTCCCAACATATACCCAGGTTTACTGAAGGTATAACTGGAACCTTTAACCTTTTTTTTTAAACTAGAACATTTTGAAACTCAAGTCAATTGTAATGTAAACCACGTTGGGCTCTTAATGCCTGGAATTCACTATATATCACAAACAGTTTAGTCTCTGTGAAGCTAAAGCCAAGTGAAATCTTCAACTTCAAGGTAACATACACAGCAAATTAAAATCACTTCTTTAAGATTTGTATAGACAATAAGAATTAGCCTTTACTCATAGAGTATATGGAGGGCCAATCTAGACAATCATCCTATTATTTCTAATGCTAAATATAATGTTATATTTGTACAGTGTGGAAAATATAGAGAAATATATGTTGGGTTTTGTGAGCTTCTTCAAGGCTCTGTATGGACGATTTGCACAACAAAACCACCAATCCCAGACCCCCCCCCCCCCGAATGACTGCAATTGCTGCATGGTTCCGTGTACAGACACGATAAATAAGCTTATCCATCTCTCTTCCAGATTCCTGCCAGAAGAGGTGTTTAATCAGACCAAGAATGTTTTCTGCACATAAACACAACTTTGATGTGACTTTAAATACAAAAAGACAAAAACAAATGAGAGGCTTGTAGAACGCAGAATGGAATCCTGTTTAATACCAGCGGTTCAAAGTGAATGGAACTGTGGAGTGGGCCTAACACGTTAGCTGCTATTAATTACTCCCAGGTAAAAGCCAGCTACCCACCACAGGCTGGAAAAACTATAAATGGCTGGTTTACACGTTCCAGAGTAATTCTCCTGTCGTGTGAATGTGTCAAGACCAATGAGGCTGCTAAAGCGGAGTCCCATAATAAAGCGTGGACGTTGTTAAATATTTACATAGAATGTACAATTACAAGGCGGGTGTGCTTTAATCTGCACTTAAGATAAATGATTTTGTCCTATCCACCTGTATAAAGAATTCACATATGCCCGAAGTGTCAAAAGGCAGAGACTGTCTATAGTAAGCTACAATGGACAGAACACTGCTTCCACATAAATCTTTATATTCATGATCATTAATTAAAGGGGACCTACATCCTAGAGGGTGATATGTCCGGGGGTGTAACTTAACGTGGTTCCAGGTCATTGTGGCTCATCCACCATATTTACGCTAACTTGGCATTATTTGGAAAAAGGAAGAATATATCTATGTTGTTTCAGTCATTAGTTGACTACATTATTTCAAATGAGTTAAAAGACAAGAAAAAGTTAACTTTATAAGCCGTGAAAGGGCCCCTATTAATGTTCAAACCAGGGCCCATCACATTTAGTTACACGACTGGATATGTGCCTGGGGGAAAGAGTTGCTTTTACCAACCAGACACCAAACAGACACTTTACCTGCTACCCCCAGTCCCACTGTAGGAAATACTCTATTAGTTCACAGCTAAGTCTATGTACAATTGGACTGGAAACCTGTGAGGCTGCAGGTTGACCTGGACCCTAACCCAGTATGCTATTACTTATAATTATACCCAGCTTTAGTCACTGTGTAAGTACAAAGTTGTAGGTGGCTGATCCATATGCACCACCAAGGTGGGGTGGAAAGTAGTGGAAAGTGATACTCAATGAAAAAAGTTGGGAACCCCTGATATAGACCAATAAGATTTCAGATTGATGCCATTTGGAGGAGGTACAACTTTTTGTCTGCCTCAAAAGATGCAGTCAAGCTACATGTAGTTCATTTCACTACCTCCTGAAGCACCTTCCGGCCAAAAACAGCATCAACTGAGGCCCTAACATCAACCTTGTAAAACTTTGCAAAGGTATGAACAGAAGACCAAGTGCCAGCCTTACAAACTTTTTCAACAGATGCCTGGTGCTGAAAAGCTCAGGAAACACCAATAGCTCTAGTAGAATGAGCTGTAATACAAAAAGGGGGTTCCTTCCCCTTGGCAGAATATGCTTGCACCACCGCCTGTCTGATCCACTTACTAAGAGTGGACTTGGCTGGAGGCAAGCCCTTCCTAGAACCCTTTGAGAGGACAAAAAGCAAATCCGATTTCCTGAAGGACTCAGTCGCAACCAGGTAGTACTTAATGGCTCTGACCACATCCAAGGCATGGAGGGTCCTTTCCTTAGAATTAGTCGGTGCTGGACACAAGGAAGGCAAGACAACTTCCTCATTAAGGTGAAAGGGAGAAACAACCTTAGGCAAAAAATCAGGTTTAAAGCAGAACACCACCTTATCCTTATGCCGCTCAAATTAAGGAAGCTTCATACAAAGTGCGGCCAGCTCTGACACGTGACGCACCGAGGTGATAGCTACCAAAAAGACCACCTTTAGGGTCAAAATAGACAATGCAGCATCGCACAAAGGCTCAAAGGGAGGACCCTGGAGAGCAGAAAGCACCAAATTCAAGTCCCATACCAGTAATACAGGCTTACGCGGTGGACGTACATGGGTAACTGGAAAAAGTCTTGATCAGTCTATGATTGGCAAAGGATCTTTGGAAAAAGATGGCCAAGGCCGAGACCTGTCCCTTTAGGGTGCTCAGCTAGAGACCCAAGTCTAAGCCGTGTTGTAAAAACTCCAATATCCTAGAGATAGAGAATGTGCGACAAGGGAAACTCCACCAAGCAATGTAGGCAAGGCCTGCACCTGCATCTGGAGGCCCACCACCTTCTGCTGTGGCAGGAATACCTTGACCTGAAAGGTGTCCAACGTCATGCCCAGAAAGGACCTCACCATTGAGGGAGTGATAGAAGACTTGGGGTAGTTGACTACCCATCCAAAATCCTTGAGAGTGGACAACACCGCCCGGGTGTCGCTCTCGGCCTGCTGAAGGGACTGAGCCGCAATCAGTAAATCGTCCAGATAAGGCAGCACACGTATGCCCTGGTTCCTCAGGATAGCCATGATGCCCGCCAGCACCTTGGTGAACACATGGGGGCCGAGGATATCCTAAACGGCAGCGCCACAAACTGGTAATGCTAATCCTCCAACGCAAACCTCAGGAACTTCTGGTGCCCCTGGAATATCGGAATGTGCAGATAAGCATCCTTGATGTCCACCGTGGTCATGAAGTCGCCGGGTCGAAGCGAGCCCACCGCGGACCGCAAGGTCTCCATGCGGAAATGTCTGACTCTGACAAACCTGTTGAGACCCTTCAGGTCCAGGATAGGTCTCAGCGTTCCGTCGTTCTTGGGCACCGTGAACAGATTGGAGTAAAAGCCTTGACCCTGTTCCTGACGAGGTACAGGACAAATCACACCTAACCACAGAAGGTGTTGGACGGCCATTCGTAGGCCTTGTGCCTTCAATGGGTTCTGGGATATCCTCGACTGAAGAAATCTGGAGGGCGGCCACACTGCCAGCTCTGTTTTGTAGCCGGAGCACACCACCTCCTGAATCCACCGATCCGAGACGCGCTGTCTCCAGATATGAGCAAATAGCAGAAGCCGTCCTCCCACCCGGATGGGTGAGGGCACGTCCTCATGCATGAGGGGCCTTGGCAGGGGGCTTAGACTTGGATCCCCAGGAGGGATTGGGTCGGCCGTGGGACCTGCCTCGTCCCCAGGAATCTCTGCGAGTACCTGAAAATGAAGAGCCTCTTCCTCCTCGAAAGGAGTGATAGGCAGAGGAGCCTGAAAAGGGGTGCGCAGGCTTCCGTCGTTGAAGGGAGTCTTACGTCCTTGACCAGGAGGTCCAGACGCTCCCCAAACAATCTGTGGCCCACGAAGGGGATACTAGTGAGCGACTTTTTGGCAGCGGCATCAGCCGACCATTGCCGCAACCAGAGTGAGCGGCGAAGCGCAACAAGCAGGGCCGAGACCCTGGCACCGAGCCGGACCCGACACGGGGGCATCCACCTCGGGAGGACGGGACCATAGCCAGACCAGCTCCTCGGGAAAGGGATACCGCCTGTCCAGGCCCTTGGGCACCGACGGTAACTTGTTAGGCCTTTCCCACTCTTTGAAAATCATGTTAGAAAAATGGGCCTGCTCAGGAAAGAATTGTCTCGGTCTCCCAGGCCTAAACAAATTACCCTGCTTCCTCTTAGCCACTCTAGGAGGAACAATGTGCAGCATCTCAAAAACTGAAGCCAGCAACTTCTCCGTATCATCTCTGTGTATCCTCGTCCGAGGAAGAACCAGGCCTGCTGTCATAGCCGGCAGAATAATCCACAGTGGAAATGGGAGTCCTCATGCAACTCACCTTGCTCCATGGAGCCCAGACCTCCAAAAAGATCATCATCATCACCATCATTATCCGAGTAAACGTGCTCGATATGCCGCCTCTTACTCGCGGCCTTCTTAGGAGCCGTGCAGGAGATCTGTCTCTCAAGGCTGGCCACCCAGAATGCCAAATCAACTTGGGACCCCTTGCTGGCTTCCCCCTCGCTGGGGGCTGAGAGTAGCAGCGGGGGTTCTGGAGAGGCCGCAGATAATAAAGGGCTAGGGGCAGATACGCCCGCCCGATCATGCTCCAAAAGGACGCTCCTGGCGCAAGTGACACAAACAGTGCTGAGTCCGCCCAGAGGGCTAGCACCGCACATGGGGCAGAGTTTCACCCGCCCAGATGGGGCCCCTAGCTCACTATCCCCAGAAGCCTCCATTGTGGTGATTAGAGTAATGGTATGCAGGTTACAAGGCACTGACGGCCCAAACCTAATAAGCCCTCAGAATTAGTCCCTCTTTTGTGATCCCGCTTAATAGGGAGAGGGCGCGGAGGGGGGGGGGGGGCGGTGACGGGAGGAACCACAACCCTTAATCTATCAAGGGGGCCCACCTAGAAGGCACAAGCAGAAAATGCCATAAGTATCCCACAGCACATGCACAACACAAAAGCAACCATAAGATGATTGGCAAGAGGGACTCACGACACCGACAGCGATGGCAGCTCAGAGGGCTACCAGACAGCATGCAAGAGAAAAAAGGCAAGATGGTGCAGAGCAGGCAGCACAACACGATCCTCGAGGGGTGGGCCGCACAGCAGTGACGCGAAAAACGTCATCGCGTGGCCCCGCCCCCCACCGACGGCGAGAAAAGAGCGCCCGCCCCCAAGATGGAGGACAAGCCCAGAGCCAGGAGAAGCAGGGCAGCCCACAGAGGGGCCCCCACACCAGCCGTGCGGCAGTACAATGAAGTCCACCAAGCACACACATAATAAAGCTTGTGGGGCAGGGAGGGCATGAAAACCCCATGGGAAGAGTGATCCCCCCCCTATAGGCTCACCATCAGCCTATGGCCGGCTACCAGCTGCAGTATCCAGGAGAGTATCCACAATCTTCAGCAGCCAGACTGCAAAATGAACACTAGGAAATCATAGTGAGTACACCTGCTTTTATAGGGGGCCGGGAGGAGCGACAGCTTTTGATCTTGCAGTCGAGCGCCACCTGGCTGTGGAATACCCAATTGTCATCACTTCTGGGACGACCTGGACTGGTATAGTGTCATTCCATATGTTTTCGCTCTGGTGCTGGTGTGTATGTGTTGAGAAACAGACTTTGATCACATGACGTCTGGTGCTCTATGCTACAGTGCCCAGCTTTTGAGCAGCTTGTGTCTAGTTTTTTGTTGAATGCGGCTTCACTTAACTGCCACTACCTATCGCTTGCTGCAGCATTGTCCTGTTAGGTGTAGCGTAGCCTTGGGTGCTATGACCTTGGGACACCACCTAGCATTCACGATTGGCCCCCACCAGACATCACATTCATCAATGCTGGACAGGATAGTACAGCGCCACTTGTTTGCCCGCTAAGCTAGGTTATAGCGCCCGACACCCGCTTACAGCGTCTACTAGTGGTCGCTCTAAGCGCCACTATACAGAGGCTCACATGGCGATACGTGGCTCTAATATTAAATCAGCCATGTGTAAGTGTATCTTTATATATGTAGGAATAAATCAAGGCAACTGATCTTCTCTCACTCTTCTCTCACTTCTCTTCACTAGTTTTATATACTCCCTCCTTGCCATCAAATCCATTATAACCATGAACATGTACAGAATTGATTTAATGATTTTGAATTGAGTAAGACAGTTTAATGACAAACAAAACATCCTCAAGTAAATAAAACAGCAAGTCCATATGCTTTAATTTATTCCCACAGATACAGAAAAAATACAATTCTGTGAAATACTCACCTGTAGAATTGATATTATTTGTATACAGTACGTCCTGCTCCAGATATAGTACTTACACTTGGGTTATCCTCCGCCAGATGGCGCTGCACTGCAGAGACATGCAAAACAGGCTCCTCCCGGCCCCTCAAATACCTGGGGACCTCCCACAAATCCCCAGCATTGAAAAGCAGTGAACAAGAAGCCGGGAGAATAAACCACCGAAACTGGTAACTATAACAATGGTAACAATCACCATACAGGGGATCCAGAATAATGCAAAAAACAGGCTGGGGTGGAGCAGGACGTACTGTATACAAATAATATCAATTCTACAGGTGAGTATTTCACAGAATTGTATTATTCTTAGTATACAGTACGTCCTGCTCCAGATATAGTACTTACACTTGGGACATCCAATAGCAGTGTCCATAAGTAGGGTGGGATCCCCAACAAAAACGACAACAGCAGACAGTTTAAAACCACTGGCACCTGCATAACCATGCGGCCAAGACAGCATGAGCTGAGGCCCTAACATCAACCTTGTAAAACTTTGCAAAGGTATGAACAGAAGGCCAAGGTAGCGGCCTAGCAAACCAGTTCAACAGAAGCCTGGTGCTGAAAAGCCCAAGAGGCACCAAAGCACGAGTAGAGTAAGAAGTAAAGCGAAAGAAAGATTCTTCCCCTTGTTGGAATAGGCCTGAGTAACAGCCTGACGAATCCAATCGCTAACAGTAGACTTGGCAGAAGCCAAAAACCCTTTCCTAGGAGCAGAAGGGACCATCCCATCCAAGTAATGACAAGGGCCAAAGCCGCCTAACTCCCGAAAGCAGACGAGATCGGGCACATTCAGGATGGAGTGGTCGTAGGCCCAAAGGAACATCAGTTCTTCTAAGGACACAGTGACTACCAAGGAAAAAACTTCTAACACCTGTTCAAGGAATGCAGAACCCTTTCCTCAGGGTTGCTAGGAATAAGGCAGGAAGGAAGAACAACATCTTGAAACAATGAACATAAGACACCACCTTAGGTAGAAAATCCGGCTTCAGGCAGAACACCACCCATCCTGGTGATCTCAAAGAATGGGTGCTAGATAGACAGAGCCGCCCGCCAGACACACGTCTGACCGAAGTAACAGCCACCAGAAGGGCAACCTTGAGAGTAAGAACAGCCAGACAGCATCCTGAATAGGACCAAAGGGAAAAACCCTGCAAGGCAGACAGAATCAAATACAAATCCCAACAGGGACCATAGGATTACATGGGGGACGCACCTGAATACCCCCGAAAGAAGTCTTAACCAAGGAAAACTGAACAAAAGACTTCTAAAGTAAGGTGGCCAGGGCAGAACCTGACCCATCAGAGTACTGAGTTGGAGAATCAACTCCAACTCATGCTGTAATAACTCTAGAGCCCTGGGAACCGAGAACGCCCGACAGGGAAGAGACCTAGACTCACACCAATCAATATGGGTATGCCATACCATATAACAGATGGAAGAATAAGAAGAAGAAACTTGCTCCTAGTCTTCCCATAGTCTCAATCACCGAGACAGATAAGCCTGTCTCCATCAAGATGGATTTTTCAGCAGTCAGGCCGTCTAGGCCAGAGTCTGTAGATTGGGTGACAAAGGGGCCCTGAGTGAGCAGAGCTGGCACTCCTGGCAGAACGTACAGAAACTACTGCCCTCGGTACCACGTCTGCAACCACACTCTACTAGGGCACCCGGGGGCCACCAAAATCACTGGTCCCCTTACCAGAGCAATCTTGCGAAGAACCCTGTCTAGCAGGGGGAATGGAGGAAAGACGTACAGAACCGAACGTCCAGCCATGACGTTACTAAGGCATCCGGACCACGGCCAGAGGATCCTGGGACAGGGAAACAAGGGGCGAGAGCTTGTGATAGTGACGGAACACAAACAGATCCACAACTGGTTGGACCCCATAGTGACACAGGGCACATCCTGTCGCAGAGGGACCCCCACCGGAGCGAATATCACTGATATGCAGGGAACATTGTCTCCACCCAGATTAGGATCATAGACACTTCCTGGAGGGTCCTCCTGCTCCAGGCCCCTCCCAATAATTAATGTTGGACACTGTCGTCAGACAGACCGAGCGCCCCCAAACAGGCAGGCCCAGAAGAGGAGTAGTCAAGCGAGATAGAACGAACTGAAAACGCTCACTGTTTCAAACATTAATAGGTGTATGGACCTTCTAAGGGTCCCACCTCCCCCAGAACCACAGGGAGTTTCAGAAGAACCCCCCCCCCCCTTCAACCTGATAGATTTGCATCCATGGTGACTGTTTCCAGGAAGGGGCAAGAAGGAACTGCCCCCAGACAGGTTCCTTGAGTTCATCCACTCCAAGAGGGACCTCCTTACCAGGTGGGAAGGCACACAGACCCTGCTCCAGGGATGCTGGATCCCTGTCCTGTATTAACAATAGAAGTCGCAGAAGGGCCCAAGGGGAACTGAGCATAAGGGACCTCTTCTGAGCAAGCCACCAACGGGCCCACCAGCTGCATCCCTGCCTGGTGAAGGGAACGGGACAGCAATGAGGGACTGAGCCCATGCGACCAGATTGTCCACTTTATTGCTGAGAAAGGAAGATTCTCGTTTGAACCGAATCCAGATTCATTCCTAGGAATGGAGTTACCAATTAAGGGGACAATAAGGACTTGGGGTGATTGATCACCCATCCAAATGACTCCCAATGGACACCACCAGCCGTGTATCCAACTTAGCCTGACGTACAGACTGGGAAGTGAAAAAGGACGTCCAGGTAGGTCATCGCGCGGACGTCCCTTGGTCTCATCAGAGACATCACCTCCGTCAGCACCTGGGTGAGCACTCTGGGAGCTGAAAAGAGGCCAGATAACAAGGCCACAAATTAGCAGTGTTGGACTTCCAACACGAACCTGAAGAGCCTCGGTGTCCTGAAGGCACAGGGATGTGAACACAAGCATCTTAGAGCTCCACAGACGGCAAGAAGCCCCCTGGGCGCAAGGCGCTGATGGCCCATCTCAGACGGCAAGAAGCCCCCTGGGCGCAAGGCGCTGATGGCCCATCTCAGAGTTTCCATGCAGAAACTGCCTGTAATTTGAGAATTGCTGAGAACCTGTGAATCCAGAATGGGCAAGACTGACCCATCCTTTTGGGGGACTGTGGAAAGGTTGGTGTAGCGGCCCCTGCCTCTGCCTGTTAAGGGCAATCTGCAAGTGACCCCTCAGACCCCGCAGGCCTTGCATGGCCTGCGCCAGTACCTGAACAGAGGCAGGGAACAGGAGTACCCGGGACTGATAATCTTGGGGGAGGCCGTGCAGCAAACTCTATCTTGCATCCGGAGGACACTACCTCCTGAATCCACCAGTATGAGGCGTGATGCCTTCTGACAAGAGCAAAGTGCCGCAGCCATCCCCTCACCCAGACGGGCGAGGGTGCCCCATCATGCTTGAGGGGGCTTGGTGGAAGATTTAGGCTTAGCCCCACCGGAGGGGGGTCTGCTGCTCCCGGGGCAGGAGTCTGCGCGAGTCCCAGAGAAGGACAGCCCTGGTTCTTGTTTAACACTATGGTGGGGGGGGGGGTGCCCCTGCCCAGAGGGGGCCGAGACGGCAGCCTGCGTTGCGGTGACTTACCCTTCTTACCAAACAGGTATAGACGGGCCCCAAACAGGCGTAGCCCTCTAAAGGGAAGCCCGGTAAGAGTCTTTTTAGAAGCATCGTCAGCACCCCACTGTCGCAGCCAGACCAAGCGACGTATAGCCACCACAAGGGCAGAAGTTCTTGCACACATTTTAATGGTGTCATCCAACGCTAATAGGATAAATTTTACAAACATATCACAACTGGAGAGTGCATTAAACACATCCCAGGGGAGATCATCGGGGGGACGAGCAAGCATCTTGCTAATTAGGGTTCTAGCGGCCACGGCAGTAATAGCCGCGGCACAGACCGGGCGCAGCGCCGTCCCTGCACATGTAAAGGCGTGGGAGGCCAGCAGATCAATGCGCCGGTCCTCAGCATCCCGAAGGGTACTATAAGCAGGGGCTGCAATAAAGGGGGGGTTAGGAACCCCTATGATCGGGGCATCCACCACGGGGGGGGGGGGTGACCAACAATTAACCCTTTCAGTGCCAAGCACGTAGATTCTGCGTGCTCGCTTCCACTCCACTTAAGTGCCAAGCACGTAGAATCTACATGCTTGACTTGCGCGGCGGCTTGCGCGGCGGCTGACACCATATATATAAAAGTCCAAAGACAGACTAAGTGCCATATACGTGCAATCATACACAGACACTACAGGCACCACCCCCCCCTTTCTTCCCCCCCGAGCTACGGGGGGAACGAGGGAGGATGGCGACCCTTTGTACAGGGCCCACCGCTACACGGGGCATGGGCAATAATGCGGGAGGGGCATCCCCTAGAGGCTCACCATCAGCCTAAACCGCCTACCCTTTGGTGGGGGACTGCGGTGGAGCATGGCTCCATAAGCACGCATGGTGCTGCCTACCTTCACCCGACCAGAGCTGCCCAGGCTGGGAGGCTCATCACGAGGAGGACGGGAGGGAATAGTCCAACAGGGCCGCAGGCTTTAAAAACCCCGCTCACCTGCGAAAGAGTGATACTTCATGTCTTCGCAGTCGGCACTGCAGAGAAATCTGGGGATTTGTGGGAGGTCCCCGGGTATTTGAGGGGCTGGGAGGAGCCTGTTTTGCATGTCTCTGCAGTGCAGCGCCATCTGGCGGAGGATAACCAAAGTGTAAGTACTATATCTGGAGCAGGATGTACTGTATACTAAGAATATAAAAGTTATAGGTGTAAACTTGCAGTTATGATATGCCCATTTTACATGAGGACGCCAAAGCTTTAAACACTGCAGGGCATCTACAAATGCTTCCTGGGACAGAGAATCACCTGGCCCTAGAGGTGGGGTAAAATGGGTTTTGGTCCTTTTTAAGAGAAGCAACACCCATTTGAGACCAAATGGGTGATGCTCCCAGTGCAAAGGGCATTTGATTGGCAATGCCCTCCCCAAGCATACACTAACACCAGCCCAAAATATTCTCATCTGCTTCAACTCCACCTGAGAAATGTGGCTCCATGATTCAAGCCACGTGCCCACCGGTGGCCAATCACGGAGCTGTACTTTGCCGGTGGATCAAGGAGCAGGTAAAAAGATATTGGGCTGGCAGAGGTGTAGGTGCAGCAGGATAAGACAAATGGGTATGCCCACCTGCACCAAACTGGAAGGCGATCAACACCTATTTTGTACATAATGGGTGATGAACTGCTTTAAGGCTCCTGCAAACTCTCCAAGTAACATACACTTTCAATTAAAGGGGCATTACCAATAACTTTAACTGAACATGCTTTATAGTCAAGCTATGTAGAGAACAAGCAAAGCAGCAAACCAAATTGAATAATGATACAATTCCTTTGTGCTTCAAGGTGATAAATTTCATTAACAGACTTATATCTTATAATGATTGGTATAACATTGGCAAAGTATGAACTTTTGGTATAGAAGCCTCTGCTGCCTATGAATTATACAGTAACTTTTTATTTAATATTTGTGTGATGCATGGTGCTTTTTGGTAATGATGGGCATTCATTGTTCATAGTGATTGCACATTGATGTAACCAAAATTTGATTACTGATCATTCACTGAAAATAAATACATTTATTTAAAAAGGAACTGGAAAGATCTGCTGATTGCCTTTTTACAAGAAAGTGAAAATTACCTGTCACTCAACTGGCCCCCATCTAGCTAATGCAGTATCACTGGCAATTTTACGCACAGCCATGCCACTTGATGAGGTATCAGTACCCCCCTTTGTTCATGACCACACAGAAAAGTAATGGGGAAATGGGTAGGTTTGTAAAAGAGGTGATGATCGATTTTTTTCATTTAGGATTTGAAAATCACTCTACAACTTTCCCTATGCTCCACTTAGGACATTTTTATTGCCTCCGTTAACCCACAGATCACTTAACCACATCAGGATATGTTTGGTTAATGAGAATGTTCATGTCTAGTATTCTATTTAACTTTTATTTTTTGAAACAAAACAGAAAGTATTCACTTGAAGCATACAGACCAAGAATCACAGCATGACCATCATACAAATAATAATGCATATAATCTCTCTGTCTCTTTGGGTTACATTGTAGGATCCCAGAAGCCACTGGGGGTGCAATTCTTGGGCATAGCAAAGAATATTTACAAGAATATTTATAATAACGTCTAACTTCTCATACAGTCATCTATCTCTGGCCTTGTGCTGATGATGGTCAATAGCCTGAAACATTTGTCTACAAGTGGAGCAAATGGCTATGTAATTATTCTTAGCTTTGCCCAAGCATTGCACCCTCCGGTGGCAGCTTGGAGCTCAGGATATCCAAAGAGAAATAAAGAGATTATATATATATGGCTCCGCCTCTCAGCTAGGTATAATGGTAGCTGTGCAATTCAGCATCAGCCTGTATGCAACATCTAAATACTTTGGTTGTAAGAAACTGATCTTCTATTTTTACCCCTAGTAGTGGGTGTTTAGTCTTCTTAAAGAGACAATCCAGGCAATGGCAATAATAAATGCAGCAAGGAGACCATCTGAGGCCTGTCACATGTACCTCTTCTTTTTCTGCAGCATGCTGTGAATGCTGCAGCAGGTCTGGAAAGTTTTCCATTCCTCCATGACCACATGTAAATGTACATAATGGTCCCTGTCTCTCGATTATCCCAACAAAAGTGAGCCCAGCAAGCCACGTTGGTCACACTTGCTGTGCCTGCTTATGCTGAGAGTGCTGAGGGATAGGGGCGGTCGTGAAAAAAATGGAGAGGACTGGAGGGGCAAAAATTTGGAGACCTGCTACAGCATCTACAGTGCTCTGCAAGAAATGGAGGAGACACACATAGGCCAGACTTCAGGTTAATTCTAATCTGCCTTAATATTGCGAATGACTGGCCTTGCCCTTTAAACCCACTATAGTTATCCTAGCATGGTTCTCTTTCTTGAGCGGATTGTGACTATGCTTTGGTCTAGGATAAAAAGATTAAAAGGGGGATGTGGTTCTAATAAACAATAGCAGACTATGGTTTTGTCACAAATTGCTATTTATGGGGGGCACACAGTATATAAAGCATTAGTGTTTGCACCTGTACAATCTAACCTTGTTATCATAGATGAAAAAAATACAATTCTGTGATTACTCACCTTGTAGAATTGGTATTATAAGTATGCAGCACGTCCTGCTCCAGATAATGATTCATAACAGATGGGAATACCTCCACCAGAGGGCACTGGACTGCAGAGATGGCAAAAAGAGGCCCCTCCCGGTCCCATATATACCCGGGACCTCCCACAAATTCCCCAGTTTTGAAAAGCAGTAAGGAGAACCAGGAAGGGCAAATAACCAGTAACAACTTAACAAGGATAACAATCACCGTACAGAGGATCCAAGATAAAGCAATAAGGGTGGAGTGGAGCAGGACGTGCTGCATACTTATAATACCAATTCTACAAGGTGAGTAATCACAGAATTGTATTATTCTAAGTATGCAGCACGTCCTGCTCCAGATAATGATTCATAACAGATGGGACATCCAATAGCAGTGTCCGTACATAGGGTGGGATCCTAAAAAGCAACAACGCGCAGTTCAAACCACTGCCGCCTGCAGAACTTTGTGGCCAAAAACAGCATCAGCTGAGGCCCGAACATCAACCTTCGAAAACTTGGAAAAGGTATGAACAGAAGACCAAGCAGCAGCCTTACAAACTTGTTCAACAGAAGCCTGGTGCTGAAAGGCCCAGGAAGCCCCAACAGCACGGGTAGAATGAGCCGAAAACATGGAAAGGAGGCTCCTTTCCCCTAGCAGAATAGGCCCTAAAAATGGCCTGACAAATCCACTTGCTAATAGTAGACTTAGCAGGAGCCAAACCCTTCTTGGGACCGGAAGGTACCACAAACAAAGCATCAGTCTTCCTGAAGGGCGCAGTAGCCACCAGGTAGAACTTCAAATTTATGACCACGTCCAGGGAATGCAAGTGTAAGGAATTTACCTCTGCCAGGGGGCCGGCGGCGAGCGTCCGCGGGGCGACGCAGCACTCCTGCTGCTGGGAGCGCGGCGTGTCACTCTGGCAGCCTCCCTTGCCCCTCTCTAGCTGTGCAGGCGCGCGTCCTGCAGTCTGTAAATTTTGCCACTAGGAGGCGCTGTGCTGTGAGTGGCAGGCAGCACAGAGTGCTCCACGCCTGATGGGAATCAGGGGCTGATCAGCCCTGCAGCCAAGACTGACCAGCCCCTGGATAGTGTGTCCAATCACTCAGTGTTGTAAGTTACACCAATCAGCACATACACTCCCCCCCAGGGTGGCCATTGGTCGATTCCCAAATAAATATGGAGTCAGTCCAGCACTCAGTGCCCGTGATAGTCTCTTGTGATTAGGGTGTGATTCTGTTAGCTGTTATCTGATCCTGACCCGGCTTGATCGACCATCCCTGTCTGCTGCCTGTACCGACCTCTGCTTTGTCTGACTGCGAACCTGCCTGCCCCTCTGGATGCCCTGCGATCTCTGACCTCCTGGCTTGACCCATTGGCTACCCCTGACTACGCACCTGTCTCATCCCTGTACTCTGACGCACCCTCCGGATTGACTACCTGTGAACGACCTCGGCTTCGGGATACCCTCGTGGTTCATCGGCCTTCACCGTAAGCAGCCATCCTTTGCGCCTATTAAGACCTGGGGGCAACCGTGTCCGGTGAGGCGTGCCTAGCGTCCCGGCAAGCGGGGGCTTGACTATAGGCAGAAGCGGCGGTGGAGATTGGGGGTTGCCTGCTTACAGAAGGCTGGTGTCCCGCTGGGCATCACAGCAAGGCCCTCTCCTTGTAGTTACTAGAATTAGGGCACAAGGAAGGAAGCACAATGTCCTGATTAAGATGCAAGGCAGAGACAACCTTAGGCAAGAAATCCAGTTTAAATCTGAAAACCACCTTGTCCTGATGTCTCTCAAAGTATCGGGCTGAATAGAAAGGGACGCCAACTCCGAAACCCGCCTGACAGAGGTGATTGTGCTGAGCTGAAGTCCCAGATCCAAACCATGTTGAAGGAACTCCAAGATCCTAAGGATGGAAAATACACGACAGGGAAGGACCTTAAACTCACAGCAATCAATGTAGGCCCGCCAAATCTTATAGTAAATGGAGGAGGAGGATTTCTTCCTACCCCTGATCAAGGTATTGACTACAGAGACAGAAAGCCCTTCTTCCATCAAGATAGAGGTTTCAGCAGCCAGGCCATCAAAGCCAGCGTTTGTAAATTGGGATGGCAAAGCCGTCCCTGAGTGAGAAGGTCCGGGACCATGGGCAAAGCGTACTGATCTACTGCTAGCTGTACGATGTCTGCGAACCACACCTGTCTTGGCCAGCGGGGGGCCACCAGAATTGCTGGCACCCCTTCTTGAACCAACTTGCGCAGAACCCTGCCCAGCAGGGAGAATGAAGGAAACAGATACAGGAGACGGAACCCCTGCCAGGATAGAGTCAGAGCATCCACGGCCACGGCCAGGGGATCCTGCGACAGAGAGACAAAGACTGGGAGCTTGTGGTTGTGGTGAGATGCAAACAGATCCACGCCCAGCACCCCCAACGGCGACACAGGGATTGGAGGACCTCGCTGCTGAGAGACCATTCCCCCAGGCGAGAGGTCCCCCTGCTCAGAGTGTCTGCCTCCAGATTCTCCACCCCCGGGATGTACACAGCTGAAATGCAGGGGACATTGTCCTCCCAAGAGAGAATCATGGACACTTCCCTGAGGGCACTCTTGCTCCGAGTCCCTCTCTGATGATTGATGTAGGTTGTCTGAGCGTACTTGGACCGGCCGGCCCTGAAGGTGAGGAGTCAAATGGGCCAGAACCAACCTGACCGCCCTTAGTTCCAGGGTGTTGATAGGAGCATGGGCCTCCTGAGGGCCCCACAGCCCCTGGAATTGTAGGCTTTTCCAGAAGCCCCCCCAACCTTTCAGACTGGCATCCGTGGTGACTGTCTCCCAACAGGGGGCCAAGCAGGATCTGCCACCCAACAGGTTCCTCGAGTCCAGCCACCACAAGAGGGACCGCCGGACCAGAGGAGACAGAACGAAAGCCTGATCCAGAGACAGGAGACGCTTGTCCCAGACTGATAGGAGATGGAGTTGAAGAGGTCTCATGTGAAACTGCGCATAGGGAACCTCCGTGAAGCAGGACACCATCTGCCCCACTAGCTGCAGCCCCTGCCGGATGGAGGGGTGAGGGCATGACAGAAGGGAGTGAACTAGAGCTTGCAGAGAGTCCACCTTCAGCTGAGGAAGAAAGATCCTGGCCTGAACAGTATCTAGATTCATGCCCAGGAAGGAAGTCACCAGAGATGGGGATAGGAAATATTTGGGCCGATTGATCACCCAGCCGAACGACTCCAGAATGGCCACCACCCGCTGGGTATCCCGTTCTGCCTGATGGAGAGACCGACAAGTGATGAGAAGGTCGTCCAAATATGGAAGAATGCGAATGCCCTGAGCTCTGAGGAGAGCCATAACACCTGCCAGCACCTTGGTGAAGGCTCTGGGAGCCGAGGTGAGACCGAAGGGCAGAGCTACAAATTGGTAATGCTGGTCTTCCAGCACGAACCTGAGAAATTTCTGATGCTCTGGGAAGACTGGAACATGATGGTACGCGTCCTTGATGTCTATGGAGGTCATGAAGTCCCCTGGGCGCAACGAGCCGACAGCTGAGCGCAGGGTCTCCATGCTAAAGTGTCTGGTTCTGACAAATTTGTTGAGAAGTTTTAAGTCCAGGATGGGCTCGATTGAGCCATCCCTTTTGGGAACTGTGAAAAGATTGGAATAATAGCCCTGACCTCTTTCCTAAAGAGGGACCTGACAGATGACCCCAATGTCCAGAAGGTTTTGCACAGCCAGAAACAGACCCTGAGCTGCCAGGGGATTTTGAGGGATCCGGGACCTGAGGAATCTTGGGGGCGGCCAGGCAGCGAACTCTATCTTGTAGCCGGAGGACACCACCTCCACTGGTCTGAGACCTGTTGTCTCCAGACATGAGCGAAGAGCCTCAG
Source organism: Gastrophryne carolinensis (assembly GCA_027917425.1). Lineage (NCBI taxonomy): Eukaryota > Metazoa > Chordata > Amphibia > Anura > Microhylidae > Gastrophryne > Gastrophryne carolinensis. The sequence goes on along the minus strand of CM051235.1, from coordinate 273,251,776 downwards.
CCATCCCCCCACCCGGATGGGTGAGGGCGCCCCTTCATGGCTGAACGGGCTTGGTGGCAGACTTGGGCTTAGAGCCCCAGGAGACTCCTGGGCGGGCAGGTCCTCTGCCTCTGCTCCAGAAGTCACCCCTGTGCCCACAAAGGATACCCCTCTCCCAGGCCTGGATCCGCGAAAGGAGGGGGTAAAGGTGCCTGAACCCTGAAAGGTCCGTGGCTGTTTCCTACGCTGGGGCAACTTACCTCCCTTAGCAAACAGGTCCAAGCGATCACCAAACAGGCACAGCCCCTTAAAGGGGAGCCCCGTGAGAGCCTTCTTAGCAGCGTTGTCAACTGCCCACTGGCTCAGCCAAACAGAGCGGCATATAGCAACCACCAAGGCTGAGGTTCTACTACACATCCTAATGGTGTCATCTAGAGCAGAAAGGATATAAGCAATAAAAATCTCAAAATGTGACAAGGCCCTGAATTCGGCACTAGAAGCATCACCAGGGGCACTTTCCAGCAGACCCTTGAGGAGAGTCCTGATAGCCACAGCAGTAATAGCAGAAGCACAGACAGGGCGCAATGCAAATCCCACACAGGCAAAGTCATTGGAAGCCAACTGGTCAATGCGTCTGTCCTCACTATCCTTCAGGGTAGTGGAATCGGGAATGCACCACAGAAGTGTTGGACAACCCCAAGCCTGGAGCATCCACTTCCAGGGGGGTTGACCAACATTTAACCACCTCGGTGGGAAAGGGATACCTTTTATCCGAGCCCTTAGGGATTCCTGGAAGCCGGCTGGGACGTTCCCACTCTTTGAGAACAAGATTATTGAAATGGGCCTGTCCTGGAAATTCCAAATGTGGCTTAGCAGTATTAAACAATTCCCCCTGCTGTTTGGGAGCAGCAGCAGGAAGGGAAATAGAGAGCACTTCAAAAAGTCAAGGAGTCAAAAGTCTATTGGTGTCATCAGCATTCCAGGGATCAGATCCAGGGTCAGCACCACTGTAATGCTGATCATCAGACAGCTCTGAATCCGAGAACAATTCCCCCTCTTCAAGGGGGGTATAGTCAGTCATGTTCAGAAAATCCTCAGTTTCCACAGGGAAAACAGACGCACCAGGCGCCACATGCCGCCTCTTAGCCGGGGCCTTACGGCCCGCAGAGCTAGCAAACAACCTCTCAATGTTAGCCAGCCTAGAAGACACATCAGGTTGAGACTCCCCACTAGTGTTCAGCTCACCGGGAGTCAAAATCAGGCGAGGGGGAGTAGGTGAAGGCATAGTGGGCGCAGGCCCAGTCACCGATAGCCCAGAATGCAGCGCAATCGCCTGCTGGACGCAGGGTACACAGACCCGCACATCATCACTTACAGGGGGTGCCCCACACGCCACACACAGCAGGGCTTGTCCCGAGGGGACCCCGAGCACAATATCTTGTGAAGCCTCCATATGGTGATTATAGTGGACCAATTGGCCAATAGGAATTATGCTGTCAAAGCAACCCGGGATGCTCCAAGGTCCGTCAGGGAAGTGGGAGGATTTTACTAATCAGGGCACTAATAAAGTTTTTGCAACTAATAGAGGGGGGTAGGACCGGGAGAAACCTCTATACAGTTTTTCCCGCCTGAAAGACACCAAAGATGAAACCCCATAAGCATACAGAATAAACACTTGACAACGGACCACGGTGGAGAGTCACAGCCCAAAATAGCGCTGGGTACCTCAAGGGGCGGGGAGCAGGAAGAACGACGCGGAGCGCGCTGCCCGATAAGCTCCGCCCCCAAGAGCAAAAGCCTAAAGCACGACTGGCCAGCCAATAGGGGCGCAGCAGCACCTGCAGTGACGTCACCGCTGACACGCCGAAAAGGCGCGCGCGTCAGATTTAAAACAGTAAACTGACAGAGTAAAAGCCCGGGCGCGGAGCCCAGAATAGTGACAGCAAAAAAGGCACAAATACACACTATACTAAACACACACACACACATACCCTCCCCGAAAAAGCGGGACAGCTAGAGGGGGGGGGGGGGGGCGGCGACCAGCTAGCATAGGCCCACCGAGAACCGGGGAGGGGGCAAGGGGCGGAAGGGGCATCCCAAATCAGGCTCACCATAAGCCTGCACTGCCTACCCTTTGGTGGGGGATTGCGGTTGGAGCAAGGCTCCTAAAACACCTGTAAAAGGTGCAGCCTACCATCACCCGACCAGCGCAGCCAAAGCTGGGAGGCATAAATGAAGAAATGGAACGGGTGGGAATAGTTCTACAGGGCTACGGGCTGATAAGCCCTGCTCACCTGCTAACAGAGAAGCCATCATTCTTGTCCTTCATAGCCGACTGCAGAGAAGAAACTGGGGAATTTGTGGGAGGTCCCGGGTATATATGGGACCGTGAGGGGCCTCTTTTTGCCATCTCTGCAGTCCAGCGCCCTCTGGTGGAGGTATTCCCATCTGTTATGAATCATTATCTGGAGCAGGACGTGCTGCATACTTAGAATAACATTGGACATAAGATAGGTCGTTCCTGTTTTTTTTTACTTTTGCCCATAGATGCCTTTTAATGAAAAGTTTTTTGTATTTGAATACTTTTTATTACTGAATACGGCAGATCTTAGTGTGTTTTTTTTCATCATCAGTTAGATGATACAAGTGGTCAGAGGCAGATCATTTGTTTCTGATACATATTAAAAACATCATAAATGTAAAGACTTAATGCAAATGCACAAAGTAATTGGTATTATTGATAGATCCAAACAGAAATTGCATCATGCTTGGTTTTTGCATTCAATATTTGTATACTCTGTTCATGCGAGTGGTGAGTAGTAGAAGTGAATAATCTGTTTACTCACCCATAACTGAAAAATCCCCCAAAAATGGAAAGACAAAAAAGTTGTATTAGAAAGATAAATGTAGACACAGTTATTTACCTGCATAAGAAATAAGAAAGCTAAAACGTCTCTCATTGCTACTCAATAGTGTAATTTTACAAAGGACTAAAATATTAAATAAGAGTAACAACTCATATGAAATGATTGGTTGTTATCAGATGCTTCTATTTGTAGAATGACCTCAGTAAAGTTTGACCCAATGCCTACAACTGTCTCCATAGCATCTAAATCCTCATTAATCTCAGGCGCTAAGGTACCGCCCATCAGCTTCTGCCAACCATGTATGCTAATGTCACATGAGGTCTCTTAAACCAATTAGAGTTAGAGATCTGTATCAAATCATATCCAAATTCAATAGCTGGAGAGAAAAGTATCCAGGAGGTGTTATACCCAGCAGGGTTTGCAGACTTCACAAGCAAATACTTTTCTTATATTCAAATTCACTTTAAAGACATGCAAAGGTGAAATATAATGGAATTTGTAAAGACATAGACCTAACATATTATTCAAAAACACAACATGGAATAAAAAGAAACATTTACTAGTCCCTTGCAGGCAGTGATATTTTATCTTCCATCAGGTTAGGCGCTATCAAAAATCTATCACTCCTATGTGTGAATGTCCAAACAAGAATGTGTTGAGATTAGAATGCCGGGGGTTAGCCAAGTTTATTCTGCTCACACATCATATCCTAAAGTGCTAAAATCACACCCTTTACACCTACTGGGACCCTCTCAGCAATGTACTTCCTATTGACCTGAACTTATCACTGCTAAGGGAATTTCTAGAGTTTACGTGAAACAGATCTAGTATTCGGGAAAGCTAAAAAAAAACAGATATGGAACAAGCAGAGGAAACTACTGATAGCAAAGGGGGTTGAACAATATTTCACTAATCAACAATATAAGTTGATTGTGATCAGCTCAATGCATTTGTTTTAAAAGGACATTCCAGGCAAAGGGTTAAATTAGCCTGGTTTCTGCTCTCCACATGCTGGCTGGCAGGAGCTACATCTTTCATTCAGCTTGCTTTATATTATTCAATAACTCCCAGTAGACGCTGTCCCCTCTGTAGGGCCTCCTCAGCAGTAGATGATGGATCATCCATACATGTTTCAATGTGGGTCCCTTCAGAAGTCACTTCATTTTGGGGACCCTGCAGAATGAGTCAGCGGGAGGAAGCAAGTTCAATAGGGTTTATAAGGGAATGCAAAGTGCTGGTGAATGAAACATGCAGTCCCTGAAAGCCAGCACTGGGAAAGCAGACTAATGTAACCCTTTGCATGGAATGTTCCTTTAACCCTTTTGTTGCCAAGCACGTAACACCTACATGCTGGCATGTCCAAGTGCTAAGTGCCAAGCACGTAGCTGTTACGTGCTTGACTTTCCCCCCTGCTAGCTAAAAGAAAAAAAAAAAAATACTCACCTGACCCTCTCTATCGTTCCGTCCGGGTTTTCTCTTTATTTTGGTGCCATCCGATCCCCCAATAGTGACCCCCCCCACCCACCTTCGGCTGCGGCTAACTGTAAAAAAAATAAATAAAAAATAAAAATGACATTTACTCACCTGAAGCTGCGCTGCCTCCCGCCGGGTCTCCCCTTCACTGGGGGGGCCTCCGATCACCCCCCCCATGCTGCTTAGTCTTCAGGAGAGGGCTCAAAATGCCCTCTCCCCCTGCCTTCCGATGGGCACCGCCAGCTTGATGACTAGGGGGCGGGGCTTATGACGTCACTCCCGGGTGTCGTCCCAGCTCTCCTCGGCTCAGCTGTCAGATGCCCTGGTGATCGCTGGGGGGACCCTGCCCCCCCCTCCTCTGGCAAGCGATCACCAGGGCATCTGACAGCTGATCAACACAGGAGCTGAGAATCGGGTAAGGGTAATTTTTTTTAATAAATGACATTTTTGTGTGCTGTGTGTGCAGTTCACAAGGCTGGGGGCTGGCAAGTCACCTGCAACTAGCGGGTGACTTGCCATTAACCCCGGCATCCCCAATTACCTGCCTCCCCAAAGCCCAGGGGGGGGGGCAGAAGAGCCCGGCCCACACAGGGTATGTGGGCTTGTAGGCTGCAGGGTGGGGGGCCACAAAAGCTGGCCCCTCCACTCTGTTTCTACAAGCCCCATTAGCTGGTCCTGTGCTGGTTATGACGGGTAAGGGGGGACCCTATGTCATTTTTTTTAGGGATTTTTAAGGGTTAGGGTTAGCCTAAGCCTAACCCTTAAAATTCCCCCCAAAAATGGGGTCCCCCCCCCCCGGGAGGGGGGCCCTATGTCATCCATCCATCCTGGGGCACTGTGTCCCACGCTGATCAGTCTGGCTTCTGCTCTCCTGCTGCTGCTGGAAGCCTTTTATAGCTGCTGGGCGACAGAGCATAGGGGGTTAATTTAAAAAAAATCATGCCATAGGGTCCCCATTTTTTTGGGAATTTAGGCTAACCCTAACCCTTAAAATTCCCCCCAAAATGCACCGCACCCCCCCCCCCCCCAGGGGGACCCTATGTCATTTTTTTTTTTAATTAACCCCCTATGCTCTGTCGCCCAGCAGCTAAAAAAGGCTTCCAGCAGCAGCAGGAGATCAGAAGCCAGACTGATCAGCGTGGGACACAGTGCTCCAGGATGGATGGGAGATAACTAAGTATAAAAAAAACAAAAAATATTTTTTCTCCATGTGTCTGTGTGTATTTTTTTTTTACTTTTAACCCCTTGTGAACTGGTAAGGGGTTCATGAGACCCCTATACCAGTTTACAAGGCTGGGGGCTGGCAAGTCACCTGCGGCTAGCGGGTGACTTGCCATTAACGCCCCGCACCCCCAATTACCTGCCTCCCCAAAGCCCAGGGGGGGCAGAAGAGCCAGGCCCATGGAGCTTGCAGCCGGCAGGGCGGGGGGCCACCAAAACTGTCCCCTTCGCCCTGTTCCTACAAGCCCCCATAGCTGGTCCCGGGCTAGTTATGATGGGTAAGAATGGGGAAAAATGACCTGTCAACAGAGGGTGACAAAACTTTAAGTAGGCTGGCAATTAAAAGGGTTAATAGTACCTATGCATGTTGGGTATTGTACTGCTCGGTGGTCCTTGCGCTTTTAGATTGTTTTTTCTTGTTTGCATATTTATATTTTAGGAAAACATGTTATTTATTCAGTCTTTTTATTCATTTTTTTAGGGAAACCCTGTGAAACCTAAGAATTCTTCGAGGGATTACTTACAGAAAGGTGAGCCTACTACAGCAAGCTGGGTACTCTTAGAAAGCTTAACATGTGTACTTTCATGGAATATATGGTTTATGGGGGGTATTCCAAATGTAAAGGGTCGTTTTGGTTGAAAAATTGCAAAGTGCGCACTTTGTCTGCAGAGGTGACATTTTTAAGTAAAATTACTGTTATGCGCATGCTTTACTTTGTGGTGTTTGCCAACTCTTCCCTTGACAGTACCTATGCATGTTGGGTATCGTTCTGTTCGGGGCATGTTGCTTTTTGAGATTTTACTTGCTTGTTTGCATATAGTTTTCTTTTAGGAAAATGTGGCTTGATTCTTCCTTTATATTCTTTTTAGGGAAACTTTGTGCAACCAAAGAATACATTGAGGGATTACTTCCAGAAAACTGTGGCCACATAAACAAACTTGGTACGCCTAGAAAGCTTGAGGCATGTACTTCCAGACAATATATAGTTTCTTGGGGGTATTTCGAATGTAAAGGGTTGTTTTTCTGGAAAAACTGCAAGGTGCGCATAGCGCAGTTGTATTTTATCTGATAATCTCCAAAAGCTCTCTTTCAGTTTGGGGGAGTCTCCTGGGCAGGAAAGGGTGTCTACCAATACATATGTGGTACCGCTGTGAGTGGGAGAAATTGGGGTTTCACACGCAATAAAAATTTTTTGACAAACTTACATTTTTTATTACAAAAAAACACTACAAATTGCAAAAAATTGATTTTTTTTTTGCACATATTTCACCCAAAAGTATTGAGAATACACTAAAAAAAGGCCAAACAACACATTTCATGTTGAAGCCCAGACTCCGTTGAAAAAAACAATAGATAATTTTCCTGGGAAATCGCTGGAAATCCTTTCAAAAATCACAGTTGAACATGTGAGGCGCAAAATAGTGAAACGTGGTCTGGCAACAGAGGGTGACAAAAGCTGCAGGTAGGCTGGCAGCGAAAGGATTAAACCTTATAGTTTGAGTTTCTGATTTCCTTTTGTATCTATAGAAACACGGTAAATTAGATGTAATGCCATACATAAATAAAGGCAATAAAGTACCAGATGGTATAAGAAAAAGTTGACAGCTCACCCACAATCTGCACTGGTGGTGCAGGCCTCTAAAGAGAACTGCATGTATAATGGACATCAGCACTGCATCCATCCGGAGTAACGTTTAAAACATAGCTGATGGCCCACCATTCGAATACCAGACTGCATCTGGTTTCTAACATTTTTTTTTACATTTTCATAAATATTGTGCAAAAGCTTTAGTAAAAAGAGAAACGCAGGCCAGGATGGGGATAGAAGATGACTACATTTCTGGGTATACTTGTGTGTCAAAATGATGTGCAAAGCTTATCTGATATTTTTTTTTGTTTTTTATTTGTTGCATTTGGCTTCCACGCCCTGGCTTGCTAATCGTCTAATTGGCTAAGGAAGATAAGACATGTTTAAGCCCCTTCTGCTGACTACTTCAAAATGAGTTCAAAGAGGGAACTCAATCATGTGTTCTAGTAGCTAAAAGGTCACTGGCAGTGTTCTCACCTGGAGAGGTAATGATTGCTGCTTAGACTTAGACAAAGCTGCTGATTAGCTCACCTGTTACAATGGGAGAATTCTGGGACTTCAGAATTCAGTATTTTTACTTAAGGCCATGAAAACTCCCACCATGGTAAAACAAAGCCCCAGGAATATGAGAAATTTGGAAACAGTTTGCAGATGAGTAAATCAGAGTTCTGGGGGCACAAACCTAACACAGATGATTATTTTACATTTCAAAGGAGGAAAACTACGGAAGAACACCAAGAACCTGACACACAGGGCGTTTTCTTTCGGAGAGCGCTCCACATGAGTCTATAAGCTCACATCATAAGGCAACGGGTGAGGTGGAAAGCTTGCCATATCTTAGTGAATTTAGTGAAATCTCTAATCAACAGTAGTATATGGCCACGGTACTTAAAGTGTAAGTCCACCTTCGATTGAATTTTTAAAAGTGTATATTTTTGTGTGGCAAAATTATGTCGTCAAGACGTTAGTTCTTTCATTGTTTTCCTTTGTTAGTAAATGTGTGTTTTATGGAAACAGATTTTACTACCTGCGATCTGTTGGCGACGTACGCCAAGGCCTCGATTCAATAAAGGTAGAAAAAAATTATCATGGTAGTAAAAGATTCAATTCATGAGAAAAAAGCCTGAGAATTTCACTGTTACTGAATCACCAGATAAAAAGACAATGAAAGTCAATGACACTTTTTTCTCCTAAGAAAAGTAGAGAACTGTTTACTCCTTTCTACACTGTAGTAAAAGCTACCATTGACTTGCATTGTCTTTTTATCTAGTGATTCAGTAACAGTGACAGTCTCAAGCTTTTTTCTCATGAATTGAATTTTTTACTACCATGAGAATTTTTTTCTACCTTTATTGAATCGAGGCCCAAGTCTGTATTTCAAGAAGAGAGAAGTGAGCTCTGTACACACAAAACTCAGGGCATATGTAAGTCTGATGAGCTCCCTCACCTCATAAGCGGCCTTAACAGCAGTGTTCTGTATGTGCAGGACACGCTTCTCCCTTCTTGTGTACAGATCTATTGCAGGTCTATAAAACATACATTTTCTAACATTGCGCATTAAAAAAAAAAAAAAAAAAGAAAAAATGCTAAATTGGCTCAGCACCTTAAGGATATAATTTTGGCACAAAAAAAATACACTTCAAAAATTTCATAAAATTTACTTACCCTTTAAAGTGGAAGTCCAGTGACCGGGTACCCCCCTGCTGGGGGAGGGAGGGGGGCTTACAATTAAAGTGGACCAAAACCCAGGATTTTGACTATCCACCGATTTGGTGTTTGGAGCCGCTGAGCTATGCATGTCTGAGCAACGTCTTAGCAGAGCGGCTCCGAGTGTGCTGGAGACTGCATCCCCTGCTTCCCTCTAACAGGGAGCGTGCCCACACCGACCATTCACAAATGCTCTGCTAGAGGGATAGCGGGCGACCTGGGGGGGGTTCACGCAGCGGGGCATCCCGGTTATGGATGCCCCGGGGGGGATCGATTGGCCCCGGGCCGATCCTGCTGGGTTTTGGTCCACTTTAAAAAAAATAAACTCCATACCTCGCCTGGGATCCTGCGCTGTGCACTCAGCTATTCTGGACTGGGTGCAACCATCTTGGATCAGCTTCCCCCAGTCTATGCGCAGATGTATATCGGCTATTCTCAGATTTCAAATGATTGGGACTTCATTGCAAAAGCATACATTAGCATTACTTCATAATCTATAGTCACTTCAAAATTGTGCAGATAATATTCTCAGCTGCTCAACGTTAGGCTCATTATAACACAGAAGGAGAGGTTACCTTTCCAGCTCTGCGATTTGCTTGTCTTTATCATGTTTCTCATTTTCCACCTCCTTTAATATTTGCAGAAGCCTGTCTACTTCTGCTTGAGCCTTGCCACACTCCTCCCGGTAGTATGAGACCTCATTGTCCAGCTGCTTGACCCTGTCACTCAGCTCTGGGTTCATTCTCGCCTCCTCTTCAGCTTCATGTGCCTGTGAAGGATGAAGTATACAAATAAGTTAGTTTCTGACCAATAGTGGGAATAATACCATTTTGTGAGATACTCACCTGTAAAATGGTTATTACGAGTATGTCACACCCCCCACTTCCCGATATTCATGACACTTGGGAACCCGGCCTGTAGAGGGCGATCTTGCAGAGATGACATGGAAAAAAGGAGCCCCTCCTGGTCCATAAGTACTGGGTTCCTCCCACTATTCCTCGGTCTTTTTAAACAGCAGTGAAGAACCAGGAAGAGCCAATTATATTCAATAATTGTAAAATTATATGCGAATAATAATACCAAATAAAGGACCCCTTAGAACAAAAAGAGCCAATTATATTCAATAATTGTAAAATTATTTGAAATAATAATACCAAATAAAGAATCCCTTAGAGCAAAAAGAGCCAATTATATTCAATAATTGTAAAATTATTTGAAATAATAAGAATCACCATATAAAGGATCCCTCGAACAAAAAAGGGCGGGGGAAGTGGGGGGTGTGACATACTCGTAATAACCATTTTACAGGTGAGTATCTCACAAAATGGTATTATTACTAGTATGTCACACCCCCCACTTCCCGATATTCATGACACTTGGGACATCCAATAGCAGTGTCTATAATGGGTGGGGATCCCAAAGGAATAATGCATAACTTAAATTACTGCAGCTTGCAGAACTTTGCGGCCAAAAACAGCATCCGCTGAGACCCGCACATCAACCTTGTAAAACTTAGAAAAAGTATGCACAGAAGACCAAGTCGCAGCCTTGCAGACTTGTTCAACAGAAGCTTGGTGCTGAAAAGCCCAAGAGGCTTCAATAGCACGAGTAGAATGAGCGGTGACACGAAAAGGGGGAACCTTCCCCTTCGCCATATAGGACCCAATGATAGCCTGACGTATCCACTTACTAAGGGAAGATTTGGCAGGAGCAAAACCCTTCTTGGGCCCAGAAGGCACAACAAAAAAGGCATCCGTCTTGCGGAAGGCCGAGGTAGTAACTAAATAATACTTAACACAACGAACTACATCCAAAGAATGCAAGACCCTTTCCTTGTCGTTACTAGGTTTAGGACACAATGAAGGAACAACTATATCCTGATTTAGGTGGAAAGCAGACTACCTTAGGAAGGAAATCCGGTTTAAAACGGAAAACAACCTTATCAAAATAAGGGGCTTGAATAGACAAAGCCGCCAGTTCAGAAACTCGGCGGACAGAAGTAATAGCAACCAAAAAGGCAACCTTCTGAGTAAGAATAGGAAGAGGAATATCCTGCAATGGCTCAAAGGGAGCAGCTTGCATAGTCGAAAGCACCAAATTAAGATCTTAAACAGGAAGTATAGGCTTTCTGGGATGCCGCACATGCGCGACTCCTTGGAAAAAGGTCTTAACCAAAGGATGAAGAGCAAACGATCTTTGAAAGAAAATTGCCAAGGCAGAGACTTGCCCTTTCAAAGTACTAATCTGTAATCCCATATCCAGACCTCGTTGCAGATATTCCAGAATTCTAGGAATAGAAAATACTCTACAGGGCAAAGCCCTGGATTCACACCAATCAATATATGACTTCCAAGTCCTGTAATAAATGACAGAGGAAGACGTCTTCCTAGCTCTAATAAGAGTCTGAATAACCACATCAGAAAGACCTTCTTCTTTCAAGATGGAGACTTCAACAGCCATGCCGTCAAAGCCAGCGTTTGTAAATTGGGGTAACAAAGTTGACCCTGAGTGATGAGATCTGGAAGAAGAGGGACACAATCCACTGCCAGCCTTACGACGTCTGCGTACCACAGACGTCTTGGCCACCTTGGCGCCACCAGAATTGATGGCACCTCCTCCAGTGCTAGCTTGCACACCACCTTGCTGATCATGGAGAATGGGGGAAACAGATATAGGAACCCCAGATCCTTCCAGGCTAGAGACATGGCATCCGCGGCCACTGCCAGAGGATCCTGAGATAGAGACACAAAAGCTGGCAGCTTGTGATTGTGATAAGAAGCAAACAGGTCCAACCGTGGAGTCCCCCACTTGTGACAGAGGAACTGAAAGACCCTTGGATTGAGAGACCATTCTCCCTGGCAAGAACATCCCCTGCTCAAAGAGTCTGCCTCCACATTCTCTATCCCTGGAATGTAAACTGCTGATATGCAGGGAACATTGATCTCTGCCCACTGAAGGACCAGAGACACTTCCCGGAGGGCACCCCAACTGCGAGTCCCTCCCTGGTGATTGATGTATGCAACAGCTTTTCGGTTGTCTGACCAAATCTGAACTGGCAGACCCTGTAAGAAATGGGTCAGTCGAAGTAGAACGAAACGTATGGCCCGAAGCTCTAATACATTGATTGGAGAATGAGCCTCCTGAGGCCCCCACAATCCTTGGAACTGATGCTTCTTCCAGAAGCCCCCCCAGCCCACCAGGCTGGCATCGTGGTAACCAGTTCCCAATGCGGAGTCAGAAATGACTTGCCCTTCTGGAGGTTGTGCGATATTAACCACCACTGAAGGGACTGCAAAATGTGGGGAGACAACAGACAAGTCTGATTCAATGATAGTGGGCACCTGTCCCACTTTGCCAAGAGGAAGAGCTGAAGCGTCCTGTGAAACTGGGCAAACGGGACTGCCTCGAATGTAGCTACCATCAATCCCACTAGTCTCATCCCTAGACGGATAGGTTGACGAGGGTTGGACAAGAATAGACGAATCCAGTCCTGAATCAGAACCATTTTGGACTGAGGAAGAAAAACCTTGGCCTGAAATGTATCCAGAATCAGGTCCAGGAAGGGAATTTCCCTGGACGGACAGAGAGAGGATTTGGGGTAACTTATTACCCATCCGAACCTTTCTAGCGTAGAGACCACCGTCCTGGTGTCCAACTCTTTGTTCGAGGGAGGAGGCCGCGATAAGAAGATCATCCAGAAAAGGCACAATGCGGATGCCCTGGACCCTGAATATAGCCATCACTCCTGCCAGCATCTTGGTAAAGACTCTTGGGGCCGAGGTAAGGCCGAATGGCAGGGCCACAAATTTATAATGCTGGTCTTCTATCGAGAACCTGAGAAATCTCTGGTGACCCGGAAAATAGGAATGTGCAAATAAGCATCCTTGATGTCTTTGGATGTCATGAAGTCCCCCTGACGGAGAGCATTGATCGTTGATCGCAGAGACTCCATGCGGAATTTTCCGAAACGGATAAATTGATTGAGTCTCCTTAGGTGTAGGATAGGCCAAACAGAGCCGTCCTTTTTGGGTACCGTGAATAGGTTGGAGTAAAACCCCAAACCCCTTTCCGCTGGAGGCACTAGGCCGATAACAGCCATGTTTAACAGATTCGCTACTGCTGCCCGCAGTCCGTGCGCAATTGCCGGATCTGACGGCATCCGGGACATGAAAAATCTGGGAGGAGGCCGGGACTCGAATTCCAGTTAGTAACCGGAAGAAACTACTTCCAGAACCCAATTGTCTGATACCTCCTGAACCCAGACCTGGAAGAAGAACCGCAGCCGCCCCCCCACCCATAAGGGTGAGGGCGTCCCCTCATTGTAGAGCAGGCTTAGTGGCAGATTTGGTTTTGGACCCCCAATTCTGACTTGGACGACCACGTCCCTTTCCTCTATTCCACAAAAGGAACGACGTTGTTTCTTACGCTGAGGTAATTTACCTTCCCACAAAAGGGAGCGCTGTAAGCGATTTCTTAGCTACAGTATCAGGCCCACTGCCGCAACCATACTGACCGCCGGATGGCAACTAACAAGGCAAAGGTTCTGCTGCACATGAGCAGAGTATCATCTAAGGCAGAAAGTACAAAAAAATGCAAACATCGCTTAAGAGCAGCGTACTCATCAGAGGCCGGATCAAGCCCTGAGTAACTCATTAGGTCTCTCACAACAGACCTAATAGCCACTGTCATGAGTGCCGAAGCACCAACAGGCAGCAAGGCCGAGCCCACACTGGAAAAAGCGTGGCACGCCATTTGATCAATACGCTTATCCTCTCCATCTTTAAGTGTAGTGGAGTCAGGAGAATGCAACACAGAAGAATTGGATAAATTAAGCACAGGGGCATCCACCCATGAGCAGAGTATCTTTTAAAAATCCAGTCTCTCTATAAATTAATTAAATATTAATGCATAGATGGCCATTGTATGCTTGCGCACACATAGGAATTTGTCCTCCGCATTTAACCCATCTGTGCAGTGAGTGTACACATGCCCAGAGCGGTGGGCACAGGTGGTGATGACCAACGCTTAACAGTATCAGCTGGGAAGGGATATTTCTTGTCCCAGCCCAAGGGAATGCCAGGAAGCCGCGCAGGCTTCTCCCATTCTTTAAGAATAATTTCATCAAAATGCTTTTGATTTGGAAATTCTAAACAAGGTTTAGAGACTCCAAAGAATTCCCCTTTTTGAGGAGGGACTACTTCAGGAGGAGTAATAACCAAAACCTCAAATAACTGAGCAAGAGTTTTGGGGTATCCGCAACACTTGCTTCACCCTGCTCAATCTCAGTACCAACAAATTGCTGTTCATCAGAAACATCTGATTCCTCATATAATTCTCCTTCTTCTAACTGAGAAGGATCAGACCAATCAAGCAATTCACAATTGTCTGACTCACTTGCCGGAGCGGCATGAGTCAAGTGCTTTCTTTTAGCTGAGGCCTTCTTAGGCACAGAGGTAGACATTAATCTTTCAAGATGAGCCAATCTGGCACATAAATCTGCATGCGACTCACCACCCATGACAATATCATTGTGGGTACGGACAAGACATGGCGGAGTAGGAGATGAGGCATTAGCTGCAGGCCCTGAAGCCTGGGCCTCAGTTTGCTGCATAATAGTTAATTGTGCAAAGGGACGCAAAGAATTGCGTTATCCCCAACAAGGGATGCCCCACATCCAGAACATTGCCGAGTCTGTGCAGAGGGAATTGCATGTCCGTTATCCTGGGATGCCTCCATATGGTGTTTAGTATTATACTATAATTGATTATAGTCGCCAAGTATATATGGGATTTACGCGATTGCTACCCGGGATGCCCCTTTAAATAGTCCCAAGTGGGAGGATTGAAACACAAATGGACCCCCAAATAAGGCTTAAGGGTTTTTTTTTTTTTTTTTTTTTTTATATATAAGGACCAGGAGAAACCCCTTTTTAAATAAGGAGTTTCTACCTACAGAGAAAACAAAAAAAACAGTCACCAAATGCACACAATATAAATAAATGACAGAAAAAAACTCCCTTCAGCCAAGCTGAAGGGTACTCACAGCCCATGCAATAAGCTCACATCATGAGTTAAGGCCACATGGAAGCAGGAAACAGGAAGTCAAACAGAGCATCCAGATGCTCTCTGAATAAAAGCATGCCTAAGCCCCGCCCACTTCCAGGATCACATGGCCAAAAATGGAGGGAAAATTCAAATCTGAACACAGCCAGAAAACAAAGAGCTTTAATAGGTAAGCAAAAAATGCTGCCTAGACAGAGATAGGAAAATCTAAATAAAACTTTTCCTATTAAATAGTATAGTAAAACATACATAATAAAAATAAGAAATAAAGACTTATTTTATATATCTCTTTTTTTTTTTTTTGTGTGTGTGCATGGTGACAAATAAGCCCAGATAACGCCCCCCCCCCCCCTTCCCCCCTCCTTTTTACCCAGCAGGGTTAAAGGAGAACTAAGGGGAGAGGATAGAAAAGCACCCATGAGGCACAAGGGGATTAGAAAGGGACAGGGGCATCCCATGCCGGAAACACCAACCCGGAAGCCGCCTACCCACATTTAGGTCTCACGGAGGAGTAATACTCCTGTACATACCAGAAGGTGTATATATCTACCTTTGCCTGAACCACACAGCCAGGGCTGGGAGGCATACAATATAACCAAACAGGTTTAAAGAGTTTCAAACAGAAATAGAGAAAAAAAAGGGCCGGGAGCAAACCCGGCTACCTGCAGCTTGAAGGAGAGTCATCTTCTGAATGCTTCGCCGACTGCAGAGACAAAAAGACTGAGGTCCCAGTACTTATGGACCAGGAGGGGCTCCTTTTTTCCATGTCATCTCTGCAAGATCGCCCTCTAAAGGCCGGGTTCCCAAGTGTCATGAATATCGGGAAGTGGGGGGTGGGACATACTAGGAATAAACAGATAGCCACACATAAAGTAAATAAGGACAGTGTGAGGAAAGATTTGTGTCTATAATTTAGATTTTAAAGAAATAGCATAGTGGCACTTGTGGGGGGGGGGGGGTATGGGGGAGTAGATGGGAATATCTGGAGAATCCATTCTAAACCTATCCACTGTGACATTCTGTGAGTACAATGTGATTGATATTTATTAACATTATTATATCAGTTCAAAGGTAAGGGAAGGGTGGCTCAGGGACTGGCATATCACTAGGGCCAGGGGCCGGCTATGGCCTCTTTGGACCCTAGCTTGCAATATCCTATTCCTTGTGAACCAGACTGCATGTCTCTGGGGAAGGGGGAGCAACTTTTATTTATTTTTATTTTACAAAATAGAGACATGCCTGGCACAGTGTAAAATACACACACGCCAGCTGTAAATTAAAAGTTTGCATCTGGCTGTTAAAGGGTTCGCCCACTGACACAAATAGCAAGTGTTATGCTGGATCAACCAAACTTTTCCTATGGATCGCTTGAAGTGCACTTTTTATGAAATTTGTTGAATCAAGCCTATAGCCATATATTAGCACACACCTGTCTCTCCTCTGCAGCCCCATGTATGCCCCTCTAGTTACAGTATGCTCTAAATCTGTCAACAAGGGCAGACTGCATTGACCATAAGGTCTTTTTTTCTGCCACCAACCTTCCATATATGCAATTGTACAGGATTATGTGCACTGGAAAGTGGAAAACCTATACTGGAAAGGAAAACCTATTTAACAAAGACACACAATTGTTTGATATGTCCTGTACAGGGGTTTTACACAGCATGGCATCCCAATTTCAGATGCTCTGGGGGCAAGCTAGAGGCTGGTCCTGGAGTCTTTTAGACTGCTGCTTTAAAAGATCATTGGAAATGTAAAGGACTCATTTATTTATTTATTTTTTTCATTTTTTTAACATATTTATGCCCCATAGATCACCTCTATTATTAACTAACTAAATTAAGAAATTACTGTTATAAAGGTGAAGAGTCATCTTCAGCATTAACTGGTATTTCCTTCCTCACACATAATAAACAATGCACATAAATCATAATAAAAAACATAACACACAAAACATATCCCATGCATAAGAACGTAAGAGTTAGATGAATCACTGATGATGTACAAGACAAACATCCACCACATGGGAAGACAACATTCAGTAATACACATCATGTGTACTCACATAACCACCCAGCAATGATACCCCCTGCTTCTCATTAGGCCCCGCAGGTGTCTTCAACAAGAGCAAGCAAAGAGAAGAAAACAAGGCAACAGCAAGCGATGACTAATCTAAAGCCTCAATAAACAGCATGCACAGCAAAACAAACAAAAATCAAATGAAGAACGAAAAATACCAAAACAGCTGTCAGAAGGGTTGAATTCTTTGCAGTTAAAAAAAAAAGATATATACACATATCAGAAAAGTAAGTCTTAGTCACAAACCCATTGTACACAGCTGCACTGTCATAAGAAATATAAATATATAAAATACAACACACAAAGAGTAACCCAGGAAAAGCATCTGGGTTTAATGTGTGGGTGTCATTACCATTTGTTTTACTTGCTAAATTACCAGTCCAAAGAATTGATAATTATGGTTAGGTCTTTGTTTGCAAGCTTGTGACCATTTCATAACCAAAACTCAAGCCTGGGATCATCAATCTACTTTTGGTCCTTACTTGTATCCCTAACATTTATAACTGCAGCCCACCTTGACACTTAAGAGCCTTTTCTATGAAGTGCACCTTTTGTGCCATTTGGTGTCATTTTGTTATGTTGCCTCATTTTTGTTGTAAGCACATGAGGCCAAAATGTCTATTCTTTAATAGGCAACTTGCACTGGTGCACTGGGTTTCTCCCTACTGGCCAGCCTGTGCCAGTTCCTGTTTGTGTACCTATGGGTCAATCTATATTTAGGTTATGCTTCTTAAATAAAGCGTAAAGTGACGCTGTGCTAAAACCATTGGTGTCAAGTGGATCTGCAGCTCAGAATATTATTCCCACCTCCAGGTTTAGTTTAATCCACTCTTGGGGTTTTTCTTCTGTATATTTCGTCTTCCCTTGTTTTTGGGTTAGGTGAAAGTACAGAAAAAAATACCATTCTGTGAATACTCACCTTGTAGAATAGGTATTATAAGTATGCAGCACGCCCTGCTCCAGTAATGATTCATTACATCTGGGATATAGTCCACATAAGGGCGCTTTACTGCAGAGATGGCAAAAAAGAGGCCCCTCCCGGTCCTTATATACCCGGGACCTCCCACTAAATTCCCCAGTATAAAAAAGCAGTAAGGGAACGAGGAGAAGCCAATAACAAGATTAACAATATTAACAAGAAAACATATAGAGGATCCAAGAAGAAAAACTCAGGGTGGGATGGAGCAGGGCAAGCTGCATACTTATAATACCCATTCTACAAGGTGAGTATTCACAGAATGGTATTAATCCATGTATGCAGCATGCAGTAATGATTCATTACGTCTGGGACATCCAATAGCAGTGTCCAACAAACGGGTGGGGATCCCAAAAGGCAACAATGCGCAGTTCAAACCACTGCCGCCTGCAGAACTTTGCGGCCAAAAACAGTATCCGCTGAGGTCCGAACATCAACCTTGTAAAAACTTGGAAGAGGAAGGAAGCACAAAGTCCTGATTGAAGTGAAAGGCAGAGACAACCTTAGGCAAAAAGCCTGGTTTAAAGCGGAAAACCACCTTGTCTTGATGTCTCTCAAAGTAGGGGGCCGGAATGGACAGAGCCGCCAACTCAGAAACACGCCAGACAGAAGTGATAGCCACCAAGAAGGCAACTTTCAAGGTGAAGAATAGACAGTGCAGCCTCATGCACAGGCTCAAATGGAGGACCCTGAAGGGCAGACAATACCAAATTCCAAACTGGCAACATGGGTTCGCATGGAGGGCGCACATGAGTGACCCCCTGGAAGAAAGTCTTGACCAAAGGATGAAGAGCGAAAGACCTCTGGAAGAAAACAGCCAAGGCAGAAGCATGCCCCTTCAGAGTGCTGAGCTGAAAACCCATATCCAGACCATGTTGAAGGAGCTCCAATATCCTAGGACTGGAGAACACCCGACAGGGAAAGGCCCTAGCCTCACACCAGCTAATGTAGGTCCGCCAGGTCCTGTAGTAAATGGTAGAAGAGGATTTCTTCCTAGTCCTGACCAGAGTCTGAACAACAGCAGCCATGCCGTCAAAGCCAGCGTTTGTAAATTGGGGTAACAGAGCCGTCATTGAGTGAGAAGATCCAGAACCAGGGGCAGAGGGTACTGATCGCCCGCCAGCTGCACGACGTCTGCGAACTACACCTGTCTTGGCCACCTGGGGGCACCAGAACAGCTGGCACTCCTTCTTGAATCATCTTGCATAGAACCCTGCCCAGAAGGGGAAACTGAGGAAAGAGGTACAGGAGACCGAACTCCTGCCAGGACAGAGACATGGCATCCACCGCCAGAGGATCCTGGGACAGTGAGACAAATGCTGGAAGCTTGTGATTGTGGCGAGTAGCAAACAGATCCACATCTGGCATCCCCCACCTGTGACAGAGGGATAGGAAGACCTCGCTGTTGAGGGACCATTATCCTCGGCGAGAGGCCCCACCTGCTCAGGGAATCCGCTTCCAGATTCTCCGCTCCCGGAATGTAAACTGCAGAGATGTACGGGACATTGTCCTCGGCCCAAGACAGAATCAACGACACCTCCCGGAGGGCACTCTTGCTCCGAGTCCCTCCCTGATGATAGATGTAAGCGACCGCATTCCGGTTGTCGGAACGAACCTGAACCGGCAGGCCCTGCAGGTGAGGCGTCAGCTGCGTCAGCACCAACCGAACCGCCCGCAGCTCCAGAACATTGATGGGGGCGTGAGCCTCCTGAGGACCCCACAACCCCTGGCATTGGTGGGCTCTCCAGTAGCCCCCCCAACCTGACAGACTGGCATCCGTAGTGACCGTCTCCCAGCACGGTGTCAGAAATGATCTGCCCCCCAGAAGATTCCTCGAGTCCAGCCACCACAGGAGGGACCGCTGGACCAGAGGAGACAGAACAAAGGCCTGATCCAGAGACAGGGGACACTTGTCCCAGGCTGACAGAAGATGGAGCTGAAGAGGCCTCATGTGAAATTGAGCATAGGGAACTGCCTCGAAGCAGGCCAACATCTGTCCCACCAGCTGCATCCCTTGCTGGATGGATGCAGATCCAGAGTCATTCCCAGGAAGGTGGTCACCCGGGACGGGGAGAGTGAGGATTTGGGGTAATTGATCACCCACCCGAACCCTTCCAGGGTCACACCCACCGTCCGGGTGTCCAATTCTGCCTGTTGGAGTGAAGGGGATGTAATGAGGAGGTCGTCCAGATAAGGAAGAATGCGAATACCCCAGGCTCTGCCTGCCAACACCTTGGTGAACAACTGGGGGCAGAGGTGAACCCGAAGGGAATTGGTAGTGTTGTTCCCCTATCACAAACCTGAGGAACCGCTGGTGCCCTGGGAAGACCGGCACGTGAAGGGATGCATCCTTGATGTCTATTGAAGTCATAAAGTCCCCCTGGCGCAGGGAGCTGATGGCGGAGCGCAGCGTTTCCATGCGAAAACGTTTGGTCCTGATGAACCCGTTGAAAAGTTTTAGGTCCAGAATGGGTCTAATGGAATCATCCTTTTTGGGCACTGTAAAGAGATTGGAATAGTAACATTGACCTCTCTCCCCCGGGGGGACCTGACAAACGACCCCCATGGCCAGAAGGTTTTGTACCGCCAACAACAGGCCCAGAGCTGCCCGAGGGTCCGTAGGAACCCGTGACCTGAAGAATCTGGGAGGAGGCCAGTCTGCGAACTCCAGCTTGTATCCGGAGGAAACAACCTCCAGAATCCAATTGTCCAAGACTTGCTGAGCCCAGACCTGAGCGAAGAGCCGCAGCCATCCCCCCACCCGCAAGGGTGAGGGCGCCCCATCATTGCTGAGCGTGCTTGGCAGTGGATTTGGGCTTGACACCGCAGGAGGATCCAGGTCAGGCACGGCCTTTGCCCTTGCCCCAGAAATCTCCCCTTTGTCCCGCAAAGGATACCCCCCGCCTGACCTAGGCCCACAAAGGGAGGGAGTGAAGGACCCTGAACCCCGAAAGGGTCGCGGCTGCCTCCCTTAGCAAAAAGGTCCAAACGATCACCAAACTGGCGCAACCCTTTAAAGGGATTGTCATCCCTTCCCTTTGTCACCGAGCCCCCCCCCCCCGACTAACCGGACAAGGGAGAAAGGGGAAATAAGCCCATAAGTACATTTGGTTAATGTAGTGAGGGCTATGATCGGGCGGGGCATCCCATGTCAGGCTCACCAACCTGTGCCGCCTACCCTTTGGTGGGGGATTTGCGGTGGAGCCACGCTCCATTAAAAAGCACCTCTAATAGGTGCTGCCTACCATCACCCGACCATGCAGCCAAAGCTGGGAGGCAGGTAATAGTGGCACGGGTGGGAATAGGACACAGGGCTGGGCAGCCCGGCTTACCTGTGAGGAGAGAAGCCATCATCTTGACCTTTGCAGCCCACTGCAGAGACTAAACTGGGGACTTTAGTGGGAGGTCCCGGGTATATAAGGACCGGGAGGGGCCTCTTTTTTGCCATCTCTGCAGTAAAGCGCCCTCTTGTGGACTATATCCCAGACGTAATGAATCATTACTGGAGCAGGGCGTGCTGCATACTTGGAATAAAGGGGGGGGGGAGTACTTTTTCTTCTATACCTTGTATATACAGCTGGTCAATGATAATCGTTATTAGTTCATGAAAAAATTCAATAAAAAGTAAATAATGAATACATAAATAAATGGTCTTGATCACAGATAGCAAATATTCTCAATTTTTCATTTATTCCTTGCTGTTTATACACAATCGTCTGTCTGTCGAGTGCACTAACTTTTTGGAATGCTGAGTATCAATTACTCTTTTCTAGCTTGAGCTGGGTATCTATATAGGGGTTTTAACAAGAGCAGGTTTTATTTTCTGTTCTGTCTTCTAGTTATAAGGTCTGCTTTACGATTATAGTTATTTATTACCTATTTATTATTAGATATCAGCAGGTATCCTTGCTACCTGTGAGAGAACAGATAATGCTCCGATATAATCTCTCATGCATGATATTGTCAAAACCATATATATATATATATATATATATATATATATATATATATATATAAGGGCTTACTTCTTAAATTGTGATCGCCATTTGCTCAGCATTATTCCGGTGGCCGGACCCGTATGCTCGGGTCGGGTCGCGCTGGTGTCAACGGGAGGCTTGGTGCTATGTGTCCTTGTGCCTCTCTGGCTGATAACGTTTTGTTCCTTGCGTTCGCGCTGTTGTGCGCTTTGAATTGCCTCCTTGTTTTGGGGCACGGGGCTGCCCTTTTTGAGGGGAGGAGATCTTCCCCTCTAATCAGTCTTGGCCAATGAATGACCCAAACGCTGGAAGAGGGCGGTTCCTTGGTGGAGATGATGGAGCCGTTACCTCCACTAGGAGAGTGTGTGCCATTTTTTTTGGGGGGTGGAGATCTGTTCTCTTTTAGGTTCACTTTGCCTGATAGTTCTAATTTATAATAAGCATTCAATATATATTAATGGTATTCGCATTACACAGCTTACTGGTCTGTGCACTCATATCACAGAGTACATTATCATGCCACAAATAAATATTATTTTTATTACTATCTGAGCATTTGTTTGATCATTATTACTCTTTCTTATATGCTAAATACTGCTGTACATATTCTTTCTCTTCATATTATTTTATGTTTTCTCTTATGTCATTTAATTTTTCCTCTTTTTATTATTAGGGAGTGAATGGGTATTGCTGTCTTGTTTCCTTAGTCTCTTATGTCATTTAATTTTTGCTATTTTTGTTATTAGCGAAGGAATGGGTATTGCTGTCTTGTTTCCTTATTGTATTACTATTTATTTTAGGAAAGGTACAAAGCTACAAGTTTCATTAAGGCCCGGGGGCCGTGTGGCTTTTAATGTAGCAATCCATTTAGTTTCTTTCTGGAGACATGTTTTGGTTATATCCCCTCCTCTTCGGTGCAGGTGAATTCTGTCTAGAATTTGGAAGTAAAGGCCCTCTGGGGAACCATTGTGGTGTCTGGCAAAGTGTCTTCCCACTGGTGTATGTTCTTTTTCTTGATGTCTCTAAGGTGTTCATAAATTCGATTCTGTAATTTTCAGTTGGTTTTTCCTATATAGTACCTTGGGCATGTACAGGTTAATATGCACACAAGGTCAGTGGAATTACAATTCCCAAAATGTTAATAGATGGGTAGGCCACTGGCATAACGCTGAGCAAACGGCCACCACAATTAAAGAAGTAAGCCCTATTTTATATATCTTTATATAAGGATTTGACAATATCAAGCATAAGAGATTATATCAGAGCATTATCTGTTCTCTCACAGGTCGCAAGGATACCTGCTGATATCTTAAGGTAATAAATAACTATAATCCGAAAGCAGACCTTATAACTAGAAGACAGAACAGAAAATAAAACCTGATCTTGTTAAAACCCCTGTATAGATACCCAGCTCAAGCTAGAAAAGAGTAATCGATACCCATACTCAGCATTCCACAGCCCAAAAAGTGCACTCACAAAGAACTAGAAAATTGGTAAAAAACTGGTAATAACATATTATACTGAAATATATGTTTTTGTATTGTAGTAAAATGGTGTACTGGGGAAGCACTTAACATGCGAAACGCGTCTACACCTTACTAAGGGTATTAACCACTTGCTACAAAACTGTGTACTGCTTGCTACAAACAGAACACTTGCTACAAAGCAGACCCAAACAGACGATTGTGTATCAACTGCAAGGAATAAATGAAAAATGGAAAATATTTGCTATCTGTGATCAAGACCATCTATTTATTTATTTAATCATTATTTACTTATTGGTTGAAATTTTGAATTTTTTCATGAACTAATAACGATTATCATTGACCTGCTGTATATACAAGGTATAGAAGAAAAAGTACCCCCCCACACTTTTTTTTGCACTTCCGCCTAACCCAAAAACAAGGGAAGACGAAAGATACAAAAAAAAAACCAAGAGTAGTTTAATATTTAGGGGTTCTCTAACCTTGTCACAATAAGTGGGAGCTACAGTGCGAAGAGGATAGACAGAGAAATATCACCTACAGTGACACTCCTTCTGTCCTCTCCCTTCTCCCCCCCCCCTTCTGTCCTCTCCCTTCTCCCCCCCCCCCAACCTTAGTTTAATTCACCTGACCAGTTAGCTAATGAGGGTCTTGCAAACTATTTGGTACAGCAAGGTGCACCTGCGGTGGTGCGAATTGTAAGAGTGAATTGTAACCTGCATCTCAGTGAGCTTTTGAATTTTTCACAAAGGAAAGTGCAATAAAAATACAATTCTGTGATTACTCACCTGTTGAATTGGTATTATACGTATACAGCACGTCCTGTTCCAGGAGATATTCCTTACTTTTATGTTATACATTTAGTAGATGGCGCTGGACTGCAGAGACAGAAAAGTGGCTCCTCCCTCCATATATACCAGGGACCTCCCACAAATTCCCCAGTATTGAAAAGCAGTTAAATGAAACGGGGAGAACTATAACCATTATAAAAATTAAACAATCACCATAAAGAGGTAACTAAGAATAATGATAACAAGGGTGGGGTGGAACAGGACGTGCTGTATACATATAATACCAATTCTACAGGTGAGTAATCACAGAATTGTATTATTCTAAGTATACAGCACGTTCCAGTTCCAGAAGATATTCCTTACTCTTGGGACATCCAATAGCAGTGTCCGTTAGGTAGGGTGGGATCCCCAAAAGTAACAGCAGACAGTTCAAACCACTGCCGCCTGCAGAACTTTGCGGCCAAAAGCAGCATCAGCTGAGGCCTTAACATCAACCTTGTAAAACTTAGAAAAAGTATGAACAGAAGACCAAGTGGCGGCCTTGAAAACTTGTTCAACAGAAGCTTGGTGCTGAAAAGCCCAAGAGGCACCAATAGCACGAGTAGAATGAGCAGTAAGGCGAAAGGGAGGCTCCTTCCCCTTAGCAGAGTAGGCCTGTATCACAGCCTGACGGATCCACTTGCTTATAGTGGACTTAGCCGGAGCCAGACCCTTCTTAGGTCCAGAAGGGAGCACAAAGAGAGTGTCAGTCTTCCTGAAGGATTCAGTAGCCACCAAATAGAACTTCAGGGTCCTGACCACATCAAGAGAGTGTAAAACCCTCTCCTTAGAATTACTAGGATTAGGACACAGAGAAGGCAAAACAATGTCCTGATTGAGATGAAAGGCAGAAACAACCTTAGGCAGAAAATTTGGCTTAAAACGAAACACCACCTTGTCCTGGTGTCTCTCAAAATAAGGAGGCTTGATGGAAAGCGCCGCCAACTCAGAAACACGCCTCACAGAAGTGATAGCCACCAAAAAGACCACCTTAAGCGTAAGAATGGACAAAGGGGCTCCTTGCAAGGGCTCGAAGGGAGACCCCTGCAGGGCAGATAAGACCAAGTTCAAGTCCCAGACTGGAAACATAGGCTTACATGGGGGACGCACGTGAGTAACCTCCTGGAAGAAGGTCTTGACCAGGGGATGCTGAGCAAAGGATCTTTGGAAAAAAATAGCCAAGGCAGAAACATGACCTTTCAGAGTACTGAGCTGAAGACCCAGATCCAAACCATGTTGCAGAAACTCCAGAATCCTAGTAATAGAAAACATACGACAGGGAAGCGAGTTAAACTCGCACCAGTCAATGTAAGTACAGTAAGTAGTAGATGGAAGAAGAGGACCTTTTCCTAGCCCTCATCATGGTATTTACAACCAAGGCAGGCAGCCCTTTTTCCATCAAGATGGAGGTATCAACAGCCAGGCAGTCAAAGCCAGCGTTTGTAAATTGGGGTGGCGTAGGTGCCCCTGAGTGAGCAGATCTGGAACCAAGGGCAGGGCGTAATGATCTACTGCCAGATGCACAATGTCTGCGAACCACACTCTTCTTGGCCAACAGGGGACCACCAGTATGGCTGGCACCCTTTCCTGAGCTATCTTGCGCAGCACCCTGCCCAGCAGGGGAAAGGGGGAAACACATACAGAAGCTGAAACCCCGTCCAAGACATTGCCAGGGCATCCATGGCCAAGGCCAGAGGATCCTGGGACAGAGAGACAAAGAATGGAAGCTTGTGATTGTGACGGGACGCAAACAGATCCACATCCGGCTGACCCCAGCGGTGGCACAGGGAGCGAAACACCCTGCTGCTGAGGGACCATTCTCCCAGACGAGAGGTCCCCCTGCTCAGAGAGCCTGCCTCCTGATTCTCCACCCCCGGCATGTACACAGCTGAAATGCAGGGAACATTCCCCTCCGCCCAGGACATTATCAGGGACACTTCCTTGAGGGCCCTCTTGCTCCGGGTCCCTCCCTGATGATTGATGTAGGCAATCGCCTTCTGGTTGTCCGAGCGGACCTGAACAGCCCGACCCCGCAGGTGTGGGGTTAAGTGGGCGAGAACCAACCTGATCGCCCTCAATTCCAGAATGTTGATAGGGGCATAGGCCTCCTGAGTGCCCCACTGACCCAGGAATTTCAGGGAATTCCAAAAGCCCCCCCCAACCTGTCAGACTGGCATCCGTGGTGACAGTCTCCCAGCAGGGGGCCAGAAAGGATCTGCCCCCCAGCAGGTTCCTTGAGTCTAGCCACCACGATAGAGACCTCCTGACCAGAGGGGAAAGGACAAACACCTGATCCAAGGACACAGGGTCCCGATCCCATACTGACAAGAGGTGAAGCTGAAGAGGCCTCATGTGAAACTGAGCATATGGAACTGCCTCGAAGCAGGACACCATCAGGCCCACCAGCTGCATTCCCTGCCTGATGGATGAGGACAAGACAGAAGGAGCTGAGCTTTCTCTTGAAGACTCTCCATCTTCTGCTGAGGAAGAAAGATCTTGACCTGAGATGAATCCAGAATCATGCCCAGAAAGGACTTCACCATGGAAGGAGACAGGGAAGATTTGGGGTGGTTGATCACCCAGCCGAATGACTCCAGTGTGGACACCACCCGCTGAGTGTCCAGCTCTGCCTGATGGAAGGACTGAGAAGCGATAAGCATGTCGTCCAAGTAGGGAAGAATGTGAATGCCCTGAGATCTCAGAAGAGCCATCACTCCTGCCAGCACCTTGGTGAATACCCTGGGAGCTGAGGTGAGACTGAAGGGCAAGGCCACAAATTGGTAGTGCTGATCCTCCAGAGCAAACCTGAGGAATCTCTGATGACCTGTAAAGATAGGTACGTGAATGTAAGCATCCTTGACTACAGAGGTCATGAAGTCCGCTGGGCGTAGTAAAGTCACAGCCGAGCGCAGAGTCTCCATGCGAAAGTGTCTGAATCTGACAAATTTGTTGAGGAGCTTCAAATCCAGGATGGGTCTGATGGACCCATCTTTTTTGGGAACAATGAAAAGATTGGAATAATAGCCTTTGCCCCTTTCCCTCAAGGGCACCCGGCAGATGACACCTAGTTCCAGAAGGCCTTGGGCAGCCAGGGACAGACCCTGAGCTGACAGGGGGTTTTGAGCTAACCAAGATTTGATGAATCTTGGGGGCTGCCAGGCTGCAAACTCTATCTTGTAAGCAGAGGAT
Organism: Gastrophryne carolinensis; assembly: GCA_027917425.1. NCBI lineage: Eukaryota > Metazoa > Chordata > Amphibia > Anura > Microhylidae > Gastrophryne > Gastrophryne carolinensis. Next base: position 273,224,343 of record CM051235.1, on the reverse strand, counting down.
ACTACCTCCTGAATCCACCGGTCTGAGACATGATGCCTCCAGACATGAGCCAAGAGCCGGAGCCGTCCCCCCACCCGGATGGGTGAGGGCGCCACTTCATGCCTGAGGGGGCTTGGGAGAGGACTTAGGCTTGGGAACCCAGGAGGGGCCAGGGCGGCCATGTCCTCTGCCCCTGCCCCAAAAATCTCCATGGGCCCCAGCAAAGGAAGCTCCCCGTTTAATTCTGGAGCCCCTGAAGGAAAGAGAAAAGGCACCTGAACCCCGAAAGGACCGGGGCTGCCTTCTACGCTGAGGCAACTTGCCTCCCTTAGCAAACAAGTCCAAACATTCCCCAAAGAGGCGCAGCCCCTTGAAGGGAAACCCAGTGAGAGCCTTCTTAGCAGCGTTGTCAGCTGCCCACTGGCCCAGCCAGACCGAGCGGCGTATCGCCACCAACAAGGCAGATGCCCTGCCACATATTCTGATGGTATCATCCAAGGCAGAGAGAACATATGCAACAAATTCCTCACAACGCAGAAGAGCTCTATACTCTTCACTACCTGCATCATCAGGAGCCCCATCTAAGAGACCCCTGAGCAGGCGTTAAACAGCAATAAATTAAAAACATTTTTTTAGGAACTATGTACATAGACCTATATAAACACCGCGCATCAGAGGAAAAAACTAAAATCTTCAAAATACAAGCTCAATGTGTACAGATGTCCCAGAATCCAATAACAATGAAATAATAAAAAACACAGAGCTTGTCAAACACAACTCCTTTTTAGAGCTGCAAAGCTTCAACGATGGTATCCCATAGTGCATGCATCAGTAGATTTCATTAAGTGATCCCGCCACTGAGTATGTAGAACTCTTACCAGATGCTCAGCGGCAAAGAGCATAAATAAAACACTCCAAGGCTAGAAAGGACTCCTATTAATCAACTGACTCCCAGATGAAATTAGAAAGGATTCCAGATGGTTTTTCTTCAAGACCGTTCCCAATGATATTCTCAGTAGGAGTGTACAAGGAATCACATAAACCAGATATGCATGCAAGAAAGCAAAAGCAACAAATAGTGCAATATTGCCAAACCACACTTTAATAGAAAAATAAAGCCAGGCGAATGCACTCACAAAATTAGCTTTAAAACAAGCATAAAATCCACACACAACGAGGGGTCAGTCACTCTCACCGATTGGTCCACAAGTTTTTCCTTCGCTGCCAAGAAGTATAAATGTTCGTGTCCCTCAAAATAGACAATCCCAACGCGTTTCGCCGCGGTAGCGGCTTTAACCAGGGTTGAGAGTCACTGACCCCTCGTTGTGTGTGGATTTTATGCTCGTTTTAAAGCTAATTTTGTGAGTGCATTCGCCTAGCTTTATTTTTCTATTAAAGTGTGGTTTGGCAATATTGCACTATTTGTTGCATTTGCTTTCTTGCATGCATATCTGGTTTATGTGATTCCTTGTACACTCCTACTGAGAATATCATTGGGAACGGTCTTGAAGAAAAAACATCTGGAATCCTTTCTAATTTCATCAGTTGATTAATAGGAGTCCTTTCTAGCCTTGGAGTGTTTTATTTATGCTCTTTGCCACTGAGCATCTGGTAAGAGTTCTACCTACTCGGTGGCGGGATCACTTAATGAAATCTACTGATGCATGCACTATGGGATACCATCGTTGAAGCTTTGCAGCTTTAAAAGGGAATTGTGTTTCACAAGCTCTGTGTTTTTTATTATTTAAATAGCAATAGCTGTAATGGCAGAGGCACAGACCAGACGGAGCGCGGTCCCCACACAGGCAAAGGCATAGCAAGCCAGCAGATCAATGCGCCTGTCCTCCCTATCCCTCAGTGTAGTAGAGTCAGGGGAATGCATGACGGATGTGTTCGACAACCCCAGAACTGGTGCATCCACCTCGGGAGGACATGACCAACATTTAACCATCTCAGCGGGAAAAGGATACCTCTTATTCCAACTCTTAGGTATCCGGGAAGCCTGCTAGGCAGTTCCCACTCTTTGAGCACCAGATTATTAAAATGAGTTTGTTCAGGAACCTCCAAGCGTGGTTTAACATTATGAAACAGCTCCCCCTGCTGCTGGGCCACAGCAGGAGGAGAGATACAGAGCACATCAAAAATGTGAGCCAAAAGTCTGTCAGTATCATCTGAAGCCCATGGGTCAGACCCAGACTCCGCATAACCCCTAGGCTGATCCTCAGATGATTCTGAATCAGAGAATAGTTCCCCCTCTTCCAGGGGGGTATATCCAGTAATATCAAAAAACTCCTCAGCTTCCAAAGGAAAGAGTGTAACACCGGGTGCCAGATGCCGCCGCTTAGCAGGAGCCTTACGCGGACCAGACCCGGCAATATGCCTTTCAATGCTGGCTACCCGGGCAGCCAAATCAGGTTGAGACTCCCCACTGGTATGCACCTCACTGGGAGTCAGGTGTAAGCGTGGGGGGTAGGCGAAGCCAGAGGGGGCGCAGCACTAGGCCCAGCCGCAGGTAACCCAGACTGCAGTGCAAGCGTCTGCTGGGCGCAGGGTACACAAACCCTGACGTCGTCACTGACAGGGGATACCCCACACGCCACACACAGCCGGGCTTGTCCCGAAGGAACCCTGAGCACATTATCCTGAGAAGCCTCCAAATGGTGATTATCATGGCACAACAGGCCAATAGGGATTTACGCTAATAATAGCAACCCGGGATGCCCCAATAACCCGCTAGGGAAGTGGGAGGTAAGGGAATACAATAGCCCTCCAATAAGAGTTAACACTAAAAAGATCCCATAAGCAATATGCAGTACAGAGAAATACAAAATAAATCAGCCCGCATGGGCACTTATGGACCGCGACAGGGAAATGCCAGACACACGAGGCAGAGAGCTAAAATGGCACCGGCATATACCTCGAGGGGCAGGCCGTGGAGACAGTGATACAGAACGCGTCAGCTGCAAGCCCCCCCCCCCCCGAAGAGCGCAAAAACGCGCCCACCTGACAGGGCCAGCCAATGATGGCGCAGCAGCGCCTGAGGCGATGTCGCCGTCGACCGCGGAGTGTAGTACAAGCGTGCGGCGGCGGCAAAAGAAACCAGTGCAATCAATTCAAAAGGGATAATCACACAACTAATATAGTCAAGACATGCACCCCCCCCAGATCTACCAGGGAGAGCGAAGGGGAAGCGATGGCCATCCTAAAGGGAGCCAACTGCGGGGACAGGGGGCGAGGGGCAGAAGGCGCGGGAGGGGCATCCCATAAGGCTCACCATGGCCCTATGCCACCTACCCTTTGGTGGGGAACTGCGGTTGGAGCAGCGCGCCTTAGCACCTGACAGCGGTGCTGCCTACCTAAGCTGGGAGGCCCTAAAAGGAAACGGATGGGAATAGTCCTACAGGGCCGCAGGCTAATAGCCCCACTCACCTGCGAGTAGAGAGAGCCATCTTCTAGTCATCGCAGCCCAGACTGCAGAAAAGAACTGGGGAATTTGTGGGAGGTCCCTAGTATATATGGGGCCGGGAGGAGCCACTTTTCTGTCTCTGCAGTCCAGCGCCATCTACTGGATGTATAACCCAAGAGTAAGGAATATCTTCTGGAACAGGATGTGCTGTATACTTAGAATAAATGTTTGTTTCAGTTTTTCAAAAAAAAAAAAAAAACAACAAAAAGCTCACCGAGATGCAGGTTATAATTCTCACAAGGTGCACCATGCTTTACCAAATAATTAGCATGATCCTCCCTGTTCCACTAAATCTTGTGTGGGTTTAAATCGCTAACATTTTCACCCAACCAACCATGCTTTCAACTAGATGTTGATTGCAGAGTTTTAAATGGCTTTAAAGTCTTGTCATGAGCTCAAACTTTTCTTGACAACTATAACTGATAAACCATCCATGAAGCTACACTGTATCCGAAATCATTCAATCAATCAATGTCTATAACCCATTATGATGATTATGCGCCACAGTGTAAATCGCTAGATAAAGCCCCAAACATCCTTTGCTGTCAGCTCATTGCATGTGTAGCTGACCCAATTGAGCATAGGTGTTTTTTAGCCACAGAGAGGAATTTGAACAATGCTAGGCAGGGGCATCCCAATTTGGAATACCACGCCAAGCAAACCAACAGACTAGGCAGAGGATACCTACCTCTTCCACAACCCAACAAGCTGTTGTTCACACAGTGATGTCCATGCCCAGCTGGCTTACCAGATAGGCTGCTCATGGTTAGGGGAGTGGAATAGATAAGTATTGGCTGGCTGGCAGGGCTCTGGGTGTGCTGGTCACAGATGCACAGTGGGGCATCCTGAATCGGGACCCCCCAGGCTGCATTGTTCAGAGGCAGTAAAGTTTTGACAAAACTTCCTTTTTAAGAAGAATTCCATAGCAGTGACTTGCTATCTCTTCAATTCTACAGGGAGGAAGACACGATATAGCACCACCTGGAAGGTGGTCAATCTGGATGTTAATTTTACAGGATGCCAAGCTTCTTCCACTGCCTAAATATAAAATGATTGAGTAAACAAAAAAGCACCTTTTGTCTAAATAAACTGGTTGGTGCTGTACAGTAAGCCTGCTTTCCACATTTAGGCCACCTGTCCAGCCATATTTGCAGCATACGTTTTGCGTTAATGGCTTGCGGCAGGTGTTTGCATTTTGCAGCTGTGTTTGACAACTGCGCATTTTTGCATCTGCGTTTTGCATTAAAAAAATGATGTGGGGTCCTCCCTCTTCAAGCCTACCAGCCAGCACATCAGGCAAAGGGGCTGGGTTCCCTATGTTTGGACCGCTTACTAGTTCAATGCAGAAAAACTAAAAATAAACACACCACACAAAATAATTGTATTAGTCTATATTTAGACCATGCAAAAGGAGTTACTACCATGCATCAGACAATAAAAATACAGGGTTAGCAAGCTCAACGTGTAGCAGAGTCCCAATCTTAGAATCTAGTCCACAGATAATAAAACACAGAGCTTTATAGGTCCCAAGTCCCAAGGTGCATGTACCAACTTATTTCCATGTGCCCATCACCAAATGCGTTAAACTCTTACCAGAATACAGTATGGATTTGAGCCTGTAACCAAATCCACAATCGAAAGCGTCAATAATACCTCTGCAACTGTCACTTTAAAAACTCAGGCATAAATTTGCAGCATAGGATAGGGTAGATTTCAAAATCAATTCCTCCAAAGCTTTACAAGGCTTTACTTTCAGAACTTCAGCACTGTACCTGGAGTTCATTTTAGACATCACACGCCATGCTTGCTGCCATACTGTATTCTGGTAAGAGTTTAACGCATTTGGTGATGGGCACACAGAAATAGGTTGGCGCATGCACCTTGGGACTATGGTTTTTAAGAAACAACTTTGAGACCTGCAAAGCTCTGTGTTTTATTATCTGTGGACTATATTTAGACTACACTTACATATACCATCCTCATCCACATCTTCTGGACCCTCTTCACCTCCTCTTCTGCAGACTGAAGTGGTGAAAATGACAGTGCTGCCGGCATGTGGAAGGAAGGCTTTGCTTGCTCCCTGCTGTCAAATGATGCTAGAAGCATTCCCAGGCAAGTCAAACCCAGGTGTATAAATACCAGCCAGCAGCGAGGAGTGAGCAGAGTCTGGCAAAGTGCCAGCATTTTGAAAGCTTCTGCCAGTAGAGGAGGAGGCAATGAGTGCCACCCAGTGCTGGATGAACATGGCAGAGGTAAGTATAGTGTAAATTTAGACTAATAAAATTAATTGGTGTGGGGTGTTTATTTTTACTACCGTGAATTAGAAAGGGGTCCAGGGGACCCCTGTACTGGTTCAAGGGGTGGGAGGGTGGCAAGGTACCTACCAGCTTGGCAGCAGGTGACTTGCCATTACCCTACCCCATTTAATACTTGTACTTGTAACAGCCATGTGGGTACTAAAGAGCCAGGTGCCCATCAGCACAACTCCAGTGTTCACCCCTGGGAGCACCGGACTTGCACTGAAGGGCCGGTATCCTTGCATGGCCGGATGCTGGTTGTTTGGCCTCCGAGCTATGGGGAACCCAGCCTCTATGTCTGGGGTGCAGCTGGTAGGCTAGAAGAGGGAAAAACCCACATTATTTTTTTTATGAAAAATACAAATTCATGGGTGTATTTTTACATGCGTGCCATCGGACTTCTATGGGGCTGTGTCTGGACTTTTAGCAGCTGCTTTTCCTTCCTGACATTGTATCAGGTAAGCTACCAGGCAATTGATTTTAAAGTTTGACTTGTCAATCCCTACGTTTTATTAAAATAAACCCTGTAATAAGCCAGCAACCTATTTGGTTTTACATAAAATTTGCATCCTTCAAGTAAATCTCCAGAGAGTAGTTTTGCCAAAGGTGAGCTTGTTACTCCATGTAACAATCTATCCTTCTCAGTACTTGTATTGTGTTCTCTGTACTATTTTGCTCAATTTAGAAACACTTTAATTTTCTTTCCTTTACCCTGCTTTGCAGGACTCTTGTGTCTCATTTCTCCCTGCAGCTGTAGAGGAAGATATACTTTCTACAACTACTACATACTAATACATACTAATCCTGCCCAACATATCATGCAAGTCCCCCCTAGGCATGAGGCAGTCGCCAGCTCCCCCATGGTGCTCAGCAGTGCCATACTGCCGACTCTGACAGGTGCACGTTTTGACTCCAGATGCAAGTTTGCATTCCCAAATGTTTTTTTTTTCAAGAAGAACATTTACCGGAAAGACACAAAATACACTCACAAATATTCAAAAGAAAATTAAAAACAAAATAATAAAAATGAATGCACATTATACATTGCAGGATCCTTCAACGTTATACGTTTCATCACTATAATATTGGTTATTATTTTTTTAGTAAAGCCTATGATTTAACTATATTGCCTGAGGAGGCCAGCCTAGTTATCAAATAGTTATAAGATAAAGAAAAAAAATCATTTTATAAGAAAATGTCAGTTTACAGCATTGGCATTTGTATTAATTGCTTCAGCAATAAGCCAGAATAGGAGTGGGTTGTTGTGTGTTCCCAGTCTTGCACATGTTTAAAAAAGTTAAACCAGAACACCACCACCGTTTGCTGGTCCCCCCGTGTTGTATAGCCCAGAAAAAACCCATAAAATCCCTTGTCAAGCAAAACTGAGCCCCATAATTGGCCACCACATACATAGCAGCCACAAGCCTACCCTCTGCATTTAGCTGCCAACAACCACATTACAGCACGGGCCAACTGCAAGGCTCAATATTGCAGGGGAGCATTTTTACAGGTAAGACTTTTACATTACATGTGGCAATGCCATCAGGCCCTGGAGTCTAAAAAGCAGTAGGTCCACGAGGACCTGTACTGTCATGGGGGTGTTGCTTTGGGAAAGTCCACTTTCAATGGCAATTATAAAAAGTGTATATTTTTTGTGCTTAAAGGATGTCATCAAAGTGCTGAACTCATCTATCATTTTTTTTTTTTTATTATGTTAGCAAATGTGTGTCTTATGGGAACAGTTGTTAATATATGCAAACTGTACACCAAGTCTGTAAAACAAGATCTAGAAGAAGAGAGAAGTGAGTCCTGCACACACAAAATATTGCTGCTATGGCAGCTGCTGAGGTGAGGGGGCTCACTCAACCCTACACACACCCAGCAGCAGCATTCTGTGTGTATGGAGCTCACTCCTCTATTCTTGGTGTACAGTTGTCAATAGCAACAGATTGTTTCCATAATACACACATTTACCAACACAAGAAAAAAATGAAAAAGTATTAGCGCAATGGAGTCGAGCTAGATTTGACTGACCCAGGGGAAGTTCTATAGCCTTTAATACCAACTTTTGTTTCTGCAACATGTTATATTGCCAACAGTGCCCTAAATAAACACAACGATTATGGTTCCTCAGCTGTTAGCCTAAGTCACCCAAACCATTAGAGAACAAATTATTTTTGCTTTCTGCCTCTAGTACTGTCAATTCCTAACATCAAAACAGTGAGAAGGGACCACAAAGTATTAATAAATAAGCTTTCTTTTTAAAGGATATAAAAATGACATCACACTAAGACCACTGAGACACTGTTGTAACAGAGATTCTGAGTCATGTACTGGAAAAGAAATCCTGCTGCCATAATCTGCATTCACTAGTAATGGGCAGTGAGGTGGAAATGCAGTGGGCCTCCGCAGTAATAAATATTGGTCAACCTCAAAAGACGAATGAATGTGTGATCAAATTGAACATTCAGCAAACAATAAAACTCCCTAGAGAGAGATAGATCTTTAATACAAAGGTTGAAGTTGAAACTAGCACTTATTTACTAAGCAGAAATATTTACAACAGAAAAAGAGAGCTTGCTCATCTTAAACACTCAATCATAGCGGTATAACTATAATGGATACAGAGGTAGCAACTGTATCAGAGTCCATGAAGTCATAGGGTCCCACCAACATTCCTCCTCTACTTTACCATATTTATGCGCAAATGGCATGATTTCTCTCTGCTATTTCACTCGTCAGTATTCTAACAGTATCCAATTCAAGTCAGGAACAGGTTTACAGTAGTCGTGACAGGCTCCCATTTAATGTCTACACCAGAGCCTAGTCACAATTAAATAACACTTCCACTCTACCAGTGGAGCTGAACTACTACCAAATACAAGATTGATAGAATACCTTTGTCCAACTATTTCCATCATTTGGGTATGGCCAAAGAAAAAATATTTGTGTCTCTACCTCAAAATTTTTGTACTGTGGCTTTTGTTAAAACGTCATTAGATGCCTGGTGGGTGTCTGCATTACAAATATGTGTTGTTCCTATAGTAAATAAGCGTTAATATATTAAGGAGACTTTTGCTCTCAGCTACAAAAAAGACAATAAAGGAAAACCGCAAATAACAAATTGCGTACAAATGATGTGCTTGGCTAGTTGGGGACATGTGGACAGTCTGTGAAGCCATTGTATTTATGTTATCCTGGCTAGACTCTTCTCAGCAGGCTCCAGGAGACAGGGACATAATGATGTTTGTTCCTTCAAGTGCTGTAGCATTACAAAAGATGGGAACAATATTTTTTTCTGTTTAACAGCAAGTTCTGGCTCGAAACACAACCCTAAGGGCCAAGCAAACTGCAGTAAACAGATACTGGAGAAGAAGCTTGCTGTGCCGTGAAGTAACACAAAATTACATTTGGTTTCCCTCATGGAAGCCTCAGATCTCATAGTTTGAAGCCACAAGTTTGCCTTTTAATTAGAAAATTGGTGTGTTTTGTTAAATCGTCCATATAAAAAAACATAAATGTATACTTTACAATCAAATTAATCAAATAGTCTGGTCTTAAATGTCAATATCTACAGCAATTGAAATATTGTTCATGAGCCTGAGACTCTAAAGATATAATTATTTTTGTGGTAATTTATTTATAATTGAATATAGATGAGTTGATATTCCTTTTATATATTTTTTATTATATTATTTATTTATGTATTTGTTTGCTTTAATCTGTGGTATTGTATCCAATATTTTTGAAATTGCTGGTTATTTAATGTACGTGTTTTAATTTTCCAAGTTTAATGATTTAAATAAAGTATTCATATTTTAATAAAAATGATGCCAACGTTAAAACACTTTAGTAGATAGGCCTGAGGTCAGGGGCAGCCATAGAAGAGACAAGCCTCTCCCATTCCTGTGGTGCTGATTGTAGCCCCGCAGCCCCTGTTAAGCCTTCTGATCATTCATGTCTCTGCTGGGCTATGAAGGTGTACAGCTAAGTACAAGCTCAATCAAGACGCATATAGACAATAATGTGTGGCCTCAGTCACACCTCATACACAAGACACACCCTCCTCCATCCTAGGATGCTGAAATGCAGCTGCCGGCTTAGGAGCAGGGGCTGCAAGAGCGCAATCATCAATTCAGTACTAGGTAAAGTTAGGCGGGGGGTGCCTCATGCCCCCTATAGCAACCCTAACCTGAGGTCCATGAATGTGCCATTTCATCCATTGGCCTGAAAAATTATGCTAAATCTTGAAGCAGAAGTTTTTGAAAGACGTCTTTGCTCATTGTGATATGGAAGAGTATAACTTTTGTCTCCCCCCCTGCTTTAAAAGGTCTCATCTTTCACCACTAAGGACCCCAAAGTACAATATTAAGGGACAAGACATATGCCTACAAACACAAGAACATTACAAATATGCATAGCCTGTCATTTACATATATTTCTTGTGATTAATAAAAAAACAGAGTTAATAATTTACAAAGACATTCGAGAACAATCACTTAAGTCAAAAAGGAGACTTGGTGATCAGAAAAATGCCTCAATTTGCAATGTAAGGGGATTTACACATTGCCAAGGCAAGGGAATGATAGTCTGAGGGCTGTACATTTCGTAAATAAAATTAGCTGTCCTCTTGGTTTTCATCGTACAAAACCACAGGCTAGTCAGACAATGATTAAAGCTGAACAACTGCTTACTTTAATTATCAAAAAAAGTCAGCATTGGAGGAAAAAAATTTATGGAGAGAAGTCGGAAAGTGCAAAGGAATGATTAACCTAGAGCCGACATTGTGAAACAACCCACAACATCTGCTGATGGGCAAAAATCTGTGAGAACATTGACACAAAGTGCCAATGGCCAAACAGCTGTGTAAAAGGGGTCACTTTTAGACAATAGAAGCCGTGTTCAATCTAATCCTTGTTATAATGAAAAATAACAAACAGACACATAGGGAACAGAGGAACGTAATGTATGAATATAATGTTATAATAATATAGTGTTTCATAAGTGATACATTTAATAGGGTACCATGAGACAAACAAGGAAAGTAGAGGGTGAATCTGCTATAGGGTGGATGACACTCACTCACCTTTTTCGGGCCACATCTGCATACCTGTCCTTCCTGCAGCTGAGATGCACTCCTATGCACAGCCATACTGATAGGCTGGAGGCAGAGCTCCCTCCAAAACTGTGCTTTATGCCATGCATCAGTATGCCTATGCATATGCAGTGGGACAGGAGGAAAGGTGAGTTGTGTGGGCGATCTAGGGGGTTTAACACAGCTGGGCATCCCGATTTGGGATAAGGACAAGGACCTAGGTCCTGCTCTGTGTGGCAACACTGGCACAGATGATGCCCAAGGATATGCATACTGCAAATGTGTCTTTGCAGAAGGTGTCTCTAACTCTTTCCTGTTTTTTATTTATTTTCTTGGCACATGCAATCTAGAGGAGGGTAGTCAAGGGGGATATCTGAAGGAGTATACTGGGACACTCTGGAGAAGGGTACAATAGGTAAACAATAACTAAAGAAGGGTAGGTGGGCCAGGCAGTATTTGGAGGAGAGTGTTTATCTAGATGAGAATATTTGAGGTGGATAGTATCCAGAGGAGGGTCAATTCTGATCTGTAGAGTAGGCAACTGCATGAAGGAAGATACTCGAGTTGGGCACTAGCTGGAGAAAACTACTCAAGGTGGAATCCACGTGGAGGTTAGCTGAGGTGCAAGCAACCCAAAGGCTAGCTGGGGTGGACACTACCTGGGAGGTAGGTTAGGTGGATGGCTGGGGACTCTTTCTGGTTTTAATCAAAAAATGATTGGAATTGGAGACTGCTGCACGGCCCATGATTCCTCATCACTAGAAGTTCAAAAGTTGTCCCAAATATAAGTAAATGGTACACTAAGCTGAGTAACACATTGTGAAAATGGAAGAACCAACAGTTGATTTAAATGACACGAATAAGGGGTTAAGAAGAGGTCTCCTAATGTCACTAAGTTACTGCTGATGGAGGTCTGTAGAAATTTCACTTCGGTGACAAATGCACTTTTAGGTATTAAGTAGACCAAATACAACCCCAAGGTAGACACAACATAACCATGCTAGTAGATCTCAAGTGTACATGCTGGGTGTTTACCTCTCTTTCTCTTCTTCTTTCCTATATTCGTTACTCTACCTTCCCTCATTATGCACGTATTTACTTGAGATCAGGGTTGATTCTTTACAAAATGTTTCTAATCAGACTTCAGATCAGTTTACATTGGTAGCATTTGTTTAACTAATGTAACTGCTTCTATGATTGTCTGAACTAGAAGTTGCAATTGCAGACAATGTTCAAGGATACCTTTATAGTTATCCTTTTATTTTATCATGTTATTGCAATGCCTGAAAACTTTTTATACAAATATATTACATTAAAATAAGTAGGGTTGTAAGTTAAGATCTAAAATGTCAAAATAATATATGTATTCATATTATTTAATTGTAATGCATATTAAAAACTAGCCACAACTCAAATACTAGATTTTTGAAGGATCTTACAAGGTATAAGGTACATTAAAAGTGATGACCATCTCTCATGCACGCCTTAGTGCTGCATAAAGCAGAAGCTCATGTATGACCATTCTCAGAGAAGAAACAAGGGTGTTTAGCAGGCAGACCCAGCACGTATGCATATAGCCTTAGTGATGCTTTGCTTTGTGGGATGATTAATTTTTCATGCTGTGTTAGGCGATGACCACTTACAGGATTGTACATCTGATTGAACAACTGCTCCGCTTGCTACAATGGCAAGTCAGGAGGGAATGACAAACACACACACACAGAAAAGGGAAAAAAGAGAAGAAAGGTTCAGGAAAACAGTGTTAACTTGACAAATCCAGCATGCTTGCACAAAAGAGCTTGTCATAAATAGGTTGCAATATTAAGTTCCTAAACATTCCTCAGCGAAAGCAAGAGTCACACGGGGACCCGCGTCTGTTTACCTTGGCTCCTAAAAGAGAATAGTTAGAAACTGAAAAGTACCGTATACAGTTCCTTTCCCTTTCTCAGGTTAAATAACCCATGAAATAAAGTAGGCTGTCCACTTTGATGATACATTAAGTGCTGGGCTCGAGAAATGAATCACCAAAAGTGCTTTTAGCGAAGGCACCCATTAATCACAGAACTTTCAAAGATAGTAATAATAAAAGATTAAGCACCATTGTTAAATACACGCCATTCATTTTCCAGAATGCAAATTGTTGGGGGTCAGGAAAAGAACAGGTCAGCTGCAAAGGAAAGGGTTCGACAAAGAGTACATAAATGATCGCTGTGAAATGAAAAAAATCAGTTTGTTTTTAGAAAATGCTTTGCTGGAAGAAAGCAAGAAACCCTGATGAGGGCAAAATCACAGAAGGTCATCCTGTGGGGAAAATGGACAAATGAAAATACAAATTACCTCTTGGTCAGGTCATTTCTAAAAAGAAAAGCTGCACTGGGATTTATGTTTAAATGCAAACACAAGGTTTTGGATGTTGAAAAGTTAATGAGACCCTGTTTAAGAGGCAAAGCCCCTTAGGTAATCTTCAGAATATTGATACTTTAAATAGGTAATCCGCTAAATCACCCTTTAGCTTTTTATGTAGGCAAAAAGACAATTCTGTGAGTACTCACCTGCAGAATTGCTTTTACTATGCATGGCACAGCCTGCTTCCAGAAGTCCTTACGTATGGGTTATTCTGCCACAAGGTGGCGCAGTGTACTGCAGAAGAGTTGTGGCTCCTCCTGGTACCATATAAAAACGGAATCACCATAGACTTATCCAGTGTTGACAAGCAGTTATTCAAGAAACCGGGAGATAATAAAGGTAAAACAGGTAACAAACCCCCAACTATCTTGGAACAACCACCATAACTTGGAACAATCACCATAACCAAGAATAACGATAACAAGGGTGGGGTGAAGCAGGCCGTGCCATGCATAGTAAAAGCAATTCTACAGGTGACTACTCACAGAATTGTCTTTTTCCTATTGCATGGCACGGCCTGCTTCCAGAAGTCCTTACATATGGGACGTCCAAAAGCAGTGTCCGTAAGGTAGGGTGGGATCCCCAAAGAGTAACAGGCAGTTCAAACCACTACCGCCTGAAGTACCTTGCGGCCAAAAGCAGCATCAGCTGAGGCCTTAACATCAACCTTGTAAAACTTGGAAAAAGTATGAACAGAAGACCAAGTTGTGGCCTTACAAACTTGTTCAACAGAAGCTTGGTGCTGAAAAGCCCAAGACGCACCAATAGCACGAGTGGAATGAGCAGTAACCCTAAAAGGAGGAACCTTCCCCCTGGCAGAATAGGCCTGCTCCACCGCCTGACGGATCTACTTGCTGATAGTGGATTTTGCCGGGGAGGAAGAGCGTCAGATTTCCTGGAAGACTCAGTAGCAACCAAATAAAACTTCAGAGCCCTGACAACATCCAAAGAGTGAAGGGTCCGCTCCTTGGAATTAGCAGGGTTAGGACAAGAAGGCAAAACAATGTCCTGATTGAGATGAAAAGCAGACACAACCTTAGGCAAGAAATCCGGCTTCAGCCGAAACATCACCTTATCCTGATGCCGCTCAAAATAAGGAGGTTTGATGGAAAGCGCAGCCAGCTCAGAATTTCCCCTGACCGAAGTTATGGCCACCAGGAAGGCCACCTTAGGAGTCAGAATGGGCAAAGCAGCCCCACGGATAGGCTCAAAGGGAGGACCCTGCAGAGCAGACAACACCAGATTCAGGTCCCAAACCGGTAGCATAGGCTTACTTGGCGGACGCACATGAGTAACTTCCTGGAAAAAAGTCTTAACCAACCGGTGATTGGCAAAGGAGTACTAAGTTGAAGGCCCGAATCCAAACCATGTTGCAAAAATTCCAGAATCCTGGGGATAGAAAAACACCCGACAAGGAAGAGACTTGGACTCACACCAGGCAATGTAAGCATGCCAGGTCCTGTAGTAGATAAAGGACGAGGATTTCTTCCTAGACCTATTCATGGTATCAACAATCAATCAACAGAGGCCGGCAAACCTTTATCCATCAAGATGGAGGTTTTAGCAGCCAAGCCGTTAAAGCCAGCGTTTGTAAATTGGGATGGCACAGTTGTCCCTGAGTGAGCAGATCTGGATCCTTGGGCAGGGCATACTGATCTACTGCCAGCTGCATGACATCTGCGAACCACACCCTCCTTGGCCAACAGGGGGCCACCAAAATGGCTGGTACCCCTTCCTGGGCTATCTTGCGCAGCACCCTGCCCAGCAGAGGGAAGGGAGGGAACACATAGAGGAGACGAAACTCCGTCCAATTGCTAGTGCATCTGTGGCGAAGGCCAGAGGGTCCTGTGACAGGGAGACAAACCTGGGAAGCTTGTGATTGTGGCGGGACGCAAACAGGTCCACATCCGGCTGACCCCAGCGGTGACACAGGGAGTGAAAAATATTGTTGCTGAGGGACCATTCCCCCAGCTGAGACGTCCCCCTGCTCAGGGAGTCTGCCTCCTGGTTCTCCACCCCCGGAATGTAAACCGCCGAGATGCAAGGGACATTCTCTTCTGCCCAAGAAAGTATCAGGGACACTTCCTTGAGGGCTCGCTTCCTCCGAGTCCCTCCCTGATGACTGATGTAGGCAACCGCCGTCTGGTTGTCCGAGCGGATCTGAACAGCCCGATCCCGAAGGTGCATGGTCAGCTGAGAAAGAACCAACCTGATCGCCCTCAGTTCCAGAACATTGATGGGAGCATGGGCCTCCTGGGGGCCCCACCGACCCTGGAACTTCAGAGACTTCCAAAAGCTCCCACAACCAGTCAGAATGTCATCTGTGGTGACAGTCTCCCAGCACGGAGGCAGAAAGGTCCTGCCCACTAGAAGATCTGGCCAGGGGGGACAGAGAAAATTCCTGATCCAGGGACACAGGGTCCCGATCCCAAACCGACAAGAGGTGCAACTGAAGAGGTCTCATGTGAAACTGAGCAAAGGGGACCGCCTCAAAGCAGGACACCATCAGACCCACTAACTGCATCCCTTGCCGGATGGAAGGATGGGGACACAAGAGCAGAGTCCGTGCCTGCTTCTGAAGGCCCTCCACTTTCTGCTGAGGCAGGAATACCTTGACCTGAGAGGTATCCAGAGTCATGCCCAGAAAGGACCTCACCAAAGACGGATAAAGTGAAGACTTGGGATAGTTGATCACCCAGCCGAAGGACTCGAGAGTGAAGGTCACCACCAGAGTATCCTCCTCAGCCTGATGAAGAGACTGAGCCGCAATCAGAATGTCGTCCAGGTAAGGGAGGATGCGAATGCCCTGATTCCGCAGCAGAGCCATCATGCCCGCCAGCACCTTGGTGAACACCCGAGGCGCAGAGGTGATACCGAACGGTAAAGCCACAAGCTGGTAATGCTGATCCTCTAGAGCGAACCTGAGAAATCTCTGATGACCTGGAAAGATTGGCACTTGAAGGTAGGCATCCTTGATGTCCACGGAGGTCATGAAGTCGCCCGGGCGCAGGGTACTGACCGCCGAGCGTAGAGCCTTCATGCAAAAGTGCTTGAACCTGACAAACTTGTTGAGACCCTTCAAGTCCAGGATGGGCCTCAGGGACCCATCCTTTTTGGGGACCGTGAAAAGATTGGAGTAGAACCTCTGACCCCGTTCCTGGGAAGGCACCAGGCAAATGACTCCTGACTCCAACAGACGTTGAACCGCAAGGCGCAAACCCTGAGCTGACAGAGGGTTTTGAGACATCCGGGATCTGATGAATCTTGGGGGCGGCCAGGCTGCAAACTCTATCTGCCATCTACCATCCTTGGCTAGAACATCCAGACGCTCTCACAAAAGAGCCGCAGCCCCATAAAGGGGAGCCCAGTGAGAGCCTTCTTAGCGGCAGCATCAGCCTCCCACTGACGCAGCCAAACAGAGCGGCGCATAGCCACCAAAAGGGCAGAGGCCCTACCACACAGCCGTACTGCATCATCCATGGCAGTAAGGACAAAGTCAGCAAAATCAGAGCAAAGCAAAAGGGACCTATAATCCTCCCCCTGCTACCACCCGTAGCGCCATCGAGAAGACGCTTGATCTGTTTCTTAAGGGCAATAGCTGTAATGGCAGCAGCGCAGACCGGACACAGCCCAGCCCCCACACATGTGAAAGCATGGCAGGCCAGCTGATCCATGCGCCGGTCTTAGCTGTCCCGCAGTGTAGTAGTGTCAGGGGAAGGCATGACCAAGGTGTTGGACAGCCCTAGAACAGGAGCGTCCACCTCAGGGGGACACGACCATCGCTTGACCAGGTCGGCAGGAAAAGGATACCTCAATCTACTAGGACATTCCCACTCCTTGAGCACCATATTAGTGAAATGGCTCTGCTCAGGGAACTCCAGACGCTGTTTATCAGGACAAGAGAGCTCACCCTGCTTCCTCTTAGCCACTTCAGGGGGGACAATGTGCAAGATTTCAAAAATGTGAGCCAACAGGCTATCAGTGTCCTCAGGGAACCATAAGTCCTCCCCAGACGCAGACCCAGGGTCACTGCCGTAACCCTCCTGCTGGTCCCCAGAGGAGTCAGAGTCCTGGAAGAGTTCCCCCTCCTCTAGGGGTTAAAGGCCAACAAAAGTCCCTCATCCTCCTCAGGAAAGAGGGATGCACGGGAGCTAGGTGCCGTTTCTTGCCAGAGGCCTTACATGGAACAGGCCTGGCAAGCTGCCTTTCAATGCTGGCCACACGCCGTGCCAGATCAGACTGTGACCCCCCGCTAGTATCCCCCTCACTGCAGGCGCGGGGGGTAGGCAATGCCAAAGGGGGTGCTGAGCTGGGAAGCGAAGCAGGTAGCCCAGCCTGGGCCGCAACAATACCCTGGGCGCACTGCACACACACCGCAGCACTGTTACTCAGAGGGGATGCCCTGCACATGGCACACAGCCGGGATTGCCCCCAAGGACCCCCAAGCATGCTATCCCCAGAAGCCTCCATATAGTGATTAACACAGGCGCAATAGGCCAGCACAGGGTAGGGGCTAATAAAAGCGACCTGGGATGCCCCCCCAAGGGATGCCCCCAGAAGCCAGTAAGGGAAGATGAGGGAGGGTAAGGGGTAGGACCGGGAGAAACCGCAACCCACAGTTGTCCCGCCTGAAAGACATAAGTAAAGACACATAAGCATCCCGCAGCACATGCCTCAAGGAAACAAAAAAAAACCCAAAGGGGACTCACGGACAAAGCAGGGCAAAGGCACCAGCCACCAGACCACAGGAGGAAGCAACAACAGACAGAGATCACCGCCGTAGCTCCGGGATGAAGAAGGGCCCCAGACGCGCAGCAGAAGCAAAATGGCGGCGGCAGAGGAACCTCGAGGGGCGGGCCGCGGGAGGAAACCGTGATACGCGTCATCCTCCAGCCCCGCCTCCCCCGAAGAGAGCGAAAACGGCGCTCATGTGACCGCGCCGGCGTCATCACACAGTAGAAAAAACGCCTCACAGTTATAGCGCCGCCCGCCACGCAGTGTAGTACAAAGCGGCGATGGCGGTGAAAACAGTTAAAACACAGTTTAAAACTGTTTAAAAACAGCTAAACACCCTCGCCGCTACCACCCGCCCCCCCTCTCCCCAGAACACACGACGGGGAGGGGGAGAGGAAGGCAAGTAGGCAGCGGAGAGAGCCCAGGCCAGGGATGGTGGGGGACCCCAAAACACCAGTACAAGTACATAGTCCCCAAAACACTCACCCCCTCAGAAGCTAGGACAGGAACTCTGCATCCCTAGTAGGCTCACCATAAAGCCTATGGCCGGCTACCCTTTGTGGTACAGGGTCTGCGGCTTGGAGCAGCGCTCCTTGAGCACTTGACCCTAGTGCTCCTCTACCCTCACCCGATCCGTCAGCCGAGGCTCGGAGTCACAGAGGGTCCGGAAACGGGCGGAAATAGCCATGCAGGGCCGCAGGCTTGGTTGCCCTGCTCACCTGCGCAATATAAAGAGCCATCTTCTATCTTCGCAGAATCACTGCAGAGAGAGCACTGGATAAGTCTATGGTGATTCCGTTTTTATATGGTAGCGGGAGGAGCCACAACTCTTCTGCAGTACACTGCACCACCTTGTGGCAGGATAACCCATACGTAAGGACTTCTGGAAGCAGGCTGTGCCATGCAATAGGAAAAACAGTGGCTCTAAAACTCAAAGCAAACATACACCATGGGAAGTCTGTCTTAGGTAAGGTGTAGACCTAATATTGTAAGTCCACATTGACATGAGTCGTGCAGATAGTGATACTTACCTCTTCCAGATCTCTGCCCAAGGTGCTTGCTACAGCTTCCAGCCCCACTTAGACCCAGCATGTAAGATGGCACCACATGGGTATAGCTCCACATTAAATAAAAAGAAGAGGAAGCCATATTCCTCCTCCATTTACTGTGTTTGGATAATAACCTGTCCATTTGTGCTCATACTTGGATTTTTTTCACCTGTCCTCATAAGGGATTGAACTGGTTTACTTTTACTCCCCAAATTAATAATGCATTGGCAAACCTTATTATCATTAATTATTATTAATTTCCTTAATCACAAAATAACAACAAAACAAGGTTAATACAGACACTTAACAAGAACAAATGTTGGGTATAGGTCCCACCCAAACAAAATGACTAACGCCTCTGAGTGTGACCCCGCCTTATTCAAACAACATCAAATGATTATTGTAAAAAGTACCATAATTATTTACTATTGATATTATTAAAAACAGAGATTCAAAATGAATACACTGGTATTATATGTTAAAACATATAATAAATAATTATGGTACTTTTTACAATAATCGTTTGATGCTGTTTGAATAAGGCAAGGTCGCACTCAGAGGCGTTAGTCCTTATTGTATGGGTGGGACTTATACCCAACATTTGTTCTTGTTAACTTTTGAAGCCTCGAGTGACGTACCAGCACATCATAATGGGTAGGGTCACGGCAATAGGGTGTGCCACCCCCCATTTCTAGCATTTGTGGGTTGACACACTCAAACACGGCAAAATACAGAGAGCAATCTATACCACAGAACACACAGCTGTACAGCAAAATCATATGCTGTCTAACAAACTATACTAAGGGTAAGAGCCTTGGCTTTTTGATCATAAAAAGAGAGAGAGTGGACAGAGACAACAAGCTTGGAAAAGGTATTGGAGTATCATCAAAATGATTGCAATGACCAGTTATATTTTTCCTATACTCAGTCTAAAGAGATGGAAGACTTTAAAGAGGAGACAGCTTTGAGACAGTCAGGAACAGGAATAAGTAGGAATTGGACATAACTTTGTGGCACACCAAAGGGCAGAGGGACAAAGAGGAGGTAGAGCAAAATTAAGATACACCATAAGTCCTAATGGGGATCCAATGTTAAAAACTGAACCACCTGCTCTATGCTTGATCGGGTAAAGAAAAAAATAACTCACCTGCCTGGCACTAGGTCCCTGATCCCACTGCAAAAGAAGGGCACTGTAGTGACGCTTCTCGACAGTGGCCGCAGTGCAAGAAGTGCAAGCATCAGTGTCCCACCCAGTCACTGAGTTAGTCACCCAATCACTGCAGACAGCAATATTTATATTTTACCTTGTTAAAATCCTTATTATTATAATACTTATATTAAAGTGGACCAACAGTCAAAAATGACTTGAACCAGACCAACACAACAAACAGTGCTCATATGCATCCCTCACCAGGGCAATTTAGATTGTTGCACATAAAAATTAATTTACCCTTTTCTAACTCTTCCTGTGGTAAATTTTAAAAACAAGATGGCGGCTCGTGCATATGAACCTGCAAACAGGAAGTGCTGCTGGGATTCCTGTTACTGTGCATTGTCAGTTATGTCAGTAGAATCCAGGCAGAAACATGGTTGAGATGCTGAGAGAGGAAGCTCCAAAATGGCTGCTACTTTTCTTTTCCAAATTTGCCAGGCTGTTGGTCCGGTTTAAGTATACAGAAGTGTTTGGTAATTACTTTAGCATCACACTTTGTCTTAAAGAGACCACCTGGCACATTAATGGAAGCCTTTCTTCTGGCTTATTTTTATTATCCAACCAGACAAATTCTGCCAAAATGTTTTCAATTTTGTATAGTATAGTATTTGAGCCACTTAACACTCTGTTTTGGTCTGTCCAGACATGAACATGAAAAAGTCTATACACATCCTTTATCCTCCGCAGATGAACGCTCCTAGTCCAGTGCCCTGACACTTACCAAATTGCCCAATCCAAGTCCCGAGATGCCAGGCCTGCTTGTCTGTTGCGGCCCAACTGAATACAACTGAAGCAATGGATGATCAGACTGGGTGGTGCAAGACTTGGATCGGCTAATTCGTAAGTGTCAGTGCCAAACTAGAAGCAATCATTTGTGGGGAATAAAGGGCATGTATAGATTTTTTTATGTTCATGCCAACAATGTCTTTAAAGCGGACCAAAAAACAAAAAAGCAAGTTCAGTAAAATGCACCCACTAAATCCCCACTCTGGAAGTCAGTGACAAACTATTTGAGAGAGCCTATCTCTGTGCAGATCTTATGGAATAGCAGGCAGAGTCTATGCTGCATAACTGCATGGGACCGGCCATCTTGCCACATACATAAGTCCAGCTTCTGAAAAACCCAGTCCCACAGTCAAAATTGCCTCACATATCAGTGCAATCCTTCTTTATTTCTATTAGAAAGTCATAATCTGTGATGACCCATTGCTCTGCTGCACAGCTAAAAGAATTGTAACATTTTAGAAGATACATATATTTACACTGACTGAATGGTGGGTGGTAAATCCAGATTCCGCAGTGAACAGTGATCATTTTCAAGGTAATATATATATATGTGTGTGTGTGTGTGTGTGTGTGTGTGTGTGTGTGTGTGTGTGTGTATAAGATGCACTTTTCCCCCTAGAAGTGAGGGGGAAATGCCAGTGCATCTTATCGGGAAAAAAATAAAAACATTCCAGAGCCCCTGCATCGCAGCAGCCATCTCCCGGCAACATAAACACATAGACACACACACAAACAGACATTACCGTTGCCTCTGCTTCCTGTCACCTCCACTGCCGTCTGCTGCCTCCGCCACCCATCGAGTCCGCTGCCCACTGTCCTTCTGCCACCTACAAACACAAATTCCCAGGCACTGGTTCTGGCAACCACGTGAGCATTGCCTTTGACTCAGGCCAGCGTCCAATGCCAGGTAACAGTGGGCAGTGGAGGAGATGGCAGTGGGCAGAAGACGCTGGAAATGTATGTTTGCTTGTGTCTGTGTCTCTCTTTTTGCATTTGCTTGCCTGCATTTGGGATGCCTCACACACTGCCTGTATTTGGAATGCCTCACACACCGCCTGTATTTGGGATGCCACACACATTGCCTGTATTTGGGATGACAATCACACTGCCTGTATTTGGTTTAGAATATTTTTTTCTTCTTTACCTCTTATGGGCAGGTGCATCTTATGTGGCGAAAAATACAGTATATATAGGAAGGTTTTAGTGATTCTATGTCCTTGATTCAATAAACGTTCTTTAAAATATCATGCGAAAACAAGGGCCATGGGGTTGTTTTTTTTTTTTTTTTTTTTTATAAAAAGTCTAATTCATTTTCATTATCTACCTAGGGGTCGATTCAGCACCAATCGGAGAAGAGAACATCTATTTTGTCCTTAACCTAAAATGTACTTTTGTACTGAATTAAACCCCATGTTATATTTTATTTTAAGAATAAGGCACAATTTAAAATAAGGTGTGATTAAAAGAAAAGAGAACATTATGGGAATTTAGAAATAAAATTTAGAAATGCCCATATGTTGGTTATTAACACCTAAATCTTTAACTTTGGCAGGCAAAAAGTGAAGAAAGATCCAGTGATTGTAAAGCAAACAAAAAGTTGTCACATTTCTCCTAGTAAATGTTTTAGGTGTAATTATGCATCTAAATTCTATATTGAATCACACCCTGTTTTAACTCATAAACCAAGAACCAAGGCCAATATTTAGGAATAATGGGTCACAGTATTTAAAGTGGAACAAAACTCACATTTTTATCTAGCATCCCCTGAATTGCTCCCCCATAAGTGACCTTTCACTGCCCCTACTTCACTCTAATCCTAGATAATGGCGCCTGTCTTAGCTGTAAAGCTCTGCCTTCTCCAGTCATTCACTGTTGTGTGTGGCAATGATGTCAAAGCCACACCGATGTAATGACTGATTGCCTGCCATCCAACAGAGAGGGGCCATCCAACAGAAAGTTCAAAAAGTGAAAATATCCATTTCTAGTTCTACACCCCAAGAGGGGAGTATTGGCAGGGGCTTTGGCCAAAGTAGTTCATAAGTTCAGTAGGTTTTGATACGCTTTAAACTGACTGCCCATCCACATGAAAATGAAACAAATTACACTCCCTTGCCCACGTGCAGCAGTCTGGTTTCAGAGCTCTCAGGGGCTTAAGGGGGTGTGCTCCGGCCCGGCCACTGGTGTATATATGCTGGTAGCACGCTCCCCAGCTGGCCTCCTACCTTGTGACTGGCGGCACCTGTGCACACTGATGCACTACCAGCACCAGGTGTGATAAACCAATAATGTTGCAGCCCACTGGGCTCCATGGGATGGAGCAATAACTATGCACATTAATTATCTAATTTAGAGATGTATTAAGGATACAGTATATACAGATACGTTTAACGTGGCCTCTTATTTATTCTGAAGGAATTTACTTATTCATACTGAAATTTTTATGATCACTATCGGGGTTCAGGTTATCATGTGTACAGTAAAAAAGGTATTTTAACCTATTCATGTCTTGGTGATTGCTTTTCTGCATTCTGCACACCAAAATGCTTATACAAAATTCTGGTGGTGCAACAGTACCAGCCCCAAAGCTAGAGGTAATACACAGGGTTTCATAGAGCGTGGCATCCTAATTCTTGATGCCCCATAAAGAGGGAGATCACCACCCTTCAAGGTTTATAGACTCGAGGGGGGTGGTTGCTTTGCAAACACCAATTATGGAGAAGCTCTCAAAATTAACTTTTTGGATATTTACCCCCTTAATACGGCATCTAGGTGATGGGATGCCCCACAATAAGTACATCTAGAGAAAGCCCAAGATCTCGAGGGGGGTGGTTGCTTCTCATTAAGTGTGAGTGATTAATATCTGTAAGAAATGTCTCCAACTCTATAGAAAAAACAGCACTTGAAAAACTTCTTCATATGAAGACCTAAATAAAAGGCATTTTTTAATGCTTAGCAAACACCAATTATGGAGAAGCTCTCAAAATTAACTTTTTGGATATTTACCCCCTTAATACGGCATCTAGGTGGTGGGATGCCCTACAATAAGTACATCTAGAGAAAGCCCAAGATCTCGAGGGGGGTGGTTGCTTCTCATTAAGTGTGAGTGATTAATATCTGTAAGAAATGTCTCCAGCTCCAACAACGGGCTATATTCCTGCAGAAGTCAAATTCGAGTAACGGCTTTCTTGCTCACTCTGATCTGCACCCCGCCGCCAAAAAAACATTGAGTTGGCATTTGCGCAGAGTGGAGCTAAAAGAGATAATGCTGTTCTGCAGCCAGCTCTTCTGTATGTTGTACTGGACTGCCACAGAAATCCAGGAAAAGCAGAATGCATAGCAAAAAAGCAATTCTGTGAGTACTCACCTGTAGAATTGTTTTTGTTCTTGCATGGCATGGCCCGCTTCGGTATTCATTACAGTTGGGTTATTCCGCCATTAGGTGGCGTAGTGGTACTGCAGAAAGCTGTGGCATGTCCCGGCTCCCTATAAAAACGGAATTAACCATAGAGTTCCCAGCGTAAACGAGCAGTGAAACAAGAAGCCGGGAGAGAATAAAGGTAAGAATGTAGAAAAGGTAAAAAAAAAACAATTTAACTTGGAACAATCACTATAAAGAGGCAACCAAGAACAACGATAGCTAGGGTGGGGCGAAGTGGGCCGTGCCATGCAAGAACAAAAACAATTCTACAGGTGAGTACTCACAGAATTGCTTTTTTCTTTAATGCATGGCACAGCCCGCTTTGGTATTCATTACAGTTGGGACATCCAAAAGCAGTGTCCAGTATAGGGTGGGATCCCCAAAGAGCAACGGCCAGTAGTTCAAGTCACTACCGCCTGAAGCACCTTGCGGCCAAAAGCAGCATCAGCTGAGGCCTTAACATCAACTATGTAGAACTTGGAAAAAGTATGAACCGAAGACCAAGTAGCGGCCTTGCAAACTTGTTCAACAGAAGCTTGGTGCTGAAAAGCCCAAGAGGCACCAATAGCACGAGTGGAATGAGCAGTCACCCTAAAGGGAGGGTTCTTTCCCTTGGCAGAATAGGCTTGAACCACCGCCTGACGGATCCACTTGCTGATAGTGGATTTAGCCGGAGGCAAACCCTTCCTAGGCCCAGAAGAGAGAACGAACAGAGCATCAGACTTTCTGAAAGTCTCACTGGCAACCAAATAGAACTTCAAAGCCCTGACCAGATCCAGAGAATGCAGAGTCTTCTCCTTGGAATTAGCAGGATTAGGACACAAGGAAGGCAATACAATGTCCTGATTGAGATGAAAGGCAGACACAACCTTAGGCAAGAAATCAGGCTTAAGCCGAAAAACCACCTTATCCTGATGCCGTTCGAAATAAGGAGGCTTGATGGACAGCGCCGCTAGCTCAGAAACTCGCCTTACAGAAGTGATAGCCACCAAAAAGGCTACCTTAAAAGTCAAAATGGGCAAGGCGGCCTCACAGATAGGCTCAAAGGGATTCAGATCCCATACTGGTAGTAAAGGCTTACGGGGTGGACGCACATGAGAAACACCCTGGAAAAAAGTTTTAACCAGCCGGTGATTGGCAAAAGATCTTTGGAAAAAAATTGCCAGAGCTGAAACATGGCCTTTGAGGGTATTAAGTTGAAGGCCCAAATCCAAACCATGTTGCAAGAATTCCAAAATCCTGGGAGTAGAAAACACCCTACAGGGACGCGACTTAGACTCACACCAGGCAGTTAATGTAAGCATGACCCTGTAATAGATGGAAGACGAGGACTTCTTTCTAGCCCTAATCATGGTATCAACAACAGAAGCAGGTAACCCTTTTTCCATCAAGATGAAAGATTCAGTAGCCAAGCCGTTAAAGCCAGCATTTGTAAATTGGGGTGGTGTAGCTGCCCCTGAGTGAGGAGATCTGGATCCTTGGGCAAGACGTACCGGTCTACTGCCAACTGCATGACGTCTGCGAACCAAACCCTTCTTGGCTCCTGGACTATGTTGCGCATGACCCTGCCCAGGAGAGGAAACAGAGGGAACACATAGAGAAACTGAAACTCCATCCAAGGTATTGCCAGGGCATCCGTGGCCAAGGCCAGAGGATCCTGAGACAGAGAAACAAATCTGGGAAGTTTGTGATTGTGACAGGACGCAAATAGGTCCACGTCCGGCTGACCCCAGCGGTGACACAGGGAGAGAAACACCCGGTTGTTGAGGGACCATTCCCCCAGACGAGACATCCCCCTGCTCAGGGAGTCCGCCTCCTGGTTCTCCACCCCCGGAATGTAGGCCGCTGAGATTCAGGGAACATTCTGTTCCGCCCAAGACAGTATCAGGGACACTTCCTTGAAGGCTCGCTTGCTCCGAGTAACTCCCTGATGATTGATGTAGGCAACTGCCGTCTGGTTGTCTGAGCGGATCTGAACAGCCCGACCCTGAAGATGGGTGGTTAGGCGAGAAAGAACCAACCTGATCGCCCTCAGTTCCAAGACGTTGATGGAAGTGTGAGCCTCTTGTGGGCCCCACCGGCCCTGGAAACTCAGACTTCCAGAAGCCTCCCCAACCTGTCAGACTGGCATATGTGGTGACTGTCTTCCAGTACGGGGGCAGGAAGGTCCTGTCCCCCAGAAAGTTCCTTGAGTCCAGCCACCAACAGAGGGACTGTCTGGCCAGAGGAGACAGAGCAAATTCCTGATCAAGGACGCAGGATCCCAATCCCAAACTGACAAGAGGTGCAACTGAAGATGTCTCATATAAAACTGAGCAAAAGAGACTGCCTCGAAGCAGGACACCATCAGGCCCACCAATTGCATCCCCTGACATATGGAGGGATGAGGACATGATAACAGAGCCCGAGCCTGCATCTGAAAACCCCCCACCTTCTGCTGAGGAAGGAACACCTTGACCTGAGAGGTATCCAGAGTCATGCCCAGAAAGGACCTCACCAAGGACGGGGACAGAGAAGACTTGGGATAGTTGATCACCCAGCCGAAGGACTGTAGAGTGGAGATCACCCTCTGAGTGTCCTGCACGGCCAGAGGAAAGGAGTTGGCCATAATCAGGATGTCGTCCAGGTAAGGAATGATGCGGATGCCCTTGTTCCGTAGCAGCGCCATAACTCCCGCCAGTACCTTGGTGAACACCCGAGGTGCCGAAGTTATACCGAAGGGTAGAGCCACAAACTGATAATGCTGATCCTCCAGCACGAACCTTAGAAATCTCTGATGACCTGTCAAGATAAGCACATGAAGATAAGCATCCTTGATGTCCACAGTGGTCATGAAATTGCCTGGGCGAAGGGTACTGACAGCCGAGCACAGCGTCTCCATGTGAAAATGCTTGCACCTGACAAAATTGTTGAGGCCCTTTAGATCCAGAATGGACCTCAGTGAGCCGTCCTTTTTGGGGACCGTGAAAAGATTGGAATAGTACCCCTGACCCCTTTCTAGATGGGGCACCGGACAAATGACTCCTGACTCTAACAGGCATTGAACCGCCAGACACAACCCCTGAGCAGACAGGGGGTTTAAAGACATCCGGGACCTGATGAATCTTGGGGGTGGCCAGGCTGCAAACTCTATCTTGTAACCAGAGGACACTACCTCCTGCATCCATCGGTCTGAGACGTGAAGCCTCCAGACGTGAGCAAATAGCCGAAGCCGTCACCCCACCCGGATCAGTGAGGGTGCCCCTTCATGCCTGAGGGAGCTTGGGAGAGGGATTGGGCTTGGAGTTCCAGGAGAGACCAGGATGACCACGGGGCCTGCCACGGCCCCAATAATCTCTACGACCACTGGGGAGGAAGGAGCCCCGGCCTCCTCTGGGAACACGAAAGGAAGGGAGGGGGGCAGAGGACCCCCGAAAGGGCCGAGACTGCCTCCTACGCTGAGGCAGCCAGCCATCCTTGGCTAGAGCATCAAGATGCTCCCCAAATAGCCGCAGCCCCACGAAGGGGAGTCCAGTGAACCTTTCTTAGCAGCAGCATCAGCTGCCCACTGGCGTAACCAGACAGAGCGGCGCATAGCCACCAAGAGCGCAGAGGCCCTAGCATTCAGCCGCACAGCATCATCCATAGCAGTAAGGATAAAGGCCACAAAATCAAAGCAAACCATGAGGATTTTAAACTCCTCCCCCCCTCTACTAGCTGATGCGCCAACCAGGAGGCGTTTGATCAGAGACTTAAGAGCAACAGCTGTAATAGCCGCAGCACAGGTCAGGCTAGTCCCCACACATGTAAAGGCATGACAGGCAGCTGATCCATGCGCCTGTCCTCACCTTCCCTCAGAGTGGTAGTGTCTGGGGAAGGCATGACCGAAGTGTTGGACAAGCCTAGCACAGGAGCGTCCACTTCAGGGGGAACTGACCACCTCTTGACAAGATCAGCAGGAAAGGGATACCTCTTATCTAAACCCCTGGACACAGCAGGCAGCCTGTTAGGACGTTCCCATTCTTTAAGCACCATAGTGGTGAAATGTCCTTGCTCAGGGAACTCCAGACGCTGTTAAACAGGACGAAACAGCTCACCCTGTTTCCTTTCAGCCTCCACGGGGGGGGGGCGATGTGTAAGATTTCAAAAATGTGAGACAGTAAATTACCAGTGTCCTCAGGATACCATGAATCCCCAGACTCAGGGTCACTGTTACAAACCTCCTGCAGGTCCCTAGAGGAGTCAGAGTCCTGAGACAGTTCTCTTTCCTCCAGGAAATAATGTCCAGCAGTGACATCGAATTCCTAATATGCCACAGTAGGGAGTGAGGGACTAGAAGTCAGGTGCCGCTTCTTGCCAGAGGCCTTCCTAGGAACAGTCCTGTCAAGCTGCCTCTCAATACTGGCCACCCGCAGAGTCAGATCAGAGTGTTACTCCCTGCTAATGTCCCCCTCACTGGGGCCCAATTGCAGGAGCGGGGGAGTAGGTGAAGCCGAGGGATGCGCCAAGCTGGGAAGCAAAGCAGGCAGCACAGCTTGGAGCGCAAGGACACTTTGAGCGCATGGCACACACACCATGACACTGTTACACACAGGGGATACCCCACACATGGAACACAGCCTGGATTGCCCCGAAGGGCCCCCAAGCACGCTATCCCCAGAAGCCTCCATATGGTGATTAACACAGGCGCAACAGGCCAGCAGTGGGTAAAGGCTACACAAAGCCACCCGGGATGCCCTCCCACGGGATGCCCCCAGAGTCAGTGAAGGGGGGGAAAGAGGGGGAGGAAGGAGTGGAGCCGGGAGAAACCACAACCCAAGGGTATCCCGCCTGAAAGACATAAGTAAAAGACAAATGAGCATCCCGCAGCACATACACCCCAATGCAATAAAAAAAAACCCACAGCCAGAAAGGGAGAAATCCAGATGCGCAGTTTGTCTAAAATGACACCAGCAGAGGTACCTCAAGGAGCGAGCAGCGAGGGGACGACGCGATGCGCGTCAGCACCCGGCCCCGCCCCCCACCGAAGAGCGCAAAAAACGGCACTCACGTGACCCGGCCAGCGCCATGACAAAGCAAATCACCTCAGGTTATAGCGCCCACAGCCGCGGAACAGAGTACAAGGTGGCGCAGCCGCAAAAAAACACAATAAAACACCAAATATCACCACTACCACCCACCCCCTCCGAACGAAGTCCGAGAGGGGGGTGGGGAAGAGAGACAGACGAGCCCAAGGCAGCAGCAAGCAGCCATGGAGGGGGGGGGGGGAAGGGGGACCCCAAAAGGAAATAAGGGGACCATTCCCCAACAACTTACCCCCTCAAAAGCCAAAACTCTGCATCCCTATTAGGCTCACCATAAAGCCTTATGGCCGGCTACCTTTTGTGGTACAGGGCCTGCGGCTTGGAGCATGAACCTAGTGCTCTTCTACCTTCACCCGATCTGTCAGCCGAGGCTGGGAGGCAGTGAGGGTCCAGAAACAGATGGAAATAGACTTGCAGGGCCGCAGGTTTGGTTGCCCCGCTCACCTGCGCAAGAGAGAGAGCCAACTTCTAACTTCGCAGTCTCACTGCAGAGGAAACTCTGGGAACTTGTTGGTTAATCCTGGTTTTATAGGGAGCCGGGACACGCCACAGCTTTCTGCAGTACCACTACACCACCTAGTGGCAGAATAACCCAACTGTAATGAATACCGTGCCATGCATTAAAGAAAATCGAGGGTGTTTGGGGTGGGTTGCCCTGTTGCCTAATTTCTTATAGCCCAGGTAGGGCTCCGACTTTGCAAATGGGACCATGTGAAAAAATAATTAAAAGTATAGGAAATATAGGTCTGGCTAAATGTCATTATAATTGTATGGAATGCATGTATGAGGGGAATGCTAGAAATAATTAACCAGAAACAAGCATCAAGGAAAGGGGGCCTTATGCCTTGAAAATCTGCAATGATTTCCACCGCAGCCAGCCATTAAGAGGTATTGCCCAACTTTTCCTCACAAAGGAATATTGTTTTGTTCACACAAACTGCTCCATAAAAACTACATTGAGGTCAAGTTATGTGTTTATTTTAGATGTAAACAGTGCTCACTACAGCTCATTAATAAACTAAACTGAAATATTTAATGTAACACAAATGTTCTGCTTTTAACAGCTATGGGATCATAACCGAGGACAAACCAATTGAGACTCGGCAAATGAGATTTTCTTCTTTGTCTTCTGGATAAGTAGTTTATAATTTATCAGTTGGATGTATAATTTCATGTAATGAAAGGAAAGTTCTGTATTGAACTTTGTATTGTATTAGTGACCCCCAAGCACACTAGAAGATGGATGATGGTGTACGTTTATAAGAGTTTGCTTTGCTCTATCTGCTAGAGAAATGAAGAGCTAGTGACTGACTGCGTAAATATAACCACAAATGTAGACTGTCACGCAATGCATAATGGCAGGACTAGACTGTGTATCTAAAGGAAGGGCTGGCACCTTAGGCACTTCACATCTAGACAAAGTATCATTGTCACAATTTTTGAGCAGTGGTTATCAAAGTCTGGTCTGTAGACCACTGGTGGTCCCTAAGACTAAGCCAAGGGTTTGAGAGAAGAACAAAGAGAACATAAAAAATATTGTTAATTTCTACAATGTTGTTGTTTAAGGCATATTAAAAAGGAACAATACACAGGAATTTCACTTTCCGGTTCTGCGGCATCCCCAATTGGGATGCCCCGATGTGTGTATTCCCCTAGGTCACCTGATCAACTCACCTTCCAGTCGCTTCCACGGCACAGGGTCGAGCTTAAAGCAAGTGCGCCGATTTGCCCGGCGTCCTGCTCAGCCCGCTCACTGTCACTTATCTCCCTACAGAACCGCTAATGGCTAAGCCGTCTGGATGGCTAAGCAACCGAAAGGCAGGAGGGAGCCGAGTGCACCACCAGCCACATCCCCCACTCACCTTGCAGCCAAGACGTGACCACGTCGCGTCTATATTACTTGATAATGTATATGTGGGGTCCACGTGCAGGGCCATTGGTTACTATAGAATTTTAAGATACGACCTTTGGCAGTTATGTAATTCAAAGGGGCTTAATTTGACCCTAAGCAGCCTTTAAAGAAAATTACAATTTGTGTTGATTCACTGAAGGGTAAGTCCACTTTCGATGGAATTTTTGATGTATATTTTTTTGTGCCAAAACAATGTGCTCAAAGTGCTGAGCTGAAATAGAATTTTTTTTTCTGTCCTATATTATGTAACGTATGTTTTCTGGAAGCAGTTTTCAATCGGTTGCTAATGGCAAACTACACCAAGGAGAGAGAAGTAAGACTTGTACACGCAGAACACTGCTTCTGTGGCCATTGCTGAGGTGAGGGAGCTCACTCAATCTTACACATGACCAGCAGCAGTGTTCTGTGCAACTACTTGTTGTAAGTGTTGATGAGCCTCAGGTGGGATCAATTACAAACCCATCTCTAAAGAGATTGAACCCCAACCACCAATCCACAGTCAGGCCAATTGTGTACAAATGGAGGACATTTCTTATTACCCTTTCCCAGAAGTGCAGACAAGCAAAAATCGTGACAGGGGGAATTTTCATAACAAACAGTAAGGACACAATGGAACACCAGGTAACTTTGAAATAACTGAAGGCCTGTGTCACATTAGCTAATCTCAATGTTCATAAATCCACCTGCAGATGGACACTAAAACAATGATGTGCATGACAGGATTGCAGGGAGAAGGCTGCTGCTCTGCAAAAAGAACATTGCTGCACATCTGCAGTTCACTAAAGATCATCTGGATTATCCAAAAGGTTACCGGAACAATGTTTTTTGGATGGGGAAGACCATATAGAGATTTTTGGTTTAAATGAAAACTCTTTCTTTGGAAAACAGAAATCATTGCATTCCAGCATACAAAACTCTATCCACCTATGAAATATAGTGGTGGTAATAAAAAAAGGTTTGCCATTATTAATGGAACAATACAATTATAAAGGAAAATGTCAGGATATCAGTCATCAGCATAATCTCAAGAGAACATGGATCTTTCAGCAAGACATAGACCCTAAGCACACATGTCATTCTACCAAAGAATAGTTAAAGGAAAGAAAAGTTAGAGTTTTGGAATGTCATGGAAGAACTTAAAGCAATTACTTTATGAGAAAAAAAAACAACAAAGAAGCTGAGGCTATTTTGTACAATAAACTAATCAACAATTACTGGAAACACCTAGATGCTATCATTACTGCCCAAGGGCATTGTATCAGACACTGAAAGCTACAGTTCACAAACATTTGACACTCATAGATATGTGATATTCAATATTTTTCCTCAACAAATAATTAACCAAGTCGAATATTTATTACTTTGTGTAAAGGTAGATCTAGCACTAACAAAAGGATTACATTTAATTCAGTGTATTTAGACCATGTAAATCAACGTGATCCATACAAAGCCCATTAATGACGCATTTGGGGGGTCTCCCCCTTAGTTTTACCTCAGGTAAGACTGAAAGAGACCCCCAAAACACTAACACTAACTACCTTTTCACACTGCATTCACTGACTACCAGAGCCATTTCCAGGCACAACAAGAGTGAGCTGCCTATTACTTTGCACATATGTATTACTAGGTTAATTTGGTTCCCTTTATCTACTTTCAGATGTGAAGACCTGAGGTAGTTTCAGGAGAAATACAGAGAATTCTGAAGGGGTCACACATTTTGTAGCACTACTGTATACATGTTAGCACCCACACTGGCAAATGAACAGGTACTGTGTATTAACAAGCTTGTGTAATACAATTGAACAACTGTAAAATCTAAATGTATAGGTAGGACAAACTTTAGCCAAATGTTTATCATTTAGCTTTGGATAAAGTATGCAAAAATTAGAGCCAATTTTATTATGCATTTTTGTTTGGCCCCAATGGGCCATCTATTCTTGTATTGACTGGAAGACAGGACAAGTCATGTTTCAGAGGAGCCGCAAGTCACAGAGACAGATCGCTGGCAAAAAACGCTTTATCCGATTCTGGTCATCACTTTTAGGAGCATCAGACATGTTACATATAACTTGAGAAACATGAAAGCTTCTGAATTTAAAGAGGAAAAAATGACTAGAGTCAGGTATAAAATATTTAGGTGCTACCCCAAACCACTTAAGAACTAGCTCTGATCCCAACCTCGTGTGCTTCCTGCCACATCTATTTCATATAAAAATCAAAAGAATGTAACAATTATTAGGATCCTGAATGCCTACAAAGCTTATTCTCCTTGAAGTAAAAAGTAAATTAAAAAAATAAGAATACAACAGACTATGCTGTCAGCACTGTGAGAACATTTGTGAAATAGTGACTTTTATATGTTGCTTTTGTGTGGCCTTATTGATAATGTGGTACCTGTTACATGTTGGTATAGTGTAAAGCAGCTGTCTTCTCTGCTCTACAGCTTTGTTTGCACTTCAAAAATCAACATTTTTGATTAGTTTAAGTTAGTACCATTCGAGAGCTTAGCTTGGCAAGTTGATGACACTATTTCATTAAGAAAAAAAAACACAAAGGCTTTGATTTGTAATTACAGTATGTTTGGGTTCAGATCAGTGTCAGCACTGCTCTTTAACTTGTGGTTTATATATATTGCTTTAGCGATAGAGCATTGTTTTCCAAACTCTCATCACTAGCCATGACAAGACCTTGTTTTTCACTTAAGTTCAAATAACTCTTTGATGTTCCTGCTTTGTAGGGGACTATAGAATCAACATAACCAGATTACACTATCAGGCAGTTTCCAGATCACAAAAGGCACATGTTATGCGTCTTTCAATTGTGCATGTCATACCTACCTTTTTCAGTTGTGCTTCCAACTTACTACACTCCTCTTTCTTCTGCTCAATGGCCAGTTCTAAGGACTTAAGTTTGGAGTCTCGCTTAATTCCAGAGGATGCCATGGTTGAAGCATGTTCTTTCAGGTCTACTAAAATAGTCTAGAAAGGAAATGATTGCACATTAATCTATACATTGCCAGGTAGGTCATTTTCTTCAAATCCAAAAATGTTGTATAAATGTTATGTAAAATGGAGCACATGAACATTTTACGACAAAAGTTTGGATCAACAATCCTAAGTTCCCCGATGTGGCAGAGACATTCAATACCCCCAACCTTAAACCTTGTGATAAAGTAGTCCTTAACCCTTTAACCGCCAGCCTACCTTGAGATTTTGTCACCCTTTGTTGCCAGACCATTTTGCACTATTTTGCGCTCCCCTTGTTCAACTGTGATTTTTGAGGGGATTTCCAGGGATTTCCCAGGAAAATGATATATTGTTTTTTTCAGCAGAGTCTGGGCTTTAACATGAAATGTCTTGTTTGTCATTTGTTAGGTGTATTCTTAATATTTTTGGGTGAAATATGTGCAAAAAAAAAAAAAAAAAATTTTTACATATTGTAGTTTTTTTTGGAATAAAAAATGTAAGTTTGTCAATAAAATCTTATTGCGTGTGAAATCCCAATTTCTCCCGGTTACAGCGGTACCACATATGTATAGGTAGACACCCTTTCCTGCCCAGGAGACTCCCCCAAACTGAAACAGCGCTTTAGGAGATTTTCAGATAAAATACAACTATGCTATGCAATATGCGCACCTTGCGGTTTTTCCAGAAAAACAACCCTTTACATTTAAAATACCCCCAACAAACTATATATTCTCTGGAAGTACACACCTCAGGCTTTCTAGGCGTACCAGGCTTGTGGATGTGGCCATAGTTTTCTGGAAGTAATCCCTCAACGTAATCTTTGGTTGCAAAGAGTTTCCCTAAAAAAAGGATAAAAAAGCAGAATCAAAGCCACATTTTCCTAAAAAAACTATATACAAACAAGAAAAATCAAGTTTAATCTGAAAAAGCAACATCTCCCGAACAGAACGATACCCAACATGCATAGGTTCTGTCAAGGGAAGAGTTGCCAAACACCCCAAAGTAAAGCATGTGCGTAACGGTAATTTTACTTGAAAATTTCAGCTCTGCAGACAAAGTGCGCACCTTGCGATTTTTCAACCAAAACAACCCTTTACATTTGGAATATCCCCCATAAACCATATATTCCCTGAAAGTACACACGTTAAGCTTTCTAAGGGTACCCAGCTTGCTGTAGTGGGCTCATCTTTCTGGAATTAATTCCTCAAAGAATTCTTTGGTTGCGCAGGGTTTCCCTAAAAAATTTATAAAAAAGCTGAATAAAAAACACCTTTTCCTAAAATATAAATATGCAAACCAGAAAAAACAAGCTAAGTCTGAAAGCGCAAGGTCCCCCGAACAGAACAATACCCAACATGCATAGGTACTATTAACCCTTTTAATTGCCAGCCTACTTGAGATTTTGTCACCCTCTGTTGACAGGCCATTTTTCCCCATTTTGCGTCATGTTTTGCGACATGTTTTGCGCCATTTTTGCTGGAACTTTCAGAAAAATTATATATTTTTTTTTTGCAGCAGAGTTTAGACTTTAACATGAAATGTGTTGTTTGTAATTTTTTTTTTTTTTTTTTACAATATTATTAAGTGAAAAAAAAAATAAATAAATAAAATTTTTTTTTTAGAAAATTGACTCCTTTATTTTAAATAAAAAATGTATTTTATTAAGGAAAATCATATTGCATGTGAAAGCCCCATTTCTACCGATTAGAACGGTACCACATATTTATCGGTAGCCCCCCGTTCCTGCCCAGGAGACCCCCCCTAACTGAAACAAGTATTTTATAACATTCACAAAAAAAAACACAAAAACCATCCACACTACAAAGGGTTAAATCGAGAAAAAAAATGACATAGGGTCCCCCCTCCCAGGGGAGGGAGACCCCATTTTTTTTTTTTATTTTTAAGGGTTAAAAACCCTTAAAAATCAAAAAAAAAAAATGACGTGGGGTCCCCCTTACCCACAGTAACCAGCCCGGGACCAGCTATGGGGGCTTGTAGGCACAGAGTGGGGGGGCCAGCTTTTGTGGCCCCCCCACCCTGCAGCCTACGAGCCCACATAGCCCATGTGGGCCCGGGCTCTTCTGCCCCCCCCTGGCCTTTGGGGAGGCAGGTAATGGGGGTGCCGGGGGTTAATGGCAAGCCACCCGCTAGCGCAGGTGGCTTGCCATCCCCCCAGCCTTGTGAACTGGTATAGGGGTCATGGACCCCTTACCAGTTCACAAGAGGTTAAAAGTAAAAAATGACACAGACACACAAAAGAGAAAAAATATTTTATTTTTTTTTTTTTTTTTTTACACTGTACTCACCTCCCATCCATCCTGGAGCACTCTGTCCCTCGGCGATCACTGGCTTCTGCTCACTTGCTAGAAGCCTTTTATAGCTGCTGGATGACAGAACACAAAGAGTTAATAAAAAAAAAAAAATGACATAGGGTCCCCCCTCCCAGGGGGGGCGGACCCCATTTTTTTTTTTGATTTTTAAGGGTTAAAAACCCTTAAAAATCAAAAAAAAAATTGACGTGGGGTCCCCCTTACCCACAGTAACCAGCCCGGGACCAGCTATGGGGGCTTGTAGGCACAGAGTGGGGGGGCCAGCTTTTGTGGCCCCCCCACCCTGCAGCCTACGAGCCCACATAGCCCATGTGGGCCCGGGCTCTTCTGCCCCCCCCTGGCCTTTGGGGAGGCAGGTAATGGGGGTGCCGGGGGTTAATGGCAAGCCACCCGCTAGCGCAGGTGACTTGCCAGACCCCCGAGCCCTGTGAACTGGTATAAGGGGTCACATGGACCCCTTACCAGTTCACAAAGGGTTAAAGTAAAAAAAAAAGACACACACTTTTTTTTAAATGACTTTATTAAAAAAAAAAAAAACTTTTTTTACTTTACTCACCTCCGATCTTCATTTCCTGTGTCCCGCGGCGATCATATGTCAGTGATGGCTGGGCAGAGAAGGAGGGAGGCAGGCGATCGGAGGATCGCCTACCTCCCTCCTTCCCCGCCCAGCCGTCACCGGCATCTGAGAAACGAACTGCCGGGTGCCCCGATGACACCCGGCGGTGACGTCATCTGGCCCCGCCCCGTGACGTCACCAAGATGGCGGCCGCCATCGGAAGAGGCAAGGGAGGAGGGCTGTTATGCCCCCTCCAGAAGACAGAAGAGCGGGGGGGGGGATCGGAGCCCCCCCCCCGTGAAGAGGAGAGCCTGCGGGAGCCGGCGGGGACAAAGGTAGGTGACTGTTTTTTTTTTTTTTGTTTGTTTTTTTACAGTAAACCGGGCGGCTGCTGAAACGGGGGGGGGCACCCTGTTCCGGGCCCTCCCCTGCAGCCGGAGGAGCCCCGATGGGCGATCGGAGCCCCTCTGGCTGAAGAGGAGACCCGACCGGATCGAACGAGGGGTCAGGTAAGTGTCTTTTATTTTTACTTTTTTTTTTTTTACTGGGGAAAGTCAGGCACGTAAATTTTACGTGGCTGGCGTTTAACTGTTGGAGAGGCAGCCACGTAAAATTTACGTGGCTGGCGTTTAAAGGGTTAAAGGGTCATTCCACTTTCGATGGCATTTTTAAAAGTTTCCAGTCTAGTTTAACAATATGTTGTGCTCAAGGTGCTGAGTTTATCTATTAATTTTTAACTTTTCTATGTTTTTGCAAATTCATGTAATAAAAGAAAACAGTTCTCCATAGCAACAATGTGTTTATCTTTCAGAAGCTTCCTCACTCTGGCTTTCTAATTATCGATTGGAAGAGGCAGACATGACAAATTTTACCCCTTCTGCATTATTTTAATCTATTCAGTGGGGAGTCATTCTTATTTTTCAGAAGCTAAAGGTATGGGGGCACAATCCTAACACAAATGTTTATTTTATATCCCAGAAGAGGAAAGCAACAAGGCAGAACACCCAAAACCTTTGGGTAAGCACAGTTTTTAGGTAAGCAGGGGGGCTTGTGCCCCCAAAAGCACACCTGTTCTAAGGCCTGCCAGAAGAGTTATTGCAAAAATAGTCTAATCTATAAGCATGCTAGATGCAGGAGGGGGGTTACTTATACACCACACATGATATTACATTTCTGTCAAGCTTGGTACCTTTGTCTACTGAAGAAAAGAAACACTAGGGCTGACACTATACCCATGAATGTCAGGCGAATACCAGCAAAGTGCTTAGCAATCAGGCTCTTAGTGTTTATTAGCCCTAACCAGGATAACAATAACATTTGATTACCTCTAAGACCCAAGCATCAGATACCGGATTCCTCCAAAACAGGTATGAAATGCAGAAGTTGTTCCCCCAACCAAAAGGGTGAGGGCACCCCTGGGTTCTCCTTTTGCCAATGATTTTCCTGCTATTTACCTGTTATGGAAGATTCAAACTTCCTAAAGTGACAAAACTATGACAATCTCTGGAAAGGAGCTTTACCCTTCCTCTTTTATGGTTTTGTAAGAAATTCACATAAAATATTAAAGATAGGGTTAAAATATCTAAACTAGGTCCCCAAGTAGCTGCCCTAGCTGGGATGGTAATTGAGCCTCTTAGATGCTAATTTGGTATCAACGGAGACCCAGACATCTTGGTGCGGTGGGGTGACACAATAGATTTGGGTGCATAAAGGATTCTTAATTATATAATGTAAATGAAGTCAATGCCTGGCCATGATATCCCTTTGTGAGTAGATGGGCTAGCTAAAGGGAGGGGCTAGTCCTTCCCAACAGGAAGT
Organism: Gastrophryne carolinensis; assembly: GCA_027917425.1. Classification (NCBI taxonomy): domain Eukaryota; kingdom Metazoa; phylum Chordata; class Amphibia; order Anura; family Microhylidae; genus Gastrophryne; species Gastrophryne carolinensis. The sequence goes on along the minus strand of CM051235.1, from coordinate 273,185,255 downwards.
GAGTTGTCCTGGAAAGATTTTGGAGTAATATTTGGGCAGTTGGGAGAGAACCAAGGGAGAGAAAGGACACGTGTGCATGAGGGCCCTGTATCTGTAACTATGAGCAAGTAATTTTAGGCCTATTTAGCAACTGTAAATAGTAATAGTAAATCTTAGGAATTGTTTTATGTAATTTCTAAGTCCCTGTGATACCTATTGTCTACTACTACTACTGTCATGTACAGCCCAACTCTCAGACGTCCATACTGATATCTACGAGGCCCACACTGCCTTAAAAGTAACACCATAATACTGGTGCCCAAAAAAGCATCCACAACCAGGCTCAATGACATGTAGCTCTAAAATCTGTCATGAAGACAAAGAGCGTCTGGTAATGTGTAAACCGAAGGCCATCATAAACCCCACACTTGACCAACTCCAGTTCACATACAGGCAGTTAACATGGCCTTGCACTACGGTTATGAACAGCTGGATACCAAGGACACCTATGCCAGAATCCTATTTGTAGATTTCAGTTTGGCATTTAACACCATCAGGCCCAACCTGCTCGTAGAGAAGGTGGCTCCGTTGTGTATGGACAAGCAGCTTCCTGACCATTCATCTCCAGGGTCAGGGTCAGGGTCACGAGCATAGGGGCAACCCAGGCTTGCGTTCTTTCTCCGCTTCTCTTCTCTGACTGTCTCCAAAGAAGACTCCAGGTGTACCAGCATTGTGTCTCTGAACTGGATAGGTGGTGCGTAGAAAATGGCCTTGCAATCAACTCGATAAAAACAGTGATGCTAATCACAGACTTCTGGCACTCCCTGGCCATCACTGCCCCACTATCCATTAATGGGATAGAAATACAAAAGGCAAAAGACAAAAAGTTCCTGGGAATTACTATATCGAACAATCTAAAATGAGACAAAAACATCTCCATCCAATGTCCTAAAGAAGTCACAGCAAAGACTTTTCTATGTTTACTGAAAAAGGCTGGCTTTTCCAAGAGGATCTAGACCACATTCTTCAATGCAGTGATTGCCTCCATCTCCTGCTGGTTCAAGGGCACAAAGAAGAGAGACAAAGTAAGACTCCAGCAGATTTTCAGAAAGGCTGAGAAGATCACTGGCACTCCCTTACCCCCCACACCCATGTACAACCAGGATGTCTTGTCATGCATTAGGAGAATTATTTCAGACACTTCACACCCTGGTCATGTGATGTTTAAACCCCTCCCATCCGATTGCAGCTAAAGAGTTCCTTATGCACTTGTGTCATGACTCAAGCTCTGATCCAAGCTCTGGTATTCCTTGGACTCAGATGAAGGCAGGTAGCTTGGTCTTGCGGTGGTTAGATCCCAGTAGCACAGGAGTCCAAGTTTTCTCAAAAAATCTGCAGTGGGCTAGTAACCCACTGTAACAGCCTAGTCCCAGCAACACAGAAGTGCTGTCCTGAGAGGGAGTCCCCTCATATTTCTTGGCAGATTTACCTGCATATCAGTGAAGCATTGAAAGGCATGCCCCCAGTAAAACCCTGGCACAACAGTCCTTGCCCAATGCCCTCCCAGACGGTATCAGCTCTAGTGAGCAGACCACAGCCATCAGAAGGGAGCCATCAAGTAAGTGACCATGTGAGGTCCTGAAAGTCAAAGGTGTTGGAGCCTCGCTACCTATCATCGAGCTAGAAAAAATAGATCAAAAACATGAAAGAAATAAAATAATTCACAGCCAACTATAACAGGATAGTACCCTTATTTGTACTCTTATTCACACTCACCAGTGGGTGAGGTGGGCAAACTACCACAGAATCTGAGCTGAGACATTGGGTGACATGTCTGTCAATGGAGAGGAATTGCCTGCTGCAGCTGGGATTGGGCAGTTGGTCAGTCACTTAAGGTCTGCCAAAAAAAATAACATTGCCGTTTACCTAATCCCATAGCAATTTCTGTTTTAACTATTATTTAATCTTGTACTTTACATAGGTGTCTTTCATGGTGCCTGGAGTTCCGTTTTAATCTCAATATCCACCACAAATTTTTCAAAAGAAAATATATTTATTCACTTCTTTACAGCAACAAATAGATCTTGTATCATTTGAATGTAAATACTTGGAACGTGTAAATATTATTTGTTCCATCGCCTACCTCTTTTTCCGTAAGCTCAGCCTGCAAAGTGTTTACTTTGTCTTTTAAGTCCTTGTTTTCCTTCTTATAGTTTTCTATTTCTTCTAGCCTTTCACGGTCATCCCTCTCTCGTTGTTCTTTCAAACGTTCAATTATTCTTTCCTTTAAAAATTTAAGTAGATAGGCAAACAATGTTAATGTAACAGATCCATACAAGTACTATTTCCATAGAAACATTAGCTCAACAACTTCCACCTTTGAAAATACACAATTAATATAGATGTATTCGAACACATGAATTATGTGACTGCACATGGCATAATGTGAACACATCAAATAAAAGGGGCTGGAGAAGGGCACGTACCTAAATCATACGGCACCAACTTGTTCCACATATGATAGGGAGAACACTGAATCATTTACATTAGTCTATGCACCAGAAGTTCATATTAGACAAGTCCTACTACAGACATACTAAAAGGCCATTCTGACAACCTATTGTCCGTTAGCCTGACATTATGGGGTCAATTCAGAGCTAGATAAGAAAACGTACGCCTTTTTTTAGAAGAGAAAACCACCATTCACGTTCATTGTTTGCCTTGGGGCTGATTCAACAACCAGATGTACATTTTCCCCTTGCACTTAATCAGCTCCAAGGTTGACAATAAAAGTGAATGGCCATTTTTTCTCAAAAAGGAGTGGTTTTCTAACTCTCTGAGCACAAGTTACTGTACATGACCAGAACGATGAGCAACATATATTGATTTTGGGCTTAAGGTGCAGAAAACACAGGGTAATATATTAAGGATGTCTGGGGTATGAGTAATGAGATGCTACACAGTGGTACTCCACAGTGGAATGTCTGCACCAAGGGGTAAGTAATGCTCAGATTTAAACATTCATGAGTAAATGAGCAAATGAGTATGCCCGTGGTGGTGTAGGAGGGGGCTTTCAAAAAGTAATACCTCAATGAATTAACTGGTTGCACAGGGTTTCCCTAAAAAAATATAAAAAAGCTGACTCAAAGTCACATTTTTCTAAAAAAAAAAAAACAATATTCAAATAAAAAAAAACAAGTTAAATCTGAAAAAGAAAGTCCCCGAACAGGCCAATAACAAACATGCATAGGTACTGTCAAGAAAAGAGTTGCCAAACACCCCAAAGTAATGCAAGCACGTAAGGGTAATTTTACCTGAAAATGTTAGCTCTGCAGACAAAGTGTGCACCTTGTACTTTTTTAACCAATACGACCCTTTACATTTGTAATACCATATATAACCATATATTTGCTGAAAGTACACGTTAAGCTTTCTAGGTGTACCAAGCTTATTGTAGTGGTTTCATCTTTATGGAAGTAATCCCTCGAAGAATTCTTTGGTTGCACAGTTTTCCTAAAAAAATTATAAAAAAAGCAGAATAAAAACACATTTTCCTAAAATATCTGTATGCAAACAACAAGCTAAATATGAAAGCACAAGGTCCCCCGAACAGAACAATACCTAACATGCATAGCTAATTTAAACCCTTTTAACTGCCAGCCTACTTGAGATTTTGTCACCCTCTGTTGGCTGGTCACTTTTTACCTTTTTGCCCTATGTTTAACCGTGGTTTTGGCAAGAAGTTTCAACATTTTTTTTGGTGGCAGAAATTAGGTTTTAACATGAAATGTCTTGTTTGTAATTTTTGCACTGTTATTTGGTGACTTGTCAGCCACCATGCCTTGTGAATTGGTATATACCGTATTTTTCGCCATATAAGACGCACCTGCCCATAAGACACACCTAGGATTTGGGGGAGGAAAATAAGAAAAAAAAATATTTTAAACCAAAAACGCACCATTACAGACAGTGTGGCATTCCCCCTATCCCATTCCCATAGGCCGTGTGGGATGCCCCCATTCCATAGACAGTGTAGCATGCCCCCATCCCATTCCCCATATAGGCAGTGTGGCATTCACCCCCCTCCCATTCCCCATATATGCAGTGTGGTATCCCCCCTCCCATTCCCATATAGGCTGTGTGGCATCCCCACTCCCCCCATTAGTATAGGCTGTGTGGCATCCCCACTCCCCCCATTAGTATAGGCTGTGTGGCATCCCCCTCCCCCCATTAGTATAGGCTGTGTGGCATCCCCCTCCCCTCATTAGTATAGGCTGTGTGGCATCCCCCTCCCCCCATTAGTATAGGCTGTGTGGCATCCCCCCTCCCCCCATTAGTATAGGCTGTGTGGCATCCCCCTCCCCCATTAGTATTGGCTGTGTGGCATCCCCTCCCCCCCATTAGCATAGGCTGTGTGGCATCCCCCTCCCCCCATTAGCATAGGCTGTGTGGCATCCCCCTCCCCCCATTAGCATAGGCTGTGTGGCATACCCCTCCCCCCATTAGCATAGGCTGTGTGGCATCCCCCTCCCCCCATTAGCATAGGCTGTGTGGCATCCCCTCCCCCCATTAGTATAGGCTGTGTGGCATCCCCCTCCCTCCATTAGCATCAGCGCTGGCCACGCCCACCCTATTAACAGAGACGGCCAGTAAGAAGCAGCGGCGGGGGCTCTGTCCCGGCCCCGTCGCTGCGATCGCTGTCTTTTACTGGCAGCGATGACAGCAGCGGGGCCAGAGACAACGCCCCCGCCGCTCCTCCAACTGCTGCCTCTTATTGGGGCCTTAATTCCAAGAGGCTCCCTCGCCTCCCCTCCCTCTGTGGTGCCCAACTCTCACCTGCCGCCGGGTCTTCTCCTCATTCCCGGGTCCCCAGTCCGACTCCCACCGCACTTTTCTGCTGCGGGAGCTGGAGATCCTCTACCGCCATCGCCTTCGCAGCTGGCCTGTCGGGGGGGGGGGGGGGCCTCCCCGCTCCGTGGTTCTCTGCCCTGCCGCTCCTCCACTGCAGTGCCGCCGATGTGGAAGTCGGCTGCGCACGTGGGCAGTGACGCTCCCCGTCTCACCTCTGGCTCCAGGTCCAGGGCTGCAGCTTCGGGCTCTTCTGCCCCAGTCGACTGGATGCTGGACGGCTGCTGGCTCCAGGGGAGCGGTTGGACACCTCGCCCCCCCCCCCCCCCATGCTGGGTGAAGGGCCGCTCATGCCTCCCGGACGCTCTTCCACTTCAGTGCCTCCAGCGCGGAGGCCGATGGCACACGTGGGCCTCATCCGCCTCATCCCCAGCTCCACATCCAGGGCCGCTTCAGGCTCTTCTGCCCGAACGCTTGATGGCCTGCACGCCCACCCGCCGCCCTGACCTGCGCTGGGAACGGGTGAGTTTTTTTTTTTTTTTTTACATTCGCCCGATAAGGCGCACAGACATTTTTCCCCCACTTTTAGGGCATAATAAGTGCGTCTTATAGGGCGAAAAATACGGTAGATGCCTCACCAGTTCACAAAGGGTTAAATATAATAAAACACACACACACTGACAAAAATAAGGGAGAATTGTATACCTGCTGGGTGACAAGACATATAGGGTCCCCCCCTTCTGGGGGGGCATTTTTTGGGGGAAATTTTTTTTTTGGTTTTAATATTTTTATTGAAATTTTCAACGATACAGTTCTGCAAAGCATACAGCGTCATACTGCCATCCCGCGCAGGGGAGGTATATAGATAAAGAAAAGGACTGGTGGCATACATTTTCACAATATAGGTTAACCAAACTAGTGCTTTAACAGTCTACAGTATAATTGCAAGTACGGGGAGGCATGAGACATGTGTTTGATACTACTAGTGCAATCTACATTACACCGTGATCTTTTCCAGGACCGTGCGGGCCGCAAAACCTCACGGTGTCCGCGACCAGCACCGTCGCCTGTTCACCCATTATTTTGTACTTACTACACTAGGTCTATTGGGGCGTGCCAGTGGGCTGTCGGACACTGCCGTGCGTATGTACAGAAATGAATCATTAAAAAACATTAGAGCTATTGTATTGCGGAAAAGAAGAGAAAGTGACCCAAAACAAGGGGTTGAAAAATAAAGAGTGAGGGGGGGGTTGTCACTCCCGCGCTCCACCAGACACCACGTATAGTTATTACAGTATCCGTGGAGGTTCACCAAGCCAGGCAAATCTTATCCAGGGTTCCCATACCGAGAGAAATTTGTCATGGGAGTCGGTCAGGATACTAGACAGTCTCTCGTTGATGAGAAAGCCGTTCATCCTGGCCGACACCTCCGAGATTGGGGTAAATTGCTTCTTCCAGGCCCTAGCTATGGCCTGTTTGGCCCGCTAGGAGAAGGTAGACAAAAAGTCTATGTTGCTTACTAGACAGCTCTCGGGGCTTACAGTGCAGGAGGGCCACCCAGGGATCTCTTCTCATGCTAGATCCAAAGACTTCATTGGCCATCCTGAATACCTGGTTCCAAAAGCGAGCCAGCATAGGGCAGGTCCACTAAATATACATAAAGTCCCCTTCCGCACTGCAGCCCCTAAAGCATGACTTAGCCTGCCCCGGAAACATCCTGCTCAGGCGGCTCGGCACCAGGTACCAGCGAAGCATCACCTTATAGACCGTTTCGACTGTCAGGATGTTGATGGAGCATTTTGAGATACAAGACCATATCTCTTTCCACCCCCTTTCTCCCCCAGGTGGACCCAGATCCCTTTCCCAGCTACTCACATAGACTCTGGCTTAGTTACGTTCAGCGTTGAGTAAATTAGGGAGGTTATTCCCCTTTGAAAGGGGTTATTAGCACATAGTTCTTCAAAAGGTGTCCTCGCCCGGGAGGAAGGACACAGTTTAGTCAGGGGCAAAATCCAATGCCTTAATTGGATATAACGGAAATATTCCTTGTGGGGGATACCGTATTTCTCTTGAAAATCCCTGAAGGACCCAAGGCCACCCTCTATGAGTAGGTCGGATATTTTGTTTATACCCCGGTCCTGCCACCATTTAAAGGCCAATTTGTTCTGAGCACCTGGGGGGAAGTTTGGGTTGTCCCATAGATGTGCCAGGGGGGTGTGGGGGGACATCAGAGAGGCAGAATACCTGACCGAGTCCCACACTGCAAGTGAATGTCTCATTAAGGGGCTAAGCGTTTTGGGCCTAAGTCCTGGGTCTGTCCAGAGTAGGCTGTCAATAGGTATCGGTGCGCAATTGGGAAGCTCAAGGAAAACCCACAATGGGGGTTTGAGGGAGGAGTGCATGGGGACCAGCTGGGCGATCTGTGAGGCTTTATAGTATTTAAATATGTCGGGCACTCCCAGCCCCCCTTGTGCTCTGTGGGCTAACATAGTGCGTCTGGATACCCTTGGGCGCCCCACAGACCATATAAAAGCCAAGATCCTCCTCTGCATCACCCGGAGCATGTACAGTGGGATTTTAGTTGGCAGCGCTCGGAAGAATTAAAGCAATTTCGGGAGGATCGTCATCTTGACCGCATTAATGAGGCCTATCCAAGAAATCGGGTATGACCTCCAGACCTCCAATAGGCGAGTCAAAGACTTAAACAAAGGAGGATAATTGGCATCATATAGGTTAGTGTACTTGGCTGGGATGTGGACCCCTAAATATGGGAGTGGCTCCGTTGCCCAGCGGAAAGGGAAGCTAGCCTTAATCCGGTCTACCACGTCCATCGGCAGGGACACATTTAATGCCCTTGACTTCTCATTATTGATTGTTAAGCCTGAGATTTGGGCAAATTGGTCAAGGACTTTGTACAAGTTCGGGAGTGAGGTGATCGGCTGAGTGATGGCGAGCAGGGCATCGTCCGCGAAAAAATGGCCTTGTGGAGGACACCCGCTATCTCCAGGCCTTTAATGCTAGGGGAATTTCGTAGTGCTATGCCCAACGGTTCCATGGCCAGGATGAAGAGGAGCGGGGATAAAGGGCATACCTGTCGGGTCCCCCTAGTAATATCGAAAGTCCCTGAGGTAAAGCCCAGGTATCGTACTCATGCTGCAGGCGTCTTATAGAGAGCTCCCACCCAGTCCAGGAACCGTTGCCCAAAGCTCCATCTCCTGAGCACCCACAGCAGGTAGTCCCAAGATAGGGAATCAAACGCTTTCTGGATATCTAGGGAGAGTAGAAAAGCCGGAATATCCCTGGAGTGGGCATGGTGGACCAGATGAGCAGCCCTCCTGATATTATCCCCGGCTTGGCGGGTTGGGACAAACCCCACTTGGTCCCCATGTATGAGGTCAGCCACGAACGTGTTCAACTTTGCCGCCAAAACTTTAGCCAGCAGCTTTACGTCAATGTTTATCAAAGATATTGGCCTATAATTTTGAATGAACAGACCGTCTTTATCTGGCTTGGGAATCATGCAGATGGCCGCCTAGAAGCATGCTGAGCGGCCACCCTGGACGTGTGAGTCGGGGAGTCGACGGAGGTTAGGCCCAGATCCTTCAGCGTGTCCTGCAGGTCCTCTGGGGAGCCAGCTGCATACTGGCGGCCCGCGTGGGTAAACACAAGCTTGAAGGGGAAGCCCCATCGGTATTTTATGTTGTGGCTCCATAGAATCTCCAGACCGGGTTTCATGGCTCTCCTCCGCTGTAGGGTTTGGGGTGCGACGTCTGGGAAAATGTGGTAACGGTGATTTTGGAAGCACATGTCTCCCTTTTCTCTGGCGGCCATCAGGATCATTTCCTTAGTGCGGTAGTAGGTCGGCTTCACCACAATGTCCCTGGGAAGACCATCGGATCTTTTGGGGCCCAGAGCCCTGTGGGTGCGACCCAGCTCCAGGCATTCAATAGGCATAGAAGGGATCAGTTCCTGTAGGAGGGCCGTAACGGTAGCTGGCACGTCCTCAATTGATTCTGGGAGGCCCCGTATACGGATGTTGACCTGTCTGGATCGGTTCTCCAGATCCTCTAGCTTTTGCTGCAGTGAATCCATGCCTTCTCTGAGGGCCGTAGATTCAGACCCCTGCTCTCCAGGACTGCAACCATGTCATCCATTTTTTCTTCCAGTGAATTGGTTCTGTCGCCCAGATCCTTGATTTCCTTAGAATAACTAGTTGAGAGCTGGGTCACGGCCGCCGCTAGCTCCTGCTGCAACAAGGCTTTAAATTTGGCCAGTAAGTTTGCATCCCGGATCGAGTGTCGGATCGAGCGCATCCGTCCTGGGGCCCCCTGCCCATATAGTGATCCGCTTTCAGCCCCATCCTTGATCAATAGCTGGCCTTGTGGTGGTGGGCCCGAACTGGTGATGGCACCCTCTTCCAAAGGGGAGAATGGGGGGGTGATATGGATGGTGGTGGTGGTGATGGGGGGGATTCCCCCTCGCTAATGTGGCTCTGGGCTGTGCTCACTGCAGGTGAGGGAGAGCGCCAGGAGGCCACCGCCATTTTGCTAGGAAGGCTCAGCATTGTGGGTGCTGCAGGTAAAGAGGAGTATATTTGTGACCCCAAGGGTTTCACAAAATGATGAGGACTAGACTAAACATAAATATGCAGTCACTAAACCTTTACTGTGATCATTTATCCTCATGTTGGTTTATGCACTTTAGTTTATATTGGTTGCACTTTATGCTTACATAGCATTTTGATGTATAATATTTGTGGGTACACTTTATTATTTAGGATATTTATTACTTAGAACTTATGTGTGTTAGGGACAGGGGGTGCAGGAATAACGACTGCATTGGGGCCATGAGGTCAAGGGGCCCCACCATTGCTGCTTCTCTACCATATTTATTAGAATGTCCCCCACGGCTGATTGGTGCTAGTCCAGTGATCAAAAACCCATCTGATCGCTGGATCCCAGCCCATGCCAGCCCTGTGCTGCCCCGAACCCATACAGGTGTTACGATTGATTGCGTATCTAGCTCACAACCATCTCAGGACCACTGCCACATTATTTCCATTCATTGAAATGGATTGGTTGTGCCAAGGCCTGACACACCCCTTTTATTGTAGTGAATTGATAGGGTGTGGCCGCACCCCTGTGAATGATGGTGGGGGTCGTGAGCCAGCATTGGTGGCTGTAATTCGGGCCGGTATCCTGGTGGAAAGCAATTGTGTAAGTTGCAAATCACCAGACAAGGAACAATCAACCAGACTAGAACTGATTAAGGCGGGTACCTCCTTGTTATTTTGATTGTGTAAAAATGTAACTGTATGAGCCATGACAGGGCCCCATTTAATGTCTGCACCAGGGCCACTTGTTAGGAGTTATCTGCATATTATTCATTATTTTTGCATATCAAATAGGATCCATTATCCTGCTAGGTAAAAGTTTTTTTGCCATTTTTCCAGCTAATAGGAAGTAGCACATTTAAAAGCCTGTCCCAGGAACTAACACAACACTGACAGTACTACTATTTCTGTGAGGTTTACCTGCTAGTCTTTGCTGCCAAGCCTGTTGTTGATCCATGTTGCTGTAGGTGATGGTTAAACTCTGCCATTTGCCCATTACATTGTACTGTGCTCTATCTGTTCCTTATTGAGTTAATTCAGCAGTAATAGTAATATTGAAAATGAATGTAATTGCAGGTGTCGATCACTAGATGGGGCATACAGGATGTGTATTCAAAAAAATGGTTACTTAACATTGGTTTTTGATACTTCCATAGGGGAGTTTGCAGAGTGTTCTAGAATATTCCCTGAGATGGTATGTTCTGAAATTATAAAAGGCCTGGTCACAGTTTAGTCTGAGTTGTTGATATGCAGACAGTCTGGCTGTGGGAGACCCTCTGTGCGAAGCTGGCAGATACAGGGTACAAAAGGTACCTCTCCCTCATGCACAAAGAGAACATTGGATGCAGGGCACAGGAGGTGCCTCTCCAACTAAGACTCTAACAGGAAAAGGACTGTTGGTCGCAACTAAACTGTGTGCATTCTTCAGTGGAAGAAAGTAATTCTACAGTCTGTGTCTTCTTCAGAGTGGAGTATTTCAGTTCAAGTGAAACCGCTCCAGAAACCAGCAGGCCTGGTTGCGTACCTTTTCAAGACCTGTAGGAGGAAAGGAATACTATCCTAGGGAACAGACCGCCACACTTTCCTTCAAATCTGACCAATATAGTTTATTTCTACTACTACTGCGGTTACTGCTTGTATTGATGCTGCTGCTGTTTTGCATAATAAATCTGGATTACTTCAAAACAAAGTTAACTGCACCCTTTCTAGTACCTGTTTCAACCTCAAGCTGAGCGAGTGAGTACCTATTCTAGTATTATAAGGCGCTTTGGTGTCTGCTAGCTTCTCTGGGAGCACCCAGGAGCGAGCAGCGTGTGTGTGTTATACCAAAGCTAGCCAGGGTATCGTGATACCGTTACACCACATTTTGACGAGTCTAGTGCCAGAGCCTGTTGCTGATGTGTTCCATGTCTCACCTATTTCAGTGTCAAGCTCTGTTTGTGGACCTGTTCCGCATCTGACCTCATCAAGTGCCAAGGCCTTTTATTCACTTGAATAAGTCCAGTAAGAAGCCCTGTTATGATCTTGTGGCGTGTCTGACCACGTTTGCACTACAGCTTCCAGCCATCATCTTAGGTTGTACCACCAGCCAAGTGTCCTGTTGTATCACCTGGACCACCTTCCACCACACGCTAGACAGCAGCGGTAGAGCAGCCTAATACACAATGGCTGGTCTGGTGCTAGCCACTGTGTCACAATTACAGGGCTAACACCAGAGTACAGGGCTAATGGACTGTATGGTTGTGACTCTGGTTATATGATACAGCATTGAGGTGATCTGATACAGCATTGACACAGGCTCTATAAAAACTGCAAAGGCTCTCAAAATCATTTGAAGAACCATCCATGTAAGTGGATGAAACCCCAAGTGCCCTCTGGCTACTCTTACAAAAAGGACTAATGAAAGCTGGATGACACAAAGTTGACCTGTTATATTCTTTCTTCCCAAATAGTGTATAAATAACAGCACAGCAAAAGAACTGGCTTGTTACATGTTATTATGTTTGCAATAGCACAAGTAATTCTAGAAAAAGAAAATAAATGTAAAGGGAAAAGCCAGCTTTGTCTATGATATCGTGCTTATTTGGCAAAGTAGAAAATCATCAATAAAACAAAATATGCAAATAATCTAATAAAAAATGTGAAAACATGGCTTTCATGATGGGTTCCCCTGCTACAATTTACAGTGATTACATAAAACTGGACTGTGCAATCTGCCTTTTAATAAACACTTCTCCACACTTGCAGTCAGTCTGAAAAGGATGACTACTGGGCCTGTCATCGCTACAGTCAAACACATCTGTTGGGAAGTTAGAGTTGATTAACAACTAGCACAGAGAAATCACAAAAATATGTTTTTGTTTTATATATATTTGCATTGGCAAGATCTCCTAAGATTCTGAATTAGGTAATTGTTTTTTTCAACACGAATAACTATTTTGTGTTGTTCATTGTAGTTAAGGGAGGAAAGACTAATAAACAGTAGAAATTGCTACTAACAGAGGGAGACATGACCGCCTTAATTGGTTCTTAAAGATGTCTGCCCTGGACTTCCTCTTAGCTTATCTTAAATTGAATCAAGATTGACTAATTTTCATGAAGAAAATGTCATGCTCACAAAATATGGATGTCATAGCAGCCTTTGTAAACTTGTACCTGGCTGAAACGCAAGGCTGGAAGACATCCCAGCCAAACCAATAAAATGTTTAATATTTATAAAACTGAAGATATCTAGGTCTATTAGGTGTATACTAATTAATTTCTATGGAATCCCAATGCAAAATGAATGATTGCATAGCATCTGTTCTGTGTAAATAAGCACTAGGAGAGGGGTTGCAGGTGCTGAAAATATAAGTATAAGATCAAAGAAGTCATCCTTTCCCCTCCCATGAAAATGCTGTGCTCTTTTTATGTAGCCAAATTCCAGTTCTTCTATTCCATGACTACTAGTTTCCTACTGAAAAATGGTTGGAACTCCACCCTTTCTGCAGCACACTGTGTGAGACAAACCACTCACTATTTCTGCAGGGTGGTCACATACCAAATGAAACAATCGTTATCCAACACATCACAGCTCAGCTCAATGAAATACCTCACAAACAAGCCATTGAAAAGCATTTAAGATTTCAAGATTGCTACCAGTGTACCAAGCGGAGATTTAAAGAAAGCTGCATCTGTACAATCCACAACTAGAGTTTCTTTGGAAAAATCATAGGAGAACTCAAACTCATACTACACAAAGATATTTAATTATTCCCAGTGTCCGTCATTTGCTTCTGGCAACCACCTAACCTAATGCCACACAATTTGATGAAAATAAAGCACAACCAGCATATAAACTAAAACCAATTTATTATTAATAACCAGGCTAGTGGCCACACATTTTTTTCACCAGTGGCCAGGTGTCCGAAAACTCTTATGGAGTATTTTAGGACACAATGACAATGGGAAGAATGAGAATATAAATAGATGCAAACATGTCAACATTTACATTGAGATAAGCATACAGGAAAACTAGGGTGCTTCACGTTGCGGGGCATGCTAAATGGGGATAACTCTAGGACAGGGAATGACCTGTACCTTTAATAAAACAGAACACCACCTATTTTTCAAGTCCAGGGACCAAGAAGAAATATAAGATTTCTCTGGTTTAAAGGGGTCATGTGCAGGGGGGCACTGGCAATTGGGATGCCTGAAGTGCATTGTTCCGGTTTAAGTCTTGGTCCGCTTAACTTATCTTATGTCTTTTTCTGAAATTAAGCATGGATACAGTTCTTATTTTAAGAGGATATTTTAGAGAAAGTTTATTTATCGATCTGCTTCATGGTCAGTGTCAGTATAGCATCTATAAGAACCAGCTCCCATTAAAGCCCTTGCAATGGGATCCACCGGATCAGGCTCAGCTAGGGGAGGTGGCAGTCAAGCCAGAGAGCACTGGCAACACTCAAGCAAGACAGTGCTAGGTGCAGTGGTGCCTTGCTCGAGTCTCGCCCACTCCAAGTGTTCTGGCTGGGCCACCAGAAACTATGGCAAGGGTGGAAGCATCTTCAGGCATAACATGCCTCTAGTGGGATCTGTTGGCCATCTGATCCCTTCACTTGAGCCTTGAGCGAGCCAGCTGATAGCACTGAGGGATAGGGGATAAGCCTGCATTATGTTTATTTGATTCATCCAGACTCCACTATTTGGGATTGCGTTTCAGAATGTGTAAGATTCTCCTCCCAGAAGAAGAAAACTTTAGGCCCATTTGTGAGGTAGTAAATTGTGAACCGAGGCAGATTTTCTCTCAAGGATGATCTGCGCTAGTTAAGTGGTGACCGACCTATACTTGTAATCTTATAGTTAGAGGGGGTTTGAAGACCACCGGTCCAACTAAGTTAAGTCCCATATTTATTGGCTTGGGATTAGGTCCAATCCCAGTGTTTAATAGGGACCCAGCTCCCCCACCACACCTCTAGTTTAGTTTAAAACATACTTTTATTATACACCTTTAAATACAAAGGATCCTCATGGATCCACAAGACATATATTTCACATGCAAACGAATAAAAACAATTAATTATACAGCATTGAATTCCGTCCTGGATTTCCTTAATCACAATTTTCATATATAGTGAATCATTTGTCTTACTGGAATGGCAATCAAATAAGGGCAGACATGTTTCGCTGAATAGGCTTCTTCAGGGCCCTAATATGAAAATCACAAAATATATTGTCAAAGTTGTATAAACTCATTATGGATAAAAAATGCTACGTTTACACATGGACAATCAGTAATACAACCATAGACTCCGCTAGCTTACACCTTAGTTTGCTTTCACCTTAATTGTTCCACAATCAAAACATTTAAATCTGAGGCCACAAGGATCTGGACACGACTGCAGGCCAGAGGTTACAGCAGGCCCATCCTAAAAGCAGCCTATAGAAAAGCTAGGAACCAGAACAGGGAAAAATTACTTTACAAACCTAAAACTATCAAGAAAAATATGGGCCTGGCATTGGTGCTAACATTTACAGATGTACATGCATCCGTACGGAAGATCCTTCACTCCAACTGGCACATTCTATTGAATGACCCCTATTTAAAAACCTTTTTTCCCACACAGCCCAAAATAATTTATAGACGTCCAAGCAATCTAAAAGATAGGCTAGTGCATAGCCATTTCTCAGAATACCAGAAGGACAAATGCTGCAAATTGTGGGGTACATACAGCTTTGGAAATTGCAGTATGTGCAAATACATCCAACCCGGGTCAGAAATCGTGTTGAATCAGAAAGTAAAGCAAAAAACTAGGCATTTCATAAACTGTAATACATGCCATGTCATATATCTTCTGACATGTGTATGTGGCAGATTTTATGTTGGCAAGACTAACAGTCCGCTCAAAAACAGAGTTTATGAGCACCAGTATAGCATAAAAGCAGGTAACATCAAAACACCGGTAGGACGCCACTTTATGCAACATCATAGCAGTAACCCAGCTACTCTAAAATTTCAAGGCTTTGACTGGATACACCCACCAGCACGGGGGGGGGGTCTAATCTTGAAAAAATCACCCTCAGGCTAAAAACACGCTGGATCTTCCGCCTCCAGGCACATAAATTCCCAGGCTTAAATGAAACTCTGAGTTTCGCTCCATATCTTTAACTAACATGTGGGTCGCATCCAGAGTTCTACACAGCAACAAAGAACTATAACGCCATACATGGAATTAGGGAGGGCACTATAGTGAACAATTTGGGTCCAGCAGGACCAAATGTGGTATGGACAAACATCTCAGTCTTTGAAATTACCCCCATGTCATATATGAAGAAACATCTCAGTCTTCGTAATTACCCCAAGGCTATATGGACAGCACAGAATGAAGTATTGAAAATCATTTTCTGTGCAGATATCATGGCACAGGGGACCTAGGTGTATATTAGTATGTCTGACATTTTATATCAAAATATTTGTGGCCCAACGAGTAAATGGGGGAGCCCCCCTTAATCATAGCATAGCAATATAGGGGACAGCTATCTATCCAGTTTCATATAGGGATTCCCTTGTGGGCACTGAGGATGTCTGCTGTAAGAATGCCCTGCAATGATTCTCACCTTAATAGGCAATGCATTTCAAGCAATATGCCCCAATAGATAGGTATATCAATATATAGCTACTTTAACAAAATAACTTTATAATGACCCCACACTGACATTGGGTACGGGGCTATTCCATAATAGGCTCACAACATTAAAATAATTATATTCTATCCAATGTTATTTTACTTTAATACACACAACACCGTAGCGGCCACCGGTCTCCAACAAAATGGCGGCGACGGGCAGACATTAAGTGAGGGGACGGCGCGCGCAGCGTCACTTCCGGTTCTTGCAGCCGGAATGTGAATATCAGCGCTCTCGTATGGAGAGTGCTGGCAGAGTCAGCGTGCATACACGCGCCAGAGGCACGGAAAGATAGATGCAGTGGCTGCACTGATAGGCAGCCTGGACACAGTTCCTAAACGGGCACTACCACGCTGGTAACTAGCACGACGCGTGCAGGACTCCATTGTGGGATAATAGCAGCACTACCTGGACCTATAAGGTACCCTACACTTCATTCAATGTCACGCATTTTCTCATATTTGGGTTTAAAAAGTAATTAGTAATTACTCTGCACCATTTCTAGAAATCTATACGAATCCCTATAAAGCGGTTGGATTACAGATATACTTGCAGTAAGCAACACAGACCTCCACAGAGGGACTGGACTATATAGCTCATGTTAAACAGGTAATTTTCTGTTTATAACAGGAACATATAAGATATAATTAATCTTCCCTTCACTTAAAACTTTTATTTAATTTTTCTTAAAGGGCCAGTCACCACTATCAGGAATCACCTTACTGGTGCTTAACTTTACTAAGGGGGAGTGCTTCATCCCTCCCCAGGGCCACAAATATGAACCCACAATGTCAGAAAACAGGTGGGTTATCCCAAAAGACTAGCTAACTATGCAATATAATGCACAAGATGCCAATGAATCTAAGATGTTTACCAATAGATATAACATGACAGGATAGCAATAAACAAACTAAGGTGTAAGCTAGCGGAGTCTATGGTTGTATTACTGATTGTCCATGTGTAAATGTAGCATTTTTTATCCATAATGAGTTAATACAACTTTGACAATATATTTTGTGATTTTCATATTAGGGCACTGAAGAAGCCTATTCGGCGAAACATGTCTGCCCTTATTTGCCATTCCAGTAAGACAAATTATTCAATATATATGAAAATTGTGATTAAGAAAATCCAGGACGAAATTAAATGCTGTATAATTAATTGCTTTTATTCGTTTGCATGTGAAATATATGTCTTGTGGATCCATGAGGATCCTTTGTATTTAAAGGTGTATAATAAAAATACAATTCTGTGATTAACTCACCTGTAGAATTGGTATTATGAGTATACAGTACATCCTGCTCCAGATACGATTCTTTACTCTTGGGTATTACTCCGCCAGATGGCGCTGGACTGCAGAGACCATGAAATTGGCTCCTCCCGGCCCCTCAAATACCCAGGACCTCCCACAAATCCCCAGCATGGAAAAGCAGTTAACAAGAAGCCGGGAGAATGATAACATAACCAACCAGTAACTATCAACAATGATAACAATCACCATACAGGGGATCCAAGAATAATGAAAACAAGGGTGGGGTGGAGCAGAACGTACTGTATACTCATATAAATAACACATTCTACAGGTGAGTAATCACAGAATTGTATTATTCTTAGTATACAGTACGTCCTGCTCCAGATAAGATTCTTTACTCTTGGGACATCCAATAGCAGTGTCCGTAAAGTAGGGTGGGATCCCAAAATGTGACAGCAGACAGGTCAGACCACTGCCGCCTGCAGAACCTTGCGGCCAAAAGCAGCATCAGCTGAGGCCCTAACATCAACCTTGTAAAACTTTGAAAAAGTATGAACAGAAGACCAAGTAGCGGCCTTGCAAACTTGTTCAACAGAAGCCTGGTGCTGAAAAGCCCAAGAGGCCCCAATAGCATGAGTAGAATGAGCAGTAAGGCGGAAGGGAGCCACCTTGTCCTAGTGTCTCTCAAAGTAGGGGGGCTGTATGGAAAGCGCCGCCAACTCAGAAACACGCCTAACAGAAGTGATGGCCACCAAAAAGACAACCTTGAGAGTAAGAATGGCCAAGGCAGCCTCCTGCACAGGTTCAAAGGGAGCACCCTGCAGGGCAGACAGGACCAAGTTCAAATCCCAGACAGGCAACATAGGCTTACGTGGAGGACGCACACGAGTAACCCCCTGGAAAAAAGTCCTGATCAGAGAATGTTGAGCAAAAGATCTCTGGAAGAAAACAGCCAGGGCAGAGACATGACCCTTCGGAGTACTGAGTTGAAGCCCCAGATCCAAACCATGTTGGAGGAACTCCAGAAGAAGAAGACTTCTTCCTAGCCCTAATCATGGTGTTAACAGAGGCAGACAGCCCGTTTTCCATCAAGATGGAGGTTTTAGCAGCCAGGCTGTCAAAGCCAGTGTTTGTAAATTGGGATGGCATAAATGTCCCTTTGAGTGAGCAGGTCTGGAACCTTGAGCAGAGCGTACTGATCTACTGCCAGCTGCGCTATGTCTGCAAACCACACTCTTCTTGGCCACCTGGGAGCCACCAGGATTGCTGGCACCCCTTCCTGAGCTATCTTGCGCAGAACCCTGCCCAACAGGGGAATGGAGCAAAGACATACAGAAGCTGAAAATCTTGCCATGACATTGTCAGAGCATCTGTGGCCAAGGCCAGAGGATCCTGGGACAGGGAGACAAAGACTGGGAGCTTGTGATTGTGACAGGACGCAAACAGATCCACATCTGGCTGACCCCAACGGTGACACAGAGTGTCGCAGAGGGACCATTCTACCAGGCGACAGGTCCCCCTGCTCAGAGAGTCTGCCTGCAGATTCTCCACCCCCAAAATGTACACAGCTGAAATGCAGGGAACATTGTCCTCCACCCAGGACAGGATCAGAGACACTTCCTTGAGGGCCCCCATGCTCCGAGTCCCTCCCTGATGATTGATGTAGGCAACCGCCGTCTGGTTGTCCGAGCGTACCTGAACAGGCCGACCCCAAAGGTGTTGGGTCAAGCGAGCCAGAACCAAGAGTTAGGACTGCACCCATAGTGGCACCTTGGCGTGGTGGTGCAGCTTAGCCTACTTCTGCAGATGTGTGTGACCGAGCCTCTGTTTTTACCAGATTTAGAGACAGATTATAGGTTGGTCTGCAAGCTAACAGGGTTGAGTGCTGCGGCTCCTTTAAGTCTTTAGTAACCTAATTGCCCTGCTGACTTGCACCTCCCAGGTTAGTTATAAAATGGTCTGATCAGCTACCACTTCCCTTTTGTTCACTTTGAATTTGTGCAAGCACATGGGGTGTGGGGTCTAGGCTGTATTGCAAGGTCTTGACCCTTCCACCCCCTGGCTTGCACATGAGGTTTAGGGCAACCTCAGGTAAGCTGCTCCCATTTTATCTCTTGCATTGTATGTCCCAAATGGGGCTCTCATAGATTAGAGTTAGGACTGCACCCATAGAGGCACCTTGGCGTGGTGGTGCAGCTTAGCATACTTCTGCAGATGTGTGTGACCAGATTTTTACCAGATTTAGAGACAGATTATAGGTTGGTCTGCAAGCTAACAGGGTTGAGTGCTGCGGCTCCTTTAAGTCTTTACGAGTCAGAACCAAGCTGATCGCCCACTATTCCAGAATGTTGATGGGTGTGTGGGCTTCCTGAGGGCCCCACCGCCCTTGGAACTGTAGGGACTTCGAGAAGCCCCCCCCACCAACCTGTCAGATTGGCATCCGTGGTGATCGTCTCTCAGCAGGGGGCCAGAAAGGATCTGCCCGCCAACAGGTTCCTGGAGTCCAGCCACCACAAGAGGGACCGCCTGGCTAGGGGGGACAGCACAAGGATCTGGTCCAGGGACGCAGGAATCTTGTCCCATAGTGACAAGAGGTGGAGTTGCAGAGGACTCATGTGAAACTGCATAAGGGACCGCCTCGAAGCAGGACACCATCAGGCCCACCAGCTGCATCCCCTGCCTGATGGAGGGATGGGGGCAAGAGAGCAGGAACTGAACCTGCGCTAGCAGACTGTCCACCTTGTGTTGAGGAAGAAAGATCCTTACCTGAACCGTATCCAGATTCATTCCCAGGAATGGCATCATCAAGGAGGGAGACAGGGAAGACTTGGGATGGTTGATCACCCAGACAAATGACTCCAGTGTGGACACTATTTGCTGAGTATCCAGCTCCGCCTGCTGGAGGGACTGAGAAGTGATGAGAATATCGTCCAAATTGGGCAGAACGCGAATGCCCCGAGACCTGAGCAGAGCCATCACTCCTGCCAGCACCTTGGTGAACACTCTGGGAGCTGAAGTGAGACCGAAGGGCAATGCCACAAATTGGTAGTGCTGATCCTCCAGAGCGAATCTGAGGAATCTTTGATGACCTG
Source organism: Gastrophryne carolinensis (assembly GCA_027917425.1). Lineage (NCBI taxonomy): Eukaryota > Metazoa > Chordata > Amphibia > Anura > Microhylidae > Gastrophryne > Gastrophryne carolinensis. The sequence continues at coordinate 273,164,806 of CM051235.1, read as the reverse complement.
GAAAGACAGGAATATGAAGGTAAACATCTTTGATGTCCACAGAAGTCATGAAGTCCCCTGGACACAGGGAAGTAATAGCAGAGCGCAGAGTTTCCATGCGAAAGCGCCTGCATCTGACAAATTTGCTGAGGATCTTCAAGTCCAGGATGGGCCTGACTGACCCACCTCTTTTGGGCACGGTGAAAAGGTTGGAATAAAAACCCTTGCCCCTTTCTTGTAAGGGGACCTGACAGATGATCCCCAGCTCCAGAACGCTTTGCACAGCCAGAATCAGAGTCTGAGCTAACATAAGGTCCAGAGACATCCGGGATCTGATGAATCTTGGGGGCGGCCAGGCCCCAACTCTATCTTGTAACCGGAGGACACTACCTCCTGAATCCACCGGTCTGAGACATGAAGCCTCCAGACGTGAGCAAAGAGCTGAAGCCGTCCCCCCACCCGGATGGGTGAGGGCGCCCCTTCATGCCTGAGGGGGCTTGGGGGAAGGCTTAGGCTTGGAGCCCCAGGAAGAGCCAGGGCGTCCACGTCCTCTGCCCCTTCCCCAGAAATCTCCTCAGGCCCCCGTAAAGGAAACCCCCTTCCCCGGTTTTGATCCACGGTAGGGGGAAGGAGCCCAGGCCCCCGAAAGAGCCGAGACTGCCTCCTGCGTTGGGATAACCTGCCCCCCTTAGCAAACAGGTCCAGGCGGTCCCCAAATAGGCTTAGTCCTTTGAAGGGAAACCCAGTGAGAGCCTTCTTGGCAGCGTTGTCAGCTGACCACTGGTGCAGCCAAACCGAGCGGCGTATAGCCAACACCAAGGCAGAGGCTCTGCCACACATCCTAATGGTATCATCCAAGGCAGAGAGGACATAAGCAACAAATACATTACAGCACGAGAGTGCATTATACTCTTCACTAGACACATCATCAGGAGCACCATCTAGGACACTTTTAAGCAGGGTCCTAATAGCCACAGCTGTAATGGCAGAGGCAAAAACCGGGCGCAACGCCGTCCCCACACAGGCAAAGGCATAGGATGCCAGCTGTTCAATACGTCGGTCCTCACTATCCCTCAGAGTAGTAGAGTCAGGGAAATGCATGACAGAGGTGTTAGACAAACCCAGGATTGGGGCATCCACTTCTGGAGGGGATGACCAATGCTTTACCACATCAGCAGGAAAGGGATATCTCTTATCCCAACTCTTAGGGACTCCGGGAAGCCTGTTAGGACGCTCCCATTCCTTGAGCACGAGATTATTGAAATGAGATGTTCAGGGAACTCTAAACGTGGCTTGGCACTATGAAACAATTCCCCCTGCTGCTTAAGAGCCGCGACCGGGGGAGAGATAGCAAGCACTTCAAAGATCTGAGCCAAAAGCCTATCAGTATCATCTGGGGCACAGGGATCAGAGCCAGAATCATCATAACCCTTGGGCCGCTCATCAGATGACTCTGAGTCAGAGAACAATTCCCCTTCTTCCAGGGGAGTATAACCAGACAGTTCAAATAACTCTTCAGCCTCCATCGAGGAAAGAGTGTCATCAGGCTTCAAATGCCACCTCTTAGCAGAGGCCTTACGCGCCATGGTATTAGCAAGCAACTTTTCAACACTAGCCAGTCTAGTAGACACATCAGGCTGAGATTCCCCACTGGTATGCAGCTCACGGGGAGTCAAATTTAAGCTTGGGGGAGTAGGCGAAGCCATACGTGGCGCAGGCCCAGCTGCTGGTAAACCAGGCTGCAGCGCCAGAACCTGCTGGGCACAAGGTACACAAACCCGCACATTGTCAACACTTGTAGGGGACACGCCACACACAGCCGGGCTTGTTCCGAAGGAATCCTGAGCACATTATCCTGAGAAGCCTCCATATGGTGATTATAGCGGCACAATGGGCCGATAGGGATTCACGCTATAAAAGCAACCCGGGATGCCCCAGTAGCCCGCTATGGAAGTGGGAGAAATTAGCACACTAGGCCTCAAAAAGTTTAATAACTAAATTGAGGGGGTAGGGCCGGGAGAAACCAATTGACTTTGACCTGCCTGTAAGACATAAACAAAAAACCCTGTAAGTGACATGCATACATGACATTAAGTAAAATAAACAGCCCGTGAGGGCACTCACGGACCGCGGTAGGTAGGTAGTCAGCCACGCAGCACGAAGAGCAAGAAAAAATGGCGCCGAGTATACCTCGAGGAGCGCGAAGCCGCACCCGTGACAAGCTACCAATGATGGCGCAGCAGCGCCTGAGGTAATGTCGCCGACAACCGCGGAACGCCGCAGATGCGCGTGTGCGGCGGCATATTCAAAAAAGTAACCAGTGCAACCAAAGTCTGTGCGGTGACAGAACTAAAGGCAAACCAAGCACACATACAAGTGAATGTACAGAAGCACACACACACTCAGCCCCCCCGAGAACTACAAGGGAGAGCGAGGGAGGGCAGTGGCCACCTAATACAGGGCCCACCGATAGACAGGGGCAATAGCGCGGGAGGGGCATCCCATAAGGCTCACCATATGCCTATACCACCTACCCTGTGGTGGGGGATTGTGGTGGAGCAGCGCTCCTAAGCACCTGACAGCGGTGCTGCCTACCGTCACCCGCACCAGCGCAGCCAAAGCTGGGAGGCACATAAACAATGGAACGGGTGGGAATAGTCCTACAGGGCTGCAGGCTAATAGCCCCGCTCACCTGCGAGAAGAGAGAGTCATCTTCTTGTCCTTCGCAGTCCAGACTGCAGAGAAAATCTGGGGATTTGTGGAAGGTCCCGGGTATTTGAGGGGCCAGGAGGAGCCAGATTTGCGGTCTCTGCAGTCCAGCGCCATCTGGCGGAGTAATACCCAAGAGTGAAGAATCTTATCTGGAGCAGGACGTACTGTATACTAAGAATAGTATGTTTTAAACTAAACTAGAGGTGTGGTGGGGGAGCTGGGTCCCTATTAAACACTGGGACTGGACCTAATCCCAAGCCATTTGTGAGGTACCATACATGGGTTTAAATATATTTTACATATAACATTAAAATATAATATAACATTAAAACAGTACTCCATTTTGAATGCTGCTATTACCTTTTCAGAGAGAGCTTCCTCTAAAGTTGCAAGGGCAGTGTCCGTATTGCTGGAATCCGTCTGGAGTGACTTAACACGATCTTTCAGGTTCCCAAGTTGTTTGTCTTTATCTCTAAGTTGCTCCTGAAGATTTTCAATCTTTAAGAAAATAAATAATATAGCACATGAAACAAGGGCATTAACCAGTGATACTTGACAAACATAACACATTTTCTTTAACCCTTTAACCGCTAGTTTACCTAGAGATTTTGTCACCACTTGTTGCCAAGTAAAGTTTAAGTATTTTGCACTATACATGTTTAACTGTGCTTTTTGCAGATTTCAGCCAAATTGGTGCTTGCAATATTTTCAGTGGTTTTTTTATATTTTTCAGTGATATATGTGAACAAAAAATTAAGAAAAAACATTTTACAGTGTTTTTTTCTTAATAAAAATGTAATGTATGCTTCTCAAGAAAATCATACTGCTTGTAAAAGCCCCATTCCTCCCATTTACAATGGTACCTGATATGTACTGCTCAGGAAACACCCCAAATTGAAAAGAGTGTTTTATGAGATGTTCAAATAAAGAACAACAAACTGCACCTTGCAGTTAATTGCAGTAACTATCTATGATTAAACCCTTAAAATTAAAACAAAACAGCATTGGGTCCACCAGTTAAACCCTTTAAAATTATTTTAAAAATGGCAGCCCAGGCACCAGCTGTGAGGACTGGTAGACAAGGGTGTGGAGGACGAGCGGCCAGGACCCCAGCCCTAAAGGCTACTAGCTAACATAGCCCACACAGGCACTGGCTCTTCTGCAACCAGAGTAAATGAAACTGATAAATTGATTGAAACAAACTGCAAGTTCATCCTCCACTAGTATGGTCCCTTGGAAAATATTGAAGCCTTTTCTGGCTCTTCCCCTTCATGCTTTAGAGTATTTGGATCTGTAGGGGATATGTTCCCTCTTCAATGGACTTGCCCAGTTATGGGTGACTTTTGAGGAAAGGCTCCATCCAGATAAATACTTTTTACTTTCATTTTGATGTATTTTCTAACTCATTTTCTTTCCTATTTCTCAGAGTTGATTCTGGTTTCTCTCTTAATGCAGTTTTATTTCAACAGGTATATCCATTACATATGTACTAAGAATTTGTTGTAGCATAGAGGCTAAAAGGATACAACAGGTTTGGGACTACTGGTTAACAATTTCAGCATAAGCACCTTAAAGTGGACCTTTACCCTGAATATGAGCCTATATGTTTCCTACACCCTGTACATACAGATTGCTCACATTAAAAATCATCCTACCTGCATCTATTGCATGCTATGAACCTTTAAACATCCAAGATCCAGTCTTCAGACTGTGTCGCTCTGCATTCTGGGATTGCTGTCCTTTCCCTGACCCCAGCTCCGCTCAAGCTATAACCCATCCCCCTGCACTTTATCCCGCTCTCCTCTCCTCAGTATGTGTGATGCTTCTGAGTCAAGATGGCGGCGCCCGTATCATAAAGTCCTGAACAGATTTGCAGGCCGGTGGGGGAAAGAATAATAAGTAGGTGACTAAAAACTTACTCACCTACCTCTACTGCACCATAACCCATATGTCATGAATAGTGGAAACGGGGTGTGTGACATACTTGGAATAATACCATTTTGTGATTACTCACCTTTAAAATGGGTATTATAAGTATGTCACACACCCAGCTTCCACTATTCATGACATATGGGTTATGGTCCAGTAGAGGGCGAACTTCTGCAGAGTGGAAAGCAAAAAAGAAGCCCCTCCCGGTCCATAAATACCTGAGACCTCCCACACATTCCCCAGTATATGACAGCAGTAAGGGGACCAGGAAGAACTAATAAAACATTCTTAACAATAAAAGGTTCACCATAGAAAGGATCCAGAATACTAAAGGGCTGGATGAAGCGGGATGTGTGACATACTTATAATACCCATTTTAAAGGTGAGTAATCACAAAATGGTATTATTCCAAGTATGTCACACACCCCGCTTCCACTATTCATGACATATGGGACATCCAATAGCAGTGTCCGTCATGGGTGGGATCCAAATACAGCAAAAAATGCATCAATTTAAACCACTGCAGCTTGCAGAACCTTGCGGCCAGAAACAGCATCCGCTGAGGCCCGCACATCTTATAAAACTTTGAAAAAGTATGAACGGAAGACCAAGTAGCAGCCTTACAAACTTGTTCAACAGAAGCCTGGTGCTGAAAGGCCCAGGAAGCCCCAACAGCATGAGTAGAATGAGCAGTGATCTTAAAAGGAGGAACCCTCCCCTTAGCGGAATAGGCCACAACAATGGCCTGGCATATCCATTAACTAATGGTAGACTTGGCGGGCGCCAAACCTTTTCTGGGCCCAGAAAGCACCACGAACAAGGCGTTCGTCTTACGAAAAGGAGAAGTAGCAACCAAATAGTACTTCACACAACGAACCACATCCAAAGAGTGCAAAACCATCTCCTTGTCATTGCTAGGCCTAGGACACAAGGAAGGGAGAACTACATCCTGATTGAGATGGAAGGCAGAAACCACCTTAGGAAGGAAATCTGGTTTAAAGCGAAAAAACAACATCCTGGTGTCTCTCAAAGTAAGGGGCCTGAATAGACAGAGCCGCCAACTCAGAGACACACCGAACAGAGGTAATAGCCACCAAAAAGGCAACCTTTTGAGTGAGCACAGAAAGAGCCACATCCTGCATTGGTTCAAAGGGAGGCCCCTGGAGGGCCGAAATAACCAAATTTAGGTCCCAAACGGGAACCAAAGGCTTTCTAGGGGGCCGAACATTTGTGACCCGTTGGAAAAAAGTCTTAATCAGATGATGCAAAGCAAAAGACCTTTGAAAAAAGACAGCCAGGACAAAAACCTGACCCTTCAAAGTACTGAGCTGGAACCCCAGATCCAGACCGTGTTGTAGAAACTCCAAAATCCTAGGAATCGAAAACACCCTGCAAGGTAAGGCCCTACCCCCCACACCAGTCAATATAGGACAGCCAAGTCTTATAGTAAATGGTAGAGGAAGACCTCTTCCTAGCTCTAATCAAGGTTTGAATAACCGCCTCAGACAAACCTTACCCCCTCAGGATGAAGGTTTCAGCAGCCACGCGTCAAAGCAAGCGTTTGTAAATTGGGGTAACGTAGTTGACCCTGAGAGATCAGATCCAGAGACAGGGGCAGCCTGTACTGATCTACCGCCAATCTTACGACGTCTGCGAACCAAACCTGTCTTGGCCACCAGAATTGCTGGTGCCCCCTCGAGAGCCAGCTTGCGCACTACCTTGCCCACCATGGAGAAGGGGGGAAACAGGTACAGAAACCTCAGATCCCTCCAGGCAAGGGACAAGGCATCCAGTGCCAGGGCCAGAGGATCCTGAGACAGAGATACAAAGGTTGGGAGCTTGTGATTATGCCGAGAGACAAAGAGATCCACCTCCGAAGTCCCCCACTTGTGACACAGGGCCCGAAACACCCTGTGGTTGAGAGACCGTTCCCCTCGGTGAGAGAGAATCCCCTGCTCAGGGAGTCCGCCTCCGTGTACTCCACTCCTGGAATGTATACTGCCGAGATGCAAGGAACATTGCTCTCCGCTCATGTCAGAATCAGAGAGACTTCCCTGAGGGCACTCCTGCTGCGAGTCCCTCCTTGGTGATTGATGTAAGCTACCGCAGTACGATTGTCTGATCGAACCTGAACCGGTAACCCCTGTAGATGAAGTGTCAGACGCGACAGAACCAAGCGAATAGCTCTGAGCTCCAAGACATTGATGGGGTTGTGAGCCTCCTGAGGACCCCACAACCCCTGAAACTGATGATCATTCCAGAAGCCTCCCCAGCCCGATAGGCTGGCATCCATGGTAACCGTCTCCCAATGAGGGGCCAGGAACGATCTGACCCTCATCAGATTGCTTGATTCCAGCCACCACTGAAGGGACTGCTGAACCCTGGGAGACATCAGAAATGACTGATCCAAGGACTGTGGACATCTGTCCCATTTCAGCAATAGATGAAGTTGAAGCGACCTCATGTGGAACTGAGCAAAGGGGACTGCCTCGAAGGAGGCCACCATCTATCCCACCGGAGTCATCCCAAGCCTGATAGAAGGGTGAGGATTGGTCAGGAGAACACGTGTCAGATCCTGAACCCTCTGCACCTTTGGCTGAGGTAGGAACACTCTGGCCTGACTGGTATCCACATTCATGCCCAGAAAGGAGATCTCCCTTGACGGGGAGAGAGAAGACTTGGGGTGGTTGATCACCCATCCGAACCTTTCCAGCGTCGCCACCACCGTCCTGGTGTCCCTCTGGCAGAGGGAAGAGGCTGTAATGAGTAGGTCGTCCAAATACGGCACAATGCGAATGCCCTGGGCTCTGAGCAGGGCCATTATGCCCACCAGAACCTTTGTAAACACCCTCGGTGCCGAGGTCAGCCCGAACGGGAGGGCAACAAACTGAAAATGCTGATCTCCCACCACAAACCTGAGGAATCTCTGGTGTGCTGGGAAAATTGGTACATGAAGGTAATCATCCTTGATGTCTATGGACGTCATGAAATCCCCCTGACGAAGGGAACCGATGGCTGAACGCAGAGTCTCCATGCGGAACTTCTTGGTTCTGATGAACCTGTTGAGAAGCTTCAAATCCAGGATGGGTCTTATGGAGCCATCCTTTTTGGGAACCGTGAAGAGGTTGGAATAATAGCCCTGGCCTCTCTCTGAAAGAGGCACCGGGCATATAACCGCCATGTCCAGGAGATTCTTTACAGCCCACAGGAGCCCCTGCGCCGCCCGAGGGTCCGATGGCACCCGAGACCTTAGGAATCTGGGAGGAGGCCGGGACTCGAACTCCAGTTTGTACCCCAACAAGACCACTTCCAATATCCACTTGTCTGTGACCTCCTGGGCCCAGACCTGGAAGAAGAGCCACAGCCGTCCACCCACCCGCAAGGGTGAGAGCACCTCCTCATTGTTGAGCTGGCTTGGCAACGGGCTTGGACCTGTAACCCCAGGTAGAGGCTGGACGGGCACGTCCTCTACCCTTGTTCCAGGAATCACCTCTAAAGCCAGAGTAGGCAAGACCTCTGCCCCCTCTGGCACCGCGAAAGGAAGGATTAAAGGAGCTTGCCCATGAAAGGAGCGACACAGCTTCTTATGCTGAGGTAGCTTCCCACCCTTCGCCACAGAATCCAATTTGTCTCCAAACAGCCGCATTCCCAAAAAGGGCAAAGCTGTAAGTGACTTCTTGGCCGCAATGTCAGCCGCCCACTGGCGCAGCCAGACCGATCGGCGCATGGCCACCAACAGGGCCGAAGTTCTACTACACATGGTAATAGTGTCGTCCATAGCTGACAAAACAAAATTCATGAACAATTCACACCTCTTAAGGGTTATGAATTCAACGCTGTCCGAGTTGAGCTGGGACCCATTTAACATGTCCCTGATCTCCGACCTGGTAGCCACAGCCACCAGTGCCGATGCACAGACAGGGCAGAACCCACACTGGCAAAGGCATGACATGCCATTTGATCAATGCGCTTGTCCTCGCCATCCTTAAAGGTAGTGGCGTCAGGAGTATGTACAACGTGGGGATGTTGGACAATCCTAAAATGGGCGCGTCAACCTCGGGAGGGGAAGACCAGCGCTTCACCGTGTCCAACGGAAAGGGATACTTCCTATCCCATCCCTGAGGAACACTGTGAAGGCGACTCGGCTTCTCCCATTCTCTAAGAATCATGCTGTCAAAATGATCCTGATTTGGAAACTCCAAGTGGGGCTTAGAGAACCCAAACAATTCCCCCTTCTTCGGAGGGGCCTCCGCTGGTGGGGAAATATCCAGAACCTCTAACAGATGGGTTAGGACCCTGGGGGTATCAACAGCATCCCCCAGCGCCCGCCCGGCATCAGAATCAAAGAACTGCAATTCCTCAGTCTCAGATTCCTCAAACAATTCCCCCTCCTCAAGCGTGGAATAATCAGCCCAATCAGGGGAGTCATAATCATGAAAATCAATTACCGGCATAGCCGGTGACAGATGCATTTTCTTAGCAGTGGCCTTTCTGCCCACTGAGCTAGAAATAATTTTCTCGAGGTTGGCCAGCCTGGCACATACATCCGAGTGCGACTGCCCACTAATGGCAGTGTCACTTGGGGTACGGATGATGCGGGGTGGGGTAGGAGAGGCGGGCGGCACTGACCCAGACGCCTGGGGTCCCAACTGCCACGTTATGGCCTGTTGCGCACAAGGTATGCAAATAAGTACATTCTCCCACGTAAGGGATACCCCACAACCCACACATAGCCGGGATTGTCCCAAGGGAAGCCCGAGCCCGGTATCCTGTGGAGCCTCCATATGGTGATTTTAAGGTAGTTGCAATGACCCGAGGGAATTACGCTAGTAAGCAACCCGGGATGCCCCTTAAGTCCCAAGTGGGAGGATTTATAAGTGCCCCAAATTTCTGCTAGGGACCCTAGGACCGGGAGAACCCCCTTTTAAGCAAGGCACAGGGAGTCCTCCTGAAAGACACAAAGAAGTGGCCATAAGCACATGCACACACACCTATATATATATATACATACATATATATATTATATATATACCATCTTAAATCAATGGAAAAAGTGACAAAGGACTAGCGCTGTCCCCTGACAGAATGGGGCACATGGCTAATTCAGGTACATAAAAGGGGGAGCCCGGGAGGGCACTCATGTGTCTTGTCAAATGGCTGCCACCGCTCATCAGCTCAGAAGAGTGAGAAAGGGAGAAGTAGGGGCGGGCCAGCGCGGATCACGCGCCGCGCCTGGCCCCGCCCCCCTACACTCTCAACCAGCAGCACGCTTCCTAGCTGTGGGCTAGGCTCCGCAATTGGCTCCAACAGAAGGGGGACGGGCCGTGTCAACGTGCGTAGCGCCGGGCCCCGCCCCCTTAACACCGCAGCCTGGGGGGAAGAAGCTCCCCTCAGCAGCAGCAAAAAACGTCGACAAGCCAGTAAAGTGAAGCACCAAGCGCCATACACAAACACATTCACACTGAAAGAAAAGGAAAAGTCCATCCCCCCCCCCCCCCCTGGAGGGTTAACAGAGGGACCCGGGGGGTAATCCCGCACCAGTATGGTGTAAGGGATATATATATATATATATATATATATATATATATATACACAAATAGGGACAGGGCATCCCAAACCGGGATCACCAACCCGGATTCCGCTTACCCCTTTATATGGGGTCTCACGGGGGAGCATGGCTCCCTAAACACCTATTAAGGTGATTCCTATCCTCCCCCGGACCTGCAGCCAAGGCTGGGAGGCTAATAATGGGCTTAAAGAATAAAGATCCGGGCAGAAATAGGGCAAAAAATGGCCGGGCGTAAGCCCGGCTTACCTGCAAGGAAGAGAAGCAGACATCTTCTGACTTGCTCGCCGTCCTGCAGAGAAGGAACTGGGAATGTGTGGGAGGTCCCAGGTATTTATGGACCGGGAGGGGCTTCTTTTTTGCTTTCATCTCTGCAGAAGTTCGCCTTCTACTGGACCATAACCCATATGTCATGAATAGTGGAAGCGGGGTGTGTGACATACTTGGAATAGATTCATTTTAGATGCTAGGAAATAGTTTTTTTGAGGGTTTGGGTCTTTTCATTAAATTATGCTGAAGGTCCAGTTTAAGGATTAGAGGAGCACAACATCAGCGTTAAGGATCAAAAGAAGGCTCTCCACAGTCCCAGGAGCTTATACCCAGGCAGCCAGTTCCAAGGTGCCACATGAAGGCTTAACGGTCCAGGAGGGTAAAGAAAAAGAGCTGGTCTTAAAAGTACAGAACCGGGAGTTAATTTGAGAGCTGAGGAGGGTCTCTCCAAGAATAAGGGCCATTTTTCCAAGGCAGTCAATCCAATATGAAGAGCCACAAGGAAGGGGAAAACAAAGAAAGAAAAAGTAGTGGGGGTATAGAGACAGAGGTTGGGATTGAGAGAAAAGGAGGCGCTTGTTAGGGGATACAGAGGCAGCCATACATTTCTGCCACCACTTGGTTTGGGAAACCTATTTTTTGAGGATCCAAAACTGGCAGATGTACTGTATAAGCAATCTTGGCATTAGATTTACTGGTGAAAAGTTCACTTGGTCTATATGCACAAGGACTATGGAAAGTAGACTGGGTCCGCACCATCATTCTGCTTAATCTTACAGTTTTGACATGTTCTCACTACAATTTTATTCATGAGAATTCAATGATCAATACTGAAATAAAAAGTGGGTAACTATTAAAAGCACTAACTACACAAATTACTTTCTCTTTAAACACCTTTACTGTACACAATGTAATGATAAAGTAAGTAATGATGAGAAATTACTCATGCAACACTGTCTCCTACAAAGTCAAGTGGTAAAGGAGACTTGCAGCAAACTATGGGAGGTCTCCTTTAGTTCTGTATGCATTTTTTCAGTTGAAGAGGGACAACCACTATAAGACTCTAGGGGCAGTGATCTCCCTCTTTATGGGGCATCCCAAACTGGGATGCCCTGCTACGTGAAACCCCTGGGGCATTTCTGAACGTCCACAGCTAGATGTGAGTGGGGATGCTGCCAACAGTGCTTGCTTCACTCAGCTCTTCTTTCCGCATTGACCTCAGAGTGGCAAAGAAAATCTGAACGAAATGAGCACTGAAATGAACAGCCCATGAGAACAAAGTAAATGTGAGTTTACCTGCGATCCTGGGGTATACAAAAAGCATCCCAAATCATGATGCCCCAGACAGGAGAAACAAAACCAAAGATAGTGAAAATCTTGGGTTTTGTTCCTCTTTAGGACAAATAATTAGCTATTTGTACATAAAGATGTAAAGGAATTGGGCCCTTCAAAAGTCTTTGAAGTGGTGCTTTTGGGACTTTTAAGTATGTTTGGTGGGATTGTCATGAAACAAAAATAAAGCTGATATATGCAGATTTCGGCATGCTACTATTAATAATAAAAATAATAACCCATTTGAGGATCTATTCAACAAACCAATGTTTACAAAAGAAGCCAGTGAACTTAATCTACAACTGTTAAACCCGTTTCTCTAATCTACCCTTCCAGGAGCTCTTCTTCTGGGATTCAGGCTTCCACAGAGATGTGTGCATAGGCAGGAATTAAGAGACCAAGGATGTTTTTTAGCAGGCAAAATGATAAAAATGTATTAGAGGTGGCCTTCTCTAGTCAACATAAAGGCAGTAACAACCAAGCACTGACTGATCTTAACCCTGATGGTTAAAAGCAGTGAAAAGATAAAGCTGAGGAATAGGCCAATATATATTTAAAGTGGACCAACACCCACCGGTGATCGGCCCGGGAATCTATAAGATTCCCGGGCCGATCACCTCCCTCCCCGCGGGACATCCGAGATCGGGATGTCCCGCGGGGTGAAACCCCCCCCCAAACACCCCAAACTCCTTACCTCAGTTTCTCGCGCCCCTCTAGACGTGCGCGCGCCGGCGCCGGCCGTCTGTGAATGGCCGGCGCGGGCACGCGCGCGTCAAGAGGGACGCGCGGGAGGCGGCGGCGGAGGAGCCGCTTGTCCGCGGCTTGTCCGTCGGCGCGGGGAGAGGTGAGTTCGGGGGGTTCGGGGGGGTTTCACACACAGTCAAAATCCTGGGTGTTGGTCCACTTTAACCCTTTTGTTGCCAAGCACGTAACACCTACGTGCTGGCTTGGCTGGGCCTTAAGTGCCAAGCACGTAGGTGTTACGTGCTTGACTTTCCTCGCTTGTAGTTTAAAAAGTAAAAACAACAAATACTCACCTGACCCCTTGTTGGATCCGGCCGGGTCTCCTCTTTAATTTGGTGCCATCCGATCCCCCGTGGGGGGTCGGATGGCTCCAGGAGAGCCCCCGGAATAGGCCACCCCCCCCCCCCGCTTCTGCAGCAGCAGCTTCTAACTGTAAAAAAAAAAAAAAATAAAAATGACATTCACTTACCTGTGTGTGCGCTGGCTCCCGCTGTCCCTCCTCTTCACCTGGGGGGCCTCCGATCCCCCCCCAGGACTTACCGATCTTCAGGAGAGAGCCTGGGAGGCTCTCTCCTCTCTTCTGCACGATGGCGGCCGCCATCATGCCTCTAAGCCCCGCCCCCTTGGGGGCGGGGCTTATGAAGTCATCCCGGCCCCGATCTCAGGCTTCAGCCTTCTCAGCTTCTCAGATGCCGGTGATCGGCACAGGGGAAGGAGGTGACAGGAGATCCTCTGATCTCCTGCCTTCTCCTTCTCTGGATGCCGATCACCGGCATCTGTCAGCTGAGCGGCGAGGGACAAGAGCTTGCAATCGAAGGTAAGTACAGTAAAAAAAAATTTTTTTTTTTTCTAATAAAATACTTTTTATTATTGTGTAGTGTTTTTTTTTCACATTAACCCTTTGTGAGCTGGTAAGGGGTCCATGAGACCCCTTATACCAGTTCACAAGGCTGGGGGGGTGGCAAGTCACCTGCCCTAGCGGGTGGCTTGCCATTAACCCCCGCACCCCCATTACCTGCCTCCCCAAAGGCCAGGGGGGGGCAGAAGAGCCCGGGCCCACATAGGCTATGTGGGCTCGTAGGCTGCAGGGTGGGGGGGCCACCAAAGCTGGCCCCCCCACTCTGTGCCTACAAGCCCCCATAGCTGGTCCCGGGCTGGTTACTTTGGGTAAGGGGGACCCCACGTCATTTTTTTTTTTGGATTTTGAAGGGTTTTTAACCCTTCAAAATCCAAAAAAAAATGGGGTCCCCCTCCCCGGGAAGGGGGACCCTATGTCATTTTTTTTTTTAATTAACCATTTGTCATCCAGCAGCTATAAAAGGCTTCTGGGCAGGAAAGGGTGTCTACCTATACATATGTGGTATCGCTGTAACCGGGAGAAATTGGGGTTTCTCACGCAATAAGATTTTATTGACAAACTTACATTTTTTATTACAAAAAACTCTACAAATTGTAAAAAAATGTTTTTTTTTTGTTTTTTTTCACACATTTCACCCCAAAAAATTGAGAATACACCTAAAAAATACAAACAAGACATTTCATGTTAAAGCCCAGACTCTGTTGAAAAAAACAATATATAATTTTCCTGGGAAATCCCTGGAAATCCCTTCAAAAATGACAGTTGAATATGTGTAGCGCAAAATGGTGAAACATCGTCTGGCAACAGGGAGTGGCAAATGCTGCAGGTAGGCTGGCAGCGAAAGGGTTAAGAAGGTGGGTATAATTGCAGGTTCATTTTTAGTGTCTACTTATCTGTTTATGTCTATTATTCCTATCGTAATTGTTGAAGGGCACCTGTGGGCAAATATTAACGCATTTATATATTTAAAGTTTCCTGACCCACCTTCAGTGGAAAAGGTGTCATCTCAGTACCTTCTACAGAGTAGGCCCACGTTCAAGCACAATTTTGGAAAACCTTGCTGTTCCTATAATTTAGCTAGAATAACACCAATAATTTTGGCGCTATCAAATATCAAATCCCCACAGATCAAGCAGGAGGCAGCATATTTTTATAGGTAATTAAGCCAAACATGTTTATTTAACATGAATATTTCCTTCCCGGACTACAATAAAATGTGAGAGGCTCTTCTTTGTTTTTGGGATTATATTGGCAGTTTGTTTAAACAAAGGATTTTCATCCTTAACAAAATGTGCTGATGCATCTTAACTATTGAAAGGAAAGGCTGGCAGGCAATCAAATACAACAAATCCCATATTGGCGTCCCCTGGTTTAGTTATACATATATATTACTGTGACATGTGTTTAACATGAACTGAAAAAAAAATGAGTAGATAATGCACGCAGATAAACAGTGAATTACAGCCTAACCTGATAAGCATTGGGTTACTGTACAACAGGAACATACACATAATCTATATAATACACAAAGAGGGGGTGTGATTGAAATCAAAACATGCAGCCAGCTCTGCCAAGCATACAATGAAATCAAAGTCATCTTGTCTTTCAAGGACTTGGAAAGGAAGCATAACTTAAGGGTTCAAACCCTATGCAGCAAAGTGTTTCATTTCTGAAATTTAATGATACCTGCTTTGTTTGAAGATATTAGCAAATGTTAAGGTGTAGAGAAGCATCAAACAAAATATATAAAATGCTGCAGCACACGGGCAATGTACCTTTGTTATTTCTTTTTTGCTGGGTAGCTATCCAAATTCTAAAAACCTTTACTGAATACATGTTTTTTTAAGCTTTAGATAAGATGCTCAGACTTGTATTTCTATTTCTCCTTCAATGGATCCCAAGCTTTCCAGAATTCAGCAAAACCTCTAGAATTTTCAAGCAACTCCCATGTTACCATCTTTTAACCCTTTCACTGCCAGCATATCTGGAGATTTTGTCTCTCTGTTGCCAGACCATTTTGCACTATGTTGCGCTCCACATGTTCAGCTGTGATTTTTGAAGGGATTTCCAGGGAAATTATATATAGTTTGGGCTTTAACATGAAATGTCTTGTTTGTAAATTTTTAGGTGTATTCCCAATACTTTTGGGTGAAATATTTGCAAAAAAAATTTAATTATTTGTAGTGTTTTTTTGTAATAAAAAATGTAAGTAAGTTTGTCAATAAAATCTTATTGCATGTGAAATCACAATATGTATTGGTAGACATCCTTTCCTGCCCAGGAGACCCCCCCCCCCCCCAAACTGAAACAGCGCTTTAGGAGATTTTCAGATAAAATACAACTATGCTATGCGCTATGTGCAGATTGCAGTTTTGCAAGAATCCTTTACATTTGAAATACCCCCCACAAACTATATATTCTCTGGAAGTACGCACCTCAAGCTTTCTAGGTGTACCAGGCTTGTTGACATGGGTGCAGTTTTCTGGAAGTAATCCCTCAATTTATTCTTTGGTTGCACAGGTTTCCCTAAAAAAATAATAAAAAAGCAGAATCAAAGCCACATTTTCCTAAAACATCTATATGCAAACAAGTGCAATGCAAAAAACAAGTTAAATCTGAAAAAAAGATCCCCGAACATCCATGTGTACTGTGAAAGGAAGAGTTGGCAAACACCCCAAAGTAAAATATGTGCATAAGGATAATTTTATATGAAAAATGCACTTATTCTAACAAAACAACCCTTTACATTTGGAATACTCCCCATAAACCATATATTCACTGAAAGTACACGTTAAGTTTTCTAAGCGTACCCAGCTTGTTGTAGTGGGCTTATCTTTCTGGAAGTAATCCCTCGAAGAATTCTCAGGTTGGACAAAAAGTTTGATTCGGACGAACGCACATTTCTTGGAGAAATTCAGCGAATCGCCCGAATCGAATTTTTAAGAAGTTCGCTCATCTCCAGGGGAGTCACTAGTAGAGAGAGTACCCTCGATTGCCAGTAAAACTTACCTTACCATCGCTCTAGGTATAGCATAGTGCGGCTGTTGCCCATGCATGCGTCGTTAGATTGGGGGATCAGGTAGTTATTATCAGGCATTCAGGGAGGGTTCACCCACACTTCCTAATCTTAACTTTTTCCCTTAGGTGGTTCGCTGAGATTTGGTTTTCCCCGAAGATTGCTACTGCCTTTGTTTGGACCTTTCACTTGCTCTTTTGGGACCCTAGCCTCTTCCTCCTTTTGGGACCCTAGCCTCTTCCTCATTTTGGGACCCTAGCCTCTTCCTCATTTTGGGACCCTAGCCTCCCCCTCCTTTTGGGACCCTAGCCTCCCCCTCCTTTTGGGACCCTAGCCTCCCACTCCTTTTGGGACCCTAGCCTCCCCCTCCTTTTGGGACCCTAGCATCCCCCTTCTTTTGGGACCCTAGCCTCCCCTACTCTTTTAGGACCAACCCCCCCTAACTTTTAGGACCCTATTTCTGCTGCCCCAGGAAGACCTTCTTCATCTGACGGATCTGCTGCTCCAGGGATGGTCTAAGTGCGCTGGGATCCCGTGACCTGCTGCTCCTGACTCCACCACTTTTCATCGGGTTGTAGCTATACACTTTTATTTCTATTTTTGACTGTTTATTTGCTTTGTTTTATTGTTTACTGTGAAATTGTATTTTTTGTAATTTGCCTTTAGTTTAATTTTTTTTTAGATTTTTTTTAGCATTTGGGTATGGCTAGTAGGCGGTACTCTGCACAGGAAGCTGCGGCTTACCTGATGGCGTCTGACTCGGAAGATTTAAGTGAGTCAGGGTCTGAGTACCTCCCATCAGACAGCGAGTCAGACAGTGTATCCTCTACTGAGGAAACACAGCCGCGCAGTGCTACCAGTAGTAGTAGCCACAGTAGAAGGGATAGTGCCGCACAAAGTGAGGCCACGCTACAGGCGAGTGTAGTGCAGGATGAGGCATCCAGTGCTGCAGCTGGTGAAGGAGCATCTGCGTGGAGGCCTCCTAATAATATTTCCCCCGAAATTCCCCCTTTTGATTCGATCTCCGGGGTCAATGTAGACACCACAAATTTTGGTGTCATTGACTTTTTCAAATTGTTTCTCACAGAAGCCATCCTACTGGATATGGTCTTCTTTACCAATTTGTATGCCGAGCAGGTCTTAGCGCAAAACCCCCAGCAGAGGCACGCCCGAGCTCAGGCATGGCATCCCACAAATTTGAGTGAGATAAAGAAATTTTGGGGGCTCACTCTAGCAAGGGGTATCCTAAAAAAATTTAGTATTTCCTCCTACTGGGATACCCAATCCATATTTGCAACTCCATCATTTCCGGCCGTAATGTCCAGAAACCGCTACCAAATTTTACTGCGGTTTCTGCATTTTAACGACAATTCCACTTCTATTCCCCGTGGTGAGCCCGGTCACGACAGGCTGCATAAATTACGGCCCCTGCTCAACAGCCTGTCAGATCGCTTCGCAGTAGTGTACATCCCTGGCCAAAAATTATGTATTGACGAGTCACTACTGCTTTTCAAAGGGCGCATTGTTTTTTGGAAAGATTGTTTGGGAACTCATGACTCCACTGTTGGGTAGAGGTTACCACTTATATGTGGACAAATTCTATACCAGCATCCCCTTATTTCGCGTCCTTTATTCGTGCCTGTGGCACCATCAACCCTAATCAAAAAGGATTGCCCAGGTCACTACTTGAAAAAAAACTAAAAAGTGGGGAGTCTTACGCTCTAAGAAGCGATGAGGTCCTGGCCATGAAATACATGGGCAAAAAAATGTATTCCTACTGACAACACTCCACGATGAGTCAGTTGTGAATGTAAGGCAACATGGTCCCCGAGCCCCTTCCCAAAAGCCACGTTGCATAAAAGATTATAATAAATTCATAGGTGGCGTTGATAAAATGGACCAAATATTAACTTATTACAACGCCACCCGAAAAACTAGAGCCTGGTACACTAAAGTTGCTATCCATTTGGTCCAAATGGCAACTTACAACAGCTTTGTTGCCTTCAAGGCAGCAGTGCCAGGCTCCAATTTATCTTACATTAAATACCAGCAGCAGTTACCCCCTGCTTTGTTGTTTGGGGATACTGAGGAGGAACCAAGTATGGCTACTAACGATAATCAGGTCAGGTTGATTGGGAAGCACTTTATAAAGTTGCTTCCCGATAGTGGTAGAAAGAGGTATCCCCAGAAAGCTTGTAGGGTTTGCAGCAAGTGTGGCATTAGAAGGGATGTGCGGTACTATTGCCCGACCTGTCCCAGCCAACCCGGTTTATGCCTACAAGAAGTTTTGAGGTATATCATACTCAATTAGATTATTGAGCAATGCATTTTTTTCTTCTGCATTTTTTGTTTTAGTCTGTAGGTGGGCCCCTTTTAGTTAAATTATGTTTCCTGTGTGCTGGCACAGGTATTTTGTGTTGTCATTATATTTTATTTTCCTTTAGTTTCTTTGGAGCTGTTGCTAATCCGATGGGAAGTGCTGGAGCAGGAGCAGCTGGATACTTGTGGCAAGTGATGATTAAAAAATGGGCCCCTTTTCAGGTTCTTGATTCCTTATATTGGTCATTGATCACTGATCTTATAATCTGATGCCACAGCTACAGTATCCTAATTGCACCTCACCATTCTAACCCTGATTGCACCTATTAGTGCAGTTAAGAAATGTAAAGGGTTGTTTTGTTATTTTTCCATAGTGCATGTGTTAGTTTTGGGTGATTGGTAACCGTACCCTTGCAGGTAGCTATGCATGTTGGGTATTGTTCTGTTCGGGGGACATTGTCGTTTTCAATTTGGTGTGTATTTTTATGATTGGCCTATATTTTTTTTTTTTAAAAGTGGGTTTGATTTAGCATTTTAACTTTTTTTTAGCAAAATCCAGTGCAACCAGATAATTCCTTGAAGGTTTGTGCCCCGAAAGCTGCACCCACGGCAACAAGCCTGGTACGCCTAGAATGACTAAGGGGTGTACTTTCTGAGAATATATGGTTTGTGGGGGGGTATTTTAATTGAAAAGTGTTGTTTTGGTTGAAAAAGCGTAGGGTGTGCATGTTGTCTGCAGAGTAGGAATTTTCAAGTGAAATGCCCTTCATGCATGTGCTTAACTTTGGGGTGATTGGTAACCCTACCCTAGCTATGCATGTTGGGTATTGTTCTGTTCGGGAGACCTTGCTGTTTCCAATTTGGTGTGTTTTATTAAGATTAAAGTTTTTTTTAAAAAACAATGTGTGTTTGATTCTGTTTTTTTACTATTGTCGTCAAGAAATCCTGTGAAAAACCTGCTTTTGTCAATGGATTCCACCTGGACATCTGTGGCCACAACACCAAACCTGGTACGCCTAGAAAGCTTAAGGTGTGTATATATATGGTATTGGGGGGGGGGGGTATTTCAGATCTAAAGGGGTGTTTTTGTGGAAAAACTGCAAGGAGTGTGGAATAGTTGTTTTTTCGTTGAAAATCCCTTCAAGCAGTTTGGGGGGTCTCCTGGACAGGAAAGGGTGTCTATCAATACATATGTGGTACCATTGTATAGGGCTTTTACACACATTATGATTTTCTGGTAAACTTGCATGTTTTACTGAGGAAAAAACACTACAAAATGTTAAAAGTTATTTTTTATTATTTTTTTAACGACTTTTCCACAAAAAAACACTAACAAACTTAAAAACAAGACATTTCATATTAAAGTTCAGACTGTGCTGAAAAAAACAATATATAATTTTCCTAGGAAATTCCTGGAAATCCATTCAACAATTACAGTTGAACATGTTCAGTGCAAAATGGCAGAAAAGGGTCTGGCAACACAGTCACAAACTTGATTTTTGCAGGAATTTCCAGGAAAATTATATATTTTTATTTTTTGCGGCAGAGTTTAGGCTTTAACATGAAATGCCTTGTTTGTAATTTTTCTACTGTTTTTTTAAATATTTTTAAGCAAAAAAAACTAAAAAAAAGTTTTCTTTAACTGTCTAATTTATTTTAAATAAAACATTTGTTTTATTAAACATATTGCACGTGAAAGCCCAAATTTCTACCTTTTGCAACGGTAGCCCCCCATTCCTGTCCAAGAGACCTCCCAAACTGAAAAGAGCACTTTATATACCCAGGGAGGGGGATCCCATATTTTGGGGAATTTTAAGGGTTAAAAACCCTTAAAAATCCCCAAAAATGAGGTGAGGTGCCCCCTACCCAGCATAACCAGCCCGGCTACCAGCTATGGGGGCTTGTAGAACAGGGCGAAGGAGCCAGCTTTGGCGTCCCCTGGCCCTGCAGACTACAAACCGGAATAGCCTAATGGCCCCGGGCCCTTCTGCCCCCTTTGAGGGGCGGCTCGGGGTTAATGGCAAGTCTCATGGACCCCTTACCATTTCACAAAGCGTTAACAGTAAAAAAACACACCACACACTGCGCTAAGTAACATGCTGAAATCAGGAGCACAATGTTTATCTCTAGTCTTCCACTTCACTTGATGATCAGCACTTGAGATATATATATATATATATATATATATATATATATATATATATTTTTTTTTTTTTTTTTTTTTTTTTTTTATAATAATAATAATTCTGGACCCACAATGAGTTATCCATAACCATAAAAACCCATTTGGGGAAACAGAAATATATTGAATCCTCACTGTTATAGGTCAATACCACCTTCAATACGGCCCTATGTGAAACATTAATTTCAACAATAACATGCGTTGAATTAAATTCACCATAATTGTAGCCGACAAATATGCCAAAATTATAATGTGTGATTTAAAATACCAGAAAAAATAATTAAAACCACCATTGTTCAAAGTTATCAATTAGAATCATTAGAAAGAGGGACAAGACAATGCAGGCATAAGCTACACAAAGTCACCATAGAGAAACCTATATAAAACATATATTCATATATAAAGTCTGTCATTGAGAAAATAAATAAAAATACAATTTTTGCCAGAGCTGTGGAAAAACACCAATATTCTATTTTGTGAGAGAAAGCATCACCAGAAGGAAACAAGAACAGATCCCATTCAAACCTTTGCACAAAGCTGAAAACTAGGGATGAAGGTTCATCCTAAGGAAATGAATGGCTAATTGGCTGGTTGGACAGTATAGATAAACTAGAAAAAAGAAAGGATATTCATTTGATAAATCTCATAGTTGATAAATACACATAGTTTTTGTAATAGGATTTCAACTCACTAGAATTAAAGAGATTGTACACACTAAGTGTAACATCAAAGCAAGGTTTCCCCACCTCCCTTGCAGTGATTATTCGGTTGGGCTATTGAGTAAAGCACTTTTTGCTACCTTTTTATCCCCCTAAGCAGTGGTTGTAACTTCACCTGTCCTGAATCACAATGTGTGGCACACATTATTCCCAGAGTCTGCTGGGAAATCTAACTTATCTCTCTGTTATTCAAAGTGCACTGCCAGCAAAAAGTCTAGAAGCTATTGCATACATTTAACTTTTGCTGTCTGTATACCAAAAATAAAAATTCATACAATAGGCAGAAGAAAGACATAAACGTCTCTTGTTTCAGAGACTGAAATGGCTGTGGGCCACACAAGCTAAATAAATACAACCTCAGGTACAGCTTTAAATCCAGCAGCAAAACTCTTCTTACAAAATAGACTGGCAGAAGCTAAGTAAGACTTAGCCTGTACAGGTTATTTAAATGCCCCAGCCCAACCTATAGCAATACAACCCCCATTCCTCACCAAACAAATATTACTGTTCCGTTTAAGCATGTAGGTAGGCTTGTGACATGTCAACTTCAGGTAGATCTGTTACACTGTAAACAGTGGGGCCTGATTCCTAACTACATAATTACAGAGTCCAATGAGGTTATTTCCTATTAAAATGGCAGCTACATTTAACCCTTTAAGTGCCAGCCTACCTAGATTTTTTGTCACACTCTGTTGCCAGACTACTTTTCAAGTTTTTGCGCTACACATGTTCAAACTTGATTTTTGAAGGGATTTCCAGGGATTTTCCAGGAAAATTATATATTGTTTTTTTTCATCAGAGTCTGGGCTTCAACATGAAATGTCTTGTTTGGCCTTTTTTTTAGTTTATTCTCAATACTTTTAGGTGAAATATGTGCAAAAAAATATAAAAAATCTATTTTTTACAATTTGTAGTGTTTCTTTGTGATAAAAAATGTAAGTTTGTTAATAAAATATTATTGCGTGTGAAAGCCCTATTTCTCCCGGTTACAACGGTACCACATATGTATTGGTATACACCCTTTCCTGCCCACGAAACTCCCCCAAACTGAAACAGCAGTTTAGGAGATTTCAGATAGAATACAACTATGCAATATGATTGCATAGTTGTAAGGGGTTAACTTAAAAACAATGACATAGGTTCCCCCCTTCCAGGGGGTTAAAAACCCTTAAAATCCCCCCAAAAATGACGTAGGGTTCCCCTTACCCAGCATTACCGACCCGGACCAGCTATGGGGGCTTGTAGAACAGGGCACAGGGGCCAGCGTTGGGGAGGCAGGTAATGGGGGGCTGGGGGTTATGACAAGCCCCCCGCTAGCCGCAGGTGATTGCCAGCCCAAGAGCCTTGTGAACTGGTATAAGGGGTCTCATGGACCCTTTACCAGTTCACAAAGAGTTAAGTAAAAAAAAAAAAAGACACCAGACAAAAAATTCTTTATTTATTATTTTTTCACTTATACTTACCTCTGATCCAGTGTCCCGCGCCGCTGCAGATGACACTTGTCGGTAGTGATTGGAGCAGGGAGGGTGGGAGGCAGGGAGATCAGAGCCTCCCTGCTCCGATCGCTACCGACAAGTGACAGTCAGAGCCCGGGTGCCGGTATACGAGGAGCGGGATGACGTCACCCCGCTCCTCTCTCAAGTGGGCAGAGCTAGGGGCGGGGCCGAAGAGGACGGTGAGGGCCCGTTGCTGGGTCCTCACCCGATGAGTGGTAAGTCCCCTGGTGAAGAGAAGACCCGGGGAGAGCGATCGGGCTGTCAGGTGAGTTTGTGTCATTTTTTTTTTTTTACAGATGGCGTGGGGGGGCTATTCCGGGCCCCCTTCCTGAAGATCAGAGGCCCGGGGGCGAAAATCAAATAGCTGATTACTGAAGAGAATCGCTGGCAGTTTCAAACTAGGGGTCAGGTAAGTCTGTATCTTTTTTACTTTTTTTTATGGGGCTCTAAAGTCAGCATAGCTGGCACTTAACGGTTGGAGAGGCAGCTACGTGAGACTCACGTAGCTGGCACTAGAAGGGTTAAAGTCAGTATTAGTATAAAGTTTTTATTTCAGGGGATGACATTTGACCTCCTCAATCAAAGGCCATGATATGTCCCATGTCCTATCCTGGCCATCAAATGCATATATGTGCCTATTTATACCATTCTCAAAATGTGTAGAGGCCAATTCACCAGCTGCCTGAGCCCCATAGGGAGTGGGAGGTTTCTGTGTTACTGCCCTGATGCCCTGTTTCTTATACTTAAAATGGCAGAAGATGGGAAGCGTCAGCACTGAAATCACATCTGTCAAAACTACCACCGACAGCGTTTTCAGTTAATCCAAAGCAATTTTTTCAAATGATTTTCCATACACAACCACAAACCATTTATTCCTAGATGAGCTCCTGAGATGCCTACAACAATGAAATTAACAAAATCATATTCTAGTTTGCACGTGAACGCAAATAACATGAACATGCGCCCGTGATATCATTTAACAAGATGGTTTTGTCAAACTGAAACATCGAAGGCTTTAAGTTACAGAACACTAAACGATATCAAGGAAAACCAATACTGAAGCAATAATTCATAGTGTTATTATTCAACTTTATTCTAAACCATAAAGAAAACAAGGAATCTGATTTCTTATAGGCTCTATAATATAATAATTTAAATTAAAAACAGTGGTGAGTGACAACTATCATATGGTTTTATAATGGTTACATGATTTAAGAGGGTTTCCTGTATGTAATAATGTGTCCTAAATTTGCCCTGAACACTGCAATGATAAATTTACAAGCCACTATTCATAAGACAAATGTTGCTTCTGGCCATGCTCATCCTGTGCTCACTTAACTGTAACACCCATTGTCTTCAAAATGACACCCCCAAAGCTCAACACATAGAATGGGGCCTGTTAAATCCCACAAGATTCCACCATTTATAAGTTACACAGGATAGCCAAGAGTGCACCCCAATTACCTTCTACTTACAATAAATAATTGTTTGGAGGCTGCCAATAAGACCCCACCTTGAAAATCAAGGGTCCCCAACCCTTCACTCTTTTTGTTGGAGTTTGTTTTAGAGAAATACATTGGAATATATCTCTGATTCGCCTAAATTAATCTGTAAGCATATGTAAGCACATTTGTTGTTACTGTAAATGGAACACGTCTGAAAAAGTCTGTTTATTGGATATGAAAAGAAGACT
Organism: Gastrophryne carolinensis; assembly: GCA_027917425.1. Classification (NCBI taxonomy): domain Eukaryota; kingdom Metazoa; phylum Chordata; class Amphibia; order Anura; family Microhylidae; genus Gastrophryne; species Gastrophryne carolinensis. The sequence continues at coordinate 273,139,990 of CM051235.1, read as the reverse complement.
CAAATGTGACTTTTTGACTGGAAGGTCCCAGAACTAGATGAGTAATGCTCCGCCTTGCATATTGGATTGCGATCCAGCATGACTTCCAGCAACATGTAAGGTTTGCCAGGGAAGACTGATGCACAATACTGCGAAAACCTATCCCACAGAAAAAAAATCACTTTTTTTGTCTGTGGCCAGGCTGGTAAAAACGGTTTCACAGGCACTGGCAGAGCAGTGCTGAGACATCAGACAGAGATATATACCTTTGAATTTTTGCTTTGCATTCTCTCGCTCTGACTGCTGGATTGCCATTTCACATATACCTGATTACCATAGCAATTTGCCAGGTGCATGCTCAGTGCTGTCCAGCTAAATAGTTAGTCAACATAGTTGATCAACTCTACAGTCCAGATCTTGAAATTATTAATAGTTTGCTCATTTGTCCATATTCCACCCCCTAGTCATTTGTAGCCATACTATAGGTATTCCTTTTATGTATATAGTACATCTCCAGTATAGTGAGCATTGCCTTTAATGCTTTTGAAGAGATGATAGGGTTGATGCAGTTGCTGTCTCTACATCAGTTCACCAACCCTATACCGTCAATTGTTCTATGACTGCCTCTAGATTCATAGGTAATGTATAACAGGAGGGCTTTATTAACAAGGTTCATCCATATGGGTTTGGGGGTTGGGAGGGGTCCGATTTATTCCATTCAATTGCTATACTTTTTCTAGCATAGAAGTTAATTATTTTAAGGGCTGTTGTGTTTTTATTTAGGTGAAAGTCAGGGAAGCGCCCAAAATTGCACATTTTAAAATCAGGTATGTGTGGGTGGTGCAGCTCATTGCAAAGAAACAAAAACATCACTCCAAAACAATTATATTTGTGGACAGGTCCATAGCGTTAAATAGAAAGTCTCCTCAGTTTTAAAAACCAAAAGAGCCAGACACCTTGAACGGCAAACTGAGAGCATATCTGACTAAATGTTTAAATGTTCAGTCATGGAAGACTTCCATACATGGAAGTCAGTGGTGGTGCTCTGGAATGAGACCATGACCATGTGGTTTGAGAAGCGGGATCAGCGGTTGAGCGATAAACTGTAAGGTACTTACCTGGCGCCTCCGCTCAGTCCCGGCCATCCTCCGTCGGCCGCGCAGGACAGCCGCCTCGCCGTCGCTCCCCCTCGCTGGGGCTCCGGCTTCCGCCCCTGCTCGGCGGCGGCTGGTGTCCCCGGCGGCGGCTCTGTAGCATCTGCCGGCGTGCCCTCCCCCTCCTCCCCGGGGGGCGCGCCCGGCAGACAGTCTCGTGCTCGCACGTTCTAGTTATGTCCCCCGCCGGGGGCAAGTTTAAAAGGACCTATCCAGGTCCAGGGGGGGTCATCTGGGTAAATGAACCCAGGGACTGGACAGCCTGGCTGGTCAGGGCGGTCCAGTCCCTGGGGGGCTCCTATCAGGAGTAGCGTTTAAGTATGCACCAATCACTACATACACTCATCTGACATTCTCCTTTTTCCCATTGGCCAGTTCTCTCCTTGCCCTGACCATCGGTGCCCGTTATAGCCATTATTAGCTTGGGTGTGCTATTGGATTTGTGTTTAGCGTGTTCTGATCCGGCTCCGTCTTTGACCATTCCTGCCCGCACCGACTATTTGCCTGTCTGACCTCATCTCTGCCTTACCCCTTTGATACCGTGCTTTGGTGACCACCCGGCTTTTGACCCCTGCCTGTCTCGACCATTCTCCGTCTCAACCCCTTGGATACCGTGCCCAGTGACCACCCGGCTTTGACCCCTGCTCGTCTCGACCATTCTTACCTACCCTGCTGGACTCGACGTTTTGGACTCAACCCGCTTGAACTTCCGATTTGGGATACCCCACCGTTCACCTATCTTCACCATAAGCCAGCAATCTTTGCGACAGTAAGTCCTGGGGGCAACCGAGTCTGGAGAGGCATAACCCGTGTCTCCAGCAAGTGGGGGCTTGTCTATAGGCACAAGAGGCGGTGGTGATTGGGGATTGCTTGGCTTATGAAAGAGGGGTGTCCGGCGATCCCTGGCATAAACAGTGCAGGAGCACTATTTAGTCTGAGGAAAGCGGCCTTTACCTTTAAGGCCCTTACCGGCCCATTTGACCACCCTCTTCCAGATCCACAAAGAAACCAAGGGATTTTAACCTTCACTCCAAGATTAAATTCTTTACAAAGAGAAGAAAAAGAGCCTAAAGAAATGCATGAAAAGATGATTGCTGTATATGGTGAAAATGCATCTTCTTATCATCAAGTAAAGTTCTGGGCAAAGCAGATTAAATGGGGTTAGAAAATCAACAGGTTAGGGCAACCTGCTAAAGCATCTTCAAAAGAAATGCATGAAAAGATGATTGGTGTATATGGTGAAAATGCATCTTCTTATCATCAAGTAAAGTTCTGGGCAAAGCAGATTAAATGGGGTTAGAAAATCAACAGGTTAGGGCAACCTGCTAAAGCATCTTCAAAAGAAATGTGGAGACCATGATTTTGGAATATCTCCAAGTCAAAGTCAGTGTTATAGCTCATGAATTAGGCATTTCAGTTTTCAAGGTTTTTCCAGTTTCATCAATTGTTTTGATGAGGTCAAAGTTCTGGTGGCTGCCACGAATGTTGATGACTGAGCAAAAAACATGTCTCCAGCAATTTAGCCAAGAGAATTTAGACATGCTTAGAGAACATCCAGGAGACTTCTCTCTTTCAATCTTCAGGATGAGTGTACATTGTAGATCAATATGCTTTAATATTTCAAAGCTGATTAAATGACAACAGTATGAAAAATGGAACAGCAGAATAACTGCAGAATAATCACAATGTCGTCCAACCAAGAGACTTCTATCCCCTAATTGTTACATGTGATGAAACATGGGTCCACGACTATGATCTTAGGCCCAAAAAGCATGCAATAGAAGCACAAGGGGTCACCAACACCAAAGAAATTTTGGGTAAAAAAGTCAGATGGAAAGGTCAGTTATGGGGATACAGAAGGTGTTTAATTACTAGATTTCATGCTTCACAAGACAACAATTACTGAAGAAAATTATGTTTCAACACTGAAGGAATTACGTGAGGTAATCAAAAATACAATTCTGTGAAACTCACCTGTAGAATTGTTTTTGAGTATATCCAGTCCAGGTCGCTCCAGAGTGATGACATGTGGGGTATTCCGCCTCCAGGGGGCGCTCGACTAAGATCAAAAGCTGTCGCTCCTCCCGCACCCACTATGAAAGCAGGTGTCTCTCTATCATATCCCACTGGTTAAAAAGCAGTAAGAAGAGACAGGCCGGGAGGCCAAGAAACCATGTTACGTCACATAGCTTCAGCATGTACTCTCTCCAACAAAAAACCTTAAGGACAACAGTCCAAGAATAAAAATGGTAATCACCATAACAGGCAAAAAGAATATAATGAACAAGGGCGGGGTGGGATGACCGGGACTGGATATACTCAAAAACAATTCTACAGGTGAGTTTCACAGAATTGTATTTTTCCCTATATCCAGTCCAGGTCATCCCAGAGTGATGACATGTGGGACATCCAGAAGCAGTGTCCATTAGGGCGGGATCCCCAGTGCGGAACAGCATGTAGTTCATTTCACTACTGCCTGAAGCACCTTTCGACCAAAGACAGCATCAGCTGAGGCCCTAACATCAACCTTGTAAAACTTGGTAAAGGTATCAACTGAAGACCAAGTGGCGGCCTTACAAACCTGTTCAACAAAAGTCTGGTGCTGAAAAGCCCAGGAGGCCCCAAAAGCTCTAGTAGAATGAGCTGTAATACGAAAAGGGGGTTCCTTCCCCTTGGCAGAATATGCTTGCACCACCGCCTGTCTGATCCACTTACTGAGAGTGGACTTGGCTGGTGGCAATCCTTTCCTAGAGCCCTCTGTAAGGACAAAGAGCAAATCCGATTTCCTTAAGGATTCAGTCGACACCAGGTAATACTTAATGGCTCTGACCACATCCAAGGCATGGAGGGTCCTTTCCTTAGAATTAGTCGGTACTGGACACAAAGAAGGCAAGACAACTTCCTCATTAAGGTGAAAGGGAGAAACAACCTTAGGCAAAAAATCCGGTTTAAAGTGAAAAACCACCTTATCCGTATGCCGCTCAAAATAAGGAGGCTTCATACAAAGCACCGCCAGCTCTGACACGCGACGCACCGTGGTGATCTCTACCAAAAAGACAAGGGAGGACCCTTAAAAGCAGAAAGCATCAAATTCAAGTCCCACACCGGTATTAGCGACTTACGCAGTGGACGGACATGGGTGACTCCCTGGAAAAAAGGCTTGATCAGCCTATGATTGGCAATGGATCTCTGGAAAAAGATGGCTAAGGCCGAGACCTGGCCCTTGAGGGTGCTCAGCTGAAGACCCAAATCTAAGCCGTGTTGTAAAAACTCCAGAATACTAGAAATCGAGAATGTGCAGCAAGGGAGACTCTTGGACTCGCACCAAGCAATGTAGGCGTGCCAAACTCTGTAGTATATAATGGAAGAAGACTTCTTCCGTGCCTGTATCATGGTATGCACCACCGTGGCCGACAGCCCCTTTTCTGTCAGGAGCAAGGTTTCAATAGCCAGGCCGTCAGAGCCAGTGTCTGTAAATTGGGGTGCCACAGCGACCCCTGAGTGAGAAGCCCTGGGTCGGGCATGATGTAGAGATCCACTGACATCTGAACTATGCCCTCAGACCAACTCCTTCTCGGCCAGCGAGAAGCCACCAGGATGACTGGTACCCCTTCCTGGGCTATCTTGCGCAGTACTCGGCCAGGAATGGAAACAGAGGGAATGCATAAAGGAGCCTGAACTCCATCCAGGGAATTTCTAGAGAGTCTGTGGCAGAAGGCCAGAGGGTCTCTTGAAAGGGAGACGAACCTTGGGAGCTTGTGATTGTGTCTGGATGCAAACAGGTTCACGTCTGGCTGACCCCAGTGGAGACACAGAGCATGAAAGGTCTTGTTGCTGAGAGACCATTCCCCCAGGCATGAGGCGTTCCTGCTCAGGGCATCTGCCTCCTGGTTTTCTATCCCAGGGATGTAAACCGCCGAGATGCAGGGAACATTCTCCTCTGCCCAAGTCAGAATCTGGGTTACCTCCTTGAGGGCTCTCTTGCTCCGAATCCCGCCCTGGTAATTGATGTAGGCGACAGCCATCTGATTGTCCGAGTGAACCTGGATCGCACGCCCCCTTAAATGTGGAGTCAAGCGGATCGCTCTCAGCTCCAGGAGATTTATGGGTAAGCGGTTCTCCTGTGGACCCCACTGACCCTGGATCTTCTGCGCCAAACGCCTCCCCAGCCGGACAAACTGGCATCCGTGGTAACTATTTCCCACCGGGGAGTCAGAAAGGACTTGCCCACCAATAGGTTCCTTTAGTCCAGCCACCACAAGAGGGACTGCCTGGCCAGGGGGGGCAGTGAAAATTCCTGTTCCAGTGGCTCCTGCATCCGGTCCCAGCGGGTCAACAGGTTCAACTGAAGAGGTCTCATGTGAAATTGGGCGAAGGGCACGGCCTCGAAGCATGGCACCATTAGGCCCACCAGTCTCATCCCCAGACGGATCGATGGTCGCTGTCAAGACAGCAAGGCCTGCACCTGCATCTGGAGGCCCAAAACCTACTGCTGTGGCAGAAAGACCTTGACCTAAGAGGTGTCTATTATCATGCCCAGGAAGGACCTCACTGTTGAGGGAGTGATAAAAGACTTTGGGTAATTGACTACCCATCCGAACTCCTCGAGAGTGGATAACACCATCCGGGTATCGCTCTCGGCCTGCTGAAGAGACTGAGCCACAATCAGTAAATCGTCCAGATAGGGCAGAACACTAATGCCCTGGTTCCTCAGGATAGCCATGATGCCCACCAGCACCTTGGTGAAGACACGGAGGGCTGAGGATATCCCGAATGGCAGAGCCACAAACTGGTAATGCAGATCCTCCAGAGCAAACCTCAGGAACTTCTGATGCCCCTGGAAAATCGGGATGTGCAGATAAGCATCCCTGATGTCCACCGTGGTCGAAGCGAGCTCACCGCTGACCGTAGGGTTTCCATGAGAAAATGTCTGACTCTGACAAACCTGTTGAGACCCTTCAGGTCCATGATAGGTCTTAACGTTCCATCCTTCTTGGGAACCTTGAACAGATTGGAGTAAAAACCTTGACCCTGTTCCTGACGAGGTACAGGACAAATCACACCTAACCACAGGAGGTGTTGCACAGCCATTCTCAGGCCCTGTGCCTTCAATGGGTTCTGGGATATCCGAGACCAAAGAAATGTTGTAGGCGGCCTGACTGCCAGCTCTATTTTGTAACCGGAGGACACCACCTCCTGAATCCACCGATCTGAGACGGGCCATCTCCAGATATGAGCAAATAGCAGAAGCCGTCCCCCCACCCGGATGGGTAAGGGCGCCCCCTCATGCCTGAGGGGCCCTGGCAGGGGGCTTGGACTTGGCTCCCCAAGCAGGATTGTGTCGGCCGCGGGACCTACCTCTACCCCAGGTATCTCTGCGACCACCTGAAAATGAAGAGCCTCTTCCTCCTCAAAAGGAGCGATAGGCAGATGAGCTCCGAAAGGGCTGGACAGGCTTCCATCTCTGAGGGAGTCTACAATCCTTGACCAGGAGGTCCACACGCTCCCCGAACAACCTGTGCCCCACGAAGGAGATACTAGTAAGCGACTTTTTGGCTGCGGCATCAGCCGACCATTGCCGCAACCAGATCGAGCAGTGAAGTGCAACAAGCAGGGCCGAAATCCTGGCACCAAGCCGGACACCATCGTCCCTGGCAGAGACAACAAAGGCAATGAAGTCCATGCAAGCCTCGAGGTCTTACTCTTCCGCCCGCTTGCGAGTCTTAGCGCTATCCACAAGGCGTCTCACCTTCTTTCTGATGTCCAGGGAGACAATGGCCCGGCACACACAGGAGGAAACAAGGCACCAGCAAAGGTGTAGGCATGGCAGACCAGTTGATCAATGCACTTGTCAGCTGGATCACGTAAGGAAGCGCTATCAGGTGAAGGCATAACAGTAGTGTTGAACAACCCCGACACAGGGGCATCCACTTCGGGAGGACGAGACCATAGCCGGACTAGCTCCTCAGGGAAGGGATACCGCCTATCCAGGCCCTTAGGCACCGACGGTAGCTTGTTAGGCTTTTCCCATTCCTTGAAAATCATATTAGAAAAATGGGCCTGCTCTGGAAAGACTCGCCTCTGTCTTTCAGGCCTAAACAAATCACCCTGCTTCCTCTTAGCCGCTCTAGTAGGGACAATGTGTAAAGTCTCAAACACTGAGGCAAGCAATTTCTCCATATCATCAGGGAGCCACGCATTCTCATCCAAAGAGGAATCAGACAAACTGTCCTCGCCAGCAGAATAATCCACAGTGGACCGTGAATCCTCTGGCACCTCACCTTCATCCACAAAGCCCAAACCGTCAAAAAGATCATCGTCATTATCCGAGTAAACGGGCTCGATGTGCCGTCCCTTACTCGAGGCCTTCTTAGGCGCCGTTCGCGAGATCTGTCTCTCGAGACTGGCCACCCTAAATGCCAGATTAACATGGGACCCCCTGCTGGCCTCCCCCTCACCGGGGGCTGAGTGCAGCAGCGGGGGTTCTGGAGAGGCCGCAGGCAATGAAGGGCTAGGGGCAGGTACACCCACCCGGTCATGGTCCAAGAAGACGCTCCTGGCACAAGTGGTACAAGCAGTGCTGAATCCGCCCAGAGGGCACAAGGGGCGGAGCTTCACCCGCTCAGATGGGGCCCCTAGCTCACTATCCCCAGATGCCTCTATTATGGCACTGACGGCCCAAACCTAATGATCCCTCTTATATAATCCCTCTTATGATCCCTCTTAATAAAGGGAGAGGGGAGCAGGGAGACCGGGAGGAACCACAACCCTCAATCAATGGGCCCACCTAAAAGACACAAAAAAGAGGGTCATCAGTATCCCACAAGCACATGCGCAATTCACCAAAAACAATAATCAATAATAAGAGGGACCCACGATACCGAAAGTAGCAGCACAGCAACGGAGGAGTCCCGGGCAGGAAGGCAGTAGCAGCAGGCAAGATGGCGCAGACAAGCCGACCAGGCAGTAGCTTTGGCGCAATCCACGAGGGGCGGGCCCTGCCCCCCCCCCCCGGTGGCGCGGAACGAGCGCACGCCCACCAGGAAGAAATGGGCCTGCTCCAGAACAATAGTGTGGGGCAAAGGCCGTCATTGCCTCAGGGTGGCCAGCAGCGGGGACCCGACACACAGACCGTGCGGCGCGCACAACACGCCCGCACCTCCACCGCCTGTCAGCCAAAAACGAGCGAGCGTGGCCCCCCTCACAGCGTAAGAGCCAGTCAAGGTGGAGGGGAGAGGGTAGCTTGCAGCCAGACTCGAGCGAGCGAGGGAGGTAAGTATCAGTGCAGAGCACACAGTAAAAGTATAGTGAGAAACACGCACACAGCAGCAATAAAGCTTGTGGGACAGGGAGGGATATGACACCAGTAGGAAAAATGTGGTTTCCCCCCCCCCCCCCAGTAGGCTCACCATCAGCCTATGGCTGGCTACCCTTTAATCAGGGTCTGCAGCCCAGAGCCTAGCTCTGCCAAACGCCTGACCTTGGCGTTCTCCCTACCGTCACGATCCCGATCAGCCGCGGCTGGGAGGTAAGAGTGGGTCTCACGGGATCAGTGATAATAGGGTTTGCAGTGGCCAACGGGCTGGGAGGCCCCGCTCAGCTGCCAAAATCCAGAAGAGAGTATCCAATGATTTTCAGCAGCCAGACTGCAAGATGAACACTGGGAAATGATAGAGAGACACCTGCTTTTATAGGTGGCCAGGAGGAGCGACAGCTTTTGATCTTGCAGTCGAGCGCCCCCTGGCGGCGGAATACCCCACATGTCATCACTCTGGGACGACCTGGACTGGATATAGGGAAAAAGAAATGCTGCAGAAAATTATAAGAAGGTATGTTGCAGTTTTACAACAATGTGCTAACTTACAAGTCTCGTAAATTACAAGCTGCTACTGAGGGAATAGAGCCTCATGGAGCCTAAATAGATAGCCGAAATAGGCTACTAAAACAAGAAAATCCATTGCCTGGCTGCTTACATAATCCAGTGTTTTGCTCCAGTCAATAAAAGGAAGAGAGATTCCTTTCTCTTTGTTGCCTCTAGTGCCCCCTCCCCCGACTACAAGGCCTGAGGCTTGTGTCAGGCTGACACCTCCTTTATCAGTGGTAGGTTGTAATCAATTCTGCCACTCAGGATACTGCCCACCCCTCCCTGTCCACATGCTTGCATCACTCACATCACAAAGAACAAGGAAAAAGCAGGACAATATTTATGCAATGATGACTCAGCCAAAAAAGCTTTGTTTTTAAAAAATTGTTTGAAAATAGTTTGGAACATGTGTAGCCCTTCATAATATGCTAACTTTTGACTGATGGTTTTGACTTAACCCTTTAACTGTAAGCCTACCTAGAGTTTTTTCACCCTCTGTTGCCAGACCATGTTTTACTATTTTGCACTAAACATGCTCAACTGTGATTTTTGAAGGGATTTCCAAGGATTTCCCAGGAAAATGATATATTGTGTTTTTTCAGTCGTGCCTGGGCTTTAACGTTAAATGTCTTGTTTGTAATTTTTTAAGTGTATCCTCAATATTTTAGTCTTATTTTAATCTTACTGCATGTAAAAGTCTCAATTCTCCTGGTTCCAACGGTACCACATATGTATTGGTAGACACCCTTTCCTGCCCAAACCGAAACAGTGATTTAAAATACTTTACATTTGAAATACCCCCCACGAATTATATATTCCCTGGTACACACCTCAAGCTTTCTAAGCCTACCAGGCTTGTTGATGTGGGCGCAGTTTTCTGGAAGTAATCCCTCAATTAATTCTTTGGTTCCACGTGGATTCCTTAAAAAAGAATAAAAAAGCAGAATCAAACCCACATTTTCCTCAAAAAACAATATTCAAACAAGAAAAAAACAAGTTAAATCTGAAAAGCAAGTTCCCTTGAACAGAACAATACCCAAAATGCGTAGGTAGTGTCAAGGGAAAAGTTGCCAAACACCCCAAAGTAAAGCATACGTGTTGCGGTAAATTTACTTGAAAATGTCAGCTCTGCAGACAAAGTGCACATCTTGCACTTTTTCAACCAAAACAACCCATTACATTTGGAATACCCCCACAAACCATTTATTCCCTGAAAGTACACATGGTAAGCTTTCTAGGAGTACCCAGCTTATTGTAGTTGCTTCATCTTTCTGAAAGTAATCCCTTCGAAGAAATTCTTTGGTTGCACAAAAAAAAATGCTTAAAAAATGAGTAATAAAAAACAAAATTTTCTAAAATATCAATACGCAAACAAGTAATAACAACCTAAATCTGGAAGCGCAAGGTCCCCTGAGCAGAACAATACATACATATAAAAAAATTATAATAGAAATGAAACAATGTTTTTATTTTTTTTTAACAAAACATTTATTTTATCAAAGAAAACCATTTTGCATGTGAAAGCCCCATTTCTCCTGAATACAATGGTACCACATATGTATCCGCAGCTCCCCATTCCTGCCCTGGAGACCCCGCAAAGAGCTCTTAACATATACAAAGAGCTCTATAACATTTACAAATAAAATACAACTACTATCCACACTATAAAGGGTTAAAAAATGGCATAGGGTCCCTCCTACCCTGCATAACCAACCTGGCGACCAGCTATGGGGGCTTCTAGAACAGGGCGCAGGGGCCAGCCTCTGTGGCCCCCCCAACTTTGCAGTCTACAAGCCCGCATAGCCTAAATGACCCCTGGGCTCTTTATTTCCCCCCGGGCATTTGAGAGGCAGGTAATGGGTGCAGGGGTTCAATGGCAAGTCACCCACTGGCTGCAGGTGAATTGCCAGCCCCCTAAACCTTATGAGCTGGTATAGGGGTCTCATAGATCCCTGGTTAAATGTAAAAAAACCACAGCGATAAAATTTTTCTCCCATCCACCTTGGAGCACTGTGTCCCATGCTGATCACATTGGCTTTTTCTCTCCTGTTGCTGATTGAAGCCTTTTATACCTGCTGGGTGACAGGTAACAAATGGTTAATTTAAAAAAAAAATCACATAGGGTCCCCCCTCCTGAGGGATGGGACCCCCTAACCAGCATAACCAGCCTGGGCACCAGCTATGGGGGCTTATAGAACAGAGTAATGGGGCCAGTTTTGGCTCTCCGCAGGTGACTTGCCACCCCCCAAGCCTTGTGAACTGGTATGGGGGTCTCATGGATCCCCCACCAGTTCACAAAGGGTTAATGGTTAACGTTTTTTTTCTCACCTCAATCACCTCAGATTCTGTGTCCCTCGGCAATCTGCTGACAGCTGCTGAGGGAGATTGCTGGAGAGGGGCTGGGGAGGCAGGGTATCACAGCCCCCTACCGCTCCAACCTCCCTTCAGTGATCGCCCTCGCCATCTGTCAGTTGCAGGGGTGATGAAATCCGCTTCACCCACAAGAGGCAGGGCTAGCGATGATGACATTGAATGTGGGGGAGGGGGCCTCTGTCGGGCCTCTCCTCACCGCAGAAGAGCCCACCCGGCAGGAGGGATCACCTACATAGGCAAGTAAATCTTTCTCACTGTTTCCTTTTTACAGTAAATGCCAGTTGCGGATGAAGCGCAGGGGCCCTCTCCTGAAGCGAGAAGGGCCCGGGGTGGAATTGGATGCCCCCCAGGTGAAGAGAAGATCCGGCCGGCTCGAACAAAGGGTCAGGTGCTTTGTTTACATTATGTGCCTAGCAGGGGGGAAAGCCAGGCACATAACTCTTACATGCTTGGCACTTAACGTCAGGAGAGGCAACCACACAGAGTTATGTGCTTAACAACAGAAGGGTTAAACCATCCACCCTACAGTCCAGTCCTTGCTCCCAATGGTTCATTTTTCCTTTGTAACATGAAGAAATGTCTGCGTGGGCAAACAATTTACGGACAATAATGCAGTCATAAAGGCGGCAGCAAGCCTTCTTCTATCCTGAGGACATCTGTTCACTGGAGGTGAAGTGGCATGAGTATGTTGAAGTCACGGAAGATTACATTGAAAAGCAGAAATCTCAATTCTCTTAGAAAACGTTGTTTTAATATTCAGGTATTGACACCGGAATAACCCCCCCAAAAAATACCATGTACTCACCTGTAAAATGGTTATTACGAGTATGTCACACACCCCACTTCCAAATATTCATGACACTTGGGAACCCGGCCTGTAGAGGGCGATCTTGCAGAGATGACATGGAAAAAGGAGCCCCTCCTGGTCCATAAGTACTGGGTTCCTCCCACTATTCCTCAGTCTTTTTAAAAAGCAGTGAAGAACCAGGAAGAGCAAATTATATTCGATAATTGAAAAATAGTTTGAAAATAATAATCGCCATATAAAGGATCCCTTAGAACAAAAAAGGGCGGGGGAAGTGGGGTGTGTGACATACTCGTAATAACCATTTTACAGGTACTCACAAAATGGTATTATTCCTAGTATGTCACACACCCCACTTCCAAATATTCATGACACTTGGGACATCCAATAGCAGTGTCTATAATGGGTGGGGATCCCCAAGGAATAATGCATGACTTAAATTACTGTAGCTTGCAGAATTTTGCGGCCAAAAGCAGCATCCAATGACGCCCGCACATCAACCTTGTAAAACTTAGAAAAAGTATGCACAGAAGACCAAGTCACAGCCTTGCAAACCTGTTCAACAGAAGCCTGGTGCAGAAAAGCCCAGGAAGCTCCAATAGCACGAGTAGAATGAGCGGTGACGCGAAAAGGGAGAACCTTCCCCTTAGCCATATAGGCCCCAATGATGGCCTGACGTATCCACTTACTAAAGGAAGATTTGGCAGGAGCAAAACCCTTCTTGGGCCCAGAAGGTACAACAAAAAAGGCATCCGTCTTGCGGAAGGCCGAAGTAGTAACTAAATAATACTTAACACAACGAACTACATCCAAAGAATGTAAGACCCTTTCCTTGCCGTTACTAGGTTTAGGACACAAGGAAGGAAGAACTATATCCTGATTTAGGTGGAAAGCAGACACCACCTTAGGAAGGAAATCCGGTTTAAAACGGAAAACAACCTTATCTTGATGCCTCTCAAAATAAGGGGCTAGAATAGACAAAGCCGCCAGTTCAGAAACTCGGCTGACAGAAATAATAGCAACCAAAAAGGCAACCTTCTGAGTAAGAATAGGAAGAGGAATATCCTGCAAAGGCTCAAAGGGAGCGGCCTGCATAGCTGAAAGCACTAGGTTAAGGTCCCAAACAGGAAGTATAGGCTTTCTGGGAGGCCGCACATGCGCGACTCCTTGGAAAAATGTCTTAACCAAAGGATGAAGAGCAAACGACCTTTGAAAGAAAATTGCCAAGGCAGAGACTTTCCCTTTCAAAGTACTAATATGGAATCCCATATCCAGACCTCATTGCAGATATTCCAGAATTCTAGGAATAGAAAATACTCTACAGGGCAAAGCCCTGGATTCACACCAATCAATATAGGACCTCCAAGTCCTGTAATAAATGACAGAGGAAGACTTCTTCCTAGCTCTAATAAGAGTCTGAATAACCACATCAGAAAGACCTTCTTCTTTCAAGATGGAGACTTCAACAGCCATGCCGTCAAAGCCAGCGTTTGTAAATTGGGGTAACAAAGTTGACCCCGAGTGATGAGATCTGTAAGAAGAGGCAGATGGAAACGATCCACTGCCAGCCTTACGACGTCTGCGTACCACAGATGTCTTGGCCACCTTGGCACCACCAGAATTGCTGGCGCCTCCTCCAGTGCTAACTTGTGCACCACCTTGCTGATCATGGAGAATGGGGGAAACAGATATAGGAACCCCAGATCCTTCCAGGCTAGAGACATGGCATCCGCTGCCACTGCCAGAGGATCCTGGGATAGAGACACAAAAGCTGGCAGCTTGTGATTGTGGCGAGAAGCAAACAGGTCCAACTGTGGAGTCCCCCACTTGTGACAGAGGAACTGAAAGACCCTTGGATTGAGAGACCATTCTCCCTGGCGAGAACAGCCCCTGCTCAGGGAGTCTGCCTCCACATACTCTATCTCCGGAATGTAAACTGCTGATGCAGGGAACATTGATCTCTGCCCACTGAAGGATCAGAGAAACTTCCCGGAGGGCACCCCAACTGCGAGTCCCTCCCTGGTGATTGATGTATGCAACAGCAGTTCGGTTGTCTGACCGAATCTGAACTGGCAGACCCTGTAAGAAATGGGTCAGTCGAAGTAGAACAAGACGTATGGCCCGAAGCTCTAATACATTGATTGGAGAATGAGCTTCCTTAGGCCCCCACAATCCTTGGAACTGATGCTTCTTCCAGAAGCCCCCCCAGCCCACCAGGCTGGCATCCGTGGTAACCAGTTCCCAACACGGAGTCAGAAATGACTTGCCCTTCTGGAGGTTGAGCGATATTAACCACCACTGAAGGGACTGCAAAACGTGAGGAGACAATAGACAAGTCTGATTCAATGATAGTGGGCACCTGTCCCACTTTGCCAAGAGGAAGAGCTGAAGCGTCCTTATGTGAAACTAGGCAAACGGGACTGCCTCGAATGCAGCTACCATCAATCCCACTAGTCTCATCCCTAGACGGATAGACTGACGAGGGTTGGACAAGAATAGACGAATCAAGTCCTGAATCAGAACCATTTTGGACTGAGGAAGAAAAACCTTGGCCTGAAATGTATCCAAAATCAGTCCCAGGAAGGGAATTTCCCTGGACGGACAGAGAGAGGATTTGGGGTAACCTATTACCCATCCGAACCTCTCTAGCGTAGAGACCACCATCCTGGTGTCCAACTCTGATTGTTCGAGGGAGGAGGCCGCGATAAGAAAAGGCACAATGCGGATGCCCTGGACCCTAAATATAGCCATCTTTCCTGCCAGCATCTTGGTAAAGACTAAATTGATAATGCTGGTCTTCTATCGAGAACCTGAGAAATCTCTGGTGACCCGGAAAAATAGGAATGTGCTAATAAGCATCCTTGATGTCTATGGATGTCATGAAGTCCCCCTGACGGGGAGCATCGATCGTTGATCGCAGAGACTCCATGCGGAATTTTCTGAAACGGATGAATTGATTGAGTCTCCTTAGGTCTAGGATAGGCCGAACAGAGCCGTCCTTTTTGGGTACCGTGAATAGGTTGGAGTAAAACCCCAAACCCCGTTCCGCTGGAGGCACTAGGAAGATGACAGCCATGTTTAACAGATTCGCTACTGCTGCCCGCAGTCCCCTGCGCAATTGCCGGATCTGACGGCATCCGGGACATGAAAAATCTGGGAGGAGGCCGGAACTCGAATTCCAGTTTGTAACCGGAAGAGACTACTTCCAGAACCCAATTGTCTGATACCTCCTGACCCCAGACCTGGAAGAAGAATCGCAGCCGTCCCCCCACCCGTAAAGGTGAGGGCGTCCCCTCATTGTTGAGCAGGCTTAGTGGCAGATTTGGTTTTGGACCCCCAATTCTGACTTGGACGGCCACGTCCCTTTCCTCTATTCCATGCATTCCCTCTAGGGGCTGATCCTCTACCGGATCTAGACCCCCGAAAGGAAGGGTTAAAAGAGGCCACTCCACGAAAGGAACGACGTTGTTTCTTACGCTGAGGTAATTTACCTCCTTTAGTGACAGAATCCAATTTTTCTCCAAAGAGGCGCAATCCCACAAAAGGGAGCGCTGTAAGCGATTTCTTGGCTACAATATCAGCTGCCCACTGCCACAACCATACTGACCGCCGAATGGCGATTAACAAGGCAGAGGTTCTGCTGCACATGAGCAGAGTATCATCTAAGGCAGAAAGTACAAAAGATGCAAACATCTCACATCACTTAAGAGTGGCGTACTCATCAGAGGCCGGATCAAGCCCTGAGTAATTCATTAGGTCTCTCACAACAGACCTAATAGCCACTGTCATGAGTGCAGAAGCACCAACAGGCAGCAAGGCCGAGTCCACACTGGAAAAAGCGTGGCACGCCATTTGATCAATACACTTACCCTCTCCATCTTTAAGTGTAGTGGAGTCAGGAGAATGCAACACAGAAGAATTGGATAAATTAAGCACAGGGGCATCCACCACAGGTGGTGATGACCAACGCTTAACAGTATCAGCTGGGAAGGGATATTTCTTGTCCCAGCCCAAGGGAATGCCAGGAAGTCGCGCAGGCTTCTCCCATTCTTTAAGAATAATTTCATCAAAATGCTTTTGATTTGGAAATTCTAAACGAGGTTTAGAGACTCCAAAGAATTCCCCTTTTTGAGGAGGGACTACTTCAGGAGGAGTGATAACCAAAACCTCAAATAACTGAGCAAGAGCCTTTGGGGTATCCACAACACTAGCTTCACCCTGCTCAATCACAGTACCAACAAATTGCTGTTCATCAGAAACATCTGAATCCTCATAGAATTCTCCTTCTAACTGAGAAGGATCAGATCAATAAAGCATTTCACAATTATCCAACTCACTTACCGGAACGGCCTGAGTCAAATGATTCCTTTTAGCTGAGGTCTTCTTGGCCACAGAGCTAGACATTAATTTTTCAAGATGAGCCAATCTGGCACATAAATCAGAATGCGACTCACCACCCATGACCATATCACTGGGGGTACGGACAAGACATGGCGGAGTAGGAGATAAGGCAGAAGCCACAGACGCCGAAGCCCGGGCCCCAGTTTGCTGCATAATAGTTAATTGAGCACAAGGGACGCAAAGAATTGCGTTATCCCCAACAAGGGATGCTCCACATCCAAAACATTGCAGAGTCTGTGCAGAGGGAACTGCATGCCCGTTGTCCTGAGATGCCTCCATATGGTGTTTAGTATTATACTATAATTGATTATAGTCGCCAAGTATATATGGGATTTACGCAATTGCTACCCGGGATGCCCCTTTAAATAGTCCCAAGTGGGAGGATATTAACACAAATGGACCCCCAAATAAGGCTTTAAGGGCTAAAGACCAGGAGATACCCCTTTAAAATAAAGAGCTTCCACCTACAAAGAAAACAAACAGTCACCAATGCACACAATACAATAAATGACAAAGCATGAAAAAAATGGCAGAAACTCCCTTCAGCAATCTGAGGGGTACTCACAGCACCTTTAAATATGGAACGCTTCACAAATATGCGTGTCATCCTTACGCAGGGGCCAAGCTAATCTTCTCTGTATCGTTCCAATTTTAGTATATGTGCTGCCTAAGCAAGCACAATGAGGGAAGACCATAGGGAAACAGCAGGAGCCAGGCAGACAAGGAGAGCACACCAGGTGCTCCGATAATGAAATGATGCTGTGTGCCTAAGCCCCGCCCACCCCCAGAATCACATGACCAAGAATGGAGGGAAATTCAAATCTGAACACAGCCAGAAACAAAGAGCTTTGAAAGGTAAGCAAAAGAATGCTGCCTAGACAGAAATAGGAAAATCTAAATAAAATATATCCTATCAAATAGTATAGTAAACATACATAATAATATATATGTAATAAAGATTTATTTTATATATCTTTTTTTTTTTTTTCATTATTTGTGTGCATGGTGACAAATAAGCCCAGCTAACGCCCCCCCCCCCCCCCTCCTTGTTCCTTTATTAGTATGCCCACTGTTAATTTGTGGAGCCAATGATGTACCCTATTTAAGTCATAAGGCGATCTTTATAATGATGTACTGTACTGCAATACTGCTTTTAAATCTTTGTTCCACACAAGTTAATATTCAAGATTAGAGAACTGCTAATCTTGTTACTATTCTGATGCTGGCCTCAGGAATGTTCCTAAAAACTCAAGGGATTAAACTAGATCGCACCTGCAGACAGACAATATTTCATGACAAACTAAAGTCCTCAAAAGGAAAATTGCCTCTATTATCTGTCTATAAGCTTAGAAATTCTGGAGTCTGAAAATTACTGCGTCACAGCCAAAGCCCAACAAAGTAAAAAGGAAAAAACTTTTCTTCCAACTGCATTTTGAAGGAAAAAAAAATAAAAGATGCTTTCCGAGACAACATCTAACCCTTTCAAAAGGTTAAGCTCATCCAGGTTTATTACCCAAATAGCTGTGAAGAATCCGTCTTTTTACAGATGTTTCAGCAAAGTTCTCTCCATAGCAGAGACATCAAATAACATGCTAGCGGCTCCCTCTGCTGCCAAGTAATGAGAAAATCTTGAACAACTACAGTACAAGCTACACACAGACTTTAATACAATAACTATAATAAAGATACCACAGCAGTATATGCATCTACTGTACATACAAGATGCAAAAGGAGATGAAGCATACAATGTTACAATTCTCTCAGATTAAAAACAAAATACAAACAAATCAAAAAATACATTGAAAAGAATGTCTATTATTATTATTATTATTATTATTATTATTGTTTATTTATATAGCGCCATCATCTTCCGTAGCGCTTTGCAAAGTAGTGATTACAGACAGGGTAGAAACATACATATACTATATCAAATGCAGTTTTTACAGAGTTGACAATGGATATTCTGAGTACAAGATACAATAGGGGAGAGAGCCCTGCCCTTGCGAGCTTACAGTCTAAAGGAAGATGGGTGAAGACGAGGGGGAAAGATCACAAACAGTCAGTATTGAGCTTTGTGGCATGTGCCCTTTAGAAGATTGGTTAGGCCAGATTATATGCTATGTCTAATATGTAATCTATAGTTTACAAAGTACTGTAAGGAATTTGTTGGTAAAGCTTTTAAGACCAGTAAAGAGCGCTCCTTTACGGACAGAGGCTGCATGGTAACTGTGGGGTCCAGGAGAGAGTTGCACAGCTGGACATATTTTTTACTTGCCTCCCAAATTAGGGAAGGCAAGTTAGTGAGAGTTATATTTTTAGTCTTCAATGTCACACCAGTCCAAGCAAGGGCTTAAACTAAGGTGAAAGCAGCATATCTTAAGATTGTCAGTTTTGCCTCTTTGTTTAAAGTGGACCAACACCCAGGATTTTGACTATCCTGGGTATTGGTCCACTTCCGCGGGGCACCCCGATCATGGGTGCCCCGCTGTGTGAAACCCCCCCAGAAAGCCCGAAAACTCACCTGACCCCGCTCCCATGTGACTCGCTCGTCCAATCGCCGTCGACAGACAAGGAGAGGCAGCGACGGACAAGCTCATCTTGCAGGGAGCGCGCCCGCGCCGGCCGGTTCACAAACGGCCGGTGCATGTGCGCGCATGTGCGCGCTAGAGGGACGCACGGGAGGCGGCGATCTGGGGGGGGGTCGGGGGATCGGGGTGCCCCGCAGCCAGGGAGCTGATCGGTCCGGGAATCTTATAGATTCCCGGGCCGATCAGGGGAGGGTGTTGGTCCACTTTAATTCTGCAGCGAGCACATTAGTCACATGGAAGGATTCCACAGCGGCGCCTCCTCTGTGGTAGAAAAGCCTATTTGCCCAGCAGCCTGGCATTAACTTGGTGGGATGCCAAGGAAGGGGGAGAGGGACCTGGCAACGTGTACTTCCTATAACTTAGAATAGCTTAGTATGATAACATTTTAGTAATAAGTATGTTTGTTTTTTAGGTTTACATGCTTTTTAATTATGAAAAAAATTAGCAACCTATTTTGCATTATATTTGCAGTATCAGATGAAAACAGGATGTCAAAATGGAAAGCCAGCCAGTAATATATCAGTGAAGGAAATGCCAGCTACATAGAGATACAAGGATCAGAGCAAGAACATCAGCCATAGAAAGAATGGAGATTTACCCTGTGTCTGCCTGTGACTCCATTTTGCACATGATAAATTGGTGAAAGAAAGAGCAAGTAAATAATCCCTAAAGACATACCACTGCATTGAATTTAAAAAAAGCTGGACTGTATTCCCCCCTGAGGAAGCCAGATGGGTAAAACAAATTGAGGAATCTGTCACAAAAAATGTAATCAACCTAAACAATACCACCCATACACCGAATAAATCTGTCATGTATTTTGAGGAGAATGTGCAATAATATTATGTATATGAGATTGTGATACAGTAAAAATACAATTTTGTGTTTACTCACCTGTAAAATGGGTATTATAAGTATGTCTCACACCCTGCTTCGGAAGATTAATTACACGTGGGTTATAGCCAGTAGAGGGCGAACTTCTGCAGAGATGACTAGAAAAAAAAGGAGCCCCTCCCAGTCCATAAATACCTCGGACCTCCCACACATTCCCCAGTATAAGAAAGCAGTAAGAGGACCAGGAAGAGCCAATAAAATCCATGAGAAAAAAGTTTCACCATAAAGAGGATCCAAGATACAACTCAGGGTGGGGCGAAGCAGGGTGTGAGACATACTTATAATACCCATTTTACCGGTGAGTAATCAAAAAATGGTATTATTCCAAGTATGTCCCACACCCTGCTTCGGAAGATTAATTACACGTGGGACATCCAATAGCAGTGTCCAAAAAGGGTGGGGATCCCAACAGGCAACAGCGCACAAAATTAACCACTGCAGCATGCAGAACTTTGCTGCCAAAAACAGCATCTGCTGAAGCCCGCACATCAACCTTATAAAACTTGGAAAAAGTATGAACAGAAGACCAAGTAGCAGCCTTACAAACTTGTCCAACAGAGGCTTGGCGCTGAAACGCCCAGGAATCCCCAACAGCATGAGTAGAATAAGCAGTGATCTGGAAAGGGCGATCCCTCCCCTTAGCAGAATAGGCCCTAATAACAGCCTGACGAATCCATTTACTAATGACAGACTTGACGGGCGCCAAACCCATCTTGGGCCCAGAGGGCACCATAAAAAAGGCGCCCGTCTTTCGGAATGGCGAAGTAGCCACCAGATAATACTTAACACATCTAACGACGTCCAGAGAGTGCAAGGCCCTCTCCTTATCATTGCTAGGATTAGGACACAATGAAGGAAGCACAATGTCCTGATTGAGGTGAAAGGCAGAGACAACTTTTGGCAAGAAGTCTGGTTTAACCACCTTGTCCTGATGTCTCTCAACATAGGGGGCCTGATTGGGCAGAGCCGCCAACTCAGAAACCCGTCGAACAGAGCTGATAGCCACCAAAAGGGCAACTTTTAAGGTGAAAATGGATAGTGCAGAATCCTGCACTGGTTCAAAAGGAGGACCCTGAAGGGCAGACAATACCAAATTTAAATCCCAAACATGTAACATAGGTTTGCAAGGAGGGCGCACGAGTGACCCCCTGAAAAAAAGTCTTAACCAAAGATCTCAGAAAGAAAACCGCCAGAGCGGACACATGCCCCTTAAGAGTGCTAAGCTGAAAACCCATGTCCAGACCATGCTGAAGAAACTCCAAAATCCGAGGAATGGAAAACACCCGACAAGGAAAGGCCCTAGCATCACACAAATCAATGTAGGTCCGCCAGGTCCGGTAGTAGATATTAGAAGAAGATTTCTTCCTATCCCTGACAAGAGTCCGGACAACGGCTTCAGACAAACCCTTTTCCTTTAAGGTGAAGGGTTCCGCAGCCACGCCATCAAAGCCAGCGTTTGTAAATCGGGGAAACAAAGCTGACCATGTGTGATCAGATCCGGAACCAGAGGCAGCCTGAATTGATCGACCGCCAGCCGGACGACGTCTGCGAACCACACCTGTCTTGGCCACCTTGGGGCCACCAGGATTGCTGGCACACCCTCTTGAGCCAGCTTGAGTACCACCTTGCCCACCATGGGAAAAGGAGGAAACAGATACAGGAGACTGAGCTCCCGCCAGAACAGAGACATGGCATCCGCTGCCAGAGCCAGAGGGTCCTGGGACAGAGACACAAATGCTGGAAGCTTGTGACGAGAGGCAAACAGATCCACCTCTGGACTCCCCCACCTGCGACAGAGGGATAGAAATACCTTGATGCTGAGGGACCATTCCCCCCGGCGAGAGGTCCCTCTGCTCAGGGAGTCTGCTTCCAAGTTCTCCACCCCCGGAATGAAGACTGCTGATATGCACGGAACATTGACACCTCCCGGAGGGCACTCCGGCTGCGAGTCCAGCCATAACGCCCGCCAATACCTTGGTGAACACCCTGGGCGCCGAATTCAGCCCGAATGGAAGAGCCACAAACTGGTAGTGCTGGTTGTCTACCACGAACCTGAGGAACCTCTGGTGTCCCGGGAAAACCGGCACATGAAGGTAAGCGTCCTTGATAACTATTGGAGGTCATAAAGTCCCCCGGACGCAGTGAGTTGACAGCAGAACGCAGAGTCCCCATGCAAAATTTCCTGGTTCTGATGAACCGGTTGAGAGTTTTAAAGTCCAAAATGGGCCTTATGGAGCCAACTTTTTTGGGGACCGTAAAGAGGCTGGAAAAGTAACCCAGACCTCTCTCTGTGGGGGGAACCAGACAAACTCCCCCATATTCCAAAGGTTTTGCACCGCCAGAAAAAAGGCCCTGTGCCGCCCCTGGGTCCGACGGAACCCGGGACCTGAGGAATCTTGCAGAAGGCTGGCATGCAAACTCCAGCTTGTACCTGGAGGAAATTACCTCCCGGATCCAGACGTCTGTAACCTCTAGGGTCCAGACCCGAGCAAAGAGCCGCAACCGTACCCCCACCCGCAAGGGTGAGGGCGCCCCTTCATTGCTAAGCGGGCTTGGCAATGGACTTGGGTTTAGTACCCCAGGAAGTCCCGGGTCGGGCATGTCCTCTGCCCCTACCCCAGGAATCTCCTCGGAATGCAGTGAAAAAGGTTCCACTGCCTGACCGAGAACCACGAAAAAAGGAGTTGAATGAGCCGGAACACCGAAAGGACTGGCGCTGCTTCTTGCGTTGAGGAAACTTACCCCCTTTGGCAACAGAGTCTAAACGATCACCAAACAGGGCAGACCCACGAAGGAAAGTCCTGTGAGCGCCTTCTTAGCAGCAACATCGGCTGCCCACTGGCGCAACCAGACCGACCGGCGTATAGCAACCTGCAATGCCGAAGTCCTGCTACACATACGGATAGTATCATCCAAGGCAGATACGACAAAAGTAATGAACATCTCACAATGAGTCAAGGCTGTAAACTACTCACTGCAAGGATCTAATTGGGAACCTTCCAAAAAGGCCCCTAATTAGAGCTCTAGTAGCCACGGTCGTGAGCGCAGAAGCACAAACCGGGCGCAAGGCCGAACCCACACAAGCAAAGGCATGTGAAGCCAATTGAACTAGACGTCGGTCCTCACTATCTTTGAAGGTAGTGGAGAAGGGGGTATGCACGACAGAAGTATTAGGCAAAAACCAGGACGGGCGCGTCAACCAGTGTTTAACCACATCAACAGGAAAAGGATACTTTCTATCTCACCCGCGAGGGATACCAGGGAGCCGGCTAGGCTTTTTCCATTCCTTAAGAATCAGATTGTTAAAATGCTTCTGATCCGGGAACTCCAAACAGGGTTTGGCAGTTCCCCACAAAAAAAATAATTCCCCCCACTGCAGAAGGGCCTCCGCAGGAGGGGAAATGGCAAGTACCTCAAAAATGTGAGTAAGGAGCCTATGGTTGTCGACAGTATCCTCGCGCTCTGGACCGGCATCAGCGCCAGAGTACTGCCGATCCTCAGACGAGTCAGAGTCTGGGAAAAGTTCCCCTTCCTCAAGCGGGGAAAAACCAGACCAGTCAAAGGGTTGCAAATCAGCATAATCAAGGGCCGGCGCTGCGGGCGCCACGTGCCGTCTTTTAGCTGGGGCCTTCGTGGCCGCAGAGCTAGCAATTATTCTCTCAATGTTGGTCAGTCTTGCACATACATCAGATTGCGACTCCCCACTGGTGGCAACGTCACTTGGGGTCATAACCAGGCGGGGGGGTGTAGGTGATGAGGCCAGCAGGGCAGAACCACCCGCACGAGGCCCGGCTTGCCGCACAAGCGCCCCTGGTATGCAATTTTGCACATTATCCCCCCAAAAGGAATAACACACACGACCGGGGTTGTCCCGAGGGGACTCCGAGTCCAGAATCCTGGGAACCCTCCAAATGGTGATTTTTTGATAGTCGCAATGATCAATGGGAATTACGCTATGAAGCTACCCGGGATGCCCCTTAGTGTCCGTAAGTGGGAGGACTTATAATCACAGGGAAAAGACCCAATTTGAAAGAGGGACAAAGGGCTGGGAGAAAAACCCCTTTAAACTAGTAAATAGTCCCACCTGAAAGACATAATAAGGGTACCCCTATAATATATATATACATGTACACAAATTCACGCAATAACAATGGCATAGAATAAAGCATGTAAAAAGGTCATAGAACCATATTCACTATTGACTGGGTAATAACGAATATATGGCCAAGCTTATATATATAAATTTGCACATATATATACATGAATGTACAAAAGGCCCTTCTGGCCTTCCATAATTAAATAAACACAATTGTATGACCTAGAAGACAAAACAGCCCGATGGCACTCACGCTCTACCAGGTCCCGGGAGGCACAGCAATGGCGGCTCCAGGAGAGATAACGAAGGGTGGGCCAGCTCGGATCGCAGGCCGTGCCTGGCCCCGCCCCCTTCCAAGCTGGCTGACGGCGCTCCCAGCTGTATGAAAAACGAGCGCGCTAATAGTAGGGGGCGGGCAGCAGCAGGCACACCAAGCGCCGCACCCCGCCCCCTCCTCAGACCGAGGGAGCCGGCCACAGCCTAAGAACGGCCCATGGCTCCTATAAGTACACCTGTTAAGGTGTATCCTACCCTCACCCGGACCTGCAGCCTAGGCTGGGAGGCATAGGGGTTTAAAATTAATTAGGTCCGGGCAGAAATAGGGACAAAGATGGCCGGGTGTGAACCCGGCGTACCTGCAAGGAAGAGACAGCCATCTTCTGACTTGCTCGCTGACAGAGAATACTGGGAATGTGTGGGAGGTCGCAGGTATTTATGGACTGGGAGGGGCTCCTTTTTTTCTAGTCATCTCTGCAGAAGTTTGCCCTCTACTGGCTATAACCCACGTGTAATTAATCTTCCAAAGCAGGGTGTGAGACATACTTGGAATAATTACTTAATTTACATGAAATGTTTTTGGAGTAACATATGGTTGTAGGAGGTTACTATCTTGACCAGTGAGGTTCAAGTGGGTTATCACACTCTCTATTTATGCATATAACGAAGGGTGGGCCAGCTCGGATCGCAGGCCGTGCCTGGCCCCGCCCCCTTCCAAGCTGGCCGACGGCGCTCCCAGCTGTAAGAAAAACGAGCGCGCTAATAGTAGGGGGTGGGCAGCAGCAGGCGCACCAAGCGCCGCACCCCGCCCCCTCCTCAGACCGAGGGAGCCGGCCACAGCCTAAGAACGGCCCACGGCTCCTATAAGTACACCTTTTAAGGTGTATCCTACCCTCACCCGGACCTGCAGCCTAGGCTGGGAGGCATAGGGGTTTAAAATTAATTAGGTCCGGGCAGAAATAGGGACAAAGATGGCCGGGTGTGAACCCGGCGTACCTGCAAGGAAGAGACAGCCATCTTCTGACTTGCTCGCCGACAGAGAATACTGGGAATGTGTGGGAGGTCCCAGGTATTTATGGACTGGAAGGGGCTCCTTTTTTTCTAGTCATCTCTGCAGAAGTTTGCCCTCTACTGGCTATAACCCACGTGTAATTAATCTTCCAAAGCAGGGTGTGAGACATACTTGGAATAATTACTTAATTTACATGAAATGTTTTTGGAGTAACATATGGTTGTAGGAGGTTACTATCTTGACCAGTGAGGTTCAAGTGGGTTATCACACTCTCTATTTATGCATATAATGAAGGGTGGGCCAGCTCGGATCGCAGGCCGTGCCTGGCCCCGCCCCCTTCCAAGCTGGCTGACGGCGCTCCCAGCTGTAAGAAAAACGAGCGCGCTAATAGTAGGGGGCGGGCAGCAGCAGGCGCACCAAGCGCCGCACCCCGCCCCCTCCTCAGACCGAGGGAGCCGGCCACAGCCTAAGAACGGCCCACGGCTCCTATAAGTACACCTGTTAAGGTGTATCCTACCCTCACCCGGACCTGCAGCCTAGGCTGGGAGGCATAGGGGTTTAAAATTAATTAGGTCCGGGCAGAAATAGGGACAAAGATGGCCGGGTGTGAACCCGGCGTACCTGCAAGGAAGAGACAGCCATCTTCTGACTTGCTCGCCGACAGAGAATACTGGGAATGTGTGGGAGGTCCCAGGAATTTATGGACTGGAAGGGGCTCCTTTTTTTCTAGTCATCTCTGCAGAAGTTTGCCCTCTACTGGCTATAACCCACGTGTAATTAATCTTCCAAAGCAGGGTGTGAGACATACTTGGAATAATTACTTAATTTACATGAAATGTTTTTGGAGTAACATATGGTTGTAGGAGGTTACTATCTTGACCAGTGAGGTTCAAGTGGGTTATCACACTCTCTATTTATGCATTATATTTGGGTAATTATTCAGTAAGGTTCAGACTAAGGATGTCCTGACTGTGCAAGCTCTTTTCCTTAGCGGCTTTTCCTTGAGCCTTTTCCTTGAGGCTTAGCGCTTCTTATCAAATCATGCAGTTTACATGCAGCTCTGATTATTCTTGAAAAACTAAAAGCTTGCAAGCACAGTATCAGTGTTATACAAGCACTTTAAATCTTCTCATTTTTAACTACAGATCCTCTTCAATAATAAGTGTCCTTTCCTACAAGCACAAGTACATAATGGAGCAGTGTAAGTCATCTACCGCAAACGCTCAGGAACACGTAAGCTGGATCTTCATGCTTCTAATTAGTTCTGCTGCCCACCTACTATGCTTTCCTATACCTAGAAAAGACTGGTAAAAGGGATGTTTGCAATACACAAACAGCTTGCCATAATTAGGATACTGCATAACCACATAAAATGAAAAGACAAATGACAAAACAAAAAAAGACGGGTCTTACATCAAGATTCCAGGAAATAAGTTCAGCGTTCTGAGCCAGTGATTTAATTTAGCGCTTAACGGTTACATTTATGATGGATATAAAACAACATGCATCGAAGCCAGCACACTGTGACATACTGCTAGCTGTCCTGTTTTCCATGTTTGGCTCCTGCATGTTTACATGTGGCCAGCGCACAGAGTTTTCTATTAGAATAAAAAGTAAAACCTGATATGTTCCAAATGTTGGACAAATGCTCAGTTCCTGACACAATGTAAACTGATACTGATAATAAAGTGATATTATTTTTGTACGTTTACTGCATTAGTTACTTTAGAGACAGGCATCACAAGTGTAAACACAGACTAAATATTACATGATTTATCAAGAAGGGGCTGAAAATGACAAAAATACTTATGACGAAAGTTATCTTAAAAAAGTACCTCTGAGAATGTGTCTCTTGATTACATGTAAAAATTATATATATATATATATATATATATATATATATATATATATTTATTTATATTGTCAGGATCTGGGGCCAACGGCAATGACTCTGAAGACAGTTCCTGGTCAAATAATAAGCGATTTATTGAAAAACAAAGTCCAATAGGCAAAATCTCCAGGAAATGCAGGAACAATGCAGTACAGCAAGTGGTTACCTCACCAACTTTAGCAATGTCCAGTGTGTGATAATTACAGCGTATTGTAAATCCTGGATATCACAGGTCCTCTTTCAAGGCATACAGGTCAAGGCTGTTAATCTATAGGTTCCAATCTATAGGTTCCTAGAACAGATAGCACATAAAGTCCTTCGGATGCAATTCAGCGCTGTCAGCATTGGGAGCAGCAAGGCACAGGCTCCTCATCCCAGTCTGTCCAACTCCACCCTGGAAGCCTCAGTGGCTACTTTTATTAGGCTTCCTTTGCAATTAGCCTCATCACCTGTGTAAGAATTGGGAGTAGGGGAAAAACCTGTAGAGGACTGGGTATGTGGACTGGGGTCCTGTAAACCTGGCATGGATTGTGCCTGATTGAGAAAACCAAGGGACTGTTAGACACAATCCAGCACTTTTCCATACACTTTACCACAATATATATGGTAGGTTCTGTCTACCAGGAGGTTGTAGTGATAAGTAAAACTAGTAGTGGACTAAAGCTAAAAGGCAGTTGCAATAGTTTAGACTCTTGCATATATTACACCCCCTCGCCTATACAGAATGGGCTTAGCGGACAGTGATCTATGCCCGAGATGCAGGAGGGATAGCGCCACGTGGATACATATGGTCTGGTTGTGTACAGCAATGGGGCACTTCTGGGGAGAGGTGGTGGATAAAGTAAAGTAAAGTGGTGGGGTTTCGGGTCCAAGGGTCAATTGTGCTCTGCCTTTTGGGGGTAATGGATCCACTCTCAGAGGTAAGGGCACTGAAGGATTTGATGAGAGTGTTGATGTTTTATGCTAGTGTATACTTCTGAACTGGAAGCATCCTGTGGTTCCAACAGTACAGGCATGGAAGAAATTGGTTAATCAAAAATTGTCCCTCTACAAACTGACTTACACCACCTGGGGGTTCCCCACAAACTTGGTAAAGTCTGGGAACCATGGTTGCAATGTGTAGAGATAGTGGCAGGAGATGATTAAGGGAGGATAATGCAGGGGTACCAAGGTGTTGGAGTACATCACCTCGCACGCATTCTCCGTGGAGGGCTGTCCCCCCCCCCCCCCCCCCACAAGGCTTCGAGTTCAAAGATTTTGAATAGATACTTGTCACGATCGCACTCTATCAGCCCAGCCAAGACGCTAGCGAGAGTGTGATGGTGCAAGGGTTAAAGTGAACCTTCAGCATCATTTAATAAAAAACCAAAACCCTTAATAAACTATTCCCCAGCACCTAGAATTGATATATTTCACGTTTTTAGTCACTTACTTTTTATTCTTTCCCCCACTGGGCTGCAACTCTGTTCAGCACTCTAGGATACGGGCACCTCCATCTTGGATAAGTAGCATCACATACTGAGGAGAGGAGAGGGGTCAAAAGTGTAGGAGAGGGGAGCAGAGCTGAGATCAGCAGAAGGTCAGCAATCCCATAATGCAGAGCAGCAGAGTCAGAAGCCACTTCCTGTTTGCAGACAGCCTGCACCTCCATGGGCCGCCATCTTGGATGTTTAAAGGCTCCTAAAATGCAATAGATGCAGGTAGAATGATTTTTAATGTGGCCAATCTGTATGTACAGGGTGGGGGAAACATATAAGATATGCTCTTATTCAGGGTGAAGGTCCGGTTTAAAGCCACCAGACCCCTGGGTATGCACTATTAGTCCCAGCAAGTCACCAAATTAACCCTTTGATAAACGTGTTTCACCAGAGCTTCCTTCAGAAAGGTGAGCTCATATATTTAGGGATCAAAGGCCAGAGTTGATTAATTAAACATTTAATCTGATAAAAAGGTATCACAGTGTTAGACGTAATATACAGAAACAAACGAACGACATACAGGTACAAAAATACATAAAAGAGTACAACAAGACGAGTTCAGCAAATAAAATAAAAAAGTCCTTACAGTATAATGGCGTAATAATGGTCTCCAGCTGTTGCTTAAGGTCTTATGTCCAGCGTTTGCCACAGGCTTGTGACCCAGCTTTCTGATTTAGATTTCTGCCTTAGAATGTCCTTAGCATTAGGTTTTATTAGCTAAATTTAGGAGGGAAAAGCTTCATCCCCCCTCCCCCTGACCCCACCTGGTGAGGGCATTTCTCTCCCAGGTCCCTTTTCTCAGATTTGGTTTTATGGTGGGTCCAGAGACAGCACCTCCTGCTGCTTCAAAGGCTTTTGACTTCAAAGAAGGCAATATAACAAACAGAACCCCCCATAAAACTGGAATACACAAAAATACTATTTTGTGAATACTCACCTGAAAAATGGATATTGTTGGTGTGCCACACACCCCGCGTCACTTCTTAAATATTCATCCATTATTGGGTTAATCCACCGCCAGGTGAAGTAGTGCAGAGAGGAAGTCTTGTAACGAGCCCCCTTCCGGCCTATATATACCTGGTACCTCCCTTCAATCACCAGTATATTTAAAAAGCAGAAAGACAAGGTACCAGTATTCCACCGGTAACCTCAAAAATCAATTTTGATATAAATAAAAAAGGGCTTCACCATATAAATGCTTCGGTAATACCGAAAAGGGTGGGGGTGAAGCGGGGTGTGTGGCACACCAACAATATCCATTTTTCAGGTGAGTACTGAAAAATGGTATTATTCTTGGTGTGCCACACACCCCGCTTCACTTCTTAAATATTCATCCATTATTGGGACATCCAAAAGCAGTGTCCACAAGGGAAGGGCATCTCAAGGCCAGGTGAAGCATAACTTAAATGACTGCAGTCTGCAGAACTTTGCGGCCAAAAACAGCATCCGCACATCAACTTTGTAAAATTTAGAAAAAGTGTGAACAGAAGACCAAGTGGCGGCCTTACAAACCTGTTCAACAGAAGCTTGGTGCTGAAATGCCCAAGACGCCCCAACAGCGCGAGTGGAATGAGCAGTGATACGAAAAGGGGGAACTCTTCCCTTAGCAGAATAGGCCGCAGTAACGGCCTGACGTATCCACTTGCTAATGGCAGATTTGGCTGGTGCCAAACCCTTCTTAGGCCCATGGGGCACAACAGAAAAGGAATCCGTCCTACGAAAAGGAGACGTGATAATCAAGTAGTACTTAACACAGCGTACTACATCCAAACAATGCAAAACCCTCTCTTTGTCATTCTTAGGATTAGGACACAAGGAGGGAAGAACAATATCTTGGTTCAAATGAAAAGCAGAAACAACCTTAGGAAGAAAGTCTGGCTTGAACCGAAAGACCACTTTATCCTGATAACTCTCAAAGTAA
Organism: Gastrophryne carolinensis; assembly: GCA_027917425.1. Classification (NCBI taxonomy): domain Eukaryota; kingdom Metazoa; phylum Chordata; class Amphibia; order Anura; family Microhylidae; genus Gastrophryne; species Gastrophryne carolinensis. The sequence continues at coordinate 273,109,258 of CM051235.1, read as the reverse complement.
GGCGCCTGGAAAGTTAAGGCCGCCAACTCTGAGACACGCCGGACCGAAGTGATCGCTACCAAGAAGACAATCTTCTGAGTCAGGGTAGACAAAGCAATATCTTGCAAAGGCTCAAAAGGAGGAGCCTGAAGAGCAGAAAGAACCAAATTCAAATCCCAAACAGGGAGTAATGGTTTCCTGGGAGGCCGCACATGCGTAACCCCCTGGAAAAAAGTCTTAACTAAAGGTTTAAGCGCAACACGCTTCTGAAAAAAGATAGATAAGGTAGAGACCTGCCCTTTCAACGTACTTAGCTGGAGACCAGAGTCCAGCCCTGATTGTAAAAACTCCAGAATCCTGGAGACCAAAAAGACCCTACAAGGAAAAGATCTTATCTCACACCAAGCGATATAGGCTTTCCAAGTCCTATAGTAGGTGATGGAAGAAGACCTCTTCCGGGCACTGATCAGAGTCTTAATGACTGAATCAGAAAGACCCTCCTCCTTCAGGATGGAGGTTTCAGCAGCCAGGCCATCAAACCCAGCGCTGGTAAATTGGGGTAACCCTGAGTGAGCGGATCGGGCCGAAGAGGCAGAACGAACTGGTCCACTGCCATCCGAACGATGTCTGTGAACCTCACTCGTCTTGGCCACCTTGGGGCCACGAGAACGGCGTACACCTTTTCCAGAGCCAACTTCTGAAGAACCCTGCCCAGCATGGGCATCGGAGGAAACAGGTATAGAAATCCTAGAACTCCCCAGATCAGGGGCATGGCGTCCACTGCCAGAGCCAGAGGATCCTGGAAGAGCGACACGAAGTTCGGGAACCTGTGATAGTGATGAGGGGCCAACAGGTCCACCTCCGGGGTCTCCCATTGGAGACATAGTAAGCGAACCACCCGAGGATGGAGAGCCTATTCTTCCAGACGGGGAGAGCCCTTGCTCAACCGGCCCGCTACCTGTTTCATCACCTCTGGAATGTAAACCGCCGAGAGACAGGGAACATGGAACTGTAAGGACTGTACCGGACACCAGTCTGTCTTGAGCTGATAATCCCCAATCTCCACCGCCTCTTCTGCTTATAGACAAGTCCCCGCTCGTAGGAGACGCGGGTAATGCCTCTCCTACTCGGTTACCCCCAGGACTTATAGGGCGCAAAGATTATCAGCTTAAGGTGGAGTCTGATGAACGGCAGGGAGTCCCAAGCGAGGATGCCGGATGGCGGAAGTCCGATTACAAGCCGAGGTCAGAGCCGGGAGGTCACGGGGCGAGGTATCCAATGGAGGTAACGAAGAATAGTCAAACAAGCCGAGGTCAAATCCAGAAGGTCACGGTGCGAGGTATCAGAGGGGTCAGGCGGAATCGTGTTCAGGCAGGCAAAAGGTCGGTTCAATCACTAGAGACAAGCTAGACAACTAAGTACTAGGCGCTATAACAGGCAATGACACATTGCAGTGGAAATCCCTTTATAGTGGGAAAACCGGCAGGATTGGACAGGGAGACAGTGGCTGGGATTGGTGCACTTAGGATCTGGCAGCAGATTGGAGCACTGGCCCTGTGGTCTGATTGGTGAGCTCTGGGCTGATTGCTCCAGCTGAGCTTCCCAGGCAAACTGCTCAGAGCTGCACCTTCTAGACTTCGTTCTTTTAAACAGCCTCCGGTGGCCATTCTGAGTATTGCACCACCGGAGGACATGAGCTGATTGTATAGGCCAGCAAGCACAACTGAGTGACAATGGGCAAGGGGGGAGGACTTACTCGGCGACACACGCGCCGCTGGGGATGGCACCGGAGGCAGAGGCGGCTGCTGGGCAGGAGAAACCCTGGCCAGTTGCCTAGGGACACCACGGGCACGGACTGAAGGCAAGTCATTCATGACAGGAACACTGCCCATGTCCGGATTAGGGACACTTCTCTGAGAGTACTCAGACTGCGCGTCCTTCCCTGAAGACCAATGTAAGCAACCGCTGATCGATTGTCTGAACACATCTGGACCAGAAGGCCCAGAACGTACTGAGTCAGGAGAGCAAGCACCTGACGGATGGTTCTCAGATTCAGAATATTGAAAGGTAAGTGGGGCCTTTAAGCTCTCCACTGCCCCTGAAACCGCAGCTCCTTCCAGAATCTGCCCCATCCCGACAGACTGGCGTCCGTGGTGACAATTTTCCAAAGGGGGGTCAGGAAAAGCCTGCCCTACACAAGATTGGTCGAGACCAAGCACCACAGGAGGGACTGCCGTACACGGGAGGACAACTGGAAGGACTGATCCAGCGACTGAGGTTGCTGGTCCTAACACGCTAGCAGAAATAGCTGAAGCGTTCTCGTGTGAATTTGGGCAAAAGAAAGACACACTCCGTCTTGATGAGAGTTCAGGCCGGGATGAACCGACCCATGAACGGACCGTGAAGGAGGGTGAGACTCGAATTCCAGGTCGTAACCGGGCGACACTACCTCCTGGATCCATCTGCCTGGAACCACTTGGTTCCAATGGTAGATGTGTCGCAATAGTCCCCCCACCCGCACGGGTGAGGGCAGCCCTTCATTGCTGAGTGAGCTTATCAGCAGGTTTGGGCTTGGTGCCCCAGGACTGAGTGGGCCGGCCACGGCCCCTCCCCCGAGTCCAACCTGCGCCACTGGTAGCGGGAAAGGTTGCACCCCTGCCCGCTTTGAACCCTCGAAAGGAAGGCCTACCGGAACTTGCCCCCCTAAAGGGGCCACGGGGCCTCTTGCGTTGTGGCATCTTACCACCCTTTGCGACAGAATCAATTTTCTCCCCGAACAGACGCAACCCCAAAAAGGGGAGAGCTGTGAGCACCTTTTTGAAAGCCGTGTCCGCTGACCACTGACGCAGCCATACTGACCTACGAATAGCCACCAGCATAGCTGCTGCCGTGCTACTCATAGTCAGCGCATCGTCCTGAGCAGCCAGGACATAAGCCACAAAAGATTCACACTGCTTAAGCGTAGTGAACTGTTTGCAAGCGGGATTAAGATCCTCATATAGCCCCTGAATTAAGGACTTAATTGCCAATAGCAGAAGGGCTGAAGCACATACCGGGCGCAACGCTGACCCGGAATAGATAAAACCATGTCGAGCTTATTGGTCAATCCGACGATCTTCCCCATCTTTAGGGACAGTGGTCTCAGCAGATTGTACCATAGCCGAGCTGGAGAGCCCTAGTACAGGGGTATCAACGTCAGGAGGGACAGACCAAAGCTTCACCAATTCTGGTGGAAAAGGATAACGCTTTTCCCAACTGGAAGGAATTCCATATAACCGCGTGGGATGTTCCCATTCCTTAAGAACCACCCTCTCAAAGTGGTGTTGTCTGGGAAAAACCAAACGCGGCTGAGGCTCTTTAAACAACTGACCCTTTGGCGGGGCGGCCGCCTCAGGCGTATCTAAACTCAAAATTTTAAACATTTGAGCCAGAATGGAGGGGCTGTCAAAAACAACCCCCTCTGACCAATCGCCAATCTCATCAGCCACAAGCTGACCTGTCGGCTCATCTGACTCCGACGGGAATTCATCCTCGTCCGGGGATCCATCGGACCATTCCACAGGTTCACAAAACTGGTCCTGTGGAGCCGAAGGTACCGGAGTCAGGTGCCTTCGTTTTGCAGCGGCCTTTAACGCTGCTTTAACGGGCATTACTTTCCGGGGGCTGGGCTGTGCTGCCGCCTCGGAATGCGAATCCCCACTTTTGACAGTGTCATGCGGGGTCCGGAATAGGGAGGGAGAGGTAGGAGATGATGAAGGATGCGATGGCCCCGCAGCCGAAACAACGGACTGGCGCGCAATAGTCTGTTTTGCACAGGGGATGCAAATAAAGACATCATCAGCTGGGAGTGGAACCCCACAACCTACGCACCCCCCGAACGGCTCAGCAGAACCGTTTCCGGAAATTACGGAAGCCTCCATATGGTGATTTATGGTATTCGCAACACTGGGACTTTTAAGGCATAAGCCAACCCAGGATGCCCCTTTATTAGTAATGTCCCGGGAGGATTTTTTTTTTTTTTAATATATATATATTTTTTTTTTTAAGTTAAGGTCCCCTTTAATAAACTATATATATATTTATATATAGTCTATGTATATATACATTAAATAGATATCCCAATAATTAGCCAGGCACATAGAGCCGGAGGGCCACCATAAGCAGGGATCCAAGGATCTGCAAGGAAAAGAAAAACCATCAGATCCTCACATGTGTATAAAAAAACATATAAGCATGGCACCAAAGTGCCCTTAAAGAAGAGCCAAATCACGCCCCCTTAATACAAAGTGACTCCCCACTACATTACTGCAAGGAAATGCATTCCCCATTTAACGGCCCCCAACGGGTGGGGCCGCTTACCTGGTCAGCGAAGGCAGCAGCCGGAACAAGACTGCAGCCAGCAGCCAGCACGGAAGACAAAGTGCGGCCGTGCGCCCACGCGACTTCCTGCATTTGAAGGAAGCAAACGCTGGGCCCGCCGCAAGACGCCGCATTACGTCAGCGCCGCGCCCCCCACGCCGCGTCAGCGGGACCCGCCCCCCCCTACGCCGATCAGCTGGAAATCACTCTCAGCTGGCCCACTACACGTGCGCCCAGGCGGCGGAGGGGGGAGGGTAAAGACCGCATGGCGCTGTCTAATGAATACATAAAATGCCAGGCGGGGAGAGGGGAGAGGAGAGGGGGGAGGGGGTAGGGGCCACAAAGCAACAGTCTGCAAAGAAAAGTGGCCAGCCCCTACCCAGCGCAGCCTGCCCTTCAAGCAGACCAAAAGTATACACATGCTGAATACAGTGAATGCATAATCATGAACACACACACATGTTAAAATGAAGTGATACAAGTGAAACACACATACTTAAAGCACACCCTCACACCCCCCCATAGTGAAGGGAGAAGGGACCGTAACGGGAGAGTAAGGGGCTACGGGGACCCTCGGGACAGGGGCATCCCATTTCTGGATCACCATGCCGGATAGCCGCATTGCCCCACGCATGAGGTCGAGCGGTAGGAGATAAGCTCCTAGGCACTTAAAGTGCCATCTACCATTTGCCCGGTGAGCAGCCTAGGCTGGGAGGCTTCCATTTCACCATAAAGGTATACAAACTGAAACCGGGCAGAAATAGACCAAAAGGGGGGTGGTGGGGTAAGAATACCCCGGCCTACCTGTAAGCAGGAGACTTCCATCTTCTGACTTGTCAGCAAGCAGAGAGAAAAAATACTGGTGATTGAAGGGAGGTACCAGGTATATATAGGCCGGAAGGGGGCTCGTTACAAGACTTCCTCTCTGCACTACGTCACCTGGCGGTGGATTAACCCAATAATGGATGAATATTTAAGAAGTGAAGCGGGGTGTGTGGCACACCAAGAATACACAGTCTGAGTAACCCCTCACCCAGGTCTTGGACTATACATCATACACATGCTTATTCTATAATCAGGCCTTGGGCCTGACACCTCCCCCTTAAGATGGGGACAGAGAGATCTAGCCTCTCCAGGCTGATAGATCTGTCTCCATTAACCGTCTATTTCCCCCTGACGTGATAGTCCCATCTGCATTTTGATGCAGGCTTCCTTTCCTGTGTTGGACAGTGAAATTATATTGGAGGATAAGACTCCAGCGAAGCAGTTTGCCATTGTTACCTGACACTCTGTCTAACCAATGTAGAGGATTGTGATCAGTTATGACAGCAAAATCCATTCCATTCCATACAGGTAGGGCTGAAATTTTTGCAAAGCCCAGACCACAGCTAGACATTCCTTCTCTATGACAGCATAGGTACTTCTCTAGGCAATAGCTTCCTACTGAGGTATAGTATGGGGTGTTCTTCTCCATTGGAGTTCACGTGGCTAAGAACAGCCCCCAGTCCAAAATTGGAAGCATCTGTTTGTACCACAAACCTCCTACTGAAATCAGGGGCCTGGAGGACCGGAATGCTGTCTTGAGGGCAATAAAGGCCTTATAACACTCCTCAGTCCAGGTAATTTGCTTGGAAACTTTCTTTTTAGTCAAATCTGTGAGGGGTTTTGCTATCTTGCTATAGTCTGGGACAAATCTATGATAATAATCTGCTGTCCCCAGAAAAGACATGGCCTGCTTTTTGGTCTTAGGAATTGGCTAGGCTTTAAAAGACTCCACCTTACTGGGCTCAGGGCGTAGAGTCCCTCTTCCTACCCGATGTTCCAGATACTGCACTTCTGTCATGCCAACTTGACACTTCTCTGGTTTGCCCTGCCTTAGCTATTTGTTTTACCACCTAGCCCAGGAGAATCAGGTGCTCCTCCCAGGTTTTGCTAAATATGGCAATATAATCCAAGTAAACCACTGCATATTCCTTGTGGCCCTCTAGAAGCTGCTCAACTAGTTGCTGGAAAGTGGCTGGGGCATTTTTCATCCCAAATGGCATGACACAGCACTCAAAAAACCCAAAGAGAGTGATAAAGGCTGACCGCTCCTGAGCCTCTTGGGTCATAGGGATCTGCCAGTATCCTCGGCTCAAATCCATGATAGTGACATATTGCGAACCTGCTAGCTGATCAAGCAGTTCATCTATTCTGGGCATGGGGTAAGCATCAAATGTAGTCACTGCATTTAAACTTCGGTAATCCACACAGAACCTGGTGAATTTATCCTTTTTGGGCACCAGAACTACTGGGGAGGCCCAGGGGCTTTTAGACTTCTTAATTACCCCTAGCTTTAACATGTCTTCGATCTCTTTCTGTATGTGGGCCTTTATTTCTGGGGATATACGGTAGGCTACCTGTCTAAGCGGTGGTTGGTCCCCCGTATCAACATAGTGGGTGGCTACGGTAGTTCGCCCTGGCTTCCCAGTAAAGGTGGCACTGAAGGGGCTTAATACCTGATTTAGCTGCCTCTTCCTTTCATCTGAGAGCTGTGGATTGATCTGCACATCCTAAAGGGATCCCTGGCTCTTAGCTTCCTCCACTAGGTCTAGTAAGGGATTGCTACCCACCACTTCCTCTGGTGCACTGCACACACTGATTACCACCTCCTCAGGGTCATAGTAGGCCTTTAACATATTAATGTGGTACTGTCTCTGACCTTTCTTATCAAGGGCTACTATGTATGTGGTTGGTTCTGGGTGCTGTAAAATGGTGAAAGGACCCTCCCAGGCAGCCTGTAACTTATTCTGCCTAATGGGGTTTAGAACCATTACCTTCTGTCCCACCTTATAGACTCGGTCCCTTGCATTGCGGTCATACCAGTACTTCTGCCTGGACTGTGCTGCTCTGAGGTTGTCGTGTACTAGCCCAGTCAATGCTTGCATCCTATCCCTGAACTTTAGAACATACTCCACCACAGAAGTCTCAGGGGTATGTTTCACCCCTTCCCACTCCCTCCTAACTAAATCTAGGGGTCCCCGCACTTCGCGACCATACAATAATTCAAAGGGCAAGAAACCTGTAGACTCTTGGGGTACCTCCCTGTAAGCAAACAACAAATAGGGTAAGTACTTTTCCCAGTCTCTGCCTTCTGATTCTACAAAGGTTTTTAACATTTGTATCAAGGTCCCATTGAACCTCTCGCAGAGACCATTTGTTTGGGGGTGGTATGGGCTTGCTACTAAGTGCTGTACATTCACCTTCTTTGCATTAGATTGGACATGAACTGTGTGCCCTGATCAGTTAGCATTTCTCTGGGGAACCCCACCCTGGAGAATATACTTATGAGTGCATCTGTCACCTTATCTGCCCGGACAGAAGATAAGGCAACAGCCTCAGGGTACCTGGTTACATAATCCACCACATTAAAAATAAATTGTTTCCCTGTGCTGCTGGGTATAGCTGGAGGCCCCACAATATCCACTGCCACTCGTTCAAAGGGTACATATATGACTGGTAGGGGCACTAGGGGAACACGAGTAACATCTCCGAACTTACCCACCCTCTGGCAGACATGACAGGATCTACAGTAATTAGCAACAGCAGTACCCATACCTGGCCAGTAGAAATTGTGTGCCAACCTGGACTTCGTCTTGGCCACTCCCAAATGTCCTGCCAGGGGGGTCTCATGGGCTAACCTCAGCAGCTCTTTCCTAAACTGCCTAGGAACCAACTGCCTTTCTCTCTCCTGGGGCCCTAGCATGCCTTCGGAAAGGGACTCCCAATACAAGATATTGTTTTCCCATTATACCCGAAGTCCATCGGTGTTAGCACCTGGCTGTTCGGCACGTTGTCTCAGCCCTACAAGGGAAGGATTACTGCGCAGAGCTTCATGGAAATGTTCATTGCCCTTCCCCCAACTTGTGGCATCAGGGGGCACATTTCCCTCAGGTTAACTAGCATCTCCACCCTTGTCTGCTTTAGTTTGCGAGTCACACAACTTTCCCCTTGCATCACCATCCTCCCTTCTTTTTACAGCTGCAGCCCTGGCACACTGCTGACGTGTAACCACTGCCACCATTGGCATGCCTCCCTGGGGTTTACCTTCCTCCCCCTCAGTCTCGGACATAACAATGTTACAGGCATCATACACATGCACATCACTCACAGGATGGGGACATATCACTCACTGCTGGTCCCTCATCCTTACATGTCACCAGGGGCACATCAACCCCTCCCCTAGCCCATCTCCACTAGGTTTTGACATTGGCAATTCATTGGCATTACATTTTACAATACACCCCGCTTCACCTTTGGAAGACATAACTAGTTCAGTCACAGGTAAACATTTATCAGCCCCCTGCACTCCCTCCCAGTTATCACATTTCACAGTATCCCCCAAAGTCTCGCACAGTACCTCAGAACGATCAGAGCTGTCTCCTAGCCCCTCTGGTGTGCAGGCAGTGTCCTCCGGAGCATAATGGCAGAGCATCCGACCCAAATCATTCCCCAGAAGGACATTAATAGGGATGTCCTCAGAGACCCCACCTCCCGCAAACCTTTGCCTGTACCCCAATCCAGGTACACACGGGCCATGGGCACAGCAGGTTGCACACCTCCAATTCCTTTTAAAGCCATGTTTTTTCCAGGGATGATGTCTTCTGTATCCACCACTTCAGGCCGCAGTAAGGTAAAGGAGGCCCCCGAATCACGTAGACCCACGGTCATCTGGTCACCCACAGTTACGCTCTGCAGGTTATCCGCTCTTTTCTCCACCGTTCCGGACACCAGAAAAACGGCTGGGTGACCTTCAATTGCCAGCGGAGAATTCTTTTTGTTGGGGCAAGTGGCACTCAGGTGCCCAATCTTGTTGCATCTGTAACATCGACGGGTGTCCCCCTGACCCAATGTGGTTCCTGTTGCTTTTGGTGTGGATGGCAGGAATCTCCCAGTTGGTCTAGTGGCACTCTGTGGGTGTGCAGCTCCCTTCCAGGTATTTGATCCAGCTTGTGCAGAACCATGCTTCGCTGTTGGTGCACGGTTATTAGCAAAGTCATCTCCTAGTTCTGCTGCTTCTGCGACTGTCTTGGGCTTGCGGTCCGAAATCCACTCTCTGGCTTCAAAGCTCTGTGTTTGGAGGAACTGATCCAGGACCATCAAGTCCTCCAGGGCCTCATAAGTGGTGACTTGAAGGCCCCAAGTCCATTGCCTGAATGCAGTCCTTAGCTGACCTGCATGTTCAGTGCAGCTTTCTGTGGCGCTTTGTTGTAAAGTCCCAAACTTCTTCCGGAGTCAGATTAGAACTTTTTAGCAGGGCAGATTTTATTGCCTCATAGTTCTGGTCTCTTTCAGAGGGAGGAGAAGCAAACACATCCAGAGCTTTCCCTTGCAGCCGTGGGGTTAGATATCGTCCCCACTGTTCCTTAGGAAGATGGAACTGCCGGGCAAACCTTTTCAAATCCTCTCAGGAACACGTCCAGATCTTCATCTTTCTCCATCATGGGGAAATGTTCCAAGCGGGGTTTGTGGTCACCATCACCCTTCACATCACTGCTTGCAGATAAAGCGTCCCTTCTCAGCCTTAGAACCTCCAGTTCATGTCTACGTCTCTCTTTCTGCCGTCTCTCTCTCTCTCTCTTTCTGCACCTCATGCCTGGGCCTCTCTTTCTTCAGTTTGGTACTGGAGAAGCAACTGGAGTTTAATATTAGCATCCACATCTCCAAGGTGTTGTAAAGCAGTCCGCATATAAGAGTCCAAGGCCTCATGTGGAGTACTGTCCTGATGGGGAGTAATGTTGTTCCTTAGTCCCAGCTGTAGGACTTAGCCTCATGTCACTCAGCTCTGCTGCACGGGCATCATACTCCACAAGATCAGCAATAAGTTGCTCCTTGTTCTTTCCCACTGTAGGGATCTCCTTTTTTTGGCACATTAGCTCCGGTGCGGGCTTGGACTGCTTGCGATATGCCTCCATATTTCAGATATGAAGCAGAGGAAGTAAAACAATAGATGGGGAGGACAGAACTGTCTTGCACTCTTTATGGTATGTCTTAGATCAGCACTGAGATCTGTCTTTGGAATTTACACACAATAAGATGTATGCAGTTTCTTTTAGTGCTAAGATTTTCTGGTAAAATCCAGCAAGCACTAAAAATCTCTAAATATATCCCGACGCTGCCACCAGTTTTCACAATCGCACTCTATCAGCCCAGCCAAGATGCTACAGAGAGTGCAATGGTGCAAGGGTTAAAGCCACCAGACCCCTGGGTATGCACTACTAGTCCTAGCAAGTCACCAAATTAACCCTTTGATAAACGTGTTTCACCAGAGCTTCCTTCGGAAAGGTGAGCTCATATATTTAGAGATCAAAGGCCAGAGCTGATTCATTTAACATTTAATCTGATAAAAAGGTATCACAGTGCTAGACGTAATATACAGAAACAAATGACATACAGGTACAAAAGTACATAAAAGAGTACAACAAGATGAGTTCAGCAAATAAAAAGAAAGTCCTTACAATATAATGGTGTAGCAGTCCTTGTGAGTCAGTCAGTCCCCAGCTGTTGCTTAAGGTCTTATGTCCAGCGTTTGCCACAGGCTTGTGACCCAGCTTTCTGATTTAGATTTCTGCCTTAGAATGTCCTTAGCATTAGGTTTTATTAGCTAAATTTAGGAGGGAAAAGCTTCATCCACCCTCCCCCTGACCCCACCTGGTGAGGGCATTTCTCTCAGATTTGGTTTTATGGTGGGTCCAGAGACAGCACATTCTGCTGCTTCAAAGGCTTTTGACTTCAAAGAAGGAAGTACCACAAACAAAACCCCCCATAAAACTGAAATACACAAAACACAGCCTGAGTGACCCCTCACCCAGGTCTTGGACTATACATTATACACAAATACACATGCTTATTCTATAATCAGGTCTTGGGCCTGACAATACTGGTTCCGCACCTCCCGATTCTCAGTAAGAATGTATGTGTAAATGACGTCCTTGTGCATTAGCTTGCCTTGTTTTGTGCCTGTGACACCGGTGTTGGTGTAATGCAGTTGCTTTGTTCCTTTAAAATGCAAAATAAAAAGTATATGACCTCTTAAACAGGACCAAACCCAAGGGGCCCAGGGATTCCCTGGCCTAGGAGCATCCTGCTGCTGGCTGCAGAAGGAGTGCAGGGTTTTGGGAGCAGGGAAGCCACTAGGTGTTGCAACTAAGCAGAGTACAGCAAACATTCAAGTTTGCAGGGTGTGGCAAGAGGAGCAGAGAAGGGATGCCACCGGAGAGCCACACATGCACCATGAGAAATGAGTATATGGCAAAACCAGGGGGGTTTCACACTGCGAAGCATGCCTAAGCAAAATGCCTCCGGGGGGATTCAAAGAGGACCAACTCATTTATATGCTCTGGAAGGTTTTGCACAAGATATGGCCATGTGCCTCCTAAGCTAAGGTGCATATAAAGTTGTAACTGTGTGGGATAAACTGGGCACAATAATGGATGATGTTGGCACAGAGCAAAGAGCAGCATGTGTTTATTTATTTCTTTAAAGATAAACAAGATTTTAACCTTCCCCAGTTTTGGGATGCCCCCCCCCCCCCCCCAGAAAGCCCAGCAAAACTCACCTCTCCTCGCCAACTGAGAAACACGCCTCATAGAAGTGATAGCCACCAAAAAGACCACCTTAAGTGTAAGAATGGACAAAGGGGCTCCTTGCAAGGGCTCGAAGGGAGACCCCTGCAGGGCAGATAAGACCAAGTTCAAGTCCCATACTGGTAACATAGGCTTACATGGGGGATGCACGTGAGTAACCCCCTGGAAGAAGGTCTTGACCAGGGGATTCTGAGCAAAGGATCTTTGGAAAAAAATAGCCATGGCAGAAACATGACCTTTCAGAGTACTGAGCTAAAGGCCCAGATCCAAACCATGTTGCAGAAACTCCAGAATCCTAGGAATAGAAAACACACAACAGGGAAGCGAGTTAGACTCGCACCAGTCAATGTAAGTACGCCAAACCCTGTAGTAGATGGAAGAAGAGGACCTTTTCCTAGCCCTGATCATGGTATTTACAACCGAGGCAGGCAGCCCTTTTTCCATTAAGATGGAGGTTTCAACAGCCAGGCAGTCAAAGCCAGCGTTTGTAAATTAGGGTGGCATAGGTGCCCCTGAGTGAGCAGATCTGGAACCCGGGGCAGGGCGTAATGATCTAATGCCAGCTGCACGATGTCTGCGAACCACACTCTTCAGTATGGCTGGCACCCTTTCCTGAGCTATCTTGCGCAGCACCCTGCCCAGCAGGGGAAAAGGGGGAAACACATACAGAAGCTGAAACCCCGTCCAAGACATTGCCAGGGCATCCATGGCCAAGGCCAGAGGATCCTGGGACAGAGAGACAAAGACTGGAAGCTTGTGATTGTGACGGGACGCAAACAGATCCACATCTGGCTGACCCCAGCGGTGGCACAGGGAGCGAAACACACTGCTGCTGAGGGACCATTCTCCCTCCTGCTGAGGAAGAAAGATCTTGACCTGAGATGTATCCAGAATCAAGCCCAGAAAGGACTTCACCATGGAAGGAGACGGAAGATTTGGGGTGGTTGATCACCCAACGAATGACTCCAGTGTGGACACCACCCGCTGAGTGTCCAGCTCTGCCTGAGGGAAGGACAGAGAAGCGATAAGCATGTCATCCAAGTAGGGAAGAATGCGAAAGCCCTGAGATCTCAGCAGAGCCATCACTCCTGCCAGCACCTTGGTAAATACCCTGGGAGCCGAGGTGAGACCCAAGGCCACAAATTGGTAGTGCTGATCCTCCAGAGCGAACCTGAGGAATCTCTGATGACCTGGAAATATAGGTACGTGAAGGTAAGCATCCTTGATGTCTACAGAAGTCATGAAGTCCCCTGGGCGTAGGAAAGTCACAGCTGAGCGCAGAGTCTCCATGCGAAAGTGTCTGAATCTGATTTTGTTGAGGAATCCAATTTGTTGAGGTGCTTCAAATCCAGGATGGGTCTGATGGACCTATCTTTTTTGGGGACAATGAAAAGATTGGAGTAATAGCCTTTGCCCCTTTCCCTCAAGGGCACCCGGCAGATGACACCCAGTTCCAGAAGGCCTTGGACAGCCAGGGACAGACCCTGAGCTGACAGGGGGTTTTGAGCTAACCGAGATTTGATGAATCTTGGGGGCGGCCAGGCTGCAAACTCTATCTTGTAACCGGAGGATACTACCTCCTGAATCCACCGGTCTGAGACATGACGCCTCCAGACATGAGCCAAGAGCTGAAGCCGTCCCCCCACCCAGATGGGTGAGGGCACCCCTTCATGCCTGAGGGGGCTTGGGGGAGGAATTAGGCCTGGGACCCCAGGAGGGGCCAGGGCGGCCAGGTCCTCTGCCCCTGCCCCAAAAATCTCCATGGGCTCCAGCAAAGGAAGCTCCTCGTCCAATTCTGGACCCCCTGAAGGAAGGAGAAAAGGCACCTGAACCCAGAAGGACCGGGGCTGCCTTCTACGCTGAGGTAACTTGCCACCCTTAGCAAACAAGTCCAGACGTTCACCAAAGAGGCGCAGCCCCTTGAAGGGAAAACCAGTGACAGCCTTCTGAGCAGCGGTGTCAGCTGCCCACTGGCGCAGCCAGACCGAGCGGCGTATCGCCACCAACAAGGCAGAAGCCCTGCCACACATTCTAATGGAATCATCCAAGGCAGAGAGAACATATGCAACAAATTCCTCACAGCGCAGAAGAGCTCTATACTCTTCACTACCTGCAACATCAGGGGCCCCATCTAAGGGGCCCCATCTAAGAGACCCCTGAGCAGGCTTTTAATAGCAACAGCCCTAATGGCAGAGGCACAGACCGGACGCAGCGCAATCCCCACACAGGCAAAGGCATGGCAAGCCAGCTGATCTATGCGCCTGTCCTCTCCATCCCTCAGTGTAGTAAAGTCAGGGGAATGCATGACGAATGTGTTGGACAAACCCAAACTGGTGCATCCACCTCGGGAGTACATGACCATCGTTTAACCATCTCAGCTGGAAAGGGATACCTCTTATCCCAACTCTTTGGCACCCCGGGAAGCCAGCTAGGCCGTTCCCACTCTTTGAGCACCAGATTATTAAAGTGAGTTTGTTCAGGAAACTCCAAGCGTGGTTTAACAGAATGAAACAGCTCCCCCTGCTGCCACGGGGCCACGGCAGAAGGAGAGATAAAGATTATTTAAAAAATGTGAGCTAAAAGCCTGTCAGTATCATCTGAAGCCCAGGGGTCAGACCCAGAATCGGCACCATAAACCTTAGGCTGATCCTCAGATGATTTTGAATCAGAAAATAATTCCCCCTCTTCCAGGGGGGTATAACCGGTAACATAAAAAAAAATCCTCAGCCTCCAGAGGAAAGAGGGAAACACCAGGTGATAAATGCCGCTTCTTAGCAGAAGCCCTACACGGGCCAGAGCCAGCAATATGTCTCTCAATGCTGGCCACCCATGCAGCCAAATCAGGTTGAGACTCGCCACTGGTATGCACCTCACTCGCCAGGTTGATTCTTAATGAGCCCTGTATTTTTCCATTTGACTAGGGAGATGGTCTGCTATACCCTAGCATAAACTTCCAATACTGATATCAGGGGCCATTTCTTAACCAGCTGCTATTCGCCCACCATAGTATTAGAGGTGGGTGTCATTTTCACAACACAGGTATGTTCAATTATTTGGTTTAAGTGGTGGGTTAGGCTATTTTGGGCAAAACCCCTGTATATGGGGTAGACCCAACTCTTTTTTCTTTTTGTAGCAAAAATAGGACCCTGGCCACACAGGCCATGCCGGTACCCCCACACATTCATACCTCTTAACGGCAGGGGATACATTAGGAATATACACAACAGACAATTACCATCTATTGGAACTAATCATGACTGACCTTACTAGCACCAATTGGCAAACCATGATCCAAGACCTGACACAATGCAGACTTGAAAGTAAAACAATGATAGAACATGAAGAGTGTACCCAATCCACCTTCAATTTCTTACACAACTAATTGTTTAAGAAGTCGAAATTGTGGTGGGACATTCACTATTTAGCGGAATACACAGAAAATAATTTAGTACCTAAAGGCCTACGTCTCAGACTCTTCCCTCAAATAGGACAGATTTCAGAGGAATTCAAAACAAAATGGGAGGATACATTACAAGCTTGTTCCCTAGCACTAATGAAATTACTCTTGGACCATCATAAATCACAAATCCAAGTCCTTGAGCACTCCATCCAAAACACAACAGAGCACTTGAATAAATTTAAAAAAGATGACTATTTTCTCAATAGAGACAAGAGCATTAAAGAATCTATAGAGGGAATAAACAAAGACTTAATCCAGAACAAGGAACACAAACTACAGAGAGACAAAATTGCATATAAAAATAAATATGCATACATTTGGCCAATCAACAATCCCAGGCCGACTAGGAGGGATCAGGGACCGAGAGTATACTCATCCTCGGAATCCTCATCCTCTAGGGAACGAACTAGTAACATAGCAAGAGACTTCTTTCAGAATAAACAGCCCTACACACGACCCAATAGGATCCCGAAATCAAAAAGTCCCTTGATGTGAGGGACAGTCTCAGATAGAGTGGATAGAGTTACTAGATCTAAATCACGACAAAGGGAGGGTGAGGCCCCAATAAGAGAAATGACCAGTGAGAATCCACGAATAGAAAGGGATTTTTTAGGCTCAATCGGAACCGCAAAAGGAACCATAGGAGACGTTTCAACTGCCCCCAAAAAACACCCTACATGACGAACCGTTCAAAAAAGACACATGACATAAGATCGACATTAGCGTCACCCCAAAGAGACTCGGGAGCTGACATTCTCAATTTGTCAAATCATATTCTCACGGAAAAACAGAAAGAACTACTGAAATTGGGTTTAAACTTTTGCCCAACAAGTCGCACCAATACTTTCGGTGTTATCACAGATCTACATTTATTTGCTCGGAAAATTATCTGTCGAAAGCAATTCCAGAAACAGCCTAACGTACAGACCACTACCGAAATCATTAAACCACTAGACAATGAGGAAATTGCACAGGTCCTTATGGACCTGGCTGCAGGAGCGACAGGCATAACCCCTATGACTAACCCCAAAAATACTGTGTTTAAGAAAAAGTCCACATATTTCCCCCCTTTGACCACCAATTCCCATGTAGCAACTTTTGTGGACATATGTGCATATGTGCATGACATATGTGCATGAATATTCTAAAAAATGGAGAGTGGTATGCCAGGGCCCCCATGTTCAGGATGCGGGAGGACAGGCGTTGGAGAGAGGGGTGATCGACGGGGCGACTGGTTCCTATCTGGAGGTCCCATGCCCGACCATACCAACTTTTTATGCCCTACCCAAGGGACATAAGTCTGCCACGGCACCCCCTGGCAGACCGATTGTGTCGGGCGTGGGATGGGGCCAGTCGTTACGTCGATCACCACCTCCAACCTTTGGTCCACCAACTCCCTTCGTATCTAAAGGATACAGGACATCTTTTACGTATACTCGATGGTATGGTTCTGGCTCCCGGGTCTCTCCTTGTAACCCTGGATGTGGAGGCCCTATATTCAATCATCCCCCATGACAAGGGGCTTGAGATGACTCGCATGTTTCTAGATGAACTAGCAATAGAACAACACAATCATAATGTTTTTCTGTCACGGTTATTACACTTCATCCTCACCCACAACCTCTTTCTCTTCGACCAACAGCTCTACCACCAGATACAGGGAACTGCGATGGGGACAATGTGTGCCCCCTCCTACGCAAACCTGTATCTGGGTGGTTGGGAGAGGAGGTTGTGGGGTGAGGATGATTTCTCCGGGTACCTCTACCACGTGGCCACGTGGCACAGGTACATTGATGATGTGTTTATTATATGGACGGGCCCCGAAAAAGGACCTACTACAATTTGTCTCAAAATTGAACACTAACATCTTCAATTTAAAATTTACCTGCGATTATAGCCCAAAGACAGCTACCTTTCTGGATGTTTCGATTACTATTGATGATTCAGGACAAATTATAACTGACTTTTTCTGTGAAAAAAAAACGCAGCAAACAACATTTTGCGGGCGACTAGTGCCCGACGAAATTGTACTTTAGATTTGGATTTTGAGAGAGAAGCAGCTAACATAAAGACTCGCCTAAGGGACAGGGGTTATAAAATCCCACACTCTTAGGAAAGCCTATAAAAGGGCTCTGGCCAGACCCCATTTGGAATTACTATACAAACATAAACCTGACAGCAGCAAAACTCCACTATCCATGATTTGTACTTTTACAGAACACCATGCAGAGATTAGGGCAATTTTCTCCCGCTATTGGCATATTCTTACTAACGATCAAACTCTTACACCCCTTATCCCAAAGTATCCCATTTTCACATACAGACGAGCAAAAAATTTGAAGGACCATTTAGTCCATAGTCACTTCACAGATACCCCCAAAAAATTGTGCTGCACTACGGCTGGTACATATCAGTGCAAATATATATATATACCACCAAAACATTGACTATAGGTGATAGACCACCTCTAAAACTGAGACACTATGTCAACTGTAAATCAAGTCACATTATATATGTTCTAATATGTGCATGTAATCAATTTTACATAGGTAAAACCAACCGACAATTAAGGAAGCGTGTGTATGAACATACCTACGATATACGCACAGGCAACACTAAAACGCCCATAGGCAGACACTTCCTTGTCCATCATAACAAAAACCCAGAGGGAACTAGGATAGTGGGACTGGACCGCATCCATGCAAACATCAGAGGGGAAGAAAAAGATCACTCTCCAGAGGGAAACAAAGTGGATCTATCACTTTAAAGCCCACTGCCCCCCGGATCTTAATGAGTCCATAAGCTTTGTACCTTTTCTATAGATATAGCTTGCCTTAACTAATCTTTCCTCTTCCAAAACATAATAATTTTCAACATCATGTGGCTATTCTTGATTGCCAAGTATGTGTGCCTTTAGTTTTGTCAAATGTATGTGTGTTTTTTCCATGTATCCCCTGTTTTTCCATTGTCTTTGTTTCAGTACAGGGCACCTGCTTCTTATAGAGGGTCAATTTTTACTAAGTGAAATTTTTTATTCTTAACATAAGGTGATAACCAAATTCTAAGCTTTAATATTGGGCTGACTATTCTATATTTATTACTGTTCAGCCAAATCATATAGTCCCGGTTTCCCTGGTGGCTCAGTTCGTATTTTGTTTCTGTATGGGCTATACCGCAATATGCCATGCACAGCTGTCGTTTTTTCACACGGCCACATATAGGTATAACTTTATTCTTTGATCATCAGAGGTATTAAACTGAGAGGGTCCGTTTTACACCGATTTTGGTATGGTACCTTAATATAACTAATTTTTATATAGTTGTTAATTTTGGCCCCTCACTTCTCTAGGGGGTATTTTTTTTCCTTTTTTCTGTTTGCTCCGAGAGTACAATTAAGTGTAGTGGTCTTCACTAAGATGTCGACTATAGCTGTGGCATTTAGGTATACAAGCGGCCGGGTGGCGCGTCACTTCCGCCCGGCTGGGACGCACATGCGTTCCGGCCTAGTGCACTCCGCATTCGTGCCCTAGCCGCCGGAAGTGACGTTGGCGTCCTATATACGTCTCCTCTCGGCCTCCATAGCCGTACTCGAGCGGCGGCGAGGAGGGATGGGGGACGCCACTACGTGGCGCATCAGCGTGCAATTCGTTCTCTGCTGTTGCGGTTTATCCCGCACTTTCAATCACCGGTGGAGGCGGCCCGCGAACGCGCAATTCGGCACCCGGAGGTGCAGGGCCAGTGAACACATCATCAAGTACTCCATGCCAGGTACCTTCCTATATGGCTCAACCATATAGTTATTCCTTATCAATTAACATGGGATGGGCATAGCCCTATGATTACTTTTAACCTTTTACTTATATCTAGAGGGGCACTATTGAAATAGCCCTTCACAATCTGTTAATAATGATGCCATTGAAGTATTTTAAGAATCCCTGGCATTATACTGCACCTAGCCCTAATAGTATAATCCATCTTGGAGCAACACAGGGTGAATCCGGTGGAAGTTATCATCTTGATGGCTGGCGCAGCCATCCTTATTTATCCAATTCTATGATTTTTCCAGCATACTTTGGTGAAAACTTTTTAGAAGGGCATCATTTTCATCTGCCCCAACCATTCAATTTAAACTTCGCCATTAAGGTTGTAGGGTGGGGGGCCACAAAAGCTGGCCCCCACACTGTGTGCCTACAAGCCCCCATAGCTGGTCCCGAGCTGGTAACTTTGGGTAAGGGGGACCCCACATCATTTTTTGGGGGGGATTTTTAAGGGTCATTTTTTTTTTAATGAACCCTTTGTGTTCTGTCATCCAGCAGCTATAAAAGGCTTTCAGCAGGTGAGCAGAAGCCAGTGATCGCCGAGGGACACAGTGCTCCAGGATGGATGGGAGGTAAGTATTAAAAAAAAATATTAATAATAAAATAATTTTTTCTTTTTGCGTGTGTGTGTTTTTTTTTTACATTTAACCCCTTGTGAACTGGTAAGGGGTCCATGACCCCTATACCAGTTCACAAGGCTGGGGAGGTGGCAAGTCACCTGTGACTAGCGGGTGACTTGTCATTAACCCCTGGCACCCCCATTACCTGCCTCCCCAAAGCCCAGGGGGGGGCAGAAGAGCCTGGGCCCACAGGCTAAGCGGGCTTGTAGCCTGCAGGGCCAGGGGCCACAAAAGCTGGCCCCTGCGCCCTGTTTCTACAAGCCTGCATAGCTGGTCCCGGGCTGGTTACTTTGGGTAAGGGGGGCCCCATGTCAATTTTTGGGGGGATTTTTAAGGGCTTTTAACCCTTATAATACATTTTTTATTTCAATTTTCTAAAAATGTTTTTATTTATTTATTTTACTTAATAATATTGTAAAAAACAAAATAAAATTTACAAACAAGACATTTCATGTTAAAGCCTAAACTCTGCTGCAAAAAAATATAAATATAATTTTCCTGAACATTCCAGCAAAAATGGCGCAAAAATGGCGCAAAACATGGCGCAAAATGGGGAAAAATGACCTGTCAACAGAGGGTGACAAAATCTCAAGTAGGCTGGCAATTAAAAGGGTTAATAGTACCTATGCATGCTGGGTATTGTTCTGTTCGGGGGACCTTGCGCTTTCAGATTTAGCTTGTTTTTTTCTGGTTTGCATATTTATATTTTAGGAAAAGGTGTTTTTTATTCAGCTTTTTTATAAATTTTTTAGGGAAACCCTGCGCAACCAAAGAATTCTTTGAGGGATTAATTCCAGAAAGATGAGCCCACTACAACAAGCTGGGTACGCTTAGAAAGCTTAACATGTATACTTTCAGGTAATATATGGTTGGAGGGTTGTTTTGGTTGAAAAGTCGCAAGGTGCGCACTTTGTCTGCAGAGCTGAAATTTTCAAGTAAAATTACCGTTACGCACATGCTTTACTTTGGGGTGTTTGGCAACTCTTCCCTTGACAGTAGCTATGCATGTTGGGTGTTGTTCTGTTCGGGGAATGTTGCTTTTTCAGATTAAACTTGTTTTTTCTTGTTTGTATATCGTTTTTTTTAGGAAAATGTGGCTTTGATTCTGCTTTTTTAGCCATTTTTTAGGGAAACTCTTTGCAACCAAAGAATACATTGAGGAATTACTTCCAGAAAACTATGGGCACATCAACATGCCTGGTACACCTAGAAAGCTTGAGGTGTGTACTTCTAGAGAATATATAGTTTGTGGGGGATATTTCAAATATAAAGGGTTGTTTTTCTGGTAAAACTGCAAGGTGCGCATAGCACATTGCATAGTTGTATTTTATCTGAAAATCCCCTAAAGCGCTATTTCAGTTTGGGGGAGTCTCCTGGGCAGGAAAGGGTGTCTACCTATACATATGTGGTATCGCTGTAACCGGGAGAAATTGGGATTTCCCACGCAATAAGATTTTATTGACAAACTTACATTTTCTATTACAAAAAAACCCTACAAATTGTAAAAAAATAATTTTTTCATTTTTTTTTTCACATATTTCACACAAAAATATTGAGAATACACCTAAAAATTACAAACAAGACATTTCATGTTAAAGCACAGAGTCTGCTGAAAAAAAACAATATATCATTTTCCTGGAAAATCCCTAGAAATCCTTTCAAAAATCACAGTTGGCCATGGGGAACGCAAAATAGTGAAACATGGTCTGGCAACAGAGAGTGACAAATGCTGCAGGTAGGCTGGCAGCGAAAGGGTTAAAACAATCAAGCCAATACTTACATAATATACATATATGCAAAATAAGTAATCACTGAGAGAAGTAACCCCTTTGGGTCAGGTACATCACCAGGTTAAATTAGCATTGCACGCACGTTTGCTCCATGGATGATCTACTGCCTGACCAATCAAGGATTCCATCTTTTATACACTCTAAACTGTGGTAGCAAACATGCCGGGCAGGCTGACTCATCACTAACGCCAGGTAGCGACAGATGAGCGTCTGTAGCAGGCATTTTCAGAGCGCCCGCTAGTAGTCACTGTGCTCAGCCGTGGGTCACTACTTCATAGCAACTCAGTCGCTGTCCAGTAATGTTGAATACATTGTGAGGAGTCGCTATTTGACCAGTACAGCGCTGTATGGGAGCGCATGTTATAGCGACCGACTCACAATTTATTCAGCAAAAAAACAGCCTCACAAATCTCTGGCGCTGAAAAATGCTTGTTTGAAGCCCAGAGCGCAGGAGCCGATGTGTTTAAAGTCTGTTTTTCAGCATCTTTCCACTAGTAACAAATCGAAAACATATAGAATTACATTGTAGCAACATTGTAACGTGAACACTTTAATGGCAGACCTATAATGTCATTTCTGAAGAAATAAATAAAAAATTTAAAACATTTGAAAAAAACTGCTTATTCAATGCCAGGAGAGGTCACAGAATTATTTGAGATTTAAAAAAAAAAAAAAGTTTAAAGAGAAGGAAAGGATCGTCCATTGAAATGTATGGCAGAGCTTCAGGTAGCAAGAGGTACCTGGCGCTGTGCAAGGCTGAACGCCGGCGCTGTTAGCTGAGGCTGGGAAAATGATGAATCAGACGCTACATGGCGTTATCCCAGTCGCTAAACAGATTCTGCTGCTCATTAACCAGGCACTACCTGACGCTATCCCTTCATGAATAAGGCCGTAAGTTATTTAAACACAGTAGATATTATGTGGATGTGCTAGGATCTTAAAGTTTACACCAGGTCAGGCATGTCAGCAAGCTGGCAACATTTTCTGGAGTTGGGCCATCAAAACCTGTCTAGAAGAGAAACTAAAATAAGCAGAAAACAAATAAAAATGTATAAAAAAAACGTTTTAAAAGGTTCAACCAGCCAAACGAGGTGGAAGGATACATAAAAATGATTTAACCTGAAATGCCCAACATACATACAAAATAGGAACACAATAATTCATCAATTTACAAATGCCAGTACAGTTAGTTATTACAGATTTTAGCCTGCCAGATTTTTAGACACAAGACACAAAAACACAGTAAAATCTGCAACTACTTCAGGGTATAGGTGTGGCTGCAACCTATCAAGTTAGAAATAATTTTGCAACCTCTGACTTGAGCAAACTTTTCTATATTGGGCATGATTTACTACACTCACGACTATTCACCAGTTAAGCTCGTCCGGGTGTGCCGTGTGTGCAGCTAGTGTGTAATACCGCAATGACCTGAGCTATATTGCGGCAGAGAATGTGGGGAACTATCTGCCAAAATTTTTCTAAAACTTCGCTGCAGTTTGGCATTTAAAATGTGTGGTATTTACTAGTGAAAACAAGTGAAAAGCTTTGACAAAACAAAAAATCGTAAAGGAACATTATAGGTCTTGGGGAATAAAAAAAAAAAAAAAAAATTAAAAAAAAAAGAAAACTGTCCAAACCTTCTAAACCATGTCATGCTGCCAAAAAGGGGGTTAAAGAAAACTTCCTAACATGATCCTCAGCCCCCCCTGCCCAAAAATGTACCCCTCCAGTCACATCGCGCTTGTCAATCCCTCGTCATTCACCATAGGGCAGCGTCATCTTGGAAGCCGAAGGCTTCCCAACAGACACTGAGCCGCTCCTCAGATCTTGCGCATGTGCTGTGTCATTGCATAGGCTGCAATGACACTGGGCGCAGACGCTCGCGAGAGGTGCAGCGCAGAGGATTTGAACAGCAGCCAGCAAAGAGGTGTGTATGCTCCATCTTTCAATGATGGCTAAGGGTGGGGAGGGGGTGGAATTCAGCAGGATGTCAGCATTTAAGATAACCCTGACATCCAAAACCCAGTGAGGGAGGGGGGGGGGATTATCTGATGACCTTTTCTGATGTTCCTCCTTAACAGATTAAGGCAGCATGTAATTTGGATTAGAATGTATGTGTGGTGTCTCTAGTGTCTGGGGTGTTTGGGAAGATAACAAATAGTTATAAAAAAATAAAACATTATGTGAAAACCATTTTATTACCGTAGTTGTTTCTTCAATATCTAATGTTCACGTTCGATGTATTAGTGAAAGATGTAAAAATAACAGACATTCTCACCTAAACTAACATTGATTCCTATTGGGTTCGCTGCTAAAAGCTGGAGTGCTGAAATGCCATTATTCAGCATTCACCCGGCAAAAATGATGGGACATAAATACGGCAAACACAGCCTTTGTCTAGTGAATAGCCCATTTTTACCATAGTAAATGCGGCAAACTAGCGAAAGCATGGCGAATGGCCAGTAAGTGCATATTAAATCAACCCCATTGTATAAATGCCCAGTACCTAATTTTGCCATACCAAATGATATAGCAGCACGCTCAAGCTTTTCACTTAACAGAACTCTCTGCTGTGGTCAGCTCAATCTCCATAAAAATACTTTGTCCAAACCTTCTAAAACATGTCATCTTGCGGCCAGGATCAAACCTGGGCAGCACTCTGCCAGCACATCCACAGCAGACAACAGCTATGATACCTGCACGCACGGCCTGCACCCTTGCCCCCCTCCTCGGGCATGTGGGCATGCACACACACACCTGGGTGGAATTATACCACATTAAATAGTAGCGAGATCAAGCTTTCCACTAACACAAGAACTTTCTTCTGTGGTCAGCTCAGTCACCCTAAACAGACCTTGTCCAAACCTTCTAAACCATGTTATGCTGCCAAAAAGGGGGTTAAAGAAAACTTTCTAACATGATCCTTGCAGAGTCTTGCGGCCAGGATGCTGGCCAGCACATTAGCTGCAGACAGAAGCTATGACACCTGCATCCTCGGCCGGCGCACTTGCACCTCTCCTCGGGGGTGTGTGCATGCACATGCACACAGAGGTGGGATTCAGCTGGTTCTTCCTCGTTTTGCAGAACAAGATGTTAAAATTGTAGCAGTTCCCAGAACCGTGGAGAACTAGCACAAATAAGTTATAGAATCCCTTAATATTACTTACACATTTTAATAGTATTACATGGTTTGCTGTTTATTACTTGCACTTGACAGCTTTATGTACAGGGAATAGGCAGTTAAACATTTGAATCCCACGCACACTCACTTTGTGATCTCTGGCGGCAAATGAAAATCCAAATGGGTCAATGAGCCCTGATGTTACTGTAGAGCTATCAGCTCTTTCTAGTGTAGTGGGCAGCCCTAAATGTACAAATGGGCCTATGAGTCCAAGGGGGAATCACATCAATCACTAGACTGGCTGATGCAGAACATTACCAAAATATCTGTTGCTTTTGTGCGTTTAAGTCTATGTATTGCTATCCATTCTGTGTATGACCTTTTAACCCTCATTGATTGTTTCTTTGCATAATCCAATAATCTATCATGTATGACCATGGATATTCTTGACCTCCTCTTTGCCTCCGCCTTTGTACTGCAACTATGTTTTCCTGTGAACTAACTTTGGCCTGCCTCCTTACCTTGAGTAATATCCTTCCCCGTGCTTTGATGAGAGTTCAGATTGTCCTTCCTGTGTATGTTTCTTGGCTAAGTCTGGACTACCCTTGAACCACTGCGAGTACTTGCCCACTTGTAGTCCCAGCACTCAGAGGATATTGTTTGTGCCTTAAAGTGAACCAACAGTGTGAAAATAAAATTTAAAAAGTCCATATAAACCCTATCCACTGCCCTCATGCATTTAATACAGGCACTGAACATGTAACTAAAAGCAAAGCAGCACTTACCATGTAATATAGAAAGTTATATACAGACCCTGCCATGTCGCAGTATTGGTTAGCTGGGCTACCTCCTAGCTTCTCCGGTAGTGTAGCAAACCTTGTACATGGGCTGTTGCACAGATGGAGGGGGGGGGGGGAGAGCTATCCCCTCTCGACCCAGCTGTTAGAAGTTCTGCACTATTGTCTGCACTGATTGGCTGGGAAGCTGCCCATAGAGCTCACTGAGCCACACAGATTGGCTAAGAGAGCTGTATGGGCAGGGCTAGGTGGCCTCCCAGCCAATTTGTGTGGCTGAATGAGATGTAGGGGCGGCCGCCCTGCAAATCAGCAGAGCCAGTAGCTCAGAGCTGCGATCAGGACACAAATCATCATGGCAGCATTGGCTTGCATGTGTGAGCGACATTTTAATGGAATCACAAGGTAATAGTGATTGGCTGCGGAGGTCACCTGCTGATTCTGAATCCACAGCCCACAAATGCACAAGTGTCCTAGAAAAGCCGGAACCTCTCAAAAACAAGTGTTTTGTAAGAGCCTTACAGGGGGACTTATGAGGTATGGGAGGGACAAAGTGTGACCTGACTCTTCAGGTTTTTAGCAGGCTCTTGGGCATAGTGTCTGGTATAGCAGAAAACTGTATTAACTTGGTAATATCTATAATTTCTATAATGATAGGCTATGAGGGGATGTAGCATTATGACAGGAGAAATGTCCACTGGTCTAAATTTTATACATAGGCTTATCCACCACTGTTGAATGCTTATGATACCCAATCATCGCTATCAAGCACATGCACACGTGGTAACAGTCTGGCTCTCCATCCACTCTAGAATGAACCTCATTCATCATGCTATTCTGACATAGGGGTAAGCTTGGAATAACCTAGTGCCGGCGAGAGCGTCAGCTAGCGCGGGATTCATCATGTAGCCGACTGCAACGAACAGCGCCGCTACTAATCCCATCACAGCGCCAGGTATGACCTGTCGCTCCCTGGCGCTCTCCAATGCATTTCAATGGAGCAATCTTTAAATATTCATAATTAATTGATTTTAAGGTTTTTTTTTTTTTTTTTTTTTTTAAATGGCAAAAATTTTGTGAACACTTCGGCAATGTTATATATTTTTTTAACCCTTTAAGTGCCAGCCTACCTGGAGTTTTTGTCACACTCTGTTGCCAGACCATTTTGCACTATTTTGCACTCCCTATGTTCAAATGTGATTTTTTAAGGGATTTCCCAGGAAAATGATATATTGTTTTTTTCAGCAGAGTCTGAGCTTTAACATGAAATGTCTTGTTTGTCATTTTTTAGGTGTATTCTCAATATTTTTTGGCGAAATATGTGCAAAAAAATTTAAAAAAATCAATTTTTTACAATTTGTAGTGTTTTTTTTGTAATAAAAAATGTAAGTTTGTCAATAAAATCTTATTGCGTGTGAAACCCCAATTTCTCACAGTTACAGCGGTACCACATATGTATAGGTAGACACCTTTTCCTGCCCAGGAGACTCCCCCAAACTGAAACAGAGCTTTAGGGGATTTTCTGAAAAAATACAACTGTGATATGCGCTATGCGCACCTTGCAGTTTTTCCAGAAAAACAACCCTTTACATTTGAAATACCCCCCACAAACTATATATTCTCTGGAAGTACACACCTCAGGCTTTCTATTTGTACCAGGCTTGTTGATGTGGCCACAGTTTTCTAGAAGTAATCCCTCAATGTATTCTTTGGTTGCAAAGAGTTTCCCTAAAAAAAGGAAAAAAAAGCAGAATCAAAGCCACATTTTCCTAAAAAAACTATATACAAACAAGAAAAAACAAGTATGATCTGAAAAAGCAACATCCCCCGAACAGAACGATACCCAACATGCATAGGTTCTGTCAAGGGAAGAGTTGCCAAACACCCCAAAGTAAAGCATGTGCGTAACGGTAATTTTTCTTGAAAATTTCAGCTCTGCAGACAAAGTGCGCACCTTGCGATTTTTCAACCAAAACAACCCTTTACATTTGGAATATCCCCCATAAACTATATATTCCCTGAAAGTACACATGCTAAGCTTTCTAAGCGTACCCAGCTTGTTGTAGTGGGCTCATCTTTCTGGAATTAATCCCTCAAAGAACTCTTTGGTTGCGCAGAGTTTCCCTAAAAAATGTATAAAAAAGCAGAATAAAAAACACCTTTTACTAAAATATAAATATGCAAACCAGAAAAAACAAGCTAAGTCTGAAAGCGCAAGGTCCCCCGAACAGAACAATACCCAACATGCAGAGGTACTATTAACCCTTTTAATTGCCAGCTTACTTGAGATTTTGTCACCCTCTGTTGACAGGTCATTTTTCCCCATTTTGCGCCATGTTTTGCGCCATGTTTTGCGTCATTTTTGCTGGAATTTTCAGGAAAATTATATATATATTTTTTGCAGCAGAGTTTAGGCTTTAACATGAAATGTCTTGTTTGTAAATTTTATTTATTATTAATTTTATTTATTATTAAGTAAAAAAAAATAAATAAAATTTTTTTTTAGAAAATTGCCTCCTTTATTTTACATAAAAAATTTATTTTATTAAAGAAAACCATATTGCATGTGAAAGCCCCATTTCTACCGATTAGAACAGTACCACATATTTATCGGTAGCCCCCTGTTCCTGCCCAGGAGACCCCCCTAACTGAAACAAGTAATTTTTAACATTTACAAATAAAATACAACTACCATCCACACTACAAAGGGTTAAATCGAGAAAAAAAAATGACATAGGGTCCCCCCTCCCGGGAGGGGGGGCCCATTTTTTGGGGGGATTTTTAAGGGTTAAAAATCCTTAAAAATAAAAAAAAATGACATGGGCCCCCCCTTACCCAAAGTAACCAGCCCGGGACCAGCTATGTAGGGCTTGTAGGAACGGGGCGCAGGGGCCAGCTTTTGTGGCCCCTGGCCCTGCAGGCTACAAGCCCGCATAGCCAGTGGGCCCGGGCTCTTCTGCCCCCCCCCTGGGCTTTGGGGAGGCAGGTAATGGGGGTGCCGGGGGTTAATGGCAAGTCACCGGCTAGCGCAGGTGACTTGCCACCTCCCCCAGCCTTGTGAACTGGTATAGGGGTCATGGACCCCTTACCAGTTCACAAGGGGTTAAATGTAAAAATAAAACACAGACACACAAAGAGAAAAAATATTTTATTATTTTTTTTTTTTTAATACTTACCTCCCATCCATAGTGGAGCACTCTTTCAGCCTTTTATAGCTGCTGGATGACAGAAAACAAAAGGGTTAATTAAAAAAAAAATGACATAGGGTTCCCCCTCCTAGGGGGGGAGACCCCATTTTTTTTTGGAATTTTAAGGGTTAAAAACCCTTAAAAATCCCCCCAAAAAATGACGTAGGGTCCCCCCTACCCAGCATTACCGACCCGGGCCAGCTATGGGGGCTTGTAGAACAGGGCGCAGGGGCCAGCGTTGGTGGCCCCTGGCCCTGCAGGCTACTAGCCCACATAGCCACTAAGTGGCCCGGGCCCTTCTGCCCCCCCCTGGCCGTTGGGGAGGCAGGTAATGGGGGGCTGGGGGTTAATGGCAAGCCACCCACTAGCTGCAGGTGACTTGCCATACCCAGAGCCTTGTGAACTGGTATAAGGGGTCTCATGGACCCCTTACCAGTTCACAAAGGGTTAAATGAAAAAAAACGCCACACAAAAGTATTTTATTAAAAAAAAAAAAAAAAAATTTTTTACTGTACTTACCTCCGATTGTAAGCTCCTTTGTCCCACGCCGCTCTGCTGACAGATGCCGGTGATCGGCATCAGAGAAGGGGGAGGCAGGAGATAAAAGGGGGCGGGGCTTAGCGGCAAGATGGCGGCCGCCATCGAAGAGGAGAGAGCCTTCCGGGCTCTCTCCCGAAGATCGGTAAGTCCTGGGGGGTGATCAGAGGCCCCCCAGGTGAAGAGGAGGGACAGCGGGAGCCAGCGCACAAACAGGTAAGTGAATGTCATTTTTATTTTTTTATTTTTTTTACAGTTAGCAGCTGCTGCTGCAGAAGCGGGGGGGGGGGGGCGGCCTATTCCGGGGGCTCTCCTGGAGCCATCCGACCCCCCACGGGGGATCGGATGGCACAAAATTAAAGAGGAGACCCGGCCGGATCCAACGAGGGGTCAGGTGAGTAATTTTTTTTTTTTTTTTGCCCACTAGCAGGGGTAAATGCCAGGCACGTAAATTTTACGTGGGTGGCACTTAAGTGACGGAGAGGCAACCACGTAAATTTTACGTGGCTGGCATTTAAAGGGTTAAAGGTTAAAAAAAAAAAAAAAAAAAATTATAATTTGTGCAGAATTGATATTACAGGTCTGATATTAATGTATTCATATTACAAAATGTTTCTAAAAACTTGTGTAAATTTTACATAAAAAAAATATGGTTGTTTGGGGGTTAAAAACTACTTTTAAGCCATCGCCGCCAGCGCTCTGGGGTTTAAACAAGCATTTCACAACGCGAGAATTTTTTGAGCGTGATTTGATAATGAATATGGTGGGAGCCGTTCGCTCTGGCCATTCGCTGTCAGGCGCACCCATACAGCGCGGAACCTGTCAAACAGCGACTCCTAACCACGTATTCAACATTAACGCACAACGACTGAGTCGCTGTCAACAAGCGAACTGCGGCCAAGCACAGCGAATACTAGCTGGCGCTGTGAAAATCACGCTACTGGCGCTCATCTGTCGCTACCTGGCACTCGGCCTCCCATTTCATTCCTAAAACACATGCTGGCAGCATTCGGCATGTTTGAAAGTGAAAATACAATTCTGTGATTACTCACCTGTAGAATTGGTATTATATGCATACAGCGCGTCCTGTTCCACTTGAATCCTTACTCCTGGGTAATACATCCACAAGATGGCGCTGGACTACAGAGACAGAAAAGTGGCTCCTCCCGGCCCCATATATACCAGGGACCTCCCACAAATTCCCCAGTATTGAAAAGCAGTTAACATGAAGCCGGGAGAACTTTAACCATTATCAAAAAATTAAACAGAAGAACAATCACCATACAGAGGTAACTAAGAATAATGATAACAAGGGCGGGGTGGAACAGGACATGCTGTATACGTATAATACCAATTCTACAGGTGAGTAATCACAGAATTGTATTATTCTAAGTATACAGCACGCCCTGTTCCACTTGAATCCTTACTCCTGGGACATCCAATAGCAGTGTCCGTAAGGTAGGGTGGGATCCCCAAAAAGTAACAATGGGCAGTTTAAAACACTGCCGCCTGCAGAACTTTGCGGCCAAAAGCAGCATCAGCTGAAGCCCGAACATCAACCTTGTAAAACTTAGAAAAGGTATGAACGGAAGACCAAGTAGCGGCCTTGCAAACTTGTTCAACAGAAGCCTGGTGCTGAAAATCCCAAGAGGCATCAATAGCACGAGTGGAATGAGCAGTAAGGCGGAAGGGAGGATTCTTCCCCTTAGCAGAATAGGCCTGAATCACAGCCTGACGAATCCACTTGCTGATAGTAGACTTAGCTGGAGCCAGACCCTTCTTAGGTCCAGACGGGAGCACGAAAGAGCATCAGTCTTCCTGAAGGATTCAGTAGCCACCAAATAGAACTTCAGGTTCCTAACCACATCCAAAGAGTGTAAAAGCCTTTCCTTATGGTTACTAGGATTAGGAAACAGAGAAGGCAAAACAATGTCCTGATTGAGATGAAAAGCAGAAAAAACCTTAGGCAGAAAATCTGTCTTAAAACAAAACACCACCTTGTCCTAGTGTCTCTCAAAGTAAGGGGGCTTGATGGAAAGCGCCGCCAACTCAGAAACACGCCTAACAGAGGTAATAGCCACCAAAAAGACTACCTTAAGCGTAAGAATAGACAAAGGGGCCTCCTGCAAGGGTTCAAAAGGGGACCCCTGCAAGGCAGATAAGACCAAGTTCAAGCCCCAGACTGGTAACATAGGCTTACGTGGGGGACGCACGTGAGTAACCCCCTGGAAAAAGATCTTGACCAGGGGATGCTGGGCAAAGGATCTTTGGAAGAAAATGGCCAAGGCAGAAACATGACCTTTTAGAACACTGAGTTGAAGACCCAGATCCAAACCATGTTGCAGAAATTCCAGAATCCTAGGAATAGAAAACACACCATAGGGAAGTGACTTAGACTCGCACCAGTCAATGTAGGTACGCCAAACTCTATAGTAGATGGAAGAAGAGGACCTCTTCCTAGCCCTGATTATGGTATTAACAACTGAGGCAGGCAGCCCTTTTTCCATCAAGATGGAGGTTTGTAAATTGGGGTGGCGTAGCTGCCCCTGAGTGAGCAGATCTGGAACCCTGGGCAGGGTGTACTGATCGACTGCCAGCTGCACGATGTCTGCGAACCACACTCTTCTTGGCCAACAGGGGGCCACCAGTATGGCTGGCACCCCTTCCTGAGCTATCTTGCGCAGCGCCCTGCCCAGCAGAGGAAACGGGGGAAACACATACAGGAGCTGAAAACTCTTCCAAGACATTGCCAAGGCATCCATGGCTAAGGCCAGAGGGTCCTAGGACAGAGACAAAGACTGGAAGCTTGTGATTGTGACGGGACGCAAACAGATCCACATCTGGCTGACCCCAACGGTGACACATGGAGCGAGACACCCTATTGCTGAGGGACCATTCTCCCAGGTTAGAGGTCCCCCTGCTCAGAGAGTCTGCCTCCAGATTCTCCACCCCCGGAATGTACACTACCGAGATGCAGGCAACATTGTCCTCCACCCAGGACAGAATCAGAGACACTTCCCTGAGGGCCCTTCTGCTCCGGGTCCCTCCCTGATGATTGATGTAGGCAACCGCCATCTGGTTGTCCAAGCGGACCTGAACAGCCCGACCCCGAAGGTGTGGGGTTAAGTGGGCGAGAACCAACCTGATCAATCTCAACTCCAGAATGTTGATAGGGGTGTGGGCCTCCTGAGGGCCCCACTGACCCTGGAATTGCAGGGACCTCCAGAAGCCCCCCCAACCAGTCAGACTGGCATCCGTGGTGACAGTCTCCCAGCAAGGGGCCAGAAAGGATCTGCCCCCCAGCAGGTTCCTTGAGTCCAGCCACCACGATAGAGACCGCCTGGCCAGAGGGGACAGAACAAACACCTGACACAGGGTCCCGATCCCATGCTGACAAGAGATGAAGCTGAAGAGGCCTTATGTGAAACTGAGCATATGGAACCGCCTCGAAGCTGGCCACCATCAGGCCCACCAGCTGCATTCCCTGCCTGATGGACGGATGAGGACAAGACAGAAGGAGCTGAGCTTGTGCTTAAAGACTCTTCACCTTCTGCTGAGGAAGAAAGATCTTGACCTGAGATGTATCCAGAGTCATGCCCAAAAAGGACTTCACCATGGAAGTAGACAGGGAAGATTTGGGGTGGTTGATCACCCTGCCGAATGACTCCAGTGTGGACACCACCCGCTGGGTATCCCGCTCTGCCTGTTGGAAGGACTGAGAAGTGATGAGAATGTCGTCCAAGTAGGGAAGAATGCAAATGCCCTGAGATCTCAGCAGAGCCATCACTCCTGCCAGCACCTTGGTGAATACCCTGGGAGCCGAGGAGAGACCGAAGGCCAACTGAGGGGACAGGAGGCGAGGGGCATACAGACGTGGGAGGGGCATCCCCTAAGGCTCACCATGGGCCTGTACCGCTTCCCTTTGGTGGGGAACTGCGGTTGGAGCAGCGCTCCTTAGCACCTGACAGCGGTGCTGCCTACCATCACCCGACCAGTGCAGCCTAAGCTGGGAGGCAGTAAAAAGGAACAGGTGGGAACAGTCCTACAGGGCCGCAGGCTAATAAGCCCCACTCACCTGCGAGTAGAGAGAGACATCTTCTAGTCATCGCAGCCCAGACGGCATAGAAGATCTGGGGAGTATGTGTGGAGGTCCCTGGTATATATGGGGCCGGGAGGAGCCACTTTTCTGTCTCTGCAGTCCAGCGCCATCTTGTGGATGTATTACCCAGGAGTAAGGATTCAAGTGGAACAAGACGTGCTATATACTTAGAATAGTGTGAAAGTTTATTTGAGTAATTTTTCGCTTTTTTGGGGTCTTTTGGTGAGAAACAAAAAGGTTAAAAGTTGACAAATCTTAAAATGTTTAATGAAATGGTGGAGTTAGGTCCCCAAAAATTAAGAGTAATTAAAAAGTAGCACAATTAATAAGCACTAAAATGCAAAACAGGGCAGGGAGGGGTAAACAAAACATCTGTGACTAAACGTTTGGAAAAAACAACACTGGGGGTGACCTAGAATCAGAATATCCGAAATAAAACACAACACCTAAAAATAAGGAGAAATTAGTACCTATAAATAAACAACAACTAAATAGTACTCCACTTTCTATACTGATTCTAAATTGCGATTTTGTCACTTTAGCTCCTCTGTTTTAGGCAAATCTCTATTCTCCATTTTGGGCGGTATTCTCTGTCACCTGACAGGGAATACACTCCAAAATGGAGAATAGAGATTCGCCTAAAATACAGAAGCTGGAGAGCCAAAATCACAATTGAGAAACATTAAAGAAAGGGGAGAAATATGGGGGGGGGGGGGGGGGGGGCATAGGGAACAGTTAAGGGCTTTTGCCAGCCAAATGCGCATGGAGCAGGGCCATTTGCGCTTCAAAACAGCAGTATTTCAGGCGGGAGGAGTCTGAAGAGGAATTTTGCACTTGCCACGATCGCATGCCATTTGATGCACCCTGCACGTGCACCTGGCGCTTGCGGAGCGCCTAGGTACATACAGAATCGTTTGCACTTGGTTTGGGTTTTTTTGCGTACCGACCATGAATCGAACCTTATTGTCATCCCCTTCCATCCCAAGCTCAGTTCCTCAAAACAGCCTGTGTTTCTTTTATTTACTAAAGCCTTTGCCTAATATTCATGGACTGGATGCAGTCTGCCATATTCCTCCCTGGCTGAGCACCCCCAGCGATGATACATTCAGTGACAATACACACAGTTCAGCAAGGAGCCCTTCAACTGTTCTTAACTTCAACTGTGGAAATTATTTACCTCACGATTTTTGTGAGAAAATAAAATCACTGTTTTCCACAGTCGAACATTCTTGTCAAACATGGTTCCCAACCATCTCTTAATGTGGCTACCATGGGAAGAAAGGTTGGTGACCCCTATCCCACAATGTGAGTCCCCCCCCCCCCCTTATTGACCCTTAAGGATCCTACAGGGCATTTGCATTTCTCCCCCGACATCTCCACTCTGCACACTCATCGAGTCTTGCAGATCTGATCATCGGGGGATGCACAGGGCAAAGGCAGCAGGGTGCTATGGTTGCGACATCATGGATCGGGGTGAATATATGGTCATACGGGGGGGGGGGGGGAGAGGTTCTAGCTGCGGGGTACCTGGGGGGGGGGCAAGAACTGTATTTGAATGTTTTTCCTATCATGTCATAGCTGAGGAAATAATGCAGCTTGGTATGCAGGTGAAAATACACAAACATTCACATAACCAGTAAAACTGTTGGTATTACTCGCAATAGAAGTAAAAAATGCACAACATAATGTAGACTGCAATTTTGTATGATTTCTTCTGTGAGTTCTAATAAATTGCTGTACAATTGTGTAATCTAACAATCCTGAAACTGTTTATAATGGTGTTAGTTGAAGGTTTGGGCCCAGTATAGAACCACTGAGCTTGTAAACCGAAAGCTGTGAACGGTTATGGAACTCCTTGGTGGCTTCTAAAAACCAATTAAGATGCAGCACAGGATATATTATTCTGTATATTAACCTGGAAATGAACATAAAAATCACAGCGCAAAGCCTGTATAAAATGTAAAGCAAAAAAAGAGACTTTATAATAAAGTAAATAACAGTGAAAAGTGTGCATTCTAGTAAAAATGCATCATTTTGTCCAGCTTGATAGAATGACCAAGATTTTATGGATCACCGCGGCTATTCATGGGAACTTCTTCATAAGAAATATTTGCTGATAGAGAAATGTCAGACCCAGTCAAACAAATCGATACGTACAGAAAATACAATCTGCTCCATTAACCGAGGATATTACCCAACATTAACTTACATGTGTTTTAGATTAGAAGGCATTTTACTTTTCTAAGAAGTTTGTCCAAATACATCAAGGTCTCGATTTTTCAAGAAGGGCTGAGGAATACAGCACCCAATATCTCATGTTCAACAGGAGTGAGGGGGATTAAATCCTGATAATGGCGGATTAATTTAGGACAAGAAGTTACCTAATGCAACTTAGATTTGTAATGTATTTTTCAACAGATTCCTGAGCAATGTTACACAAAATGTTATATGACATAATTTACTGACATACGCAGGGCATGTGCATATAATGTAGAAAGCTTATAGCCATAGCAGATTTAAGGCCAGCTTAATCTTAAATCTTAAATATGTCCTGTATATAAAAATATATGTATT
Source organism: Gastrophryne carolinensis (assembly GCA_027917425.1). Lineage (NCBI taxonomy): Eukaryota > Metazoa > Chordata > Amphibia > Anura > Microhylidae > Gastrophryne > Gastrophryne carolinensis. Next base: position 273,073,294 of record CM051235.1, on the reverse strand, counting down.
GAATCATGGCAACTAGGGTAAGTGTCAGCAAGATATGAGCCATCTTGGTACTCTCATCTTCCTATACTCAGCCTACTACTGAATATAGGTATTAGCCCTAAAGTTGTAGGGGCATGATATGTTGCATTCTTTGAAGGTATGGTGTCAGCAAGGAAAGTTAGGGCGGCCCTAGATTGTTAGAAGGAACTGCTGGCACTATGCAACTATGCATGGTAAACGGGACCTTGGGTGGTCAAAAAGGACAAAAGAATGCAGGAGTTTGCCAGCAGCAGCCCCAGTGGTTGGGGGCAGTAGCACACAGCCCAAATATGCTAGGGATGCAGACGCCGATATTTACAATGGTGAGGGAGCCAGTAAGAAGGTGAGTTTTGCGCCATCCGAGGGGTATCGCATAGGGGGAAGGCCAGTGGCCGACCCTGGGATCCAAGATTGGCCAAGTTGGGTTTTGTCCTGCTTAAATGCTATACCAGTGGTATACTGTTTATCTTGTGGCGGAATCCCACGTTTATTAAGGTATGTTTAAGAAGACAATAGATATAAAATGTCTACACCCTCCTGCCTCCACCATGCTTTAGGGTATGGTGTTCCTTTGATGATGCACAGTATTGGCTTCGTCCAAACATAATTAAAGAAAGGAAAGTCCAGCAGCTCCCCAGCAGGCCTTAGAACACGTGCACAGAAAGGAGTCTGGTTTCCCCAACTGTAATGAAGCACTTAAAGCCCCCCTCTGAAATAGCTTACACCACTGATTGCAAGAGAGGAGGTTTAGGGAAGAAATTTACTAAACTTTAAGTAGCCAACACAAGTGTCCTTGGATCAACAGTTAAATCATAACCTTTACTTGTGAGATTAAAAGCAGTCCATCATGGAACAAACTATTGGGGGATTCCCAAGGCTCCACATTCCGGCTGTTAGGTCCTTAGTCGTACACCGAGCCTCAGACGTGAAAACAAATTATATCCCATAGGGGGGAAATAACGTCAGGCCTACTCTGATTAAAGTTTGTTATGGGGTTTATTTTAGAAAAGCTAAGGCCACGTGGTGCCAGATAAACGTCAGGTGAATGCCAGGTCCCAATGAAAATGGTGTATTTATCAAGTCACAAATCCAGAGCGCCTCTGATAGTGTCCCATCTATCAACAGTGCCGGCGATGGGATGAGTGCTGATGCCGAGTTGTCTACAGTGCCAGATAGGACCAGACACTCAACTAAAAATCCCCCCAAAAAATTGGCGTGAGGTCACCCCTACCCAGCATAACCAGCCCAGGGACCAGCTATGGGGGCTTGTAGAACTGGGCCCAAAGGCCAGCTTTGGTGTCCCTCGGCCCTGCAGGCTACAAGCCGACAAAGCCTAATATCCCTGGGCTTTGGGGAGGCAGGTAATGGGGGGGTTCGGGGTTAATGGCAAGTCACCCGCTAGCCGCAGGTATAGCCGCTGAATCCCTTACCAGTTCAAAAAGGGTTAAGTGTAAAAAAAAAAAAAAGACAGACAGAAAAAAAACTTGTATTTATTTTATTTCTTTAACACTCACCTCCGCGATCCGATGACAGCTGCCAGGGGTGATCACTGGAGAGGGGATGGGGAGGAAGGGGACCATAGCCTCTTACCCCTCCAACCTCCCTCCAGTGATCGCCCTCGGCTTCTGACAGTTCAGAGTCGGGAACGGAATGATGCCATGGGGTGACGTCATCCACACCTCCCACAAAAGGCGCAGCTAACAGCGGAGGCTCCTTTCAGGCCCTTTCCTCACCGTGGAAGAGCCTGGTGGGAGATCGGAGGATCCCCGAAAAATAAAAGGGATCGCGCAAGAAGGTAAGCAAATGTCATTTTTTCCCCCCACAGTTAGCAGCAGCCGAAGTGGTGGCGGGGGCGCTTTGGGCCGCCTCCTGAAGCCAGACGTGTCCCAAGGGGTAATCAGATGATCCTGGGGGGGAAGAAAAGACCTGGTAGGATCAAACAAAGGGTTAGGTGTGTTACAGTAGCAGGGGGAAAGCCAGTACTTACCAGATATTCTTGCAGCTGATATTTTGATGCTGTAGGCCTTTTCCTCAAATGAGGGGTCTCAAATACTTAGTGGTCAGCAATAAGTGGCTAAAATTTGGCACATTAATGTGTTCCACGGTATAGCTATTATTTTTGTACCCCTTTAATGTATATTAATAAAGTTTAATGTGCTTACTTTGACCATCGTATGCTTCAGCACACATAGGAATTCAACATTCGCATTTAACCCCTCTGTGGCATGTAGCATGACATATCAGGAAAATCCTACTAGACAGCTAAACATTATATAGGGTTAACCCGCTGTGTACTGACTACTATTTAACATGAGTTTAAATGCGACTAATTGACTAAACTACCACCTCCTCAATTATATAGTGGCTCACACGTATGCAACCACATTATTTCCGTTTTAATATTTTATTTCCCCTCTTTAAATGATTTCAGTTTGTTTTCCAATAAAATTGTAAAAATTATAGGTGACACCGGCAGAAAAAGTTCTGTAATGAATCTTCATGGTCCATTTATTTGTGTAGACTTTTTATATGCACTGTGGGTGTGCATGGATGTACAAGCATAACATTTGAGGATTACCTAAGCAAGGAAAAATCTATCACCATAATACTATATACAGCATGAAACTAATTGAACTATAGTTAGACTAATTATGACTATACTATTAGCATGATCCTAATGAATCAAAAAACCCTTAATTATGCATGAAAGTCTAAATGTGCTTGAGCAGCACAGCACATTCTTTTGGAACCCCTAAGACATTGTATACCTAGAGGATCTTCTTGATGATGTTATGGCACTTGAATGGGTCAGTGCACAGAGAACAAATGGGCCATAACTGCAAGTTAGCTATTCTAGGAATCCAGCATATATACGATAGAGTGATATAAAAAATGTTCTCATTGTTTTCCTCCCTTTACTCTCAGTCCTCTCACATTACAGGCCTACTACCCCTTTCCATATGGAAACTATCTCAGTCTACAATCCTCTGTCTAGTCCTAAAGTACACCTTCCTTTTCATGGTGAAATGTGAGTTTAAGTGGGCTTTCTGGAGGGTTTCACACAGTGGGGCATGGAACAAAACCCGGGAGAGCCTAATGATTTATTTCACTTTAACCCTTTAAGTGCCAGCCTACCTAGAGTTTTTGTCACCCTCTGTTGCCAGACCATGTTTTACTATTTTGCGTTCCACATGTTCAACTGTGATTTATGAAGGGATTTCCATGGATTTCCCAGGAAAATTATATATTGTTTTTTACAGCAGAGTCTGGGTTTCAACATGAAATGTCTTATTTGGCCTTTATTTTGCATATTCTCAATACTTTGGGGTGAAATATGTGCAAAGAATTTTTACAATATCTATTTTTTACAATTTTAGTGTTTTTTTGCAATAAAAAATGTAAGTTTATCAATAAAATCTTATTGCATGTGAAATCCCAATTTCTGCCAGTTACAACAGTAGCACATATGTATTGGTAGACACCCTTTCCTGCCCAGAACACGCCCCCAAACTGAAAGAGTGCTTTAGGAGATTTTCAGATAGAATACAACTATGTTATGTGCTATGCACACCTTGCAGTTTTTCGAACTACCCCCCACAAACTATATATTCTCTGGAAGTACACGCCCCAAGCTTTTTAGGCGTACCAGGCTTATTGACATGGGCACTGTTGTATGGATGTAATCCCTCAATGAATTCTTTGGTTGCGTAGAGTTTCCCTAATAAAGAATAAAAAAGAAGAATCAAAGCCACATTTCCTAAAAAACCTATATACAAAGAAGAAAAAAACAAAATACATCTGATAAAGCAACATCCCTCGAACAGAACCCAACATGCATAGGTTCTGTCAAGGGAAGAGTTGCCAAACACCCCAAAGTAAAGCTTGCGCATAACTGTAATTTTACTTAAAAAAATTTCAGCATATATTCCCTGAAGGTACACATGTTATGCGTACCCAGTTTGTTGTAGTGGGCTCAACTTTCTGGAAGTAATCTCTCGAAGAATTCTTAGGTTGCACAGGGTTCCTTAAAACATGTATAAAAAAGCAGAATAAAAGACATGTTTTTTTCTAAAATATCAAAATGCAAATAAGAAAAAACAAGTTAATCTGAAAGCGCATGGTCCCCCGAACAGAACAATACCCAACATGCATAGCTACTTTTAACCCTTTTAACTGCCAACCTACTTGAGACTTTGTCACCCTCTGTTGACAGGTAATTTTTCACCTGTGATTTTTGCAGGAATTAACTGTGATTTTTGCAGGAATTTCCAGGAAAATTATATATATATTTTTTGCAGCAGAATTTAGGCTTTAACCCTTTCAGTGCCAAGCATGTAGATTCCACGTGCTCGCTTCTACTCCACTTAAGTGCCAAGCACGTAGAATCTACGTGCCTGAAATTCCCCCCCTGCTAGTTAAAAAAAAATATTAAAAAAATAAAAAATACTCACCTGACCCCTTGTTGGATCCGGCCGGGTCTCCTCTTTAATTTGGTACCATTCGATCCCCTGTGGGAGCTCGGATGGCTCCAGGAGAGCCCCCGGAATAGCCCCCCCCCCCCCCCCCGCGCTTTGGATGCAGCAGCTGCTAAATGTAAAAAAAAAATTAAAAATGACATTTACTTACCTGTGCCCGCGCTGTCTCCCGACAGGTCTCCTCTTCACCGGGGGGGCCTCCGATCGCCCCCCCCCCCAGGCTCTTCCGTGGCGAGGAGAGGGCAGAAATCGCCCTCACCCCCACTTCCTAGATCGGGTCTGCTAGCCCCGCACCCTGGGGGTGGGGCCAGGTGACATCATTGTGATGTCACCAGCAGACGGCTTCTTAATACCGGCATCCGAGACTCTGAATCAGTCTGCTCGGGTGCTTGGAGGAGGGAGGTGGGGAGGGGGAGAGGGCTGTGATCGCCCCCCAGGCTCTCTCCTCCAAAGACCCGAGCAAACTGACAGCTGTCATTGGAGACAGAGGATCGGAGGTGAGTAAAGTAAAAAAAAAAAAAAGTCATTTTTTTTTATTTTGTGTGTGGGTGTTTTTATTTATTCTGTTAACCCCTTGTGAACTGACAAGGGGTCCATGAGACCCCTTATACCAGCTGGCCCCTCCACTCTGTTCCTACAAGCCCCCATAGCTGGTCCCGGGCTGGTAATGCTGGGTAAGGGGGACACCATTTCATTTTTGGGGGATTTTTAACCCTTAAAATACCAAAAAAATGCCCCCTCTTCCCGGGAGGGGGACCCTATGTAATTTTTTTTTTTTAAATTAACCCCTTATGTTTATAGAGTGGATAGTAGTAGTATTTTATTTGTAAATGTTAGAAAGTGCTATTTTCAGTTTGGGGGGTCTCCTGGGCAAGAATGGGGGGGGGGGGGCTACCGATATATATGTGGTACCGTTGTAATCGGGAGAAATTGGGCTTTCACATGCAATATGGTTTTCTCAAATAAAGTAAACGTTTTAATTGAAATAAAGGAGACAATTGTCTAAAAAATATTTATTTATTTTTTACACAAAAATATTAAAAAAACAGTAGAAAAATTACAAACAAGACATTTCATGTTAAAGCCCAAACAAAAGCCTTGGCAAAAATCACGGTTAAACATGGCGCAGAATGGGAAAAAATGACCTGTCAACAGAGGGTGACAAAACTTCAAGTAGGCTGGCAATTAAAAGGATTAATAGTACCTATGCATGTTGGGTATTGTTCTGCTCGAGGGCCCTTGCTCTTTCAGATTTAGCTTGTTTTTTCTTATTGCATATTTATATTTTAGGAAAACATGTTATTTATTCAGTTTCTTTATTCATTTTTTTAGGGAAACCCTGTGCAACCTAAGAATTCTTTTTACAATATCTATTTTTTACAATTTTAGTGTTTTTTTGCAATAAAAAATGTAAGTTTATCAATAAAATCTTATTGCATGTGAAATCCCAATTTCTGCCAGTTACAACAGTAGCACATATGTATTGGTAGACACCCTTTCCTGCCCAGAACACGCCCCCAAACTGAAAGAGTGCTTTAGGAGATTTTCAGATAGAATACAACTATGTTATGCGCTATGCACACCTTGCAGTTTTTCGAACTACCCCCCACAAACTATATATTCTCTGGAAGTACACGCCCCAAGCTTTTTAGGCGTACCAGGCTTATTGACATGGGCACTGTTGTATGGATGTAATCCCTCAATGAATTCTTTGGTTGCGTAGAGTTTCCCTAATAAAGAATAAAAAAGAAGAATCAAAGCCACATTTCCTAAAAAACCTATATACAAAGAAGAAAAAAACAAAATACATCTGATAAAGCAACATCCCTCGAACAGAACCCAACATGCATAGGTTCTGTCAAGGGAAGAGTTGCCAAACACCCCAAAGTAAAGCTTGCGCATAACTGTAATTTTACTTAAAAAAATTTCAGCATATATTCCCTGAAGGTACACATGTTATGCGTACCCAGTTTGTTGTAGTGGGCTCAACTTTCTGGAAGTAATCTCTCGAAGAATTCTTAGGTTGCACAGGGTTCCTTAAAACATGTATAAAAAAGCAGAATAAAAGACATGTTTTCCTAAAATATCAAAATGCAAATAAGAAAAAACAAGTTAATCTGAAAGCGCATGGTCCCCCGAACAGCACAATACCCAACATGCATAGCTACTTTTAACCCTTTTAACTGCCAACCTACTTGAGACTTTGTCACCCTCTGTTGACAGGTAATTTTTCACCTGTGATTTTTGCAGGAATTAACTGTGATTTTTGCAGGAATTTCCAGGAAAATTATATATATATTTTTTGCAGCAGAATTTAGGCTTTAACCCTTTCAGTGCCAAGCATGTAGATTCCACGTGCTCGCTTCTACTCCACTTAAGTGCCAAGCACGTAGAATCTACGTGCCTGAAATTCCCCCCCTGCTAGTTAAAAAAAAATATTAAAAAAATAAAAAATACTCACCTGACCCCTTGTTGGATCCGGCCGGGTCTCCTCTTTAATTTGGTACCATTCGATCCCCTGTGGGAGCTCGGATGGCTCCAGGAGAGCCCCCGGAATAGCCCCCCCCCCCCCGCGCTTTGGCTGCAGCAGCTGCTAAATGTAAAAAAAAAATTAAAAATGACATTTACTTACCTGTGCCCGCGCTGTCTCCCGACAGGTCTCCTCTTCACCGGGGGGGCCTCCGATCGCCCCCCCCCCCCCCAGGCTCTTCCGTGGCGAGGAGAGGGCAGAAATCGCCCTCACCCCAACTTCCTAGATCGGGTCTGCTAGCCCCGCACCCTGGGGGTGGGGCCAGGTGACATCATTGTGATGTCACCAGCAGACGGCTTCTTAATACCGGCATCCGAGACTCTGAATCAGTCTGCTCGGGTGCTTGGAGGAGGGAGGTGGGGAGGGGGAGAGGGCTGTGATCGCCCCCCAGGCTCTCTCCTCCAAAGACCCGAGCAAACTGACAGCTGTCATTGGAGACAGAGGATCGGAGGTGAGTAAAGTAAAAAAAAAAAAAAGTCATTTTTTTTTATTTTGTGTGTGGGTGTTTTTATTTATTCTGTTAACCCCTTGTGAACTGACAAGGGGTCCATGAGACCCCTTATACCAGCTGGCCCCTCCACTCTGTTCCTACAAGCCCCCATAGCTGGTCCCGGGCTGGTAATGCTGGGTAAGGGGGACACCATTTCATTTTTGGGGGATTTTTAACCCTTAAAATACCAAAAAAATGCCCCCTCTTCCCGGGAGGGGGACCCTATGTAATTTTTTTTTTTTAAATTAACCCCTTATGTTTATAGAGTGGATAGTAGTAGTATTTTATTTGTAAATGTTAGAAAGTGCTATTTTCAGTTTGGGGGATCTCCTGGGCAAGAATGGGGGGGGGGGGGCTACCGATATATATGTGGTACCGTTGTAATCGGGAGAAATTGGGCTTTCACATGCAATATGGTTTTCTCAAATAAAGTAAACGTTTTAATTGAAATAAAGGAGACAATTGTCTAAAAAATATTTATTTATTTTTTACACAAAAATATTAAAAAAACAGTAGAAAAATTACAAACAAGACATTTCATGTTAAAGCCCAAACAAAAGCCTTGGCAAAAATCACGGTTAAACATGGCGCAGAATGGGGAAAAATGACCTGTCAACAGAGGGTGACAAAAGTTCAAGTAGGCTGGCAATTAAAAGGATTAATAGTACCTATGCATGTTGGGTATTGTTCTGCTCGAGGGCCCTTGCTCTTTCAGATTTAGCTTGTTTTTTCTTATTGCATATTTATATTTTAGGAAAACATGTTATTTATTCAGTTTCTTTATTCATTTTTTTAGGGAAACCCTGTGCAACCTAAGAATTCTTTAAGGGATTACTTCCAGAAAGGTGAGCCTACTACAACAAGCTGGGTACTCTTAGAAAGCTTAACATGTGTACTTTCAGGGGATATATAGTTTATTGGGTATATTCCAAATGTAAAGGGTTGTTTTGGTTGAAAAATTGCAAGGTGCGCATTTTGTCTGCAGAGCTGAAATTTTCAAGTAAAATTACAGTTATGCGCATGCTTTACTTTGTGGTGTTTGCCAACGCTTCCCTTGACAGTACCTATGCATGTTGGGTATCGTTCTGTTCGGGGCATGTTGCTTTTTGAGATTTTACTTGTTTGCATATATTTTTTTTTTTTTTTTTTTTTTTTAGGAAAATGTGGCTTGATTTTTCCTTTTTATTCCTAAATTTGTGCAACCAAAGAATACATTGAGGGATTACTTCCAGAAAACTAAGCCCACATAAACAAGCTTGGTACGCCTAGAAAGCTTGAGGTGTGTACTTCCACAGAATATATAGTTTGTGGGGGGTATTTCAAATGTAAAGGGTTGTTTTTCTGCGCATAGCGCAGTTGTATTTTATCTGAAAATCTCCTAAAGCTCTGTTTCAGTTTGAGGGAGTCTCCTGGGCAGGAAAGGGTGTCTACCAATACATATGTGGTACCGCTTTGACCGGTTGAAATTGGGGTTTCGCACGCAATAACATTTTATTGACAAACTTACATTTTTTTATTACAAAAAAACACTACATATTGCAAAAAATAGATTTTTTTTTTTTTGCACATATTTCACCAAAAAGTATTGAGAATACACTAAAAAAGGCCATACAAGACATTTCATGTTGAAGCCCAGACTCTGTTGAAAAAAACAATATATAATTTTCCTGGGAAATCCCTGGAAATCCTTTCAAAAATCACAGTTGAACATGTGTAGCGCAAAATAGTGAAACATGGTCTGGCAACAGAGGGTGACAAAAGCTGCAGGTAGGCTGGCACTTAAAGGGTTAACATTAAATGTCTTGTTTGCAATTTTTCTACTGTTTTTAATATTTTTGCGTAAAAAAACAAAAAAATATATTTTTTAGAAAATGTACTCGCATATTTTAAATAAAACATTTGTTTTATTAGAGAAAACCATATTGCATGTGAAAGTCCCATTTCTCCCGATTACAACGGTACCACATATGTATCGGTAGCCCCCCATTCTTGCCCAGGAGACCCCCAAACTGAAAAGAGAACTTTATAACATTTACAAATAAAATACAACTACTATCCACACTATAAAGGGTTAAAAAGAAAAAAAAATTGATGGACCCTTTACCGGGGTGGGGGATTTGTTTTGGGAAATTTTAAGGGTTAAAAAGCCACAAAAAATACGTGGGGACCCCTCTGCCCAGCATAACCAGCCCGGGATCAGCTATGCAGAGCTTCTGGAACAGGGCACAGTTTTCTCGCCCTCTACTCACAATAGAAGAGCCGGGGGGGGGGGCGATCGGCGCCCCCCCGGTGAAGAGGAGAGTCGGTGGGAGGGATCGCGACCACAAGTGAGTAAATGTCATTTTCGTTTTCTTACAGATAGCAGTGGCCCTGCCAAAGCGGGGGGGGGGTTATTCCAGGCATCCGAACACGAGGAGGGTTAAAGAGGAGACCCAGCTGGGTCTATAGAGGGGTCAGGTCAAATTTTTTGGCAGCCAGGCCCGTGAATTTTACATGGCTGGCACTTAAGGGACGTAAAATTTATGGGCTTGGCACGTAAGGGTTAAGTGCTAAAAGCAAGGGAGTTAGTTGCAGAACTATTCTCATGTAAAAACTGCTTTTTTATTTACATATTCTATTTCATATTCTTACACATAAAAAATACCATTTTGTTATTACTCACCTGTAAAATGGGTATTATAAGTATGTCACACACCCCGCTTCAGAATTGTCATTACACTTGGGTTATACCGACCTGTAGAGGGCGATCTTGCAGAGATGTCATGAAAAAAAGGGAGCCCCTCCCGGTCCATAAATACCTGGGACCTCCCACTCATTCCCCAGTATTAAGACAGCAGTAAAGGGACCAGGAAGAGCCAAAATAACCAGTAACAGTAAAAAAGGTTCACCATATAAAGGATCCAGAATACCAAAGGGCGGGGTGAAGCGGGGTGTGTGACATACTTATAATACCCATTTTACAGGTGAGTAATCACAAAATGGTATTATTCTAAGTATGTCACACACCCCGCTTCAGAATAGTCATTACACTTGGGACATCCAATAGCAGTGTCCAGAAAGGGCGGGGATCCAAAACAAGGCAATAATGCACAAACTTAAACCACTGCGGCTTGCAGAACTTTGCGGCCAAAAACAGCATCCGCTGAGGCCCGCGCATCAACCTTGTAAAACTTGGAAAAATTGTGAATGGAAGACCAAGTAGCAGCCTTACAAACTTGCTCAATAGAGGCCTGATGCTGGAAAGCCCAGGACGCCCCAACAGCACGAGTAGAATGAGCAGTAACACGAAAAGGGGGAACCTTCCCCTTGACAGAATAGGCCCCAACAATGGCCTCTCGAATCCATTTACTAATGGAAGACTTGGCGGGTGCCAAACCTTTCCTAGGCCCGGAGGGCACCACGAAAAAGTCTTACGAAAAGTCAGTCTTACGAAAAGAAGAAGTAGCCACCAAATAGTACTTCACACAGCGAACCACATCCAGTGTTCCTTAAAATTTCTCCGTTTATTGGTCAAGTTAAAAGTTACATGGTTTCCATTCCAAGAATAGTTCACATATACGTGAACTATTCTTGGAATGGAAACCATGTAACTTTTAACTTGACCAATAAACGGAGAAATTTTAAGGAACACTTGAGTGCTGGACAATGGAAATTTTTCCTGTATATAGACCTTGCTGGTGAGTCCTGAGCCTCAGTGCATCTGTGGAAGCTGCAGTGGGATTGAGCTGGCTGTCTACACTTTCATGAATATCCACTGCCAGAGCCAGCGGATCACGCGAGAGAGACACAAATGCCGGAAGCTTGTGATTGTGACGAAAGGCAAAGAGGTCCACCTCCGGAGTCGCCCACCTGTGGCAAAGTGACCGAAACACCTTGGGGCTGAGAGACCATTCCCCCCGGCGAGATGAGCACCTGCTCAGGGAGTCCACCTCCGTGTTCTCCACTCCCGGAATGTACACCGCCGAGATGCATGGGACATTGCTCTCTGCCCAAGCAAGGATCAAGGACACTTCCCTGAGGGCACTCCTGCTGCGAGTCCCTCCCTGGTGATTGATGTAGGCGACCGCCGTCTGATTGTCCGACCGAACTTGAACCGGTAAACCCTGCAACTGATGAGTCAAGTGAACCAGAACCAACCTGATGGCTCTCAGCTCCAGAACATTGATGGGATCGTGAGCCTCCTGAGGCCCCCACAGTCCCTGAAAGTGAAGATCCTTCCAAACCCCCCCCAACCTGACAAGCTGGCATCCGTGGTGACCGTCTCCCAACGAGGGGTCAGAAAGGATCTGCCCCTCATCAGATTGCTTGGTTCCAGCCACCACCGAAGGGAATGCCGAACCCGGGGGGACATCAGAAAAGACTGATCCAATGACAGCGGAGACCTGTCCCAGGCCGCCAAGAGATGGAGCTGGAGCGTCCTTGTGTGAAACTGAGCAAAGGGAACCGCCTCGAAAGCAGCCACCATCAATCCCACCAGACTCATCCCCAGCCGGATGGACGGACGAGGGATGGACAGAAGAAGCTGAGTCAATTCCTGAATCAAAAGAACCTTGGGCCGAGGAAGGAACACCCTGGTCTGAGAAGTATCCAGAGACATTCCCAGAAACAACACCACCCTGGACAGAGAAAGGGAGGACTTGGGATAGTTGATCACCCAGCCGAATCTCTCCAGAGTGGATACCACAGTCCTGGTATCTAGCTCCGCTTGGCTGAGAGAGGATGCCATAATGAGAAGATCGTCCAGATAAGGCACGATGCGGATACCCTGGGCTCTGAGGAGGGCCATCACCCTTGCCAGCACCTTGGTGAAAACCCTTGGAGCCGAGGTAAGGCCAAACGGAAGAGACACAAACTGAAAATGCCGATCTTTCACCACGAACCTGAGAAATCTCTGATGTGCCAGGAAGATTGGAACATGCAGATAAGCATCCTTGATGTCTATGGACGTCATGAAATCCTCCTGACGAAGCGAATTTATGGCTGAACGCAGAGTTTCCATGCGGAACTTCCTGGGACGGATAAACCTGTTGAGTAGCTTCAGATCCAGGATGGGACGAACGGAGCCATCCTTCTTGGGCACCGTGAACAGATTGGAATAGTATCCCAGGCCCCGGTCCGTGGAAGGCACCGGGCAAATGACAGCCATATCCAGGAGATCTTTTACTGCCGCCCGGAGCCCCTGCGCGGCCAGAGGATCGAAAGGAAGGGGTAAAGGAAGCCGCGCCCCGAAAGGGACGACGTTGCTTCTTTCGCTGAGGTAACCTACCTCCTTTTGCGACCAAATCCAATTTTTCTCCAAAGAGCCACAATCCCCGAAAATCAGCCGCCCACTGGCGCAACCAAACCGACAGCCGAATAGCCACAAGCAAGGCCGAAGTTCTACTACACATCACCATGATGTCATCCAGGGCGGCTAGCACAAATGACAAAAAAATTCGCACCGCTTAAGGGCGGTGAACTCATCACTAGCCGGGTCAAGCCTGGAAGTAGACAACAGGTCCCTAACAACCGACCTAGAAGTCACTATTAAAAGCGCCGAAGCACGAACAGGCCGCAAGGCCGACCCGACACTGGCAAAACCGTGACAAGCCATCTGGTCAATGCGTTTATCCTCATCATCCTTGAGAGTAGAACAGTCAGGAGAATGCAAAACAGAGGTGCTAGACAACCCCAAAACAGGGGCGTCCACCACGCTTCACCGCATCCACTGGAAAGGGATATTTCTTATCCCAACCCGGAGGAACACCTGGAAGCCGAGTAGGCCTCTCCCATTCCTTAAGAATAATGCCATCTAAATGCTTTTGATTAGGGAATTTCAAGCGCAGATTAGCCTCCTCAAAGAACTCCCCCTTCTGCGGAAGAGCCACTTCAGGAGGAGAAATTGCCAGAACCTCAAACATATGAGCCAGGACCTTAGGGGTATCCAAAGAATCCCCCTGACCCTGCTCGGCATCGGTGCCAACAAACTGCTGATCGTCAGAACCATCCGACTCCTCAAATAGCTCCCCTTCCTCTAGCGGGGGGGAATCAGACCAGTCCAGTGAATCAAACTCATCAAAATCAGAAACCGGCGTGGCTGGAGACAAGTGCTTTCTCTTAGCCGGGGCCTTTCTGGCAACAGCGCTAGAAAATAATTTTTCAAGATTGGCCAATCTGGCACACACCTCAGATTGCGACTCCCCACCCATGACAACATCACATGGGGTACGGATCAGGTGGGGAGGGGTAGGTGAAGGGACCTGCGGCGCAGAACCAGACGCATGGGATCCGGACTGCCACGTAATAGTCTGCTTCGCACATGGTATGCAAAAGAATACATCATCCCCAGTAAGAAATACCCCACACCCCAAACACTGCCGAGATTGCCCCGAGGGGAGCCCGAGCCCGGTATCCTGGGAAGCCTCCATATGGGGATTTTATCGGTAGTCGCAATACCCAAGGGAATTACGCAATATAAGTGACCCGGGATGCCCCTTCTGTGTCCCGAGTGGGAGGATTTATAGGGAGCCCTAAACTAAACCAGGGACCCTAGGACCGGGAGGACCCTTTAAGATCCAACAAGGGTCCGCCTGGAATACAAAAAGAGGGACTATCAAACAATATGCTGCACACATAAACAGAAAAGGATCAAACAAGCACATATATCTATATAAATATATCAATCTCGCGAAACTAACTAGCAGAAGTACAGCCAATAAAAGAATGGAGCCCACTGGGTGCTTACTGCAATGGCGTCCACACAAGCCAACACGAGACGAAGGGAAGGCAGCAAGGATGAAGGGCGGGTCGGGCGGGGCCCTCTCCCCTGACACAACGCGGCTCCCGGCCAGTGGCCGGGTTCCGCAGCGGCACCAGCAGCACGGGGGGGAGGGAGGGGGCGGGCCGCAGGATCGCGCCCCGCGCCCAGCCCGCCCCCCCCCCCAAACCGCACCGGAGGGGAAGAAGCTCTCCCGAAGGCTGCCAGCAACGGCCGGCGGCGTCGCAAAACAATGGGTGACCGGGGAAGGGGGAAAAAACACCACCAAGGTGTAAAGGCAAGGGCAGGGCATCCCAACCGGGATCACCAACCCGGAATACCGCCTACTGCTTAGTATGGGGTCTCACGGTGGAGCATAGCTCCTAAAGCACTGTAAGGTGCCGTCTACCCTTGCCCGGACCAGCAGCCTAGCCTAAAAAAGGGGGATAACAGTAGATCCAGGCAGAAATAGACCCAAAGAGGGGGGCCGGGAGTTACCCCAGCTACCTGCAAGGAGGAGACATCCATCTTCTGACTTGCTCGCCGACTGCAGAGATGAAAGACTGGGGAATGAGTGGGAGGTCCCAGGTATTTATGGACCGGGAGGGGCTCCCTTTTTTTCATTACATCACTGCAAGATCGCACTTTACAGGTCGGTATAACCCAAGTGTAATGACAATTCTGAAGCGGGGTGTGTGACATACTTAGAATAGTAAAAGAGGTTGTATGTTTGAAAGAAGCCAAGGGTATTACTGACCTACAGTGAACACAGTGAACAGTGAACACCAGTTATAAAAGAAGGAAAATACCTAGGTCTCTTTTTACTTAACACACATTTTGGATGCGAACACCATAAGCCAGGCCACCTGTGGAAGAAATGCCGGAAACAGTGGGCAGACAAACTTGTTGGGGATCACAGCATCGATGAAGCCTGTCGGCAAAAGGAAGAACTGACGGGGATTAAGCTGGCTGGAGCTGCAGCGTTCCATGAAAAACCAGGAGGGGATCGCGGACGGGGGGCAACCGGCTGAAGCTGCGGTGCTAGATGTAAGACCTGCCGAGGATGGAGCCTGACATCAGAGGGAGGCCAGGTGGATGGAGGCAACTGGATAGAGATGCTCCCACAGCCAAGCCACTGAAGCCACCCATTCTCCCTATACAACTACGGACCTGGTGACAACCAATATGGCCTGATGTTGCCCCCACTCATCTGGTCATAAATCAGATGATGGTTTTAGCAATTCAAATAGCAACTGGAGTGAATTTAATTAAAGCAACCCCATGTTAAAGCAAATTGCGAGACACCTACCCACTAACCTGCTTACACACTCACCTACATTACCTACCTGCCCACACCAACCTGTCCATTCACCTTCCCACCCACCCATCTACTTACCTACTAAAAGGTATTTATTAAAGACCTCCCTACATAAGGTATAATGGTCCTGCGCCACCTAGATAATAGTGGGGTGTAACGTGCCAATCTGGTGTCTCTACATAGATCTGAAGTACAAAAATACACACTGCTTTCCACTGCAAACCAGACAATACCCAGAATCGGCACCAATCACCCCCCAATAATCACCTATTAATCACATGAAAAAATATAAAAAAAAAAAAAATTTATTATCGAATTAAAAACATCACAAACGACATACAATTAAAATGACAAATAGGGCCACAGCAGGGGCATCCCAATTGTAATCTCAATCCTATAATCCATCAAATAATATAATCCACCAAATCCATTAAAGAAGCAATGTTCAAGAAAACTGTGCTTTTGCCAAAGTGATAACAGTGCTATCTAAAGTGCAATAGTGCCAAATAATAAACAATCAATGAGTAAAATGACAGTTAACAAAAGGTAGCTACAAGGAATGAATTCACCTAAGTGTTAGATCTGATATCCCTGCCGTGCCCCACTGGTATCATCACCTAAGGTATTTATTAAATATGCCTAAATATTTATAAATAACATTACAAACCCCAATCATGTATTGCCAATTGATAAAATATAGTACTATAGCAGTCCTTTCCTAAGTGAGTCACAAACTACCTAGGACATGTGTCAAAGGTTATGTAACCAGTGCTCAGATAGAGCTTTACAAGTGGAAATCTACAAAGCATGACCTGTTCATGGCCCTTAAGAAGGGGGTTTGACACTCCTAACCTAGTAGGTACCTCAATCCACACACACCCCAACATTCATATCAGCCGGAATAGTTTGAGAATCTAATGTTGATCGCAATCTTATTTTGGAATTCGGGCCTTAATTAGCATATTTCTGTGAATCTCGATGCACATTATGGTTGGTAATTCCACTTAAACTGGTTCTAAAACAGAGCGCTGTAAATTCACTATGGGAATTGCACAGCTACAACAAAAAATTATAAACAAAAATAACTGTTAAAATATATAAAAATCCCCAAAAAGTTTTAAACCACATAAATACACAGGGGACAAACATATTAAAAAGAAGTGATGGCTGGAACTACCTTCTGATTGTCATAACTATTTATATATGCACTTCTCTCTGCAGGGAATGGCGCTGTTAGGAGCACAGTATATGTGCAAGCACTCCCTATCAATGTCATCAGAACCTCCATGCTGATGCGGCTGCAGTCAGTGATGGAAGTGAGGGTGTGACAGGAGAGCATCAAGAATAGAGGCCCCACCAGTGGGCGGTGACAAAGGCTGGGGTAGGGACAGGATGCTCAGCCGAGCATCCGTGCCAAAGGACTCAACGCTAGCACCCCCCCGCCCGAGAGCGTGCATAATAGTGCAGCATTAGACTAAAATAAAGGAGTAGGAATGGCGACTATCAGATACAGACACATAGTCTAAACCAATCTTATTTCCTAAGAAATATCTAAACAATAAACAAAGCCTAAGAAATTAAGTCAACCGAGTGGTCAGGTTTTATTCTCTAAATAGTACCTAAATAATTAGAACCTAAGAAGTCAACCGGGTAATCAAATTGGTACCCACATAGCCAAATAATGGTCGAGGTACATTGTATAGTGCACGGCTGGGAAGCAAGCATTAGCGTGCGGGTTCTGATGACGTTGACAGAGTGGCATATATAACAGGTATGACATGTTCTGCACAGTCTTCTTCTTTTGTCTCTTGAATTGCTCTATTTACCTTAGCATTTGTGTTTTAGCACATTTTTGTGTGTATTATATATTTTTTTTTCACTTGGATGGATTCGCTTGTGTAAATTTTGGCACAGTATCTTCTTGATCAGCATATCCTTACATAAACTAGAACTTTGTTTATATTTCTGCACCAGAAGTTATTTGCTTTGTTATTACTATTGTATAATTATATTTTTTTGACAAATATCTTTTTGTATGTAGTTTACTAATGCACTTGCACTTTGTTACCACCTGCCTCATCACTTGCTCTTATCTTTATTACTGACTTTTCAGTCAGTCAGGATATTTGCTATTATTTAAACCCCTGGCAATCAGAAGGTAGTTCGAGCCATCACTTATTTTTAATATGTTTGTCCCCTGCGTATTTATGTGGTTCTAACCTATTTGGTGATTTATACATTTAAAAAAGTATTTTTGCTTATTATTTTTTTGTGGTTGTGCAATTCCCATAGTGGATGTACAGGGTTCTGTCCACCCACTCTTTTTTGCATTTGTCATTCTGGTCTCATCCTAGATTTCATTTAAACTAATTCAGGAGGTGTGCCACTACTCTTTGCCTTGTTACTCTCAGAAGCAACTATGTTCTGACAAAAAGGGAGGGGGCAGACATGATGAGGTGAGCTGCTGAATGACAGTTTATGCACTTTGCCCACAGAGTCCCTTTAATCCTCTTCTTTAAATCTTTTCTCATTGAAAAGGTCCAATAACGAATGTTAAACTTGTTATGTCACAATGTGCCAGCTTCACATTCAATGTGGAGTGAGCGGCAAGATGTGCCCTCTCACTGTGCTACACGCATTGTCCAGGGCACTGCTAACTGCCACTAGTGGTGGGCATGAATCAGCATGGGAGTACCCAAGCCATGATGTAGCTCAAGGTTTATCTGGTTACCGGTCATTCCAGCCATAGGCTGTTGTCGGCTCCTTTATGTTGCGGTGGGTGGGGAGGTAACTCCAAACAATGACACACAAGACAAACCAACATAAATGGAGGAGTAGTCGGTAGGGAGAGAACTATATATACCAATAATGTAAATGAATAAGTGATAAATAAAAAAATAAATTCATCCACCCATGTGAGGCTATGCTATAATTAATCCAATAAGCTTTGGCTTACAAACTCCACAGCCCCGATGGTAACATAACTTGTGGTAAAGTAACTACAAGGACATAGTGCTGCAATAGGGGTGCTCGAGAAGAATGAGGCCAGATGTGGTGAGGACTACCCCAGGTGCAGGTGCCAAGTAGTGTCCAAAAGCATGCGCCTGAGTGTGTGAATCAAAGTCCAATGTACTAGATACAGAGGGCAGGCCTGAAGATCTTCAAAGTAAGTATCAGCCTCCAGCCACAGAGAGAAGACAATAATGTTGGTGCATCTAGGCTAAAGGCTGGCCAGCAATCCAAGGCCCAGCTACATAAAGCACAGGTGCCTGCTAACCAAACCCAGCAGGGGCACTTGCTGTTGGCCAATTGTAACACACTGGGCTTTCAGATCTCACAGGAACATGCTAAAAGGCCTAAAAGATCAGATTGAGGTTCTTGAAACTGCTGAAAAATGTGTGCTGCACCCTGCAAAAAAAGTATAAACAGTCATTGGCAACAGGCCTGTGCCCTAGCCTATCTGAATGCCCCAGGGGGCATGCTGATTCAGCTGCCCCCTGGGAAGGCCAGCTGCTGGCCCTGGCATTTTTTGTATTTCAGGACTGGCCACAGTGGGTTTTGTTCTATTTTAAAGGGACTGTAAACCCAATGGCAATAACTTTTCTGTTGCCTGCCCTGTGTGTCTCCTCCATTTCCTGCAGTTCCTGGTAAAAGCTGTAGCAGGTTTTCAAAGTTTGTCCTCCTTTCATTTTTATTTTTCCAGGGCCACGCAAAAAATTGATCTAATAGCCACTCTGTCCCATGCTGCTATTATATGGAAAACAACAAAGGATGGGGGCCCTAGACCAGCCCCCGGGCACCCTGCTAACCGCCGCACACTAAGATATAAATTCAATTAATTATATAAAAGTATGAATTTATTTAATCAAGGCTTAAAAAATGATAGACAAAACATGGAAGGACACATTAAAAAACATTAAGACAATACAGAACACTGGAGGGGAAACCCATAACAATAGCTTATAGTATCTCCTGATAAGGATGAATAAATATATCAAAAGAGGCTCTATTGCTGCTATTATATAACATAATATTCACGTTTTCACCGAGACAAATCACAAGCTTAACATTTGGTGTATCTATGTCATTTATACATCCTCTTTTGTCCAAATGCCGCCCATGTTTTTTCAATTAAATGAGCGATTTTGTAGCCGGTAGACAAGATAGTCTTTTTGGTAAAAAAAAAAAAAAAAAAACGCATATAAAAGTCTGTTGAGTTCAACCTTCCCTCCCCAAGAGTGTGCACATCCACAATTGTTTTTTTTAAAGTTCCTGTGCCCTACATAATTCCCATAACCATTTAAGAATAGCAAAGACTACCAGGTAATCCCACTTGTTAAACCGCACCAACAGCTTTGCACAGTTGGAGAAAAACTCCCCAAAACTCACTTGCCGCATCTGCATGCATGATACTGAATTAAATTACATTTGCTTCTGTATCCACTCAAAGCTGAAACGCCACCTCAGAGATTTTCTCCTGGTAGTGGGCATTTTGGAGCTTTCTTTACCATCATCCCAGCTCCGCTGCTGCCTGGAGAACCCCACAATGCACAGTGGCAGGAAACCCAGCAGCACTTCCACTTTGCAGCCGGCCTGCATTTCCATGGGACGCCATTTTGGTTGTAAAAATACAATTCTGTGATTACTCACCTGTAGAATTGGAATTATACGTATACAGCACGTTCTGTTCCAGAATATTCCTTACACATGGGTAATACATCCACAAGATGGCGCTGGACTGCAGAAAACAGCTTGTGGCTCTCCTCCCGGCTCTATATAAGTCAGGGACCTCCCACAAATTCCCCAGTATTGACAAGCAGTTAACAAGAAGCCGGGAGAACAATAATAAGAATTCAAAAATGAACATATGAACAATCACCATACAGAGGTAACTAAGAATAATGATAACATGGGTGGAATGGAACAGGACGTGCTGTATACATATAATACCAATTCTACAGGTCAGTAATCACAGAATTGAATTATTCTAAGTATACAGCACGTCCTGTTCCAGAATATTCCTTACACATGGGACATCCAATAGCAGTGTCCGTAAGGTAGGGTGGGATCCCCAAAAAGTAATAGCGGGCAATTTAAACCACTGCCGCCTGCAGAACTTTGCGACCAAAAGCAGCATCAGCTGAGGCCCTAACATCAACCTTGTAAAACTTAGAAAAAGTATGAACAGAAGACCAAGTAGCAGCCTTGCAAACTTGCTCAACAGAAGCTTGGTGCTGAAAAGCCCATGAGGCACCAATAGCATGAGTAGAATGAGCAGTAAGGCGGAAGGGAGGATTCTTCCCCTTAGCAGAATAGGCCTGTACCAGAGCCTGTTGGATCCACTTGCTGATAGTGGACTTAGCCGGAGCCAGACCCTTCTTAGGTCCAGACGGGAGCACAAAAAGAGCATCAGTCTTCCTGAAGGATTCAGTAGCTACCAAATAGAACTTCAGAGTCCTGACCACATCCAGAGAGTGTAAAACCCGCTCCTTAGGGTTACTAGGATTAGGGCACAGAGAAGGCAAAACAATGTCCTGATTGAGATGAAAAGCAGACACCACCTTGTCCTGATGTCTCTCAAAGTAAGGGGGTTTAAAGGAAAGCACCGCCTAACAGAGGTGATGGCCACCAAAAAGACTACCTTAAGCGTCAAAATGGACAAAGGGGCCTCACGCAAGGGCTCAAAGGGAGACCCCTGCAAGGCAGATAAGACCAAGTTCAAATCCCAGACTGGTAACATAGGCTTACGTGGGGGACGCACATGAGTGACCCCCTGGAAGAAGGTCTTAACCAAACGATGGTGAGCAAAAGATCTTTGGAAGAAAATGGCCAAGGCAGAAACATGACCTTTAAGGGTACTAAGTTGAAGACCCAAATCCAAACCATGTTGCAGAAACTCCAGAATCCTAGGGGCAGAAAACACCCGACAGGGAAACGAATTAGACTCACACCAGTCAACATAAGCATGCCATACCTTATAGTAGATGGAGGACAAGGACTTCTTCCTAGCCCTAATCATGGTATTAACAACAGAGGCAGGCAGCCCCTTTTCCATCAAGATGGAGGTTTCAGCAGCCAGGCCGTTAAATGCAGCGTTTGAAAATTGGGATGGCGTAGCTGCCAGAGTGAGCAGGTCTGGAACCTTGGGAAGGGCGTACTTATCTACTGCCAACTGCACTATGTCAGCGAACCACGCTTTTCTTGCCCAACAGGGGGCCACCAGGATGTTCGGCACCCCTTTCTGGGATATGTTGCGCAGCACCCTGCCCAGCAGAGGAAACGGAGGGAACACATAAAGGAGCTGAAAGTTCTGCCAAGACATTGCTAGTGCATCCATGGCCAAGGCCAGAGGGTCCTGGGAAAGAGACAAAGGCTGGAAGCTTGTGATTGTGGTGGGACGCAAACAGATCCACATCCGGCTGACCCAACGGTGGCACAGGGAGCGAAACACCCTGCTGCTGAGGGACCATTCCCCCAGGCGAGAAGTCCCCCTGCTGAGGGAGTCTGCCTCCAGATTCTCCACTCCCGTGATGTACACTGCCGAGATGCAGGGAACATTCTCCTCCGCCCAGGACAGTATCACAGACACTTCCTTGAGGGCCCTTTTGCTCCGGGTCCCTCCCTGATGATTGATGTAGGCAACCGCCGTCTGGTTGCCGGGCGGGCCTGCACAACCCTCCCGCCTCCTGAGGGCCCCACTTACCCTGGAATTTCAGAGATTTCCAGAAACCCCCCAAACCTGTGAAACTGGTATCTGTGGTGACTGTCTCCCAGCACAGAGCCAGAGAGGATCTGCCCACAACCAGGTTCCTTGAGTCCAGCCACAACGAGAGAGACCGCTTGACCAGAGGGAACAGAACAAACACCTGATCCAGGGACACCGGGTCCCGTTCCCAAACTGACAAAAGATGAAGTCCTCTGCCCCTACCCCAATGGTCTCCACGGGCCCCAGTAAAAGAGACTCCACGGTTAGTTCTGGAACCACGAAAGGATGGGAGAAAGGTACCTGTCCCCCAAAAAGACTGAGATGGCCTCCTGCGTTGAAGTAAGCTACCACCCTTAGCAAACAAATCGAAGCGTTCCCCAAAGAGATGCAGGCCCTTGAAGGGGAAACCAGTGAGAGCCTTCTTAGCAGCATTGTCAGCCACCCACTGATGTAGCCAGACAGAGCGGCGTATAGCCACCAACAGGGCAGAAGTCCTACCGCACATTTTAATGGCATCATCCATGGCAGAGAGGATATATGCAATAAATTCCTCACAAAACAGGAGAGATCTATACTCTTCTCTACTCGCATCCTCAGATGCCCCATCCAAAAATACCATTTTAAATATTCTTCACTTAATGGGTTAACTCACCGCCAGGTGATGTAGTGCAGAGAGGAAGTCTTGTAACGAGCCCCCTTCCGGCCTATATATACCTGGTACCTCCCTTCAATCACCAGTATATTAAAAAAGCAGAAAGACAAGGTACCAGTATTCCACCGGTAACCTCAAAATCAATTTGATATAAATAAAAAGCTTCACCATATAAAGGCTTCGGAAATACCGAAAAGGGTGGGAGTGAAGCGGGGTGTGTGGCACACCAACAATATCCATTTTTCAGGTGAGTACTCACAAAATGGTATTATTCTTGGTGTGCCACACACCCCGCTTCACTTTTAAATATTCTTCACTTAATGGGACATCCAAAAGCAGTGTCCACAAGGGATGGGCATCTCAAGGCCAGGTGAAGCATAACTTAAATGACTGCAGTCTGCAGAACTTGGCGGCCAAAAACAGCATCCGCTGAGGCTCGCACATCAACTTTGTAAAACTTAGAAAAAGTATGAACAGAAGACCAAGTGGCGGCCTTACAAACTTGTTCAACAGAAGCTTGGTGCTGAAAAGCCCAAGACGTCCCAACGGCGCGAGTAGAATGAGCGGTGATACGAAAAGGGGGAACTCTTCCCTTAGCAGAATAGGCCACAGTAACGGCCTGACGTATCCATTTGCTACTGGAAGATTTGGCTGGTGCCAAACCCTTCTTAGGCCCATGGGGCACAACAAAAAAGGAATCCGTCCTACGAAAAGGAGACGTGATAATCAAGTAGTACTTAACACAGCGTACTACATCCAAACAATGCAAAACCCTCTCTTTGTCATTCTTAGGATTAGGACACAAGGAGGGAAGAACAATATCTTGGTTCAAATGAAAAGCAGAAACAACCTTAGGAAGAAAGTCTGGCTTGAACTGAAAGACCACCTTATCCTGATGCCTTTCAAAGTAAGGCGCCTGGATAGACAAGGCCGCCAACTCCGAGACACGCCGGACTGAAGTGATCGCCACCAAGAAGACAATCTTCTGAGTCAGGGTAGACAAATCAATGTCTTGCAAAGGCTCAAAAGGAGGAGCCTGAAGAGCAGAAAGAACCAAATTCAAATCCCAAACCGGGAGTAATGGTTTCCTGGGAGGCCGCACATGCGTAACCCCCTGGAAAAAAGTTTTTACTAAAGGCTTAAGCGCAACACGTTTCTGAAAAAAGATAGATAAGGCAGAGACCTGCCCTTTCAACGTACTTAGCTGGAGACCAGAGTCCAGCCCTGATTGTAAAAACTCCAGAATCCTGGAGACCAAAAAGACCCTACAAGGAAAAGATCTTATCTCACACCAAGCGATATAGGCTTTCCAAGTCCTATAGTAGGTGATGGAAGAAGACCTCTTCCGGGCACTGATCAGAGTCTTAATGACTGAATCAGAAAGACCCTCCTCCTTCAGGATGGAGGTTTCAGCAGCCAGGCCATCAAACCCAGCGCTGGTAAATTGGGGCAACACAATTGACCCTGAGTGAGCAGAACGGCCCGAAGAGGCAGAACGAACTGGTCCACTGCCAGCCGAACGATGTCTGCGAAGCTCACTCGTCTTGGCCACCTTGGGGCCACGAGAACGGCGGACACCTTTTCCAGAGCCAACTTCTGAAGCACCCTGCCCAGCATGGGCATCGGAGAAAACAGGTATAGAAATCCCAGAACTCCCCAGCTCAGGGACATGGCGTCCACTGCCAGAGCCAGAGGAACCTGGGAGAGCGACACGAAGTTCGGGAGCCTGCGAGAGGCAAACGGGTCCACCTCCGGGGTCCCCCATCGGAGATACAGTGAGCAAAACACCCGAGGATGGAGAGCCCATTCCCCCAGACAGGGAGAGCCCCTGCTCAACCGGTCCGCTAACTGGTTCTTCATCTCTGGAAAGAAAACAACCGCTGTTTGATTGCCTGGACGCACCTGGACCGGGAGGCCCAGAATGTGCTGAGTCAGGAGAACAAGCACCCGACGGATAGTTCTCAGCTTCAGCATATTGGTGGGTAAGTGGGCCTTCTGAGGTCCCCACTGCCCCTGAAACTGCAGCTCCCTCCAGAATCCGCCCCATCCCGACAGACTGGCGTCCGTGGTGACAATCCTCCAAAGGAGGGTCAGGAACAACCTGCCCTACACCAGATTGGTCGAGACCAACCACCACAGGAGGGACTGCCGGACCCAGGAGGACAGCTGGAAGAACTGATCCAGCAACCGAGGCTGCTGGACCCAAGACGCTAACAGAAAAAGCTGAAGCATTCTCGTGTGAATTTGGGCAAATGGAAGAAACACTCTGTGTTGATGAGAGCCCAGGCCGGGACGAACCGACCCATCTTTCTCGGGGACTGCGAAAAGATTGGAGTATAAACCGAGGCCCAACTCTAAGCGCGGCACCGGCCGGATGACCGCCATCTCTCACAGATTCCTTACCGACGCCAGGAGCCCCTGCGTGGCCAAAGGAACGATGGGCACCCGAGACCGAAGGAACCGTGAAGGAGGGTGAGACTCGATTTCCAGGACGTAACCGGCCGACACTACCTCCTGGATCCATCTGCCTGGAACCAATTGGCTCCAAACCTGGGAGAGGTGTCGCAATAGTCCCCCCACCCACAAGGGTGAGGGCAGCCCCTCATTGCTGAGAGGGCTTATCAGCAGGTTTGGGCTTGGAGCCCCAGGACTGAGTGGGCCGGCCACGGCCCCTCCCCCGAGTCCAACCTGCACCTCTGGTAGCGGGAGAGGAAGCCCCCTTGCCCGCTCTGAATCCTCGAAAGGAAGGCCTACCGGAACCTGCCCCCCTAAAGGGGCCACGAGGCCTCTTGCGTTGTGGCATCTTACCACCCCTTGCGACTGAATCAATTTTCTCCCCAAACAGACGTAACCCCAAAAAGGGGAGAGCTGTGAGCACTTTCTTAGAAACTGCATCCGCCGACCACTGACGCAGCCACACTGACCGGCGAATAGCCACCAGCATAGCCGCTGCCTTGCTACTCATAGCCAGCGCATCGTCCTGAGCGGATAGGACATAGGACACAAAAGATTCACACTGCTTAAGCGCAGTAAACTGTTTACAAGCGGGATTAAGATCCTTGTATAGCCCCTGAATTAAAGACTTAATCGCCAATAGAAGAAGGGCTGAAGCACACACCGGGCGCAATGCTGACCCGGAATAAATAAAACCATGGCGTGCGTATTGGTCAATCCGACGATCTTCTCCATCTTTAGGGACAGTAGTCTCAGCAGACTGTACCATGGCCGTGCTGGAGAGCCCTAGCACAGGGGTATCGACGTCAGGAGGGACAGACCAAAGCTTTACCAACTCTGGCGGAAAAGGATAACGCTTATCCCAACTGGAAGGGATAGCAGATAACCGCGTGGGATGTTCCCATTGCCTAAGGACCACCCTCTCAAAGTGGTGTTGTCTGGGAAAAACCCAACGCGGCTGAGGTTCTTTAAACAACTGACCCTTTGGCAGGGTGACAGCCTCAGGTGGATCCAAATTCAAAATTTTAAACATTTGAGCCAGAATGGAGGGAGTGTCAAAAACAACCCCCTCCGACCAATCGCCAATCGCATCAGCCTCAAGCTGATCTGCAGGCTCATCTGACTCCAACAGGAAATCTTTCATCGGACCATTCCACAGGCTCACATAACTCGTCCTGTGGAGCCGAAGGTACCGGAGTCAGGTGCCTCCGTTTTGCAGCGGCCTTTAACCCTGCTTTAACGGGCACTACTTTCTGGGGGCTGGCCGACCGTGCCGCCACCTCGGACTGCGAATCCCCACTTTTGACGATGTCATGCGGGGTCCGGAACAGGGAGGGCGAGGTAGGCGATGATGAAGGATGCGATGGGCCCGCAGCCGAAGCAACGGACTGGCGCGCAATAGTCTGCTTTGCACAAGGGATGCAGATAAAGACATCATCAGCTGGGAGTAGAGCCCCACAACTTACACACCCCCCGAATGGCTCAGAAGAACCGTTTCTGGCAATAACGGAAGCCTCCATATGGTGATTTATGGTATTCGCAATATTTGGGCAACATAGAGCCGGAGGGCCACCATAAACAGGGATCCCGGGATCTGTAAGGCAAGAAAACCACAATCAGATCCTCACATGTGTGCAGCAACCATATATACATGGCACCAAAGTGCCTATAAAAATGAGCAAAAGTCATGCCCCCTAATAAAAAATAACTCCCCACCATATCTATATACCACCAAGGTGGGGCCGCTTACCTGGACAGACCGAGCGCCGCAGCCGGAGAGCGAGACAGCAGCCAGCAGCCGCAGCACAGGAGAAAACGAAACCAAATGTGGCCGCGCGCCCCACGTGACTTCCCCTCTGAAAGGAAGTGAAGCTGGGGCCGCCGCATGACGCCACCGCAGGCGCCACGCCCCCGTCGCCGCGTCACCGAACCCCGGCTACCTGTAAGCAGGAGACTTCAATCTTCTGTCTTGTCGTCAAGCAGAGAGAAAAATACTGGTGATTGAAGGGAGGTACCAGGTATATATAGGCCGGAAGGGGGCTCGTTACAAGACTTCCTCTCTGCACTACGTCACCTGGCGGTGAGTTAACCCATTAAGTGAAGAATATTTAAAAGTGAAGCGGGGTGTGTGGCACACCAAGAATATACACTTAAGCACCCCAGTAATGGCAATAGTCGTAATAGCAGAGGCACAAACCGGGCGCAGTGCCATCCCCACACAGGCAAAGGCATGACAGGCCAGTTGGTCCAAACACCGGTCCTCGGCATCTCGCAGGGTAGTAGTGTCAGGAGAATGCATGACAGATGTATTGGACAACCCTAAAATGGGCGTATCCACCTCGAGAGGACATGACCAATGCTTAACAACATCAGCAGGAAAGGGATACCTCTTGTCCCAACTCTTAGGCACCCCGGGCAGCTTGCTAGGCTGTTCCCATTCTTTGAGCACTAGATTATTAAAGTGAGACTGCTCAGGAAACTCCCAGCATGGCTTAACCGTATGAAAAAGCTCACCCTTCTGCTGCGGAGCCACTGCCAGGGGAGAAATACAAAGCACTTCAAATATGTGACTCAGCAATCTGTCAGTGTCATCAGGGGACCACGGGTCTTCCCCAAAGGGAGTCCCAGTACCACCGACCTGAGAGTAAGGGCCCTCATCTTCCTCAGGGAAGAGGGAAACCGCAGGCGATAAATGCCGCTTCTTAGCAGAAGCCTTACGCAGGGCAGACCCAGCAAGATGTTTCTCAATGCTGGCCACCCGTGCAACTAAATCAGGTTGAGACTCCCCACTAGTATGCCCCGCAGTGGGGGTAAGATGTAAGCGTGGGAGGGGGGTGAGGCCAGAGGGGGTGCACCACCAGGCCCAGTAACAGACAGCCCAGACTGCAGCGCAAGTACCTGCGCCCAGCAGGGTACACACACCCTGACATCATCACTAATAGGGGATACACAACACATAGCCGGGCTTGTCCCGAAGGAACCCCAGGCCCATTATCCCCAGAAGCCTCCATATGGTGATTTGAATGGAACAATAGGCCAGTAAGGGTTAACGCTAAAGAGCTACCCGGGATGCGCCAAGAACCGCTAGGGAAGTGAGGGAAAATGGCCGGGAGAAACCACAGTGCTGAAGTATTCACCCTCCTGGAAGACATAATTGTCAGAAATCGTCGCTTACCTGGGCCCCGTTCCAGCGCTGGTCGTGGGTGGCCGGGTGCGGCAGCTGTGTCTGCTCGGCGGCCGCGCCCCCTGCTGTTCCGGCCGGCGGCCCCGGCTCCTGTACACGTACACGTGCTCGCGCACGCGCGCGAGCACGTTCTGCTTATGTCCTCCGGCGGCGCTGCTCTCAGCGTGGCCGCGAGGGGAAAGTTATTAGCTCAGCGGGGTGGGGGGAATGCCGTGCAGGGACAGGGCCAATGAGCCCTAGTATTGTTCCTTGGGCCAATGAGCCCAGCTGGAGTATAGTCAGGCCAATCCTGGCCTGGATCATAAATGCACCAATCACTCTCACCCTCCTCTCTGTCTCTCCCTATAAAAGCAATTCCCCCTCAGTTGGGAATTGCCTGTGATAGTGCCTTGAACCTAGTAGCTGCTTGTCTCTTGTGATTGTTCTGAACTCCCGTTGCCGACCACCGCCTGTCTTGACTATCCCCGATCTGTGTTCCTGTTGCCGACCTTCGCCTGTGTTTGACCATCCCCGATCTGATCTCCTGTTGCCGACCTCTGCTTGATCCTCGACCACGAATTGTCCAACCCTATTGTACCGCTGCCATCTCAGAACTTCCGTTGCTGACCCTAAGCCTGTTTGGACTTCCGTTATACGCTCAGCGATTGGGCTACTCAGTACCACTTCCAGCCACGGGTTCTCCAGGCCTCTGAACAGTAAGACTCCAATCTTTGAGCCATTGAAGTCCTGGGGGCAACCGATCCCGGGCAGGCGTGTTCTGCGTCCCGGCATGCGGGGGCTCCTATAGGTGAAGCTGGCTGCGGAGATTGGGGGTTGAGGTCTTACCGAGAGGGCTGGAGTTATCTAAGTGGATTGCTGTAGTACCCGGAGCGTGACATTATCACAGGCCAAAAGATGGATGACCTGGTACAGCAGGTACAAGCTATGGCTACGGCGATAAACCAGCTCGCTCAAAGAGTGGCCACTCAGGAATCTCGTCAGTTACCGGCATCCTCTGTACCACCTCATATCTCAGAACCAAAGATTCCACTGCCTGAAAAGTTTTTTGGAGAACGAGCAAAATTTTCCAATTTTAAGAATGCCTGCGAACTGTATTTCAAGCTGAGACCCATCTCCTCAGGCACTGAGTCCCAACGAGTAGGCCTAGTAATTTCTCTGCTTCAAGGAGACCCGCAGTCCTGGGCCTTTAGTTTACCATCTCATGATTCTGCCCTACAATCCGTTACAGCATTCTTTAATGCTATGGGCGTTTTATATGCTGATCCTGATCAACAATCTACGGCAGAGAATAGGCTTCGGGCCTTAAGACAAGGACGGAATTCGGCTGAAGATTATAGTGCTGAATTCCGCCGCTGGGCCATTGAATCGAGGTGGAATGATCCCGCTCTGAGTAGTCAGTTCAGGGTGGGACTGTCGGAAAGCATCAAGGATGCTTTGGTCAATTTTCCTCCACCCGCAGACCTCGACCAATTAATGCAGGTCTCCATTAAAATAGACAGGCGTCTTAGAGAGAGGGCTAGGGAGAGAGCCAGGGCTCCCACGTCCTTCAGGTCCCTCCAGCGTCTTAGTTCCCCGGCTACCCGTGGGGAAAATACCTCATCTCCTTCCCAGGAAGAACCCATGCAATTAGGGAGAACCCGGTTATCCCAAGAGGAAAAGCAGTGTAGGTGATCCAAGGGGTTATGCCTATATTGTGGGAACTCGGGACATTTCGCAGGTTCCTGTCCCAACAAGGGGAGACCGGCGGAAAACTTCCGCACCCAGACCAGGTAGAGAGTACTGATCTGGGTGAGTCAGTTTGCAACTCTCGCCAAAATAAAATGTTAGTGCCCATTGACCTGTCTTGGGGTTCTTCCAAGCAAACAGTTTCCGCCTTTATCGACAGTGGTGCGGCGGGAAACTTTCTGGACAGGAGTATGATCTCCCTTTTAGGTATCCCTTTAGTTCCTCTTGAAAGATCCCTACAAGTTTTGGCAATCAATGGGAAGGCCATCCAGGGGGGACCTATAAACACCAAGACCCCACCTCTTCGGTTAATTGTTGGCTCTTCCCACTCTGAGTTCTTAGAATTTTTCATCTTCGACTGTCCTGAGACTCCGGTGGTTTTGGGATACCCCTGGTTACAACTCCACAACCCGGTGTTAGATTGGCGGGTTGGAGAATTGATCAAGTGGAGTGACCATTGTAAAAATCACTGCTTTACTACAGGCCTTAGAAGTGTGCAAGTTTTACCTCAGGGATTACCTCAACCATACGCAGACTGGGTTGATGTCTTCTCTGAATGTTCTGCGGATACCCTTCCTCCACATCGGTCTTATGACTGCCCTATTGACTTTCTTCCTGGGACGATTCCCCCGAGGGGAAAAATTTATAATCTTACTCTGCCCGAAGAGCAAGCAATGAGGGAGTACATCACCGAAAATTTAAGGAAGGGATTTATTCGCCCCTCTACCTCGTCTGCCGGGGCTGGATTCTTTTTTGTAGAGAAAAAAGATGGCGGCCTGAGACCATGCATAGATTATCGAGTCTTGAATAAGATCACTGTTAAGAACCGATACCCCTTGCCCTTGATCGGGGATCTGTTCAATCAAGTCACAGGGTCCCAAATTTTTTCCAAGTTGGATTTAAGAGGGGCTTACAATCTGATTCGCATCCGACAGGGGGATGAGTGGAAAACCGCATTTAATGTGAAAGACGGCCATTACGAGTACCTGGTCATGCCTTTTGGTCTTTGTAACGCGCCAGCCGTTTTTCAAGATTTTTTTTACGATATATTCGGAGAGTATCTCGGTAGATTTGTGGTCATATACTTAGACGATATTCTCATTTTTTCTAATTCCTTGTTGGAGCATAGACGTCATGTTAAGTTGGTACTACAAAAATTAAGAGAGAACAACTTATTTGCTAAACTTTCTAAATGCGTGTTTGAAGTCACCACAGTTCCTTTCTTAGGGTATATTATTACCAACCAGGGTTTAGAGATGGACGCGGGGAAAGTTTCGGCGGTTCAGGATTGGGTTCAACCCAAGACCTTAAAAGAATTGCAGCGTTTTCTAGGTTTTGCTAATTTTTATCGGCGGTTCATCAAAGGCTTCTCTCATGTTGTTGCACCTCTTACCAATCTTACCCGCAAGGGGGCCTTTACTGCTAACTGGTCTCCCTCTGTCTGTGAGGCCTTCCTGACCTTGAAGCGGGCCTTCACTTCGGCACCAGTGTTAATTCACCCAGATATTCGTAAGGCCTTCATTGTTGAAGTAGACGCTTCAGAGCTGGGAGTGGGTGCAGTTTTGTCGCAATATTCTGGTAACCCTGAGCGTCTTCATCCATGCGCTTATTTTTCACGAAAATTCAGTACCGCGGAGCAAAATTATGATGTCGGTAATAGGGAACTATTAGCTATTAAACTGGCTTTTGATGAATGGCGACACTGGCTGGAGGGTTCATTACATCCTATTACTGTGTATACCGATCACAAAAATCTTGAATACATTGGGTCTGCCAAGAGATTGAACTCTCGTCATGCACATTGGTCATTATTCTTCTCGCGTTTCAATTTTATTATTACTTTCAAGCCGGGTGTAAAAAATACTAAAGCGGATGCTCTATCTCGCATGTTCGGTGAATGTAAGGATCGGGGTGATACTGGTGACCCGATTCTACCTATGGGTTGTGTGGTCGGGGCATTACTTCCTGATCTCTCTAACACCTTGGGGCCGTTTCAAGACCAGTCTCCTAGTGATGTTCCCTTGGGATGCCAGTTTGTACCGCCACATTTGCGTTCGGATGTAATTCGCGAATTTCACGATGCTAAAACTGCTGGTCATGTGGGTAACCGAAAAACCTTTATGCTTGCCCGTCGCCATGTATGGTGGCCAACCATGAGACGCGATATTACTGCCTTTATCAACGCTTGTGCTGTTTGTGCTCGAAGTAAAGGGGTTCACAAGGCTCCCAGTGGCGGTCTAGTTCCTCTTGAAATCCCTGCTGAACCTTGGACTCATATTTCTATGGATTTTATTGTAGATTTGCCTTTATCACACGGGAATACTGTTATTTGGGTGGTCGTAGATCGTTTCAGTAAGATGGCACACTTCATTCCTTTGGCTAAACTTCCTTCTGCACCAGAGCTTTCTCGATTATTTACTTCACACATTTTTCGTATTCATGGTATTCCGTCCAATATAGTCTCTGATCGGGGCGTCCAATTTACTTCCCGTTTTTGGAAACATTTCTGTTCGCGGCTGGGTATACAGATCTCTCTTTCGTCTGCCTACCATCCCCAGTCCAATGGGCAGACGGAAAGAACTAATCAAACTTTGGAACAGTACTTAAGGTGTTATGTCTCTGATGCCCAAGAACAATGGGCAGAATTTATTGATTTCGCCGAATTTGCTTACAATAATGCGCCTAGTGAGAGTACCAAGATATCGCCTTTTTATTGTAACTTAGGGAAAAATCCTAGAGCTTCTTCCCTTTCAGGGTCACCTTCCAACTTGCCGGCGTTGGAGGAGTGGCTTCAAGAACGGAAGAATATCTGGACACATGTTCAGGAAATTCTTAAAACCACTAGTTTGAGATATAAGAGATTTGCTGATCGTCGCAGGTCGCAGGAACCAGCTCTGCAGGTGGGTGATCTAGTTTGGGTCTCCACCAAAAATATTGCGCTCCGTCAACCCTCTAGTAAATTAGGTCCCAAGTTCATTGGACCTTATCCTATTATCAGGAAGTTGAATAACGTGTCTTTTAAAGTTCAACTCCCACCGACTATGAAAATACCCAATTCTTTCCACGTTTCGCTGTTAAAACCAGCTAAGAACACGCCTCCAGCTGGTCCTTCGCCGATTCTTGTTGATAATGAGCCAGAATATGAAGTGAATAGGATCTTAGATTCACGTAAAGTGCGCAATTCTTTACAATATCTGGTCGACTGGGTTGGCTATGGTCCGGAGGAAAGATGTTGGGTGGCAGCAAGAGATGTGCATGCCAGTGCCCTTGTGAAAAAGTTTCATTGTGACAATCCGGGAAAGCCTGGTAAGGGTCCGGAGGCCCCTCGTGAAGGGGGGGGGGGTAATGTCAGAAATCGTCGCTTACCTGGGCCCCGTTCCAGCGCTGGTCGTGGGTGGCCGGGTGCGGCAGCTGTGTCTGCTCGGCGGCCGCGCCGGGCAGCGGCTGCTTCTGCCGGCGTGCGCGCGCCCCCTGCTGTTACGGCCGGCAGGGGGGTGAGGCCAGAGGGGGTGCACCACCAGGCCCAGTAACAGACAGCCCAGACTGCAGCGCAAGTACCTGCGCCCAGCAGGGTACACACACCCTGACATCATCACTAATAGGGGATACCCCACACACAACACATAGCCGGGCTTGTCCCGAAGGAACCCCAGGCCCATTATCCCCAGAAGCCTCCATATGGTGATTTGAATGGAACAATAGGCCAGTAAGGGTTAACGCTAAAGAGCTACCCGGGATGCGCCAAGAACCGCTAGGGAAGTGAGGGAAAATGGCCGGGAGAAACCACAGTGCTGAAGTATTCACCGTCCTGGAAGACATAATTGTCAGAAATCGTCGCTTACCTGGGCCCCGGTGGGCCGGGTGCGGCAGCTGTGTCTGCTCGGCGGCCGCGCCGGGCAGCGGCTGCTTCTGCCGGCGTGCGCGCGCCCCCTGCTGTTACGGCCGGCGGCCCCGGCTCCCGTACACGCGCGCGAGCACATTCTGCTTATGTCCTCCGGCGGCGCTGCTCTCAGCGTGGCCGCCGGGGGAAAGTTATTAGCTCAGGTGGGGTGGGGGGAATGCCGTGCAGGGACAGGGCCAATGAGCCCTAGTATTGTTCCTTGGGCCAATGAGCCCAGCTGGAGTATAGTCAGGCCAATCCTGGCCTGGATCATAAATGCACCAATCACTCTCACCCTCCTCTCTGTCTCTCCCTATAAAAGCAATTCCCCCTCAGTTGGGAATTGCCTGTGATAGTGCCTTGAACCTAGTAGCTGCTTGTCTCTTGTGATTATTCTGAACTCCCGTTGCCGACCACCGCCTGTCTTGACTATCCCCGATCTGTGTTCCTGTTGCCGACCTCTGCTTGATCCTCGACCACGAATTGTCCAACCCTATTGTACCGCTGCCATCTCAGAACTTCCGTTGCTGACCCTAAGCCTGTTTGGACTTCCGTTATACGCTCAGCGATTGGGCTACTCAGTACCACTTCCAGCCACGGGTTCTCCAGGCCTCTGAACAGTAAGACTCCAATCTTTGAGCCATTGAAGTCCTGGGGGCAGCCAATCCCGGGCAGGCGTGTTCTGCGTCCCGGCAAGCGGGGGCTCCTATAGGTGAAGCTGGCTGCGGAGATTGGGGGTTGAGGTCTTACCGAGAGGGCTGGAGTTATCTAAGTGGATTGCTGTAGTACCCGGAGCGTGACAATAATCAACATTCTCATGAGAATAAGGCAGTTAGAAAAAACTTTTAGAAAAAAATCACCCCATCGGGGTTACTTACGGACCGCAGAGAGCCAAGCAGCACGCAGCAAGGAGATAAAATGGCGTCCGCAGACCTCGAGGGGCAGGCCGTGGAGTTATGAGTTAAATGCATCATTCACAGGGCCCGCCCCCCCCCCGAAGAGCGTGAAACGCGCCCACGTGATCCGCCCGGCCAATAGCGGCCCAGCAGCTCTGAGGTGAATGGGGCTGCCAGGCGCAGAGCGCAGTAAAAAGCATGGCGGCATTCGTATTATAAAGTTACAAGCACTAAAACATGTCAGAGTGAAATACAGTGTTCAACCATGAGGGTGGATGGGGAATGAATAGGGTTTAACTGCAGAGAATAACCTGGCAAAACCCATGAGGCAGTGGGGGCATCCCAAAAAGGCTCACCATTAGCCTAAACCGCCTACCCTGTTATAGCAGGGACTGCGGTAGGAGCCTAGCTCCTCAGCACCATTGGTGCTTGCTAACCTACCTTCACCCGAATCTTAAAAGCCAAGGCTGAGAGGCAGTAAATGAGACGGAACGGGTGGGAATAGTCTTGCAGGGCCGCAGGCATATAAGCCCCGCTCACCTGCGCCACAGAGAACTATCTTCTGTCTTCGCAGTCCAGACTGCAGAAAGAACTGGGGAATTTGTGGGAGGTCCCTGACTTATATAGGGCCAGGAGGAGCCACAAGCTGTTTTCTGCAGTCCAGCGCCATCTTGTGGATGTATTACCCATGTGTAAGGAATATTCTGGAACAGGACGTGCTGTATACTTAGAATATTGACCAGAGCAGGAGTTACTAAACGGACAAATTTTTATGTGCAGCAATCTGAATTTTCCTGGGGAGGGATGCATATGATCACGGTTTCTTCTAACCAGGTTAAACTAAATACAATACATTTTTAAAGGAAAGGTATTTATTCTCATTGGCAATTATTCTTATTGTGAGCCAAGAAGACAGCAATGTGTAATGTGCCCTTGTAAGAAATAGAGGATCCACTAAAAAATACAATTCTGTGAGTACTCACCTGTAGAATTGTTTTCTTGTTTCACTTATTCCTTACGTCTGGGACATCCAAAAGCAGTGTCCGTAAGGTAGGGTGGGATCCCCAAAAAGCAACGGTGGGCAGTTCAAACCACTGCCGCCTGAAGAACCTTGTGGCCAAAAGCAGCATCAGCTGAGGCCCTAACATCAACCTTGGAAAACTTGGAAAAAGTATGAACAGAAGACCAAGTTGCGGCCTTACAAACTTGTTTAACAGAAGCTCGGTGCTGAAAAGCCCAAGAGGCACCAATAGCACAAGTAGAATGAGCAGTAAGACGGAAGGGAGGATCCTTCCCCTTAGTAGAACAGGCCTGCACCACCGCCTGACGGATCCACTTGCTGATAGTGGATTTAGCCGGAGGCAAACCCTTCCTAGACCCAAAAGTGAGAACAAACAGAGCATCAGACTTCCTAAAAGTCTCAGTAGCAACCAAAGAGAACTTCAGAGCCCTGACCACATCCAGAGAATACAGAGTCCGCTCCTTGGAATTAGCAGGATTAGGACACAATGAAGGCAAGACAATCCCCTCGATTCAAAGAGCCAAAGTTAATTGATTTCGTATCGAGAATCGTAAGTTTGGGTGGGTGTTTGTCATTTTTTCCTGTTTTTTTGGCCATTTCCGACTCGCACGAGCCTACGTACGAATGCGTATATGCTCTTACGATCAGCGGAAGTTCGTTCCTAAATTTTAGGATCAAAACGTAAAACTTAGGATGAAATCCTAAAACTTACGATCAAAACGTAAAACTTAGGTTAATTGGATGTGTTTAGGTGTGATTCAGAGAAACCTCTAAATGCGTTTTAAAAGAAAGCCACAGCCGACACCTTTTAGCAGCCGGATTGCTGTTCGTGAACAGGTTTTTTGGCTATGTGGAGGAGTCTGCGCGTCTTGTGCTCCAATGAACTGCATGTATCAGCATGGCCGAGGCCATAAATTGTATGGCAATGCATACCTGATTCATGTATGCCTTATAAAAGCATTTTAATGTGGACCTTAATTAGTCCTTTGCATGTAAACCTTTATTTTGCAATATATTTGCGTTAATTAAAGAAACTTATGTCCTTTGTTATTTATTTTAAAATTGAGGTCCTAGAATAATATTTTTAGATTGCATTTATTGGTGTAGTTGTTTACCTTTGCTTTGTTTAATTATTTAAGCACATCTTTGGTCAGATGCATCACACTTACTGAGGAGAGGAGAGCGGGATAAAGTGCAGGATGTGGGTTACTGCTGTATTTTGCACAGACACAGCAGAGCTGGGGGCATGGAAAGGTCAGAAATCAAAGAATCCAGAGCAACACAGTCACAAGGCCCTTTCTGTTGGCAGGCTGCCCGATAATACCTGAGCCGCCATCTTGGCTGTTTCTAGGCTCATAACATGCAGAAGTTGCTGGGTGTTTTTTAATATTTGGGAGCAATCTGTATGTAGAGGGTGTGGGTAACCACACTAAAAATTTTAAGTTGTACCATTTGAAGCCAAAATATTAAAATTAAATCCACAAGTAAAAAATGCAAGTTAACTAAAAATTAAACAAAGTAAGATTTACTTATGCAAATGCATTCATTAATGGTTGGTTACTAAAAAATGAATGAAATAAAGAAAAATAAAAGACCAAATATTTAGAATGCACTTTAATGAGGTAAGTTTGTAGTGCGGAGCCGCAAGATCAGAAGGATTTACGTCCAGACAAAAAAGGAAAAAGGGCAAAACCAATGTTGCAACCTGAGAAATGAAACGGAAAATTCAGGATGGAAACTGACATAGGTCTGATTCGCGAACTGCCATACGAACGGACGTATATTTTAGGATAGAAACGTATTTGCTTATTGAATCACTCGCAAGTTCATAGGAACGCACGAGCGGACGTGAAAAATAGGATGATCGTGACCCAAATCCAAGCTGTTACATGTTTCTTTGAATCAACCCAAATGTCCTGATTGAGATGAAAGGTAGACACAACCTTAGGCAAGAAATCTGGCTTAAGCCGAAACACCACCTTATCCTGATGCGGAGGTTTGAAGGAATGTGCCACTAGCTCAGAAACTCACCTTACAGAAGTTTTAGCCACCAAAAAGGCTACCTTAAGAATCAAAATGGGCAAGGCGGCCTTACAGATAGGCTCAAAGGGAGGCCCTTGCATAGCAGACAACACCAGATTCAGATCCCAGACTGGTAGCAAAGGCTTACGGGGTGGACGCACATGAGAAACACCCTGGAAAAAGGTTTTAACCAGCCGGTTATTGGCAAAAAATCTTTGGAAAAAAAATTGCCAGAGCTGAAACATGGCCTTTGAGGGTACTACATTGAAGACCCAAATCCAAACCATGTTACAAGAATTCCAGAATTCTGGGAAAAGAAAACACCCTACAGGGAAGAGACTTGGACTCACACCAGGCAATGTAAGCATGCCAGACCCTGTAATAGAAAAAAGACAAGGACTTCTTCCTAGTCCTAATCATGGTATCAACAACAGAAGCAAGTAACCCCTTTTCCATCAAGATGGAGGTTTCAGCAGTCAAGCCGTTAAAGCCAGCTTTGTAAATTGGGATGGCGTAGCTGCCCCTGAGTGAGGAAATCTGGATCCTTGGGCAAGACGTACCGGTCTACTACCAACTGCACGCCGTCTGCGAATCAAACCCTTCTTGGCCAACAAGGGGCCACCAGGATGGCAGGTACCTGCTCCTGGACTATCTTGCGCATGACCCTGCCCAGGAGGGGAGGGAACACATAGAGAAGCCGAAACTTCTTCCAAGGAATAGCCAAGGCATCCGTGGCAAAGGCCAGAGGAAACAGAGAAACAAATCTGGTTTGTGATGTGACGAAACGCAAACAGGTCCACGTCCGGCTGCCCCCAGCGACGACACAGGGAGAGAACACCCGGTTGTTGAGGGACCATTTCCCCATACAAGACGTCCCCCTGCTCAGGGAGTCTGCCTCCTGGTTCTCCACCCCCGGGATGTAGACCGCTGAGATGCCGGGAACATGCTGTTCCGCCCAAAACAGGATCAGGGACACTTCCTTGAAGGCTCGCTTGCTCCGAGTTCCTCCCTGATGAATGATGTAGGCAACCGCCGTCTGGTTGACTGAGCGGATCTGAACAGCCTGACCCCGAAGGCGAGTGGTCAGGTGAGAAAAAAAACAATCTGCTCGCCCTCAGTTCCAGGACTTTGATGGAAGCACAAGAGAAGTAACTAAAGGTGTCTCATGTGAAACTGAACAAAGGGGACTGCCTCGAAGCAGGGCACCATCAGGCCCACCAACTGCATCCCCTGATGGATGGAGGGATGAGGACATGATAGCAGAGCCCGAGCCTGCATCTGAAGATCCTCCACCTTCTGCTGAGGAAGGAACACCCCAACCTGAGAGGTATCCAGAGTCATGCGCAGAAAGGACCTCACCAAGGACGGTGACAGAGAAGACTTGGGAAAGTTGAACACCCAGCCGAAGGACTCCAGAGTGGAGGTCACCATCTCAGTGTCCTGCTCGGCCCGAGGAAAGGACTGGGCCACAATCAGGATGTTGTCCAGGTAAGGAATGATGCGGATGCCTTGGATCCGTAGCAGAGCCATCACTCCCGCCAGTATCTTGGCGAACACCCGAGGTGCCAAGGTGATACCGAAGGGCAGAGCCGCAGACTGGTAATGCTGATCCTCCAGCGTGAACCTTAGAAATCTCTGATGAAAGATAGGCACATGAAGATAAGCATCCTTGATGTCCACAGTGGTCATTAGGTCGCCCGGGCGAAGGGTACTGACAGCAGAGTGTAGCGTCTCCATATGAAAATGCTTGAATCCGTAACCGGAGGACAATACCTCCTGTATCCACCGGTCTGAGACGTGAAGCCTCCAGACGTGAGCAAAGAGCCGAAACCGCCCCCCCCCCCCCACCTGGATGGGTGAGGGCGCCCCTTCATGCCTGAGGGGGCTTGTGAGAGGGATTGGGCTTGGTATCCAGGAGAGACCGGGACAACCACGGGATCTGCCACAGCCCCAAGAATCTCTGCGGCCACTAGAGAAGAGGGAGCCACGACCTCCTCTGGGAGCCGAAAGGAAGGAAGGAGGATGGAGGACCCCCGAAATGGCCTCTAAATCAGAACAAAGTAAGAGAGTACTATAGTCCCCCCCCCCTTCCAGCTGTAGCACCATCAAGGAGACGCTTGAGCAGCCTCTTGAGGGCAATAGCAGTAATGGCAGCGGCACAGGTCGGACGCAATCCAGCACCCAAACAGGTAAAAGCATGGCAGGCCAATTGATCCATGGGATCTCACCATCCTTCAGAGAGGTAGTGTCAGGGGAAGGCATGACTGAAGTATTGAACAAGCCTCAGCAGGAAAGGGATACCTTTTATCCAACCCTTGGGCACAGCAGGCAGCCTGCTAGGATGTTCCCATTCTTTAAGTACCAAAATGGTAAAATGTTCCTACTCAGGGAACTCTGGACGCTGTTTACCAGGGCGAAAGAGCTCCCCCTGCTTTCTCTCAGCCACCTCAGGGGCAGCAATGTGCAATCAAAAATATGTGACAGCAGATTAACAGTGTCCTCAGGGTACCATGAATCCGCTCCGGACACCGACCCAGGGTCACTACCGCAACCCTCCTGCTGGTTCCCAGAGAATCCTGGGAAAGTCTCCCCATCTCAAGGGGGTGACAGCCACCAAACTCATCAATCCCCACATACACCTTAGCAAGGGGGGAGGGCCTGGGATCCAGGTGCCGCTTTTTGCCAGAGGCCTTCCTAGGAACAGGCCTGGCAAGCTGCCTCTCAATGTTAGCCACCCGGAGAGCAAAATCAGAATGAGACTCCCTGCTAACAGTGCCCTCACAGGGGCCTAGTTGAAGGAGCAGGGGAAGCAGAGGAAGGCGCAGAGCTGGGAAGAGAAGCAGGCAAACCAGCTTGTAGCGCAATGACACTGTCAGCACACGGCATTCGCACACCGTGACACTGTTACTCACAGGGGATACCCACACATGGAACATAGCCGGGCTTGCCCCGCAGGGCCCCCAAGCATGCTATCCCCTGAAGCCTCCATTTGGTGATTAACACAGGCGCAATAGACCAGTAGTGGGTAAAGGCTTAAGACAGAAGCCACCCGGGATGCCCCCAGAAGTCTATTTTGTGAAGGGGGAGTGAGGGGGAGGAAGGAGTAAGCCGGGAGAACCACAACCCAATGGTATCCTGCCTGAAAGACATAAGCAAAAATACACATGAGCATCCAACAGCACATAAAAATCCCAGGGTCAATAAACCCAACCCCCCCCCCCCAAGGGCGGACTCACGGACCAAAGACACCGCGGGGTCACTCAGGCACAGACCGCTAGGTAAAGCAGTGCTGCAGCCGGGAATGAAGAAAAGCAGACACGCAGGTTGTACAAAATGGCGCCGGCTGAGGTACCTCGAGGGGCGGGGCGCAAGGGAACAGCGCGATCCACAGCATCACCAGGCCCCGCCCCCCCTCGAAGAGTGCGAAAACTGTGCTCACGTGACCCGGCCGGGGCCATGACAAAGCAAAATTACCTCCGGTTATAGCGCCCATAGCCGCGGAGCGTAGTACAAAGCTACGCGGCAGCTAAAAACACCAAAATCGCCAAGTTTCCTCAGAAAACACCACACACCACCACTGCCACCCGCACCCCCCCTCCCCCCCCCCGAGTCAGAGAGGGAGGAGAAGAGAGGGAGACGAGGGAAGGCGGAGACGAGGGAAGGCAGCGGCGAGTATCCATGGCCAGGGAGGGGGGGGAGCCCCAGAAGTAAAAGAAGAGGACATAGTTCCCAAATAACTCACCCCCTCAGAAGGCAGTGCATGAACGCATCCCAATCAGGCTCACCATAAAGCCTATGGCCGGCTCCCCTTTGTAGTACAGGGTCTGCGGCTTGGAGCACTTTACCCTAATGCTCTTCTACCTTCACCCGATCTGTCAGCCGAGGCTGGGAGGCAGTGGGAGTCCAGAATCGGATGGGAATAGACTTGCAGGGCCGCAGGTTTGGTTGCCTCGCTCACCTGCGCAAGAGAGAGAAAACCATCTTCTATCTTCACAGTCCGACTGCAGAAGGAAAACTGGGAATTTGTGGGAGGTTCCTGGCTTTTTATAGGGCCGGGAGATGCCACAAGTCTTTCTGCAGTCCACAGCGCCACCTTGTGGCGGATAACCCAGACGTAAGGAATAAGTGAAACAGGACGTGCTGTATACTTGGAGAATAGAAATTTTTAGAAATATAAAGGTAAAATAATTAAATTTGATCTTTTGAACAGGGAATATTCCGGTTTAGGTGCTAATTTGGCCCACATGCTACTTAGTTACAACTTAGATCCAGACACAGAGGCTGCGTTAAGGTTTATACAATGGCTTTGGGCATATAAAGGACATTTGACTATATAAGTAAATGAAGTCAACTCCTGGACAGAATTCTTTTGTTAGTGCATGGGCTGGGTAAGGGGCGGACTAGGCCTTTCCAACAGGAAGTTAGTTCTCTTGGTGAGATTTAAAAAAATGAGAAAGGCAGTTCAGCTAGAGGGACGGACACATTTGCACAAGTTTTCTGCGTTGGCAGCTAAAAATACAATTCTGTGAAATACTCACCTGTAGAATTGGTATTATAAGTATACAGTACGTCCTGCTCCAGATAGATTACTTACACTTGGGGTTATCCTCCGCCAGATGGCGCTGCACTGCAGAGACATGTAAAACAGGCTCCTCCCGGCCCCTCAAGTACCCGGGGACCTCCCACAAATCCCCAGCATTGAAAAGCAGTGAAAAAGAAGCCGGGAGAATTTAACAACCAAAAACTGGTAACTATAACAATGATAACAATCACCATACAGGGGATCCAGAATAATGCAAAACCAAGGGTGGGGTGGAGCAAGACGTATTGTGTACTTATAATACCAATTCTACAGGTGAGTATTTCACAGAATTGTGAAATTATTCTTAGTATACAGTACGTCCTGCTCCAGATAGATTACTTACACTTGGGACATCCAATAGCAGTGTCCATAAAGTAGGGTGGGATCCCCAACAAAGAAGGTAACAGCAGACAGTTTAAACCACTGCCGCCTGCAAAACCCTGCGGCCAAAAACAGCATCAGCTGAGGCCTTAACATCAACCTTGTAAAATTATGAAAAGGTATGAACAGAAGACCAAGTAGCGGCCTTGCAAACTTGTTCAACAGAAGCCTGGTGCTGGAAGGCCCAAAAGGCACCAATGGCATGAGTAGAATGAGCAATAAGGGGAAGGGAGGATTCTTCCCCTTAGCAGAGTAGACCTGAATCACAGCCTGAAGAATCCACTTACTGATAGTAGACTTGGCAGGACCCAAACCCTTCCTAGGACCAGAAGGGACCACAAAAAGAGCATCAGTTTTCCAGAAAGGTGCAGTAGCCACCAGATAGTACTTCAGACACCTAACCACATCCAAAGAGTGCAAAACTCCCTCCTTAGCATTGCTAGGGTTAGGGCACAAAGAAGGAAGAACAATATCCTGATTCAAATGAAAAGCAGACACTACGCCTGACAGAAGTGATCGCTACCAGGAAACACAACCCTGAGCGCAAAAATGCCAAGGCAGCATCCTGCACAGGACCAAAGGGAGCACCCTACAAGGCAGGCAAGACCAAGTCCAAATCCCAAAAACAGGGACCATAGGTTGTCGTGGGTAACGCACAGGAGCAACCCCCAAAAAGCAGTCTTGATCAAGGAATGCTGAACAAAAGACTTCTGAAAGAAGACAGACAGGGTAGAAACCTGACCCTTCAAAGTAAAGAGTTAGAGACCGACTCCAACCCATGCAATAAAAATCCAGAACCCTGGGAACTGAGAACACCCAACAGGCAAGAGACCAAGACTCAACCAGTCAATGTAGGTACGCCATACCTTATAACAGATGGAAGAAGAAGTCATCTTCCTAGCCTTCACCATGGACTCAACCATCGAGGTAGACAAACCTTTCTCCATCAAGATGGAGGTTTCAGCAATCAGTTTGTAATTGGGATGGCGTAAGGGGTCCTAAGTGAGCAGATCTGGCCCTCCAGGCAGAAAGCACTGATCTACTGCCATCTGCACCACGTCTGCGAACCACACTCTTCTAGGCCACCAGAACCACTGGCACCCCTTCCAGAGCAATCTTGCGCAGA
The DNA here is from genome assembly GCA_027917425.1 of Gastrophryne carolinensis. Lineage (NCBI taxonomy): Eukaryota > Metazoa > Chordata > Amphibia > Anura > Microhylidae > Gastrophryne > Gastrophryne carolinensis. Next base: position 273,029,098 of record CM051235.1, on the reverse strand, counting down.
ACCCTGCCTAGCAGGGGGAAAGTAAGAAAGACATACAGAAACTGAATGCCCTGCCATGACATTACTAAGGCATCCATGGGCATGGCCAGAGGATCCTGGGACAGGGAGACAAAGGCCGGGAGCTTGTGATTGTGATGGAACACAAACAGATCCACATCAGGTTGGCCCCAACGGTGATACAGAGATTGGAACACCCTGTTGCAGAGGGACCCCCCCCCCCCCGGAATGTATACCGCTGAAATGCAGGGAACATTGGCCTCCACCCAGATCAGAATCAGAGACACTTCCTGGAGGACCCTCTTGCTCCAGGTCCCTCCCTGATGATTGATGAAGGCAACTGCCATCAGAGTGACCGTGCGCCCCTGAACAGGCAGACCCTGAAGATGAGTAGTCAAACGAACCAGAACTAACCTGATCGCTCACAGCTTCAAGACATTGATAGGTGAATGGGCCTCCAAAGGGCCCCACCTCCCCTGGAACCGCAGGGACCTCCAGAAGAACCCCCCCAACCTGATAGACTGGCATCCGTGGTGACCGTCTCCCAGAAAGGAGTAAGAAGGTTCCGCCCCCCAATAGGTTCCTTGAGTCCATCCACTACAAGACCTCCTCACCAGGGGGGAAGTCACACAGACCCTGTCCAGGGATGCTGGGTCCTTGTCCCACACAGACAATAGGAGAAGATGCAGAAGCCCCAAGAGGGACTGAGCACAAGGGCCCGCTTCGAAGCACGCCACCATCAGGCCCACCAGCTGCATCCCCTGCCTGGTGAAGGGACAGGGACAGCTAGGTGGAACTGAACTTGTGCAAGCAGATTGTCCACCTTCTGCTGAGGAAGGAATATCCTTGCCTGAACTGTGTCCAGATTCATTCCTAGGAATGAAGTTACCAAGGAAGGGGACAGCGAGGACTTGGGGCAGCTGATCACCCATCCAGATGACTCCAGAATGGACACCACCAGCTGAGTATCCAACTTTGCCAGATGTAGAGACTGGGAAGTGATGAGGATGTCCAGGTAGTGGCAGCACGCGAACGCCCCTTGGCCTCATCAGAGACATCACTCCCTCCAGCACCTTGGTGAGCACTCTGAGCTGAAGAGAGGCCAGATGGCACGGCCACAAATTGGCAGTGTTGATCTTCCAACGTGAATCTGAGGAATCTTGGTGTCCTGAAAACACAAGGATGTGAAAGTAAGCATCTTTGATATCCACAGACGGCATGAAGCCCCCTGGCGCAAGGAGCAGATGGCCGAGCGCAGAGTTTCCATGAGGAAAGCGCCTGTACTTGACAATTTGCTGAAGATCTGTAAATCCAGAATGGGCCAGACTGACCCATTTTTTGGGAACTGTGAAAGGGTTGGTGTAGGGTCCCTTGCCTCTGTCTGTTAAGGGAAATCTGCAAATGACCCCCAGACCCAGCAGACCTTGCCTTCACCCGACCAGCGCAGCCCAGGCTGGGAGGCACATCACATCAAGGACGGGTGGGAATAGTCCAACAGGGCCGCAGGCTTTAATAGCCCCGCTCACCTGCGACAGAGTGATAATTTCATGTCTTCGCAGTAAGCACTGCAGAGAAATCTGGGGATTTGTGGGAGGTCCCCGGGTATTTGAGGGGCCGGGAGGAGCCTGTTTTACATGTCTCTGCAGTGCAACGCCATCTGGCGGAGGATAATCCCAAGTGTAAGTAATCTATCTGGAGCAGGACGTACTGTATACTAAGAATAGTAATTTTAGGAATATTTGGGAGAATAGTTAGTAGCTGGCAACTATACATAATATAACTTCTATGTCATTTTAATAATTGTTTTAATTTATGTGTACAGTACTGGTTAACTGTAGATCTCTACAGTCTAGGGGTTAATGCAGAGGTGTAGTTAGGCTTTCTGGCACCCGGGGCAAGATTTGAAACAGCCCCCACCCCTTTCATGCCAGTGCCAGTTTTGGAGTATGGAGTAAAACTAATCACCCTTTTCCCTGTGGCAGCCAGGAATGGTTGCATGACAGAAGAAAATCTAGGACCTGCCATGGCCTCTGACTCTGTCAATTATAGCTACACCAGGGCACCTCAAGAAGCATTGCTCTAGGTTTACATGGCAATCCAGGAGATCTCACAGAGCAGGGCATCCCAGATTAAGGGGAACAAAACTTGGGAAAATCCTGATGATGTTGCTCTTTACCACATATACACACACTGCTCACTGCACACATAACCATGATAAGATACACACATGCCGTTAAAACCTGAGACGTATTGCCGTTTGCTTCCCAGTGCACATTCAGAGCAGATTGGAGTAACTGCTCATACGCTAATGTTTCTAGTCAGGTCTGAGCTTTCATTTCTTGTGCTGTGTACAGCAAGATTCAAGAGGAGGAGCTCTACCTTGGTGATTCTTCTTACACAGCCAGAGCTGCTGATGCTGCATGATGAGCCTGGGGGGGCGCTGAGGGGAACATGCTATCCGTTGACACAGCATAGCCATCATGGAGCTCTCCTGCCACCCAGCCCAGCCCTGCCCCCCTCACCAAATACCATGTAAGTGGATTGGCTGCTTACAGGGAGCGGGCTTAGCAGTCCGCTCTCAACCCCCTGTACAATAAACAGTATCTGTCCTTCTGCCACTGGGACTGCACCTACGATTAACCTTCCATGAGGAAGGGATATAGATAAGGCTGCATACCACTAGGTTTTTCAAACCAGCTGCCCCTGCTTGATCTCTCTGAGGGCTCGCCCCAGCACTGACCACTGTGCTCAGCCCCCTTTTATAGTTTAACTTGTTTTTATTGAAGTTAAAAACACAAGGTACAGGCATCAACATTTATACAATACAGTACTACAAGACACAATAGCGCCCGAGTAGACCTGCATCACAAAGTGTTAAATTTGTAACCGCCGTGTACCTGTACAACATGTCTACCGCAGCCTGAGCAATAGCAGAACCGATCAGACTTTCTCTGTGGTAATTGCAGGACAGAATCAGTGTGTATAGCCAGTGGCCAGCAGACGATTGCAAATATGATTGTACCTGATTGTGCAATAGCAGAACCGATCAGACTTTCTCTATGGTAATTGTAGGACGGAATCAGTGTGTATTGCCAATGCCCTACTTGTGAGGAGGAGCGTTTGACTGTGTGATGATCATCTCAATTACTCGCCAGCAGGGTTTGGTGATTGGGGTTCCTCCGGCCTGATTAAATCATTTAAATAGATTTTTTTTTATTTGGGGCATATATAGTATAGGAATTCTATCTCCACATTTAACCCATCCATGCAGTGCATGCCTGGAGCGGTGGGCTGCCCAAATGACCCGGGAAGTGGTAGCAGCTGGGGGGTTAGGTAGCTTCAGTCATGTCCCCTGGTGGAGATTCAAACCTGCAACCCTCTGGTCACAAGTCCTGCTCCCTAGCCTTTTGATGGTGTAGATGGCAGTTAGTGGCACCTGGCTGTCCAGCACACATGTCACAAACAGCTCTATTAAACAAACCCGAACACTAGATTTTGTGACATAGATTGTTTCTTTTTTCTTTCGTATATAGCTTGAAATCTTTGGTCTGCTTAATAACGTGGAATGTCCTTCTAAATCAGTTTTTCTTTAATTGGACTGACAAACTGATTATCACAGGTGTTTGGGGTTGATTTCAAGTACCCTGAGAAACAGTACCATTCCTGAGTTTAATTGAAAATCAAACAATAACATCTATATGAGAGAGGCCTAAATCTATTTTGCATAATTTAGAATGCAGTGTATTTCTATACAAAGAAGCCCATGTTTCTCATTGAGAAACAGTACCTTTTTCTGTAAGACGTTAATTTTTCTCTCCTTGACCTCCAGCATGTCCTTCATGTCTCTGATCTCCCCGGCCAGGGTGCCTTTCTCCTCTGTAAGGTCCTGAAGTTGCTTGGTTTTCTTATTCAGAAATGACTCCTTCTCTTCCAGTCTTAGTCGTAAAGCATCCACCTATGGAAACAAAAAATGTCAACAGGGATATAGACTTTACTCCTAAGTATACACACCTAAAACCCAAGGAAAACATGACACATAACTATTATGTTAAACGGACTGTAAATGTAGTACATTGTAGAAATGCAGTGAGATAGCCCATAAAAATACAAAAAACAATTGCTAAAAAGTCAGTGATGTCTGCCAGTTGTTTGGTAGTTGACTGAAATTGCCTGCCAATGTCTTCAAATGTTTAAAAAACTGCCCAGAGAATAAATCAAGCTTTCAGTGACATTCACATTCTGTTACAATCAGGCTCAAGACAGACCCTCGCTATCAAGACTGTTTCCCGTGGAGAGAGTTTGACTTTAACCCTTCTAGTGCCAGCTACGTGAGTCTCACGTAGCAGCCTCTACTCCACTTAAGTGCCAGCTACGTGAGACTCACGTAGCTGAATTTAAGCCCTCACAGTAAAATAAATATAAAAATAAAATACTCACCCCTCGTTGGATGCGGCCAGGTCTCCTCTTTAATTTAATTAATTTGGTTCCATCCGATCCCCCGTGAGGGCTCGGATGGCTCCAGGAGAGCCCCCGGAATAGCGCCCCCCCCCCCCCGCTTCAGCAGCAGCAGCTGCTAACTGTAAAAAAAATTAATAAAAATGACATTTACTTACCCTGGGGGCGGGGCCATGTGACATCATTGTGATGTCACCAGCAGCCGGCTTCTTAATACCGACACCCGAGACTAAGAATCAGTCTGCTCGGGTGCTGGGAGGAGAGAGGTGGGGAGGAGGAGAGGGCTGTGATCGCCCCCCCCAGGCTCTCTCCTTCAAACACCCGAGCAGACTGTCAGCTGTCATCGCAGATAGCCGGGGGACAGAGGATTGGAGGTGAGCAAAGTAAAAAAAAAAAAATGTCATTTTTTTTCTTATGTGTCAGTGTGTTTATTTTTACATTTAACCCCTTGTGAACTGGTAAAGGGTCCATGAGACCCCTATACCAGTTCACAAGGCTGGGGGCTGGCAAGTTACCTGTGGCTAGCAGGTGACTTGCCATTAACCCCTGGCACCCTTATTACCTGCCTCCCCAAAGCATAGGGGGGGCAGAAGAGCCCGGGCCCACACAGGCTATGTGGGCTTGTAGGCTGCAGGGTGGGGGGCCACAAAAGCTGGCCCCTCCGTTCTGTTCCTACAAGCCCCCATAGCTGATCCCGGGCTGTTAATGCTGGGTAAGGGGGACCCCATTTCATTTTTTTTTTAAGGGTTTTTAACTCTTAAAATTCCCCCCAAAAAATGGGGTCTCCCCCCCGGGAGGGCAGAAGAGCCCGGGCCCACACAGGCTATGTGGGCTTGTAGGCTGCAGGGTGGGGGGGTCACAAAAGCTGGCCCCTCCATTCTGTTCCTACAAGCCCCCATAGCTGATCCCGGGCTGTTAATGCTGGGTAAGGGGGACCCCATTTCATTTTTTTTTTAAAGGGTTTTTAACCCTTAAAATTCCCCCCAAAAAATGGGGTTCCCCCCCCCCCCCCCCCGGGAGGGGGGACCCTATGTCATTTAATTTTAAAATTAACCCCTTATGTTCTGTCGCCCAGCAGCTATAAAAGGCTTCCAACTGCATTAGGAGAGCAGAAGCCAGATTGATCAGCATGGGACACAAGGATGGATGGGAGGTAAGTATTAAAAAGTATTTAAAAAAAAAGATAAATAAAATATTTTTTCTGCTTGTTTCTGTGTTTTTTTTTACACCTAAGCCCATGTGAACTGGTAAGGGATCCATGAGATCCCTAAACCAGTTCACAAGTTCACAAGGCTGGGGGCTGGCAAGTCACCTGCGGCTAGCGGGTGACTTTCCATTAACCCCGGCACCCCAATTACCTGCCTCCCCAAAGCCCAGGGGGGTGGGGGGGCAGAAGAGCCCGGGCCATGGCTATGTGGGCTTGTAGCCTGCAGGGTGGAAGGGCCACCAAAGCTGGCCTCCTTGCACCCTGTTCTACAAGCCCCCATAGCTGGTCCAGGGCTGGTTATGATGGGTAAGGGGGACCCCATATCATTTTTTGGAGGAGTTTTAAGGGTTTTTATCCCCCCAGCAGGGGGGACCCTATGTAATTTTTTTTTTAATTAACCCCTTATGTTTATAGTGTGGATAGTAGTAGTATTTTATTTGTAAATGTTAGAAAGTGCTATTTTCAGTTTGGGGGGGTCTCCTGGGCAAGAATGGGGGGGGGGGGGGTTACCGGTACATATGTGGTACCGTTGTAATCGGGAGAAATTGGGCTTTCACGTGCAATATGGTTTTCTCTAATAAAGTAAATGTTTTATTTAAAATAAAGGAGACAATTGTCTAAAAAATATTTTTTTTGTTTTTTTTACACAAAAATATAAAAAAAAACAGTAGAAAAATTACAAACAAAGCCTAAAATCTGCTGCAAAATATATATCTATAATTTTCCTGGAAATTCCAACAAAAATCACAGTTAAACATGGCGCAGAATGGGGAAAAATGACCTGTCAACAGAGGGTGACAAAACTTCAAGTAGGTTGGCAATTAAAAGGGTTAATAGTACCTATGCATGTTGGGTATTGTTCTGCTCAGGGGACCTTGCTCTCTCAGATTTAGCTTGTTTTTTCTTGTTTGCATATTTAAATTTTAGGAAAACATGTTATTAATTCAGTTTTTTATTTTTAGGGAAACCCTGTGCAACCTAAGAATTCTTCGAGGGATTACTTCCAGAAAGGTGAGCCTACTACAATAAGCTGGGTACTCTTAGAAAGCTTAACATGTGTACTTTTAGGGAATAAATGGTTTATCAGGGATATTCCAAATGTAAAGGGTTGTTTTGGTTGAAAAATTGCAAGGTGCGCACTTTGTTTGCAGAGCTGAAATTTTCAAGTAAAATTACTGTTATGCGCACGCTTTACTTTGTGGTGTTTGCCAACTCTTCCCTTGACAGTACCTATGCATGTTGGGTATCGTTCTGTTCGGGGCATGTTGCTTTTTAAGATTTTACTTGTTTTTTCTTGTTTGCATATAGTTCTTTTTTAGGAAAATGTAGCTTGATTCTTCCTTTTTATTATTTTTTGGGGAAACTTTGTGCAACCAAAGAATACATTGAGAGATTACTTTAAAGCTCTGTTTCAGTTTGGGGGGAGTCTCCTGGGCAGGAAAGGGTGTCTATCAATACATATGTGGTACCTCTGTGAAATTGGGGTTTCGCACGCAATAACATTTTATTGACAAACTTACATTTTTTATTACAAAAAAACACTACAAATTGCAAAAAATAGATTTTTTTAATTTTTTTTGCACATATTTCACCAAATAGTATTGAGAATACACAAAAAAAGGCCATACAAGACATTTCATGTTGAAGCCCAGACTATATAATTTCCCTGGGAAATCCCTGGAAATCCTTTCAAAAATCACAGTTGAACATGTGTAGCGCAAAATAGTGAAACATGGTCTGGCAACAGAGGGTGACAAAAGCTGCAGGTAGGCTGGCACTTAAAGGGTTAAAGGGGAAGAGGGCCATGGAATTATAACAACATTAAATATGTAACTGTGCATCCTTGACATGCAGCCTTCGCTGTACTTGGAGTGTAGGTATCGTCTTACAGATGTTAAAACATCAATAGCCTTAATTCGCCGCTAAAACTGAAAAAAATTCTCATAGTGGTAAATCATTTAATTCATGAAAAACATGAGAATGTCACTATAAGTAAATCACTAGACAAGAAGACAATGAAAGTCAAGGACACTTGTTACTACAGAGTAAAAAGGAGTAAAAAGTTCAATACTTTTCTTATAAGTAAATAAGTAACATTGGCCTCAATTCATCAAGAGTTGAAAAAATGCTAATGGAAGTAAAAAATTCATTTAATGAGAAAAAAGCCTGAGAATTTCAGAGTTGATGAATCACCAGATAGGAAGACAATGAAAGTTAATGGCACTATTTTACTCCTAAGTAGTGAACCTTTACTCCTTTTTACATTATAGTTAAAAGTGGCATTGACTTTTATTGTCTTCAATGTTCATCAACTTTGAAATTCTCTTGATGAATCAAGGCCATTGACATTTATTGTTTTCCTATCTGGTGATTCACTTAAAGAAGATCAAAGCCCACCCTGGAGAGTAGTCATACTCGCTCCCTTCGGGGCACCCCGATCGGGGGTGAAACCCCACAGGTCGCCCGAAAATTCACCTTCGTTCCTGGTCCAAAAGCACATGAGTGAGCAGCGGCCACAGCCCCGCTACCGCTTTAGCAGGACACGTGCCCGTTCCAGGCATTTGTGAATGGCCGGCATGAGTATGCTCCCTGTTAGAGGCTAGTGGGGGATGCGGCAGCCAGCGCGCTTGGTGTCGCTCGTATTAGATGAGCTCCTGAACGAAGGACCTTGAGCGAATCCGAGCCCGCTAATTGGACGAGTGGCCGCACATGGTTCGTAGGAGGAGGTTGTTGACCTGGGGGGTTTTACACAGCAGGGGCTTCTCCGATTGGAGTCCCTTGGGGGCAAGGACTTTAAAGTGACATTCTCATTATTTTTTTACTACCATGAGGGTTTTCTTAAACACAACTTAGTGAATCAAGGCCAATGCCCCTGAATGTAGACTGTCCGGGAATTAAAGTGTGAAAGACTTCAGGTTCTGCTGAAAACATCTCTATGGGGCACCGCTAATGGTCCCAACCAGGGGCGTAACTTAAAGTGGACCAAAGCCCACATTTTTAACTAGCATTCCTTGAGTTGCTCACCCCACAAATAGTAACATATGTCCATTTTTACTGCTTTTGTTTCATTCTAATCTCAGATAATGGTGCCTTTTTTAGCTGTAAAGCTCCGCCTCCTCCATTCATTTCCTCTGCTGTGTGTGGCTGTGATGTCATTGCCACACTTATGCAATGACTAATCACCTGCAATCTTACAGCAAGGAAGAGCAAAAAAACAGTGTTTCAGGGTGATTTGCTAAGCAAAAATATCCATTTCTAGTTCTACGCCCTAAAGTGAATATCGGCAGGGGCTTTGGCCAAATGTATTTTACAAGTTCAGTGGGTTTTGGTCTGCTTTAAGGGGCCACACCGGGCCCAGAAGGTCAGGGGATCCCATCATTTTTGATCATCCACCTTATTTATCAAAATTGTGTTCACTTAATTGTGTTTATTTAAAAAAGCCCCATATGTCTGTTTCAGTCATTAGTTGTCTAACTAACAGACCCATAGACAAAAACGTCTCAAAAAAACTAAGAAGGAAATAAAAATAATGATAGTTTTTGTATTACATAAATTATTCCCCACAGCCTCTCATTCCCTCTCCCATCCTTTTATTCCTCTCATATCATTGACCTACAGTGTAAGTATTAGTCTTAAATACAGTATTTAGTCTCAAAGAGGAACATCGGTTAAAACCTCTCCCAAAATTTCAAGTATGCTGGCAATTAAAAGGGTTAATAGTACCTATGCATGTTGGGTATTGTTCTGCTCGGGGGCCCTTGCTCTTTCAGATTTAGCTTGTTTTTTTCTTGTTTGCATACTGATATTTTAGGAAAACGTGTTATTTATTCAGCTTTTTTATACATTTTTTTTAGGGAAACCCTGTGCAACTTAAGAATTCTTTGAGGAATTACTTCCAGAAAGATGAGCCCACTACAACAAACTGGGTATGCTTAGAAAGCTTAACATGTGCACTTTCAGGGGATATATGGTTTATGGGGGATATTCCAAATGTAAAGGGTTGTTGCAAGGTGCGCACTTTGTCTGCAGAGCTGAAATTTTCAAGTAAAATTACGTTATGCGCATGCTTTATTTGGGGTGTTTGGCAACTCTTTCTTTGACAGTACCTATGCATGTTGGGTATTGTTCTGTTCGGGGTTGCTTTTTGAGATTTTACTTGTTTTTTCTTTTTAGGAAAATGTGGCTTGATTCTTCCTTTTTATTTTTTTTTAGGGAAACTCTGTCCAACCAAAGAATTCATTGAGGGATTACTTCCAAAAAACTGTGGCCACATAAACAAGCCTGATACGTCTAGAAAGCTTTAGGTGTGTGCTTCCAGAAAATATACAGTTTGTGGGGGTATTTCAAAAGTAAAGGGTTGTTTTTCTGTAAAAACTGCAAGGTGCGCATAGCGCATATCACAGTTGTATTTTATCTGAAAATCTCCTGAAGCGCTGTTTCAGTTTGGGGGAGTCTTCTGGGCAGGAAAGGGTGTCTACCAATACATATGTGGTACCGTTGTAACCGGGAGAAATTGGGGTTTCACACGCAATAAGATTTTATTGACAAACTTACATTTTTTGTTACAAAAAAACACTACAAATTGCAAAAGATTGATTTTTTTACATTTTTTTTCACATATTTCACCCAAAAGTATTGAGAATACACTAAAAAAAGGCCATACAAGACATTTCATGTTGAAGCCCAGACTCTGAAGATTCAAAAATCAAGGTTGAACATGTGTAGCGCAAAATAGTGAAACGTGATCTGGCACTTAAAGGGTTAAATACATTTGAATATTTCCCAGTTCTTCCATATCTCTCTATACTGTAATGCTCTACCTTGAAATAATATGCAGTTAATTCCTCCATATCCTTTATATCTTGTTTTTCCTTTAACCAGCCCTTAAATGACGATGTCCCCTCTTGCTTCCAATACTTTGGGATAACCCCCCTTGCTGCATTTATCAGTCTAAACATGTTTTCTTGTTTCTTTTGGCACTTATTTATGGGGTAGACCCAAAGAAGGACCAGCTCGAGTGCCAACAGGATCCTGCTATGATAGAAAAAGAAAGCTCACAAAGGGCAAGACATCCTTGGGTAAGGTATAAGTATGTTTCCTTTTGTGGGGACTTCCAGCACAGAAGGGTAAAGGGAAGGGTGGGAGGGAGGGTTGGGTGTGGTGGAGAGGAGACAGCTGCAGACTGGTGTTCTACATGTTTGCAATTGTAACAGTTTTTGATGTGGTGCTGTTGCCTGTCCCCGTAGGATTGTTTTTTCTTCAATGCAGGGGTTCCAAAGGGCATGGTGGGGTTAGGCCTGGACGATACTGGGCACAGAAGGTTGCTGATAGGTTGATGTAAAGGGGGGGGGGGGTTGGTCGTGGTGGAGAGGAAACAGCTGCAGACTGTAGTACCACTGATCTGGATGTGGTAACAGAGAGGACAGAGGACCAGGATTCAAACAAAGGAGGAACAGGGGGCAGTGGAAGGCCTGTAGGTGACAGTGAGGATCTGAGGACAAAGTGGAGTAACACTACATAGCAGTTATTCATCAAATACTCTCTTATGAGAAATAAGTAACTGTCCCACCACCACAGGTTTCTCTATTGTGATCTATCATTCTTTATATTATATTATTGTAGGTGAATGCACACTTATAACCTTACAACCAAAACCCTTGTAACTGGCTCGAGAGTCTAAAAGACTTCGGTACTGGGTTACAGCTTCCTCCTGGGGCATCCTAAATTGGTGTATGAAACACCCAGGATTGCCTGTATATTCACATCAGAAATCAATACGAAGACGACATCCAAGGCACTCCCTTAGCTAATATGTGCGCTTGCGGGAATACCTGAATGGCTGGCAGGGGGTGCATGTGGCATTCTATTAAGTTACTCAAAAACATAGAGCACTTTTTACACCTAGAGCTAATTCAAAGGAGTGATTCAGCAAAGGGTGCTAAAAGTGCATTTTTCTTTTCAGTAGAAAGTACCATGTATTTTCATTTTCTACCTGGGGTGTGATTCAGCGCCAGGTGTAAAAAGAGAGCAGGGATGCCCCCTATCCCCATTACTATATGTTCTAGTAATGGAGCACCTCGCCAATGCATTGAGGGCTAACCCTTCTATAAAGGGAATGACCTGGGGGGGGGGGGGGGGGGGGGGAGTATAAGCTTTCCATTTTTGCAGACAATCTAATCCTGTATATCACCTCGCCTCACCTCACAGAATTTGACTGCTTCAGTAGAACTAGTAACTTTAAGGTTAACCTGTCCAAGACGGAGGCCTTAAATATCTCCCTGAAAGCGCAGACTGCAGTAATTGGAGGCAAATTTCCCCTTCAAATGTCAGTGGGAATCAATAAAATATCTAGGGGTCCAATTGTCTACAGACCTAGGGAAGCTATATAAGCTCAACTATGCCCTGCTTCTAAATGCTACACTAAGCAATTCACAAGCATATGGTAAGAAAAATACTCATGGCTGGAGCGAATTAATATCCTAAAAATGGATATATTACCTTGATTTTTGTACGTGTTCCAGGCCCTCCCACTCGTCCATTTTGGTAAAAGGTGTTGGGAATTTTCAAATTCCTGAGGCTTGAGAGCGTCCCTAATTCTCCTCAGGTGACCCTTCTGTCAATGCTTCCAGGATCAATAGCAGTAGGGGGGAAGGGTTTATTAAGGCACCTACTCACTGCGGCCAGATCCCCTGCCACTGGCTAATGCATCCCCCTTCCTATTGGAATGGTGCGGAGAGGTAGAGAACATAAGGACGATGGAGGAACTGGCTCTAGAGAGGGTGGATGGGGGACCCAGAAGCACTCCAGAACCTGTGCAGTTTAGGAGGTTTCTAAGGGATCTCCAGAAACTTTTAAGTATATTCAAACTGATGATGGGTGGGTGATGGGGCAAGGCATGAGGTAGTGGGCAGCGGTGGCAGGGTGGTGTGGGTCCGGGGATCGGGGATCCTTGGCTTCTTACTTCCTTTTGTTTTCTTACTCCACTATAGGCTTTGTTTCCTTCGACAATACTGCCCTCTATCTCTTCTTTTTCCTCCGGGAGGGGGGGGGGTGGGCAGGGCAGCTGTGGCAGGGCTCAAAGTCTGATAGCTGTTCATAAGGGCTCCCTGTAGGCGGGTATGGGTCATGGACCATGCAGCAGACCCGAGGGGTATGTTTTATCGGTTGTTGATACCCTCCCGTGGGTGACCCAGTTTTAGGGTTGAGACCCAACCTTGGGGTTAGAAGGTCACAGGACTGAGGGTCATTCCCCCCCGGATGACATGTAATGGTTTGAAGTGATGCCCGATGCTGTCATGTATGCCCTGTTTGCTTTCTTTTCTTTGTATACTGTTTCTTGATTATCTGTTTGTTCAAAAATTTTAATAAAGATATATTGCAAAAAAGAAAAAAGAGAGCTCTTCTTACCAACGTCAAATCACTGATGTCCCACACCATCCAGAGCTGTCCAATGACAACTGGAAGTGATTGTGGGAAGCCAGCAGTAGGGCAGCATGGACACACCCACACTCAGAAAAATTGACTCCTCGTCCCTACAGACCTGAAGGACGTGTAAGTTGCAAGGACTAGCTGAGGCTATGTTCACACCTGTCTGGTCGTACACGTGGCATGCGTTTTACAGCAAGAATTCATTTTTTTCCATTTACGTTCATGTTTTTTTTTTGCGCTTTTGTTTTTGCCTGCTTTTAATAGATAGCCCTGTTCAATAGGATGCATTTGCAGCCAGGACACAGCAGGCAGGACTTTTTGCGCACCGGAGAGATGTGAAAGGGGCCATAGAGGTGACAGACTTCTTTTTTTTTTTTTTAGGTACTGCTGCAGAAACGCATGTGGTACCGGACAGGTGTGAATGAGGGCTTAAAGCGGACCTTCACCCTGAATAAGAGCATATATTTCCCACACCCAGTACTTACAGATTGCCCACATTAAAAATCATCTTACCTGTATCTACTGCATGTTATGAGCCTTTAAACATCCAAGATGTTTCTGACTGTGTCTCTCTGCATTCTGGGATCGCTGTCCTTTCCATGACCCCAGCTCTGCTCTGTCTGAGCAAAGCACAGCTATAAACCCACCCCCTGCACTTTATCTTGCTCTCCTCTCCTCAGTATGTGTGATGAGTCAAGATGGCGGCGCCGGCGACCATAACCTAAGTGACTAAAAACGTAAAATATATTAATTTTAGCAATCGGGGGGGGCATGTTTAATAGGGACTTTAAAAAAATGTTTGTTTGCTTTTGGTGAGCGATTCTGTTGAATTATACATATTAACATATTAACAGATCACTGTATTCAGGTGGGAGAAAATTCAGATTTTGTATCTTCCTGAGATGACATTACTAATTCACTTCACGTTTATGCCTGCTATTCTATTCCGACTCAATAATTCATTTCCCAGTGTGGATCTCTAGAGACTGACTGTCTTTGCTGAATCACTATGCACGCCAAGAAATGTTGTCGGTGAAACATGTAGTAATGCCCTGATGTACAGAGAACGTGTTCCTTAAAAGTGAGCCAAAATCAGACCTGGTTTAAACCCTGTACAGCTTGACATACCAGAGCGTGCTCTGCAGGAGTCAACATTTGACTGCCGCAGGATGTCAGGATTAGGTGATTTTTACACTGGGCAACCCAATTTCAAATTCATTTTCTATTATCATTATTGGTTCCTATCTGGAAGTGCTAACGTCTTCCTTGGTGCTTTAGAGAGTAGAACATTACAGACCGGGTAAACATACAGTAGCATTATTGCAAAAAAGACAAAGTTCAAGATGAAGGCTATAAAAACCAGATACAGAGCCCTGCCCTTGCAAACATAAAGTCCACAATTGAAGGCATTTTTGAAAGTGTATATTTTTGTGTGCCCCCTCCCCCATACACAGGGAAATGAACCACAGGACATGGCACCGAAGTGGCGGACTGCGGGAGCAGTGTGGCTGGATACTGCCCTAGACACGTGCCTTTATGTACCCAGTGGCAATAATGGCCCTGCCCAGAGCCAGTTATACTTGTAGGCCCCAGGCATCCCAGTCCAACACTGCCTCAAGGTGCTGAGCTTATAAAGTATATTGTTTTTTCTTTTTTAGAAAATGTGTGTTTTGTGGAAGCAAGGTCAACAAGACGAGAGAAGTGAGCCATGCACACGCAGAATACTGCTGCTGGGCATGTGTAAGGTTGAGTCAGCTCCCTCACATTAGTAGCGTCCATAGAAGAAACAATCTGTGTGTGCAGGGATCACTTCTCGCTTCTTGTACATCTTTGTGTACAGACTTGGTGCAGAGTAGCAACAGATTGCAGGTACTGGTTCCACAACACACATTTGCTAACATAACAACAAATCCTCAAAGCACATTTAAAACAAGAAGGAATAATGTGTTACTGTTAAAATAATTTATCAGACCCATCACACTCCCCTTGGTGCACCCCCACTCATTTATGTGTACCTCTGCAGCATATGGTGTGTTCCCACTGCGGTACAGGTACTGCAGGTTAAAAAACAATTGTTTAAAAAAATAAGGGGTGAAGACAAAGGGGGGATCACAGGTAGTTACTGGGCTTGACAACATGTGCCCAGTGAAGGTTATAAAAGTTTCTTAAAGTGGACCAATCATCCACTGACTAGGCGCCCCTGGGACATCCTGAATCGGAATTCCCCACTGTGTGAACCCCCCACCCCCAGCGTGGCCCAAAAAACCCTTACCTTTGGCCGGTCCCCCACCAAGACCATGGCCCATGTCTCATGACCGGTATCCCTGAACTGTGCATACTCCTATGCTGACGTTCATTCCAAAATGAATGTTGTAAATTAGTATGCATGCCATAAGGTGCTGAGTGGACTAGAGCCAGTGCATGTAGATGAAAACCGTGGAAAGGTGATTGGCGTGGGTGATCTGGGGGTTTCACACAGAAGGGCAACCCAAATCAGGATGCTCCAGGGACAAGGACCAATCAGCAGAATAGTGAAAATCGTGGTGATTGGTCCAGTTTAAACCCAGTTATCAGGTTAACTAGGTTTTTGAAACATGCTAGGTCCAGTTTTGGCCCACTTTAACAAATACAAAGTATAGCTAACTACCATATATATAGGAGGTTGCGTGATGATAGCAGTGTAACATACCAAATTGATGTGTTTGTTGGTTCTGGAAAGGTGGGCCTGGTAATTGCCTTTCAACTGTTCAGCAAATATCCAGGGAAAAGTTTTAAGCTTCAGAAGCAAAATCAAGTTATGACAAATTTCAGTATCACCAGTGAAATTATGTAAAAGAATGTTTAAGGTTAAGGATTAGC
Organism: Gastrophryne carolinensis; assembly: GCA_027917425.1. Classification (NCBI taxonomy): domain Eukaryota; kingdom Metazoa; phylum Chordata; class Amphibia; order Anura; family Microhylidae; genus Gastrophryne; species Gastrophryne carolinensis. The sequence continues at coordinate 273,013,152 of CM051235.1, read as the reverse complement.
TTTCAAAAGGGACTCTACTCTTCACTAACAGTGAGACTGGCTGGCTCCCTGTAAAGTGTTTGAATTGGATACCATGCACAGAAGGCAGGTGTTTTCTACTAGCTGAGCCTTGGACGAACAAGAAGGCCTAGGCAGCATATGAGGAAAGTAGGTCTGCTTGACGACTTCACAACTTGTGAACATAGAGAAGGATTCAAATACGTGTTGCTTTAGCAGTCCTTATAAACTGGCAGTGGAAGTAATTCCATGGCACAAGGAAAACCATAAATGCCATTTCTGACCCGGTATATTAGGCCCTTCCTGGAGCATGAGTTAAAATGGCATTCATAAAACATATCTGTAGACTCACTTAGGAAATCAGTCTAGGCTTTTGGATTTTAGACCATGTAAACATTGTGCATTAAAATGGCTCATTAATTTCCCTCACCATTACTTAAAAAATCAAAGACTAGCGTATGGCACTAGAAAATAGGAAAAGTTCAGAGACCTGGCTAACACCGCTTCATCAGGTACATTCATAAAATATGTGCTTTCTTTGTACACAAGAAGGCCCTCTCACTGACTTCTCACTCAACACCACATAATTTTGGAAGTACTTGCCCCTTTTTTCTAGATCTGGCAGCTCAGCTGGTAATAAAAGCAGGCAATCAATTGCAGAAAACAGTAAAATTAGACCTAAGCACCCTGTCCTCTTATGAGCTTAAGGGAAATCTGGGGATTGTTGGTAATATACTGTACTCAGCCCGTTTTCTTCTTCAAACAATAAGACGTATCAAGCGAAAAGGGGTTAATTTGCATTCAGAAAGGGATCCATTTACTTTGGGAAAGGGTGCTGTGCAGTAACAGCTGCTGAAAAGTGACACAAATGGTCACATTTACTGTAAATCTTAATTAATCTTAATAATCCCCACACCATAACCAACTGCTTAGCTGCTGTTACAGGAGAAGGTTACTTTTATGGGTTTCCCAACTTGATTCAGTGTGTGATATTTCACACATGACTTCCCGAAATGCGTTTCTAATACAGCACACTGGTATTTGCAAACAACCCAATGTTTTAATGTTGTATAATATTCTTCAAATACATAACCCAATGTTTGTAATCACTCGGAAAACAATATAATGCTGGCTTTTAGTTAGATACCATTACTAAACACCTGCATTAAAGTTAATGTCGAGAGGTAACCCTCAGCCCCCCCCCCCCCCGCCAGGGCTGAACGTGTGTGCAGTCTGTTCTAAATGGCTGAGCCCAGGACCTGATACAATAGGGGAATGACACTGGACCAGGTAAAGAGCTTGGGGTGGGGTGATGATACCTACACTTTTAACTTCCAGTTTAATAGAAAAACAATCTATATTTACCTAGGTTCAATTTGCCCTATTGTTCTACGGTAACAACATCTTGTCAAGTAGTCATGAATAGTAGTCATTCCACAGTTCAAATAATTTAGCAATATCTGGTCTCAAACTCACTCAGTCTTGTATTGTACAATGCCAGGGCTCTGCTTAGTCCATATAGATAGATACAAAATAAAACATGTAGCGTTAAGTTTGTTGGCACTGGCTGCTGCAGGACAGTTCTGCTTAGGCTGGGCCGCTAAACATGGAAATCAACTGTCCCTTCACTGCAATGCGGGATCAGCCTTTGCTTAAAATGATGGAACTGTAATGTGGCCAGTAGAAAGAAACAAAATGAACAATGTTGCAGGTATCATGATTAATACATGCCCAGCTTCCCTCAGGTAAATATACCCTGTTCAGTTCTCACCCAGGGTAGTCTGTGTCCATCAGCTCCTGTCATCTGGCCTTTCTTGCTTATCACATCAGGGAATGGGAACTTCTACTCAGCATGTTTACTGCCCACCTCTTATTGTAGCAGGACAATTCCGTGTTGGGGCCCTTGTCCTGTTGGACTGTGCCACTGTGATGAGTCCCAGGACGCTGTGAGTTAGTTGGTGCATATAGCCCCTGCAAACCCCCTAAATCTTATCTGTCACCTAGCTCCCTCTGTGAATTGTGGCCGCATGTTTGGCCGGCGGTGGTCACGTGTCCAGTTCGGGGATGGTAGCTGGCAAAGCAGAAGCCAGGGGATAGAACACTTGACCACAGGGGATCAAAGGTGAATATCCCTGTTTTTGTTTTGCCATAGTGGGCATTTAGGAAATAAACATGAAATTAAAAAAAAAAAACCTTCAAGCACACAAAATGCCAAAGATTAGGGCAAGCAGCTAAGGGCCAACAATGCATAGACAGATACTCAAAGGAAGGAACATCTAGAGTAGCTCTATATCACATACCGACCATCAAGACCCTACACATAAGCAATGGGAATAGCCTCCCACCTGGGCATATTAAATCAGCAACAGCTGACAGCTTCAAAAAAGGATTAGATGTTTTTCTTAATTACAAAAGAAAAACAAACTGTTACTACTAGCTGTTACCTGTAAATAATAATTTAAAAAATATCTTAACCCCGTCACTAGTTTGAACTTGATGAACATATGACCTTTTCAGCCATAACAATAAAAACAAATCATTAACTTGTACAAACACAATCTTGTGCAAGCAAATGTTTATGCATGCACATACAGAGAATTGTACCTGCATACTGCCAGTGACACCCATAGCCAAAAAATTAGCTTAAATCACCTAGTTTTTACATTTCCTTTCCATTAGAAAGTTTTGCAAAAATTCAGAATTGTAATTTCAACAGTGAATATGGTGAAGAGTAGTGTTCCAGTACCTTAAAATTGAATTTAAATAAATCTCACTGTGTTTGGCTAAAAGGTAAACCAGACCCAACAGCCTTACAAGAAACAATGCTCATATGCATCCCTCTCCAGGGCTATTCAGATTGCTACATATTAAAAATAATTTACCTCTAAATAACTTCTTCTGTGGTCAAACCTCTCCCCCTTAAAGCTGAACAAAACTCAGTATTCTGACAATCCCAGGCTTTTTTCCATGCCCAGGGGCATCCCGATTAGCAGTAACAGCTTACCTTTCCCTGGTCCAATGGGTAATGCGCAAGCTCTTATTCAATAAGAGCTGTTAGCTTATATCATTGGGCAAACAGCTCTGATATTCTGCAATGGGGAGCACATCCCAGCACCAGTGCTCCCCAATGCAAAATATCAGAGCCATTTGTTGAATGACATCTCTGACTGGACGAGATCCCGCGCATGCACTGGACCAGGAAGAGGTAAGCAGTTAAAACTGATCTGCACGGTGTCACGCAGCGGGGCATTATAAATCGGAATGCCCCAGGGGAAGGCCAGTGGCTGTCCCTAAAATCTTTTAGGATCCAGGGCACATGCAGGGTTTTGTTACGCTTTAATAGTGTCCTAAGGATCAGCCAGTTGCCAGCAAAGAGAAAGTACGTCTTGGTTTTCTGCAACTGTGTATTGTGGGCTATGCTGGCCTGGGATGCTGGAAAATGAAACTTCCTGGGTTCTTCAAGATAACCGCGAAGTGGTTTCAGGAGCAAATGTAAGTGTTGACAAAGATTCGGTATCATGAATGCAGATGGTGCAAGTGAGTTTTGGTGAGGTCATGCTGGTCCAGTGTAAACTTCCAGGGACTCTTACAGGGAGTGCGCCCGCCATTCACAAATGGCCGGCGCGGGTGCGCGCCCTGCTAGAGGGATGCGTGAGCCGCCGCTGGATTGAGGAGCAGGTAGGGATTTCGGGGCTTTCTGGGGGGTTTCACACAGCAGGGCACCCCCGATCGGGGTGCCCCGCAGGCCCGATGCTGATCGGCCTGGGAATCTTATAGATTCCCGGGCCGATCAGCATTGGGTGTTGGTCCACTTTAACAAGAAATGTTGCATGTTATCATTTCAGTGTATTCTCAATATTCTAGGGTTAAATATGTGAAAAAAATGTAAAAAAAATACCATTTTGTGAATACTCACCTGTAAAATAGGTAATATAAGTATGTCACACAACCCGCTTCAAGACATTCTTTACACTTGGGTATACTGACCTGTAGATGGCGATCTTGCAGAGATGATAACAAAAAAAGGTAAGACCCTCCCGGTCCATAAATACCTGGGACCTCCCACTCATTCCCCAGTATAAAGATAGCAGTAAGATCAAGGAACCAGGAAAGCCAATTAAAACTAACAAAGGTTCACCATAAAAAGGATCCAGAATACAAAAGGGCAGGGTGAAGCAGGGTGTGTGACATACTTATAATACCCATTTTACAGGTGAGTATTCCCAAATTGGTATTATTCTAAGTATGTCACACACCCCGCTTCAAGACATTCATTACACTTGGGACATCCAATAGCAGTGTCCCTAAAGGGCGGGGAACAAGGCACAAACTTAAACCACTGCAGCTTGCAGAACTTTGCGGCCAAAAACAGCATCCGCTGAGGCCCGAACATCAACCTTGTAAAACTTGGAAAAAGTGTGAACCGAAGACCAAGTAGCAGCCTTACAAACCTGCTCAACAGAAGCCTGGTGCTGGAAGGCCCAGGACGCCCCAACAGCACGAGTAGTATGAGCAGTAACACGAAAAAGGGGAATCTTCCCATTAGCAGAATAGGCCCCAACAATGGCCTGGCGAATCCATTTACTAATGGAAGACTTGGAGGGAGCCAAACCTTTTCTAGGCCCAGAGGGCACCACAAAAAGGGCATCAGTCCTACGAAAAGGAGAAGTAGCCACCAAATAGTACTTCACACAGTGAACCACATCCAAAGAATGCAAAACCCTCTCCTTGTCATTGCTAGGCTTAGGACACAAGGAGGGTAGAACAATGTCCTGATTAAGATGAAAAGCAGAGACCACCTTAGGAAGGAAATCTGGCTTGAAGCGGAAAACAACCTTGTCCTGATGCCTCTCAAAGTAAGGGGCATTAATGGACAAGGCTGCCAACTCCGAAACACGCCGAACAGAAGCGATGGCAACCAGAAAAACAACCTTCTGAGTAAGCGTAGAAAGTGCAATATCCTGCAAAGGTTCAAAAGGAGGACCCTGCAAGGCAGACAAAACCAAGTAGTTCAAATCCCAAACTGGAAGCAAAGGCTTCCTAGGAGGCCGCACATGCGTAACCCCCTGGAAAAAGGTCTTAACCAGGGGATGAAGAGCAAAAGACTTTTGAAAGAAAACCGCCAGGGCAGAAACATGCCCTTTCAGCGTACTAAGCTGCAAACCTAGGTCCAGACCATGTTGCAAAAATTCCAAGATCCTAGGGATAGAAAACGCCCTGCAAGGCAAGGCCCTGACCTCACACCAATCAATATAAGACCTCCAAATCCTATAGTAGATGGTAGAGGAAAACTTCTTTCTATCCCTAACCAGAGTCTGAAAGACAGCATCAGAAAGACCTTCCTCCTTCAAAATGGAGGTTTCAGCAGCCACGCCGTCAAAGCCAACGTTGGTAAATTGGGGTAGAGCAGGGGACCCTGAGTGAGTAGATCCGGCAGAAGTGGCAGAACTAACTGATCCTCTGCCAACCTTACCATGTCTGCGATCCAAACCTGTCTTGGCCACCTTGGAGCCACCAGGATTGCTGACGTACCCTCTAGGGCCAGCTTGCGCACCACTTTGCCCACCATGGGAAACGGAGGGAACAGGTATAGAAACCCCAGATCCCTCCAGTTCAGAGACATGGCATCCGCTGCCAGAGCCAGAGGATCCCGCGAGAGAGACACAAATGCCGGAAGCTTGTGATTGTGACGAGAGGAAAAGAGGTCCACCGCCGGAGTCCCCCACCGGAGGCAAAGCGACCGAAAAACCTTGGGGCAGAGCGACCATTCCCCCCGGCGAGATGACCCCCTGCTCAGGGAGTCCGGCTCCGTGTTTTCCACTCCTGGAATGTACACTGCCGAGATGCATGGGACATTGCCCTCTGCCCAATCCAGAATCAAAGACACTTCCCTGAGGGCATGCCTGCTGCGAGTCCCTCCCTGGTGATTGATGTAGGCGACCGCCGTCCGGTTGTCCCCGTAACTGATGAGTCAAGCGAGCCAGAACCAACCTGATGGCTCTCAGCTCCAGAACATTGATGGGATCGTGAGCCTCCTGAGGCCTCCACAGTCCCTGAAACCGAAGATCCTTCCAAAATCCCCCCCCCAACCTGACCGGCTGGCATCCGTGGTGACCATCTCCCAATGAGGGGTCAGAAAAGACCTGCCCCTTGTCAGATTGCTCGGTTTCAGCCACCACCGAAGGGAACGCCGCACCCGGGGGGACATCAGAAAGGACTGATCCAATGACAACGGGGACCCATCCCAGGCCGCCAAGAGATGGAGATGGAGCGTCCTTGTGTGAAACTGGGCAAAGCGAACCGCCTCGAACGACGCCACCATCAATCCCACCAGTCGCATCCCTAGCCGGATGGACGGGCGGGGGATGGATAGGAGACGCTGAGTCAATTCCTGAATCAGAAGAACCTTGGCTCGGGGGAGGAACACCCTGGCCTGAGAAGTATCCAGAGACATTCCCAGGAACTCCACCACCCTGGAGGGAGTGAGGCAGGACTTGGGATAGTTGATCACCCAACCGAAACTCTCCAGAGTGGACACCACAGTCCTGGTATCCAGCTGCGCCTGACTGAGGGAAGACGCCATGATGAGAAGATCGTCCAGATAGGGCACGATGCGGATACCCCTGGCTCTGAGGATGAGCATCACTCCTGCCAACACCTTGGTAAAAACCCTTGGAGCCGAGGTAAGGCCAAACGGAAGAGCCACAAACTGAAAATGTCGATTGTCCACGACAAACCTGAGGAATCTCTGGTGTGCCGGAAATATTGGAATATGCAGGTAAGCATCCTTAATGTCTATGGACGTCATGAAGTCCCCCTGATGAAGTGAGTGGATGGCTGAGCGCAGAGTATCCATACGGAACTTCCGGGGACGAACAAACCTGTTGAGCAACTTCAGATTCAGAATGGGACGAACGGATCCGTCCTTCTTGGGCACCGTGAACAAATTGGAATAGAAGCCCAGGCCATGGTCTGAGTGGGACACCAGACAGATGACAGCCATGTCCAAGAGACTTGCTACTGCCGCCCGAAGCCCCTGGGCGGCCAGAGGATCTGATGGCACCCGAGAACTGAAGAATCTGGGAGGGGGGCCGGAACTCGAACTCCAGCTTGTAACCGGAAGACACCACTTCCTGAATCCACCTGTCCGAGACCTCTTGGACCCAAACCTGGGAGAAGAGTAGCAGCCGTCCCCCCACCCGCAAGGGTGAGGGCGCCCCCTCATTGCTGAGCCGGCTTGGCAGCGGCTCTAGGCTTGGAGCCCCAACTTTGTCCTGGACGGGCCCGACCCCTGCCTCTGGTCCAGGAATCACCTCTGCCAAACCCCTGCTGACTCTAGCCCCACGAAAGGACTGAGAGAAGGAAGCCGCCCTCCGAAAGGGGCGACACAGCTTTTTACGCTGAGGTAACTTACCTCCCTTTGCCACCGAATCCAATCTCTCTCCAAAGAGCCGCAACCCCACAAAGGAAAGGGCCGTAAGCGACTTTTTGGACACAAAATCACAAAATTTGGCGTAGCCAAACCGACGGCCAGATAGCCACAAGCAGGGCCGCAGCTCTGCTACACATCACCAATGTGTCGTCCAAGGCGGACAGCACAAAGGCCAAAATTAACTCACAGCGCTTAAGGTCAGCAAACTCCTCACTAGCCGGGTCAAGCCCGGAAGATGCCAACAGTCCTCTAACAACCGACCTGGCAGCTACCAATAAAAGCGCAGAAGCACAAACCGGCCGCAAGATAGGCAGGCGACTCCCCGCCAATGACCGCATCACGTGGGGTACGTGTCAAGCGAGGGGGAGACGGAGAGGAGACTGGCGGAGCAGAACCGGACGCCTGAGATCCGGTCTGCCGCGTAATAGACCGCTGCGCACAGGGTACATAAAGAAATACATCATCCCCCAAAAGGGATACCCCACGCCCCAAACACAGCCTGGATTGCCCCGAGGGGGGCACAAGCCCAGTATCCGGGGATGCCTCCATATATATATATATATATATATATATATGTACAAGGCTCCGAGGGAATTACGCAGTAATGCAACCCGGGATACCCCTTTAAGTCCCGAGTGGGAGGAATTTTAAGCCACTAAATTTAACCAGGGACCTTTTATAGTGTCAATGGTCCACCTGGAACACACAAAAAAACACACACTCAGACTATGCTGGCAATGTCCATAAGGAGTTAATGATAGAAAATCTGATGGCCACAGGCCACTAACCAGACCTTCGCCCCACCTGTTTACCGCACGCAGGCAAGAGGAACCGTGGGGACACGAGGAGAGCAGAGGAGGAGGGAGGGCGGGCCCGGTTAGCGCGTCGCACCCGGCCCCGCCCCGCCCCCATATCTCCCGGGACCTAACACACAGCGCCCGCAGCATAGGGGGCGGGCCGTAGGCGCGCGCGCCAGCGCCCGGCCCCACCCCCCTGCCCCAAGAAGGAGAAGCGCCTCATGGGCGCCCACAGGTGCCATTTACCACACGCCGGAGGCCGGCGTGGCGGGGACCACCGGCGCCGCGTCCTGCCAGCACCAGTCTAAATAACACACACTCAGTAAAGCACCAACACACACTCACAGTAATAAAGAATGAATCCCTAAGGGACCCGGCCCCCATCCCTCTCTAAGGGTATCCGGGAGAGGGGGAATCCATGCCAGGGTAAGGCCAAGGGACAGGGCATCCCAAACCGGGATCACCAACCCGGATAGCCACCTACCCCTTGTTATGGGGTCTCATGGCTCCTAAGCACCAGGGGTGCCAACTACCTTTGCCCGGACCAGCAGCCTTCTCTAAGTAACTTAAGAGAAGGGATCCGGGCAGAAATAGAAGAATAAAAAGTGGCGGGGAGTCATCCCGGCTACCTGCAAGGAGGAGACATCATCTTCTGACTTGCTCGCCCCTGCAGAGATGGAAGACTGGGAATGAGTGGGAGGTCCCAGGTATTTATGGGCCGGGAGGGTCTTACCTTTTTTTGTTATCATCTCTGCAAGATCGCCATCTACAGGTCAGTATACCCAAGTGTTATGAATGTCTTGAAGCGGGGTGTGTGACATACTTAGAATATATATTTTTTACATTTTGTCCCGGCTAAAGGCTCTGATTTGACAGGAGCCCAAGCATGTGCTGGACCGGGAAGAGGTAAAACATTTTTACAAGAAAATCATATTGTATGTAAAAGCCCCTGATTACAACAGTATTACATGTGTATAAGTAGACACCCCAAACGGAAAAGAGCATTTTATACGATTTTCAAATAAATTTTAACAATGCGCACTATTAAGGGTTAACCCCCTAAAATGTATTTTTTTTTTTCTTTTTTTAATGGCGTGAGGTCTCCCTCGCCAGTAAAACCGGACCGGGCACAAATTATGGGGGCTGGCAGACCAGGGTGCAGAGGCCGATCAGTCGCCCCCTGGGCTGGAAGGCTGCCAACTCACATAGCCTACATGGGCAACGTGCTTGCTGGCAGGTGACTTGCCAACCCCTCCTGCCCTTTGAATTGGTATAGGGGCAATGTTCCCTCTAAGCCGAAGCAGCTGCTGTGCGGAGCAGCGAGGGAGCTGGGCAATGCCCTCCGCTACCCTCTAACAGGGAGAGTGCCTGTGCCGGCCATTCACAAATGCCTGGCACGGATACGCACCCTGCTAAAGGGATATCTGGGACGTTGCTCGCGCATAGGCCGTTGGACTGAGAAAGAAGGTGAGTTTTTGCCCGGCCTCAGAGGTGTCACACAGCGGGGCATCCAATTGTGGATGCCCGGGGGGGAGGGAATCAAGCGTCCTGGGAATTTTATAGATTCCAGGCCCAATCTCTGTGGGTTTTGGTCCACCTTACTGAAATCCCAGTCGCACACATCAGCATTGGGTGGCATCACTTGCATTCTTCAGCTGTGCGTTGGTCCACTTTAAAGAGGAACATGCCCTAAAAGCCAGACGGCTGACAACCCGAGAGGGCATCCCAATGCTGGGGATGCAGCTGCATTGTTTACACCGTCCTTGGAGCCAGAGGGGGTGTGGCGGGCATCCCAAATCAGGCACCACACGAGGATGGGGGAAACCGGCCTTCCTGAATATACAGTCATTAAGCCCTCCCCACAAACATACACATCAGTAACCCCCCACCCCATAATCCCCAAACATACAGATCAGTAACCCCCCACCCCATAAACCCCCAAACATACACATCAGTAACCCCCCACCCCATAAACCCCCAAACATACACATCAGTAACCCCCCACCCCATGAATCCCCAAACATACACACCAGTTAGCCCAGACACCCATTAAAGCGGATCACCGGGATTTTCACTATCATTGTCCCTGGGGCACAGGAGCAGTGCAGGCAACTGGGTCCAGCCGGGAGACATGATGTGGGCAGGCCATCCCATTGGCCTCTGTGGTGCCTGGCTCCTTCTTATGACAGGAGCTGCACCGGCACCTGCTTGTGGTCGGTTGCCCGGAGAGTAGGTGTCTGGGTGGGTAGGGATCGGCAGGGCGGAGGAAGAGGGAGATCAGCGGCGGGGAGGGATTGGCTTCCAGGTAGATGTTTGGGAATCAGAGTATGGGCCCATGCAGTAAGCTCTCCCATCGGGCGGGAGAAATACCTAGTCCTGCCCCTTTTTCAATGCAGCAAATCAGCATCTAGGACACCTATGCGCAGCACATACAGCCTCAGCTTATAGGCTGCGCTGCCTCCCAGTAAGTCTTAGGACCGCCCCAGGGTACGTCAGGGACCTTGCTGCCGGGTACATGCACAGGCAGCAGACGGGGCTGCGCAGAGGGACAGACGCGGGTGCGCAGCCGCGTGCTTGCACCTTAGAGGGAACAGTGTATAGTGGTCTCAAGAGCCCCTTAACAGTTCAAAAAGGGTTAAATGGAAAAAAACACACACACACACAGAAAAAATACCATTTTGTGATTACTCACCTGTAAAATGGTAATTACAAGTATGTCACACAACCCGCTTCCGAATATTCATGACACTTGGGTAACTGTCCTGTAGAGGGCGATCCTGTAGAGGGCTCATAAATACCTGGGACCTCCCACCATTCCCCAGTATAAGACAGCAGTAAAGGGACCAGGAAGAGCTAAATGTAAACAGCGAAGAAAAAGGTTCACCATATAAAGGATCCCAGAAAACCAAAAAAGGGCGGGATGAAGAGGGGTGTGTGACATACTTGTAATAACCATTTTACAGGTGAGTAATCACAAAATGGTATTATTCCCAGTGTCTGTTCTCATGTCTTCTAGGTGGGATCCCTTCTTTTGAAGTTTAAAGAGGGAGTTCTCCCGGTCCTAGGGTCCCTTAGAGTTTAATTTAGGGTTTCCAAAAAAAAAAAACCTCCCACTTGGGACCTGAAGGGGCATCCCAGGTAGCTTAATAGCGTAAATCCCTCTAGTCATTGCGACTACATTAAAATCACCATATGGAGGCTTCTCAGGATACCGGGCTTGGGCTCCCCTCGGGGCAACCCCGGCAGTGTGTGGGTTGTGGGGCATCCCTTGCGGGGGATAATATACTTGTTTGCATACCTTGTGCTCAGCGGGCCATAACGCAGCAGTCAGAGGCCCAGGCGTCTGGGTCCGGGGTTCCAGCATCATCTCCTTCCCCACCCTGCCTTATCCGTACCCCTAGCCACCACTGAAGGGACTGCTGAGCCCGGGAAGACAGCAGACAAGACTGATCCAATGACAGCGGACATTGGCCCAAGTCGCTAGAAGATGGAGCTGAAGTGTCCTCATGTGAAACTGGGCAAAAGGGACTGCCACGAAGGAAGCCACCATCAGACCTACCAATCTCATCCCTAGCCGGATAGACGGGCGAGGATTGGAAAGCAGAAGCCGAACCAAATCTTGGATCAGAAGAATCTTGGGCTGAGGAAGGAACACCCTGGCCTGAAAGGCATCCAGAATCATACCCAGAAGCGAAACCTCCCTGGACGGGGAGAGGGAGGACTTGGAATAGTTGATCACCCAACCAAACCTCTCCAGCATGGATACCACCACTCTGGTGTCTAGCTCCGCTTGGCTGAGAGAGGAGGCCAAAATGAGAAGGTCATCCAGGTATGGCACAATGCGAATGCCCTGGACTCTGAGGAGGGCCCCCTCAATACCTTGGTGAACACCCTCGGAGCCGAGGTAAGCCCGAATGGAAGGGCCACAAACTGAAAATGCTGATCTTCCACCACGAACCTGAGGAATCTCTGGTGTGCCAAGAAGATAGGTACGTGCAGATAAGCATCCCTGAGGTCTATGGACGTCATGAAGTCCCCCTGACGAAGAGAAACGACGGCTGCCCGCAAAGTTTCCATGCAAAACTTCCTGAAGCAGATAAACCAATTGAGGAGCTTCAGATCCAAAATGGCTCAAACTGAGCCGTCCTTCTTGGGCACCGTGAATAGATTGGAATAAAATCCCAAGCCCCTTTCTCGAGACCTGAAGAATCTGGGAGGAGGCCGGATCTCGAATTCCAGCTTGTAACCAGAAGAGACCACTTCCAGAATCCATTTGTCCGAGACCTCCTGGTCCCAGACCTGGAAGAAGTGCCACAGCCGTCCCCCCACCCGCAAGGGTGAGGGCGCCCCCTCATTGCTGGGCTGGCTTAGCAGCGGGCTTGGGTTTGGAACTCCAATTGTGACCGGGACGGGCACGACCTCTGCCTCTACTCCAGGAATCACCTCTGAGGGTAGAGAAGGCCAAAACTCTGCCAGTTCTGGCACCACAAAAGGAAGGGTTAAAGGAGGCTGCCCCCCGAAAGGGACGACGTTGCCTCTTACGCTGAGGTAACTTCCCTCCTTCAGTGACAGAATCTAATCTTTCTCCAAAGAGCCGCAATCCCACAAAGGGAAGTGCTGTAAGCGACTTTTTGGCCACAAAATCAGCCGCCCACTGGTGCAACCATACCGACCGCCGAATAGCTACAAGCAAGGCCGAGGTTCTACCATACATGACCATGGTGTCATCCAAGGCGGCAAGCACAAAGGACATGAACAATTCACACCGTTTAAGGGCAGCAAACTCATCACTAGCCGGGTCAAGCCTGGAGGTACTCAACAGGTCTCTAACCACAGACCTGGTAGACACTGCCAAAAGAGCCGAAGCACAAACAGGCCGCAACGCTGAACCGACACTAGCAAAACGCGTGGCAAGCCATCTGATCAATGCGTTTATCCTCACCATCTTTGAGAGTGGTGGAGTCAGGAGAATGCAAAATAGAAGCATTGGATAACCCGAGCACCGGGGCATCCACCTCGGAAGGGGACGACCCTCGTTTTACCACGTCCACCGGAAAGGGATACTTTTTATCCCAACCTTGAGGAATACCTGGAAGCCGAGTAGGCTTCTCCCATTCCTTAAGAATAATGGCATCAAAATGCTTTTGATTTGGGAACTCCAGGCACGGCTTGGAAGTCCCAAAGAATTCTCCTTTTTGAGGAGCGGCCTCCTCAGGAGGAGAAATTGCCAGAACCTCAAAAAGGTGAGTCAAGACCTTCGGGGTATCCACAGTATCCCCCTGCCCTTGCTCAGTATCAGCACCAACAAACTGCTGATTGTCAGAACCCTCAGAATCCTCAAATAATTCCCCCTCTTCTAGCGGGGAATAATCAGACCAGTCAAGGAAATCATAATCATCAAACTCAAAGGCCGGCATGGCTGGAGACAAATGCTTTCGCTTAGCCGAGGCCTTTCTGGCAACAGAGCCAGAAATAAATTTCTCAATTTTAGCCAGTCTAGCACATACATCAGATTGCGACTCCCCACCTGTGACAACATCACTAGGGGTACGGATAGGGCAGGGTGGGGAAGGAGATGATGCCGGAACCCCGGACCCAGACGCCTGGGCCTCCGACTGCTGCGTTATGGCCCGCTGAGCACAAGGTATGCAAACAAGTATATTATCCCCCGCAAGGGATGCCCCACAACCCACACACTGCCGGGGTTGCCCCGAGGGGAGCCCAAGCCCGGTATCCTGAGAAGCCTCCATATGGTGATTTTAATGTAGTCGCAATGACCAGAGGGATTTACGCTATTAAGCTACCTGGGATGCCCCTTCAGGTCCCAAGTGGGAGGATTTTTTTTTTTTTTGGAAACCCTAAATTAAACTCTAAGGGACCCTAGGACCGGGAGAACTCCCACTTTAAACTTCAAAAGAAGGGATCCCACCTAGAAGACATGAGAACAGACATAACTGTCAACATGCACATCACCCACCATATAAGACAGTTAAAAATGGTGAAATAAATAAAATCCACTCACCGCAGCAAAGCAGCGACCGTCAACCCTCACAGCAGCAAGGGAATGAGAGGGAGAGCAGCAAAGCAGGCAGCGAGGCCGGAAAGAGTGCTTGAGAGAAGCCGGCCTCAAGGGGGGGGGGGGGGCATGCGCCCGGCCCCGCCCCCTCCTTAACTGCACCTGTTGAAAGTGAAACCAGCCCTGCAACAACGGCCACAAAAACACATACAAACACACACACACAATCCACACAACTTTTCCCCCAAATAAAGTAAAACAACCCACAGGAGAAAAGGCCTCCCCCCCCCCAAGGGGCACAGAGGGACATGGTAGGGGGGAGAACCCACACCAATAGGTGAAAGGGTAAGAGGGACGGGGCATCCCAAGCCAGGATCACCAACCCGGACACCGCCTACCCCTTTGTATGGGGTCTCACAGGGGAGCAAGCTCCCATATACACCATAAGGTGCAACCTATCATTGCTTGGACCTTCAGCCTAGGCTGGGAGGCATACTGCTATAGTTTAAATTAAAAAGGTTCAGGCAGCAATAGAAACAAAAGGCCGGGGGTTACCCCGGCTACCTGCAAGGAGGAGACAACCATCTTCTGACTTGCTCGCCGACTGCAGATACAAAAGACTGGGGAATGGTGGGAGGTCCCAGGTATTTATGGGCTCCTTTTTTCATGTCATCTCTGCAAGATCGCCCTCTACAGGACAGTTAGCCAAGTGTCATGAATATTCGGAAGGGGGGGTGTGACATACTGGGAATAGTCTTTTAATATTTTTTCCACTTACCTCCTTCCATCGATGATTGCTGGTGTTCCACATCGCCACTCCGAAAGTGATCAGCGGAAGCCAGTAGAATAGCAGAGGAACAGTGCTTTGGCCTCTCTGCTCACTCTTGCCGCTGCGAGAAGCCTCTTATACTGGCTGAGTGAGCCAATATCAGCGAGCAAGTGTCAAAAGCTGTCGCAGGGCAGAGAACGTGTGTTCCTTGCCCGGCTCAAGACCATGGGGTGGGATTGGAGGTCCCACAGGGGAAGAGGAGAGCCCCAGCCGCTGCATCCCAAATGGAGGTGGCATTTTTTTTCTTTATTGGAAAGAAATGGGGGAAATGTCAGGCATGTAGAATCTGCGCGCTTGGTGCTTAATGGTTGGAGAAGCAAACATGTAGATTGTACGTGCTTGCCATTTAAAGGGTTAAAGCAGGGATATAAGGATCGATAGCTGATGAACTGAAACATCAGACAAGGCAATAAAGGCCAAGACACCTACAGCAAGTACTATTGAAGGATCACGTAGATGCAAAAGCCGATGTGAGTAACACTGTAATTGTGCTTCCCCAATATTCTCTTCAGGGCGCTCTAGAGAAAATGAAGAACCTCTTGGGTCCTAACTGGTCTGCAATATGTATATTGTATATAACTGTAATCCCATGGGGGCCAGGATAGGGAATACAGGCCAGCCAAAATGGGTTTTGGTCCTCTTCATCTTTCAATAATGTTTTATTTAGATAATACAAACAAAACACCTAATATAGGCTATACAATCAATCCAGAAATACAGTATATGACCATTACAATTATAACAAGAACCAAAGGTTAAATGCATTTATTCTGATACAGAGAATACAAAGATACCAGATAGATGTATGGGGCAGTTTGTGCCATTCACAAGTTATTCCAAAAGTCTGACCTATCTACTGTAGTTACCTAGGGAGCATCCCTATGGAGACCACAAGGACCTGACCAAATTCCACTGCAATACACATTTCACTGGCAATCTTGTATACTAGCTTACTAGCTCTGGTCTATGCAATGACCCAACACTTAAAAATAACTAGTGGAATTTAGCATACATGAGTGGTAGAAAAAGAGGGGAAAAAGAGAATTAAGAAATGAAAAGAGAGAAAAAGTGGAACCAGCATATAAAGGGTGGAGGCGATTGGGGTTAGATGAGTTTTTTGGACTGCCCCCCCCCCCCCCCCCCCGCCACAAAATATTGAGCCAGAAAGACAGTATTTGACCCAGGGAAATAGATCATTTAGCAACAGGAGGAAATCATGGAGGGGTGAGCTGTACTTTCGGTCGTTGACATTAAAGTGGACCATCACCCTCCCGTGATCGGCCCGGGAATCTATAAGATTCCTGGGCCGATCACCTCCCTCCCCGTGGGACATCCGAGATCGGGATGTCCCGCGGGGTGAAACCCCCCCAAACACCCCAAATCCCCTTACCTTGTCTTGTGAATGGCCGGCACGGGCGCACGCGCGTCAAGAGGCTGTGGCGGAGAAGCCGCTTGTCCGCGGCTGTCAAAACGCTTGTCCGTCGGCGCTGGGTGCGGGGAGAGGTGAGTTTTTCGGGTGATCGAGGGGGTTTCACACAGCGGGGCACCCCGATCGGGGGTGCCCCACCAAAGTGGACCAAGACCCAGGATAGTCAAAATCATGGGTGTTGGTCCACTTTAACCTTGTTTGATGGAAAATATTTACCATTAGATAGGAAGAATTTAGTCCAAAACCCAGCTATAAAGTGAAATGTCCACCAGATATGCTGTGTTTGCCCGATCCAAAATAATTAGGGGATGCTCTAGCTATGCGGACTATGGGACTAGTTACCATTAAATCATAACATTTCATGCAGATTGTCACAGAGTCAGGTCTGTTCCGTCTCATCGCCACTAGAGGGTGCTGGTATCCCATAGGACAGCTCCTTAACACTCCATATCTGCAGCCACCAGTAAGCGTTGCGGATTAGCACGTGCCCGTAGAAGCATTATAGTGGTTGCGGTGTGCACCTGCGGATGCGTATGCTCCTTCTGAGCATGTGCGTGCGAAACTGTACCAGTTGGTCATCTCTCCTGAAGTGTACTGAGTTCCTGTGTTCCGGACAATTTGCTGTGTATGAGCTGGCTAGTTCATTACTACATTCCCGCTCTCATGCTGACCTCAGCCTGTTCCTCGACTACGATCATGTGCTGCCTGTCTCTGACCTCAGCCTGTTCCTCAACTACAATCCCGTGTTGCCTGCCTCCAACCTCGGCCTGTTCCTCAACTACGATCCTGTGTTGTCTGCCTCCAACCTCGGACTGTTCCTCGACTATGATCCCATGCAGCCTGCCTCTGACTTCTGCTTCCATTCGGCTCCGCTCTTGCCCAGCTTACCTCCAGCTCTGGTCTGTCCATTGTTCAGATTGGCAATACCCACTCCTTGGTTGCCTGACCTGGGACCGTCCTGCAGCCCAATGTATCGCCACCTTCAGGGGCTCTAGTTGGTCCTTAGACTCCAGGC
Organism: Gastrophryne carolinensis; assembly: GCA_027917425.1. Classification (NCBI taxonomy): domain Eukaryota; kingdom Metazoa; phylum Chordata; class Amphibia; order Anura; family Microhylidae; genus Gastrophryne; species Gastrophryne carolinensis. The sequence goes on along the minus strand of CM051235.1, from coordinate 272,995,637 downwards.
TTCCCGGTCGAGAGGTGAGCTGTCTGTTAGTCTCCACAATCAGGGCTCTCCCCAAGGTAGTGTGACACAGATTCTTTTGTTATCATGGTTTTGGTCCACTAAGTAAGGACACATCTAACATTGGAAAAACACTATTGTAAACTAATTAAATCAATATAACCCAGAAGTGCATTTTTTCAAAAGTTTTAGACTTAAATTTTAACTAACAACAAAGAAAAAAATCCCCTTCATTTTGTGCATTTTTGTTCACAGAGAACATCCTTAACCAAAGCCTGCATCAGTTTCCACTGTGACAATTTTAGAGTTTCCAGGTCTGAAGAGTCTGAAAGCTTTAGAACTATAAAACCAATTGTATAAAGTCGACTTTTATACTTTAGCTTTGGCTACTTTAAGCGCTAAAAATAAGAGGCTTAAGTAGACTACTCTGAAGTACAGGATTTACTGTACAGCTTAAATATGGCAAATTTCTAAACACAAAAGGGAATTGTAACTCATGCGCTAATACTTAATCTTTTTTTTTTAATAAAACTTCCAACACTGAGATTACCTCACTAGACTTACCTCAGTAACTTTTATGGTTACTATAAAATTGTAGCTGTCATAATATTTTTTGACTTATTACAGAAGGAAGTCAAACATTCTACTTAGCAACGAAATGCGATAAATTATAACATTTTGAAATTAAAAGACCAGAGTGCCAGATGCTGAAGAATATTTCAAAATGAAATGAATATAGTCACACTTAATGTTGGCTACAATAGAGATAAACTTCAGCCTGTTTAAAGTGGTCCAACACCCAGGATTTCCACTATACCAGATTTTGTTTCAACTCCCTGGGGCATCTCAATGTGCCGCATGAGTCCTGCCAGACAAGCACTTTTCTTACCTTCTAAACGAGCCCAACCCAGCATCACTCAGCTGTGCATGGCCATTCAGTTAAGATGGCCGCGGGCATGCAGAGTCAGAGAAAGATGCGAGAGGTTGGCTGTGCATGCGCTGTGGGCTCATTGGATAAGTAAGAACAATTGGTGATGGGCAGGGTTTCACAAAGCAGGGATGCCCCAGGGGCGGTTATAGACTCTAGGTCTGGTTTAGGTACACTTTATAACTTTTATGTGTATAGAATGCATAATTTGATATTTTACAAAACAAACATAGCTGCCAGCTTGCATGCTTCCACACAAGAGTGCTCCCTGACTCCTGTTGATTGGATACTGGGAGCAGTTTATCAGTGCCATCCTAGACCCCAGGATTAAAATGTCTGTAGAGGTACATTTTCCATCCTATTTTGTCTGTTTAAAACGTACCAGGTCCCAAGATTGAGGTTTGGTCAGGGTGACTTTGATTGGAACAAACTCACTTGTCCTTTATGTTGCTGGTGAATAGCGTGATAGAATGTCAAATGTTGATAAGCTGTCATCCTCCAGACCCTGTGGCACCACCAGTCACAGCATTCCATCAGCCTTTAGTCCCTGTGGTAGAACAAGCCCCAGCATGCAATCAGCTTCCAGCTCATCCGGCACAATCAGTGCCAGCATGTGATCATCCACTAGTCCCTGTGGTACAACCAGTTACAACAAGCCATTAGCCTCCATCCCCTCTGGCACCACCAGTGCCAGCATGCCATGCCACAAAATCACCTCAGCCAGCTAAGGGAGGTCTGCTTTCTGCAGACCCCCCCCCTTGTCTGGGGTACCATAGCAGCTTCATTAGCATCTTTGGTGGAGAAATAGGAGTAAGATACAGCTGCACTCTGACAGTATCCTGAGAACTGGATGGCAGGTACTGTAAGAGACAAGTCTGGACTTAAAGGCCTGAATGCCACATCACTAAGAAGCTGGAGTAAACTGTAACCCCTGGAAGTGGCAGCGTCATTTTGAAACTGCTGAAACGAAGAAAATGTACAGTGTTCTACATGGAAAGTAGCTGTTGGAGTTAGACCTTAAAGTGGGCCTATCACCAGGATTTTGACTGTCCTTGTTCTAGGTCCATGCCCCGGGGGCATTCCAAATTGGGATGCCCTGCTGTGTGAACCCCCCCCCCCAAGATCACCCACTCCACTCACCTTTCCGTCGTTCCCACGCCGCATGTGCAGGCATTTGGCCAATTAGCGCTTTATGCCATGCATACTAATGCATGCCATACAGCTATTGTTTTTTCACGCTGGAGTGGAGTGCACACTCTCGCAGGCCTGGCCCATGTGAATGGCTGGGAGCGCGCACAGCTGCAGGGAGGCCGGGGAAGCAGTGACGGAAGAAGATCGCAGCAAGGGACCAGGGAAACGTAAGAGAGCTTGCAGGTGATCTGGAGAGGCTCATACAGTGGGGAATGTTGAATTGGCATGCCCCAAGTGCACTTAGCCAGCCCTGGAGTCTTTTAGGCATAAGCACTGATAGGTCCAATTTTTAAAAAAAGTAACCAAGAAACTGGGCTGGGACTTTGTATCTAACAGAAACCACATAGGACAAATGCCTCACAGGACACCTCAAAACCCAGAAGAATCCAGAACCCGGATCTCCTGTTAATAACACCCCCCTGCCCCTCCCAGGTTCATGACTGCAGTCCATTTTATGATACTTTAGCTATCTTAAATCTAATTTACAAAATGTAGCTTTACTTCCTGTTAAAGCAGACCTTCACACTGAATAAGAGTCTATCTTATATGTAAAAATCATCATACCTGCATCTACTGCATGTTATGAGCCTTTAAGCATCCAAGATGGCGGCTCATGGAACATCAGGCAGCCTCCAAACAGGAAGTGCCTTCTGACTGTGCTGCTCTGCATTCTGGGATTGCTGTCCTTACCCTGACCCCAGCTCTGTCTGTGCAAAGCACAGCTATGACTCCACCCCCTGTACTTTATCATGCTCTCCTCACCTCAGTATGTGATGCTTCTGAGGCAAGATGGCGGCGCCCGTAGTCCAGAGTCCTGTACAGATTTGCAGCCCAGTGGGGGAAAGAATAATAAGTGACTAAAAACTTAAAAATATATTCATTTTAGATGCTGGGGAATAGTTTTTTAAGGGTTTGGGCTTTTTATTAAATCATGCTGAAGGTCCAGTCTAAGTTACGGGAGACAGGAAATTTAACAGAATAATACATCATTAGAATTTCCATGGCTACTACACCAATGGAATGTGATAGTTAATCCAGAGATTTATTCTGATTTCTGCTGCTCCCAGGCTGGCCCTGGTGCCACGCTCAACTGCCACTCAGGGAAAAGAAGGCTCCCTTGTTGATTGGCTTCAAGAGGTGAATTATGTGATATCCCACTACTGATATGTATTCTGAGGTGGATGCTAACAAGTGCGTGGGGGGACCAGTTGGAAACACGTGGGTAGCTTCAGAACTGATAGCTTCCAAATTGCACCACTAAAACCTTCTTGATTACAAAGGATCAAGCCTGCAGGCTGGCAGGCAAAACATGTTATATACTTGCGTTACTGGCTATTTAACATGTCTAAAAACAAAAAAGACACTTTTATTAAAGAAAAGCTACACCCCTTCTTTATTGAGGAGAGATTTATTGTGGAAGCAGAAGGTCCGTGTTCTTTGACCACAGCTTACATGCAAGAACCATATTGCTATATGCCAGCGTTTTTTCATCATGATCTTACTATTGAGGAAGCATGTGTACTGGGCATGTTGGATGATTTTAGTGTTCCTGGTTATGTTCTTCAGAAAAGCAACAAAAAAGGCCCAAATTAAAAAAACAATGTTCGCTTTATTAACATATGTGATCATCGTGTTCCTGGACCTAATATAAATAAGTACGGGGTATACCATATTCTTCGCTCCATAAGATACAAATGATGGGGGAAATGCCTGTCCGTTTTATGAAGCGAATGTAAAAAAATTAGACACTCGCTGTAGATAAGCTGGTGTGTGTGTCTGCGTGTGTTTCTCTCTCTCTCTCTCTTGCTCTGTCTCTCTGAGGGATGCCGCACAGGCAGCCAATGTATGTTTACCTGCTTCCTGCCTGATGGTCCTCTATTACGCATGCGATTAGGAAGGGGATGCCACTCACTTGGTGTAATGAGGCATTCTGCACACTGGCTGTAATTAGGGATGCCACTCACTGGCTGTAATTAGGGATGCCGCCTACTGCCTGTAATGAGGTATGCCGCACACTGCCTGTAATGGGGGATTCTGCACACTGTCTGTAATGAGGGATGCCGCACACTTCTTGTAATGGGGAGGCCACACACTGCCTTTAATTAGGGGTTGCTGCACACTGCTTGTAATGAGGGATATCACTCAATACCTGTAATTGGGTGATTGGGAGGGGGGTATTTTAGCACACATTTGGTTTAGAGTATTTTTTCTTCTTATTTCCCTCCTCTAAACCCTGGGTGCGTCTTATGGTCAACTTCGGCCTGATTTATCAAGCACTTTTGCTAGAATACACTGCATCAATGCAAATTAGTGCGGGGCAAAATATAATTTAGATTTTTTCCCCATGTTACTGCACCTCTAATGTTTTAGCAAATGCATTTCTTATAGTGCAGCAACATGCATCAGTGTAAAAAAAATGTTTAAATTAGATTTAGCAGCAACCTAATTTGCATCAATGTGGTGAAATCTGGCAGAAATTCTTGATAAATCAGGCCCTTAGTATAAGCACAAGGTCTAGCTTAAATAATATTGGTGCAGGTGCTCATGTTCCCTGTTTGTATATCACAATACTCTATATGACGTAGCTCTATCTTTTTTCATGTAGCTGTGCTTTACTGTACATTACCAGCATTTCTGTGGTGGCAAGACCCGGCAGAAACAGAAGGCAGTGGCAGAACCCGGTAGCACAAGAAGGGAAAGGAGGCAGCAGAAGCTCTAGAGGAGACCAGGAGGTGCCTGCAAGGATGAAGGACGTGGCTTGTCAGTGGCAGCGTTGACAGTCAGTAATGGATCAAGAGGCAATGATTTTGCATTTTCCCTATGGTGCCCATTGACTTGTGGGCTGTGATACACTCACATTGGGGCCAAAATGCTACATGCAGCGTTTTCCAAGATGCAGCTGAAAGCACATACACAGATGACAAAGAGGTTGTTCATTTCAATTCTCCTCCTGCTTTTGTTGAAATGGAGTTCAGTAGTCCTGTAAGTTGAAAGGTGTGAAAGAGGCCAAAGGGGCTGTAAACCTAAAGCTGAAACAGTGGTTGTAAGGGTCATCTAGCTCCACAAACATCTTGTAATACAATATTCTTGATTTCATTTTCATATTTTAAAATTTGTGACTTTAGAACAGTTAAAGGATAAATACATGATACTATTCTCATACCTATACTGGAATAGGAATTACATCAGAAATATGTGATGGTGTAAAAGGTTTCCAGAAAACTATATAAAGAGATGAAGCCTGAGCAAAAGGAAGTGCTCCCCTCCATATGATCATCGTTAATGGTTTGGTCTTGGCTGGTGTCTGGTAAACACACTCTCAGCACATGCTGTAATTTGGCTTAAAAGAGCGCTTAAATGCTTCCAGGATTTTCTTAACAGCGAGTGTGGATGTGTTTCCTATTGAAGTAGTTAGTATATTTTATGAGTGTTGATATTTCTGACAGAAAATATACTACATGAGTGATATGAGATCAGCTGCGCCCCTGCCTTAGTGATATTCAAATAAAATTACTGAAAGCCATTGTCCTGACACTCAAGCCTATAAAAAGTCAGGCACGCACCCACAAAAAACAGGCACATTTTCTTAACACATCTAAGTAAAATATCTGGTCATTCCAACAAGGTTGAAAGGATCGCTAAGGACATTACAGAGCAAACAGACAACAAATATAGTGAAATGAAAGTTAAAGCTTCTCATGGAATACCTTGTGCCAAGGGTCTTTTTGTCTATCCCTCATTCATTCCAGATAGTTGGACTGAAATGGTTGTTCATACTAAGTGTATGGAAAGAAAATGTAAATCCTTGTTTATCAAACAGGATTGGGGTGCATCAAGAAGTGTTCAATACAAGGGGCAGGGCTTCATCTAGCATAGTGTAGCATCTCCTCTCCTTTTAACACTTTAAATGTCAGCCACATAGAATCTACGGTGCTGCCTCTCCGTCCTTACATCCCGAAATGCTCGCCAGCTCCTGGTACCCTCCTGATGGTTTATGTAGGCCACAGCCGTGGAGTTGTCCTACTGTACCGTGGCTCGGAGGCCTCAGAGCTGGCAAGTCCAATGCCTGATAGCAAACAGTACCAACCTCAGTTCCAACACAATGATCGGGAGGCGGTGCTCCAGATGGACCCAACAACCCTGGACTGCCTGGTTGTCTAGAATGCAACCCCACCTCATCAGGCTGGAGTCTGTGGTCAGGATGACCCACCGAACCGGCAGGAAGGACCGATCCACCGCCAGCTTGCTCTGGTCCAGCCACCAGTCCAGAGATCACCGGACGGAGTCTGTCAAGGTGAATCGACGATCTAAAGTCTGTAAATGAATAAAAACACAGAGCAACTTCTAAGATAAAGTGGTGCCGAAGATAACCTCAATCCCACGGCACATGCACCTCCACACGGTGAATCCACCACCAATCGTGCAAATCCTTACCGACTAATGAAAATTATAAGACCTTCAAACGTCCTCATAAAAGTACTGACTGAACGCTAATCCTCCTTATGATACTCGCCGTCGTCCAGAGAAGTAGAATAGTTAAACCGGTTGCCAAAAGAGTAAATAGAAACAGAATCTAGTGTAACTCCATTAAAACCCCAGGGTTTAATAGGTATTTTAAAAATTTACACTCACAAACATATAGTTAAAATCAGCTTTTCAAAAACATCAATGGCAGTACTCGTCTCACCGGCCCTGGAGTAACGCAGCTTTGCCAGCAGATAGACGTTGCATCGGCCACTGAAGATAGGGTACCAAATTTGTAACTAGAAGATAATTCCGCCACCGCCAACGCGTTTCGTCGCTAGTTAAAGTTGCCTTTGGCGACGAAACGCGTTGGCGGTGGCGGAATTATCTTCTAGTTACAAATTTGGTACCCTATCTTCAGTGGCCGATGCGACGTCTATCTGCTGGCAAAGCTGCGTTACTCCAGGGCCGGTGAGACGAGTACTGCCATTGATGTTTTTGAAAAGCTGATTTTAACTATATGTTTGTGAGTGTAAATTTTTAAAATACCTATTAAACCCTGGGGTTTTAATGGAGTTACACTAGATTCTGTTTCTATTTACTCTTTTGGCAACCGGTTTAACTATTCTACTTCTCTGGACGACGGCGAGTATCATAAGGAGGATTAGCGTTCAGTCAGTACTTTTATGAGGACGTTTGAAGGTCTTATAATTTTCATTAGTCGGTAAGGATTTGCACGATTGGTGGTGGATTCACCGTGTGGAGGTGCATGTGCCGTGGGATTGAGGTTATCTTCGGCACCACTTTATCTTAGAAGTTGCTCTGTGTTTTTATTCATTTATCTACATTGGGTCCATTTGGGAATAAGGACTTGCACACGTGGAGCATCAATATATGTGGACTTTAATTATATCCAATTCTGTTTGTTTGTTTTGAAATTTGAAATTTATCTTTCAGCGCGGTGTATGTACTATTATTGTACCTTTTGCTTTTTGGATCTAAAGTCTGTACTGTCCTGTTCTATTGCCACAGGAGCAGCAGCTTTAGCAGCCTGGCGTGGAACATCATGCCCGGGAGACGCATGCCCTGTCAGACTGTGAGATGGTTGTCCGCCAACAGACCGCAACCTCTCCTGCAGAGCCATGCACCTCTGAACCAGAAGGAGGACAGGTGAGAATCCAACGTCATTCCCAGGTAAGTTTCCACCATGGAGGGGACCACCTGGGACTTGGGGCAGTTGATAATCCACCCAAGGAATTCCAGCGGTGAACAGTACCATCCTGGAGCCCTCACCCAAGGCCAGCGTCACCCACACCTCCCTGCCTGTCATCTGTGGCCCAACCTGCCCGCACTACACAGAAAGAAATAACCCCCGCCCGACAACTAAGAACAACCCACATGGAACGGTGGCAGCAACTTCCGGACTCCCACCCTGGAAGACAAAAACACACAGCAGACTCAGTTCTTCGATATGATGAGGCAAGAAGTTGGAAGTTGGGGATTAGAGATGAGCGAACTTTTGAAAAATTTGATTCGGCAGATTCGCCAAATTTTCCGACAAATCGCTATTAAAAACGGCTATTTCTGAGCTTCCTAGAGCCTCAATAGGGTTGTAAACCATTCTGCCTTGCTGTAACACGCATATGATGCGTGCTGGGTTAGTGAAATAATACTGTAAATAATTATGACATGCAGATCAGAGGCATCGCTATTAGAATCGGAGAGCGGCACAATTACAGAGAGTTGAGGTGGCATCACTATGAGGGGCCCCTATATTGCCTGAAAACACACCCTGGAGCTGGCAGGAGCCAAAACATTGGCTCAAAGAGACACTGGAGTTGGCAGCAGGAGCCCCAAAATTGGCTGAATGACACCCTGGAGTTGCAAGCAGCAGCAGCAGGAGCCCAAACGTTGCTTAAAAGAGACACTGGAGTTGGCAGCAGCAGCAGCAGTAGGAGGCCAAAATTGCTTAAAAGACACACTGGAGTTGGCAGCAGCAGCAGCAGGAGCCCAAACATTGCTTGAAAGAGACACTGGAGTTGGCAGCAGGAGCCCAAACATTGCTTGAAAGACACACTAGAGTTGGCAGCAGGAGCAGCAGGAGCCCAAACATTGATTGAAAGACACACTGGAGTTGGCAGCAGGAGCCCAAAAATTGGCTGAATGACACCCTGGAGTTGCAAGCAGCAGCAGCAGGAGCCCAAACATTGCTTAAAAGAGACACTGGAGTTGGCATCAGCAGGAGGCCAAAATAGGTTGAAAGACACACTGGAGTTGGCAGCAGCAGCAGGAGCCCAAACATTGCTTGAAAGACACACTGGAGTTGGCAGCATGAGCCCAAAAATTGGCTGAATGACACCCTGGAGTTGCAAACAGCAGCAGCAGCAGGAGCCCAAACATTGCTTAAAAGACACACTGGAGTTGGCATCAGCAGGAGCCCAAACATTGCTTGAAGGACACACTGGAGTTGGCAGCAGGAGCCCAAACATTGCTTGAAATACACGCTGGAGTTGGCAGCAGGAGCCCACAAATTGGCCTAAAGACACACTGGAGTTGCAAGCAGCAGCATCAGGAGCCCAAAATTGCCAGAAAGACACACCCTGGAGTTGGCAGCAGCATTAAGAGAACATATCCAGATTTTCGGCACAGATATCTTATCCGAAGAATATTAATAAAAAGTAAGAGCAACGTAAAGCAATTCCTCAATAATTACTTGTGGTCTGATGCAGAGGAATGTCTGTAACTGGAGAGCAGCACCTTAAATCTGTTTTGCACAATCCATATTTCTTTAGTGTTGGTCTGGCCCCATGATCAATCTACTCTAATGCATCAGGCATTGGTGAAATCTTGGCTGATCCATGCCCAATTCATTTCCACGCAGGCCAGTCTCTGAAAAAAAACATTTTTGAAGCATACTGGAGCACATTGAATTGCTCTCATCAGAGCATCACTTACACACGTCTAAGAGTTTCATCATTTTGTTCGTGTTAAAGTCTTCAGGGCCTAGTGACTAAAGACCATAGATAGTTACACACCTGCTGCTCTTTTCGACAAATCCTGTTTTAAGTGTAGTGTAGCGTTTTGTCCTCCCCTCATATACGCACTAAGTATGTCAGGCAGAGAAGTGGCAGGATGGGCACAGAGAAGTTGCAGAGGCCTAAATTCATCAAGCAGAGGTTGCAGCAGACTAGGGGTGAGTGGCAGCAGGAGTCTCAGTGAGAGGACTGATCTCCCGGGATCAGCTAGCGGTCGTGTCTTGACCAGCAACCCATCTGCCATCATCCATTGGTTAACACGATCATCCACTGCATCACAAGTGACATCTGACACCCACAGTCAACTGTCGGTTATGTCTTATGCTTAGGGTTCAGCTCCACTATTCAGTGAGGACGATCTGATAATCAGAAAAATCAGCACCTACTGCCCAGCCAAGAAGTGGAGGAGACACTCGCCGCTTCTTTCACTAGGCGGGCAAGTAGTGATGAGGAGAGTGGCGTGGGAGGTGGTGTTGCAAGTGCTTTGGCTTCTTAAGCAGACACTGTTGAGGAACCTGAGGTGGACATCAGTGAGTTTTGAGGGCACTTTTAAAGGATGCAAAGCAATCTAGTCTCTGGGAGAAACGTATAAAACAATACCAACAAGGCAGCAGAATCTCAATGGCCAAAACAAATGAACTTATCAAAGACAACGTAAACGAGTGCAGTCACAACAACCATGGGTGGGTGCAGTGTCCCTGAATGGTTAACTAAGGAATAAATATTTTACGTGGTTATTACAACAATTGTATTTTCCTATTTTCCCTGTCAAGTGGACAGGGTCTTTCCACCTGTGGAATACTTAAACCGGTAACAAGAAAAAGATGCAAAGGCACACTGGGGATTTGGGTGCAGGATCTGGGGCTGTCCCTGCCCCACACACGTCAAGCAAAAAGGAAGGAGAGAGGATCCGCACTCCTAAAATCTTGAGGCTTTATTTGAAAAAATTAAGGACCGAGTGTGTGCGTCCGAAATGCGTTAGTGAGCGTGGCATAACTTTATGTGCCGGGGTCCTTTACTGCTTTTACACTGCCGTGGATATTTCTGAAGATGCTGTTTTTAATACTTAAACCGGACCTTCACCTTGAATAAGAGCATATCTTATATGTTTCCCCCACCCTGTACATACAGATTGCTCACATTAAAAATCATCTTACCTGCACCTATTGCATTTTCTGAGCCTTTAAACATTCAAGATGGGGGCCCATGGAGTTTCAGGCTGCCTGCAGATAGGATGTATCGTCTGACTGTGCCGCTCTGCATTCTGGGATTGCTGACCTTTTCCTGACCTCAGCTCTGCTATGTCTGTGCAAAGCACAACTTTAACCCAGCTCCCACTGCACTTTTGACCCCTATCCTCTCCTCAGTATGTGATGCTACTGAGCCAAGATGGCGGCGCCCATATCCTAGAGTGCTGAACACGGAGTTGCAGGCCAGTGGGGAAAAGAATTAAAAGTGTTTAAAAATGTTAAATATATTAATTTTAGATGCTGGGGAATAATTTTTAAAGGGTTTGGGCTTTTCATTAAATGACACTGAAGGTCAGCTTTAACCGAATTATTCTTTCTCTCGCTGAACAATTGGACGCCAACAAAGGAGTGGAGTCCATAGGCCCCTGATTCAGTCACAAGGCACAGCTCATGGCCACCGACATTGCAAGATTTAGCCGTGTCATCCATAGCCATTTTGGCAAACCTGACCAAAGCTACCAGATAGGAATATGCATAGGAAGGGCTTCTGTTCAGCATCAGGCCCTCCCAGACATTCCCTCCAACCACAACAGTGATATTGCAAAAAACAGGTGCAGGGCCACATCATCCATAGCAAACATATGGCCCTCACTCCAAAGGACGTCAATACAGAGGGAGTAACCCACCATCCAGATGTCCCGCTGGGGCCTGGTACCATACTGCACACACCTGTTCCACCAGGCACACTATGCCGGCGATGAGGCTCACTGGCCTCCCTCCACACACTGCATACCACAGATCATGGTAGCAAGCAGGAGTGGACTGGCTATAGGAAGACCCGGGATCATTTGAGGCCATTTGGGCTGCTGTGCTCTATCCAATATCTGTATCCCTAGTCCCCCCTCAAGCCTCCTTGTAGCCAGTCCCACTGTATTCACTAGCCAAAAAAACCCAGTCCATGTTCTTCCCCTCCAGTACTATAGCCTAAGCATCTTAGCTTAGATACCCATTCTTGCCATATTATCTACCCCTACAATCCAGTACCAGGGCCGGCTCCAGGATTTTCACTATCCTTACCCTATGGACATCCTTATGGCCTGCTGTGTGAGATCCCCTAAGGTGCTTGTGCTTATCCAATCAACACTTTATACCATGCATACTAATGTAGGATATAAAACTGTTGTTTTGGATTCAGCGTAGGCATAGGGAGCACCAGCAGTCACATCCCAGGTGTTTGAAGTAGCTGAATCAGCACATCAGCACTCCAGTGATTGTCTCACTATTAAGAGGAATATGCACCTCTGTGGCCAGCCATCTAAAGGATCCCTTAAAATACAGCTGGCCGACTTAAAACCCTTGGGGCATCCCAATTTGGGATGCCCTGCTGTGTAAAACCTCCCAGGAACCCAATCACTTTTCCATGGTCCTACACCACGTTCGTGGCTCTCAGCACATCCCTGGTCACCTTTCAGTCTGTGGTGTGATTCCATGCTCAGCCTATCCAAAGGGCTGGGTGCAGGAGCACGCCAAAGCCTCAGAGATGTTGGGGAAGCACGAGAATGTTTCTGGAGGTTCCTTGGGGGTTTCACACAGCTGGGTATCCCAAAGCAGGATGCCCCAAATGTTGTAAGTTGTCCCCCCACCTGTTAAAGTGGACAAAAAACAAGGATTTTGACTATCCTGGGTTTTGATCCTTGCACCGGGGCACCCTGATTAGGGATGCCCCGATGTGCCAAACCCCCAGGTCAGCAGAACTAACTCACCTTTCCCCAGTCCTGAGGTGCATGCATGTCCTCTCATCCAATCAGCGCGCTCAGATCCGCTCACGTCAGCTTGTTTAAGCCTTGGTCTAAGGCGAGCGGACCAGAGCACACCAGCGGCCTGGTGCGGGCAAGGGCCGTGCTACAGGGATAGCAAGGATGCGGCTGCTTAGTTTACCGGGCAACCTGGGGGGTTTCACACTGCAGGGCATCCTGAATATTTATGCCCTGGGAGGATCATCTTATAGATTACAGGGCGCGGGGCCATGGGTTTTGGTCCACTTTAACCCCCAAACCCTCAGCGTGGGGAGGCTTACTATTCATGGGCGGGCCAGCAGAGGAGGGGCAGCAGCAGCCAGCCGGGAACATTGCCGGGCGAGAAGGTGGGTCCGCCAGCATCGCGGGGTAGGAGGATGGGATGCGAGGGTTGCATCACGGGGCAGGTGGGAGGGCCAGATGCATCATCAGGTAACAGGGGGCAGGGCTAGCCACATCATCGGGCAGCATCAATCACCAGACAGGGGCCATCAACTGAGACTCACCCGCAGCAGCAGGCAGCGGGGAACATCTGTGGATGGATGAGGCCACATCGCCGGGCAGGAGTGCAAGTCCGCTCGCATCCCGGGGCGGGAGGGTTGCATCGTCAGGTGACAGGGGGTTGGGCCAACCACAGGCGGGCCAGCATCGCTGGGTGGGGGCCATCGGCTGAGACTCACCTGCAACTCACGCCGCTCGCAGGGCCCCCCTCCTTGTCCTGGGCCCTCGGCACGTGACCGGGTTTGCCGGGTGCTGGCGCCGGCCCTGTCCAGTACCATCACTTTAAGAGCAGCTACATCTACCATGATCTGACCCTGCAATGCTTTACCTTCAGCCTTGGAGTTCATTCATTGGCCGGTCAGGAAACACGTTGGGCAAGGAGGCTCAGTGGAGATGTTGTGGGCTGGCCAGGGCTGGTAAGATCCCGATCTGATTTTTGTCCCCAGTCCACCACTGGCAGCAAATACAGTGATAGAACTGGAGAATGAAGGGGACACCAGGGTTGTGAATTGTCCTTCTGGGTCTGTATCATCTCCTCGCGTGTAGGGAAATAAAACTGGCCCCCTTCTACCCAAGTTCCACCTATAAAGGGGTCCCAAACTGTCACTGAGCTGGCAAGTGTCCCGCAGGGACCAGACATGCAACAGCATGTGAACCCTTTTCCGACCCCATGCCCTGTATTATCTCTGGCATGGCATCTGCATTTCTGCCCAGGGTGACCCCTGAATCCCTAAAACACTGTGAAACACAAGAGCTTACCCACATCACATTTAATAAACTGTATAAGCTGCTGACTAAAAAATCCAAACTCTGGTGGGATATTCAGTACATGCAAGAGTACTTTGATAACAACATAATCCCCAAAGGCCTGAGAATCAGATTATTCCCTCAGGTCCCATCCCCAGACGTTGCATTCAAGCAGTTATGGGAAAAGCCCTACAAGAATGCTCACTCCAACTTGTTAAACTTCTTATCATGTACCATTCTCAACAGTTAGAATTAGTTAATAATCAAATAAAAACTACGATAGAACTACTCGACCAACAACAAAAGGATGACAAATTTAGACAAAGAGATCAAGGTATACATGAATCAATCGAGAAACAAAATAAAGAACTAATTCAACTAAAGGAAAAGAAACTCAGAGACAGGTTAGCATACAAAAACAAGGAGGCCTATATATGGCCTGACATGCTTAAACAAGGGGAAAGGGGGAGGAAGGACCAACCAGGGCGATGGATAAGCTCATCCGACACTTCCTCCTCTAGGGAAAGAACCCGAACAGGCAGACCAGATTCTTGGGGCCCTCAAAGAAAATCCAGATTCCAAACCGATAGAGAGGCAAGACCATGGCGGGGACCACCGCGTAGGGAAATTTCTCTACCACATAAGAGTGAAAACAATAAACACTCAGTAAAATGCAAAAATGAACAAGTAAATACCCCAGAGGCGAGACAGTGGACCTAAGACAGGATTTTTTAGGAAGTGGCGCAACAGGCACCGAAATACCAGGAGGAAAGCAGCTCGGAGACGAGCGAAGGGAGTTTTCCCAACCCTCCAAAAAACTAACATTGTTCCCCAAGTCCCACAGCAGATAAACGTCCAACCAGGAACCCAAGTCAAAGAACAAAAAGAGATAATAAATCTATACCAACATATATTAACTAATGATCAATGTTAAGTATTGAAACTAGGACGGAATTTTTGCCAGTCTAAGAAGCTAGATGTGTTTGAAACAGTGAAGGACATACATCTCTTCACAAGGAAAATACTCTGTAAGTACCAGTTCATGAATAAGGGGGAGGAGCCAATAGAGAGTCCTAAGATACCAACAGAAACACAATTATTACAGGACATGGAGGATCTGGCAATGGAAGTGGCAGGTCAAATAGTGACACACCCCAATAAGAAACAATTAAAAAAAACATCTACATATTACCCAGCAATGAGTATAAATCACAATGTGGCTACATTCACAGACTTAACAGTAGCTGACCTACACAAACTTCCAAAGAAGATTAAACAACAGCCTAACTTAAGTGATAACCTCCAAAAAGCTATCAAGGATTTTGAAACATACAATCAGCTAGTAGTAAAACCCACTCATAAGGGGGGAAACATTGTGGTTATGTCCACCACACAATACGAGGAAATGTGCATGCAGATTCTAAACAACAAAGTTTGGTACACGAGGACCCCCATGTCCAGACTCACCAGGGATGCCCAGGAATATCACCACCTAATCAAGGAGGCTCTTCACCAGGGAGTGATTAATGCCCACACGGCTGGATTTTTGGAGTCCCCATGCCCAACCACACCAACATTCTATGCACTTCCTAAAGTGCACAAATCAATTAAGTCACCTCCGGGACGACCCATTGTGTCGGGCGTGAGGGCTCTTGCTGAGAAGGCCAGCCGGTATGTGGACCAACACCTTCAACCCCTGGTCATGAGCCTTCCATCTTACGTTAAGGACACAGGACATATCCTGAGGGTCCTGGACGAGCTATGGGCTGATCCTGAGGCGACACTGGTGACTCTTGACGTGGAGGCCCTCTACTCAAGCATCCCGCATGAGAAGGGAATTAGAGCAGTAGAGGGCTTCCTCAACTAACTAGACATTAATGAACACAATCAAAACCTTTTCCTACTCCGGCTCCTTAATTTCGTCCTCACCCACAACCTCTTCCTATTTAAGGGACAACTGTACCACCAGATACAGGGGACAGCTATGGGAACGACCTGTGCCCCATCGTTTGTGAACCTGTATCTGGGCTGGTGGGAGAGGGGTTTGTGGGCAGAAGACGAGATGTCCCAGTATCTGTGCTATGTAACAGCTTGGCACAGATACATAGATGACATTTTGGTCATCTGCGAGGAGCCGGAGCAGGAACTGGTGGAGTTCGTAAAGAAACTCAATGTAAACAACGTGAATTTGAAGTTTTCCTGTGAGTACCATCAGAGCCAAATTACGTTTTTGGACATCGAAATCCATAAGGACACACAAGGCCATATTACCACCACCTTATATCGCAAGGCAACATCTGCCAATACCACCTTGCGGGCCACCAGTTCCCATCCGCCTCACCTCTTAAGAAGTATCCAGTATGGAGAATTCATTAGTGCAATTCCATTTTGGAAGAGGAGGCTTTTAATAGCGAGGCAAGAAGCATACGCTCTAGACTTCTTGCTAGGGGCTATCAAAAATCAGTCTTAAGAACAGCTTATAATAAAGCAAAGAATCGTAATCGACAGGAGTTACTATACAGACTGAGAGTGGAAAAAGAACAAAAAGGCCCAGCACTAATACTCACATACACAGAATCACATAAACAGATACGTAAGATATTAAAAAAGCAATACTGTGAGTACTGTGGTAAGGTGCAAGGTGCCATCATTGACGGAAGGTATGTGGCACCAAGGTACCTGGCCTTGGGGCAGTAAAGCCATGTGGTTTGTTTCCCAGCATCAGCTACTAATGGCAGTCTGGTGCTGAAGTTTTAGTATAGCCGAAAGGCTAACCCGGGATGGTTTTACTGGGATGGAGTAGAGCAGGGTGGGGCTCCATCCCCTACCCAGGTTCGGGTTTTACAGGCCACATAAATAGCCTGGGGAGTCAGCTGTGCAGGGTCTGTGTCTGGAGCTCACTTGTGAAGTGCGACTCTGTGGGCCTGGCTGGAAACTCCTGTGCAGGCTGTTTCATGTGGACCAGAGGCGGATTTGGCTGCAACTTTGCAAGTTTGCACAAGGACTAAAAAGGCCGTTGCCTGTCTGGTTCATTTCTGCTGTATTTTCCTGAAAAGGTGATGTAACCCAAAAGGACGTTCTGTTTTATGGATTTTGTGTGAATAAACACGGACTTTAAGTTGAACGTTCGCCTCTGAGCCTCTATACTGCAAACATCCTGCTGTCTACCAGAGCTGATCACCACAGTACTCACCTGTAGAATTGTTTTTGTTCTTGCATGGCACGGCCTGCTTCGGTATTCATAACAGTTGGGTTATTCCGCCACAAGGTGGTGCAGTGGTAAGGGCAGACTAGATGGACCGTATGGTCTCCTTCTGCCGTCAACCTTCTATGTTTCTACTGTAGAAAGCTGTGGCATCTCCCGGCCCCCTATAAAAATGGGATTAACCATAGAGTTAAACAATTTATACACACTGAAGGACAAGGTTGAGAGTGGGACTGGCACATATGGCTCTTTAGAGAATAAATTCCAAATATAGTAAATGGCTGTAATGAATTATCAAAAATGGCTCAAAACACATAACATCAAGCACTAGTAAACAGGATAAAATACACATATAGGTGACAGTAAAAGAACGGGGGCCCCCCCATGCAGCCACAACAGCCATACACACGCGTCACCCAGTTTGGTTCGCACTGGGAGAATTTTCGTTCGATATTAGGAGCAAACTGGCATATATTGTGCATGGACCCTACAATTGCCAGAATAGTAGGCCCTAGGCCATTGTTAGCAGCACAACGAGCTACCAACATCCGTGACCTCTTAGTTCACAGTGATCTGAGAGATGATGTTAGGCTAAACTACAGAAATAAGTTGAATGGATCCTTTAAATGTGGCCATTGTAGGACATGCCCGTTTATGGAGAGGACGTCAGTGTTCTGGGGACCCAAGTGTGCCGATAGGCCACGGACCATCAAGGGGTTCATAAATTGTGCTACGTCCCTGGTAGTATACATGCTCACCTGCCCGTGCGGTAAAAAATACATTGGAAAGACGAGGCGTGAGCTTCGGGTACGGGTAGGTGAGCAGGTGCGGGACATCAGGAAGGGCAGCGAGCGGAGCCCAGGGGCAGAACACTTTCGTGAATTCCATCGGGGTAACCCTTCTGGCCTTAAAGCTTGTGGGATATTTACCCTTCAAACGGGGGGTAGGAGGGGTTTCAGGGATCAACGCCTGCTACAGCAGGAGGCCCGATTGATCTATGAGATGGGTACGATGTTCCCTGAAGGACTCAACACTGAAACTGGGCTTAATGCATTTTTATGAGAGTTGGGGCCAAAAAAGCCTGTTGTCAGATGAGGACCCCTGAGCGTCGCTAGAACCCCCGTTAATTTTAATTTTAAATTTCAATTTATTGAACATAGTACAATTGGAATCACTAATGCTTTAAAAATGCATGTGGAGTAGTTCTTTAATTTCCTGATGGACTCAACACTGAAACTGGGCTTAATGCATTTCTATGAGAGCTGGGGCCAAAAAAGCCTGTTGTCAGATGAGGATCCCCGAGCATTGCTAGAACCCCTGTCAACTTTAAACTTGAATTTTAATTTATTGAACATAGTACAATTGGAACCACCAATGCTCTGAAAATGCATGTGGAGTTGCTCTTTAATTGTGATGCCAGTGTTTAAGTGTGACGTTAGTATGGGTGCGCAGGTATGTGTTGGGGTGTCTGTGTATGTATGTATAGCCTGTTGATGTGGCTATGTCTACGACCCTACACACCAATTTATGAGCCCAGCTGATGACTTTCCGTGTATCTAGTTTGAAGCAATCATGGACTGATATTTGTCATTATGAATCTGAAATGAGTGGCCCTCCTATATGGCTGCTCGTTTGAGCAGTCCAGCCTATTCCCAGGGGAGCTGTGGCAGTTTTTCTGTGAGAAGGTCTGCTGGGACTCCTAGTCCGTGCTGCTTGTAGGCTATGTGTGACGTAACACTGCCGGGAAAGGTGATTGCCGGCCGGACGCGAGAGGAGGAGCGATACAGCAGCCAAATACATGCTGGATCCGCCCGCCCCCCACCCTGACGAAGCTCCGGTGGGCGGAGCGAAACACGTGTCGGCTGACGGCCGGCCTACCTGCGTCACTGGTTTCCAGCCTCACGCGCTCCATGCTGTCTTGCTGAGGATCTGATACACTACTGGCCAGTGGATGTCTCCGGCGTGCCGTGGCGCAGCTCTGAGGATATGCGCGACAGGCCCCTTATGCTGGGAACCATAGAGTTCCCAGCATAGACAAGCAGTGAGACAAGAAGCTGGGAGAGAATAAAGGTAAAAAACCCCAATTAACTTGGAACAATCACCATAAAGAGGCAACCAAGAATAACGATAACAAAAGGTGGGTCGAAGCAGGCCGTGCCATGCAAGAACAAAAACAATTCTACAGGTGAGTACTCACAGAATTGCTTTTTTCTTTATTGCATGGCACGGCCTGCTTCGGTATTCATAACAGTTGGGACATCCAAAAGCAGTGTCCAAAAGTAGGGTGGGATCCCCAATAAGTAACAGCCGGCAGTTCAAGTCACTACCGCCTGAAGCACTTTGCGGCCAAAAGCAGCATCTGCTGAGGCCTTAACATCAACCTTGTAAAACTTGGAAAAAGTATGAACAGAAGACCAAGTAGCGGCCTTGCAAACTTGTTCAACAGAAGCTTGGTGCTGAAAAGCCCAAGAGGCACCAATAGCACGAGTGGAATGAGCAGTAATTCTAAAGGGAGGTTCCTTCCCCTTAGCAGAACAGGCTTGAACCACCGCCTGACGGATCCACTTGCTGATAGTGGATTTAGCCAGAGGCAAACCCTTCCTAGGTCCAGAAGTGAGAACAAAAAGAGCATCAGATTTCCTGAAAGGCTCAGTAGCGACCAAATAAAACTTCAGAGCCCTGACCACATCCAGAGAATGCAGTGTCCGCTCCTTGGAATTAGGGGGATTAGGACACAATGAAGGCAAGACAATAGGCTCGATTCAGAGGCACATTCGTCTGGACTTCCGTAGCTGTCTGTGAAAGTTTTTGTGTTTGTTTTCTTTCGTCCATTTTTCATTTGTACGAACGTTCGGGAAAATGCGTATATGCGCTTTCGATGAACGAAAGCAAATCGGATCATTTGCGTTTGTTCGGATCATTTTCCCAACAAAATCTGATTTTTTTCGTTCGTTCAGATAACTTACGTTGTTGGGATGGGCTTGCGTCTGATTCAGAGAGCTGATTGCCGAGGGACCACCACCCTATTAAACCGTTTCATTTGCGGTCCACTTACGGGACCTTTGAGGCCTCAGATTGCTATTGTTGAACATGTTTTGCGGCTATGTGGAGGAGTCTGCGCGCCTTCAGTTCCAAGGCATTGCATGTATCAGCATGAAGCATAAAGTGTATAGCAATGCATACCTGAATCAATATATTTCATGTATGCCTTATAGAAGCATTTTCATGCTGACCTTAATTAGTCCTTAGCATGTAAACCTTTATTTTCCCACACATCCATATAATTGCTATATTTTTTTAGACATGTCCTTTGTGAATTAAATTTGGATTGTTGAACTTGAATCTTAATTTGTTGTAGGAGTTATTGTTTTAGTTGGTTCCCTTTGCTTCGTGTAATTATTTTATATTTGGTTGCAGGAACCGCAAGATGTGCCACTCGCACAACATACAAGCAGTGTTTGGCCCAGCTATGCGATTCCTCAGTGTTCTTGCAGGGCATCCAGGGTCCCATGATGCTTATATATTGCAGAGCTCTGGCTTATTTCGTCAGTTTGAGTCAGGAGAATTATCTGGTGGATGGCTCCTGGGTAAGTTTGCTCAAATTCCATCAATCCATTTTCACTGTATGGCAATGGATATAGTTGATGACTTATGTCTTAACCTATGGCTGTTTTTAGCCCTTGATGACATGTTAAACAATATTGTAGCTTAGAATGTGTATTTTATGTTAGTATTTTTTCAATTCTTTCAGGGGATTCTGGATATCCACTCCTGCCCTTGCTCCTGATGCCCGTTCTTTGCCTACAGAATGCGCGCCAGGAGTTCTCTAATCGGGCCCTATGCAAAACCCGGGCCGTGGTGGCGAGGGCCTTCGGGCTTTTGAAGTCCAGATTTAGGTGTTTGGACCATATGGGGGGCACTGCAGTATGACCTCAACAAGGTTATACCAATAGTTTAATTTACGTTTTTTTAACAGGGACCACACGTGCCAGAGTGGAACAACTGAGTGTCAGGGTCCTTCAGTTGGTGGGCGAGATGCAGGAGCTGCGCGACTCGTTGGGGACCACAGATGAAGAATAATGTTCTGTGGCCTGCCATTGCTATGTATTTAGCTTTTTTAGCTTTTTATAGTTGTAAAAATTTTAAATTTTCAAAATGTTTTAATATTTTAAATTTTATGATGGAAATAAAAAAAATAAAAGTTTCAGTGTCATTTCATTTACAAAATACATTAACACAAAACTAATGGGCCCAGAAATATTTAAAGATGAATATTCACATGACCGAGAAATGATTTGTGTAAATTTTAGGAGGCTAAAATGGAAGAAGAACCTAACCGCGAAGTGGTTTGGGTGAGCTTTAACCGCCAGCCTACCTGGAGATTTTGTCACCCTTTGTTGCCAGACCATTTTGCACTATTTTGCGCTCCCCATGTTCAACTGTGATTTTTGAAGGGATTTCCAGGGATTTTCCAGGAAAGTGCTATATTGTTTTTTTCAGCAGAGTCTGGGCTTTAACATGAAATGTCTTGTTTGTCATTTTTAGGTGTATTTTCAATATTTTTGGATGAAATATGTGCAAAAAAAAAAAATATATATATATATATTTTTTTTTTTACAATTTGTAGTGTTTTTTTGTAATAAAAAATGTAAGTTTGTCAATAAAATCTCATTTCGTGTGAAACCCGAATTTCTCCCGGTTACAGCGGTACCACATATGTATTGGTAGACACCCTTTCCTGCCCAGAAGACTCCCCCAAACTGAAACAGCGCTTTAGGGGATTTTCAGATAAAATACAACTATGCTATACAATATGCACACCTTGAAGTTTTTCAAGAAAAACAACCCTTTACATTTGAAATATCCCCAACAAACTATATATTCTCTGGAAGCATACACCTCAGGCTTTATAGGCGTACCAGGCTTGTTGACATGGATGCAGTTTTCTGGAAGTAATCCCTCAATGTATTCTTTGGTTGCACAGGGTTTCCCTAAAAAAAGAATAAAAAAGCAGAATCAAAACCACATTTTCCTAAAAAAAACTATACACAAACAAGAAAAAAAACTGAAAAAGCAACATGCCCCGAACAGAACAATACCCAGCATGCATAACTACTGTCAAGGGAACAGTTGCCAAACACACCATAGTAAAGCATGTGCGTAACGTTAATTTTACTTCAAAATTTCAGCTCTGCAGACAAAGTGCACACCTTGTGCTTTTTCAACCAAAACAAGCCTTTACATTTGGAATATCCCCCATAAACCATATATTCCCTGAAAGTACACATTTTAAGCTTTCTATGCACACCCAGCTTGTTGTAGTGGGCTCATCTTTCTGGGCGTAATCCCTGGAGGAGGATCAGAGGATCTCCTGTCCCCTCCTTCTCTCACCACCGATCACCGGAATCTGACAGCTGAGAGGCCTGGAGCTGTCATGATGCCGGCCGAGTGACGTCATAAACCCCGCCCCCAAAAGGGGCGGGGCTTCACGGCAAGATGGCGGGGCCCGTCGGAGGAAGAGGGGAGAGAGCCCTGGGGGGGGGGGGTCGGAGGCCCCCCGGGTGAAGAGGAGGGCCGGCGAGATCGAGCGCACATGGAGGTGAGTAAATGTCATTTTTATTTATTTCTTTTTTTTTTTTACAGGAAAAGCCAGCGGCTGCAAAAACGGGGGGGGGGGGGGGGGGGGGCCCTACTCCGGCCTCTCCCCTTCCTCCGGAGGAGCCCCGGCGGGGGATCGGAGCCCCCCAGGGTGAAGAGGAGACCCGGCCGTTTCGAATGAGGGGTCAGGTAAGTGTTTTTTTTTTTACTTTTGCAGGCGCTAACAGGGGGCAAGCCAGGCACGTAAATTTTACGTGGCTGGCGTTTAACGGTAGGAGAGGCAGCCACGTAAAATTTACGTGGCTGGCAATGAAAGGATCAAAACAAACTTTTTGCCTGCACAGCACAATGTATATCTATATTGGATGCTGGCTGAAGTGGACCAAAACCACCCGAAACTCGGGCGAAAATGAGACTACAAGAAAGGGGAGACCGCCAGCTCGGATCCCAAAGTCCACAATCAGCCGCTCAACAGAAATAACAATACTTTGTCAAATATAACAATCAAAAAGATTTTATTGAATACTAGCTTGACATGAACCTAAAAACAATTAAAAACATAAGGGCTGGGCCAGGAGGTGGCGGACTGTTAATATTAATACTTAGCAATTATTCATAATTAATACAACCTGAATGTTACAGTACATATATCTATGCCCAGGAGTATGGCCTAAGAAATGTGCCCGTGATGTGTGTGCCAAGTGGCATCAAGAAAATAAAGCAAAGTACTGACTATTGAGATGAATAAAGGGCCATATAAGGCCGAATAAAAGTTATAGTGCAAAACATGTAATAAAAGTGCCAAGTGCATACAGTGCAAAGTGCATTTAGGAAAAAGAAGTGGCGAAACTCCAGGGCATATACAATCAGAGAAAATATACTACAATAATAATGGGTCAAACATAGTCAAAAACTGATATCAAAAGACAATCTACATTACCACATGATTATAAAGTCCAGTCCTATTCCATCTCACATGCCCAGCGTGCCAGTCCCACTGACGCATTGCGTGGCAACCAAATTCTGCCACTTCATCAGAGTGTAACTGGCCCCTGTGTGGCTCCTATAAATACCCCCAAACAGGAAATCCCCTCCCTTGGGAGGTCTCCATTTTCCCGCCTAAAAGCAGCCTTGAACTGTGGGCGGAAGTGAGTAGTATGAGGTAATCCAACACCAAAGCTAATATTGTTGGCTCCATGTTGAGTGTGGGCGAAAGTGACTATAATATTTAAGTGCCCATCATATATAAATTCTCATTAAAGAATGTGTGTGCACATCTCTCGCCGGCGGCCCGCCGCAGGTGATCACGGGCACGAAGGCGCGCGCGCCCGCACCATGGCAACGGCCGCCGCCGGGATGCGTTTTTAATTGTTTTTAGGTTCATGTCAAGCTAGTATTCAATAAAATCTTTTTGATTGTTATATTTGACAAAGTATTGTTATTTCTGTTGAGCGGCTGATTATGTGGACTTTGGGATCCGAGCTGGCGGTTTCCCCTTTCTTGTAGCTGGCAATGAAAGGGTTAAGGGTCCAAAAGGGAAGATGGAGGATAGTGCTAAGTGATTTAGCTAAACATTTTAGTAGAAGTGAGGGTGGCAAATATGTAGGCGAGCACTTTAATGAGTTAAGTTTGTAGTGCGCAGGCGCAAGATCGTAAAGATTTCCGTCTGGACGATTATTTATTGAAAAAGGGAAACAGAAACTAACGGGAAATGTAAAGGATTCGTGGGAGGATACGATGGGAAAAGGGCAAAAACGAAAGCCTACGTTGTAACATGTGAAAATGAAACGGAAAAGTCACACTGGAAAATGACATCCTCGTATTCGCAATCTGCCGTACGAACGGACGGAAACTTTACAGAAGGATTGCAATGCATGCATAGAATTGCTCGCACACTCATACGAGAGCGGAAACATTTAAAGAAAAAACAGATCGGCACTAAAACGAAAGTATTTTTTTGTCTCTCTAAATCGAGCCTAATGTCCTGATTGAGAAGAAAGGCAGACACCACCTTAGGCAAGAAACCCGGCTTAAGCCGAAACACCACCTTATCCTGATGCCTCTCAAAATAAGAAGGTTTGATGGAAAGCGCCGCCAGCTCACAGAAGTGATAGCCACCAAAAAGGCTACCTTAAGAGTCAGAATGGGCAAAGCAGCCCCACGGATAGGCTCAAAGGGAGGACCCTGCAGAGCAGACAACACTAGATTCAAGCCCCAGACTGGTAGCATAGGCTTACGAGGTGGACGCACATGGCTAACACCCTGGAAAAAATTTTTAACCAACTGGTGGTTGGCAAACAATCTTTGGAAAAAAATTGCCAGAGCTGAAACATGGCCTTTGAGGGCACATAGTTGAAGGGCAGAATCCAAACCATGTGGCAAAAATTCCAGAATCCTGGGAATGGAAAAAATGTGACAGGGAAGAGACTTGGACTCACACCAGGCAATGTAAGCATGCTAGACCCCATAATAGATAAAGGACGAGGAATTCTTCCTAGCCATGGTATCCACAACAGAGTCAGGCAACCCCTTCTCTGTCAAGATGTAGGTTTCAGCAGCCAAGCCGTTAAAGCCAGCGTTTTTAAATTGGGATGGTGTAGCTGTCCCTGAGTGAGAAGATCTGGATCCCTGGGCAGGACGTACTGGTCTACTGCCAACTGCACGACATCTGCGAACCACACCCTTCATGTCCAACAGGGGGCCACCAGAATGGCTGACACCGCTCCTGGGCAATCTTGCGCATGACCCTGCCCAGTAGAGGGAACGGAGGGAACACATAGGGAAGCCGAAACTCCATCCAAGGCATTGCCAGTGCATCCGTGGCGAAGGCCAGAGGATCCTGTGACAGGGAGACAAACCTGGGAAGTTTGTGATTGTGACGGGAGGCAAACAGGTCCACATCCGGCTGACCCCAGCGGTGACACAGGGAGAGAAACACCTGGTAGTTGAGGGACCATTCCCCCAGACGAGACGCCCCCCTGCTCAGGAAGTCCGCCACCTGGTTCTCCACCCCCGGAATGTATACCGCTGAGATGCAGGAGACATTCTGTTTCGCCCAAGACATCCTTGATGTCCACGGTGGTCATGAAGTCGCCCGGGCGAAGGGTACCGACAGCAGAGCGTAGCGTCTCCATGCAAAAATGTTTGAATCTGACAAACTTGTTGTGGCCCTTCAGATCCAGAATGGGCCTCAGAGAGCCGTCCTTTTTGGGGACCATGAAGAGATTGGAATAGTACCCCTGACCCTGTTCTTGATGGGGCACCGGACAAATGACCCCTGACTCCAGCAGGCATTGAACCGCTGAAAGTATCCCTTGAGCTGAAAGGGGGTTTAAAGACATCCGGGATCTGATGAATCTTGGGGGCGGCCAGGCTGCAAACTATCTTGTAACAGGAGGACACCACCTCCTGAATCAACCGGTCTGAAACGTGGAGACTCCAGACGTGAGTAAAGAGCCGAAGCCGGCCCCCCAACCAGATGGGTGAGGGCGCCCCCTCATGCCTGGGGGGGTCTTGAGAGGAGGTTTGGGCTTGGAACCCCAGGAGAGACCGGGACGTCCACGGGATCTGCCACGGCCCCAAGACTCTCTGAGGCTACCTGAGAAGAGGGAGCCACGACCTCCTCTGGAAGAACGAAAGAAGGGGAGGGAGACGGAGGTCCCCCAAAAAGTGCCTCCTACGCTGAGGCAACCTGCCATCCTTGGCCAAAACATCAAGATGGTCACCAAAGAGCCGCAGCCCCGCAAAGGGGAGCCCAGTGAGAGCCTTCTTAGCAGCAGCATCAGCTGGCAACTGACGTAATCAAACAGAGCGGCGCATAGCCACCAAAAGGGCAGAGGCCCTACCGCCCAGCCTCACAGCATCATCCATGGCAGTAAGGATAAATACAACAAAATCAGAGCAAAGCAAGAGGGCCCTAAATTCCTCCCTCCTCCTACCAGCCATAGCGCCATCACAGAGACGCTTGAGCAGTTTCTTAAGGGCAATAGCAGTAATGGCAGCAGCCCAGGCCGGGCGCAGTCCAGCCCCCACACATGTAAAAGCATGGCAGGCCAGCTGATCCTCGCTGTCCTTCAGAGTGGTAGTGTCAGGGGAAGGCAAGACTGAAGTATTAGACAGGCCTAGCATGGGAGCGTCCACCTCAGGGGGACAGGACCAACGCTTTACTATTTCAGCAGGAAAGGGATACCTCTTATCCAATCCCTTGGGCACAGCGGGCAGTCTGTTAGGACGTTCCCACTCCCTAAGCACCACAGAAGTGAAATGGCCCTGCTCAGGGAACTCCAGACGCCGTTTACCAGGACGTAAAAGCTCACCCTGCTTTCTCTTAGCCCCCTCAGGGGGAGCAATGTGAAAGATTTCAAAAA
Organism: Gastrophryne carolinensis; assembly: GCA_027917425.1. Lineage (NCBI taxonomy): Eukaryota > Metazoa > Chordata > Amphibia > Anura > Microhylidae > Gastrophryne > Gastrophryne carolinensis. Next base: position 272,968,618 of record CM051235.1, on the reverse strand, counting down.
TTTGTGACAGCAGATTGTCAGTGTCCTCAGGGTACCATGATTCCTCCCCGGACGCAGACCCAGGGTCACTAATGCAACTCTCCTGCTGGTAGTGGCATCAAATTCCTCATACTCCTCAGTGGAGCTGGAGGGTGTGGAAGTCAGGTGACGCTTCTTACCAGAAGCCTTCCTAGGAATAGGCCCAGCAAGCTGCTTCTCAATGTTGGCCACACGAAGTGCCAGATCAGACTGTGACTTCTGTAGCATCCCCCTCACTGGGAGCTAATTGCAGCAGTGGGGGGTAGGTGATGCCGAAGGGGGCGCAGAGCTGGGAAGCGATGCAGGCAAACCAAGCTGGAGCGCAAGGACACTTTGAGCGCACGGCACGCACACCGTGACATCATGGCTGACAGGAGATACCCCGCACATGGAACACAGCCGGGATTGCCCCGAAGGACCCCCGAGCACGCTATCCCCAGAAGCCTCCATATGGTGATAAACACAGGCACAATAGGCCAGCGCTGGGTAAAGGCTAATACAAAAGCCACCCGGGATGGGGGGGGGGGGGGGGATGAGAGGGAGGAAGGGGTAGAGCCGGGAGAAACCACAACCCACTGGTATCCCGCCTGAAAGACATAAGTAAGAACGACACAAGAGCATCCCGCAGCACATGCCCCACGAGACCAATAACCCCCCCCCCCAAGGGGGACTCACGGACCAAGGACACCGCAGGGTCACCAAGGCACAGACCACAGGATGAAGCGACACACCGGAGGAAACAGCGCAGCAGCCCGGAAGGGAGAAATCCAGACGTGCAGCTAATCCAAAATGGCGCCGGCAAAGGTACCTCAAGGGGCAGGCCGCGGGGGGGGATGTCGCGATACACGTCATCCCCCGCCCCCCCCCCCCGAAGAGCGTGAAAACGGCGCCCACGTGACCCCGCCCGCGCCATGACAAAGCAAAAACGCCACAGGTTATAGCGCCCACAGCCGTGGAGCGCAGTACAAAGCGGTGCAGCAGGCAAAAAAATACAATTCTGTGAGTACTCACCTGTAGAATTGATTTTGTAGTATACAGCACGTCCTGTTTCACTAAATTCTTTACGCTTGGGATATCCCGCCACAAGGTGGGGCAGTGGACTGCAAAAAAGACTTGTGGCATCTCCCGGCCCTATAAAAGGACAGGAACCTCCCACAAATTCCCAGTGTTACAAAGCAGTTAGACAAGAAGACAGGAGAATAAAAATTAAGGAACCCCAGCCAAACATTTGAACAAATCACCGTACAGAGGTAACCAATAAAAATGATAACAAGGGAGGGGTGAAACAGGACGTGCTGTATACTATAAAATCAATTCTACAGGAGAATACTCACAGAATTGTATTTTTCCAAGTTTACAGCACGTCCTGTTTCACTAAATTCTTTACGCTTGTGACGTCCAAAAGCAGTGTCCATAAAGTAGGGTGGGATCCCCAAAAACAACAGCGGGCAGTTTAAACCACTGCCACCTGAAGAACTTTGCGGCCAAAAGCAGTATCAGCTGAGGCCCTAAAATCAACCTTGTAAAACTTGGAAAAAGTATGAACAGAAGACCAAGTAGCAGCCTTACAAACTTGTTCAACAGAAGCCTGGTGCTGAAAAGCCCAAGAGGCACCAATAGCACGAGTGGAATGAGCAGTAAGGCGGAAGGGAGGTTCCTTCCCCTTAGCAGAATAGGCTTGCACCGCAGCCTGACGGATCCACTTGCTGATAGTGGATTTAGCCGGAGGCAAACCCTTCCTAGACCCAGAAGTGAGAACAAACAGAGCATCAGACTTCCTAAAAGTCTCAGTAGCAACCAAAGAGAACTTCAGAGCCCTGACCACATCCAGAGAATAGTCCGCTCCTTGGAATTAGCAGGATCTGGACACAATGAAGGCAAGACAATGTCCTGATTGAGATGAAAGGTAGACACAACCTTAGGCAAGAAATCTGGCTTAAGCCGAAACATCACATTATCCTGATGTCGCTCAAAATAAGGAGGTTTGAAGGAAAGCGCCGCCAGCTCAGAAACTCACCTTACAGAAGTGATAGCCACCAAAAAGGCTACCTTAAGAATCAAAATGGGCAAGGCGGCCTTACGGATAGGCTCAAACGGAGGCCCTTGCATAGCAGACAACACCAGATTCAGATCCCAGACTGGTAGCAAAGGCTTACGGGGTGGATACACATGAGGAACACCCTGGAAAAAAGTTTTAACCAGCTGGTGATTGGCAAAAAATCTTTAGAAAAAAATTGCCAGAGCTGAAACATGGCCTTTGAGGGTACTAAGTTGAAGGCCCAAGCCCAAACCATGTTACAAGAATTCCAGAATTCTGGGAAAAGAGAACACCCTACAGGGAAGAGACTTGGACTCACACCAGGCAATGTAAGCATGCCAGACCCTGTAATAGATAAAAGACGAGGACTTCTTCCTAGTCCTAATCATGGTATCAACAACAGAAGCAAGTAACCCCTTTTTCATCTAGATGGAGGTTTCAGAAGCCAAGCCGTTAAAGCCAGCATTTGTAAATTGGGGTGCGTAGCTGCCTCTGAGTGAGGAGATCTGGATCCTTGGGCAAGACGTACCGGTCTACTGCCAACTACACGACGTCTGCGAACCAAACCCTTCTTGGCCAAAAGGGGCCACCAGGATGGCAGATACCTGCTCCTGGACTATCTTGAGCATGACCCTGCCCAGGAGAGGAAACAGAAGGAACACATAGAGAAGCCGAAACTTCTTCCAAGGCATTGCCAATGCATCCGTGGCGAAGGCCGATGACACAGGGAGAGAACACCCCGTTTTTGAGGGACCATTCCCCCATTCAAGATGTCCCCCTGCTCAGGGAGTCCGCCTCCTGGTTCTCCACCCCCGGAATGTAGACCGCTGAGATGCCGGGAACATGCTGTTCCGCCCAAGACAGGATCAGGGACACTTCCTTGAAGGCTTGCTTGCTCCGAGTCCCTCCCTAATGAATGATGTAGGTAACCTCTGTCTGGTTGACTAAGCGGATCTGAACAGGCTGACCCCGAAGGTGAGTGGTCAGGCGAGAAAGAACCAATCTGATCGCCCTCAGTTCCAGGGCTTTGATGGAAGCATGGGCCTCTTGTGGGCTCCACCGACCCTGGAACCTCAGGGACTTCCAGAAGCCTCCCCAACCGGTCAGACCGGCATCTGTGGTGACCTTCTCCCAGCACGGGGGCAGGAAGGTCCTGCCCACTAGAAGGTTCCTTGAGTCCAGCCAAGACGAGAGGGACCATCTGGCCAGAGGGGACAGAGCAAACTCTTGATCCAAGGACACAGGGTCCCGATCCCAAACTGACAAGAGGAGTAACTAAAGATGTCTCATGTGAAACTAAACAAAGGGGACTGCCTCGAAGCAGGGCACCATCAGGCCCACCAACTGCATCCCCTGACGGATGGAGGGATGAGGACATGATAGCAGAGCCCGAGCCTGGCCCGAGCCTGAATCTGAAGATCCTCCACCTTCTGCTAAGGAAGGAACACCCCGACCTGAGAGGTATCCAGAGTCATGCCCAGAAAGGACCTCACCAAGGACGGGGACAGAGAAGACTTGGGAAAGTTGAACACCCAGCCAAAGGACTCGACAGTGGAGGTCACCATCTGAGTGTCCTGCTCGGCCCGAGGAAAGGACTGGGCCACAATCAGGATGTCGTCCAGGTAAGGAATGATGCGGATGCCCTGGATCCGTAGCAGAGCCATCACTCCCGCCAGTATCTTGGAGAACACCCGAGGTGCCGAGGTGATACCGAAGGGCAGAGCCACAGACTGGTAATGCTGATCCTCCAGCGCGAACCTTAGAAATCTCTGATGACCTGAAAAGATAAGCACATGAAGATAAGCATACTTGATGTCCACAGTGGTCATGAAGTCGCCCAGGCGAAGGGTACTGACAGTGTAACGTCTTCATACGAAAATGCTTGAATCTGACAATTTGTTAAGTCCCTTCAGATCTTGTAACCGGAGGACAATACCTCCTGTATCCACCAGTCTGAGACATGAAGCCTCCAGACGTGAGCAAAGAGCTGAAACCGTCGCCCACCGGATGGGTGAGGGCGCCCCTTCATGCCTGAGGGGGCTTGTGAGAGGGTTTGGGCTTGGCATCCAGGAGAGACCAGGACCACCACGGGATCTTCTACGGCCCAAAGAATCTCTGCGGCCACTAGAGAAGAGGGAGCCACGATCTCCTCTGGGAGCCGAAAGGAAGGGAGGAAATCTAAATCAGAACAAAGTAAGAGAGTACTATAGTCCCCCCCCCCCCCCCCGCTACCAGCTGCAGCGCCATCAAGGATACGCTTGAGCAGCCTCTTGAGGGCAATAGCACTAATGGCAGCGGCACAGGTCGGACGCAATCTAGCCCGCACACAGATAAAAGCATGGCAGGCCAATTGATCCATGCGCCGGTCCTCACCATCCCTCAGAGAGGTAGTGTCAGGGGAAGGCATGACCGAAGTATTGGACAAGCCTTCTTAACAAGATCAGCAGAAAAAGGATACCTTTTATCCAACCCTTGGGCACAGCAGGCAGCCTGCTAGGACGTTCACATTCTTTAAGTAGCAAAATGGTAAAATGTTCCTGCTCAGGGAACTCTGGACGGAGTTTACCAGGGCGAAAGAGCTCCCCCTGCTTTCTCTTAGCCACCTCAGGGGCAGTAATGTGCAATATGTCAAAAATATGTGACAGCAGATGTGAAGCTATGATATTTTTTATATGTTTTGTTCCCATAGAAATTGTAAAAAATATTATACAATCACTGTACATAGGATAATCCCTTTTTGTTTGAAGCAGCAGGGTGGGTAACCCCCTTTGTTCTTTGGAGACTGGTTGTCTGTAGCTCCAGTTTCAGGTGTGCATTTGTATGCAAATTAAGCTGGCTACCTGTGATAGAGTAAGGGTATTCATTTGTGAGTTTTGCCTGGGCCAATCACAGACGACCTGCAGATTTCAAAATGGAACAAAGGGTCCACTTGATAAAAACAGGAGGCTAGAGAGAGAGGAGAGATTTCTTCAGCTGGAGAAAACATGTGCTGGTGCGCCTGCAGATGGACGATGATGGGACTTTGCCTTGGGTAGATGGACCTGCGTTGTGAAGCCAAGTACAGCAGCCATCTTGTTTGGACGTGGTATGCTGATTTTCTGCGTGGAGCAATTAAAACAGATGAGTAATCCGTTTTAATATATATATGCTTTTGCCCTGTTAGGCTTTCTATGTTGTAACACAGATTGTAGTATTTTTGTTTTGTACATTTTGCAAGGTATATAAAATAACTTTAAAGTGCATCATCTTCCTTGGAGATTACTGGCAATTGAACTTATTAGACAAACAAGGCGTAACTTTTGGAGATATACATGTATTTGAGCTCTTAAGTTTCCTTATATATTTGAGGGCTGCAAATATATTTTTGTAAATTTTAGATAAATTACGCCCAAGCAAGACAGCAGATTATCAGTATCCTCAGGGTACCATGAATCCTCTCTGGACACGGACCCAGGGTCACTATCGCAACCCTCCTGCTGGTTCCCAAAGGAGTCAGAATCCTGGGAAAGTCTCCCCATCTCAAGGGGGTGACAGCCACCAACTCATCAATCCCCACATACACCTTAACAAGGGGGGAGGGCCTGGGATCCAGGTGCCGCTTCTTGCCAGAAGCCGTCCTAGGAACAGACCTGGCAAGCTGCTTTTCAGTGTTAGCCACCCGCAGAGCCAAATCAGAATGAAACTCCCTGCTAACAGTGCCCTCACAGGGGCCTAGTTGCAGGAGCGGGGGAGTAGGTGAAGCAGAGGGAGGCACAGAGCTGGGAAGCAAAGCAGGCAAACCAGCTTGTAGCGCAATGACTCTGTCAGCACACGGCATTCGCACACCGTGACACTGTTAATCACAGGGGATACCCACACATGGAACATAGTCGGGCTTGCCCCGCAGGGCCCCCAAGCACGCTATCCCCTGAAGCCTCCATATGGTGATTAACACAGGCGCAATAGACCAGTAGTGGGTAAAGGCTTAAGACAGAAGCCACCCGGGATGCCCTCCCACGGGATGCCCCCAGAAGTCTATTTTAGTTTGTGAAGGGGGAGTGAGGGGGAGGAAGGAGTAAGCCGGGAGAACCACAACCCAATGGTATCCCGCCTAAAAGACATAAGTAAAAATACACATGAGCATCCCACAGCACATGAAAATCCCAGGGTCAAACCCCCCCCCCCCCCCCCCCAAGGGGGAATCACGGACCGAAGACACCGCGGAGTCACTCAGGCACAGACCGCTAGGTAAAGCGATACACCAGGGAAAGCAGCGCTGCAGCCGGGAATGAAGAAAACCAGACACGCAGGTTGTACTAAATGACGCTGGCTGAGGTACCTTGAGGGGCGGGCCGCAGGGGAACTGCGTGATCCACAGCATTCACCAGGCCCCGCCCCCCCTCGAAGAGCACGAAAACGGAGCTCACGTGTCCCGGCCGGGGCCATGACAAAGCAAAATTACCTCAGGTTATAGCGCCCACAGCCGCGGAGCGTAGTACAAAGCTACGTGGCAGCTAAAAACACCAAAAAACACACCAAAATCGCCAAATTACCTCAGGAAACACCACTCACCACCACTGCCATCCCCCCCCCGAACGGAGTCAGAGAGGGGGGATAAGAGGGAAGGCAGCGGCGAGTATCCATGGCCAGGGAGGGGAGGGGGGAGCCCCAGAAGTAAAAGAAGAGGACATAGTCCCCAAATAACTCACCCCCTCAGAAAGCAGTGCATGAACTCCGCATCCCTATCAGGGTCACCATAAAGCCTATGGCCGGCTCCCCTTTGTAGTACAGGGTCTGTGGCTTGGAGCAGCGCTCCTGGAGCACTTGACCCTAATGCTCTTCTACCTTCACCCGATCTGTCAGCCGAGGCTGGGAGGCAGTGGGAGTCCAGAATCGGATGGGAATAGACATGTAGGGCCGCAGGCTTGGTTGCCTCGCTCACCTGCGCAAGAGAGAGAGAGAACCATCTTCTATTTTCACAGTCCAACTGCAGAAGGAAAACTGGGAATTTGTGGGAGGTTCCTGTCCTTTTATAGGGCCGGGAGATGCCACAAGTCTTTTCTGCAGTCCACTGCGCCACCTTGTGGCGGGATATCCTAAGCGTAAAGAATTTAGTGAAACAGGACGTGCTGTATACTTGGAAAACACCAAAAAACCCACTGTAAACGCCAAAACACCACAACTAACACCACTCGACGCTACCACCCGCCCCCCCCCCCCCCGAAGAAAGTCAGAGAGGGGGAGGGGGGAGAGAGAGAGACGAGAAGGCAGCGGCGAGTATCCAGGCCAGAAGGGGGGGGGGCGGCACCCCTGAAGAAAAAAGAAAGGGACACAGTCCCCAAAACACTCACCCTCTCAGAAGCCAGGACAGGAACTCCGCATCCCTAGTAGGCTCACCATAAAGCCTATGGCCGGCTACCCTTTGTGGAACAGGGTCTGCAACTTGGAGCAGCGCTCCAGGAGCACTTGACTCTAGCGCTCTTCTACCCTCACCCGATCTGTCAGCCAAGGCTGGGAGGCAGTGATGGTCCAGAAACGGGTGGAAATAGACTTGAAAAGCCTCAGGCTTGGTTGCCCCGCTCACCTGCGCAAGAGAGAGAGACATCTTCTAACTTTGCAGGTTAATCTCGTTTTTATAGGGGGCCGGGAGATGCCACAGCTTTCTGCAGTACCACTGCGCCACCTTGTGGCGGAATAACCCAACTGTTATGAATACCGAAGCAGGCGTGCCATGCAATAAAGAAAAACCCATTGGCCTATCTTACTGCAAGATCAGTACCTTCAAACATTCCTTCCAAGAGAACCTAAAATTATTTTTAGGAGATCAAGAAACTTACGCGACCGATTGGTACACAGCCATTATACAGCCAATAAAAAGGAAGAACGCTGTAAGACTAAAGGAACATATAGATGTAGCGCTTGCAGCATGTGTAGATACATCAAAACAGGCCCCAGAGTATAAATAAGTAAAAAAGGTACGTTCAAAACACATTTTATCAACTACCAAACAGCAAATGTTATCTATTTATTAACATGTGCCTGCGGTAGGTTTTATGTAGGTAAAACCAATCGTCCTCTAATAAAACGCATTTATGAACATCAGTATAGCATCCGGGTGGGCAATCAGAAGACTCCAGTGGGCCGACACTTTTTACGATGCCACAACCAGCCGGTTGGGCAATCAGAAGACTCCAGTGGGCCGACACGTTTTACGATGCCACAACCAGCATCCCAGCACCCTGAAAATTCAGGGCCTGGATGGGACTCGCAGCAGGAGTGCCCTCAAGGAAGTGTCTTTGATTCTGGCCTGGGCGGGGAGACCTAAACCAAGACATTGTTCTGCCCTCTCTGTGTCTTAATCCCAGCAATGACAAGGAGAGGGCCCTGCATTCTTTGGGTGTGGTTCGTGTTGTGAAGTATTATTTGGAGGTAACGTCTTCCTTTCGTAAGACGGATGCCTTTTTTGTGGTGCCCTCCGGGCCCCGAAAGGCTTGGCGCCTGCCAAGTCTTCCATTAGTAAATGGATCCGTCAGACCATAGTTGGGGCCTATTCTGCCAAAGTGAAGGTACCCCCTTTTCGTGTTACTGCTCATTCTACTCGTGCGGTTGGGGCGTCCTGGGCTTTTCAGCACCAGGCCTCTGTTGAGCAAGTTTGTAAGGCTGCTACTTGGTCTTCTGTTCACACTTTTTCCAAGTTTTACAAGGTTGATGTTCGGGCCTCAGCGGATGCTGTGTTTGGCCGCAAAGTTCTGCAAGCTGCAGTGGTTTAATTTGTGCCTTGTTGCCTTGTTTTGGATCCCCGCCCTTTATGGACACTGCTGTTGGATGTCCCACACGTTATGAATTTCTTGAAGCGGGGTGTGTGACATACTTAGAATAATACCATTTTGTGAATACTCACCTGTAAAATGGGTATTATAAGTATGTCACACACCCCACTTCACCCTGCCCTTTTGTATTCTGGATCCTTTATATGGTGAACTTTGCATTGTTATGCTTTGTGTTGGGCTCTTCCTGGTCCCTTACCTTACTGCTGTTCTTATACTGGGTAATGAGTGGGAGGTCCCAGGTATTTATGGACCGGGAGGGGCTCTCTTTTTTCCTGGCATCTCTGCATATCGCCCTCTACAGGTCAGTATTACCCACACGTTATGAATTTCTTGAAGCGGGGTGTGTGACATACTTATAATACCCATTTTACAGGTGAGTATTCACAAAATGGTATTTTTGCCTAATCCGCTCCCTTATCTCCATTGTTTGACCATATATGTGTTGCCCACTTAACCCCACTGGATCGCCTTCTCATATGTCTGTAAAAATCTAAATATGGTCTGGGGAGGGAACTGCATGGCTGTGACATAATATACCATGTTATCTGAAAAACAATAGTGTTAAAGCATACCTAAACCCTCCTTGGTAATTTCACAGCCTGTAGGGTACAGGTCAGCAGGGACCCTGACTCCTGCTGTGCGTGACGCACGCAAATTTAAGACATATTCAACGTATCTGAAGTAATAAATCAACTTGATTTATTCTTGAAGGATTTCCCAATATGAATAAAAGTCCAGTTGCCTTGATTTATTACTACACAAATACCATGAGTTGGGTGCATGAGAACCTCCACAGACTGGTTTAACTTTTCCCTAAGGAGCTCTGTATGGCAGGGGACCAGGAATCTGTTGCATACTGCAGTGATTGGAGGAGGTGTGGCTGCTGCATGTGTGTACTTAAACCAGAATCCATAACCCACCGAGAGGGGGGGAACATAGAAAAGATGACACTTCAACTTGAAACCCGTTGGATATACCGCCTGAGGGCATCTCGATACCCAGGACTAAATGAAACCCTGAGCTTTGCCCCATACCTATAAAAGAAGGCACGGTAGATATTACATGGCATCTGTTCAAAATAAACATACCATTACAATAAGCATTGAGCCCCCTGAGTTCGGGATACCCCCAGTTGGTTATACAGACCACCGGGGACTGTCTGGATCTTATGGCGCACATAACCATACACTAAGAGCTAGAATGGGGTCTTTCTAAGTCCCAAAAAATCCCTTCAAAAATTCCTTTAAAAAAATCTATTCTGAGACCAGGCAATAGTCCCCTTAGATCTGTCCCAAAGATCAAACATAAGGTCAAGTAGTCTTTGATCTAATCAGCATATTATGTGAACAGCAGGAGATTTTACAGAGTGCATAACAATATGACATACAGCTCCACTAGGATTAAGCCCTTCCATAAATAGTACTACAATATCGAGACCACAGCTAATATATCACAGTTTAAGAGATGTGGCTGCATTTCTGTACCGGCAAAATAATTTCCAATATGTTCTCACCCCTGAGAACCAGATGGTGATACAAGGAGAGGTGAGACATCTTATATAATTATACTGTATTAACATACATACAAGTAGGGCAGCATAGAATGTGCAGTCCACGTCACATTTAGCCCCCCACATACATATAAAGACACAAACAATTTACATATAACTTTATTTACAAAAACACCTATTTAGGTTGTCGCCTATGCCAGCAATGGGGCAGTGCTTAATGCGCAGCCGCCTGTAGTCCTCAGGCACATTGGACGTTTATGCCTGCGCCTGTGGACTTCAACAAAATGGCGCATTAACGCAGACAAATTGAATAGCAGGTCAGACCAGTGACGCGCAACGTCATTTCCGGCGGATGTCCGGATGAAGTCATATGTCCACAGTGTGGAGCGCAAAAATACAGTTTTGTAAATACTCACCTTTAAAACGGATATTATAAGTGTGACATACACTCCGCTTCAATTCTTCATGACATTTGGGTTAGTCTCCAGTAGAGGGCGAACTTCTGCAGAGATGAATGCAAAAAAAAGGAGCTCCTCCCATTCCATAAATACCTGGGACCTCCCACCAATTCCCCAGTGTAAAATAGCAGTAAGGGGACCAGGAAGAACCAAAAATAAAAATACTAACAACCAAGAAACAATGGTTCACCATATAAAGGATCCAGAATACCAAAAAGGGTGGGTGAAGCGGAGTGTAAGTCACACTTATAATATCCGTTTTAAAGGTGAGTACTCACAAAACTGTATTATTCCAAGTGTGACATACACTCTGCTTCAATTCTTCATGACATTTGGGACATCCAATAGCAGTGTCCATCATGGGTGGGAACCATAAACAGTAAAGAATGCACAAACTTTAACCACTGCAGCTTGCAGAACCTTGCGGCCAAAAACGGCATCCGCTGAAGCCCGCACATCAACCTTGTAAAACTTGGAAAAAGTATGAACGGAAGACCAAGTAGCAGCCTTACAAACTTGTTCAACAGAAGCCTGGTGCTGAAAAGCCCAGGACGCACCAACAGCACGAGTAGAATGTGCAGTGACCCTAAAAGGGGGAGTCCTCCCCTTAGCAGAATAGGCCCCAACAATGGCCTGATGAATCCATTTGCTAATGGTGGACTTGGCGGGCACCAAACCTTTCCTGGACCTGCAGGGCACCACGAAAAAGGCATCCATCTTGCGGAAAGAAGAAGTAGTCACCAAATAGTACTTAACACAGCGAACCACATCCAAATTGTGCAAAACCCTCTCCTTGTCATTGCTAGGCTTAGGACACAAGGAAGGGAGAACAATATCCTGATTGAGATGGAAAGCAGACACCACCTTAGGAAGGAAATCTGGCTTAAAACTAAAAAACCACCTTATCCTGGTGTCTCTCAAAGTAAGGGGCTGAATCGACAGAGCCGCCAACTCAGAGACACGCCGAACAGAGGTAATAGCCACCAAGAAGGCAACCTTTTGAGTGAAAACAGAAAGAGCAATATCCTGTAATGGCTCAAAAGGAGGACCCTGGAGTGCCGAAATAACCAAATTCAAATCCCAAACAGGAACCATAGCCTTCCAAGGGGGTCGAACATGAGTGACCCCCTGGAAAAAAGCCTTAACCAGCGGGTTAAAAGATCAAAAGGCAAAAGATCTTTGGAAGAAAACAGACAGAGCAGAGACCTGCCCTTTCAAGGTACTAAGCTGGAACCCAAGATCCAGACCGTGCTGAAGAAACTCCAAAATCCTAGGGATCGAAAACACCCTGCAAGGTAAGGCCCTAGCCTCACACCAGTCAATATAGGACCGCCAAGCCCTATAGTAGATGCCAGAAGAGGACCGCTTCCTAGCTCTAATCAAGGTCCGAACCACAGCCTCAGACAAACCTTCCTCCTTCGGGATGAAGGTTTCAGCAGCCAAGCCGTCAAAGCCAGCGTTTGTAAATTGGGCTAAAGTAGTTGACCCTGAGATAACAGATCCGGAAACATGGGAAGCCGGTACTGATCTACCACCAGCCTTACAATGTCTGCGTACCAAACCCTTCTTGGCCACCTTGGAGCCACCAGAATTGCTGGTGCCCCCTCCAGAGCCAGTTTGCAAACCACCTTGTCCAGCATGGAGAAGGGAGGAAACAGGTACAGAAACCCCAGATCCTTCCAAGCAAGGGACAAGGCATCCACTGCCAGAGCTATATGATCCTGAGATAGAGTTACAAAGGCCAGGAATTAGTGATTGTGCCGTGAGGCAAAGAGATCCACCTTCGAAGTCCCCCACTTGCGACAAAGAAACCGAAAAACCCCGGGGTTGAGAGACCACTCTCCTTGGCGAGAGAACCCCCTGTTCAGGGAGTCCGCCTCCGTGTTTTCCACTCCCGGAAAGTAGATTGCTGAAATGCAAGGGACATTGCTCTCCGCCCAATGCAGGATCAGAGAGACTTCCCTGAGGGCACTCCTGCTGCGAGTCCCTCCTTGGTGATTGATGTAGGCTACCGCCGTCCGATTGTCTGAACGAATCTGAACCAGAAGACCCTGCAAGTGCAACGTCAGCCGTGACAGGACAAGCCGGATGGCTCTGAGCTCTAAGACACTGATGGGGTTGTGAGCCTCCTGAGGACCCCACACCCCGTTGAACTGATGACTTTTCCAGAAACCTCCCTAGCCCGACAGGCTGGCATCCGTGGTAACCGTCTCCCAGCGAGGAACCAGAAAGGATCTGCCCCTCAACAGGTTGCTCGACTCCAGCCACCACCAAAGGGAATGCCGTACCCTGGGAGACATCCTGAACGGTTGATCCAACGACAGCGGACACCTGTCTCAATGCGTCAATAGGTGAAGTTGAAGAGATCTCATGTGAAACTGCGCAAACGGGACCGCATCGAAGGAGGCCACCATCAATCCCACCAGTTTCATCCCCTGTCGGATAGAAGGGCAATGATTGGCCAGAAGAAGGCGGATCAGATCCTGAATCCCCTGCCCCTTGGTCTGGGGTAGAAACACTCTGGCCTGAATGGTATGCAGATTCATGCCCAGGAATGAAATCACTCGTGATGGCGAGAGAGAGGACTTGGGGCGATTGACCACCCACCCGAACCTCTCCAGGGTCGACACCACCTGGTGGGTGTCCAGCTCCGCCTGACGGAGGGAAGAAGCTGAAGTCAATAGGTCGTCCAGATATGGCACAATGCGAATTCCCTGAGCTCTGAATAGGGCCATTATGCCCGCCAGAACCTTGGTGAAGACCCTCGGCGCTGAGGTCAACCCGAAGGGAAGGGCTACAAACTGAAAATGTATATTGTCCACCTCGAACCTGAGGAATCTCTGATGCGCTGGAAAAATTGAAACATGCAAATATGCATCCTTGATGTCTATGGATGTCATGAAATCCCCTTGACGAAGGGAATTGATGGCTGAGCGCAGAGTCTCCATGCGGAACTTCTTGGTTCTGATGAATCTGTTGAGGACCTTGAGGTCCAGAATGGGTCTTACAGAACCTTCTTTCTTGGGAACCCTGAAAAGATTGGAGTAGAAACCCCTGCCTCTCTCCGATGGAGGCACCGGGCATACAACTCCCATGTCCAGAAGATTTTTTACTGCTAACCGGAGCCCCTGAGCCGCCTGAGGGTCCAAGGGCACCCGAGACCTTAAAAATCTTGGAGGAGGCCAGAACTCGAACTCCAGTTTGTACCCGGAGGAGACCACTTCCAAGATCCAATTGTCTGTGACCTCCCGAGCCCAGACTTGGAAGAAGAGTCCACAGCCGTCCCCCCACTCGAGCGGGTGAGGGTGCCCCTTCATTGCTGAGCTGTTTTACCCACAGGCTTGGGTTTGGAACCCCAGGCCAAAGCGGGATGGGCTCGGCCTCTGCCCCTGTTCCAGAAAGAGCCTCTGACACCCGAGAAGACCAAACCTCTACCAGCTCTGGCGCCTCGAAAGGAAGGATTGAAAGAGCCTGCCCCCCGAAAGGGACGGCGCTGTTATTTCCGCTGAGGTAACTTACCTCCCTTTGCCACAGCATCCAACTTATCTCCAAACAGCCGCGTACCCAAGAAGGGAAGAGCTGTGAGCGATTTCTTGGCCGCAAAGTCCGCCGTCCCCTGACGGAGCCATACCGATCGGCGCATGGCCACCAATAAGTCCTACTACACATAACAATAGTGTCTTCCATAGCGGCCAAGACAAAATTCATGAACAATTCAAACCTTTTAAGCCTAATGAACTCCGCGCTGGCCGGTTCAAGGTGAGCGTCATTTAACCAGTCTCTAATCAGAGACCTAGCACCCACCGACACAAGCGCAGATGCATAAACAGGCCGCAAGGCCAACCCAACACTGGCAAAGGCATGGCATGCCATCTGATCAAGGCGCCTATCCTCACCATCCTTTAGGGAAGTGGCGTCTGGGGTGTGAAGCACGGAGGAGTTGGTCAACCCCAAAACTGGTGCATCGACCTCGGGAGGAGAAGCCCAGCGCTTAACCGCTTCCACCGGGAAAGGATACTTCTTATCCCATTCCTGAGGAACGCTTGGAAGCCGACTAGGTTTCTCCCACTCCCTAAGGATCAGTGCATCAAAATGACCCTGGAACCACAGCCTTCCGAGGGGGCCGCACATACGCGACCCCGTCTTGCGGAAAGAAGAAGTAGTCACCAAATAGCACTTCACACAGCGAACAACATCCAAATTGTGCAGAACCCTCTCCTTGTCATTGTTAGGCTTAGGACACAAGGAAGGGAGAACAATATCCTGATTGAGGTGGAAAGCAGACACCACCTTAGGAAGGAAATCTGGCTTAAAACTAAAAAACCACCTTATCCTGGTGTCTCTCGAAGTAAGGGGCTGAATCGACAGAGCCGCCAACTCAGAGACACGCCGAACAGAGGTAATAGCCACCAAGAAAGCAACCTTCTGAGTGAGAACCGAAAGAGCAATATTCTGTAGCGGCTCAAAAGGAGGACCCTGGAGAGCCGAAAGAACCAAATTCAAATCCCAAACAGGAACCACAGCCTTCCGAGGGGGCCGCACATACGCGACCCCTTGGAAAAAGGTCTTAACCAGCGGGTGTAAGGAAAAGACCTCTGGAAGAAAACCGACAGAGCAGAAACCTGTCCTTTCAAAGTACTAAGCTGGAACTCCAAAATCCTGGGAATCGAAAACACCCTGCAAGGCAAGGCCCTAGCCTCACACCAATCAATATAGGACCTCCAAGTCCTATAGTAATTGCCAGAAGAGGACTGCTTCCTAGCCCTAATCAAGGTCTGAACAACAGCCGCAGACAAACCTTCCTCTTTCAAAATGAAGGTTTCAGCAGCCAAGCCGTCAAAGCCAGCGTTTATAAATTGGGGTAAAGTAGTTGACCGTGAGATAGCAGATCCGGCAACAAGGGAAGCCGGTACTGATCTACGGCCAGCCTTACAACGTCTGCGTACCAAACCCTTCTTCGCCACCTTGGAGCCACCAGAATGGCTGGTGCCCCTTCTAGAACCAGTTTGCGAACTACCTTGCCCAGCATGGAGACGGGCGGAAACCGGTACAGAAAACCCAGATCCTTCCAAGCAAGGGACAAGGCATCCACTGCCAGAGATAGAGGATCCTGAGAAAGAGACACAAAGGCCGGAAGTTTGTGATTGTGCCTCGAGGCAAAGAGATACACCTCCCACTTGCGGCAAGGATCCAGAAAAACCTTGGGGTTGAGAGACCACTCTCCTTGGCGAGAGGATCCCCTGCTCAGGGAATCCGCCTCCATGTTCTCCACTCCCGGAATGTAGACTGCTGAAATGCAAGGAACATTGCTCTCCGCCCAGAGCAGGATCAGAGAGACTTCCCTGAGGGCACTCCTGCTGCGAGTCCCTCCTTGGTGATTGATGTAAGCTACCGCCGTTCAGTTGTCTGAAAGAACCTGAACCAGTAGACCCTGTAAATGTGAGGTCAGCCGTGCCAGAACCAGTCGGATGGCTCTGAGCTCCAAGACATTGATGGGGGTGTGAGCCTCCTGAGGACCCCACACCTGCTGAACTGATGACTTTTCCAATAACCTCCCCAGCCCGACAGGCTGGCATCCATGGTAACCGTCTCCCAACAAGGGACCAGAAAGGATCTGCCCTTCAACAGGTTGCTCGATTCCAGCCACCACCGAAGGGACTGCCGAACCCTGGGAGACATCCTGAAAGGTTGATCCAATGACTGTGGACACCTGTCCCAATGTGTCAATAGGTGAAGTTGAAGAGATCTCATGTGAAACTGTGCAAACGGTACTGCCTCGAAGGAGGATACCATCAAGCCCACCAGTTTCATCCCCTGTCGGATAGAGGGACAAGGATTGGCCAGAAGAAGGCGGATCAGACCCTGAATCCCCTGCACTTTGGTCTGGGGCAGAAACACTCTGGCCTGAATGGTAACTCATGCCCAGAAATGAAATCACGCGAGACGGAGAGAGAGAAGACTTGGGGCAGTTGATCACCCACCCGAACCTCTCCAGGGTCGACACCACCTGGTGGGTGTCCAGCTCCGCCCGACGGAGGGAAGATGCTGAGATCAACAGGTCGCCCAGATAAGCCACAATGCGAATGCCCTGAGCTTTGAGAAGAGCCATTATTCCCGCCAAGACCTTGGTGAAGACCCTCGGCGCCGAGGTCAGTCCGAAGGGAAGGGCTACAAACTGAAAATGTTGATCCTCCACCGCAAACCGGAGGAATCTCTGATGTGCCAGAACAATCGGAACATGCAGATACGCATCCTTGATGTCTATGGATGTCATAAAATCCCCTTGGCGAAGGGAATAGATAGCCAAGCGCATGGAACTTTTTGGCTCTGAGAAACCTGTTGAGAACCTTGAGATCTAGAATGCGTCTCACCGAACCCTCCTTTTTGGGAACCGTGAAAAGGTTGGGGTAGTAACCCCTGCCTCTCTCCGATGGAGGCACCAGGCATATAATCCCCATGTCCAGAAGGTTTTTCACTGCTAACAGGAGCCCCTGTGCAGCCTGAGGGTCTGAGGGCACCCGAGACCTTAAGAACCTTGGGGGCGGCCAGTACTCGAACTCCAGTTTGTACCCGGAGGAGACCACTTCCAAGATCTAATTGTCTGTGACCTCCCGGGCCCAGACCTGGAAGAAGAGCCACAGCCGTCCCCCCACCCTTGCGGGTGAGGGCGCCCCTTCATTGCTGAGCCGGTTTAACGGCAGGCTTGGGCCGCGGGACGTGCCCGACTTCTGCCCCTGTTCCAGGACGAGCCGCTGACAACCGAGAAGGCCAAACCCCTAGCCGCTTTGGCCCCTCGAAAGGAAGGAGCAAACGAGCCAGCCCCCTGAAAGGGACGGCGCTGTTTCTTCCGCTGAGGTAACTTACCTCCTTTAGCAACAGCATCCAATTAATCTCCAAACAGCCGCGTACCCAAGAAGGGAAGAGCTGTGAGCGACTTCTTGGCCCCAAAGTCCGCCGTCCACTGGCGGAGCCAGACCGATTGGCGCATAGCCACCAATAAGGCTGAAGTCCTACTACACACGACAATAGAATCTTCCATAGCAGCCAAGACAAAATCCATGAACAATTCACATCTCTTAAGGGTAGCGAACTCAGCGATAGCTGGATCAAACTGAGCGTCATTCAGCCAGTCCCTGATAAGAGACCTGGTAGCAAGCGACACCAGGGCAGATGCCCAAACAGGCCGCAGGGCCGAGCCCACGCTGGCAAATGTGTGGCACGCCATCTGATCAAGGCGCTTATCTTCGCCATCCTTAAGGGAAGTGGCGTCAGGGGTGTTCAGCACAGAAGAGTTGGTCAAACCTAAAACTGGCGCGTCGACCTCGGGAGGAGAAGACCAGCGCTTAACCGCCTCCACCGGGAAAGGATACTTCTTATCCCATCCCTGAGGAGCAACAGGAAGCCGACTGGGCCTCTCCCATTCTCTAAGGATCAGCGCATCAAAGTGACCCTGGGTAGGGAATTCCAGACGGGGCTTGCGGACCCCAAAAAATTCCCCCTTCTTGAGAGGAGGAGCCTCAGGCGGTTCAATATCCAACACCTCCAATAGATGTGACAAAACAGTGGCCGTATCTACGGCATCCCCGAGCGCCTGCCCGACATCGGCATAACCAGACTGAACATAGTCAGCCTCTGTTTCCTTATACAATTCCCCCTCCTCTAACGGGGAATAATCTGACAAATCAACGGAATCGTCGTCAACACCCCACAAGGGCTGGGCTGACGACTAAATGTCTCTTTTTAGCCTGGGCCTTTTTGCCCACCATGCTAGCAATAAATTTCACGATGCTGGCCAACCTAGCACAAACATCGGAGTGCGACCCCCCGCTGGCACCAATGTCACTTGAGGTACGGATAAGGCGGGGAGGGGAAGGCGATGAAGCGGGAGGAGCCGACCCAGAAGGCTGGGTACCAGACTGCCGCGTTATGGTCTTTTGTGCGCATGGTATACAGATCAGCACATTCTCCCCCGTAAGGGATACCCCACACCCCACACATGGCCCGGATTGTCCCAGAGGGGGCCCGAGCCCAGTATCCTGCGGAGCCTCCATATGGTGATTTTGTGGTCAGTCGCAAGACCGCAGGGAATTTACGCCTAAGCAACCCGGGATGCCCCTTAAAAGTCCCGGTGGGAGGATTTGAGGTGATCAAATTTACACTGGGGACCCCAGGACCAGGAGGAACCCCTTAACATGCACAATAATAAAGCAATCTGCAACACACAATAAGGCATATTAATTACTATACAGCAAATATATATATATATATATATATATTTTTTTTTTTTTATTAAATAATTAAATAGATAAAAGGCAAAACCTGCCAAAAACCAGCACCACAGGCCCCCCCCCCCCCCCACCAGAGAGGGACCCCCAAGTGACAAAGAGGTGGCCGACAGGCCCCTACCTGTCCCCAAGAACGGCAGCAGCAACCGCAGCAAGGAAGCAAAAATGGCCCCCGATCTGTGGAGAAGCCGAGAAGCAGGAAGAGAAGGGAAGGGGGGCGGGCCAGCGCTTTTCCGGCCCCACCCCCCTCCCAGCAGCGCGAATCTGGTCAGCAAAATGCGCCGAATGGGGGGCGGGGCTACTGCAGCAGCACCGAATGCCCGGCCCCACCCCCTTTTCTTAACACAGCCTGAGGGAGAGAAACTCCCCAGGCTAACAGGAAAACCACCACAGGCTAGAAGGCACCATGCACCAATTCATCCAGGGATACTTCCAGGAGATACACACACACACAACACAAAGTAAAGTGAACACCAACACACATACACTCATATATAAATATTAACAAATGAAAAAGGGAGAGGCCGAGGATGATGGCCCGCCAGCCCCCCCCCAGAGGGAAGTAAGGAACCCAGAAGGGGGAGTGGGAACCCGGCCATTATAAGGCCGTAGGCATGTAGGGACGGGGCATCCCGCACCAGGATCACCAAAAACCTGGATAACCGCTTACCCCATAATGAGGTCTCACGGTGAAGCAAAGCACCTTCCGCACCCATAGGGTGCTCCTACCCTCACCAGGACCCACAGCCTAAGCTGGGAGGCTCAATTAGGGGCAATTTAAAAAGGGTCCTGGCAGTAATAGGGATAATAAACGGCCGAGCGCGAGCCCGGCTTACCTGCAAGTAAAAGAAGTCTTCATTTTCTGTCTTGTCGCCTTCCCTGCAGAGAAGGAACTGGGAAATTGGTGGGAGGTCCCAGGTATATATGGACTGGGAGGGGCTTTCCTTTTTTTTGCATATTCATCTCTGCAGAAGTTCGCCCTCTACTGGAGATTACCCACATGTCATGAAGATCGAAGTGGAGTGTATGGCACACTTAGACTATAACAGAACACTGGAATGAAGTAATATAGCGATATTTAGAGTATATGCTAAGATATTTTAGGAAACCTAAAACTGTATATCCTCATATATGTATTATTGTCTGAATGGTGTACATACTTTATATAGATTTTTGCACAAATCTGGAATAATAAACTCCTTTTTATTGAATTTATATGATATTGAATAAACATTAAGGACATTTAATTAAGTATAGTCATATTCTAAAAAGCTCTTTAAAATAAACCTGGGTGGAGCCTAGCCCCGGCAAAAGCATCCAATTAGTTGAGCTAAAATATGAACCAGTGGGTCCCACACAAAAACAGGAATACCAATTTTGGTTATCCCTAGAGAAGTACACTGTGAAACACTCAAACAAAATAAGGAACACAACAAAATACAAAAAAAGCAACACTCTAGCCCCACTAAAGATAACACCTATCTTTAAGATCTCAACTTATCGACGGTGTAGAGCAGACCAGGAGTCCAGGAAGCCAGGCTCTTAACTAGGTGATGGGAGAAGTTTTTCAGCTCTAGTCCCCACCTATTGGCTGCTAGAATAACCAATCGTTATTGGATTAGATGGGCAACTTGACGGGGACAATTAATTTTGCTTAAATATAATACAGGCAAACTTCATATAATAGAGTTAGTAAAACAAGATGGAGATCACAGTGTAGGTCTAAGTTTGAGAAAACTCATTTCAAGTTTTGACTGCTTTTTAAAGTTATATTATCAAAGTCCATGCTTGTGAAATGTGTGGGTTCATATGCCATCATGCACACATCAGTCAACCTTATGCATTACACAGTTGTGACATATCATATCACTGCAGAGTATGCTAAACTCTCTGCAACCTGTTGAAAGCCTCCAAATATACAATTTATAGAAGCCCTAAAAGCTTTTAAAGGAAGATAAAACAAATATACAAGATGACATTCTTATTTAATCACCACTCTAAACAAGGAATCTGTCTGCAAATGAAACTGAACCAAGATGGAGCCATGAAGACCATATGAGTCTGAATAAGGCATCCAGGGTGTTTAGATGTGTTGGCAAACAAAGAGCAATACCTCAAGGGAGTTCAGACAAAAACACACGACAGCAGATATCCATCACATCGAAAAAATGTGGATCTCAGGATAAACGTGGACTTAGGGGACAAATCACGCCTTTTTTTTATGAACTTTAAATGGAAACCATGCTGATGGGCAGACTGCCCTACTCTAAGTGCAGTCTGAAAAATTCTACAAAATAGAACCTGGCATGGCCATTTGAGGATTTTATGGGTTACATTCAAGTTAAATGGTTAACACTATAACTGGTACTGAGAAACAGCGGTGAAAGGATGAGCATATTCTAAGCCCCAAACCTGCTAGCACACAAAACACATAACACTGTTCCAAATAAAAATAGTTAAAGGTTTAGACACAGCAACATGTTGTTCAAACCGACACTGTGTGATGTCACATGATATCATGGTAGGGATGTTGTGTGAAATCACTGAATGCCTATTTGACCACTTGTACTTGATTCTCATTTGTATAAATTGATCTTTTCAGAATGTCATCGCTGTGATTCATATACCCTAAGAAAGGGGGACTGCATGCCCTGAAAACGTTGGTCTTCTACATCTTTTGTCTATAGAATAATTATTATTCTCTAGGAGGACTTGGGCTAACCTCATACTTCAAAGCACACATCAAGAAGTTCCATGGCGATCAGCGAGACACAAAGCCCATGGAAAAGTTGGCTGCTGGATTGGTTTGGTTAACATTCTCTTTACACCTAATGAATAAACAGCTTGATACAGGCCACACCTCATGTTTCACTCAAAGGTCAGTGAGCAATATGGATTATAATATTAAAGGGAGTTTATGCAAGTCCTACTTTTGGCTATTACTCACATACCATAATTTGTAACAGCTTGATTGAGCAAAGGACAGACAGTCCCAATATATGAGGCACCGAAAAATTTACAACAGATCTCACTGAAACTACACATGGCTGGAGAATAAAACAACATTTGTGTCCGATATAAAAGGCGAAGATCCAGCCCAATCCAAGGTATACTTTTACATGCAGGACAACGCAATGTCTACTAAACAGGCCTTTAATCCCTTTAACTTAAGTATCTTTGTGGTTATCCCAAGCATACCAACAGCTTACATGAAAATTCTCCCTCTGTTTTCTTTGGTTATGCTACAGTTTCACATCTTTTGGGGAATATTTACTTAGAACACAAGTTTTGGAAGCGACACATCTCACCCTTAGGTCTTGAATACTGAATACCACTCTAAAGTATAGAAAGACCCGTTTGATCCCCTTGAGAGTTCACTAATGATGTTTTTCTTTCTTCGTTTCAGCCTTTTTTTCAGCTGTTTACCCTGAAACAGCAGAAGCTAAACTACTCCATCTTAAACTCCTGAGCTTAGAAAACATTCCCATAATTATTTTTTTTCTAGATTTACAATATCTTCTTGAAATCATAGTAATGGGATATGGTCTCGAACTCTCTATATAACATTGGTGCAGCAAACATGGTACTGTTCTTCAAAGTAACACAAAACATCTTTCGCTAATGCTGAAAGGCAAACGCTTTGAACATGGATTGTGTTTTTGCGTTTCAAGCAACCATCTGTGATGAATATAAGGAAATCAAACTAATTTAATCAATCAAATGTAGGAGAATCTCACATAAATGGTCTGCGCAAATGCTCATTTAATTTCCCTTATAGAGAATACATGTAATTGTATGCAGTGAATTGTAAGGTACTATCATTTAATTGCACGCTGTATGGCGTAGTACTCACTTGCACTTAAAGGAGCACTAGTGGGAAAAATGGCCCAATGATAAAAATCTATATAAATATGCTGAATGGCGGGAGAAGAGGTCACTTATATAGCCGGCATCATGTAATATCTAGCCAGGCTTGTTTTTGTTAATTTAACGAAAGGAGGAGGAAATCAGGGGTGCAAGGGGTGCACCCCTGATACACTACACCTGTCACCCCTGGATTTTATTCCTACCATGAGAATAAACCAGAAGCTTATTGTTTTTTTTCAGTTCGTGTGTATAAGTGACACCCTCCTCTCATTAGCCGAGTTTAGTGTTTAGATGTATTTTTAATATAGTGCTCCTTTGAGATGCAAAAAAGACTAGTCCATTATTTTCCATGTCCTCCTTCCCATACATGTTAAGCATGCAGCTTTTTGACTGCACCTCCAGCACATACCAAACCTATAGGGGGGGCAGGGGCACCAAGACCAGAAGGCTGTAAGTAATGGATCTTTGCCATAATGAGAGATATAAACCTAGGGGTTACATAGTTAATATGGTTGAAACAAGACATATGTCCATCAAGTTCAACCAAGGGTGCCAAGGGTGTAGGGGAAGTTAAGTTTTATTTTATTTTTTTACTGATTACTGCTAATAGTAACTGTTAATGTTAATTTCTTCTAAATAAGCATCTAATCCTTTTTTCAAGCGGCCAGCGGTTGATGCTGTAACAAGCTTCTGGGGGAGGCTATTCCACAGATTTATAGTTCTTATGGTAAAAAATGATTGTCGCCTCCGGAGACTGAATTTCTTTTTTTCCAGTCGAAGGGAGTGCCCCCTTGTTTTAGGATTTTACCTGAAATAGTGTTTAGGGGTCTATCAGGAACGTATTGAGACTTCGTAAGAGGACCAGTGGGACATTGTATATGTGCCAGGTGTGGGTTACTTTCTACAAATAAATAACACTTAGAGAACCTGTACACCCCCCCCCCCCCCACCAATTTCCTGGCGGGGAATTTCTTGATGCCAGGTGTATAAGTGACCCTTACTCCCATTGGGCCATTGTTTTGCGATAGTCTCCCTCTTGTTGCTGAATTAAAATTATTACACTTGACCCCAAGAGAAAACAACTCATTTTGTACATACACCTCTTACTAGATAAATACCTTGTTGTATAAACATAACACATGTAAATGAAAAAACAATTCAGATCATGCTATTATATGGTCATCCTAAGCACTCTTTAGATAACTTATATGAACTAGGGCACCTAATATTTTTGCATGCAGGTTAGTGTCAAGCTTTACAACAAGCTTATTTTTGGCATGCTACCTGTCTTGCAATCATTATATTCCACATTGTTTTCACAGTGTCCTAGATTGCTGTAAAGGGAACACAGGACCACAAGTATGAGGTTAGTGTGCATGATCACAATAGGGTTGATTCAGAGACAGATACATATGGACTTTCGCATGTGTCTGTGTATTTTTTTTTAATTTTTGGCTTGTTTTTTTCTTTTTACCTTACTTTTTCCATGCGTATGATCTAAATCTGATAATTTGCGTTAGTTTGGATCATTTTTGGATCTAAATCTGATAATTTGCGTTAGTTCAGATAAGTTACGTTATTGGGATGGGCTTGTGTCTGATTCTGAGACCTGATTGCCGAGGGACCACTGCCCTATAAAACGGTTTCATTTCTGTTACACTTACGGGACCATTTTCGCCTCGGATTGCTTGAACATGTATTGCGGCTTTGTGGAGGAGTATGAGCGCCTTCAGCTCCAAGGCATTGCATGTGTCAACATGGCTGAGGCCAGATTGCACCGGCGACGCATGCATATCGATCGCATGCATGACGTTGAGCTGACCCGACTTAATCGTGCTTCCCTCCATAAACTGTATAGTGAGCTGCGGCCATGGTTAGCCCGCACCACAAGGAAGGGGCAAGCAATTTCAGGTATGACCAAGATGCTTGGCTGCCTGCAATTTTTGGCAAACGGCTCGTTCCAGAGGCTGGGTGCCCTCTCCGTGGGGATGTCCCAGGCTGAGCAGCGCACTATCCAAGTTTCTGGATGGCATGGCTACCATTAGTCCCAAATATATTTCCTTTCCGGATGACATGGTAATTTGGTTTTATTGTTTAGGCAAACTTAATTGTAACTATCTATTAATCCCTCCTTCTAAAGTGTCCCCGTGAAGCAGTTTACAATGTATACCTTAATCCCTCCTTCTAAAGTGTCCCTGTGAAGCAGTTTACAATGTATACCTTAATCCCTCCTTCTAACGTGTCCCTGTGAAGCAGTTTACAATGTAGAACAATATTGTAGGACAGGTTTTTGTTTGGTTGTTAGGAGTTAGTGTTTGAGTTGTTTACCTTGGCTTTCTGTAATTTTTTTTTTGTTTTGTTTCAGGAACTGCAAGATGGGCCATTCACTGAATGTCCAAGCAGTGGTTGGCCCGGACATGCGGTTCATTAGTGTACTTGCAGGGTATCCAGGCTCATCCCATGATGCTTATATCTTGCGGAGGTCCGGATTATTCCGTCGGTTTGAGTCTGGAGAATTATCTGGTGGATGGCTCCTTGGTAAGTTTCCTCAAATTCCAGCATTCCCTTTTCACTGTATGACTATGAATCTAGTTGATGACCCATGTCTTAACCTATGGCTGTTTATTTCCCTTGATGACATGTTAAACAATAATGTTGCTTAGAATGTGTAATTTATGTAAGTATTTTGTGATTCTTTCAGGGGATTCTGGCTATCCGCTTCTTCCCTGGCTGCTGACGCCCATTCTTCGGCCGCAGAATGAGGCCCAGGAGGCGTACAATCGGGCTCACAGGAAGAAACCCGGGCCGTCGTGAAGTCCAGATTTCTATGTTTGGACCATACCGGGGGGGGGGGGGGGGTGCACTGCAATATGACCCCAACAAGGTCCTCCAAATCATAACTTTGCCATCATGCAGTGTGTCCCCCGGTATGTCGATCTGCCCCCCTCTCCACCCAGTCAGGAGGCAGATGATCTATATAAAGGCACCGCTAGTGCCACTGGCCAATCAGTGAGGGCACATCTGATTGCCTCATATTTTTCCTAACCTTTGTTTTGTTTGTTTGTTTATGTTGTTGTGTTTTGAATATTTGCCTCTGTGAAGGCCTTTTTCTTTTTTTAAAAAAATATAGTAATGAGTTAATTACTAAAAATGTTACACTTGATTTGAGCCTCATGCAGTTTATTTTCTCATGTTTGTCCTTAAAAACCTTCATTAATATCCAAACAACACAAATATTAATGCATCAACTTAGGCAACAACAGCTAAAGTCACATTCAAACTAGTTTATTGAAAAATGTAAATTTCAATTTGAAGGGCACTCGCAGACTCCATGTACATACATTTTAAAACATAACTATAAATTGGGGCAGACTCCTGGCCCCTAGCAATTGGCCACATCAAGGAGTTCTAAAGTAACTGACTACAGGCCGAAGTTTCCCCGCCCACCAACCTCAAGATCCATAGGGAGCAACAATTTCCAGGGGAATAGTCTGCCAGGAATACATAGGGCCACATACACACCCTCTCATGCTCGGCCACATTTGCCACCGGCACAGGTGGAAACCAGCCATACCTATGCCACATGCACACATGTGTGAAAAAGTGTTTCAGATTGGGCATTAAATATATTTTAGAACAAAATTGGTTATGTGCATTCACATGCATCGCCAGTTTCCACCAAGTCCACTTACCCTAGATATCTGGTCCTGTGTCCTAGGCAGCAGGGAAGTAGATGGCGTGCTCAAACTGGAGGAGGCTTCCACACTTCCAGAGGCTGGATGTTGGGCTGTGTTAAAAAGTAAAAGGCACGTAAAACACACAAACATCCCTTGATGAGCCTGATGAGTACATATGCTTTAGCAAACACGTGGGCAAGCAGGAATGACAACTCCACCAACGGCCAAAGTTGCCCTTCACAATGAATCTGAGGCTGTCTTATATGTATGTCTCACCCTGTACATACAGATTGGTCACATGAAATAATACAAACATGCATGTCCTGCATAATAGGAGGCTTTACAGATCCAAAATGGTGCCTTAGGGGCCAACAGTCAGCTTGCAAATAGCATTTGGCTTCAGAGTATGGTGCTGTGCATTCTTGCAATGTTGACGTTTCCCTAACCCCAGGTAAAGTTTGTCTGAACAAAGCACACCTACAACCCCAGTGGTAGAAACACAAAGTAAGTGTTGTCTATTATTGACTAGATTCACATCACATGCAGTGCTTGGGTAAGAGAAATTGTTTAATATTCACCAGAAATACTGTCAAAGGTGGTGTATGGCCTGCAAACCTTTTTAAGGACCATTAACTACTGCACCCTGGGAGAGTGGTCATCATGAAGGACATTCCTCAGACATTAAACACCCACGGAAAACAATAACCCCCCCTCAAAGGCACTCCCTAGGGGCCTGTGTTCATATCTGCCTGCGAGTCTCATTTCACAAGTTTACAATAGTTCACATTAAAACAAACATTACTAACCTGCAGAAATGTCCTGGATGTCCGAGTCGTGTCTGCCAGAGAGGCCCTCTAATGCGACGGGGTGCATTAACGCCAGGAACATTTCTTCAGCTCTGGTATATTGTAATTTGGTGGGGAAGCCTCCGCCAGTTTGGAAGCTGAAAAATATAGGTTAACAAATATTTGCCATTGTGGTCACTACAACAAGCAGCAAAATGCAAACCTAAAAGGTGTACCTGTGATTGTGCCGTTTATTCTGCTTCTTCCGTACTGCATACTTCAGGTCAGATATTTTTCTCTGGATCTGCTCCACATCTTTCCTCTCATCCCCCGCTGCATTCACCTGTCTGGTGAGCTCTTCCCAGATTTGATTTTTTCTCATTTTGCTGGTTGCTTTGGAATGGCGCCCAAATAGCTCATCATAATGAAGTGTGAGGCCACTTGCCAAGGCTAGGGTTTGTGCCTCCCCAAACCGGCCGCTCAACTGGCCTCGCCGCAAATGTTCAGCCTATTGGTTGTTCTTCTGGGTCATCTGTTTGGTGGCAATTCAAGGGACATTCTTGGCTGGCTGTGTGGTGATGAATCGGCCGTCACGTGGCTGAAAAAAGACTGGACTGTACTGGCATTAGGACTGGGGGTCATTGGCTGGGTGGCCACAGAACTAGCAGGTGTGGATGTGACATAGGTCTCGCTGGTGTCCACCTGTTCCGGTGCCATATGTGGCCGAGGAGGAGAGGGTGTGCTTGGGCTTCTGGTCCTCTGCTTACTTTTCATCTTGGAACTTGTGCTCCATTTATCATGGGATGTGGTAGGGCGGGGAGCAGGAGAAGGTGTGCTTGGTGGGCTTGGGCTTCTCACCCTCTTCTTCTTTTGCCCCTTGGACCTTGTGCTACCTTGCTGTTTGGATGTGGTTGCACGGGGAGCCTTCTTCTTGGAGGATCCTTCCTTGCGGGTGCTTGATGTTTTTATGTGGCTGGAGTTGTGGACAATGTAGCCTTGTGGTGGCCACTTTTGCTCCGCGTTGCAGGCACCTTTGTAGTAGATTTGTGCGACCGAGTGCTCGGTCTGGAGGATGAAGTGTCCTCATGCGGCTCTGCCCTTTTGGTCTTGGTCTCCTTTGCTGCTGGTTGCTTTGCGCTAGCTTTTTTGGGTGCCATGATGACAATATCAAATAGAATGAGCTGTGTGTCCTTTACCCTTTTACCCTTGGGTATGACACGTACGCGTGCGTGCGTACGGCAGGCCGGCCGCGTGGAACCCGGAAACCGCTGGGGCAGAAAGATGGCGCCCACGATCTTCACCCGCCAACAACAAGAGCTCATTATGCTCATAAGTGTATTGTAAGGATGTTGATTTGTCATCTAAATGCATGCCTAGGCCTTAAGGAAGCGCAGGAACAAACAGTTGTTTTGAAAAGTGATTTAGACTCTGTGCCAAAAATGTGTGCAAACCAGCTCACTTGCATCTAGGAGGATATTTAAAGGCTATAAATGTGTTTTGGAATGTCATTTAGTCAACTGATCTAATTGTGACTATTTTTTTTTTTTTTTTTTTAGACTATGCTTCAGCGCAGGTACGACTACCTGCCCATCGAGAAGAGGAATCTGGAGATCATGGCCAGGATCCACCAGGAAACGGACACCACCTTCACCCATACGCAGATCATGCAGCACTGGTCGGACCTTGAAGCGACTACACATGCCCCGGGTGCGGCGGTTTTTGCGCTCCATTTCCCAAGTACGTACCGATTGCATGCTAGATGTAACTAATACAGAAGGTAGGCCTTTATTTATAAATGCTTTTCTTTTCTAGTGTCGGAAATGGACTATCGCATCAGACGCACCCGAAAGCGCGCAGTCCGGCCAGTGTGGCATGAATCTGCAGCAGCAAGTGAAGGTGGTGGATCTCCAGGGCCAAGTTCCTACCCTTCCTCTGTAGCTGCATCAGACCATCCCCTGGACCTTTCTACAGAGGAGGGACGTCAGACGTGGGCAGGGAGTCGTACCAAACGACTGAGCCATTAGCCTCTGGTATGCGACTCTTAATGTAACCCCACACACATACATGCTATTTAAACCAAAGCTGATTCCATTAATATATTTTCATAGATGAATATGTAGCGGGTGAAGGATCTGGAGCAGAGACTGCAGCAGATCATGCCCTGGAGGAACATGGAGAAGGTGGGTGATGTCACACATACATTCTAAGTGTCATTTGCTTACTGTTGAATCAGACATTAGAAGTGAGCCTATTAAATGTCTTTACAGCCTCACATTCCCAGCAGTGGCAGGCCCCAGACCGTAGGGTGGTCCCCCAAGCAGAGGTCGCCCAACACCGAAGTAAGTTGTAATGTAAATATTTTGAGTATGTGTAAAACAACATCATCAACAATCAACCTAAATCCATTGTCAATGTCCTTAGCATAATGACATATGGCCTCTTCCTTTAAGATATCCCTTAGCATAATGACATATGGCCTCTTCCTTTAAGATATGCCTTAGCATAATGACATATGGCCTCTTCCTTTAAGATATGCCTTAGCATTATGACATATGGCCTCTTGCTTTAAGATATGCCTTAGCATAATGACATATGGCCTCTTCCTTTAAGATATGCCTTAGCATAATGACATATGGCCTCACGAGTTAGCTTGCAACATAATAATCATTCCATCCACAGCCGGTAAACATGTATTTGCAGAAGCATAATTTTTATTTCTTATTTTTTTTTTTTTACAGCCCCCGCACGTGCGAGATTGGCACAAATCAGTGCCACAGTGTTTCGGTTGGTGGGCGAGATGCAGGAGCTGCACGATTCGTTGGGGACCCCGGATGAAGAATAATTATCTGGGGCCAGCCACTGCTTTGTATATAGTTTTATTGTTAATTGTAAAACAAAATTAGGTGCGCAAATGGAAAAATATCCAGACCGCGATGTGATTAAGGTAAGCATTAGGTGCGCTAATGGAAGAGTATACAGACCGCGATGTGATTTATGTAAGCATTAGGTGCGCTAATGGAAGAATATCCAGACTGCGATGTGATTAAGGTAAGCATTAGGTGCGCTAATGGAAGAATATCCAGACCGCGATGTGATTAAGGTAAGCATTAGGTGCGCTAATGGAAGAATATCCAGACTGCGATGTGATTAAGGTAAGCATTAGGTGCGCTAATGGAAGAATATCCAGACCGCGATGTGATTAAGGTAAGCATTAGGTGCGCAAATGGAAGAATATCCAGACTGCGATGTGATTAAGGTAAGCATTAGGTGCGCTAATGGAAGATTATCCAGACCGCGATGTGATTAAGGTAAGAATTAGGTGCGCAAATGGAAGAATATCCACACCGCGAGGAAATTGAGCATTGAAGCATTGTTGCAGAAGTGAGTGAACAAAATATGTAGACGAGCACATTAATGAGTTAATTTTGTTGTGAGCAGGCGTAAGGTTGTAACGATTTCCATCTGGACGTTTATTTATAGAAAAAGGAATTCAGAATCCAACGGAAAACGTAAATCATTCGTTCGAGGCGACGTTGGAAAAAGGCCAAAAACGGAAGCCTACGTTGTTTCATGAGTAACCTAAACGGAAAACGTCAGCTGAAAAATGACATTCTCGTTGGCGTACGAACGGACGAACACTTTACAGAAGGCTCGTACACTCGTACGCAAGCAGGAAATAAACAGAAAAAAAAAAAAAAAACAGATCGACACAAAAACGAAAATCTTTTTATGTCTCTCTGAATCAACCCTAATGTGTGTATTTCCTGTCATTTATAAAATACTACTTGCCATTCAGGAATTTTACAGAGAAGGTGTCAGGACTGTACCAAACACCCGTCTGTCTTGAGCTGGTATCCCCCAATCTCCGCCGCCGCTTCTGCCTATAGACAAGCCCCCGCTTGTAGGAGACACGGGTAATGCCTCTCCCAGTCGGTTGCCCCCAGGACTTATAAGGCGCAAAGGATACCGGCTTAAGGTGCAGAAAGTTGTTTGGCAGGGAATCCCGAATAAGGATGCCGGATGGCAGAAGTCCGAAATACAGGCCGAGGTCAAACCAGGAGGTCACGGGGCGTGGTATCCGAAGGAGGTAACGAAGGGGTGGTCAAGGCTAGCCAAGGTCAAATCCAGGAGGTCACGGAGCGAGGTATCAGAAGGGTCAGGCAAAGGCGTGGTCAGGCAAAGCGAAAGGTCAGGGCAGGCAGCAAGCAAGGGTAGTCGAAGTCCAATAGCCAAATGATCACAAGAGACACTGCAACGCACATCCAGAACCCAGAGGCTATAACGGGCACTGGGATGAAGGAGCAGAAAAACCTTATAGGGAATGCTGGCCAATAGGGAAGGGCACAATTGGGGGGAAGGTCAATGATTGGTGCATACAAACTAAAATGGGATCGGTCCCAGGAGCTGGACGGCCCAGGCCAGACAGGCCGACCAGTCCCTGGGTCCGATCCCAGGATCCAGCTGCCGATAGGTCACTTTAACACTCGCCCCCGGCGGGCGCGCTGGAGGAAGCGCCGCCGGGAGGCATAAGAGAGACGTGAGACAGGCGCGCCCCCACCCGGAGGAGGCAGCGTCACGCCACCCGGAAGCCCAGCAGGCCGGCGCAGCCGCTCGGAGCGGGCTGCGACGCGGCCATCAGCCGCGTCCTGTGCCGACAGCCCCTGGACCCCACAGGGGTGCCGAGGGGACGGACGAGCCGGGGACCGCCGAGCAGAGGCCCGCTGGGGCCCACGCAACAGTGCGCCACGGGACCGGGAACGGCGAGCAGGTAAGAGTCTAACAGAAGGTCATAATATGAATTGACATGGGGACAAGGGGCAATCAAAATGTTTCCCAGAAACAACATTTTAACAGGTATAGTATAACTATAACTATATTTGACCATTGCATTTTAGGAGAAACCGTATGGAAAATGTGGTCAAGAAATTATTGCCTAATGAAATAAAATGAAAACTAAAAGACTCCTGCTCTATTTAACACATGCTGCTCTTTTGTCCCTCCTTGCTTGTTTTAAGGAAGATAAATTCACAGCTATGAGTCCTAACCTAAATTTATCCTACTCACTTTTTTGGAGCGTACCCACTTATGTTTTGGATTTTCTCCTCTAAGTGCAATTCAGCACCATATTTAGCTGTGCAATTGTTTTTAAAAAGAATGTTCAACGAGTCTTGTGTCTCTAGGTAACGTAGGTATAAGGCTCCTTCCCCTGCAGCAGGGCATTCCCCTAGAAGGGGTGCTAAGGTGTGAATTCCGGATGCTAATGAGCGGCTGCTAAGGCCGCGCCTGGAGGACCGAGAGAACCCTGCTCTCTGACTGGAACCTGTGGGAAAAAAGCACGCTGCACAGGACAGGGAGGTAGCTGCCGGAGGAAAGTATAGTTAATTTTGTATTACATTTTTTTTCTAAGGTTTTGGGTTTTTATTTTATAATGTAACTTCCTGTAAACTGGTAAGGGTTGTAAAAATCCCCTAAACACATTAAAATGGTTAAGGGGATGTCAAGTCACTTGCTGGCATTCTGGGGGATAGCTTGCTTTTATCCCCTCACCTGATTACAAGCACAAGGGGGGGTGAAATACCCCAATGCCTATATGCATTAGTCTGGGGGTCTCCTAGAGTGTATTACTTCTTGTGTGGACTGGAAAAAAATCTACAGAATCATTTTTAAATACATAGTCAGTCAGCGCCATCTCTGGTGCTCATAAACATACTGGTTTCTGAGAAAAGGTCCTAAGGTGTTCATGCACACCCCTGCTCCATAGGGAGCATGACAAGGCAAAGCCTGCCACGCCACCTATGTCTCGATGAATGGAGCAGTAAGGTGAAGGGCTAGCAACTTGTCCACAAATTTGCTTGTGAATGATGGGTTAGCTGGCAAAGACCCCATGGGCGTGTGCACATTGTGGAACCTGATCTCCAAACCATGTACGTTTTAGAGAACAGAACAATACATTGGCTGCTGCAGCGGGTGTGCAAAATGTCCTATTACTATCACTGGCAAAAGTAAATGTTTTATTATTGGCGATTTAGAAACCTTAAATAGGGTTCCATTTGAGGGGGGAAGCACAATCCAAAAGTCTTCACATCCTCTGTTCCTTCCCCAATACTGGCAACATGGGGGCATTCTGATATGGGTTCAGAAAGCCCAATACCAGCTATATCAATAATCATCACTGCGTTGCAGCTATGGCAGCCTAAAAAAGTGACTGTGCTACCCATTAGGACCATTCAGGCATGCCTGGTATCTAAGCTGACTAGATGTCCCACATTCAGTGGGACAGTCCTACTTTGAGGCAATCTATTCCATTGTCTCCCCAAAAATTCTAGGGACAACTAAATGTCATTAATGGGATCTGCAAATCCAGAACGTCTGGTCAATTTACTGACGCCCTTCTAAGGCTCGTCATCTGACGAGCGGTATTGGGATGTATATGCTGGTTGAGTGTTAGGTCAATAATCAACATCAACACAGTCATTTGGTCCAAGGTTGTTTTCTCTTTCCCAAGTGCCATTCAAGCCTGGACCATGTCACTGCCTGCAGCCAATCACAGGGTCACATTTGTCAGCATTTTGGATGTGTAGAAAATGGGCTTGGGACCACTTTACCTCCATGCTCCATAAAATACCTCTCTGCAGCAAACTTCCTGCCATTCAGATAGGCCGGGCGCGCAAGGAGCGTACACTCCAAAGTGGAGCCGGGGATGAGGCTGCAGTTCAAATCAGCAGCTTTATGCCACACATTAGTTTGCGCCATATAAAGCGCTTATTGGACGAGTGCCCGTGTCTGCAATGTGGGAACAGGAAAAGGTGAGTGAAACTGGGCGATCTGGGGGGTTTCACATGGGGGGACATCATACACCGGGATTCCCTCAGGGCAGTGACCAGTCACCAGGGTAGTAAAAATCCTGGTGATTGGCCCACACTTTAAGCAAATTTAGGCCTGGCCAGTTGCTACAGACATTTTCCTCTAGTTCATATACTGAAAATCCTCATGCTCCATAATGTGGTCCAATAGTTGTGTCACACATGGTAACCATTTTAAAAACCCGTTTACAATCCTGACATCCTGATTTATTGTCCCTCCCGTAAAACAGGCATTAGGTCTGTTCTAGGTCTCTTCATAGCCCATTCAAATATATTCGTAATTACAATGTACCCTTTGTAAATCTTGTGAAATTTCTGCTATAATTAGAATATGTCTGAGAGGAAATTCCCAAATGAAAGTAAAGTTCACATTTATTAATCCATTCTGATGTAAAAAATCCCATAAAACACAGAATATCAGAATCACTGCACACTCTCATTCTGTGGTGCAGACACACAGGGTTTGTGTGTTTTGGCAATGTATACAAATACTTGTACATTGCGGGAACTATATGATTTTTTAATAAAATTAACATAGGTTTATTGTTCTGCTAATGATTTATCTCCGAGCGCTGTGGCACATAAAACTGTTCAGAGCTGGACAGCGGCAGGATTAGAAAAGCCAAAAGAGATCCATCAAATGTCCTTGGGCACAGCGTGTGTAACCAGAGACGGACCCCCTTAGATTCACCTAATGTAACACTGACTCAAGGATTCCCAGACTGGCTGTTCCTGGTGGTCTTCTGCATTAAATGTTTTACAAATAAGCTTTGTTCTTTTAAGAAGTATTAGGCAGATCTAAAATAACCACATGATCTAGCATTTTTTGTGTTAAAGCTTAAGAACATCTTATTTCAAAATAACAGCGTGCTTACCCAGCGGCCTTGCTATGTGTCCCTCCTGCCAGTCCCCATTGATTGGCATCCCACAGGAAGCGCCACTTTTAAATGAATGAATGCCTCTAGTGAATGTCAAACACTAACTTTACATATACCTCTTAACTGTTTGCAGTCATATGTCTTCTAGGCACTCAACATAAACATTTTAAATACTAAGGATACCAGAATAAAGACATTCCTGAACATCTTTTTCATCCTGAGATTAATTTTTTTCGCAACTACTCAATGAACATAAAACCAAACCACGAGAGATGGCCATTCACTCAAATGTAGGGGGCTATGTTAGACCTCGGCACACCACCCTTCATTTTAGCTCTCTCAACATCAAAACCCAAACCCCTGTATTGGCCCCGGATTGCGCAGGTCGCGGTGGTTACGGCAGGGGGCTCAGGTTTGCCGGACTAATACCGATCATCTGCGTGGGACAAAAGGTAAGTATACCTTTGTTTTTTTTACTTGGCTGCTGAATCAGTTACCCTATAGTCTCAAAACATGCCATGACTCTCCAATCCCAGACCCAGGTATGATTCGGAAGCTTAAGGCTAAAATCCACTTTGAATGACATTTTTTGAAAGTGTATTCTTTTTTGTGCAATAAGGATGTCCTAAAGGTGCTGAGCTTAATGAGCTTAGGTAGTATGTTTTTTTCTTATGTTAACAACTGTGTGTTTTGTGGGAGTAGGTTTTACTAGCAATCTTTTGCTGTTGGAAACTGTACACCAAGTCTGTACACCTAGATCTACAAGAAGAGAGAAGTGAGCCCTATACACACAGAACACTGCTTCATACTGAGGTGAGGGAGATCACTCACACTTGCCCAGCAGCAGTGTTCTATTTGTTCTGTTTGTACGCATCTCTCTTCTTGTAGATATTGGTGTACAGTTGCCAACAGCAACAGATTTCAGGTAGTGAAAGCTGATTCCATAAAATACACATTTGCTAGCATAAGAAAATAAAAACTAAAATTAAAATGTTTGTTCTAATCAACTGAACCTGCAATGAGGAATTTTTCCAATGAGGTAGGGATATTTAAAAAGTTTGGGTACAGAAATCTATGGGTTATGCAAAAAACACCACCATTCCCACAGCACATGCGCGGATGCTTGTCCAATCAGCGCTTTGTGTGGTGCATACTAATGCGCTGCATAAAGCCACTGATTTGATCTTCGTGCTGACATAGGTGTGCCAGTGTCCACATCTCCGGCTCCCCTGTGGAGTGTGCACAGGTACAGGGAAGCCAAGGATGCGCCCGCCGGGATCGGCTAGGCGCCCCAGGGGGGTTTCACTCAGGTCCGGTATAGGATGCCCCAGGGGCAGACTAGCAGCCTGTCCTGGAATCTTTTAGATTCCAGACTAGCCACAGGGGGCGATTGGTCCACTTTAACCAGAAAAAATATATATTTTACTTTCACACACAAAAATGTTAGTTCTAATCAATAAAATGTTTTTTTTAAAAAGAATCAGAGAAAAGGCCAATTCTCATTCTACATGGAGCTAACCAAAGCAATTATTATAGAATAAAATAAAGTGCATAATATATATATATATATATATATATATATATATATATATATATATATATATTCTTTTTCAAGAACACATCCACCTTATACCACTCCTACCCTGGTGTGATGAATGCAGTTTTGTAACCACCAAAATGTTCTTTATTTATAAATAATAAAAATGCAGAATAGCTTGTGTTTATTTTTGAAACTGGAAGTTTTGCCTGGAAAAAGGGCAAGGTGAGTAATCCAACACTAACATATCATTAAGTTTAATCCATTTTATACAGAACTTGATTACCACTGCAGTCAAGCACTTAAAGCAGTGAGTTTAATTCTGTCTAGAACACCTCATATGCAGAAACATTCCATTTTCGCTTCAGTTACAAAATCAGGAATTTTAGGCCAGCATGAAGGAGGCTGGGGGGGGGGGGGGTGTAACTAAAATGAAAAGACCTGCTGGAAAAACATTTTCCAGAATTCATGTTTTATATTACTTATCGCCAACACAATATAGGGATCAGAAGATTTAAAATTTGATGCAATAGTTATATGAGAGCAGTGACCCTTATATATGTATATTTGTCATTTTAGCTAGCATAGTAGTGTAGGAAGTGTTGAAGCCTCCCCCTGCATTTTCCTGTGCCAGACATTGGGCCATCTACTCTGTGCTGCTGAGTTTCACCATGTGGTTGGCAAAGAACTGTGTCTTACAGAGAGACATTGGCTCTGACACCTCAAGCCAATATCATGAACACTCAAGCGACACTACAAATAATCATCAATAAGGGAGCTGCAGGGTAGCATTGGTCATATGACAACATATCTACAACTTATACTATAGAGGTCTACAAAATAGACTGGGTTTTTGGGATTTCTAGCTGTTTGCCAGTTCTTCACAGTGCTCAGACATACTCTACGGTGCCCAGACTCAAAGTGCAGAATACAAAATGTCAGTAGTTAGTTGCTGGACTTTTGTGGAGAAATTAACACAGTTCTAAGGTAGATGATTTCTACACAACATGTATTAGTATGAGATAATCTCCCCAATGATGAATACATCTCCTTTCTCTTTGTATGATGAACACATCACATATTAGCTTCATGTTTTTAACCTCTGTTTCAGCAGCGTCCAGTCACTAATCAATTACTCTGCTGAAACAAACAGTCCTCGCAATAAAGGCATAATTCATTCTTTACAATAAGTTCATGGGCCTACAGATGCCTTCATCCACAGTGTATCCAATATCTGACCAATGCCACAAACCTACAGGGCTGTCTGAATCATCCTGTCATCCCATGATAAGGACAAGTAGCAAGAGCATACCCTCCTAAAACTTAAAGTGGACCAACACCCAGGATTTTGACTATCCTGGGTCTTGGTCCACTTCGGTGGGGCACCCCCGATCGGGGTGCCCCGCTGTGTGAAACCCCCCCTAACCCCCCGAAAAACTCACCTCTCCCCGCTCCCAGCGCCGACGTACAAGAACGTCTAAGCGGCAGCCGCCGCCGCCGCCTCCCTCGCGTCACTTTCGGCGCGCGCGCGCCCCCGCCGGCCATTCGCAGACGGCCGGCGCGGGCACGCGCACGCCTACAGGAGCGCGAGGGAGGCGGCGGCGGCCGGCCGCCGCCGAAGATAGGGTAAGGAGTTTGGGGTGTTTGGGGGGGTTTCACCCCGCGGGACATCCCGATCTCGGATGTCCCGCGGGGTGGGGGGTGATCGGCCCGGGAATCTTATAGATTCCCGGGCCGATCACCCGTGGGTGTTGGTCCACTTTAATAGCGTTGCTTAACTTAGCCCAAGTCCAAGATCTAAGTCAAGCGCCTCTCTGGTCCAGAACAAAATCAAGAAATGTAGGCCCCTAGGCCGAAATTTACTACAGGACCTGGAGGGCCTTTTTGGCTACTCCTGTAGGAGACTATCATTGCACAGGATACTGGAATTTTTTCAGAAGGGTTTGGACAATGGTCTGCAGCCCAGCGCCCTCAAAATGCCAGGTCTCTGACTTGTCCATTTTTTCCAAGGAGCGATCGCGGAGCACAGGTTAGTCCATAAGTTCTTGCAGGGCACTGCACATGTTCGGCCTCCAAGTCTCTTGTTGTCCCACCCTGGGATCTCAACCTCGTCCTATCGGCGCTACAGGGGCCCCCATTTGAACCCATAGCGGAGGTCTATCTGGCAATGCTCACTTCAAAGGTGTTTTTTCTGTGCCGATCACCTCCATCCGGTGGGTGGCTGCACTGTCTATCAAGTCACCCTTTTTGGTGCTGGATGAAGACAAAGCCGTGTTCCATGTAAAACAGGATATTTGCCCAAGGTGGTCTCTCACCTCTATCTAAATCAGGAGATAGTGCTGCCATCTTTGGATCCATACCCCACTCATCATAAGGAGCGACTCCTGCATTGCCTGGATGTAGTCAGGGCATTAAAGTATTACTTGGTGGCTATGCTTGAGGTACGTAAAACGAATGTCTTGGTTGCGATTCTGGAAGGACCATCTGCCAGGTCCACTCTCAGCAGATGGATCAGACAGGCGGCCATACAAGCTTACGCCTACAAGAGCAAGGAGGCGTCCTTCCGAGTCACCTCTCACTCTACCAGGGTGATTTCTTCATCTTGGGCTTTTCAGCACAAGGCATCTGTGGATCAGGTTGCAAGGCGGCAACCCGGTCATCTCACCACACCTTCACAAAGTTTTACAGAGTTGATGTCTGGGCATCAGCCAATGCCGCTCTGAGACGCATGTTGACGCAGTCGGCCGGTTGCTGTTCTAGCATGTCTCACCCTTGCCGAGGGTACAGCTTTGAAGTGTCCCACGCGTTGCTGATGGTGGTGCCCTGGAATGGAAGGGACGAGAAAAGGGAAATTTGTGTACTCACCGGTAAATTTTATTTTCAGTTGTCTTCCATTCCGGGGCACCGCACCTGCTCTACTGTTTTGTTGTGACTGTGTTCTTTGCTGTTGATGTCTTCTACAGGGTTAGAGTTTTACGAAAATATGAACAGAGTTAGGCACTGTATGCGCAGATAGCATTGCTTCCCTCACAGAGGATATCCTGCCACAGCCTGCCCTATGTAGGCCATGAGGAGCTTATTAGTTTGTTTCTTGCAGTTCCTGCATACGACTGAGGTTAACCCACGTGTTGCTGATGATGGTGCCCCGGAATGAAAGGCAAAGAGAAAAATTTACCAGTGAGTATACAAATTTCCTTTTTATAGGTGCTAGCACCCAGGAATACACCAGCAGGGGCTAGTACATATGAACAGAGCAGGGGGGCAAGGAAACCTACCCCCCTCCCCAAAAGGGTGGCTGCACACTAAAAATAAACCAATGCCATTTATTAAAGATACTCAAACAACATATACCAAGACATATATTTACTAAAAAGTCACCTGGAGAAAACACGTCCTAATGATAAACATAATAAATATAATCCTATTATGAGCCCCCTATGCATTAGGGTGGCCCAAATGTGTAGATATAAAGCCAATTACAACTAGTGTACTGTAGGTTTCCTGAGGTGGTGGTTTCCTTTCACAGAATATTTAGGTACAATTTACTCCTGGAGGCATACCAGCATTCTCATCCAACCTGTTTAGATTTCCTTAGGCAGTGGTTTCCTTCCACTGTAACTTCCATGCCTTACTAAGTCTTTCTAATGGAACATGAACAGCTGTAATTACCCTTTAAAGAAGACCAATGTACGTGACTGCCGGTGGCGACAGGGTTTGTCAGGCATGCTCTACCCGGAAACCCGATCCGGTCGTGGATGGCGAAGGGTAAGGGCAGTGTGTGGCTGCTGCAGCTGAGAACTGAGGAAGAGTAAGTATTAATGCCTAATGGCTTCCTTTGAACAGTAGTTTTACCTAGAGGGGGAATTCCAAATTAGAATGCCCCCAGGAGGTGTCCTAAACTCATTTTAGACTTTAGTTAACATTTAAGTTGTTAACCTAAAATATCATGGCTCGTATTGAAAAGATAATATGAACATTATAATCTGAAATGATTTTTGGCGGGGATATTTATACAGTATGTGCTTATATAATGTACCCAAATCTTGAATGAACTTAAATGGATCACATTACTAATGGCAGATCATTAGAGAAACACAATATATTTAATATAAACTTTGATAAGGACTGTTTTTTGATCATTCTAAATAATGAATGGGCATCTGCAGGTGGAGAGCGGGCCTGAGGTATAATATGCTTTGGAATGTTGTGAGGTAATATTGACAGACTGAACAGGTGATCTTTTATTTCAAGCATTTAGGACTGGGCACTTCAAACAAAACAGGCTGTGGTAACCTGATCTGATTGGCAGCAATAGGTGTTACTTGAAATATAAGACAATTTACTTTGTTTGACGACGTTCAGACAGCTGAGCCCAGATGACATAGAAATTTATCTTACAATGAAAATGGTAATAAAAGAGTAGACTGTGAGCAATCAGATATTGAAAGCACTTCTGTACAAGACCAGTGTCATAATTTTACATTTTTTATGGTTGCAGGTGTTTTGTATTGCAAGGTGTGGCTTAACAAAGCAAGACGCTCTTTTGTGAAATATATCTGAAACCGGGACTCTCTGTCCAAACATACAATGCAATGCTTGTGTCCACCCTCTAGTCAGTCATTATTGAAGTAATACCTATAAGGCTATAACAAGCTAAACACAATCCAAGCATAATGGTGGTTAAATTATACAA
Organism: Gastrophryne carolinensis; assembly: GCA_027917425.1. Classification (NCBI taxonomy): domain Eukaryota; kingdom Metazoa; phylum Chordata; class Amphibia; order Anura; family Microhylidae; genus Gastrophryne; species Gastrophryne carolinensis. The sequence continues at coordinate 272,927,200 of CM051235.1, read as the reverse complement.
GTTGAGATTCATGCAATAAATCTTACAGGTCACTGAACAAACTGAACTCCTTCACTTCTGTGAAGGTCCTCAATCATCCAGATCATGGCATATCTTTGGGAAGAAAAAATACAATTCTGTCATTACTCACCTGTAGAATTGGCATTATATGTATACAGCACGTCCTGTTATAAGAATAGAATATTCCTTACTCTTGGGTAATGCATCCACAAGATGGCGCTGGACTGCAGAAAACAGCTTGTGGCTCCTCCCGGCCCCATATAAGTCAGGGACCTCCCACAAATTCTCCAGTATTGACAAGCAGTTAACAAGAAGCCGGGAGAACAATAATAACAGGAATTCAAAAATGAACATATGAACAATCACCATACAGAGGTAACTAAGAATGATAACAAGGGTGGGATGGAACAGGACGTGCTGTATACATATAATACCAATTCTACAGGTGAGTAATCACAGAATTGTATTATTCTAAGTATACAGCACGTCCTGTTCCAGAATATTCCTTACACATGGGACATCCAATAGCAGTGTCAGTAAAGTAGGGTGGGATCCCCAAAAAGTAACAGCGGGCAGTTTAAACCACTGCCGCCTGCAGAACTTTGCGACCAAAAGCAGCATCAGCTGAGGCCCTAACATCAACCTTGTAAAACTTAGAAAAAGTATGAACAGAAGACCAAGTAGCGGCCTTGCAAACTTGTTCAACAGTAAGGTGGAAGGGAGGCTCCTTCCCCTTAGCAGAATAGGCCTGTACCACAGCCTGACGGATCCACTTGCTGATAGTGGACTTAGCTGGAGCCAGACCCTTCTTAGGTCCAGATGGGAGCACAAAAAGAGCATCAGTCTTCCTGAAGGATTCAGTAGCCACCAAATAGAACTTCAGAGTCCTGACCACGTCCAGAGAGTGTAAAGCTCGCTCCTTAGGGTTACTAGGATTAGGGCATAGAGAAGGTAAAACAATGTCCTGATTGAGATGAAAAGCAGACACAACCTTAGGCAGAAAATCTGGCTTAAAACAAAACACCACCTTGTCCTGGTGTCTCTCAAAGTAAGGGAGTTTGATGGAATTTCAGGGATTTCCAGAAGCCCCCCCCCCCCCCCCCAACCTGTCAGACTGGCATCTGTGGTGACTGTCTCCCAGCACGGGGCCAGAAAGGATCTGCCCACCAACAGGTTTCTTGAGTCCAGCCACCATGAGAGAGATCATCTGGCCAGAGGGGACAGAACCAACACCTGATCCAGGGACCGTGGGTCCCGATCCCATACTGACAAGAGGTGAAGTTGAAGAGGTGTCATGTGAAACTGGGCGTATGGAACCGCCTCGAAGCAAAACACCATCAGGCCCACCAGCTGCATCCCCTGCCGGATGGAGGGATGAGGGCAAAACAGAAGAAGCTTAGCTTGAGCTTGCAGACTGTCCACCTTCTGCTGAGGGAGAAGGATCTTGACCTGAGATGTATCCAGAGTCATGCCCAGAAAGGACCTCACCATTGACGGTGACAGGAAAGACTTGGGGTGGTTGATCACCCAGCCGAAGGACTCCAGTGTGGACACCACCAGCTGGGTATCGAGCTTGGCCTGCTGGAGGGACTGAGACATGATTAGAATGTCGTCCAAGTAAGGAAGGATTCTAATGCCCTGAGATCTCAGCAGAGCCATTACGCCGCCAGCACCTTGGTGAATACCCTGGGAGTCGAGGCGATACTGAAAGGCAAGGCCACAAATTGGTAGTGCTGATCCTCCAGAGCGAACCTGAGGAATCTCTGATGACCTGGAAAGATTGGTACATGAAGGTAAGCGTCCTGGATGTCTACAGAGGTCATGAAGTCGCCCGGGCGTAGTGAATTGACAGCTGAGCGCAGAGTCTCCATGCGAAAGTGTTTGAATCTGACAAATTTGTTGAGGCCCTTTAAATCCAGAATAGGTCTGATGGACCCGTCTTTTTTGGGACCAGTGAAAAGATTGGAATAGTAGCCTCTGCCCCTTTCCCTCAAAGGCACCTGGCAGATGACCCCCAATTCCAGAAGGTTTTGAACAGCAAGGCACAGACCCTGAGCTGAAAGGGGGTTTTGAGCCATCCGGGATTTGATGAATCTTGGGGGCGGCCAAGCTGCAAACTCTATCTTGTAACAGGAGGACACTACCTCCTGAATCCACAGGTCTGAGACGTGAAGCCTCCAGACGTGAGCAAAGAGCCAGAGCCGTCCCCCCCACCTGGATGGGTGAGGGCACCCCTTCATGCCTGAGGGGGCTTGGGTGAGGATTTTGGCTTGGGACCCCAGGAGAGGCCAGGACGGCCACGTCCTCTGCCCCTTCCCCAGTGATCTCTGCGGGCCCCCGTAAAGGAGACTCCTCGGCCAGTTCTGGAACCACGGAAGGATAGGAGAAAGGCACCCATCCTCCGAAAGGACCGGGACCGCCTCCTACGTTGAGGTAACCTACCGCCCCTGGCAAACAAATCCAAGCATTCACCAAAGAGGCGCAGACCCTTGAAAGGGAAACCAGTGAGAGCCTTCTTAGCAGCATTATCAGCTACCCACTGACGTAGCCAGACAGAGCGGTGTATAGCCACCAACAGGGAAGAAGTCCTACCACACATTCTAATGACTTCATCCATAGCAGAAAGATTATATGCAATAAATTCCTCACAAAGCAGGAGAGATCTATACTCTTCTCTACCTGCATCCTCAGATGCTCCGTCCAAGAGACACTTAAGCACCCCTTTAATGGCAACAGCCATGATAGCAGAGGCACAAACCGGGCGCAGCGCCGTCCCCACACAGGCAAAGGCATGACAGGCCAGTTGGTCCAAGCGCCGGTCCTCCCCATCCCGCAGGGTAGTAGTATCAGGAGAGTGCATGACAGATGTATTGGACAACCCAAGAACGGGCGCATCCACCTCAGGAGGACATGACCAACGCTTAACAAAATCAGCAGGAAAGGGATACCTCTTGTCCCAACTCTTAGGCACCCCTGGCAGCTTGCTAGGTCGTTCCCATTCCTTGAGCACTAGATTATTAAAGTGAGACTGTTCAGGGAACTCCCAACGTGGCTTAACCATATGAAAAAGCTTGCCCTGCTGCTGTGGAGCCACTGCAGGAGGGGAAATACAAAGCACTGCAAAAATGTGACTCAGCAATCTGTCAGTGTCATCAGGGGACCACGGGTCTTCCCCAAAGGGAGTCCCAGTACCACCGCAAATCTTAGGTTGTTCCTCAGAGGATTCAGAAAATTATTCTCCCTCCTCAAGGGGGTAGGGACCTGAGAGTGAGTAAGGGCCCTCATCTTCTACAGGGAAGAGGGAAACCGCGGGTGATAAATGCCGCTTCTTAGCAGAAGCCTTACGCAGGGCAGACCCAGCAAGATGTTTTTCAATGCTGGCCCCCCGTGCAGCTAAATCAGGTTGAGACTCCCCGCTAGTATGCCCCTCGGTGGGGGTCAGATGTAAGCGTGGGGGGGTAGGTGAGGACAGAGGGGGGCGCACCGCCAGGCCCAGAAACAGACAGCCCAGAATGCAGCGCAAGTACCTGCTGGGCACAGGATACACATACCCTGACATCATTACTAATGAGGGATACCTCACACACAACACATAGCCGGGCTTGTCCCGAAAGAACCCCAGGCCCATTATCCCCAGAAGCCTCCATATGGTGATTTGAATGGCACAACAGGCCAGTAAGGGTTAACGCTAAAGAGCTACCCAGGATGCCCCAGGAACCCGCTAGGGAAGTGGGAGATAGTGAGGGGAGATGGCCGGGAGAAACCACAGTGCCGAAGTTATAACCCGCCTGAAAGACATAACAAAACATTCCAATAAGAATACAGCAGAAGGAATGTCCTGAGAAAAAAACACCCACCAGCGTTACTCACGGACCGCAGGGAGCCAGCAGCACACGCAGCTAAAGACAGGCAAAATGGCGTCCGCAGACCTCGAGGGGCGGACCGTGGAGACGTGATATGAAAGGCCCGGTAGCTTTGAGGTAAATGACGCCGCCGTCCGCGGAGCATTGTACAAGTGCGCGGCGGCGTACAAGATGTTAAGCTAAACATAAAACACAGTTTTTACCACTAGTCCGGAGATCTCCCAGAGGGAGAGCGAGGCAGGAATAGAAAGGATTTCCAGAAGACAAAAATATTATAATGGTGAATCCAGCAATTCACCTAGTATAGCTCCAAACCACCAGCGCACCTCCTCCACAGTGATCAATGAATAAACTAAATATACATCATGAATTCATAAATAATTTATTAATGATTAACCACAAAAATTACATGACAGACAATTAAAAAACATATAAGACTAGACCGTACATTTCCAAGGGCATCCCAATCTAACCCAAGTGTTCATAAAAACAATCCATAAAGTGCATAAGTGCTAATCTGTGCAAATATAACATTGATAATACAAAATGTGGCAAGAAAGAGAAGACAAACAGACTAAAAATATCAAATACAACAAACCAATTGAAAAAACACACATCACCTTAGTGTTCCCCAGGAATGCCCAGGTCAAGTAACGATTTCCAGAAGACAATGGGAGGAGCGAGGGTGGAGGGGGACACCTATGTGGGATAAGGGTTTTTAACTGTCCAGGTGAAGCCTGCCAAAAACCTATGGAGCGGGGGGGGGGCATCCCAGAGGCTCACCATCAGCCTAAGCCGCCTACCCTGTCAGAGCAGGAACTGCGGTAGGAGCATAGCTCCTCAGCACCCAACTGGTGCTTACTGACGTACCTTCACCCAAACCTTGTCAGCCGAGGCTGGGAGGCAGCAATATGGAACAGAATGGGTGGGAATAGTCCTGCAAGGCCGCAGGCATATAAGCCCCGCTCACCTGCGCCACATAGAGAGCTATCTTCTATCTTCGCAGTCCAGACTGCAGAAAAGAACTGGGGAATTTGTGGGAGGTCCCTGACTTATATGGGGCCGGGAGAAGCCACAAGCTGTTTTCTGCAGTCCAGCGCCATCTTGTGGATGTATTACCCAAGAGTAAGGAATATTCTGGAACAGGACGTGCTGTATACTTAGAATACAAAGCAACTCAAATTTTTTTTAGTTATCCTACTGGCTTCCTCAGTTTATGCTTGACTTGTACAGGAATCTAGCAGTAAAACAGTCACTCCCATACAATTGCCTACCATATGTGTACCATAAGCAGTATGGAGGTGAGGTGAATGCGAACCTGACTATCATTAAATGCCCAGGGTCCTTTAGGTGTAGATACACAGCCAGTTCCTAATCAGAGGTGTGCAGGTCTCCAAGGAGCACTTAGAGTACAGTTACAGAACTGCACAGTGTTACTGAGCTGCTGTACAGTGTTACACATAGGCAGGGCCAGACTGGCCATAGGGAGACCTGAGAGAATTCCCAGGGTGTGCACTGCTTTGGGACTGGCTGGGCTGGGCTCTATGCTCTCACCAATACCCCGGTAAACCCTCACTGTACTCTACTCAGCCAAAGCACCTTACCCTATGTTCTGCCCCAGTGCTATAGCCTCAGCATGATGGCTGGCCATTTTCTGTCCCTATAATATTAACCTACAGTGCCATCAATTTACAAGTGGCCATATCCATCACTGGCCATCTGTCATTGCAATGCTATAGCCCCAGTCTTACAGCACACCAGCCGATAAGCAAATTAGAGAGGGCTTTTGTCTTAAAGTGGACCAAAACCCAGGGTTTTGGTCCTTTCCCTCGGGGGAACCCCGACTGGGTATGCCCCACTGAGTGAAACCCCCCAGATGGCCAAAGAGAACTCACATCTTCCCGGTCCTACGGCGCATGCGCAGCCGCTCGTCCAATCAGTGCGCTTGTAGCCGCTGACGTCACGTCATCTAAGCTTCATCTAAGTGGCTCAGAGCGCACTGACAGCTGCATCCCCCGCTACCCTCTAGCAGGGAGTGTGCATGCCCGTGCCCGGCCATTCACAAATACCTGGCATGGGCATGCGCCCTGCTAGAGGGATAATGGGGATGCGGGCGCGGCTTGCGCATGCGCCATTAGACCGAGAAACAAGGTAAGTGTATGGGGCGACCTGGGTGGTTTCACACAGTGGGCATCCCAGTTTCGGGGGGGGGGGGGATCGAATGTGGTGGGTTTTGGTGCACTTTAAAGTGCATCTATACTAAGAAAGGGAGTTTAGGTGGTCACCTTCCATCCCCGGCCCTGTGTCCCAAAACAGACTGTTTCTTTTTACCTCAGCATTTGCCTAATATCCATAAAAACACCAGGAAAAAACATCAGGAAGTAGTATTATGGTGAATGGCAGCCATATGGTAATTAATTCAGTTACAACCAAATTGTCACAAAATGGCAGTTAGGTTAAAGTGCTTCCCATTGCTAAGCTGTGTGTACTTTAATTGACTGTATCATCACTGGGCTTGGGGCTGCACAGCCAGGGAGCAATATGGCTGACTGCATCCAGTTTGTGTTGTTATGAATATTGGGCAATATAAGTCTGAGGTTAAAAAAAGGAACACAGGATGTTTTGGAGCACTGGGCTGGGGATAGAAGGTGACTACATATACTTGCCACATGCCACAAAGCTCAATACTGACTGTTTGTGATCCTTCCCCCTCGTCTTCACCCCTCTTCCTTTAGACTGTAAGCTCGCAAGGGCAGGGCTCTCTCCCCTACTGTATCTTGTACTCAGAATATCCATTGTCAACTCTGTACAACTGCATTTGAATTAGTATATGTACCGTATGTTTCTGCCCTGTCTGTAATTACTACTTTGTAAAGCGCTATGGAAGATGATGGCGCTATATAAATAAACAATAATAATAATAATAATATACTTCCCTCTGTGTAAAGGTGCACTTTAAGTCTGCCATTGCATAGAAGTGTGAACATAGCCTCACAATTGTAACCTGATTTGAGTGGACCAAAGAATCTACCTCTCTCGCTTACTAGCCGACAGTGTGAGTTTTTCCTCTTCAGTTATCAGCTATCTTCAGGAAATGCAGGATGAGAAAAGAACACTCCAAACTGGCTGATACTCTCTGACACTATTCGGCAAAGAAATCAGCTACCATCATAACTGCCTTTATGGCAACTGAGTGTACTAGAGCCAGAGAGGCACACCACAGCAGCTGAAGACATTTGATAACAATGAAAAGGGACCTCTTCTGGAAGGTTTGGGTAAAATGGTTGGCTGTAAGGCTGGTTTCACACCAGCGCGTATGAGGGATATTCAAGCTTTCAGACGAGCACCCCGCAGCTGCCCGTGAAAAGCTGCCCATTTCATTCTGTGGGCGTTTTCACATTTGCTTCAGCTGTTTGCGGAGTGCTCCCGGCACTGATTGCAAAAGCCCTGTCAGCAGGGCCACAGTGCTTGCGATTCCAATCCATTGAGTAGAAAATGCAAATGCTATCGCTATTCAGACAATGAACACATCGATTGCAAGGCACTCGTCCAAAAGCACAAGTGTCTGCAATCGCGCTGGTGTGAAACCAGCCAAATAGTGGTGCTGCTTATCAATCTCATGTTTATCCCTCTCACCTGTCCCTTACTAGGTGCATTTTTCATGTGGTTACCCCTTGCCCAGCTGACACCACAGTCTCCGAAATTGCCCAATATGTTTTTCTAATCCTGGTCCATTAACAGGAAATATGGGCCATGAAACCAGCCCAGTAGCTCATAGCTTAACCAAAAGACATGGGCATATTAGTTCCGATAAAAGCAAATAGAACAGTTCGAATTAAATTATATATTTTTATGCGGTTTTATGCAATATGCACACTACGCAAAAAATAAAAGTAATTAATAGTACATACACAGGTCTGAAGAATGAAATACGGGTGTGACTTGTGAACAGAAGTGTAAAGATAAGCCAGATTACCTCAGCCAAACGGATAAAGTGTAGTAAAGTTGCGCACCCAGGGAGGCAAAGGACAGCCTGCACTACCTGGCCCTTTCAGCAGGTTACCGTGACCTCCCCCAGACAGGAATGCCAGGCCCAACCTGGAGACTCTATGTATGTCCAGGTCTCTAACTCCCCCCCCCCGGGAAGGAGGATGTTCCCTCCTTTCAGCCCCTAAGCAGTAATAAACTCCAGAAGTTATGTTTGCATATACATTTTAATGCAAAGGTCATAGGACAGTGGATCTGGGGTTAAACAACTCAGCCAGTTGCTGGGCATCTATGGATCCAAAGACAGTGGGTTGACATAGATCTGTAATCGGTATCTCTATATCTTGGTTTCTATGCTAGTTACAGCAGTGAGAAACCTTTGTGGGTATGCTTCTGGCCCTTCAGATCCTGCCCATGCATTCGGCTTGGGACTAGGGTGAACGGCCCAGTAATACCTGGGACCATACTGGTGCTTGGCCTGCCATCACAGCTTCCCAACCAGGTCTTCTGGCTGGTTGGCTGGTTCCATTCAATTTGGCAAAGGTGTGAAGGCAACCAGCAGGAGGTCTTTGAAATGGGGACAGCTTGTGTGTATGTATCTCTCTTGGACAAGTCACAGTCCCTTCAGCCAAATGACCATTCCTCTTACTAAGAGGGCTTTTGTTAAGTGTGTCTTCTGTCAGATGGAAATGGAATGCAAAGGAGACCGGGATATCTCAGAGATGTGGAAATAATAATTATCTTTTTTTTTTCCCCACACCTCTTTAAAACCTGTCAAACCTGTCCAGCCAAAAGAAGGTTCCTAGTCCCTTGTGTATAGTGTGCGGCTGGCATAAACGTAACCAAACAAACATAGAGAAAATATTAAAAGAATCTAAGTCCTGTAAAGGTTTATGGGCAAGATGTTTTTTGGATACACACTATGAAATGAGTTCTTTTTTATCTCTCTGCAGAGTACACAAATACTGACACTTTTAAGAGCACTGCATGTACTAGATGCTGTCAGGTTATTACAGACCAGGAAAAGAATGAGAAAAATCTGCTTTGTTAAAAGTCTCAAAGCTCCAGGAGTCTGGGCCAGTTCTGAAAAAAAAACTGGTTAGAAAATACTTAATGTCAATATGGCTGTACTTGTAGCAATTTTTATTTTGCTTGATTACGTTTTTAAAAAGTTAAAATTAATTGATAAATAATTTTCTTTCTTGTTCAATTTAGAGGAATTCTGTAAGAAATATACCCACTGCGCATGCTGTAAATGTATCATTCAGTCTAACGGGATACAAAAGAAGCCTACTTATTCAAATGCTCAATGCAAAATAGCCTTTGTCCCCCTCCCCAGCCCACAATGTAATGTTTATCTGGGTGATTCCAAGATTAATGAAATAATAAGGATGTGTAGCCCAGGCTGCCAAAACAAAAACAAATCCTAAGAAGTCTTGCAGCCGCCTGTGGTTTCGGGCAACTTCAGCTGACAACGCTAAAACCAGACAGAAGCCCAAAGGACTTCATGGGCTAGCGTACAAGAAGTGATTACAGCACTATCCCAAAGCCAGCTGGTCCATTTAAACATAGCGTTTAACTCATCAATTAACATCCAAAGGAAAAGTCCCCCAATAGCCAGGTGACGTGTTTCTGACTGTGATGCTGCCCTTAGGGGTAAAATTTTATCGAACAAGCATAAATGAGTAAAATACATGATAACAAAAACTATTACTGGTTAAACACATAAACAAATGGTGATAGATAAACCATTGCACCATTACCCAAAATAGCAGCCAATTCTAGAATGTGGCTAATTTGATTAAACTGCACATTATAGGGAGTAATAAGTGTCAGGGGTTGGATTTCCTTCTTTCATTCTGTAAATAGGATATTCTTACGCTATTTAGTTGTGGCTCGCTCAGCTGAGCACTCCAACAACTGGGGATCATACCACCTCTCTCTCAAACTTGTTGTCATAATAGCAGCCTCTTGCCTGTACACCTGAACAATTTCTGCGGGCCCTAATATACTCACCATAAGGGATGGCTTTCAAAGTGTGATTAGCATGCCAACTACGTGCGTGTAATGTTGTGTTGTCAGAGGTTGGCTTCCTATAAGTACATGTTACAATCTTTTAAGTAACTTGATCTATGGATAGAGTCAAGTCTAAGAAATTAATACTGTCAGGATGCCATTGAACTGAACATTATTACTATTAAGATGTTCCAGATAACTCGATAATATCGATTTCGATAATATGCAAATATTAGCATCAATGTATCTGGAAAACCCATAAATAGATTTGAGATGGGGATTGGTCTCAATATAGATGCAGTGCCCCTCCCACTATCCCATTAAAATATTAACCAGGGGTGGCGAAAAAGTGGCCCCCCTTTTGTGCACTGCACAATTCCAAATAATGTTGACCATTAAATAGAAAATAAATGTGCTCCAATAAATTTCTGAAAGGACTCTGGTTATGAGAGGCGGCTGATTCTATTCTACGACTGAGCTTGTAATAGGGGCCTGTTTGTTTGCATACCATGATTAACTCCCATAGTTGAAAACATATGTGTGGATCAAAGAAAATATAAAACTCCTGGGGGATCCCATTTACAACATGCAACATGCAATAAGCATACAATAGGTGTGGATAACACGACTGAGGACTGGTCCAACCCACATGACTAGGACTGAGACACATGTGGCCGCTACAAGCAGCTCTCGCAGCTGCGCATGTTGATACATTTACACCACATTTTATCTATCACTACTAGTTTATGTGTTTAACCAATTATAGATTTTGGAATCATGCATTTTATTCATTTATGTTCCGCGGATACAGATGTTGCCACTTCCGGGTGGCTAGGCTTTTTAGTTCATCTGCTTCAGAGCCTGATTGTACAACTGAGGGCAGCATTACTGCCTGAAACACGTCACCTGGCTCTTGGGGGGACGTGCACCCTATTTCTCCTGTGTGAATTTTAATTGATGAATTGAATGCTATGTTTTAATGGACCTGTAGAATGTCCTCTAATTCATTTTTTTCTTTTTGTTCAGATGCTGCAACCAGCTATGTTCTATAGCTATCAGCTATTTTCTGCGCTGTTAAATGTAGTTATTGCTATTATCGCCATCCAGTAATGATATATCTAAACTCTGTGATTTAAAACAAATAAGGCATAAAAGGGGCCAAATCTATTGATCCCTACTAGGTGGCCAATGTCTACCGTACCTTTCCTACCTCCTCTCGTCACCTCCCATTTCATCTTCTTCACTCTTTTGCATTTCCTCCCTTTTTATTTTCTCTAGCTACTCTCAATTTCTTAATTAGTTCAATTAACCCAGATGTTTAAACTACTGTTTAGATTATCTTTTTTCCATCTTATGCTTATTACTGAAGTCAGCTCAGACACATCATACATAAACTTAATTTATGTCGGAAAGGTTTATATCAACATGATTATTCGTCTGCTGATTTAATTTCCATATGGTTTCATTCCTATATTCCTGCCTATTTTGTTATCTTCCAGTTTTTAAATGAACTGTATTTTTTAAAACCTCTTTCAAATAAAGAATATATATAAAAAAAGAGGGGTAAAATGGTTGGACATAAACCCTTCTCTAGGGGGCATCCCAAATCAGGATGCGCAGCAATGTGAAATTTACTTCAAAATCCTGCAGAAATAAGGCTTGGCAACCATCAGAGGGATATGCATTGCTGCAGCATCTCTGGGTGCTCTGTCCCACCAGATAGTCTACTGGCTGGTGAGCACAGAGCTGAGAGAGAGGGGGTGCTATGGCAATGAGAGGTGCTCTGCTGGCTGCTGAATATGACCTCCACGGGATCATGAGACTAGGTGAGTTTCACAATATGGAACATCCAGATCTAGGATTCCAGCTAGGGTAGGGTTTATGTCAGACCTTAAGTGGGCTGATAACCCAAAAACAAAAGGGTACTGCCCCCGGTCTGCCCCCAGCTATCAGAAGCTCACTTGACTGCTGGATCGGATTCCGTACCCGCCAGCCCGAATGGCACCACCAAGGCTGACATCACTGAAACAAAGGGCCAGGCCAGGAGTCTGCAGGCTTTTTCTTTGTTCAGATGCTGTAGCCAGGTGTTTTATATGGTTTTAATTGTAGCTATTAGCATTCTCTCCATCCACTTATATATGATTTATATAATGTCTGTGATTTAAAAAGGAAGTAAAGTCACCAATTCCTCATTCACTTGTATGGCGGCCAGTCATGTGACAACCGGCAAACACTCAGGTATGATGTGCAAGCCCACTCAGCAATCCCAAATCGTCTTTGTCAGTCACATAATGGGCAGCCATACAATGAGCAAATAAAGTGGTCAGCATTAGTTGACTTAACTTCATCTTCAAACAGCCAGTCCAGCCAAGCTGCCCGGCCAGCCACCAGGTGACAGCAGGAGTGTGCGCAGCATGGGAACCACGTGCATCTGGTGGCACCAGGCAGCCAGCCTGGCAGAAGCAAAAATGGAGGCAAGCAGCACAAGAATTGACCGCCAAACAGTGCTGGGTTGCGGGCCAGCTGAGTGTTTTTTTTTAAATGTAACCCTCCGCCCTGCTTCAGCACTAGGGGAGGGTGGCAGGATGGGGGGCATTTAAAAATACGGCCAATCTGGCTGAACTGGCCTTTAAAGAGGGTCAAATAGAAGTGTTTGTTTTACACCTGGCACTGAATTGACCCCCATGTAGACAATAAAAGGGAATGGCTCTTATTACACCTATTTGCACTTGTGCTCAATCACCTTGTTCATTTTTATTTTATTTTTTACCTAAAAAAAGCCTTGCAATTATAACAAACGGTGCTAAATCAATCACATACAGTGTCACTAACACAGAATAAAAATATATGGCAGTCACTACCTTCTGTACCAGCCCTGTTCATGCTAATACATTTTCAGTTTAAAGGCTGAAACTTCACAACAGGGTAACAGAGAGAAAACTATCATAACATTGGCTATATCCTCTTACCACTCAAGAAAAGGTCAGAGCTGGTCATTTAAATGTCCAAATGTAAATCACAAATTAACATTCAACAAAAAAGCAATTATTGTTAATTTGCTGTATGGCAAAGAGCATTATGGTTTAATATAACGTAAATCCCCAACCACTGATAATTGTATTATCCACGAATGTGCCTCAACGTAAATGTAATCCAGGTAAAGGAAGTGGTTTCCAGCCAGCTAACTCAAAGAACACATTTTCATAGCAGCGATCTGAGGCTTCCTTGTGAATGTCAATAATTCATTATAAATATAGCAGGGACTATTTCTTATTTGCTCATTGAGCTGGAACAGCTGGAAACTAATAAATCATAAAACTGTTAGCGTGTTTGGTTTGGAATTATGGAGCATTAATAAAAAGAAATGAAAAGGGAAAAAAATACAGCACGAAGCTGTAGAGGAGGAGTATGTGCACATTCCTCACAGCCCATGTACGCTACTCACAAACATTTTGAAAATGCTCTGCGTACAGATATCTTTTATATTAAAGGGTCCTATACTTGTAATCTAAACTCCAAACCTCCAATCCCCAATAAATTTGATTAGGAAACTGAAACATATTTTCAACTGATCCTTTCTTTTCTAAGCCAGAAGCCTTGCCAGGTGTTTTCCGTGACAGTGGCCCCCAAAATACTGATACCTTAAAGGCAACAGCCTTGCACAGTTGGAAAAATACCATTTTGTGATTACTCACCTGTAAAATGGTTATTACAAGTATGTCATACACCCCGCTTCCGAATATTCATGACACTTGGGTAACTGTCCTGTAGAAGGCAATCTTGCAGAGATGACATGAAAAAAAGGAACCCCTCCCGGTCCATAAATGTCTGGGACCTCCCACCATTCCCCAGTATAAGACAGCAGTAAAGGGACCAGGAAGAGCCAAAATGTAAACATCAAAGAAAAAGGTTCACCATATAAAGGATCCAAGAAACCAAAAAAGGGCGGGATGAAGTGGGGTGTGTGACATACATGTAATAACCATTTTACAGGTGAGTAATCACAAAATGGTATTATTCCCAGTATGTCACACACCCCGCTTCCGAATATTCATGACACTTGGGACATCCAATAGCAGTGTCCATAATGGGTGGGGATCCAAAAAGACAATAATGGAAACTTAAACTACTGCAGCTTTCATAACTTTGCGGCCAAAAACAGCATCCGCTGAGGCCCACACATCAACCTTATAAAACTTAGAGAAAGTATGAAGGGAAGATCAAGTAGCAGCCTTGCAAACTTGTTCAACAGAAGCCTGATGCTGAAAAACCCAAGATGCTCCAACAGCACGAGTAGAATGAGCAGTAACACGAAAAGGGGGAACCTTCCCCTTGGCAGAATAGGCCCCAACAACGGCCTGTCAAATCCCTTTACTAATGGAGGACTTAGCGGGCGACAAACCTTTCCTGGGCCCGGAAGGCACCACGAAAAAGGCGTCCGTCTTACAAAAAGGAGAAGTAGCCACCAAATAATACTTCACACAGCGAACCACATTCAAAGAATGTAAGGTCCTCTCCTTGTCATTGCTAGGCTTAGGACACAAGGAAGGGAGAACTACATCCTGATTGAGGTGGAAGGCCGAAACCACCTTAGGAAGGAAATCTGGCTTGAAGCGGAAAACTACCTTGTCCAGGTGCCTCTCAAAGTAAGGAGCCTGAATGGACAAAGCCGCCAACTCAGAGACACGCCGAACAGAGGTAATAGCCACCAAAAAGGCAACTTTCTGAGTGAGCAGAGAAAGAGCAATATCATGCACCGGCTCAAAAGGAGGCCCCTGGAGAGCCGACAGAACCAAGTTTAAATCCCAAACCGACAGCAAGGGCTTTCTAGGAGGCCGCACATGAGTAACCCCCTGGAAAAATGTCTTAACCAGGGGATGAAGGGCAAAAGACCTTTGAAAGAAAACCGCCAGGGCAGAAAGTACTAGGCTGGAACCCCGAGTCCAGACCATGTTGAAGAAACTCCAGAATTCTGGGAACAGAAAACACCCTACAAGGCAAGGCCCTAGCCTCGCACCAGTTAATATAAGACCTCCAAGTCCTATAGTAGAAGTTAGAGGAAGATCTCTTCCTAGCTCTAACAATAGTCTGAACCACCGCATCAGAAAGACCTTCTTCCTTTAAGATGGAGGTTTCAGCAGCCACGCCGTCAAAGCGTTGGTAAATTGGGGTAGCGTAGCTGACCCTGGGTGATAAGATCCGGAAGAAGAGGCAGATAAAACTGATCTACTGCCAGCCGCACGACGTCTACGAACCACGAACGTCTACGAGACACAAAAGCAGGAAGCTTGTGATTGTGACGTGAGGCAAAGAGATCCACCTCCGGAGTCCCCCACCTGTGACAAAGGGACTGGAATACCTTGAAATTGAGAGACCATTCTCCTTGTCGAGAGGAGCTCCTGCTCAGGGAGTCCGCCTTCGTATTCTCCACTCCCGGAATGTAAATGGCTGAGATGCATGGGACATTGCTCTCTGTCCAAACAAGGATCAGAGATACCTCCCTGAGGGCACTCCTGCTGCGAGTCCCTCCTTGGTGATTGATGTAAGCGACCGCCGTCCGACTGTCTGATCGGACTTGAACTGGCAATCCCTGCAAGAGAAGAGTCAAGCGAGACAGAACCAACCAAATGGTCCGCAGCTCCAAAACGTTGAGGGGGGTATGAGCCTCCTGAGGCCCCCATAACCCCTGGAACTGATGCTCCCTCCAGAAGCCCCCCCAGCCCGACAGGCTGGCGTCCGTGGTGACCGTTTCCCAACAAGGGGCCAGAAAGGATCTGCCCTTCAACAGATTGCTTGACACTAGCCACCACTGAACGGACTGCTGAGCCCGGGGAGACAGCAGACAAGACTGGTCTAATGACAGCGGACACCTGTCCCAAGTCGCTAGAAGATATAGATGAAGCGTCCTCATGTGAAACTGGGCAAAAGGAACTGCCTCGAAGGAAGCCACCATCAAACCTACCAATCTCAAGTCTTGAATCAGAAGAACCTTGGGCTGAGGAAGGAACACCCTGGCCTGTAAGGCATCCAGAGTCATGCCCAGAAACGAAACCTCCCTGGACGGGGAGAGGGAGGACTTGGGATAGTTGATCACCCAGCCGAACCTCTCCAGCGTGGATACCACAACTCTGGCGTCTAGCTCCGCTTGGCTGAGAGAGGAAGCCAAAATGAGGTCGTCCAGATATGGTACAATGCGAATGCCCTGGACTCTGCGGAGGGCCATCACCCCCGCCAGTACCTTGGTGAACACCCTCGGAGCCGAGGTAAGCCCGAATAGAAGGGCCACAAACTGAAAATGCTGATCTTCCACCACGAACCTGAGGAATCTCTGGTGTGCCGGGAAGATAGATACATGCAGATACGCATGTCTATGGACGTCATGAAGTCCCCCTGACGAAGAGAATCGATGGCTGAAAGCAAGGTTTCCATGCAAAACTTCCTGAAACAGATAAACCGATTGAGGAGCTTCAGATCCAAAATGGGTCGAGCGGAGCCGTCCTTCTTGGGCACCGTGAATAGATTGGAATAGAAGCCCAACCCCCTTTCCGCGGAAGGCACTGGGCAAATGACAGCCATGTCCAGCAGATAACTTACTGCCGCCCGGAGCCCCTGTGCGGCCAGTGGATCCGAAGGCACTCGAGACCTGAAGAATCTGGGAGGAGGCCGGATCTCGAATTCCAGCTTGTAACTGGAAGACACCACTTCCAGAATCCATTTGTCCGAGACCTCCTGGTCCCAGACCTGGAAGAAGTGTCGCAGCCGTCCCCCCACCCGCAAGGGTGAGGGCGCCCCCTCATTGCTGAGCTGGCTTGGCAGCTGGCTTGGGTTTGAAACTCCAATTGTGACCTGGACGGGCACGTCCTCTGCCTCTATTCCAGGAATCACCTCTGAGGGTAGAGAAGGCCAAAACTCTGCCAGTTCTGGCACCACGAAAGGAAGGGTTAAAGGAGGCCGCCCCCCTAATGGGACGACGTTGCCTCTTGCGCTGAGGTAACTTCCCTCCTTTCGTGACTGAATCTAATCTTTCTCCAAAAAGCCGCAACCCCACAAAGGGGAGTGCTGTAAGCGACTTCTTGGCCACAAAATCAGCCGCCCACTGGCGAATAGCCACAAGCAAGGCCGAGGTTCTACCACACATAACCATGGCGTCATCCAGGGCGGCTAACACAAAAGACATGAACAACTAACACCGTTTAAGGGCGGCGAACTCATCACTGCCCGGGTCAAGCCTGGAAGAACCCAACAGGTCCCTAACAACAGACCTGGTAGCCACTGCCGTAAGCGCCAAAGCACAAACAAAGCTGAACCGACACTAGCAAAAGCGTGGCAAGCCATCTGATCAATGCGTTTGTCCTCACCATCTTTGAGAGTGGTGGAGTCAGGAGAATGAAAAATAGAAGTATTAGATAACCCAAGCACCGGGGCATCCACCTCGGGAGGAGACGACTATCGTTTTACCACATCCACCGGAAAGGGATATTTCTTATCCCAACCCTGAGGAATACCTGGAAGCCGAGTAGGCTCCTCCCATTCCTTAAGAATAATGCCATCGAAATGCTTTTGATTTGGGAATTCCAGGTGCGGCATAGAAGTCCCAAAGAACTCCCCCTTTTGCGGAGCATCCTCCTCTGGGGGAGAAATCGCCAGAACCTCAAAAAGGTGAGCCAGGACCTTCGGGGTATCCACAGCATCCCCCTGCCCCTGCTCAGTATCAGCACCAACAAATTGCTGATTGACAGAACCATCAGAATCCTCAAATAATTCCCCCTCTTCTAGCGGGGAATAATCAGACCAGTCAAGAAAATCATAATCATCAAACTCAAAAGCCGGCGCGGCTGGAGACAAATGTTTTCTCTTAGCCGAGGCTTTTCTGGCTATAGAGCTAGAAATAAATTTCTCAATATTAGCCAATCTGGCACACACATCAGATTGCGACTCCCCGCCTGTGACAACATCACTTGGGGTACGGATAAGGCAGGGTGGGGAAGGAGAGGAGGCCGGGGCCACGGACCTAGAAGCCTGGGCCCACGACTGCTGCATTATGGCCTGCTGAGCACAAGGTATGCAAACAAGTACATTATCTCCCGCAAGGGATACTCCACAACCCACACACTGCCCGGATTGCCCCGAGGGGATCCCAAGCCCAGTATCTTGAGAAGCCTCCATATGGTGATTTTTAAGGTAGTCGCAATGACCAGAGTGAATTACGCTGTTAAGCTACCCGGGATGCCCCTTCAAGTCCCGAGTGGGAGGATTTTTTTTTTTATATATTTTTAGGAACCCTAGGACCAGGAGAACTCCCTTTTTAAACATCAAAAGAAGGGATCCCACCTGGAAGACATGAAAACAGGGAGTACATAAGTGTCAACATGCACATCACCCAACAACATATATAAAAAGGAAAAATGGGGAAATAAACTATAAGACAGAAATTACTCACACCACAGCAAACGGCGATCGTCAACCCTCACAGCAGTGAGAGAATGAGAAGAGAGAGAGCAGCGAGGCCGGAAAAAGAGGGGCAGGCCAGCGCACAATGTGCGCCTGGCTCCGGCCCTGCCCCCTCCCCTCACGCAGGGTCCGGCCCCAGCCAGCACCAGAGCGCCTCAGTGGAGCCGACCTCGGCGACGAGCACGCCGAGCGCCCGGCCCCGCCCCCACCTTAACTGCACCTGAGAGAAGCAGCCGGCCCAGCTGCAAACAACAGCCGCACCACGTGTACACACACATACACACACCTTTTTCCCCCAAATGAAGTCAAACAACCCACGGGAGAAACGGCCACCCCCCCCAAGGGGCACAGAGGGACACGGTAGGGGGGAGAACCCACACCAATAGGTGAAAGGGCAAGAGGGATGGGGCATCCCAAGCCGGGATCACCAACCGGACACCGCCTACCCCTTTGTATGGGGTCTCATGGGGGAGCAAGCTCCCATATACACCACATGGTGCAGCCTACCATTGCCTGGACTTCAGCCTAGGCTGGGAGGCATACTGCTATAGTTTAAATTAAAAAAGGTTCAGGCAGCAATAGAAACAAAAGGCCGGGGGGTTACCCCGGCTACCTGCAAGGAGGAGACAACCATCTTCTAACTTGCTCGCCGACTGCAGAGACGAAAGACTGGGGAATGGTGGGAGGTCCCAGGTATTTATGGACCGGGAGGGGTTCCTTTTTTCATGTCATCTCTGCAAGATCGCCCTCTACAGGACAGTTACCCAAGTGTCATGAATATTCAGAAGCGGGGTATGTGACATACTGGGAATAAAAAACCTCCCCCAAACTCACCTGCCCCATCTGCATGCATGATACTGAAACATTGTCAGCACTTACATTTGCTCCTGCATCCACTCAAAGCTGAAACGCAGCCTCAACGATTTTCTCCTGGTCATGGCCATCTTGCAGGACCCAGGAGGTTTCCTTTGCCAGCATCGCAGCTGTGCTGCTGGCTGGATTTAACCGACATAACCCACAATGCATAGTAGCAGGAAACCCAGCAGCACTTATCATGCCACCTTCAGCTCTATAGGATGCAATTAAGATGGAAATATCGACCACAGCAGGAGTTACCATAAGGTAAATTATTTTTATGTGTAGCAATCTAAATTCCCCTGGGCAGGAAGGCATATGAGCACTATTTCTTGTAAGTGTGTTGGTCCGGTTTAAGGGTCCTTTTACACTGTTATGGAAACACAGTGCAGTACAGTACACTTTTGTGGCTTACAGGTATAAAGAGTCTTTCAGGGAGCATGTGTCACAGTTTTGTCACCCAATCACTGCAGCAACACAAAATGGGTGTTGTTCCAAGCGCAGGGGGGCATCCTGATTTTTATGTCTGCGCATATACCCTATTGCACCAGAGAAATCATACCTTGCTTCCCAGTCCCCCAGCTGTGATTGTCCTCCGTGGTCACATGCTCCCAGAAGAAACCTGTAGACCAAGTGACTACAGTGGCATCATAATGCTCTGTTTCGCAGGGCTCGAGAAGAAAGGTAGGATTTCTCCAGTTTGCCGGGGGTTGATGCATAGGGGGCAACCGCTGTTCTGGTTTAACTGGTCTTCACAATGCCTAGACGTGAACTCCCATTCCACAACTCTGGGGTCAACTAAAAAAAAAGATTGTGAGATCAGCTTTGCCTCCTAATACAGAAACCAAACACCAAATCGGCTCCTGTTTGTTTATGGTAAGTCCCTGTATGCCTGGTAAATCTAGTGAAAATCAGGTCACACCTACAATAAGAAGAAAAAAAAATGTACAACAAGCCCACCCGGGCATTTACCAAGCAAGAAGGCCATGCACATAAAAATTCTGCAGGAACTCCTGACAAAAACATTAACATTAGAAGTATGGACTACAGCTCACTTGTCTATGTAGGACCAGTTTAGGCTATACCATGGAATTTAGGCCCTAAATATTACCTAGCACTTGCACATTCTGGATACTTTAAGCAATTACATTAATAAACAACAGCGCTCTGATTGAACTAAAAGCCAATAACTCCTTCAAGTCTCACCTTGTAATGTTATTCTTTTAAGCCTAATAGTCATTTCAGCATTTTTCTCATAGTAGAGGCCAATAAAAAAACAATTACTTAATCTGTCAGAGGGGGTTAGAGCAGATTCACAATATAGCACGTGATTAATGAGGCTGATGCAGTCAGCGAATAAGTGTACCTCTGTCTGAAGAATCGCAGCTCTCTGTTCTTTGGCAGTAAGAGATTCTTTAAGTACTTCAATGTGTTGCTTGCAGTCTGAATTCTGATTGCCAAGAGTTTCCAGCTTGGTTTGTAAGGCAAGAAGTTCAGATTCCTTCTTTGACAGTTCCAGCTTCAACTGGTCAATCTAGAGAATGATAATATTTTACAATAATTCATTTTGATTATTTTTCAAACAGTTACAAATCAGAAAACTTGTTTAGTTTATTTAATAATATAATGCGCTGATTGATTATAACAGGGACGGCAAGAGTGCCCTGGTCTCTCACATTTAATATTACATTTTGTAAATAGTGGGGAAGGGTCAGATCCTATGTTGGATTTTCATTGCTGGCTATTCCCCTGTGAGGGCGCTGCTGGATAGAGATCTTGGAATCTCTTACTTTCTAGTCTATCTATCTCCTATTAGCCACTGCCTACCTTATATTTTAGCGCTGTATGATTTTTTTGCTTCTCTATATCTCTCTTATTACTCAAAGTTATCCGTATGTTCTATGTGTGTTCAATCTGTTGCACCATAAGGCTTTAGCAAAAATCACCTCCCTTCTGAAACACTAAATAGCCCAGCTGATCTCCCCAACAGTCTTTAGTTTACCATGCCTATACATAAAACTACTACTAAGTATTCCACATGCCTGCTATGTGAGCCACAATAAGAGGAAGGTAGTTATTGGGCAGCCCATAAGCCATACTGGGTCACTGATCCCCAGTGGTTTTACTAAAATGTAAGTTATAGGGTGGATCATCTTAGAAATATCCCCTAAAAACTTGATACTTGGTTTGATAGACACATTTACTAAATCACCTTAGGATGGGGACATTTCAGGTCATTTGCTATTGAGTTTACAGTTATGTCCCTGCCTTCCTCAATTCCAATCCCTCAACTAAACCTACTTCTGCAGCTTACCCAGTTAAACATTGGCTAGTCTTCCTGATTAAGTGGAGGACTATCGTGAAACAATGGCCCAATGATAAAAATTCATATAAATATGCAAGATGGTGGAAGGAGGGGTGACTCATACACATGGAAATACATCCAGGAAATATCCAGCCAGGTTTGTTTTTTTATTTCAATGGAAGGAATGTCCCCCCTGCTACACAAACCTGTCACCACTGGATTTTATTTTTACCAAGAGAAGAAAGCACAAGCTTGGCTGGAGTTTTATTCAGTTTAAGTGTATTAGTGACTCCTCTCATTAGCCGACATGTGTATAAGGATTTTTACTATTTCGTGCTACACCTCCTTTAACTAGCTATCTCATACATTGACAGGTATAATAAAGACCGGTGATTTTCAGCCTTATTATGGCATGTATCCCCTAGTAACAGTAAGCTGCAACTAAGTACCGCCCAAGGAGATGATCAGTTATAAATGTTAGCAGTATAAATCACAGGCCTTGTAGCACAGCTAAAGCATGCAAGAGTAAATTTTAACTGTTAAAATAGTGTAGCAGACCTGTAAAACCCTCACTGTTGGTGCTCCCCTAAACATAGCTGCATACTCCATTAACCTGCTGTACATACCCCCTGGGGTACATGTACCACAGGTTTAGAAACAGTAGTGGAGACACAATGTTGTGCACATCCTCAACATTTGACGTTCTGCTGCAGAGCAGGCAATTCAATATGGTAGGAGGACAGGACTTGTATGCTCATATATGCACAACATATTAAAAAGGGAAATTTGTGTACTCACTAGTAAATTTTCTTTCTTATCCTAACTTGCACAACTAGAAACAGTGCAACAAATTAATACCATATGTAACAACAGTTACCAAGGCATTCGTAATAAAACAGTAGGGCAGGTGTGGTGCCCCAGAATGGAAGAGGACAAAAAAATACATTTACGGGCGAGTACACAAATTTCCCCTTGCTCATCTATTCCATATGGGGCACCACAAGTAGCAACGTGTGGGACGTCCCAAAGCAGTATCCTCATTAAGGGTGGGACCCCAGGTGGGGAGTTCAACAATTACTGAAACACCTTACACCCCAGAGCGACATTGGCCGATGCCCTGACATCAAGTCTTAAGAATTAGCGAAGGTGTGGAGAGATGACCAGGTTGCCGCCTTGCAGAACTGTTTCAACCAAGCCTGGTTTTGAAAAGCCCAAGATGCAGCAATCGCCCTGGTGGAGTGAGCGATGACTCGGATTGGTGACTCCTTCCCCTTGCCGGCGTAGGCTTTTATGACCGTCCTGTCTGATCCATCTGCTTAGAATGGACCTGGCAGCTGCCAGGCCCCTCCTCGGCTCGTCCGGAATAACGAACAAGACATCCGTCTTACATACCTCTCGGGTAGCAGCCAAGTAATACTTTAATGCCCTGACAACATCGAGGAAATACAGGAGTCGCTCCTAATGGCAAGTGGGGCGTGGGTACAAGGAGGGAAGTACTATTTCCTGATTAAGATGGAAGAGACATTGCTTTGTCTTCATGCAGCACCAATAAGACTGATCTGACCGAGAGTGCTGCCAGCTCCAAAACCTGCCAGATGGAGATGATCTCCACTAGAAAGGCCACCTTCAACATGAGCACCGTCAGAGAAGCCTCTGCCATGGGTTCAAAGGGGGACCCCTAAAGCGCTGATAAAGAACATGTGCAGCGCCCTGCATGCAATTTTGGACTAACCTATGCTCCACGATCGTCCGTTGGAAAGAAAATGGACAAGGCCTGGCCCTTAAGGGTGCTGTGCTGTAGGCCAGGGTCCAGGCCTTGCTGGAGGAACTCTTTTGGGTATCGAGAAGCTCCTACAGGAATGGCCCTTAGATTCGCACCAAGACACGAAGGTCCTCTAAGTCCTGTAGTAAATTCTAGAGGAGGCCTGTTTTCATGCTTAAAACGAAGGTCTGAATTACCACGACAGACAAACCCATCTTTTCAAATATGCTGGTTTCAAAAGCCAAGCCGCTAAAGTCAGTGCTGGAGAATTGGGGTGCCACAGAGGATCCTCTTGCAGAAGATATGGGCGGTTGGGGAGTCCCCAAGGGGGCTCCATTACCAGGCTGACCAGATCCATGAACCACACCCTTCTGGGCCAGTGTGGGGTGATTAGGATGATAAGAGTCTGTTTTAATACACGACCCAGAAGCGGCAGTGGCATTAATGTGTAGAGCATAGAGCAAACTGTACCCTGACCAAGAAATGGCCAGGGCCATCATGGCTAGGGGGTCTCGCACCCTGGACATGAACCTCTGGACCTCCTCACTGGTCACAGAGGGCTTGAAACACATCCTGGTGCAGGGACCATTCCCCTGGTCCACCATACTGCTCAAATAACCGGCCTACAGATTCTCCATCCCCTCAATGTGAACTGCCGAGATGCACGGAACATGAAATTCCGCCAATCTCATGATGCGTCTCACTTCCTGGAACTCCTGCCAGCTCCTGATTTATGTAGGCTACAGCCGTGGAACTCTCTGACTGTACCCTGATCAGAAGGCAATCCAATGCCTGAGAACCAACAGAATCGGCATCAGTTCCAACACATTGATTGAAAGACTGCGCTCGCTCTGGTCCCGGAAACCCTGAACAGTCTGTTTGTCCAGAACACCAACCCATCACACTGGCGTCTGTGGTCAGGATGACCCACCAGACTGGCAGGAAAGATCGTCCCACTGCCAGCGACTGCTGGTCCAGCCACCAATTCAGGGATCGCCGGGGATTGTCTGTCAAATGTCTATGAAATGACGGTCCAACGCCTGCACAATCCTGCTCCATTTCAATAGGAGCAGCATTTGTAAAGGCCTGGAGTGGAACTGGGCTTACAGAACTGCCTCGATGGTAGACACCATGAAGCCAAGGTGACACATGCCATGTCTGATTGTGGAATGCTCGCAACCTCCTGAAGAGCCGTGCACCTCTGCAAAAGGACTCGAGTCCGTCGGGTATCCAATATCATACCTAAATAGGTCGCAACCATGGAGGGAGCCACCTGGAACATGGGGTAGTTGATCACCCATCCAAAAAGTACCAGCATGGACAGGACCGTCTGAACATCCTGCAGTGCCTCTGCCAGAGATTGAGCTCTGATGAGCAAGTCTTCCAGGTACAGGGTGATGTGCACACCCTGCCTCCGCAGGAGAGCTATCACTACCTCCAAGACTTTTGTGAACACTCGGGGGGCACCACCGTGGTCAGAAAATCCTGCTGTAGCAGCGACGTCACGACCGACCTTAAAAATTCCATGTGGAACTTCTGCACCCGATCGTAACCGCTCCGATTTCGGGGGGTCCAAGATCGGCCCCGCTCTGAGAGGGGCACAAGTACTAGACCTCCCCATTCCAGCAAGAGCTCTATCGCGTGGTTGTGAGCTGCCGTCCTTTGCTTGACGCGGAAAGGCCTGGGCGCTATACAAAGCTGTGTGTAGGCCTGGTACAGAACTCAATCTTGTATCCGGAAGAAACAACCTATTGAACCCAGGCATTGGATATCCATTCCCTTGTGTAATGCAAAAGCCATTCCCCCACCCAATCTGATGAGGGAGCCCCATCAACTCTGAGAGGGCTTGGCTGGTTTCCCCTGTGGCTTTCACTTACCCAAAAAAAATTACTGCAGGCTGCAAAACAAGGTCCTCAGTTTCCGATTCTGTCGAAGCCTAGTCGACGTCCCACCTGTAACCTTCCGGACCAGGTCATCCAGAGGCTCACTGAAAAGATGACCCCCCAAAAAGGGGAGGCCAGTAAGCGTCTTCTTAGAAGCAGAGTCAGCCTTCTCCATGGAGAATGCATGTTTGGCCAGTTGGTCCTGCCTCCTATCAGCCGGGTCTCTCAAGGCTGCACTATCCAAAGTAGGGATAATGGTGTGCTGAGCCAGACCAGACACTTCGTCTACCTCAAGTGGAGCAGACCAAACCCTGACCACCTTTTCAGGAAAGGAGTACTTGGGGTCCAGGACCTTAGGAAGAGATGGAAGCTTATCCGGTTTCTCCCACTCCTTTGCCACCAGCCTGTCGAAATGGGCAAGTCTGGGAAAAACCTGCCTGACTTTCTGGCACTTGTAGGGTTCACGCCTCTTCTTCCGGCTTGGCCGAGAAGTAGCGAGGTACAAAATCTCCAATATTGCCTCAATAAGCTCCTTATTCTGATCTGTTGAGTGATCTGGAGGGCTCCCCGATGCATGCAGCTATAGGATGCCCCTGCTGACCATGCTGTCCAACCGAGCCACCCTGTCCGCCACATCCAAAGGAGAAATCCCATCTTTGGGCTGACCCTGGGACCAAAATGTACCTGGCAGCTCCCCCCAGGGGGCATACCCCGCTCTGATGAGTCCAAGCTAAAGCAGAGCCTGCCAGCTGCGTAAGGCGGCACAGGACAATAGTGCACAGGGGTCTCTCGCCTGAGGTCAGACGCGCGTTTGGCACATGGGACACGCGGCACCACTCTCCGTTAAAATAAGAACCCCGGTGCCTCTGATGCCTCCGACATGGTAAAAACGCAATTCTGTGAGTACTCACCTGTAGAATTGTTTTTTCTGGGGATCCATTCCAGACACTCCTTACACTTGGGATTACCTCCTTGCCGATTGGATGTGACTGCAAGACAAAAAAGGCGTGGCCCCTCCCGGCCCCATAAGTAGCAGCTGCCTCCTTAGATACAGATCGTAACAGCTTTATTCCCACCGACAGTTGTCACCATCCCAACTGGCTGCGGAACATACCGGAAGGACAACTCACCCGAATCAAGAGAAACTGCACTGACGATACAATTTTCCATGATCAAGCACAAATCCTGGGGTCTCGATTTATTGAAAAAGGTTACCAAGAAGAGGACATCAATCAAACCATCACAGAAGTTGTCACAAAAAGCAAAAACCCACCCACCATCCAGACTAAGGATAAGAGGAAGCAGATGGAGATTAAGAAACTATCCTTCATAACTGGGTATATCAGAAATTATAAACAAACAGAACACATTTTCAGGAAACATTGGAATATTTTACTTACAGATCCCACATTACAAAACCTCATACCGGACCACCCAAGTTTTATTTATAGGAGACCTCAAACTCTTTCCCAACATTTTGTCAAGAGCTATATTAACCCTCCGGATTAACACAACCAAACAGGAAAACAAATTCAGTAAATGCAGAGATTGCAAAGCCTGCAAAACATCCCTCAAGCATACAACAGATCCCACACAGCAAACCAACTTTTCAGATCCCAAAACAGGTAAAGAATACCGAATCAGAGGATTCTCCACCTGCAACACAAAGGGAGTAGTATACTGCACCCAATGCCCATGTGGACTTCTCTATATTGGTTGCACCAAGAGACAATTCAAAACCCGCCTCAGGGAACACATCAGAAATATCCAGAAAGGCCTTGACACCCATAGCCTGTCCTGTCATTTTAAAACTATTCATAACAAAGATCCAAGAATGTTAAGGTATTGGATTATAGAAAAATTCAACACCAATTGGAGGGGCGCCAATTTAGAAGTAGAACTCTCAAAACGGGAAACCTTCTGGATCTTTGAGCTGAATTCACTTTCACCCTCGGGTCTGAATATAGAGATAGATCTCAATTATTTTCTACAGAATCAGTAAATTCTTCCATAATCCAGCACCACTAAATGATTCACTAGCCATTCCATTGCCAATCAAGTATCTGAAGCTACAGGAATGAAATGTGTATCTTTTATACACTTCCTTTGAAATCTTTTTCTACTTCATTTAAATAATATCACTTTAGCTCCACTTTAACCTAACCAAGGTCTGTCATTATGTATATTTAAATCTATACTCATCTTTCCTTTAGGCATAGTAGCCTTTTATTCAATGTTATTCTCACACCACTCTGTTATCTAAATGACACTACTTAAGCTCCGATTTAACCTAACCATGGTCAGTCATTATTTAGATTTAAAACTTATGCTTATCTTCTCTTTAAGCAGAGCTGTCTTTTATATATATATTATTATTCTTTCAATCCTTACACCACCTATGTAAAATGTTCATTCTATGACTTTTTTTATGTCAGTAATTAATTTTATTGTTTACTCCCTGATCTCATCGAGCCGCAAAGAAACAGAACAAGACGTTGAGCAGCGGGAACGGCATAAAGCCGCCAACGCTGCACACCAGATACAATGACTACGCTTCCCAGCATTCCACTCGAGGTCACGTGCAACTGCACACCAGTTAAAACCCAAGCTGGACGCATGCGTAGTAGGACCCTGATGACGGCTTGATCGCCGGAACACACGTCGGTTTAAAGAGCGGGGAAGAGACACCGCTCCGGTATTAAGAACGGGGAAGAGACACCGCTCCAACGTATTTTTACATTCTCCTTTTAAAGCGCTCTCTCCAAGCGGACTAGCAGAAGATAGCGCACTACCTAAAAATTTAGAAACCGCTAAAAGACTCAACACATCTAATTGGAACCTTTTACTTCAGCACATAACAATTGTGCTTGGACTTTTTAACCCCTTTTTAACCCTTCACAATACAGCGCCAGCAGCATGCTGGATGACACAGGCTATTCCAACTAAGCTGAAAAACCGAACATAAAAACACCTGTTTGGCCATCCTCAAGACAGATCACATTTTATACCTACCAGGACTGTTTTACCACCCATCCCTCCCCCAATTTGTCTTTTGAATAAAAATATGTTTTATCAACATCAGTGATCTGGAGATTTTTCTTTTGACAAACCAATCCACCTGCGGTCCTTTGAACCAGCCTGGACCTAAAGAAGACCCACAAAGTGTAACCGGCGACGGGTACATCTGAGCACCCCCCTTCCACAACAAGAAGCATCAGAGGCCCTAGGAGGGTTACGAACCCCCGGGCCTTGGCGGTAAGTGCCTTATTATACACAGAATTATTGTCTAAAGCTACATCAAGTATGACTCAATGTTGTCTAATCACAAAGGTGACTGATCAAACTGTGTGTTTATGAATATAAAAATATAAGAATTTTATACGCGTGCAGAAGACTTCACTAATTAGATTAGACATATTTTCTCTCTCTACTACTTCTCATTTTCTTTTTTTACGTCTCTTCTTATAACAACATTAAAGCGCGCCTAAATTGAAACTCGATCTGAAGACTTTCCCGCAGGTTTAGTCCTGAAGTTCGGTTTTCTAATTTCCTTTTTTCAGCTCACTCATAAGGTGTGACCCCTTATCCAAGGCAGCAGCTCACCCCTCCTTAGCGCTCTCAGCCCCTTTTTTTGTTTACAGTTACTTAAAAGGCAGTAAACCATAAATTAGAGGCAGGCTGGGAGTCCCTATATAGGAGTCCATGTTACTTCACACCAAACTCCGCCAGAATACTCTCAAAATAAATAAATAAATAAATAAATAAATGAGTAAATAAAACTCCTTTCTTTCCCCTTATCTTTTTTTTTTCATGCCAATGAAAATAATAATAAATGGACTAAACACCATCAAAGAAACATTAAAAGATAGATCATGACCCAAAAACGGGTGGGCCGGAGTGTCTGGAATGGATTCCCAGAAAAAACAATTCTACAGGCGAGTACTCACAGAATTGCGTTTTTTCTTCCAATCCATTCCAGACACTCCTTACACTTGGGATCTCCAAAAGCAGTGCCATATATGGTCGGGATCCCCAGCGCAGAACAGCAGGTAGTTCATTTCACTACTGCCTGAAGAATCTCTCGACCAACAACAGCGTCAGCTGAGGCTCTAACATCCACCTTGTAAAACTTGGTAAATGTATGAACCAAAGACCAGGTGGCAGCTTTGCAAACCTGATCCATGGAAGCCTGATGCTGAAAAGCCCAGGAAGCACCAATGGCCCTAGTGGAATGGGCCGTGACCCAAAAAGGGGGTTCCTTCCCCTTGGCCGAGTAGGCTTTTTCTACTGCCTGCCTAATCCACTTACTGCCAGTGGCTTTAGCTGGCGGAAGCCCCTTTCTCGGCCCTTCCGATATAACAAAAAGAAAATCAGTCTTGTGGAAGGAATCTGTAGCTGCCATGTAATATCTTATGGCTCTGACCACATCTAAAGAATGAAGTGCCCTTTCCTTAGCATTAGCCGGAACAGGGCATAAAGAAGGTAGAATTACCTCTTGACTAAGGTGAAAGGGAGAAACGACTTTAGGTAAAAAATCAGGCTTAAACCGAAAAACTCGCCCTCAGAGTTGCTCATCTAAATACTCTTCGTCCTCCTCCTCTCCAAAAAAGGCAAATAAATCTCTTTCTTCAGAAACAGGCTCCAAATGCCTCCTCTTATAGGAGGCATTTTTAGGGATGACCAAGGATAACTGTCTCCCTAAGTTATCCAACCTGTGCGCCACAATCGCCTGCACCTCACTGCCTTCCCCCTCTCCAAGGGATGTAAGAGATGGCTGAGCCGTCACGCTCCCTCCAGCAATAGCTGGGCTAGAAACCTGAGCCGCCGCTCTATTATGGTCTAAACCAATTCTCATGGCGTAAGCGGAACATACAGTGCTGAAACAACCCAGGGGATCCTGCTTACATAAGGGGCAGAGCCCACCCTGCTCAAGTGGGATGCCCGAATCACTATCCCCTGATGCCTCCCTCATGGTGTTTTTTTTTTTTTTTTATAAATTTGGCAAAAAGACCTAAGGCTCTAAGTCTAAACCAATCCCAAAGGGACTGGGAGGAAACACAACCCCTTTTTATCCTTCTTCCAAAAATCTAAAAAATAAAACAGGAGAAAGATCCTATCAGATACAGTCATTTCCCCTCTTATGCACAATTCTTTAATATCAATGTAACAATTACAATAAACAAGAAATATAAAACTATTATACTTTATATAATCAAAAAGTAATAATAATAATAAAAAAAAATAATGATGATTAATAATGATTAATAATGACAACGTCCACTCACCCCACCAGCTCTTCACACCACAGCCCATGCAAGAATAAAATATAGGACTATATACATAATGTAATATGCTGCTTAAATGAAGCAAAAGGACAACTTAAACTGGCCAAGAAGCTGCATATAATATAAAAACAGCGGAAGCAATCCGCAAAAACCGCCTAGGCAGCAATGCTGAAACGGCCCAGCCCTGAGCCCCACTAGGCTTAAACCCCCTTGGGCCCCTTAGCTAGACCAGCAACCTGGCCCACAATGGCCGCCGCCGCGGCCGCACACTGCAGTGGCCGCAACACAAGAGAGCCCCTAGGCTCAGAGAACGTTTGGGACCTCCCGTAATGGCCGCTGCTACCGCCACCAGTGAAGAAGAGCCCCTAGGCTCATAATAACCTGGATCCTCAAAACGGCCTGGGCCGCGATGGCCGCTGCCGTCGCAGCGCCTGTCTGCAGCAGCCTCAATGTCAGCCGGGCTGCTGTGTACGTACTTTGAACTCTGCAGGGGAACACCACCTCCCTCCAGATGGAGAGAGACACACTGAAAGTAACATGGCCTCGTGGTTCCGTGCTTAAGCTCCACCCCCTGCGTGACGTCAGTCACGCCCCTTAAATGCACATTCACTTTTTTTTTTTTCTAAAAAAAAAAAAAACCTAACTTAACCTGGAAGAAGGACGGGTTGAAAATAAAAATAAAAAAAATGTTCCTCAGCAGGTACACCAGAGAGAAACCTGCGGCTGTCTTGCTTTTCAAAAAGCCTGCAGCCCTGAGCATCAAAGCCAGACGCTGTGGGAGGCACAATTGGGTCTAGGGGATCCGTGGGAATAAGGCTACGCAGGAAGCCGACAGGGTGCATTCCCCCGCTTGCTGCCAATCCTTGAGAGTGATTTCCTGAACAACCTTCTCAGTCACTTGTAACTGCAAGAAAGAAAACTGATCTGGCTTAGGAGGCAGCTGCTACTTATGAGGCCGGGAGGGGCCACGCCTTTTTTGTCTTGCAGTCACATCCAATCGGCAAGGAGGTAATCCCAAGTGTAAGGAGTGTCTGGAATGGATTGGAAGAAAAATGGCTGCTCTAACTGCTAACCATGCAGGGTATCCAATCTTCGGGACTCAGCTGAACGAGCCCTAGCATGCTTACCTGGATCCATGCATGCTCCCCTCACTTTGCCTTAGGAGCCAACTTAAGGCATCTATCAGGGTCCCCAGGAGAGCTGCAGCTGGTGAAGGTCTGGGAGACAGACTGAGTCAGATCCCCCACTCCTGGTCAGCACTGTGTTTTATTCACAGTCCCTTGCAACTGCAAGAAAAGAACTGAGGAGATCATACCACAACCTGCCCTATTATTGTAGGAGTTAGTTTTTTTCTATCTCGCAGTCCCCGCCTACGCCTGTGATTAACCCACACCTTACTACTGGTGGTGCCCCGGAATGGAAGAGATGAGAAACAATGTTTTTACAAAGTTATTAAGTAACTTTTTAAGTTAAGTTTAAGATCGTCTGCCTGAAGTTTCTGTCCCTAATTATTTCATATCAGCAATCCATATATTTCATATTGGCTTTATCACATATTATGATTTTTTAAAATTACCTTGCTTTTCATAAACTTGGAATGACTTTTGTAAACCTCCATCTGTTTGATTTCCTCCTCCCGATCTTCTGTATTCAGGATTCCATTTGTTTTTATAATTTGGATTTCATCTTCAAGGTCACGAATATTTCTTTCAAGGGAAGCAATTTTAGTGTCCTGTTTGAGTAAAAATATAAAAAGACTAAGTAAGAGATGGGTCAGTGCTTACATTGCAGCATGCAGGCCCCAGGTACCATCTATAAGTGAAAGGGTAGATGGGACAGTGCACAGAGTGGCGGAAGATGATCTGTGCATTCTCTCCAAGATGGCGTTACCCAGTACCTGAAGAGCTGACCAAACAGCAAGGTAAGTTTTTTTTTTTTGTACCACTATCCTGCAGGGCGGGGGGGGGGGGGAGGGTTTACCCATGACCTGGCTTTTACTTTAACAGGGTTGCTTCAATGGTTTGAACCCTTGGAATATTACAAATGTCTTTATTAATATAACCTAAATGTGATGTGTTTATCAAATACAAAAACTAGATAATAAGATCAGTGCTACTGGGGGCTTCCTGAGATGAACAGCTTGATTCAGGTTCTTTCGTAATAGGGTTGATTCATGGTTGGTGTGCAAAAACGCTCAGGCAGAGCGCAAATGATTGCACATGTGCCTAGGTGAATGATTCATGGCTGTGTGTGCATCCCGGGCGCTCGTGCGGATTGCACCAAATGGCAAGCGAATAGGAAAAGTGCAATTTGCGCCATTTGCAAGGTAAATCTGCTGGTTTGAAGTGTAAATGGCCCTGCCCCATGTGCATCTGGCCGACTAAATGCTTAAAGTGGGCCAATACCCAGCAGGATAGGCCCGGGAATCTTTAAGATTCCCGGGCCGATCCATTCCCTCCCCGCGGGGCATCCAAAATCGGGATGCCCCACTGTGTGAACCCCCGCCAGGACGCACGCAAACCTTACCTGAATCCCGGTCCAACGGCGCATACGCAGGCCTCATCTCATGCTTCACTCTAGCAGGGCGTGTGCCCGCGACGGCCATTCACAAATGAGGGAATCGCGAGATGCGCCCGCCAGCGTGCTCGGAGCCGCTGAGCTAAGACGTCGCTTTGACGCGCATAGCTCAGCAGCTCCGAGCGTGCTGATTGGACGAGCGGCTGCCCATGCGCCATAGGAGCAGGGTGAGGTGAGTTGATCTGGGAGTTCTGGGGGGTTTTACATAGCCGATCGGGGGTGCCCCGGGGAAGTGGACCAAAACCCAGGATAGTCAAAATCCTGGGTTTTGGTCCACTTTAACTGCTCCTCCAGGTTTCTCCCCTTTTTTTTACTGTGTTCTCTATTTTTGGGTTTCTTTTTTTTTGGGGGGGGGGGTATTCTGATTCCAGTTAACCCTTAACTCTTGCATATTAATGCTTAATAATGTAACTATAATTTATTTTATGTTTTTGTTTTTGCTAAACTTTGGGCCTCAATAATCACATTTTTGTTGTTTGAACCATAATTTTTGTGTTTTTTTTAAAACGTATTAATTTTTTCTGTAGGAACCCAAACCAAAAAAGGTTCAATCTGTAAAAAGAATGTGTGCTGATACTTTTGTTGTTTATAAATATGTAGAATGCTGCTGGCATGTGTTTTTGGAATGAAATAAGGCAGTTTCCTCCACCTATTTGCTGGAGGAAATTCAGTCCTCAAATTTCCACATTTGTGCATGCCTTGCTGCCCCCTAAACATACCATAAATCAAGCGCCGGTGCGCAAAAAGGACGCTTAATGTGCAATTTGCCCGCTAAAACAAAAGCGCATCTCATTTTGATGACCATGAATCAGATGGAAGCCCGACTGTGACTTTGATGCTCCAAATAGCGTGTGCAAACTCACCACCGCACCGGCCATGAATCGACCCGAATATTTATATAAAATGTTTACTTTTTCAGCTTTAACCATTCTTTTCCAATTGTCTGTCTTGCAAGACCCCACTTTCACTTTAACTTCAGTTCAATGATAGCAAGCTTAGTCCTACAAATGCTACCAACCATGTTTCACAAATTAGATAAGTACTTTAAAGCCCCCAGCAGCAATTTGGGCCATTGCATTCTTTACCCCCAAGCATTCTTAGTGAGGCCCCTCCTCCCTGTCGGAGTAGAACCCGGCCAGGGAAAACTAGGTATAGTAATTTGTGGGGCTGTGAGTGGTGAACAGACTTATTCTAAAAGCATTCCTGGGACAGAATTTCCAGGGAAGATCTAGGTCAGCTTTAATTGGGTTCCCATTATCCCTATGAATTAATTTTAGAACTAAGAAAAAACAGATCACATTTTGAGTTATTTTAACCTAAGGTACATTGTGGAATGATATACAATCACAGCCCATGAAAGAAAGCTGAGCAGATAGTTTGATTCAACTCAAACATGTGCATCTCAACATTAGAGATCCAATAACTATAAAACATTAATGCATGTAACCATTTTTAAAAGTTGCTGGGCTTTTATGGTCAAATCTTTAGCTCTCAAACTGGCTGATCGCCTAATGAAAAGGAAGTTTATCACAAAGGTTCAACTGCAATCTGAACAATGAACATCTAATTTAAACTTGCTTAGTCATGATGCAATGCTATGTATGGTTTTGATTATGGTGATCGGGGAGCCATGAGATCAGCAGAGCCAGCAAACAAGGTAGTAAAAGATTATTATAGATCATCAAGTCTATGTGATGGTCAAAATGACACTGTCAAGTGAGCCACAACTGAATGTGTAAATGAAGCAATTCATGAAGCAATTGAACACTATAATTATTTAAACAGAGCAGAAAGCCGACTCTAAACAAAAAGCTTAAAGAATTCTAAAGATTAGTTAGGCATTTAGGCAGCAGAAATACCAAGTAACTTCAACTCACTGAGCAGACATAAAAGCAGAACTTCACCCTGAATAAGAGCCTATCTTATATGTTTCTCACACCCTGTACATGCAGATTGTCCACATCCTACCTGCATCTACTGCATGTTATGAGCCTTTAAACATCCAAGATAGTGGCTCATGGAGCATCAGGCTGCCTGCAAACAGGAAGTGCCTTTTGACTGTGTCGCTCTGCATTCTGGAATTGCTGTCCTTTCCCTGGCCCCAGCTCTGCTCTGTCTGTGCAAAGAAAAGCTATAACCCCTTTCCCCTGCACTTTATCAGACTCTCCTCTCCTCAATATGTGTGATGCTTCTGAGTCAAGATGGCGGCGCGGAGTCCTGAACAGAGTTGCAGCCCAGCGGGGGAAAGAATAATAAGAAAGTGACTAAAAACTTAAAATATATTAATTTTAGATGCTGGGGAATAGTTTTTTAAGGGTTTGGGCATTTCATTAAATCATGCTGAAGGTCCGGTTTAAGTAGGGTAGATACAGAGGGTGGAGAAATGGATTAGGAGGAGCAGATAAGTAGCTGGGTAAATGTAGACAGAGGGAATAAAAAGGGTGCACAGAAAAGGAAGGCCATACCTGTGTCTGTACACCCTAGCAAAATTGCCAAGTTGGCTAATGATGCAAGAGTGTCAGTCTCAGAAATGGCAGCCCTAGCAGATACTGCTCTCCCTAACAGCCGGGAGGACAGCCCAGCTAGTGAGCAGGTCGTTGGTCCTGCAGGTAGCACTAGACAGTTACTGGTGATAGGGGATTCTATTATAAGGCGGACTAACAGAATAATTTGTCACCAAGACTGCCTCAGCCGAATAGTTTGCTGTCTCCCTGGTGCTAGGGTTCGGCATGTGGTGGAAAGGATGGACAAATTACTGCGAGGGGCTGGGGATGACCCAGCTGTCGTGGTCCACGTGGGAACCAATGACAGAATGGGAGATGGAGGATTCTTAAGAATACAATACAGGGAATTAGGCACCAAGAGAAGGACCTCCAAGGTTGTATTCTCTAGAATACTGCTAGTGCCATGCGCTACACATGAACGACAGCGGGAGCTTAGAGAGTGAAACGCATGGCTCAAGTCCTGGTGCAGGGCAGAAGGATTTGGGTTCCTAGAGCACTAGGCTTTTCATTGGGGTACAAACTGTATTCTACAGATAACACCTGAATAGAATTGGGCTGTTGTGCTGGGTAACAGCATACTAGAAGGGGTGGAGGGGTATTTAAACTAGAGATGAGGGGGGAGGGCAAGCAAGAAAATAAAGGGGAAGATAGGTTACTTCAGGGACAACATATGATGGTGGGTGGAAAATTTGAAGGGGGAAGGACTGCTATGATGGATAAGGAGATCCATGTGTTGCAAACCAGCAGTGAAAAATTAGGCAGATGCATTACTGCAGAAGCTAATACTAAAGCTCAATGTGTCGAACATGATGGGAGCCTAAAGTTTATGTTCACAACGTCTGGCTAGTAAAGTGGGGGAGCTTGAGGCTCTGGTACTGGAATAAAACCTTGATGTTATTGGTGTGGCTGAGACATGACTGGATTCCACACATGACTGGACTGTCAATCTACAAGGTTTTGCTCTCTTTAGGAAACACAGAGCAAAAAGGCATGTGATTCTATGTAAAGCAAGGATTCAAAGGATGTATTAATGAGGGGATACTAGCCGTAGACTGTGAGAATGTACAATCCTTGTGGGTATTAGTGCAGGGCGATGTAAACAATGTTAAAATACTATTTGGTGTAATCTATAGACCCCCAAATATAATTGAGGAAATAGAGGGTAAACTGCACAAGCAGAGAGCGGGCTTCACAGGCTGGTACAGTGGTAGTGATGAGGGACTTCAACTACCCAGAAAATCTTGGTAACAGTGACCACAATTTAGTTGTATTTAACAAACTGTAAGAAAAAATTTCTCTCTGGGAGGGCAAAAACACACCAAATTTTAGGAAGGCCAACTTCCCTAGGTTCAGAGCTGCACTAAAGGACATAGACTGGGAGCATCTGTTAAGGAATAAAGATACAGATGCCAAATGGGAGTGCTTCAAATCAATTGTAAGTACCAATGCTGCAAAATTAATTTATATGGGTAACAAATATAAGTGGCTAAAATTAAACCCCTTATGGCTGACACCTAAAAGGCAAATAAAGAACAAGCAAAGGGCATTTAAACATTACAAGGCTGAGCTCTCAGCTGTAACTCTTGAAAAGTATAAATTAGTAAATAAAGCTCGTAAGAAAGAAATAAGGTTGGTGAAAGCAAAAAAAAAATGAAAGAGATGTGGCCAAAGAAAGCAAAACAAACCCCAAACATTTTTTAAATATATAAACTCAAAGAAAACTAAATCATAACAGATAGGTGCCCTAATTGATGATAATGGGGAAATGGTCACTGGGGATGAAGAGAAGGCGGGGCTGTTGAATGTATTCTTTAGCTCTGTTTACACAAGAGGAGGAGCAAAGAGCCAACACAGGAGTTACCACTCATAGCAATAGCCCAAGTATAACACTTAACAAGCTAAACATAGATATCATCCAAGGAAAACTAAATAATTTAAATGTGAATAAGACTGCAGTACTAGATGGATTTTACCCAAGAGTTCTTAAAGAACTCAGCTCAGTTATCTGTCCATCCCTGTCCTTAATTTTTAAAGACTCAGAGAGAGAGATTGGCACAGGGCAAATGTGGTGCCCATTTTTAAAAAGGGTTCTAGGTCTTCTCCTTACAGACCGGTAATATGTAACTCTCCATAATATTATAAGTGACACCCAGCACGGTTTTACTAAGGACAGAAGCTGCCAGACTAACCCGATTGGCTTATATGAGGAAGTGAGTAAAAGTCTGGACAGAGGGGCGGCTGTAGATATAGTTTTTCTGGATTTTGTGAAAGCATTTGACACTGTCCCCCATAGAAGCTTATTGGGGAAATAAAGAGCTTCAGGATTAGAACATACAGTTTGTAAATGGATTGAAAACTGGCTAAAGGATCGTGTGCAGAGAGTTGTGGTTAATGATACCTACTCTGAATGGTTACCGGTTGTAAGTGGTGTACCCCAGGGTTCAGTGCTGGGCCCACAATTATTCAACTTGTTTATAAGCAAACACCTCAGTGAGAATTTTGTAGAATTCCTTAAATTCATAGCCACGTCCTATTTATGTATTCCTGAGGCTGATCTGAATCTGACTGCAGTTTGTTCAGCCCAGAAGTCTGAAACTCCAGCAAAAGCTATTGCCTCTGTGTCTGATGTAGAGGATGAGGTTGACTGTGAGCCCGATCCAATGCCTGTCTGTGAGCCCGATCCTGTACCTGTTTGTGAGCCTGCATTAATGTCTGTTTGCCAGCCCAAACCTTTTGTCGAGTCTGATTATAATGTTGAGTCTGATTCTCCTGTATTTTCTGGCGAGTCTGCTGATCACCCTGCCAAGTCTGCTGATTGCCCTGCTTAGTCTGCCGAGCCCGATCGGCCTGCCGAGTCTGCCGTGCCCGATCGGCCTGCCGAGCCCGATCCTGATCACTGTCCCTCTGGTATTCCTAAAGAAGGCCTTAAAGATCCCTTATGTGCACATACATACAGGGGTTTTTCCCTAATAGTGCAAGCACAACAAACCCAAATAATAGTGTTGCCAGTTCCACCATGTGCAATTGCTGCAGAATGAGGTAACTGACACACATGGAAACAGCTGATCCAGCACAGACATTCCAAGCCCATGGCGGCAAAGAGAGAAAAGACAGATATAGTGGAAGGACAAGATGAAAAATAAAAATAAAAGCCAGGCCAAAGGGGCAGTCATGGTCTGGTGGTTAAGGAAGCGGTCCGTGACCAAAAGTCATTGAGAAAGGCTTTTGAGAAAGGCACCTGGCTCCTCAACTATCCCCGGGCACCATTACTAGGGCAGCCCACCTAATATTCCTATGTGCAATTCCTATGTGCATACAATGGCCATAAAGATACAAAAATCTAAAAAAAATCCTCAAATAGAAATCACTGGGCTAGCAAAAGTAAAGAAGTTGATTTGGGAGATAAATTCCTTATACAATGGTGCTGCAAGTCACCTGGAAAGTCAGCTCTACACTAAAGTGAAATGCAGGGGATTCACGATTAGCAATATGTCAACTGTTCAGAAAAAAACAGAAAAAAAACATGTATCTCTCCTATGAGATATTGACAAAAATTGAAGATTATCCTGTCCAGCCCCATGTGTCACCTGAGGAGGAGGTTCATTTTTTCTCAGTAGTGACTTTTCCTGATAGGAGCTGCTGCTAAGTCCCAAGTGTGAACAAGGGGGCATGACCTAAAGCTAGTCGGAGGGAAGATCAGGAGCAATGTTAAAAAATACAATTCTGTGATTACTCACCTGTAGAATTGGTTTTATTGGTATCCTGCTTGGGTCGCTTCATTCTTGACAGTTGGGTATCCGCCACAAGGTGGCGCAGTTGACTGCAAGACGAAACTTGTGGCTCCCCCCGGCTCATATAAAGGCAGCTATTTCCCTAATAATTCCCAGTGTTGAAAAGTAGAGATAAGCTGGGAGGCCAGAGACCATGTTAATTCACACAGCCCCAATATAACTCTCTCAAATCGGCAATCACCATAACAAGGCAAAAGAAGATAACAGAAACAAGGGTGGGATGAAGCGACCCGAGCAGGATACCAATAAAGCCAATTCTACAGGTGAGTAATCACAGAATTGTATTTTTCTTGGTATCCTGCTCAGGTCGCTTTATTCTTGACAGTTGGGACATCCAAAGTGTCCAAGAAAGGGTGGGATCCCCAGTGAGCAACAGCACGTAGTTCATGACACTACCCCCTGAAGCACCTTATGGCCAAAAACAGCATCAGCTAAGGCCCTAACATCAACCTTGTAAAACTTGTTCAACAGAAGCCTGACGCTGAAAAGCCCAAGAGGCACCAATTGCTCTGGTAGAGTGAGCTGTGATCCGAAAAGGGGGTTCCTTCCCCTTGGAAGAATACGCTTTCTCCACCGCCTGTCTGATACACTTGCTGATAGTGGATTTGGCTGGAGGCCCATCAGGAAGGAGAAAAAGAGAATCCGACTTCCTAAAAGATTCCGTAGCCACCAGGTAGTACTTAAGTGCTCTGACCACATCCAGGGAATGGAGGGTCCGCTCCTTAGAATTAGAAGGCGCGGGACACAAGGAAGGCAAAACAATGTCCTCATTGAGATGAAAGGCAGAGACAACCTTGGGTAAAAAGTCCGGCTTAAGGGGGGGCGTGGCCTGGCGCGTGGACGGAGAGGATGTGAGGAAGAGAGCTCCGGAGGCTAACAGGTGATTAAACGATAAAAAGACATCTGGCGAGCAGAATCAGAGTGGAATGGCAGGGAAGAAGCAGCGCAATAAGGAGAGGAGGAGAAGAGAGATTGATACCTGGCTAAGCATGGCGAGTAACGGAGAGGCTGGCGGCGCTCATGGAGAGGCAGCGGAGATGGTGTCTCTGCCCTCAACATCCACTTATGACAGCGGGGAAGACCTCGCACCTGCGGCGCTTGACAGCTCGGCGGGGAGAGAAGACGTGGGGCGGGAGGATCCGCAGCGTGAGGCTGCCACGACGAGTCGGAGCATGGGTCTGGTCGGTGGAGAGGACGGGCGCAAGATGGCAGCATGTCAGCCTGGTGGACCGCGACATCCAGTCACAGGCGGGGCGGCGGCGGCAGAAGCGACAGCCCACGTGCGGAGGGGGACAGCCGGGTCAGGCAGCCTCCCTGAGAGCTCCGTGGAGCTGCCTTTGAGACGTAGGAGCCCATCTCTGGGGCAATCAGAAGGAGGAGAAGTCAACCGGAGTCCCGCACCACACTGCAACATGGCGGTTCTGGAGGTGAGCGAGGGGTCTGGGAGGATGGGCCCCGCTGATGACCCAGGAAAGAGGGGGAGAGCCAGAGATCAGGCTATTATAACCCCAGGAGGGAAGAGGCACTGAGAATCACAAATACCAAGGGGGGACATATGCAGACGCAGCAAACAGCAGCCTGAGTAGGTTTGCCTTTACCCCTGGCAGCTCCGACGCAGGACTAGGTGGCAGATCCAGTGGGGGCCAAATGCTATCACCCTCCAGCAGGTTAAACCCACCCCAGGGCTTGCCGCAGAGACTCCCCCGTACCTGGGGGCACCTGGGAGAGTTATTCAGAGAATCCCACAGCAGCCAAGCTTGGTCTCCCACTGCTCTATACCCCTCACAGGAGAGTCACATGGCATGGGACACCCAAGACCCGGTTACAGCAGTCCCAGGGCCGACTACCCCTCCAACGGTGATGCTCCCCGATAACTTACCCATCCAAGTGCTCTTATCACAGGCTGGCTCGATTGCCCTTCCACCCCCAGAAAGCTCGTCCACGCCAATACCAGATAATTCTGAACCGGCAGGGAGAAGCATCCACAGAGAAATGCTATCATTTCTGAGAGCTATTCCATCCAGAGCGGACTTCGAAGCACTCATAGCGCGTGATGAAGCAGCATACAAGCAAGAGCTGGCGGAAGTCAGGACCCAAATCCAGACGCTCGACTCTAGAGTATCGGCTAACCAAGAGTCGGGTGAAGCCGCAATAGCGGCTCTGTCAGCGCGAATAGACGCACAGAACGCACAGATCCAACAACTCCAGCTGCAGCACGATGACCTGGAGAACAGGCACAGACGGAAAAATCTGCGCCTGAGGGGTATTCCGGAAGCATCCGCTGGAGAGGACATGAAGCAGATCATAACGACCATCTTTAACATGGTGCTCCGCAGGAGCTTCGACGCCCCCATAGAGATAGACCGAGCGCATAGGTCCCTTGGCCCTCGTAACCCGGTTCCTGCGTATCCTAGAGACGTGGTCGACGTAGAATACACCTTTATCGTGTCAAGGAAGAGATTGCCCGTTGTGCATGGAGGCATGGTCCAGTGGACTTTATGGGGCCAGGAATACCATCCTTCTGGACCTCTCGAGACGTACGCTGATTATGAGGAAGCTGCTTAAACCGGTCCTGGAACTGGTCAGGAACTCTGGAGCCTCATACCGCTGGGGATATCCTTTTCTCCTGCTTGTGTCCAAGGACAGAAACACCTACCTCCTCAAGACGTATCGAGACCTGGAGGGCTTTTTTGTTTTTTTGGAATGCGCACCAGTCCCGGTGCCGAACTGGCTTGTCCCACCGACGGAGCTTACGCCTCGGAGAAACTAGAGGGATTAGTGACAGAAGGCCCAGGCCGACCGACAACGAACAGTGACATTGAGGGCCATATGACGCATGCCACTCCTAGGAGCATCTTCCGTCCATTTTTCGTATTTTTCATAGTTTGTATATTTTCATTATTTTTTCGCTCTCCGCTGCCTAGCAGTGCATGTTTTTGCTTAAGCCGTGACAAGGATCAGCGGATGAGGGCCCGGGTTGGTGGCCGCGAGGCCCCGGTGGGCGGGCGTCTGGGTCTGGCTGACTTAAACCTGGTGGGGTGGCGGGACGCGCGGGCTTGCCTGTGTGCCTTGTCGCTCCGCCTGAGGCTGGGCTCGGGTGCTGTCCAGCCGGGGGCTGGCCCGGTGCACAGGTTTTTAGTTTCAATATGTCTTTATTAAATGAGAGATTTTCAAGGAATACACACAAAGGAGCATAGCAAAAACACCACAAGACATTACAGTACAGTAGCAAGGGGATCCTAGGGTGGGTATGTCACGTCCACTTCCATGAAAGGGGACACCATTCCAAATTAAGAGGGCCCTGAAACGCCTCGATCCCGGCAGGGCACCCGAAAGGACCAGGCCCGGGGTGTCTACCAGCAGATGCCAATGGCATCCAATTGAACAACCGGGTCACCTCTCAAGAGCAGGTACTCTTCTACCCCTGACGTGTTCCCTCTCCCAAGTCCGATATACAGTGACCTAGGTCATCCCCTGTGAGTCGAAAAAGGGATAGAAACAAAGAGAAAGAGGAGAAAGAAGGGGATATGAAGGGCAGACAAGACAAACAAAACAAGACGAAAACAAGGACAAGAGCACAAAGGAGAACAGGAACAGAAATTCCTGGGGTTCCAAGCCTGCACCCCATCCAGATTCCCCACCCAGCCAAGGCCCACTGCAATGATCAGGAGGATAAAAAGGATAGAATGATAAATAATAAAAGGCCCAAAGGCCCCACCTGCGCCACCACCTCATTGCCCGGATCTCATCCGGCCTCCAGTAATATCTGAAAGTCGGGAGTGGACCGAGAGACCTCCCATAGCGTCCATGTCTTGAGAAATCTCTGGGTGCCCCCTTCCATCCCCTCCAACATCAACCCTTCCAGCCTCTTAATGTTCGCCACCTCCCCATACCACTCCACCAAAGATGGAGCAGTCGTGGAACGCCAATGTCTAGGTATCACTGACCTGGCAGCCGTGAGCAAATGTCTCAGTAGCCCCTTTTTAATTGTTGACACTGACCCGGGGATCATCGAGAGGAGCGTAACCTGCGGGGTGTGGGGGATCTTTTCCAGCGTCAAGTG
Source organism: Gastrophryne carolinensis (assembly GCA_027917425.1). NCBI lineage: Eukaryota > Metazoa > Chordata > Amphibia > Anura > Microhylidae > Gastrophryne > Gastrophryne carolinensis. Next base: position 272,883,858 of record CM051235.1, on the reverse strand, counting down.
CTCGTAGATTCCCAGTACTCCCTCCCAGAAAGCCTATATCCTCGGGCACTCCCACCAGATGTGTAACATATTCCCCTGGGGCCCACCGCACCTCCAGCAGTCACCAGTGTCTGCCCCCCCAAATCTCACCAGGTCTGACGGACATCTGTACCATCTTGCCAGGATTTTGTAGTTCCGTTCCTGAGTTCTAGACGCCACTGACGTTGGGTGAGTACAAAGGACTTTTCCCAGTCATCAGGCTCAAGCGTTTGTCCCAAGTCTTCCTCCCACCTCCCGCAATACCGAGGCAGCCGTCCATCCTCCCCCTCATCCCGAAGAATCTTGTAGAGAAGGGAGATCACGTGTTTGGGAGGAGAAGGGTCTCGCAACACCCTCTCCAGAGGTGTAAGAGGGCGGGACAGGCAGGAGGCTGGCGTGATGGATTTGACATATGCCACCAGCTGAGCGTGTAAAAGCCAAGAGATACTCCCGACACCACCTCGCCCAGCCTGACATCCTGAGACGAATCCCATATGAGGAAGGACCGAACATGCATCCCAGGTGGAAATAGCGGGTTGTCAAACAGAGGGGTCAGGGGTCCCGGTCTGAGTGACAACCCTCCCTGCCTCAACAATCTGTCCCATATCTTCAGTAAAGGGCCTACCAAGTACGGCAGATCCTGAGTCCCAGGTCTGGAGGGAGGATCAATCCAAGGCAAGGCCACTAGACTGAGGGGGGAGATGGCCTGCTCCAAACCAACCCAACATTTATCGTCTCTATGGTGGAACCAATCCGACAGGCGGACCAGCACCGAGGCTGCGTGATATGTTCTAAGATCCGGGACCCCAAGCCCTCCCCCGACTTAGACCTAAGAAGCGTCTCCCGCCGAACTCTGGGCCTCCCGCTACCCCAGACAAATTTAAAGAAGACCCTCTGGAGGGATTGAAAAAAGCCCCGTTCTGGGGCCAGAGGGACCGCCTGAAACAAGTACAGAAACCTCGGGAGTATGTCCATTTTGAGAATATTTATACGGCCTAGCCATGAGTGTTGCTTCTTGTTATAGGAATTGAGGCTAGAAATCATGGAGTGCAAGAGTGGGGCGTAATTAAGTTTATGTAGGGTCCCCAGGTCAGAGGGTATCTGGATGCCCAAGTACTTAATGGCCTCTTTCTGCCACCTGAACGGGAAGTTTGCCTGCAGAAGGCTTTGGGTTTCAGCAGGCAGTGAGATGTTCAGGATCTCCGTTTTGGACAGGTTCACTTTGAAGTTGCTCAGTTCGCCGAAGCGTTTGAACTCCGCTAGAACAGAGGGCATGGTCGTGTGAGGAGAAGTAATATACATAAGTAAGTCATCGGCGAAGAGAGAGAGCTTGTGCTCCCTACCCCCGCAGACGACCCCCTTGATGGATGGGTTCATACTCAAGGCGTTAGCGAGGTGCTCCATCACCAGCACATAAAGCAGTGGAGACAAGGGGCAACCCTGCCGAGTGCCATTCCGAATACGAAAGGGACCAGACAGGGAGCCATTAACCCTCACTTTTGCAGTGGGGCCCTGGTATAGAGCCATAATCCTAGCCAACATAACTGGGCCCAAGCCCAACTGTTCCAGCGTAGCCCTCAGAAAACCCCAGTGTACCCTGTCAAACGCTTTCTCTGCGTCTACTGCCAGCGCACATGCAGGGATAGCCCGCGACTGCGCGTAATGTATGAGGGAGATCGTTTTGATGGTATTATCTCTCGCTTCCCTTCCCGAGACAAATCCCACCTGGTCTGTATTAATCAGGGAGGGGAGCAGTGGCTGTATCCTGAGGGCGATAATCTTAGCGTAAATCTTCAAGTCTACATTGATCAATGAAATGGGTCTGTAGTTTCCTGGCTGGGTAGTGTCTCTGTCAGGCTTGGGTATGACTGTGATGTGGGCCTCTAAGGCTTGTCTCGGGAAGAAGCAATCGTCGGATATGGAGTTGAACATCTTAACCAGAAAGGGAGCCACCAAATCCCCACGCACTTTATAGAACCTGGGTGTAAATCCATCAGGGCCTGGGCTTTTACCTACAGGGGTGTCCCTTATGGCCTTCAGTACTTCCTCAATATTAAACGGGTCCTCAAGTAGGTCCCACTCCTCAGGGGGAAGGGCTGGGAGGGCTGTCTCCTTAACATAGTCCACAATCGAGGCGCCCTTCGACTGGCCTGGGTCTTTGGGCGACCTGGATTCAAGGTTATAAAGTTTAGAGTAAAAGGTTTGGAATTCCCCGGCAATCCGAGTAGTTTTGTGGAGCTCCGATCCCCCTTCTCCCCTAACCATGGGGATAAACGTACAACCCTGCCTGGGATGAAGAGACCTGGCAAGCATCCTACCACACTTGTCACTATGTTCATAGATGCGAGCCCTGAACCTGTCCCGGTACTTAAGAAAACACTGGTCATAGAGGCCCTTCAGGCCTTGCCTAGCGTCCAGTAGCTCTTTCCAAACGGCTGGGGCGGGAGCGGTCTTATGCGCCTCCTCCAACTCCCCAACATGAGCCAGGGCTGCCTCAATCTGATTCGTCCTTTCCCTCTTAAGCCTAGATCCATGCTTGATGAAAACCCCACAAAGTACACATTTAACCCTTTCGCTGCCAGCCTACCTGCAGCATTTGCCACTCCCTGTTGCCAGACGATGTTTCACCATTTTGCGCTACACATATTCAACTGTCATTTTTGAAGGGATTTCCAGGGATTTCCCAGGAAAATTATATATTGTTTTTTTCAACAGAGTCTGGGCTTTAACATGAAATGTCTTGTTTGTATTTTTTAGGTGTATTCTCAATTTTTTTGGGTGAAATGTGTGAAAAAAAATAAAAAAAAAACATTTTTTTACAATTTGTAGAGTTTTTTTGTAATAAAAAATGTAAGTTTGTCAATAAAATCTTATTGCGTGAGAAACCCCAATTTCTCCCGGTTACAGCGATACCACATATGTATAGGTAGACACCCTTTCCTGCCCAGAAGCCTTTTATAGCTGCTGGATGACAAATGGTTAATTAAAAAAAAAATGACATAGGGGAGGGGGACCCCATTTTTTTTTTGGATTTTGAAGGGTTAAAAAAAAATGACGTGGGGTCCCCCTTACCCAAAGTAACCAGCCCGGGACCAGCTATGGGGGCTTGTAGGCACAGAGTGGGGGGGCCAGCTTTGGTGGCCCCCCCACCCTGCAGCCTACGAGCCCACATAGCCTATGTGGGCCCGGGCTCTTCTGCCCCCCCCTGGCCTTTGGGGAGGCAGGTAATGGGGGTGCGGGGGTTAATGGCAAGCCACCCGCTAGGGCAGGTGACTTGCCACCCCCCCAGCCTTGTGAACTGGTATAAGGGGTCTCATGGACCCCTTACCAGCTCACAAAGGGTTAATGTGAAAAAAAAACACCACACAATAATAAAAAGTATTTTATTAGAAAAAAAAAAAATTTTTTTTTTACTGTACTTACCTTCGATTGCAAGCTCTTGTCCCTCGCCGCTCAGCTGACAGATGCCGGTGATCGGCATCCAGAGAAGGAGAAGGCAGGAGATCAGAGGATCTCCTGTCACCTCCTTCCCCAGCGCCGATCACCGGCATCTGAGAAGCTGAGAAAGATGAAGCCCGTTCGGGGCCGGGATGACTTCATAAGCCCCGCCCCCAAGGGGGCGGGGCTTAGAGGCATGATGGCGGCCGCCATCGAGAAGAAGAGAGGAGAGAGCCTCCCAGGCTCTCTCCTGAAGATCGGTAAGTCCTGGGGGGGGATCGGAGGCCCCCCAGGTGAAGAGGAGGGACAGCGGGAGCCAGCGCACACACAGGTAAGTGAATGTCATTTTTATTTTATTTTTTTTTTACAGTTAGAAGCTGCTGCTGCAGAAGCGGGGGGGGGGCGGCCTATTCCGGGGGCTCTCCTGGGGCCATCCGACCCCCCACGGGGGATCGGATGGCACCAAATTAAAGAGGAGACCCGGCCGGATCCAACAAGGGGTCAGGTGAGTATTTGTTTTTTTTACTTTTTAAACTACAAGCGAGGAAAGTCAAGCACGTAACACCTACGGGCTTGGCACTTAAGGCCCAGCCAAGCCAGCACGTAGGTGTTACGTGCTTGGCAACAAAAGGGTTAAGGGCCTCCCACTGCAACGGGAATGAGGTCTGATCATGTTCATGGTCAAGTTGAAAGTTGGTTATGGAGGTTTTAATTTCAGCTAGGCACAAGGCGTCCTTCAGCAGGTTATCGTTTAAACGCCAGCTGTATTGTCTAGGGGCAACTTCCGGGGTCGGGAGGCTCAGGAAGACAGGGGCATGATCCGACCACAGAATCTGTCCAATAGAGGTATCTGGGTCGCGTGATAACGCGTGATGACTGAGAAATATATAGTCCAACCTACTATATGTATTATGGGGGTGGGAGAAAAAAGTGTAGTCTCTTGCCCCCCCATGTTGAACCCTCCAAGTATCTACTACCTGGAGGGAGTGAAGCGCACCTCGTAACTTATGTAATTTAGAGCAGGGTATCCCGGATCTCCCCTGAGAAGAGTCAAGCCGCGGGTCAAGGGCCAGATTGAGGTCCCCTCCCAACACCAAGGTACCCTCCGAGAATTCCTCAAAAGCACAAAGTATCCCGAGGCCAACCTCCACCTGAGCCTGGTTTGGTAGGTATAAGTTGGCAAGGGTGTACCTAGCCCCCGAAAGCATAAATTTGAGAAAAATATGTCTGCCCCCTGGGTCCGTTTTCGATTCAAGTGGTGTCAGAGGGACACCTTTGTGGACTGCGATAGAAACCCCTTTAGATTTACTCTCCGGATTAGAGCTGTGATACCATCTGTCGTAATACCTATTCCTAATCTCCGGAATCTTCCCCTTGCAGAAGTGTGTCTCCTGCAACAGAAGGATATCCACCCTCTCTTTGTGAAAGCCGTATAATATTTTAGCTCTCTTCTCAGGGACATTCAACCCCCTAGCATTAAAGGTACAAATCCGAATGTCCGCCATGCCAGCCCAAAGTTATAACTACAAGTCGGGGGAAGAGGTGTCGCGGGGACCAATGGGACACAGGCGGGGGAGATCGAGACTGCAAAGACTAGGGCAAGGACCGAACCCCAGGAGGACAAAGACACACAGAAGACAAGGAAAGATACGGAGGTTCTGTAGAACACACAACAAAGGGAAGTAGAGAGGAAGAAAAGAAAAAAAAAGGGTGGAAAGAGGAACCAAAAAAGCCCTACCTTATAGAGGAGGGCAAAGATAGAGTAGAGGGCGAGGCCTCAAAACCACGCGTACCTGTCGGACAGGGTCCAACAGGGTGGCGCGAACAGTAGTTGTGGAGGTAGCCTAACCACTCAGGAGCCACCCCAAAATGCACAAAGTGTTAAATAATTAGGCTCCCTAGCCCCGAACTAACCGTAGAGCATTGAACCTTTAGTTACTGCAAATAACCTCACGGGGCCGCTCACCTTATTTCTTTAACCCTCGCCCAAAGAGCCCAGGACCGGGCAACCTGAACGCAAAAAAGCACTAATTCAAATTCAAATCGCCAAACACCAAACAGCCCCAGGGGAGACCCCCCACCATCAGGAGTATAACAATTCTGGGTCACCCCTCCCCCCAAACCCCCCCCCAGACACAGTAACATATTGTGTCCCCCCCGTCCCGCCCCACGGCCCGCAGCAGGCCGGCGCCCCCCCCATCCCCCGCCCCCACACAGGGCGGATAGGACAGAGAGGGGGACCAGCCCCCAGGGGACCACGAGGAGGGAAGAGGAGGAACACGGGTATAACACAGCAGGCCGTAAACAGCAAACTATAAAGAATAGTAAGCAATGGTAAATGGTAAAAAATGTTAAACAGTGTTAAACAGTAAGCGATGAACCCCTCCAGGTGAACACCCGCCCACCCCGCCCCCCAACCAGCACCCCGACCAGGAAACCAGTGCGAACCGTAGTAGTCACTGCATAGGTTGAGGGGGACAGTCACTTCCATGAGGTCAGGGGTGGCGTGCCCGGGGGGCCGCCGGGGGGGGGGGACCCGCCACCAGGACCGGACAGGCGTCAAAACGGCAACAGGGGAAAAGAGGGTGATGGATATGGTGTGGAAACAGAAAAAGAGGGGAATCGACGGGGCTAATGGCCACGAATCGGCCCCGGGGCATCACCCCTACGACCTCTGATCATCCGGGGTCTCCAAGGTGCCCGCTGAGGCATAGGGGGGAGGGGATCAAGCGCCAGCCAGTCCGGGACCGGGAGGGGGTCCGACTCCAAGAAAATAAACAGGCCCGGGAGGTCCGCCTTGCTTCTGAGGGCATATGTGGAATTGTTCCTGCGGACCACGAGGTGGAATGGGTAGCCCCACTTGTAGGACGCGCCGACCTCCAGTATCCGGTCAAGAAGAGGTCGCAGCAAGCGTCTCATCTGGAGGGTGCGACGCGACACGTCTGGTAAAATCGTAACTTGGGAGCCCCGGAATCCTATCTTCCCCCTTTCCCAGGCCAAGCGCAGGATCTCCTCTTTAACGTGAAAAAAATGGATTCTGCACAAAACGTCTCTGGGAGCCTGAGGGTCCCCGGCCGGGCACCCCGCCACCCTGTGGATTCGGTCAATAATCAGCTCAGCGTCCGGTGGCTTTCCCATCAGGCCGTTGAACAATTCTGTCGCCCAATTACACAGGTCCTCCGATCTAATGGATTCCGGTATGCCGCGGAGCTTCAAATTATTGCGTCTGTTTCTATTCTCCTGGTCATCCGTCTGGAGTCTGACATCGACCAGCTGTTGCTGATGCACCGCTAAGTTTCTCTCAAGGGTCGCCAAGCGTGTATCGTAATCCGAGCGGGACTCCTCCAATGACGCCACTCTAGTATCCAAGGCAGAAGATTTCTGTTGGAGGTCCTCTTTTTCTCTGCGTAAGGCTCGTTCAATCCTTGTAGCGACAGCCTCCAAATCAGCTTTAAGCTCAGCCTTTGTCGGGAGACATTGCAGAAGATCCCTGAGACTAGGGTCTATAGGGGACTGTGGGAATAGCTGGCCAGCCGGGGCCCGTGCCGAGGGCATCCCAAATCGAGGGTCGCAGGATCCCAGTACAGGGACAGGTCGTTGGGCACGCTCTGGGTCTCCCGATCCGCCCATACTTGTGCACGGAGGGGGTTCGCTGTCTGGTATAGTAATGTCAGGGCCAGGCGACCAGCCCAGAGATGAGATCTCTATGGAGGCATGCGGAGGTGTGCATATATTTCCAGTGTCCCCGGGAGTCTGGTGGATCTCTTCCCTGACTATCCAGGGGCTCCATGCAGGACAGTCTCCCCAGGCATGAGAGGCAGACGGTGACCGGGGTGGACTATCTCCCCATGCATGGGTTGCTTGCGGGAAGGAAGCTGGGAGCAGCCATTCAGGAGCCGAGGGGTTAAGCTGAGGGGATGGCGGTTCACCTGTATACCCCTTTAATTCTTTCTGCCCAGGATAGTCTAGGGCGCCCTGAGGTTGTGTGATGGTGCGTTGTAAGGAGGGCACAGAGGGAGCCGACATACATAAAGGGGAGGGCGGGGGCCTTTCACCTTCTGGTCCCGGAGGCTCCATCCCCGCTGCGCACGCCGCACTAACCTTCACCGACGCCCCCGGCAGACAGGGGCCAGCAGCAGGGGCGACATCCTCCCGTCGGGCCCGCACAGGTCCAGTCCGGTGCGTCGTCTGTGGGGCGGCCTCCAGGTCGCAGTGAGGCCCCGCTCCGCACATCCCGGCCACTTCAGCGCAGCCGTCCGGTGACGTCATGGCGGGTCCCGAACGCGCCGCAGCCGCCACTCCCACCGAGTCTCCAGCAACGGGCACACAGGTAGGCAGGGGGCTCACATGAAGAGGGGGGTCCGCATGCTCCAGCGCCGCTCCCGCAGTCCTGCGGCGGGTCTCCGCGCGCCCCTCACCCGCGCTGGGCCGGCCGGGCGCCACCTTGGATGGCTGGGTCTTCTGCCCCGTCGGATCCCGGGGGCCAAAAAAGCTTCCGATCTCCCTCTTTGGGGGCTTTCTGGCGGGTCCCCCCACTTTCTTCTTCCTCCCACTCCCCATCGCGTCCGATCAGAGGGGGTTTTGGGAGCCCAAATCAACTATAAAGTAAGGGGTGACAGCAGAGCTAGGAGCCGCACGTCCTCACTCCTTCATGGCCAGGCCACGCCCCCCCGGTGCACGGGTTTTAAAAGATCCGGTGGTCCTCTGATGGTTTGTTCTGTGTTGTTTGGTGTTGCCATTTAATGCTCTAGACGGGGGTGCTATTTAGTTACTCCCGCCCAATGTTTTTGATGTTATGCCAGTTGTTCAATTGATTCCACTCTGCCCTGTTGGCGTGCGGAGTACCTCACGCTGAGTTTAGTGTCAGTCACTTTCCCCCCAACTAGGCCTGTGTCGACTTCCCTCTACTTGGAGGTGGTCGAGACTTAGTGCAGACGCAAAGTAGTTTTTGAACGGAGCGGGTTCCCTGGTGGGGTCCTTCCCTTTCTCTAAACTTACCTTCTTCTAATCCTTTCCTAAACCCCCCTTCTCTGCCCGACTCCCTTCTCCCCCTCGCCCTCTTCCATCTCCGAGACCCTTGCTCAGCTTGACAGCGATCGTCGTCTGTCACAGGCTACTAATAGTTGTACTCTGCCTAGCACCCCTGGTGCGTGCGGCGAGCCCCCTTCTCCTAATCAGACTTCTTTAAGTACTCATTGATTTAGCAATATGTCTGATATTAACCTGATTTATTTTAACGTAAAAGGTCTGAACACCCCGGAGAAGAGACAATCTTAGAGCGCAGAAGGTGCAGGTGTCCTTTCTACAGGAAACACACTTCAGGGCGTCCAACCCTGCCGTCAGGAATAAGGTATTCCCAGTCTCTTATCATAGCTTCTCTACAGACTCGCAGTCAAGGGGAGTGAGCATACTCATCTCTAGATCTGTGGCTTGGGAGGAGGTGGGCTCTCTGAGTGGTGGAGAAGGTCGCTGGCTCTTTGTTAAGGGGAAGATTGGGTCCTAGATTTTCACTCTAGCTAACCTGTACCTTCCCAATGTAGGGCAGATTTCCTTCCTGGAAGAGGTCCTAGAAAACTTGGCGAACTATTCGGAGGGGAGGGTGATTATAGGAGGAGATTTCAATTTTTCCCCAGAGCCTTTAATTGATACCTCAAAAGGACACTCTTATATGTCCTATGCAAAACTCAAAAGGATCAGGAAACTGCTGCATACCCATCAACTTATAGACCCATAGCGGATCCTAAAGTCTGACGGGCGGGATTACACATTTTTTCGTTTTTTTCGGTCGTGGACTCTGAACAAGTCCCTGATTCAGGACCCAGTGATAAGGGAGGAAATGAAGCAAGTCTTGCAGAATTACTTTCAGGAGAATGCTTCACCGGTGGTTGGTGCGCCAGTAGTCTGGGAAGCCCATAAGTGCGTCATCTGAGGGGAGCTAATACAGAGAGGTGCAAGGGTTACGAAGGAGAGATGTAAGCAAATGAACAACCTGCTGGACGAAATTAAAAAGCTAGAGGGAGCCCATAAACAGTCGCTGGCGGGGGCGCACCTGGTGTCCCTGACCGCTCTCAGAGACCGACTCCGGAAGCTGTACAGTGACCGAACAAAATTCAACTCATTAAGAGGCGGAGAGTATTTTACGAATCCGGGGATAAGTGTGGGAGGCTCTTGGCCTCGGCTCTGAGAGGGGAAAGGGCTAGAAGCTATATCCCTAAAGTTCTAAACCAGGAAACCAGGCGGGGACGATGGTACACAGAGATAGGGAGATTGCTGAAGTATTCAGGAAATATTACGAGACGCTTTATAATATCCCTTCCCAGCCCCAGGGAGACAAGGCAGAGAGGATTAGTAACTACATAACGCAATCAGGCCTCCCTAAGATCCTTCCGACACTGGTCGAGCAGATGGAGGATCCTATTACGGTAGACACGATATGCAGGGCCATTAAGGAGTCGGCAAACGGGAAATCACCGGGTCCGGATGGGCTGCCACTGCTGTATTATAAAGTGTTTTCTGAGGTTCTGCTACCACGACTCCAGGCAGTTTTTAATTCCCTAGCAGAAGGTACTCCCCTCCCCATGGATAGCCTACGAGCCCAAATATCGGTGATCCCGAAGGAGGGCAAAGATCCCACTCAAAGTTCTAGTTACAGACCGATATTGCTCCTCAACTCGGATATTAAATTGTTTGCCAAAATTCTTGCCTCCCGCCTTGCCCCACACTTACACCACGTCATCCACCTAGATCAAGTAGGGTTTATGCCACTTAGGGAAGCAAGGGATAACACGGTGAAGGTCCTGAATCTGTTGGATATAATACATAAGACGAACCTCCCTGCGGTTCTCCTTGCCACCGATGCTGAAAAGGCTTTCGACAGGGTGTAATGGGACTTCATGCTGGGAGTTCTACGACACGTGGGCCTAGGGCCTAGTATGATATCTTGGATCTCCAGTCTCTATCACCATCCATCGGCCGTGGTGAGAATTAACGGCCTCCTGTCGGAGCCTTTCAGCATCAGGAACGGGACAAGGCAGGGGTGTTCCCTTTCACCACTCATTTTCATCATGACCTTGGAGCCACTCTTATGCAATGACCCTCTGGTCATTACAAAACAGCGACATACGCAGACGATTTGATCTTCTTTGTGTCCTGTCCTGAAATTACCCTCCCTAACCTGGTGCAAGAGCTGGATACCTACAGGGGCGTGTCGAACTACAAGATAAACCTACAAAAATCTGAAGCCCTGAATCTTAACCTAGAGAGAAGCAGGGAGACTAACCTCCAAACCAACCTCCTCCTTTTCTTTTAAATGGGCTAGAGAACACATCACTTACTTAGGCACTAAAATCGGTAAAACACTAGATAAAAAATGTCCCCCTCAACTTCCCCCCACTTCTGCGGAGCTTTGTCAGAGACACAGAGGCGTGGGCTCTTAAAAATCTATCCTGTTTTGGGAGATATAATGCTCTGAAAATGAATCTACTACCTCGCCTCTTGTATCTGATGCAGGCACTTCCGCTAGACATCCCGAACTCCTTCCTGCAAAGAGTGGGATCCTTATTCGCCAGGTTTATTTGGCTTGGGAAAAGTCCCAGAGTGAGTAAAAAGGTCCTTAGGAGATCAGAAGAGAACGGGGGAATAGGGCTCCCAGATCCCAGCCTATACTACGCTGCCACGCACCTGTGTCGGATAGTCGACTGGTGCTTTCACTCGCAACACAAACAGTGGGTGCAGATCGAGCAGGGCAACACCCCCTCCCCCTGAGATTTCTGCCCTGGTTGGCAAAACAGCACTTGGGAGCAAAGACGAGGCACCCAACAATAGGGGCCTCCATTAAGGTTTTCCAAAAATTTCAGTCTCACAGCGACATCTCTCCTGATTTTTCACCACTATACTCGATCCTAGGAAACCCTGCGTTTCCACTGGGACTGCCGAGTGGGACGGCTGAGAGGTGGATAGGAGGTGGGATGGGCAGGGTTAGACTCTTCCAGCGCGGCGGGACCTGGATACCGCTTGCTGACATTGCGGATGCCAGAGGCCTGCCCAGATGGAACGCTTGGCAGGAGCTACAGTTGAAACACTTCCTTTCCTCTTTTCAGAGACAGGCATTGGGAGCTAGGGAACTTACCCCGTTCGAGAGGCTATGTGAGGAGGAGGGCCCGACCCAGCATGTCCTTTCTATGGCGTATAAAATGTTGATTAGCCCGGAAGAAGAGGGAGCACCAATCTTTATCCGGAGGTGGGAGGAAGCCTTAGACACATCCTTCACTACCAAGCAATGGTCTAAGATGGCTAGCTTGGCACACGATTCTGCCAGATGTACTAGGTACAACGAATGCAATTACAAAATCCTCATTGGTTGGTACAGAGTGCCTGCTACCCTAAATAAATGGTTCCCATAGGTGTCTCCTCTCTGCTGGCGTTGCGGCCGGGAGAGAGGGGACCTCCTGCATATCTTCTGGTCCTGCCCAGGATCGCAGAGCACGTGTTGGGGAAAACGTTCCCGGCGGGGCCCGGCCTTTTTTCTTCTCCACCACTCAGAGATGCCCGCAAAGAGATACCGGAGGTCCATCCTGGGTCAGTTGGTCAATGCGGCGAGGGCGTGCATTCCTGTGCAGTGGAAAAAGATAGAGCCGCCTAGCGTTCTCCTGTGGCTCGGTAGGGTCTCGGAGATGGAAAGGTATGAGGGCATCATCACTGAGCGCAATGATATGTCTGAGGTGCACAACCGCAAGTGGGCCGGCTGGGACTCTTTTGTGTACTCCCCTGAATACAAGGCTCTTACTGACACAGTTCAGTGAAACTAGAGGGGTGGTGTTGTTTTCTATTTGCACTCTCCTGTTTCCTTCTATATCCCCCTTTTCCCTTCCCTGTGTCTGTTTTTTTTTTGGCTTCTTTTATGCGACTTGCCTGTTTTTGGAACCTATGACATGGTGAGAGACGTCGGACGATTGTGAGATTATAGGGTAGGCACTTCCAGGTGGACCCACAAAACTGGTGACGTTTCGGCTGCGCCCAACAACAATAATAACAAGCAAACAGGGAAGTCTGTCAGGTGTTATTTTTATTATGTCCATGCATGTTGAACTATATTGACTCAGTTTATTCACATTGCCTGAATGTCTTGTACTACTTTTTCTTGACTTATTCTAAATAAAGAATATATAAAAAAGAAGTCCAGCTTAAGCCGAAAAACCACCTTATCCTGATGCCGCTCAAAGTAAGGCTTAATACAAAGTGGCGCCAGTTCTGAGACGCGACGCACCAACGTGATAGCTACCAAAAAGACCACCTTCAGAGTCAAAATGGATAAAGCAGAATCGCACAAGGGCTCAAAGGGAGGCCCCTGTAGTGCAGAAAGCACCAAATTTAAATCCCACACCGGTAGCAAAGGCTTACGCGGCGGACGAACATGAATAACTCCTTGGAAAAAGGTCTTGATAAGTCTATGATTGGCGAAAGATCTTTGGAAGAAAATAGCCAAGGCCGAAACCTGTCCCTTGAGGGTACTCAACCGGAGACCCGAATCCAAGCCATGTTGTAGGAACTCCAAAATCCTGGAAAGGGAAAAAAAGCGACAAGGGAAATTCTTAGACTCACACCAGGCAATGAAAGCGTGCCAGACCCTGTAATAAATCATGGAAGAAGATTTCTTCCGAGCCTGAATCATGGTACTCACGACCAAGGCAGGCAGCCCCTTTTCCGTCAGGATGGAGGTTTCAGCAGCCAAGCCGTCAAAGCCAGCGTTTGTAAATTGGGGTAGCGTAGCAGTCCCTGAGTGAGAAGCTCTGGAACGTCGGGCATGACGTAATGATCCACTGGCATCTGGACTATGTCTGCGAACCAGCACCGTCTCAGCCAACGAGGGGCCACCAGGATGGTCGGGACCCCTTCCTGGGCTATCTTGCGCAGTACGCAACCCAGGAGAGGAAAGAGAAGAAAAGCATAGAGGAGTCGGATCTCCGTCCAAGGAATTACTAGCGCGTCTGTGGTGAAGGCCAGAGGATCTCTTGACAGAGAGATGAATTTTGGGAGCTTGTGATTGTGACGGGACGCAAACAGGTCCACGTCCGGTTGACCCCAGCGGCGACACAGGGCGTGAAAGATCTTGTTGCTGAGAGACCATTCCCCCAGACGAGAAATCCCCCTGCTCAGGGAGTTCGTCCCCGGTTCTCCACCCCTGGTATGTAAACCGCCAAGATGCAGGGAACATTCTCCTCCACCCAAGACAGGATTTGGGTCACCTCCTTGAGGGCTCGCTTGCTCCGAGTCCCGCCCTGATGATTGATGTAGGTGACCGCCATCTGATTGTCCGAGCGGCCCTGGACCGCACGACCCCGTAGATGAGGAGTCAACTGAAAAAGAACCGGATCGGATCGCTCTCAGCTCCAAGAGATTGATAGGCACATGAGCCTCCTGAGGCTCCACTGGCCCTGGAACTTCAGCGATTGCCAAAACCCTCCCCAACCGGACAGACTTTTGTCCGTGATGACCATCTTCCAGTGTGGAGTCAGAAAGGACCTGCCCACCAGAAGATTTCTCGAGTCCAACCACCACGAGAGGGACTGTCTGGCCAGAGGGGACAGAGTGAACTCCTGCTCTAGGGACTCCTGTTTCCGATCCCAAACAGCCAAGAGATTCAACTGAAGCGGTCTCATGTCTACCTGGGCGAAGGGTACAGCCTCGAAGCAAGACACCATGAGGCCCATCAACTGCATCCCCAGATGGATGGATGGGTGTGGACACGACAGCAAGGCCCGCGCCTGCGTCTGAAGACCCTCCACCTTCTGCTGAGGAAGGAACACCTTGACCTGAGAGGTGTCCAACGTCATGCCCAGGAAAGACCTCACCAATGAGGGAGTGATCGAGGACTTGGGGTAATTGATCACCCAACCGAAAGCCTCTAGAATGTACAATACCTTCTGAGTGTCGCTCTCGGCCTGTTGAAGAGATTGAGCAGCAATCAACAAGTCGTCCAGGTAAAGAAGGATACGAATGCCCTGGCTCCTCAGCAGGGCTATGACACCCGCCAGTACCTTGGTGAACACCCGAGGGGCTGAAGAGATTCCAAACGGCAGAGCCGCAAACTGGTAGTGCTGATCCTTCAAGGCGAACCTCAGGAACTTCTGATGTCCCCGGAAAATAGGGACGTGCAGGTAGGCATCCCTGATGTCCACCGTAGTCATGAAGTCACCGGGCCGCAGTGAACTCACCGCCGACCGTAAGGTCTCCATGCGGAAGTGTTTGAATCTGACAAACCTGTTGAGGCCCTTCAGGTCCAGGATAGGTCTCAGAGAGCCATCCTTCTTGGGCACCGTCAAAAGATTGGAATAAAACCCTCGACCCCGTTCCTGATGAGGCACAGGCAAAACACTCCGGACGACAGAAGTCGTTGGACAGCCAATCTTAGACCCTGCGCCGTCAAGGGGTTCTGGGAAATCCGTGACCAAAGAAATCTTGGGAGCGGCCAAGCTGCTAGCTCTATCTTGTCCCCGGAGGACACCACCTCCTGAATCCACCGGTCCGAGACGTGCTGTCTTCAGACCTGAGCAAAAAGCAGGGCGCCTCCTCATGCCTGAAGGGCTTTGGCAGGGGACTTGGATTTGGACCCCCAGGAAAAGCTGGGATGCCACAGGACCTACCTCGCCCCCAGGAGTCTCTGCAGCCACCAGAGAAGGAAGAGCTTCGTCCCCCTCGAAAGGGAAGAAAGGAGCAAGAACCCCGAAAGGGCCGCACAGGCTTCCGACGCTGAGGAAGCCTTCCATCTTTCGCCAGGAAATCCAGGCGCTCCCTGAAAAGATGAAATCCCAGGAAGGGAATACTAGTAAATAGATACTGGAAGATACTGGCGGCAGCATCCGCTGCCCACTGTCGCAGCGAGCGACCAGCAGGGCCGAAGCCCTGCCGCCAAGCCGGACGGAATCATCCATGGCTGAAATCACAAAAGTAAAAACTTTGCGCAAGCTAGGAATCCTTATACTCCTCCGCTCGCTTGCGAGATCTGACAGCATCCAAAAGACGTTTGACCTTCTTTTTGATGGCAATAGACAGGGCGAAGACCAGCACCCACAAAGGCGAAGGTGTGACAAGCCAGCTGATCCATGCGCCTGTCAGCATTATCGGCGCAGGTTAGAAGTGTCAAGAGACGGCATAAGCGTGGAATTACAAAGCCCCAAAACTGGGGCATCTACCTCAGGGGCACGGGACAAAAGGCGAATGAAGTCCTCCGAAAAAGGATACCGTCTGTCCAGTGCCCTAGGAACCGACGGCAGTTTATTTGGCTTCTCCCATTCCTTAAAAATCATCTTGGAGAAATTACCCTGCTCAGGAAATACCAGACGCTGTCTCTCAGGCCGAAAAAGGTTCCCCTGCTTCTTTTTGGCCGCCTTTGGGGGAACAATGTGCAAGGTTTCAAAAACCGCCACCAACAGCTTCTCTGTGTCATCGGGAAGCTAATCGTCCTCATTAGAGGATGACCCGGGGTCACTGTCACTGCCACTGCCCCTGCCGGTCCACAGAGGAGTCAGAATCCTGAAACAACTCCCCCTCCTCCACGGAGTCTCGGCCACCAAAAACCTCATATTCATCATCATCATCGGCAAAAAGTTCACGAGCCGGCTCCAAATGTTGTTTCTTACGCGTGGCCTTGCCAGGGGCTGGGCGCGACAGCTGACGCTCAATACTGGCCACTCCGAGTGACAAATCCGATTGAGAACCCCTGCTGGCTTCTCCCTCACTGGGGGCTAAATGCAGATGCGGGGGAGTTGGCGAGGCCGTCGACAAAATGGGACTGGGGCCGGCAACGCTCACCCCATCCTGATCTGAAATTACGCTTTGAGCGCAGGGTACACAAATAGCGCTGCGACCGCTCAGGGGGCAGGTACCACACAGGAGACAAAGCTTAACAAGTCCCGAGGGGGCCCCAAGCACGCTATCCCCAGAAGCCTCCATTATGGTTATTAAATGAAAGAAAACGGGTCACAAGGCACTAACGGCCCAGAACCGCGTAATCCCCAATTTGGACCCTCTGAACCCTTAAAGCACTGGGCAGGAAGGGGGGGAGAGGGCTTACCAGAGCTGGGAGGAACCAACTAATAGACCGGGACCCGTCTGGAAGACATAGAATGAGAAAAACATAAGCATCCCACAGCACATGCACATGAAAAACATAGCAAAAGGATAAGATAAATGGCAATATGAAGCCTCACAGACCGCAGCAGATCAATTCCTGATGGACTGCAGTAAAGACCCCAACTAACCACTGCACGGGAGCCTAGGATCAGCCGAAAGCGAGGAGGAAGAGGCCGGGGACCGTCGCAGCGAAGAAGGAGGACCAGCCAGGCAAGCAAGCACGCGCCGCAGCAATGGCGCCGAAGAGCTCCTCGAGCGTTCCGCGTCATCGCGCGCCCCCCACTCGCAGCATCAAGGCGAAGGCAACAAAATGGCGCCCGGACCGCAACAGGGCAGGCAGGGGAAGGCATGGCCCTCCCTGCCACAATGACAGCAGCGCCGGAGAGCGCTGCGGAGCTCGCGGAGGCCTCACACCGTTTCCAAAACAATGCCCCCAGCCGAGGAGGTACGCGGTGCCCCCCCCCCCCCTCGCAGCCCAGAAGCAGCGGAGAGGAGCGAGAAGAGGAAGGAGAATAGAAATAAATAAAACAGTGCACCAACACACACAAACACCAATAAAGCTGTGGGAGACATAAAGGATAAGGGTCCCAAGGTGGTTCCTCCCCCCCCCCATATAGGCTCACCATAGCCTATGGCCAGCTACCCTTTAGCACAGGGTCTGCGGCCCAGAGCAGGGCTCTGTCGAACGCCTGACCCTTGACGTTCCCCTACCATCACCTGATCAGCAGCCGAGGCTGGGAGACAGAAAGGTCCACTGAAAAACAGGTGTGAATAGGGCTGCAGTGGCCGACGGGCTCGGGATGCCCCGCTTATCTGCGATATCCATGGAGAGAGAAAAGTCCACCTTCGCTGTCAGACTGCAAGAGAATTCTGGGAATTATTAGGGAAATAGCTGCCATTATATGAGCCGGGAGGAGCCACAAGTTTCCTCTTGCAGTCCACTGCGCCACCTTGTGGCGGATACCCAACTGTCAAGAATGAAGCGACCCGAGAAGGATACCAAGAAAATATTATTTTACAGAAAGGGTAGTAGATGCTTGGAACAACCTTCCAGCAGAGGTAAAAAAAAGTTGAAAAAAAAGTCGAAAAATCGACGGTCACTGAATTTAAACATGCCTGGGATAAGCACACATCTATCCTAAGATAATGACTACATACAGTATACACATATGGGCAGATGGACCGTATGGTCTCCTTCTGCCATCAACCTTCTATGTTTCTATGTAACACAACTGGGCCCAATACAGAACAATAGAGACAAAGGGGTTTGGGTTGCAGCTGGGCATTTAAAGGAATACCATTGATGGTATAGTTTCAACTTTTACTTAAATGTTGAACTTCAGACACAACTTTTATTAAACCTCTAGATACAGATTCTAATTTTCTAATTCTTTACCTTTACCTAATTTACTATTGGTAGAATAGTCAATTTGCTTAACCCTCTGTTGCCAGACCATGTTTTGCGCTACACATGTTCAACTGTGATTTTTGAAAGGATTTCCAGGGATTTCCCAGGAAAATGATATATTGTTTTTTATATTGTTTATATTGGGCTTTAACATGAAATGTCTTGTTTGGCCTTTTTTAGTGTATTCTCAATACTTTTTGGTGAAATATGTGCAAAACAAATAAAAAAAATTTTTTTTTTTGCAATTTGTAGTGTTTTTTTGTAATAAAAAATGTAGGTTTGTCAATAAAATTTTATTGCGTGCGAAACCCCAATTTCCTGCCCAGGAGACTCCCCCAAACTGAAACAGAGCTTTAGGAGATTTTCAGATAAAATACAACTGCGCTATGTGCACCTTGCAGTTTTTCCAGAAAAACAACCCTTTACAAACTATACATTCTCTGGAAGTACACGCCTCAAGCTTTCTAGGCGTACCAAGCTTGTTTATGTGGGCTTACTTTTCTGGAAGTAATCCCTCAACGTATTCTTTGGTTACACAAAGTTTCCCTAAAAAAGAATAAAAAGGAAGAATCAAACCACATTTTTCTAAAAAAAAACTATATGCAAACAAGAAAAAACAAGTAAAATCGCAAAAAGCAACATGCCTCGAACAGAACGATACCCAACATGCATAGGATTGTTAAGGGAAGAGTTGGCAAACACCACAAAGTAAAGCGTGCGCATAACAGTAATTTTACTTGAAATTTTCAGCTCTGCAGACAAAGTCCGCACCTTGCAATTTTTCAACCAAAACAACCCTTTACATTTGGAATATCCCCAATAAACCATATATTCCCTGAAAGTACACATGTTAAGCTTTCTAAGAGTATCCAGCTTGTTGTAGTAGGCTCACCTTTCTGGAAGTAATCCCTCGAAGAATTCTTAGGTTGCACAGGGTTTCCCTAAAAAATGAATTAAAAAACTGAATAAATAACATGTTTTCCTAAAATATAAATATGCAAACAAGAAAAAACAAGCTAAATCTGAAAGAGCAAGGTCCCCTGAGCAGAACCATACCCAACATGCATAGGTACTATTAACCCTTTTAATTGCCATCCTACTTGAAGTTTTGTCACCCTCTGTTGACAGGTCATTTTTCCCCATTCTGCGCCATGTATAACCGTGATTTTTGCCAGAATTTCCTGGAAAATGTAGATATATATTTTGCCGCAGAGTTTAGACTTTAACATGAAATGTCTTGTTTGTAATTTTTTTACAGTTTTTTTTTTTTTTATATATTTTTGTGTAAAAAAACAAAAAAAAAAAAATAAATATTTTTAGACAATTGTCTCCTTTATTTTAAATAAAACATTTACTTTATTTGAGAAAACCATATTGCATGTGAAAGCCCAATTTCTCCCGATTACAACGATATCACATATGTTTCGGTAGCCCCCCATTCTTGCCCAGGAGACCCCCCAAACTGAAAATAGCACTTTCTAACATTTACAAATAAAATACTAACTAACTAAAATAAAAACCCTTAAAAATCCCCCCCCAAAAAATGAAATGGGGTCCCCCTTACCCAGCATTACCAGCCCGGGACCAGCTATGGGGGCTTGTAGGAACAGAGTGGAGGGCCCAGCTTTTGTGGCCCCCCACCCTGCAAGCCCACATAGCCTATGTTGGCCCGGGCTCTTAACCCCCGGCACCCCTATTACCTGCCTCCCCAAAGCCCCCCCCCCCCCCCCTGGGCTTTGGGGAGGCAGGTAATAGGGGTGCCGGGGGTTAATGGCAAGTCACCTGCTAGCTGCAGATGACTTGCCAGCCCCCAGCCTTGTGAACTGATATAGGGGTCTCATGGACCCCTTACCAGTTCACAAGGGGTTAAATGTAAAAATAAACACACTGACACATAAGAAAAAAAATGACATTTATTTATTTTTTTTTTACTTTACTCACCTCCGATCCTCTGTCCCCCGGCGATCTGCGATGACAGCTGACAGTCTGCTCGGGTGTTTGGAGTAGAGAGCCTGGGGGGGGGGGCGATCACAGCCCTCTCCCCCACCCCACCTCTATCCTCCAAACACCTGAGCTGACTGATTCAGAGTCTCGGGTGCCGTTATTATGAAGCCGGCTGCTGGTGACATCACAATGCAGTCGTGATCCAGGAAGTGGGGGGAGGGCAATTTCTGCCCTCTCCTCACCACAGAAGAGGCTGGGGGGCGATCGGAGGCCCCCCCAGTGAACAGGAGACCCGTCGTGAGACAGCGCGGCCACAGGTAAGTAAATGTCATTTTTATTTTTTTTATTTTTTTCACAGTTAGCAGCTGCTGCCGCCGAAGCGGGGGGGGCGCTATCCCGGGGGCTCTCCTGGAGCCATCCGAGCCCCCACAGGGGATCGGATGACACCAAATTAAAGAGGAGACCTGGCTGGATCCAACGAGGGGTCAGT
The DNA here is from genome assembly GCA_027917425.1 of Gastrophryne carolinensis. Classification (NCBI taxonomy): domain Eukaryota; kingdom Metazoa; phylum Chordata; class Amphibia; order Anura; family Microhylidae; genus Gastrophryne; species Gastrophryne carolinensis. The sequence continues at coordinate 272,863,429 of CM051235.1, read as the reverse complement.
ATTTTTTTTTTTTAACTAGCAGGGGGGAAAGTCAGGCACGTAGATTCTACGTGCTTGGTACTTAAGTGGAGTAGAAGCGAGCACGTAGAATCTACGTGCTTGGCACTGAAAGGGTTAAAAGCACAGCATGAAGGATTTTTCATCAAATTTAAAATAAGTGTTGACATTTATTGCCTGTTAAGTGATGAGTTAAGCAGTTTAGCAGCCATTCCATCAACAAAAATAAAGCAGTGTGAATACATGTTAAAATCATTTCTATTAGTAGATTATAGCGAAAATCACAGCAGCCAGAGAAAATATTTACGTTGTAAAAACAGAGCTCAACTAATATATACAAACGCATGCATATTACACCTCAAACCAGACCTTCCATGTGATGCTGGAGATGCCCGTAAGAATCACTGCTCACACAACACTACAGTACAGTGCACATCCATCAATGATATGCCCAACTATAATTGGTACTGGAAAGTATTTATAAGCTTTGTGATCACATTACATTAGCTGCAGTAATAAAGCAGACTTTTTTTAATTTAAATTGTATCAATCTTAATTAAAACTGGCATCTAAAAGCAGATCTACACCGAGTTAGGTGGCAAGGTCAAGGCCATATATGTCCTGATCCACTCTATTACTACTAAACCACCAGCACCATGTTCAAACCCAGATAAAAATCACAGTGATGGAATGGGTAAGATTGATATCCGGGTTATACTCTTGGACTACTGCTACATTGGGGCTACTACTGGGGCTCTTACATTCCTTTTTTTCTTGTTTTTAGTGTTTAAAACATTGGACATCCCTCAGCTAGTTGATGCCCTATGGGAGCAGGAGATGCGCACCCCCTGGGCCAATATCCTGAGGCTCTTCACCTGGCTGTATGAGGCTTCCTAGTCAGTATGTGGGCATGGGGACTGTTCCTTTCCTTTTGTGAAGTAGTATCAGTTTTGCCTCAAGTTTAGATATGTACTTTTTTATTGCAGACAAGGGGATTAATTCAACACCACAATGCCCCCCGAAAAAAAATAAGTGCACCTTAGATGAAAAAGCAAGATGAAAGTGCATTTTTTACATGAATTCCCAGGTTAAAAATGAAAATGATCTGCATTTTTTACTGCAAGACAAATATTTTATATCAAAGTGCACTATTTGTACCTGGTCCTGAATCAACCTCAAGGACTTGATAGGCTCTGATCCTTCCCAGAGCTCAGCAAACCGATTTGTATTAGTGAAAATTCAGTCTGTTTTACAACCCCCCTGCACTGAGGCAGGATAAAGGGTTTAAAAAAAAAGAAACAACTCACATTGCCCACTCACCTATTTACTTGAATTTGATGAGGGGAAAGGGAGTGCAGCTCAGTGCACCCTCTGTGCACCGGTGACTTTGCAGGATACCAGGTAAGGTAAGGAGTTTTTTCTTGTTGTATCTCCAACCCGAATCACCCATAAGGGAGGGAGGTCAGTGGTTGTAAGCAGTCTGGGCATCCACTTTAACCCTTCTAACGCCAGCTATGTAAAATTCACGTAACTGCCTCTCCTGTCGTTAAACGCCAGCTACATGAATTTTACGTACCTAGCCTTTTCTTACCTTAGGGTCATCTGGGGGGCATCTGCAGCCTGCAATCCATGGAATCTTCGAGATCGGTGTCCTAGCTTCTGGGGAAGGTGACCTGTGGATGACACTGGTCACCCGATCACCCCCCAGGACCAAATCAGCAGGAGGCGCACGTATGCTGTCATCTGCCGGCACCCGCCTCTATATAAACAAGCCGGCCTCTTTCTACGTGGATCCAAGGTAGGAGAAGCTTCGGATTGCTGTGCTGGGGCCAGGGGGGGGGGGGGGGCGATGACGGGTGGGTGGCCGTAGGCGACAGATGCTGTCATCTGCAAGAAAACGGCGCCAGCCCGCCGCTATTGAAACAAGCTGCGGGCAGGTGCCGGTTTCTTGCAGATGACAGCATCTTGCTGTCACACACGGGGAAAGAAGGGGAGGTGAGTGAGTGCCAGGCCCGCATTTGCCATTAGACACACACATGACAACTTCCTATGCGCAGCTATAGCAGTGTGTAAGCTGGGCACCAGCAGCCCCACCCCTTCTTCCTGTAAACATCTCTCCGTTACTGGTAAGGAGAGATTTGTCAGTCCCAATGTAAATAACTTAGGGGGGGGGCTGCCATCGCTAGACACGGAACTTTCATTAACCCCTTCCTCACCACTCTCAGCTCACTTGGAGATGACAGTGCCCCAGGTGAGCTGAGATCCCTGGCTACAGCTGATGGTGGAGAAGGGAGGCGGGTCCCAATGTGAAGCTGGGGGAGAAAGATGGAGATGGGGAGCAGGAGGAAGCTGGGGGAGCAAGATGGAGATGTGGAGCAGGAGGATGCTGGAGGAGCAAGATGGAGATGGGGAGCAGGAGGAAGCTGAGGGAGCAAGATGGAGATGGGGAGCAGGAGGATGCTGGAGGAGCAAGATGGAGATGGGGAGCAGGAGGAACTGGGGGAGCAAGATGGAGATAGGGAGCTGGGGGAGCAAGATGGAGATGGGCAGCAGGAGGAAGCTTAGGGAACAAGATGGAGATGGGGAGCAGGAGGAGCAAGATGGAGATGGGGAGCAGGAGGGAGCTGAGGGAGCAAGATGGAGATGGGGAGCAGGAGGAAGTTGGGGGAGCCAGCTGGAGATGGGGAGCAGGAGGAAGTTGGGGGAGCAAGATGGAGAAGGGGGGCAGTGGGAATTGTCACCTTACTGGCTGCACTGCCTGGTGCCTCCCAACTGTAATTGTTGGACTTGGCAAGGGGGCAGGACATAGCGTATGTCACCTGAGCTGGTGATCGAGGTGCACTTTCCGGGAAGAGGTCTCCACTTTAGGAAAAAGAAGTCGGGTGACAATTCCGGGATTCAGTGGGAACATCAGGTAAGAGCCATTCATTGTGCGCTGCTTGTTTTGTTCTGGTCAGGGCTTCCCTCAGCCTAAACTGGGGTATTTCTTAGAAGTAAGCACCCGAGCATCCCAAATCAAGATGCCCTACCAGAGAGGAATAACAGCCGAGAGAGTAAAATAAATTCCTGGTTGTTGTTCCTCTTTAAGTGGACAAATCACCATGCATGTGTGCCCTGTAGTCTAAATTATTCCAGGGCCTGCTGTTTCAGTCCCCCTGTGGCATACTGCTTTGGGATGCCCTGCTGATTAAGCCCCCCAGATTGCTGCATTCACTCACATTTTCTGGGGCTCCTACACCACGCTCATTATCCACAGCCATGTCCCCGTCACCCCTGGGCTGAGGCGCAGGAGGACGCTAAAGCTACAAGGGTGCCGGGGACGTGGCACCTATATTTAATATGATGTGCCATTTCATAGTTCCGTGTGTGTGTGCATAGATGGAGTGTCTGTGTGCATGGATGAGATTGTGTGTGCATGGACGGGATTGTGTGTGCATGGATAAGTTAGTTGTGTGCATGAGTTGGGTGTGGTTGTTGTGTATGAATGGGGGGTGACAATTCATCGTTGTATGTGTGTGTTGGGGGGGTGCACATGACCAAACAGTGCCTAGGGCAGCATAGATCCTAAATAAGACCCTGGTGAGTGCCACCGATGCTGTGGCACTATCCCTGCAATCTTGGGCTGATCCTCTGGGGACGATGCTTTGGCACTATCCCTGCAATCTTGGGCTTGATCCTCTGGGGACGATGCTGTGGCACTATCCCTGCAATCTTGGGCTGATCCTCTTGGGCCGATGCTGTGGCACTATCCCTGCAATCTTTTGCTGATGCTCTTACATGTGCCTGATGTTATGCACAGCCAATGGCTCCCAGGTGATCAGATTCATTCATGAAGAGCACATGCCTGTGCTCTTCATGAACTTTTTCTGCGTTTACAGTTGTATATATATTCAGCACCATGCACTTTTATGCATATAGTATTAGAATATTGATTTTTAGTGATTAATTGTGGCAATTATTAGCACACATAGGAACAATTCATTAGCTTTTAGGGACTTGTTGAAATATATTATCTTTGTGGATAGCCAGCCTTGTCATCCAGTGATCCATTGTTTTAATATTTTGTGTGAAGTTATAGTCTAATATTATATGTACCCATAAAATCCAATAAAGGGTTAAATATAATTTTATTTGGGTAGTGCGGCAGTATTTCTTTGGCAGGACCAGTGGTGGTCAAATCTGGTGGCCCCAACATTGGCTATAATTGAGCACATGCCTGTAAGGATGATCCATTACATAATATAGTTTGGGGATTATCTATTGGGAGCTGACAATGATTCTGTATAGGGCCCAAAAAATAAAAGTGGCAGTCCAGTGTATGTAATGTATATATATCGTTCAAATAAATCAGAAATAAATAAATTTGATGCCCCATACATTTGCATACATCCCCAGGGGTGGACTGGGCGTAGGGCATACCAGGCAAAATCCCAGTAGGCCAGCCCCTGGGAAGGCTGCAGCCGTCGTGAGTGACGGATGTGGCGATGTATGCGGAGGTGGGCGGTGAGCCGCAGAGTGGATGGCAGCTGGTGAGCAGGTTGAGGTGGTAGTTTCAGGCTGCTGGTAGAAACTACCAGAACTGTTGCTGTGGCAACTGGGGAATGCCTGTGTGTGTCTGGCAGCGGCGGTGGGAACAGCAGCAGCATGGGAAGGCAGGCATGAATTGTTACCCTGCCCACCCACTGCTTTTTTATTGTCAAGCCTTCAGGTGGAGGAAAGATCTTGCATGCTGGAAGATGCCAGAATGGAAGATGCCACACATTGGCTGTAATGAGGGATGTCCCTCACTGTCTGTAATGGGAGATGCCGCACCCTGGATGTAATGAGGGATGCCCCTCACTGCCTGTAATGGGAGATGCCCCTCACTGCCTATAATGGGAGATGCCCCTCACTGCCTGTAATGGGAGATACCATACACTGGCTGTAATGAGGGATGCCCCTGCTCTGTGATGGGGTGATTGGGAGTGGGATTTTAGCAACAGCTGGTTCAGAATATTTTTTTTTTTTATTTTCCTCCTCTAAACCTTGGGTGCATCTTATATATATAATATATAGTGACATCAAGATACTATACTGGGCCAGAAACCGTAAAGCAGGGCCAAGGTGTCCCAAAAAGTAGTTTTTAACCCCAATCCACCCCTTGCCTTGCCCGCATTTATTAAGATCCATGCCATGAAAAACAGCGATATCAGCTAGATTGTTGTTTTTTGTGAATGGATCTCATTACTGTGAGATCTACTACTGTGTTAGGAGCATAGATATTGGGGTGGGAGTTAAACTGATGGGTGAGTGGCCGTAGGCGACGGATGACGGCTTCTTGCTGCGTGGATGCCTAGGTAGGGATGCTGCGTGTAGCTGTGCTGGGGCCGGGGGGGGGGGGGGGCCTGATGACAGGTGGATGGCCGTAGGTGGCGGATTATGGCTTATGGATCTCATAGTAATGAGGTCCATGTGATGTAAAACAGCGATCTCAGTTAGATTGCTGTTTTTGTTAATGGATCTCATTACTGTGAGATCTACTACTGTTTACTGTGTGCTGGATCTTACATTTGGATCTTACAGTTGCTTGATCGATGATGGGTATATATATTATATATACTCATCATCAGTCAAGCAACTGACAGGTGCACGGCGGGCCAAGCTCACTCCTGGGTGCAGCCAGCGATGGAGGGGGGGAAGGGACAGGAATGAGGGGGGATGTTGATCGGAGCATGGGCTAATTTATGGTTTCCATGTGATGGATGATCAAACTTACCACGTGATGGGTGATCACAAGCTAATTGCAGCCTCCCCTTGTCGCTGGCTGCACCTGGGTGTTTACAGGGTGACCAAGGTCCTGCACGCACCTGCCACCAATGCCCCCCCCCCCCCCACAATGTGATCTAAGCGGTTTTTGTTTTTGCTGTTTTAAAAATGTAATTTTGGCCTTATGCACTGTGAATCCCCCTTGATTGCCAGTAAAACGTACCTTACCGCCAGTCCAATGGCTCATGCTAGTTAAAAGGTATAACGCAGTTTGCCTGCGGCCAGCGCATGTGGTGTTGCATTGGCGATAGGGTAGTTATTACCAGGGATTTGGGGGTTTTACCCACCCTTCTTAAACTATATCTGTGTTAACTAAACTTCCCTTAGGCTTGTCGGTTGGTTTTTGGCCCGAAGACTGCTTCACCTAGGCCTTCGCTGGACTTTTGCCCATCCCTTTTGGGATCTTCATTTCTAGGACCCCTACGATGTACAGTCCTGCTGCCCCTTGGACTGCTGTAAACCCCTAGTCCCACATAACTAGTGTCCCTCTCCCTTTGTCCCTCCCCCCCAGGAAATCCTTTTTCTTACAGATATTCTGCTCCTGCTGAGTTCACCACTTCTCGTTAGATTGTAGATATACACTTTTTTTTTTATTCCGTACTGTGTATTTTTTTGGTTTAGGCTTTAGGTTTAGGTTCTAGGCTTTAGGTTCTAGGATTTCAGTTCCAGTACAGCCTTCCCCTATAGAGTTTAGATTTTGTGACTGTTTAGAATAGATTTAGAAATGGCTGGGAGAAGGTACACGGCACAGGAAGCAGCGGCTTATATGATGGAGTCGGACTCAGAAGAGTTTAGCGAGTCAGGGTCAGAGTACATGCCCTCAGGTAGTGAGTCCGACAGTGTCTCCTCTAGTGAGGAGACACGGCCGTGCAGTGGTACCAGTGCTAGGCATCCTAGAAGGGATGGTACTGCACAAGAGGCCATGCTGGAGGAAAGTGTAGGTCAGGTGGGGAGTGCTGCAGTTGGAGGAGAGCCTGCGTGGAGGCCTCCTAATAACTATTCCCCCATTTGATTCAGGCCCCGGGGTCAATTGCGACACCACAAACTTTGGTGTCATTGACTACTTCAATTTATTTGTTTCAGAGGCCATCCTACTGGATATGGTCTATTACACTAATCCCTATGCTGAGCAGGTCCTCACCCAAAATCCCCCACAGAGGCACGCCCGAGCTCATGCATGGCACCCCACAAATTTGAGTGAGATGAGAAAATTTGGGGGGGTCACTCTTGCAATGGGTATCCTAAAAAAATTTAGCATTTCCTCCTACTGGGATACCCAATCCTTATTGGCAACCCCAATATTTCCGGCCGTAATGTCCAGAAATCGTTACGAAATCTTACTGCGATTTCTGCACTTCAATGACAATTCCACTGCTCTTCCCCGTGGTGAGCCCGGTCACGACAGGCTGCATAAATTAAGACCCCTGATTAATAGCCTGTCAGAGCGTTTTGCGGAAGTGTAAACCCACTCCCAAAATTGAAGCATTGATGAGTCACTTCTGCTGTTTAAAGGGTGCATTATATTTCGTCAGTATATCCCTGGTAAGCGTGCCTGCTACGGGATTCAATTTTACAAATTATGTTCGACCGGCTATACCAAATTTTTCCGATTATATGATGGAAGGGACACACATCTGGACCCCCCTGGTTGTCCCCTTGATTTGTCAGTCAGTGGAAAAATTGTCTGGGAGCTCATGACTCCTCTACTGGGGAGAGGTTACCACTTATACGTGGACAACTTCTACAGCAGCATCCCCTTATTTAGAGCCCTTTATTCATTGGACACACCGGCCTGTGGCACCATCAACCATAATCGAAAATGTTTGCCCAGGTCAATGCTGCAAAAAAAACTAAATTGTGGAGAGTCGTATGCTTTAACCCTTTTGTTGCCAAGCACGTAACACCTACGTGCTGGCTTGGCTGGGCCTTAAGTGCCAAGCCCGTAGGTGTTACGTGCTTGACTTTCCTCGCTTGTAGTTTAAAAAGTAAAAACAACAAATACTCACCTGACCCCTTGTTGGATCCGGCCGGGTCTCCTCTTTAATTTGGTGCCATCCGATCCCCCGTGGGGGGTCGGATGGCTCCAGGAGAGCCCCCGGAATAGCCCCCCCCCCCGCTTCTGCAGCAGCAGCTTCTAACTGTAAAAAAAAAAAAAAATAAAAATGACATTCACTTACCTGTGTGTGCGCTGGCTCCCGCTGTCCCTCCTCTTCACCTGGGGGGCCTCCGATCCCCCCCCAGGACTTACCGATCTTCAGGAGAGAGCCTGGGAGGCTCTCTCCTCTCTTCTGCACGATGGCGGCCGCCATCATGCCTCTAAGCCCCGCCCCCTCGGGGGCGGGGCTTATGAAGTCATCCCGGCCCCGATTTTAGGCTTCAGCCTTCTCAGCTTCTCAGATGCCGGTGATCGGCACAGGGGAAGGAGGTGACAGGAGATCCTCTGATCTCCTGCCTTCTCCTTCTCTGGATGCCGATCATCGGCATCTGTCAGCTGAGCGGCGAGGGACAAGAGCTTGCAATCGAAGGTAAGTACAGTAAAAAAAATTTTTTTTTTTTTCTAATAAAATACTTTTTATTATTGTGTGGTGTTTTTTTTTCACATTAACCCTTTGTGAGCTGGTAAGGGGTCCATGAGACCCCTTATACCAGTTCACAAGGCTGGGGGGGTGGCAAGTCACCTGCCCTAGCGGGTGGCTTGCCATTAACCCCCGCACCCCCATTACCTGCCTCCCCAAAGGCCAGGGGGGGGCAGAAGAGCCCGGGCCCACATAGGCTATGTGGGCTCGTAGGCTGCAGGGTGGGGGGGCCACCAAAGCTGGCCCCCCCACTCTGTGCCTACAAGCCCCCATAGCTGGTCCCGGGCTGGTTACTTTGGGTAAGGGGGACCCCACGTCATTTTTTTTTTTGGATTTTGAAGGGTTTTTAACCCTTCAAAATCCAAAAAAAAATGGGGTCCCCCTCCCCGGGAAGGGGGACCCTATGTCATTTTTTTTTTTAATTAACCATTTGTCATCCAGCAGCTATAAAAGGCTTCTGGGCAGGAAAGGGTGTCTACCTATACATATGTGGTATCGCTGTAACCGGGAGAAATTGGGGTTTCTCACGCAATAAGATTTTATTGACAAACTTACATTTTTTATTACAAAAAAACTCTACAAATTGTAAAAAAATGTTTTTTTTTTGTTTTTTTTCACACATTTCACCCAAAAAAATTGAGAATACACCTAAAAAATACAAACAAGACATTTCATGTTAAAGCCCAGACTCTGTTGAAAAAAACAATATATAATTTTCCTGGGAAATCCCTGGAAATCCCTTCAAAAATGACAGTTGAATATGTGTAGCGCAAAATGGTGAAACATCGTCTGGCAACAGGGAGTGGCAAATGCTGCAGGTAGGCTGGCAGCGAAAGGGTTAAGAAGCGGTGAGCTCCTGGCCGTGAAGTATATGGATAAAAAAAATGTAATCATGCTGACAACAATTCACGATGAGTCAGTCATGAATGTAAGGCAACGTGGTCCCCGAGCCCCTTCCCAAAAGCCACGTTGTATCAAGATTTATAATAAATTCATGGGTGGCGTTGATAAGACGGACCAAATACTAACATATTACAATGCCACCCGAAAATCCAGAGCCTGGTACAAAAAAGTTGCAATTCATTTGGTCCAACTGGCAACTTTTAACTCCTTTGTTGTCTTCAAGGCAGCAGTACCAGGCTCAAATTTGTCTTTTATTAAGTACCAACAGCAGTTACTCCCTGCTTTGTTGTTCGGGGATACCGAGCAGGAACCAGAGGTGACAGCTAATGACAACCAAGCTAGGCTAGTTGGGAAGCACTTTATAAAGTGCCTTCCCCACGTGGGTGGCAAGAGGTATCCCCAAAAGCCTTGTAGAGTATGTACAAAGCGTGGCATCCGGAAGGATGTGCGGTACTGCTGCCCGACATGTCCTAGCCAACCTGGGTTGCGCTTTGACTACTACTTCGAAGCTTACCACACCCAGGTAGATTACTGTTTAGTACTGCATACATTTTATTTTCAGTTTAGACTTTAGTTGTGGATCCCTTTTGTGTGCTGGAAATAGGTTGTCAATGTGTTTTTCCTTTCCTTTTAATTTCTTTGGGTATGTTTACAGATGCGATAGGAAGGCTGGATGAGGAGCAGTGGGTTACTTGTGGCGCATGATGATTCAAACCTGGGCCCCTTTTCAAGATCGGTATACCTGACCCTGATCTTATAATCTGATGCCACAACTACAATAGCCCATCTGCACCCCAGAAGTCTAATCCTTAATGCAACTGTTAGTGCCATTAAGAAAGGTTTTGCGCACTTTTATAGCATGTGTTTTACTTGGAGGTATCTTGTCCCTAGCTTAATATAGCTATGCATGTCGGATATTCTCTTTGGGGCACCCTGCTATTTCATATTTAGTGTGTTTTAGGAAAATGTGGTTTTGATCCTTTTTTCATGAACCGCGTTAAACCTGTGAATACGTTGAGGATTTTACAAGAACAATACGTCCACTGGAACAAGCAGGCTACAACTAGAAAGCTTAAGGTGTGTACTTGAATAAATCATTTGTGGGGGATGCCCATTATGCATATACTCTCCTTTGGGGTGATTGGCAACCCTACCCCTGGAGTTGGTTATGCATGCTGGGTATTGTTCTGTTCAGAGGACCTTGTAGTTTCACATTCGCTGTGTTTTTTTTCTGGTCAGACTATATTTTGTTAGGAAAATGTGGTTTGAATTGTGCATTTTTACTATTTTTCAAGAGAAATCCAGTGCAACCAGTGAATTTCTTGAAGGTTTACGTCCAGAAAGCTGCACCCGCGGCAACAAGCCTGATAGCATTAGAACGATTGAGGTGTGTACTTTCCGTGAGTATATGGTTTGTGGGGGGGGGGGGGGTAGTTCAATTGTAAAGTGTTGTTTTAGGCAAAAATGTGCAGGGATTTTCGCGTGAAATGCCCGTTATGCGTATGCTCTCCTTTGGGGTAATTGGCAACCCTACCCTTGGAGTTGGCTATGCATGTTGGGTATTGTTCTGTTCGGGGGACCTTGTAGTTTCCCATTTGCTGTGTTTTCTTCTGGTTAGCCAATATTTTGTTAGGAAAATGAGGTTTGAATTGTGCATTTTTACTATTTTTCCAGAGAAATCCGGTGCAACCAGTGAATTCCTTGAAGGTTTGCGTCCAGACAGCTGTACCCACAGCAACAAAACTGGTACCCTTAGAACGCTTGAGGTGTGTACTTTCTGTGAGTATATGGTTTGTGGGGGCATTTTAAATGTAAAGTGTTGTTTTTTTTTAAAAAACTGCAAGGAGCGCTAAATAGTTGCATTTTCTTTGAAAATCTCCTCAAGCACTCTTTTCAGTTTGGGGTGTCTCCTGGGCAGGAAAGGGTGTCTAGCACTACATATATGTCATCGTTGTAATCTTGAGGCATGAAGCTTTCTCACACAGTATGATTTTCTAGAAAAACCTGCATGTTTTATTGAGAGAAAAACACTACAAAATGTAAAAATAGTTTTTTTGTTTTTTTTTACATCTTTTCCATAAAAATATTAAAAAACAATGGCAATCTGTTAAACAAGACATTCCATATTAAAGCCCAGACTGTGCTGAAAACAATTTATAATTTTTCTAGGAAATCCTTGGAAATCCCTTCAAAAATGGCAGTTGAACCGGTGTAGCGCAAAACGACGGAAAATGGCCTGGCAACAGACAGTGACAACTTATCCAGGTAGGCTGGCAGTTAAAGGGTTAATCTTCAAACATCCACTTTGCTGCCTTTTTGCTAATTGTTTAGGGAAATGTATCTCTGGTGCAACAAACCCACAAGCATTAATGGGCACCCTAGTAGCAGGGAGGCCAAAACTTCAGAGCCAGAGTTTTCTGCCAGTTGTAATAAAAAGTATATTTTCACACACACTATCTCTATTTTCCATTTTCAGCTCTAGGCCTCAATTCATCAAGTTTTAAAAAATCCTCATGGTAGTAAAAAAATGTATTTCATTATAACAAAGCCAGAGAATTTCAAAGTTGATGAATCACCAGATAGGATGACAATGAAAGTCAATGGCACCATGAGAATAATTTTCAACTCTTGATGAATCAAGGCCTTAGTGTGTAATGTCATTTTATGCCCTGATAAGATGTGCAGATGCAACTGAAAAGGTCCAAACAGAAAAAAGGCAAAATAACAAGCACACAGCAAATGAATGCAAAAATAGGCACGCGTAAACCTTTTAACTTACCTGCCAAATTACATCAGGATCAAAGCACAGAGAAGGGGATCTCTACAGGGAGTGAGATAAGATCACAGATTTATTTCCATTCTCCAGTCTCAGCATAGTCAAGTCATGGGTTCTGCCTTGTAATCATAACTATGGAAGACTTTTGGCACACATTCAGAAACACCATAATCTGAATTACATTACAGGGGGGGGGGGGGATGGCATAGGAGCAACTTGTTTCATAAAACAGTGTATGCTTGTGGCATGAAATGTTTGTTAGTAGTGTCAGAATGGAATTTAGATATATTTAAATATAGTAAATCATATAATATAACCAATCATTTGGACAGCAATAGAATGTTACAGCATGATGGAATCAATAAATGCTGTTTTTTCCAGTAAATGTTATTCTGTGTGACAAAAACCTTTCTGCTAGTGTTTTACAGTTGCAGTCCCCATCTCCCCTAGGGAGTAGAAAAAAGCAATTCTGTGAGTACTCACCTATAGAATTGTTTTTGTTCTTGCATGGCACGGCCTGCTTCGGTATTATTCATAACAGTTGGGTTATTCTGCCACAAGGTGGCGCAGTGGTACTGCAGAAAGCTGAGGCATCTCCCGGCCCCCTATAAAAAGGCGGGAGAGAATAAAAGTAAAAAATGTAAAAAAGGTTAAAAACCCCAATTAACTTGGAACAATCACCATAAAGAGGCAACCAAGAATAACGATAACAAGGGTGGGTCGAAGCAGGCCGTGCCATGCAAGAACAAAAACAATTCTACAGGTGAGTACTCACAGAATTGCTTTTTTCTTTATTGCATGGCACGGCCTGCTTCGGTATTCATAAGAGTTGGGACATCCAAAAGCAGTGCCCAAAAGTAGGGTGGGATCCCCAAAGAGTAACGGACAGTAGTTCAAGTCACTACCCCCTGAAGCACCTAGCAGCCAAAAGCAGCATCCGCTGAGGCCTTAACATCAACCTTGTAAAACTTGGAAAAGGTATGAACAGAAGACCAAGTAGCGGCCTTGCAAACTTGTTCAACAGAAGCTTGGTGCTGAAAAGCCCAAGAGGCACCAAGAGCATGAGTGGAATGAGCAGTAATTCTAAAGGGAGGTTCCTTCCCCTTAGCAGAATAGTCTTGAATCACCGCCTGACGGATCCACTTCCTGATAATGGACTTAGCCGGAGGCAAACCCTTCCTAGGTCCAGAAGTGAGAAAAGAGCATCAGACTTCCTGAAAGTCTCTGTAGCGACCAAATAAAACTTCAGAGCCATGACCACATCCAGAGAATGCAGTGTCTGAACACCAGATTCAAATCCCAGACTGGTAGTAAAGGCTTACGGGGTGAACGCACATGAGAAACACCCTGGAAAAAGGTTTTAACCAACCGGTGATTGGCAAAGGATCTTTGGAAAAAATTGCCAGAGTTGAAACATGGCCTTTTAGGGTAATAAGTTGAAGGCCTAGATCCAAACCATGTTGCAAGAATTCCAGAATCCTGGGAATAGAAAAAAAAACGACAGGGAAGAGACTTAGACTCACACCAGGCAATGTAAGCATGCCAGACCCTGTAATAGATAAAGGACGAAGACTTCTTCCTAGCCCTAATCACGGTATCAACAACAGAAGCAGGCAACCCCTTTTCCATCAAGATGGAGGTTTCAGCAGCCAAGCCGTTAAAGCCAGCGTTTGTAAATTGGGATGGCGTAGCTGCCCCTGAGTGAGACAATCTGGATCCTTGGGCAAGACATATCGGTCTACTGCCAACTTCACGACGTCTGTGAACCAAACTCTTCTCGGCCAACAAGGGGCCACCAGGATGGCTGGTACCCACTCCTGTGCTATCTTGCGCATGACCCTGCCCAGGAGAGGAAACTGAGGGAACACACTCCGTCCAAGGTATTGCCAGTGCATCTGTGGCGAAGGCCAGAGGATCCTGAGATAGAGAGACAAATCTGGGAAGTTTGTGATTGTAACGGGACACAAACAATCCACATACGGCTGACCCCAGCGGTGACACAGGAAGAGAAACACCCGGTTGTTGAGGGACCATTTCTCCAGACGAGACGTCCCCCTGCTCAGGGAGTCCGCCACCTGGTTTTCCACTCCCGGAATGTAGACCTCTGAGATGCAGAGAACATGCCGTTCCGCCCAAGACAGAATCAGGGACACTTCCTTGAAGGCTCGCTTGCTCCGAGTCCCTCCCTGATGATTGATGTAGGCAACCGCCATCTGGTTGTCTGAGCGGATCTGAACAGCCCGACCATGAAGGCGAGTGGTTAGGCGAGAAAAAACCAACTTGATCACCCTCAGTTCCAGGACGTTGATGGAAGCATGGGCCTCTTGTGGGCTCCACCAACCCTGGAACTTCAGGGAATTCCAGAAGCCTCCCCAACCGGTCAGACTGGCATCTGTCTCCCAGCACGGGGGCAGGAAGGTCCTGCCCCCCAGAAGGTTCCTTGAGTCCAGCAACCACGAGAGGGACTGTCTGGCCAGAGGAGACAGAGCAAATTCCTGATCCAGGGACACAGGGTCCCGATCCCAAACTGACAAGAGGTGCAACTGAAGAGGTCTCATGTGAAACTGAGCAAAGGGGACTGCCTCGAAGCAGGACACCATCAGGCCCACCAACTGCATCCCCTGACGGATGGAGGGATGAGGACACGATAGCAGAGCCTGAGCCTGCATCTGAAGACCCCCCACCTTCTGCTGAGGAAGGAACACCTTGATCTGAGAGTCATGCCCAGAAAGGACCTCACCAAGGACGGGGACAGAGAAGACTTGGGATAGTTTATCACCCAGCCGAAGGACTCTAGAGTGGATGTCACCATCTGAGTGTCCTGCTCAGCCTGAGGAAAGGACTTGGCCACAAATAGGATGTCGTCCAGGTAAGGAATGATGCGTATGCCCTGGTTCCTTAGCAGAGCCATCACCCCCGTCAGTACCTTGGTGAACATCCGAGGCGCCGAGGTGATACCGAAGGGTAGAGCCACAAACTGGTAATGCTGATCCTGCAGCTCGAACCTTAGAAATCTTTGATGACCTGGGAAGATAGGCAAATGAAGATATGCATCCTTGATGTCCACATTGGTCATGAAGGCGCCCAGGCGAAGAATACTGACAGCAGAGCGTAGCGTCTCCATACAAAAATGCTTGAATCTGACAAATTTGTTGAGGCCCTTCAGGTCCAGAATGGACCTCAGTGAGACGTCTTTTTGGGGACCGTGAAAAGATTGGAATAGTACCCCTGACCCTGTTCTTGATGGGGCACCTGACAAATGACTCCTGACTCTAACAGGCATTGAACCGCCAGAAGCAACCCTTGAGCAGACAGGGGGTTTAAAGACATACGGGATCTGATGAATCTTGGGGGTGGCCAGGCTGCAAACTCTTGTAACCGGAGGACACTACTTCCTGAATCCACCGGTCTAAGACGTGAAGCCTCCAGACGTGAGTAAAGAGTCGAAGCTGTCCCCCCACTCGGATGGTCATGCCTGAGGGGGCTTGGGAGAGGGTTTGGGCTTGGTACTCCAGGAGAGACCGGGACGACCACAGGATCAGCCACGGCCCCAAGAATCTCTGCGGCCACTAGAGAGGAGGGAGCCCCAGCCTCCTCTGGAAGCATGAAAGGGAGGGGGACGGAGGACCCCTGAAAGGGCTGAGAATGCCTCCTACGTTGAGGTAGCCTGCCATCCTTGGTTAGAACATCAAGACGCTCCCCAAATAGCCACAGCCCCGCGAAGGGGAGTCCAGTGAGAGCCTTCTTAGCAGCGGCGTCAGCTGCCCACTGACATAACCAAACAGAGCTGCGCATAGCCACCAAGAGCGCAGAGGCCCTACCGCTCAGCCGCACAGCATCATCCATAGCAGTAAGGATAAAGGCCACAAAATCAGAGCAAACCAAGAGAGTAATATACTCTTCCCCCCGCTACGATCCAGAGCACCATCAAGGAGATGCTTGAGCAGTTTCTTAAGGGCAATAGCTGTAATGGCAGCCGAACAGGCCGGGCGCAATACAGCCCCCACACAGGTAAAGGCATGGCAGGCCAACTGAATCATGTGCCGGTCCTCACTGTGGTAGTGGTAGTGTGTAGTGTCAGGTGAAGGCATGACGTATTGGACAAGCCTAGCATGGGAGCGTCCACTTCAGGGGGAAATGACCACCTCTTAACAAGATCAGCAGGAAAGGGATACCTCTTATCCAAACCCTTGGGCACAGCAGGCAGCCTGTTAGGACGTTCCCATTCTTTAAAGTGGATCGTCACCCAGGGGTGATCGGCCCGGGAATCTATAAGATTCCCGGGCCGATCACCTCCCTCCCCGCGGGACATCCGAGATCGGGATGTCCCGCGGGGTGAAACCCCCCCAAACCCCTTACCTTGTCTTGGAGGCCGGCCGCCGCCGCCTCCCTCGCGCCCCTCTAGACATGCGCGCGTCAAGAGTGACACACGGGAGGTGGCGGCGGAGGAGCCCCTTGTCCGCAGCTTGTCCGTCGGCGCTGGGAGCGGGGAGAGGTGAGTTTTTCGGGGGGTTCGGGGGGGGGGTTTCACACAGCGGGGCACCCCGATCGGGGGTGCCCCACCGAAGTGGACCAAGACCCAGGATAGTCAAAATCCTGGGTGTTGGTCCACTTTAAGTGGTGAAATGTCCCTGCTCAGGGAACTCCAGACGCTGTTTACTAGGACGAAAAAGCTCACCCTGCTTTCTCTTAGCCACCTCAGGGGGAGCAATGTGCAAGATTTCAAAAATGTGAGACAGCAAATTATCAGTGTCCACAAAATATCATGAATCCTCCCCAGATTCAGGGTCACTATTACAACCCTCCTGTTGGTCCCCAGAGGAGTCAGAGTCCTGGAGCAGTTCCCCTTCCTCTAGGGAATAACGTCCAGCAGTGACATAAAATTCCTCATACTCTTCAGTGGAGTGAGGGAGCGGAAATCAGGTGCCGCTTCTTGCCAGAGGCCTTCCTAGGAACAGTCCTAGCAAGTTGCGTCTCAATGCTGGCCACCCGCAGAGCCAAATCAGAGTGTGACTCCCTGCTAATATCTCCTTCGCTAGGGCCCAATTGCAGGAGCGGGGGAGTAAGTGAAGCCGAGGGAGGCGCAGAGCTGGGAAGCGAAGCAGGCAAACCAGCTTGAAGCGCAAGTAAAAAGAACCTGTTAGGATGTTCCCATTCTTTAAGCACCATAGTGGTGAAATGTCCCTGCTCAGGGAACTCCAGACGCTGTTAACTAGGACGAAACAGCTCACCCTGTTTCCTTTTAGCCTCCACAGGGGCAGCAATGTGTAAAATTTCAAAAATGTGAGACAGCAAATTATCAGTGTCCACAGGATACCATGAATCCTCCCCAGATTCAGGGTCACTATCACAAACCTCCTGCTGGTCCCCAGAGGAGTCAGAGTCCTGGAGCAGTTCCCCTTTCTCTAGGGAATAACGTCCAGCAGTGACACTGTCACTCACACCCCACACATGGATTACAGCCGAGCTTGTCCCGAAGGACCCCCAAGCACGCTATCCCCAGAAGCCTCCATATGGTGATTAACACAGGCTCAATAGGCCAGTGGTGGGTAAAGGCTAATACAGAAGCCACCCGGGATGCCCTCCCACGGGATGCCACCAGAAATCGGTGAAAGGGGGGGATGAGGGGGAGGAAGGAGTAGAGCTGTGAGAAACCACAACCCAATGGTGTCCCGCCTGAAAGACATAAGTGAAAAGGACACATGAGCATCCCACAGCACATACCCCCAAGGTCAATAAAAAACTCCCCAAGGGGATCTCACAGACCGAAGACACCGCAGGGTCACCAAGGCACAGACCGCAGGATGAAGCGACACATCAGAGGAAGCAGCGCTGCAGCCAGGAAGGGAGAAATCCAGGCACGCAGCTAGTCCAAAATGAGGCCGGCAGAGGTACCTCGAGGGGCGGGCCACGGGGAGACGACGCGATATGCGTCATCCTAAGGGCCCGGCCCCCCGAAGAGTGCGAAAAACAGCGATCACGTGACCCGGCCGGCGCCATGACAAAGCAAAAAACGCCTCAGGTTATAGCGCCAACCGCCGCAGAGTGCAGCACAAAGCGTGCGGTGGCTGAAAAACACCAAAAAACGCACAATAAACGCCAAAACACCCGCCCCCCCCGGACAAAGCCAGAGAGAGGGGGGGAAGAGAGAGACGAGAGGCCAGCGGCGAGCATCCAGGCCAGGGAGGGGGCCCTGAAGGAAAAGAAGGAGACACAGTCCCCAAAACACTCACCCCCTCAGAAGCCAGAACATGAACTCCGCATCCCTATTAGGCTCACCATAAAGCCTATGGCCCGCTACCCTTTGTGGTACAGGGTCTGCGGCTGGGGCTGCACTCCTGGAGCACTTGACCCTAGTGCTCTTCTACCTTCACCCGATCTGTCAGCCAAGGCTGGGAGGCAGTGAGGGTCCAGAAACGGATGGAAATAGACATGCAGGGCCGCAGGCTTGGTTGCCCCACTCACCTGCGCAAGAGAGAGAGACATCTTCTAACTTCGCAGTATCACTGCAGAGGAAACACTGGTAACTCTATGGTTGATCCCCCTTTTTATAGGGGGCCGGGAGATGCCACAGCTTTCTGCAGTACCACTGCGCCACCTTGTGGCGGAATAACCCAACTGTTATGAATACCGAAGCAGGCCGTGCCATGCAATAAAGAAAAGTTGAGCTTTCTTTGCCTGCTGTGCAAGCGGAAGTGAAGCATAGATGAACGTCTATGTAGAGGTTCATGACACATGTGCTACTGGTGTGTTTGTGTTAGGCTGTAGACTCCTCCCAGCTCACCTTTGCCCACTTAACCTCTGCTTATCTCTGCCTATCTCTACTCACCTCTTTCCCACTTATACCAACTAACCTCTGCCCATCTCTACTCACCTCTTTCCCACTTATACCAACTAACCTCTGCCCATCTCACCTCTACACACCTCCGCTCTGTCCATCACTTCTCGTCCTGTGTCACCTTTGCCCACCTTTGTATTCCCAGCAAACATACCTCTGCTCACCTGTGTTCACTTTTTAACCCTGCCCGTCTATATCTGGCACACCTATTCTCCCACCTCTGCTCACCTCACCTCTTCCTACCTAACTTCCTGACACCTGCACTGCATGGGTGGTTGTGGTTCAGGTAGTGTCATGCAACCAGGGCTATGTGGCTGGAAGGAATTGAAGGTCAAGGCAATATATGTCTATTACCGCTCACTAAGGAACAAGATTGAACACTGGGATAAGGAAGAAAAAAATGCTGTCAATAGGTGGCTTAAAATTGCTACTGTATAAGATACTGATAATTTGAAATTAGGCAAATAAAGCAAGAACAGGAAGTGGATGGGGATAACAGTGGTGTGTAGTGGGGAATGGCAGGGGAGCAGCATAGTGGCGATGGGGGAAACAAAATGCATTCACAAGGCAATTCTATTTTTGTTTTATTTTTTTTTTTGTTTACAGCCAGGGGCATAACAAACAGGTGGGGAACTACAATAATGTAGGAAGGTGGGGAGAAAGAAATGCCTGGAATGGGGAACAGGGGGGCTCAGAGGCCTTAGTGAAAAGAAGAAGGGGACAAATCCACTTTTAAGCGGATCAAAAACCTGGATTTTGACTAACCTAGGTTTTGGTTCTTGTCCCCGGGGCACCCCAATGGGTGATGCCCCGCTGTGTGAAAAAACCCCAGGTCACAGATCGTACTCACCCTTCCTCGGTCCTACAACACAGCCTCTCATCCAAACAGCGCGCTCGGATTCGCTCATGTCAGCTCGTCTAAGCCTTCGTCTAACGTGATCGGATCCGAGTGCACTGGTGGCCGCATCCCCCGCTACCCTCTTACAGGGAGTGTGCATGCGCACACACCGAGAATGAAGGTGAGTTTATGGGCGACCTGGGGGGTTAACACAGCAGGGCATTCCGATTTTGGATGAACCGGGGGGGAAATAATCAATCTGCTCAGGAATCGTATGGATTCCTGGTCCAATCTCTGTGGCTTTTGGTCCACTTTAAGTACTAGTTATTTTAATCTTTCTTGCATATTCATATAAGGTTGACCTATTCTGAAGCCCCATTTCTAAGAGGACAGAAGAAGCAGTAAGGAAAAAGCTCTTGCAGGGGTAGGGGACCTTTAAGCGGCTCCTAACTGGCCAATTAGCATAGTGCATGCTAACTCTAGCTCTGTCCATAATGATGCCATATCCCAGCTATTGATAGCCAGATAATGGTCCGATAATAGGCCATATGAAGCATAAGTGAACAGCTTACATGCCCCCTAACCTATACAAAAACATTCATTTGTGCTGTAATCCGTCCCTTTTTTTTTTTTTTTTGCTAAACTTGATGCTGTCCTTCTCAAGAATGTTGACTAGCCATGACCCTTTTATTATGTAATTTTGTTTAAAGCCCTTCAGCATCATTTACCTGAGCACTCATTTTGTAAAATTACTTTTCTTAATGGCTGTACTGTATTTCCACACGACTAAACCAGTTTTGTTACAATCATAAAGAGAGTGACTTTGCAAAAAAAAAAAAAAACCTGAGAAGACAAAATACAAAACTTGACCCAAATTAACCCTTCGGATTGCTGCAAGGGTTTTAAACTGGAACAAGTCTCCCTTCGGATTGCTGCAAGGGTTTTAAACTGGAACAAGTTTTTTCGACTCCACGGCAGGGTGATTTCTTGTTTCTGGGGCATCTGGATTTGTGATGCCCCTCTCTGTGAACTCCCCCCCCCCCCCCCCAGTTTACCCAGTATACTTACCAATCTGTCTGAAGTGGGGCACGCATCAGCTAGAGGGAGGCTTTCGGGCATAACTTGAGGGTGTGCAGGGGATGTGACCAGACCAGCATTATTTAGATAAAGGAAGCACCATTTTCAATTTTTATTTTCTAGCTGCATCCAATTGAGTAAAAATACAGAAAAGATTTACTATATAAGCTGTGAAAGGGCCTCAATCGAATGTTCGCATCAGATGTGGAGGCTAATTTACTATTTGTGCAGGCGCCACTTGAGCTCCTTGTCTGAGACGCTCAGCAGCACCTGCACCACAGCGTCGGCTTCTGGCCGCCAGCGGTGTCAGCCGTAGCGTTGCCAGCCAGGCAGCGTTTGCAGAGCATGCCTTATATAAGCCTATGCGCTAGCGACACCTATCGCCAGCCGAGAGCGCCACAAGTTGAGAAAATTTATCAAAAAAATACCAGGCGCTCAAGAAAAGGGAATTCGGGTGCACAGTGCCTGCTGGATTCCCCATTTTTTATGTTTTTTTTTTTTTAAATTAAAGATGGGAATTGCATTAGGGACATTAGACTAACTAAAAATAATCCCAAAAAGCCCAGGGATCCCGTGACACATGCACCAGCCCACAAAAATGTAAAAAAATCGACTAAAATCCTCAAATAATTGTAACCATCCCAGCCATTGAAATGTACGGCATAAGGCCACACAGTGCAAGGTGAGCGCCTAGTCTTATTTGGCACTGTAGGAAACCCAGTGCCGTCACTCATCCCATCGCCGGTGCTGATGATAGATAGGACACTACATGGCACTATCACAGGCGCTCTGGATTTCTGACTTGATAAATACACCTTTTTGACTGGGACCTGACATTCACCTGACATTCATCTGGCACTACCTGGCACTACGTGGCCTAAGCCTTTCTTAAATAACCCACTGCCAGGCACTCTTTTCATTCATAATAGATTGCTGGATGACACAATCAATTTTGATTTTCTGGCCACACCCGGCAATCTATTGTGATTGTAGGAGAGCCCAGACGTGCACTATGGGATCACCAGAGAGAGAAGAATACTCGGCGAACAGGGGAAGGAGATTTAAGATGCAAGAATTGCTCCAGTAATGTGAATCAAAACCCAGTAGAGTGATGAACCTGGAATTTGAGATTTGGTCTGCTTTAACCCCCCCCTGCTTTGGGTGACTGAGGTAATGTGCATTATCAGCACGACCAACACCTATTTTGCAGACAAATATCTGCAATTATAACACATAAGGCTGCCTGGTAATTTGGTTGTTTTTTTTGTTTTTTTTGAGAGGAGGGATTGTTTTTGCTGGGAACGGACGTGGTGGGAGGGGGGAGGGGAGTGGTGGGGGAATAGACACTGCCGCCTGGTGTGTGCCGGGAGTGCATGGGTGTGGGGGGGGACCCCGCTTACCTCTTTCCCCGTTGCTCGCGCTGGTTGTTCGGGTGTGCGTGCGGGCGTGCCTGCCTTTGGGCTGTGGGCGGCGATGGGCGTGCCGTGGTCGCGCCGGGGGGTGTTCCCCCCTCCCACCACGCGTTGGTGGACGCTTTCCCGCACCTCCCCATGGGGAGGGACCGTGCCGCCCGGTGGGCGGAGGTGATTTCCGGCTCGCGCCCTAGTCCCCCCCGGAAGCGATTCTAACTTCCGGGTTAGGTGAGGCGGCCTTACTACAAAGGCACGCCTCACTTTCTGCCACGCCTGGGCAATATGTGCAGCAAGGAGACCATACGGGCACCAATTTAGCCGTCCCTCAGCCCCCATACAGGAGGAGTGGAGAGCGGGAAGATCGCGCTCCCTGGTCTGATCACAGGCCATTGAAACAACAAGCCCTGTGAGTACGGTTATTCATTGGAAATGTCTCCTATTTTCCCTAATGGCAATATAATTTCCTTACAATACCCTTATATATCATTGTAGATGGATTTAATTCTGCTAGCTATACTCCCCATCGCATAACTGGGTGTCTAAAAGTGTAGATCGGTTTATGAACTGAATTGCTACCTTCGGGTATATTTTCCTTTTTTTCTTATATAAAAAGCATGGAGCCATTATATTGGGACCTTGTCCTATAACAACTGGGTATGTTTCTTATCTTTGCGTTTTTTTTTTTTTTTTTTTTTTTTTATCTTTGTCTGTTTGTCCTATGTATGTTTGCTCAGCACCACCTTGGTTGTCCAGCGGACATTATTCTCATTGAATGAGTGAACTGGCAATAAATTGTAAGAGTACGGGAGAGCAAATTGGTGTTGAGGAAGCCCCAACTGGGGCGAAACTAGTCCACCGCTACTCCATGTTCTTGAATTGTATTGTATATACATGAATTAGTGTCCATGTTCACCGCCACTCCATGTTCTTGAATTGTATTGTATATACATGAATTAGTGTCCATGTTATGCTCTATGACCAATTGTCTTTGTATATTGCTGTAGATAGATAGATGGATTAATTGCCTTTCATATGTTTATGTTCAATGAATTTATATGTGATTATTGTTTTTAACTTGGAGGCTAGGAGAAGGGGAGTACTGTGCTTTTGATACAGTCTCTCCCAATACTCCTGCCTTTTTACTTTTGCATTAATAAATATATGATGAAACTTGCACAATCAAGGTATGACTATTTGATTTTGTACGGCGGGGTCGCGCACAGAGTTCCTTTCTAAACTGGGCTTGCCTATTCCCAGAAAATTTTGGTCACTGCTTTAACCCCCCTTAAAATGCAACATGTACTTCTGTATATTTTTAAACACTAAATTAATGCGGACCTCCAGCCTATTTACATGCAGTGGCAGCTGCACCCTCTGGCCTCCAGACATCCTGTTTTGGCATGATGTCGTGTGCGACTGTTAGTCACCCAATGTGGCAGGCTGCCCAAGCACGTCAGTTACGGTCTATGCATCAACCTCAGTGCAAAAGAGCTACCATTCGGGAGCCCAGTGCTGGGCAGGCGGCTGATTGCTGAAATAATTGAAATTGGCTTACTATAAAAAAGGGAAGGCAGGGTACTGCATCAGCTGGGCCGGATATTGCACCATTGCACTGATTGGATGATCAAAGTGTCACTCATGGTCCTAACAACACGGGGCATTAGCCACCACAGATGCATGGTGTTTCTGTCAAGAGAACGATGTGCAGTCCATGTGAGTATATTTTGTGGGTGTGAAACCCCAGTTGCTCGGGCTCTCCTCTAAAGCAGAACAAAACCCACAAGTGGCATCCCTAATCAGGATGCCCTGCGGTCTGAAACCCCCCAGGGCGCCCGTAAAAACTCACCTGTTCCAAAGGCACATGCATGGGCTCTCATACAATCAGAGCAGTTTAAAATGGCTGATTGTTTACAATGCGGAGTGTGCATTGACACATCCCCTGCATCCCCGCCGGTGTGCGTGCACTCAGGAGACGGGGGGCTGTGGCAGCACACGTTCCTCATTTATTCCAATCACACGAATGATGTAGTCAAGGCAAAGGGCTCTGATTGGACGAGAGCTCACTCATGCGCCGTTGGAGCGCTAAATGGTGAGTTTTAGTGGGCTTTCTGGGGGGTTTCACAAAGCATCCCAATTCAGAATGACCGGGGGGTACGAAACAAAACCCAGGAAAAGACAATTCTGTGAGTACTCACCTGTAGAATTGCTTTTACTATGCATGGCACGGCTTGCTTCACAAAGTCATAACATCTGGGATTCAGCCACAAGGTGGCGCAGTGGCACTGCAGAAGAGTTGTGGCTCCGCCAGGTACCATATAAAAACGGAATCACCATAGACTTATCCAGTAGTTGACAAGCAGTGATACAAGAACCGGGAACAAATAAAGATAACAACCCCAACTAAATTGGAACAATCACCATAAAGAGGCAACCAAGAACAACGTAACAAGGGTGGGGTGAAGCAGGCCGTGCAATGCATAGTAAAAGCCCCAAAAAGAAAGTAACAACAGACGGTTTAGACCACCACCGCCTGGAGTACCTTGCGGCCAAAAGCAGCATCAGATGAGGCCTTAACATCAACTTTGTAAAACTTTGAAAAAAGTATGGACGACCAAGTTGCGGCCTTACAAACTTGTTCAACAGTAGCTTGGTGCTGAAAAGCCCAAGACGCACCGATAGCACGAGTAGAATGAGCAGTAACCCTAAAAGGGGGAACCTTCCCCTTAGCAGAATAGGCCTGCTCCACCGCCTGACTGATCCACTTTCTGATAGTGGATTTAGCCGGAGGCAGACCCTTCCTAGGTCCAGCAGGAAGAACAAAAAGAGCGTCAGATTTCCTGAAAGACTCAGTAGCAACCAAATAAAACTTCAGGGCCCTGACAACATCCAGAGAATGAAGCGTCTGCTCCTTGCAATTAGCAGGATTAGGACACAGAGAAGGCAAAACAATGTCCTGATTGAGATGAAAAATAGACACAACCTTAGGCAAGAAATCTGACTTAAACCGAAACACCACCTTATCCTGATGCCGCTCAAAATAAGGAGATTTGATGGAAAGAGCAGCCAGCGAGACTCGCCTGACAGAAGTAATGGCCACCAGGAAAGCCACCTTAAGAGTCATAATGGGCAAGGCAGCCCCACTGATAGGCTCAAAAGGAGGACCCTGCAAAGCAGACAACACCAAATTTAGAACCCAAACCGGTAGCATAGGTTTACGTGGTGGATGCACATGATTAACTCCCTGAAAGAAAGTCTTGACCAACCAGTGATTGGCAAAAGACCTTTGGAAGAAAATTGCCAGGGCTGACACCTGTCCCTTGAGGGTACTAAGTTGAAGGCCCGAATCCAAGCCATGTTGCAAAAAATCCAGAATCCTGGGAATAGAAAACACCCTACAAGGCAGAGACCTAGACTCACACCAGGCAATATAAGCATGCCAAATCCTATTGTAGATAAAGGACAAGGACTTCTTCCTAGCCCTAATCATGGTATCAACAACAGAGGCCGGCAACCCCCTATCCATCAAGATGGAGGTTTCATCAGCCAAGCCGTTAAAGCCAGCGTTCGTAAATTGGGATGGCACAGCCGTCCCTGAGTAAGCAGATCTGGATCCTTGGGCAGGACATACTGATCCACTGCCAACTGCACGACGTCTGTGAACCACATCCTCCTTGGCCAGCAGGGGCCACCAGAATGGCTGGAACCCCTTCCTGGGCTATCTTGCGCAGAACCCTGCCCAGCAGAGGAAGGGGAGGGAACACAGAGGAGATGAAACTCCAAGGCATTGCTAGCACATCCGTGGCGACAGCCAGAGGGTCCTGTGACAGGGAGACAAAGCTGGGAAGCTTGTGATTGTGGCGGGACGCAAACAGGTCCACATCCGGAAGACCCCACCAGTGACACAGGGAGTGAAATACCTTGTTGCTGAGAGACCATTCCCCCAGCCGAGACGTCCCCCTGCTCAGGGAGTCTACCTCCAGGTTCTGCACCTCCGGAATGTAAACTGCCAAGATGCAAGGCACATTCTCTTCCGCCCAAAACAGTATCAGGGACACTTCCTTGAGGGCTCGCTTGCTCCGAGTCCCTCCCTGATGATTGATGTAGGCAACTGCCTTCTGGTTGTCCAAACGGATCTGAACAGCCCGACCCCGAAGGTGTGAGGTCAGCTGAGCAAGAACCAACCTGATCGCCCTCAGTTCCAAAACATTGATGTGAGCATGGGCCTCCTGGGGGCCCCATTGGAACTGCAGAGACTTCCAAAAGCCCCCCCAACCTGTCAGACTGGCATCTGTTGTGACAGACTCACAACACTGGGGCAGAAAAGTCCTGCCCACTAGAAGGTTCCTTGAGTCCAGCCACCACAAAAGGGACTGTCTGGCCAGGGGGGACAGAGCAGATTCCTGATCCAGGGACACATGGTTCCAAACAGACAGAAGGTGCAACTGAAGAGGCCTCATATGAAACTGAGCAAACGGGACAGCCTCGAAGCAGCACACCATCAGACCCACTAACTGCATCCCCTGCCGGATGGA
This sequence comes from Gastrophryne carolinensis, assembly GCA_027917425.1. NCBI lineage: Eukaryota > Metazoa > Chordata > Amphibia > Anura > Microhylidae > Gastrophryne > Gastrophryne carolinensis. The sequence goes on along the minus strand of CM051235.1, from coordinate 272,836,675 downwards.
GGGATGGGGACACAAGAGCAGAGCAGAGCAGTGCTTTTGAAGGCCCTCCACTTTCAGCTGGGGCAGGAAAACCTTGACCTGAGAGGTATCCAGAGTCATGCCCAGAAAGGACCTCACCAAAGACGGAGACAGTGAAGACTTGGGATAGTTGATCACCCAGCCGAAGGACTCGAGAGTGGAGGTCACCACCTGAGTATCCCTCTCGGCCTGCCGAAGAGACTGAGCCGCAATCAGAATGTCGTCCAGGTAAGGACACCCGAGGCACCGAGGTGATACCGAAAGGTAAGGCCACAAACTGGTAATGCTGATACTCTAGAGCAAACCAAATCTCTGATGACCCAGGAAGACTGGCACATGAAGATAAGCATCCTTGATGTCCACGGAGGTCATGAAGTCGCCCGGGCGAAGGGAACTGACAGCCGAGCCGAGTCTCCAATGCGAAAGTGCTTGAACCTGACAAACCTGTTGAGACCCTTCAAGTCCAGGATTGGCCTCAGGGACCCGTCCTTTTTGGGGACCGTGAACAAATTGGAGTAGAAACCCTGACCCCGTTCCTGGGAAGGCACCCGGCAAATGAATCCTGACTCCAGCAGATGTTGAACCGCAAGGCGCAACCTCTGAGCTGACAGAGGGTTGTGAGGCATCCGGGATCTGAGGAATCTGGGGGGCGGCCAGGCTGCAAACTTTATCTTGTAACCGGAGGACACCACCTCCTGAATCCACCGGTCTGAGACACGGAGTCTCCAGACGTGGGCAAAGAGCCGAAGCCGTCCCCCCACCCGGATGGGTGAGGGCGCCTCCTCATGCCTTAGGGGGCTTGGGAGAAGGTTTGGGGTCCCATGAGAGACCGGGACGACCACAGGATCTGCCACGGCCCAAGACCCCCTGCGGGTACCTGAAAAGAGGGACCCTCGACCTCCTCTGGGGGTACAAAAGGAGGAGACTGAAGCAGATGGCCACCGAAAAGGCCGAGGCTGCCTCCTACGCTGAGTCAGCCTACCATCCTTGGCTAAAACATCCAGGCGCTCACCAAAGAGCCGCAGCCCCACAAAAGGGGAGTCCAGTGAGAGCCTTTTTAGCAACAGCGTCAGCTGGCCACTGACGCAACCAAACAGAGCGGCGCATAGACACCAAGAGGGCAGAGGCCCTACCACTCAGCCGTATTACATCGACCATGGCAGTAAGAATAAAGGCAACAAAATCAGAGCACAGCAAAAGGGTCCTATACTCATCCATCCCGGCTGTAGCGCCAGCAAGGAGACGATTGATCAGTCTCTTAAGAGCAATAGCAGTTATGGCAGCGGCACAGGACGAACGCAAACCAGCCCCCACAAAGGCAAAGGCATGGCAGGCCAGCTGATCCATACGACGGTCCTCGCTGTCCCGCAGTGTGGTAGTGTCAAGGGAAGGCATAACAGAAGTGTTGGACACTCCAAGAACGGGCGCGTCTACCTAGGGGGGACTCGACCACCGCTTAACCAAATCAGCAGGAAAGGGATACTTCTTATCCAAACCTTTAGGCACCCCGGGCAATCTACTAGGACATTCCCACTCCTCGAGCACCATATTAGTGAAATGACTAGGGAACTCCAGACGCTGCTTAATAGTACGAAAAAGCTCACCCTGCTCCCTCTTAGCCACCTCAGGGGGGGCAATGTGTAAAACCTCAAAAATGTGAGACAACAGATTAGCAGTGTCCTCAGGAAACCAGGAATCCTCAGACTCAGATCCAGGATCACTGTCGCGGCCCACCTGCTGGTCCCCAGAGGGTCAGGGAAAAGCTCCCTCTCTTCCAGGGAATAACGTTCATCAAAAAGATAAATGTCCTCCTGCTCCTCAGTAAAAAGTGCAGGCGAGGAAGTCAGGTGCCGCTTCTTGCTAGAGGCCTTACGCTGAACAGGCCTGGCAAGCTGTCTTTCAATGCTGGCCACATGAAGTGCCAAATCAGATTGTGACCCCCTGCTAGAGTCCCCCTCACTGGGGCTAAATGCAGGTGCAGCGAGGTAGGCGATGCCGAAGGGGGTGCAGAGCTTGGTAAAGAAGCAGGCAGCCCAGACTGAATCAAAAGGACAGCCTGGGTGCACGGCCCACACACCGTGACATCATTACTGATAGGGGATACCCCACAAATGGAACACAGCCGGAATTGTCCCGAAGGACCCCTGAGCACGTTATCCCCAGAAGCCTTCATACGGTGATTAATACAGGCGCAATATGCCAGCACAGGGTAAAGGCTAATAAAAGCCACCCGGGATGCCCCCCCGAGGGATGCCCCCAGAATCTGTAAGGGGAGATGAAGGGGGGGAGTAAGGAGCAGGACCAGGAGAAACAACAACTCACGGGTGTCCCGCCTGAAAGACATAAGCAAACATACATATATATCCCGCAGCCCATGCCCCAAGGATAACCAAAAACCCCAGAGGGGACTCACGGACCAAGCAGGACAAGAATCGCCAGCCGCCAGACCACCGGAGGAAGCGACGCAGGCAGAAATCACTGCCGCAGCCCAGGGATTGAAGAGGGCCCCAGACAAGCAGCATAAGCAAGATGGTGCCGACAGAGGAACCTTGAGGGGCGGGCCGCGGGAGAATGACGCGATACGTGTCATCTGCCCCCCCCCCCGCAGAGCGCTTAAAATTGCGCTCACGTGACCTCGCCGACGTCATCCCCACAGTGAAAAACGCCTCAGAAATGTAGCGCCGCCCGCCGCGGAGCGCAGTACAAAAAACAGGCTAAAAACACACACACTACCACCCGCATCCCCCCCCCCCCACGAACACCCGTCGGGGAGAGAAGGGGGGGGGGAGAGCGAGCAGGCAGAGGCAAAGCCCAGGCTAGTGGGGGGGGGGGGTTGGGAGGGGACCCCGAACGTAGAAAACATGTCCAAAAACACTCACCCCCTCAGAAGCTAGGACAGGAACTCCGCATCCCCAGTAGGCTCACCATAAAGTCTAAGGCAGGCTACCCTTTGTGGTACAGGGTCTGCGGCTTGGAGCAGCGCTCCTTGAGCACTTGACCCCAGTGCTCCGCTACCTTCACCCGATCCGACAGCCGAGGCTGGGAGGCACAGAGGGCCCGGAAACGGGTGGAAACAGATATGCAGGGCCGCAGGCATGGTTGCCCCGCACACCTGCGCATAGAGAGAGAGCCATCTTCTATCTTTGCAGTAAGCACTGCAGAGAACAACTGGATAAGTCTATGATGATTCCGTTTTTATATGGTACCGGGCGGAGCCACCTTGTGGCGGAATCCCAGATGTTATGACTCTGTGAAGCAGGCCGTGCCATGCACCTGGGTTTTGTTCCACTTAAATCATGACTAATTGCTGTGCATATTAATGCCTCGCAATGAAACATGAAATAATGCATTGCCCCCACTAGCAGCATGCAGGAAGATTTTATGTTTATCAGGGTATGGCGAAAGATATTTTATACCCTAAAGAAGGATATGTTTGACAAGACATAGCAATACAGAGTGTATGGAAGAGAGATGACCTATTACTCTGCAGCAGGAAACCTGGGACACACGGGTATGAAAGCTAAAAGTTAAATAGTAATTGTAATTAATAACAGCTACATCAGGTTTTGAAGGTAATGGATAATTACTGTATAGGAATATAAGTGGCATATGATGTACAGCATGACAGCCATCAAGGCAATAAAGACATCAGTCTAGTATTTGGTCACTATAATGGTATGTCTCTATATTTGTTGACATATTTGTGTAGTGAACCCATGGACAAGTTGGGTGGCATAAAATGCCATTTCATTTATTAATAGATCACCCATAGACAAGTTGGTTGGCATAAAAGGCCATTTCCTTTATTAATAGATCACCCATGGACAAGTTGGGTGGCATAAAGGGCCATTTAATTTATTATAGATCACAGGTTTGAAAGGCCCCACGCCTTTGAGCATAATGGATGGGCCACAAAGTTTTAGGAGGATATTTGATGGTACATGGGAGCCACAAAAGTTTCTAAGTATAATAGTAAAACCTTAGACTGTGCAGAATGGAGTAGATACCCTGAAATAAAGAATGAAATAATGTAATAAAAAATGGGTAGTTAGAGACATACAAATCTTTGACATGGAACCATAGCAGGGCCCAATGTCGCTGCCCTCCCTTGTGTTGCAGCGCTCTGCCATGACAAAAAAAGAACACAATTGTGGAAAGGATCCCAGCCATAGTTCCTCTACTGTATGTGAGCTGACCGATATAGAAGACACTGTCTAGGACAGGGGTGGGCAATTATTTTTTCCATGGGGCCACATGAGAAACTAAAAATATTGTGGAGGGCCGCTGAGCTATAGGCGTCTAAGCGACGTCTAAGCTCAGCGGCTCTGAGTGCGCTGGCGGCTGCATCTCGAGCTTCCCTCTAACAGGGAGCGCGCCCGCGCTGGCCATTCTCAAATGGCTGGCACAGGCACGCGCCCTGCTAGAGGGATAGCGGGCATGCGGCCGCAGCTCGTGCATGCGCCGTTGAACTGGGAAAGAAGGTGAGTTTATGGGCGACCTGGGGGTTTCACACAGCGGGGCATCCCGATTTTGGATGCCCCGCGGGGAGGGGATCTATAAGATTACCAGGCTGATAAAGCAGGGTTTTGGTCCACTTCAAACGTTCTGATGTAATAATTTCCCAGCCAATCAGAGAAGCCCTTGGCTTCTGGCAGTCTGGAAGGAGAGCTCATATCAGCTGGGGCAAAGTGTAAGAATGGTGGGCAGCAGGAAGGGGGCATGGTGAGAGCATGATGGACAGCAGGAAGGGGGCATGGTGAGAGCATGGTGGACAGCAGAAAGGGGGCATGGTGAGAGCATGGTGGACAGCAGGAAGGGGACATGGTGAGAGCATGGTGGACAGCAGGAAGGGGGCATGGTGAGAGCATGGTGGGCAGCAGGAAGGGGGCATGCTGAGAGCATGGTGGGCAGCAGGAAGGGGGCATGCTGAGAGCATGGTGGGCAGCAGGAAGGGGGCATGGTGAGAGCATGGTGGGCAGCAGGAAGGGGACATGCTGAGAGCATGGTGGACAGCAGGAAGGGGGCATGGTGAGAGCATGTGGGCAGCAGGAAGGGGGCATGGTGAGAGCATGGTGGACAGCAGGAAGGGGGCATGGTGAGAGCATGTGGACAGCAGGAAGGGGGCATGGTGAGAGCATGGTGGACAGCAGGAAGGGGACATGGTGAGAGCATGGTGGGCAGCAGGAAGGGGACATGGTGAGAGCATGGTGGACTTCAGGAAGGGGACATGGTGAGAGCATGGTGGACAGCAGGAAGGGGACATGGTGAGAGCATGGTGGACAGCAGGAAGGGGGCATGGTGAGAGCATGTGGACAGCAGGAAGGGGACATGGTGAGAGCATGTGGACAGCAGGAAGGGGGCATGGTGAGAGCATGGTGGACAGCAAGAAGGGGGCATGGTGAGAGCATGGTGGACAGCAGGAAGGGGGCATGGTGAGAGCATGGTGGACAGCAGGAAGGGGGCATGGTGAGAGCATGGTGGACAGCAGGAAGGGGGCATGGTGAGAGCATGGTGGACAGCAGGAAGGGGGCATGGTGAGAGCACGGTGGGCAGCAGGAAGGGGACATGGTGAGAGCATGTGGACAGCAAGAAGGGGGCATGGTGAGAGCATGGTGGACAGCAGGAAGGGGGCATGGTGAGAGCATGGTGGGCAGGTACATGGTGAAAAAGAGACAGCAGGCAGGAAGGGAAAACACAAGCAAACTACATAATCTTTCTGAGCAGACTTACTGATGCTCTGGAGCCCCTACTCTGTCCTTCCAAAGTCCCCAGGTCTCTATCACCTGCTCATCGGGTCTGGCTTCCTCAGAGGAAGGGAGAATGTGCCAGACCCGACGAGCCGAGCGGCCGATCAGCTGCTGCTTAACCTAAGCCTCTCACACTGTACACAGGCGATCACCTAAGTTAAGCAGCAGCCGATCGGCCACTCGGCTCGTCGAGTCTGGCATGTTTTCCCTTCCTCTGCATCTCTTACTGGCCAGCTCAGCCCGGGCCGGTAAGAGCCTAGCAAAGGGCCGTATACGGCCCGCGGGCCGTACATTGCCCAGGTCTGGTCTAGGACTTGGCATGCACTGTAAACTATCTCCAAAGCAACCCGAACGGTGACAATCATGCTCTTTTTGTGGTGGCACTGCCAGTTCACTGCAGGTGCCACAAGGTGGAAGTGAAGGTGTGCACAAGCCCCCCTGCCTCCACTATATTGAAAACCCTGGGGATAGCACAAATGAGAACTTAGGAATTCTTCTACATGGGACCCAGAAACTGCTGATGGCTGCTGAGAAGAACAGCAAGAAAAGCTGGACCAGCTACATGTTGTATACCAAGGTAAGTTTTACCAAGATAAAGAGGTCATGTGGCCAATAATTGTTAATATTATAATAAGAAGCGTCACATGAGACCAGGTATAAAATGTCAGCTGTGAGGCACAGCTAAGTATATTAAGTAAAGTATTTATTTTATACAAGTATTATGCTTAGTAAGCGAGTTGTGAAGCCAATTAGTTATACAGCAGTATAAAAAAGGAATAATTTAAGGCTGTTTGTACAGTAACTGCACATTAGGGTCCTAATACGGCTTAATATCAAAAACATCTGATCTCACCTAGGCATGCTAGGTGAGACGCAATATACGTGGCCAGTACTATAGGCCCTATACCACTTTGAACAGGGTATGACAATAAAAATACCATTTTGTGATTACTCACCTGTAAAATGGGTATTATAAGTATGTCACACACCCCGCTTCAGAATAGTCATTACACTTGGGTTATACCGACCTGTAGAGGGCGATCTTGCAGAGATGTCATGAAAAAAAGGGAGCCCCTCCCGGTCCATAAATACCTGGGACCTCCCACTCATTCCCCAGTATTAAGACAGCAGTAAAGGGACCAGGAAGAGCCAAAATAACCAGTGACAGTAAAAAAAGGTTCACCATAGAAAGGATCCAGAAAACCAAAGGGCGGGGTGAAGCGGGGTGTGTGACATACTTATAATACCCATTTTACAGGTGAGTAATCACAAAATGGTATTATTCTAAGTATGTCACACACCGCTTCAGAATAGTCATTACACTTGGGACATCCAATAGCAGTGTCCACAAAGGGCGGGGATCCAAAACAAGGCAATAATGCACAAACTTAAACCACTGCAGCTTGCAGAACTTTGCGGCCAAAAACAGCATCCGCTGAGGCCCGCACATCAACCTTGTAAAACTTGGAAAAAGTGTGAACGGAAGACCAAGTAGCAGCCTTACAAACTTGCTCAACAGAGGCCTGATGCTGGAAAGCCCAGGACGCCCCAACGGCACGAGTAGAATGAGCAGTAACACGAAAAGGGGGAATCTTCCCTTTGGCAGAATAGGCCCCAACAATGGCCTGGCGAATCCATTTACTAATGGAAGACTTGGCGGGAGCCAAACCTTTCCTAGGCCCGGAGGGCACCACAAAAACGGCGTCAGTCTTACGAAAAGAAGAAGTAGCCACCAAATAGTATTTCACACAGCGAACCACATCCAGAGAATGCAAGACCCTCTCCTTGTCATTGCTGGGCTTAGGACACAAGGAGGGAAGAACAATGTCCTGATTAAGATGAAAGGTAGAAACCACCTTAGGAAGGAAACCTGGCTTGAAGCAGAAAACAACCTTGTCCTGATGCCTCTCAAAGTACGGGGCCTTAATGGACAAAGCCGCCAACTCCGATACACGCCGAACGGAAGTGATGGCAACCAAAAACGCAACCTTCTGAGTAAGCGTAGAAAGAGCAATATCCTGCAAAGGTTCAAAAGGAGGACCCTGAAAAGCAGAAAGAACCAAATTCAAATCCCAAACTGGGAGCAAAGGCTTCCTAGGAGGCCGCACATGCGTAACCCCCGGGAAAAAGGTCTTAACCAGAGGATGAAGAGCAAAAGACCTTTGAAAGAAAACCGCCAGGGCAGAAACGTGCCCTTTCAACGTACTAAACTGCAAACCCAAGTCCAGACCATGTTGCAGGCATTCCAAAACCATAGGGATAGAAAACACCCTGCAAGGCAAGGCCCGGACCTCACACCAATCAATATAAGACCTCCAAATCCTATAGTAGAGGGCAGAGGAAGACTTCTTTCTAGCCTTAACCAGAGTCTGAATAACAGCATCAGAACGACCTTCCTCCTTCAAGATGGAGGTTTCAGCAGCCACGCCGTCAAAGCCAGCGTTGGTAAATTGGGGTAGAGTAGTTGACCCTGAGTGAGCAGATCCGGCAGAAGGGGCAGATCTAACTGATCTGCTGCCAACCGTACCACGTCTGCGAACCAAACCTGTCTTGGCCATCTTGGAGCCACCAAGATTGCTGACGCACCCTCTAGGGCCAGCTTGCGCACCACCTTGTCCACCATGGGAAACGGAGGGAACAGGCACAGAAACCCCAGATCCCTCCAGTTCAGAGACATTGCATCCAGCCAGAGCCAGCGGATCCCGCGAGAGAGACACAAATGCTGGAAGCTTGTGATTGTGACGAGAGGCAAAGAGGTCCACCTCCGGAGTCCCCCACAGGTGGCAAAGCGAACAAAACATCTTGGGGCTGAGAGACCATTCCCCCCGGCGAGATGAGCACCTGCTCAGGGAGTCCGCCTCCGTGTTCTCCACTCCCGGAATGTACACCACCGAGATGCATAGGACATTGCTCTCTGCCCAAGCCAGGATCAAGGACACTTCCCTGAGGGCACGCCTGCTGCGAGTCCCTCCCTGGTGATTGATGTAGGCGACCGCCGTCCGATTGTCTGACCGAACTTGAACCGGCAAGCCCTGTAACTGATGAGTCAAGTGAACCAGAACCAACCTGATGGCTCTCAGCTCCAGAACATTGATGGATCGTGAGGCTCCTGAGGCCCCCACAGTCCCTGAAACTGAAGATCCTTCCAAACCCCCCCCCCAACCTGACAGGCTGGCATCCGTGGTGACCGTCTTCCAACAAGGGGTCAGAAAGGATCTGCCCCTCATCAGATTGCTTGGTTCCAGCACCACCGAAGGGAATGCCGAACGCGGGGGGACATCAGAAAAGACTGATCCAATGACAGCGGAGACCTGTCCCAGGCCGCCAAGAGATGGAGCTGGAGCGTCCTTGTGTGAAACTGAGCAAAGGGAACCGCCTCGAAAGAAGCCACCATCAATCCCACCAGTCTCATCCCCAGCTGGATGGACGGACGAGGGATGGACAGAAGAAGCCGAGTCAATTCCTGAATCAAAAGAACCTTGGGCCGGGGAAGGAACACCCTGGACTGAGAAGTATCCAGAGACATTCCCAGGAACGACACCACCCTTGACGGTGAGAGGAAGGACTTGGGATAGTTGATCACCCAGCCGAATCTCTCCAGAGTGGATACCACAGTCCTGGTATCTAGCTCCGCCTGGCTGAGAGAGGATGCCATAATGAGAAGATCGTCCAGATAAGGCACGATGCGAATACCCTGGGCTCTGAGGAGGGCCATCACCCCCGCCAGCACCTTGGTGAAAACCCTTGGAGCCGAGGTAAGGCCAAACGGAAGAGCCACAAACTGAAAATGCCGATCTTCCACCACAAACCTGAGAAATCTCTGATGTGCCGGGAAGATTGGAACATGCAGATAAGCATCCTTGATGTCTATGGACGTCATGAAGTCCTCCTGACGAAGCGAATTTATGGCTGAACGCAGACTTTCCATGCGGAACTTCCTGGGATGGATAAACCTGTTAAGAAACTTCAGATCCAGGATGGGACGAACGGAGTCATCCTTCTTGGGCACCGTGAACAGATTGGAATAGTATCCCAGGCCCCGGTCCGAGGAAGGCACTGGGCAGATGACAGCCATGTCCAGGAGATCTTTTACTGATGCCAGGAGCCCCTGCGCGGCCAGAGGATCCAAGGGCACCCGAGACCTGAAGAATCTGGGAGGAGGCCGGAATCTCGAACTCCAGCTTGTAACCGGAAGACACCACGAATCCATCTGTCCGAGACCTCCTGGTCCCAGACCTGGGAGAGGTGTCGCAGCCGCCCCCCCACCCACGAGGGTGAGGGCGCCCCCTCATTGCTGAGCCGGCTTGGCAGCGGCTTTGGGCTTGGAGCCCCAGCTGTGACCTGGACGGGCACGTCCTCTTCCCCTGTTCCAGGAATCACCTCTGGAGGAGAAGACAGCCAATCCCCGTCCAGCTCTGGCCCCACGAAAGGAAGGGGTAAAGGAAGCCGCCCCCCGAAAGGGACGGCGTTGCTTCTTTCGCTGAGGTAACCTACCTCCTTTTGCGACCGAATCCAATTTTTCCCCAAAGAGCCGCAAGCCCAGAAAGGGAAGAGCCGTAAGCGACTTTTTGGACACAAAATCAGCCGCCCACTGCCGCAACCAAACCGACCGCCGAATAGCCACCAGCAAGGCCGAAGTTCTACTACACATCACAATGTCATCCAGGGCGGCTAGCACAAATGCCAAAAACAATTCGCACCGCTTAAGGGCGGTGAACTCATCACTAGCCGTGTCAAGCCTGGAAGTAGACAACAGGTCCCTAACAACCGACCTAGAAGCCACTAATAAAAGCGCCGAAGCACAAACAGGCCGCAAAGCCGACCCGACACTGGCAAAACCGTGACAAGCCATCTGGTCAATGCATTTGTCCTCACCATCCTTGAGAGTAGAACAGTCAGGAGAATGCAAAACAGAGGTGCTAGACAACCCCAAAACAGGGACGTCCACCTCGGGAGGGGACGACCAGCGCTTCACCGCATCCAGCGGAAAGGGATATTTCTTATCCCAACCCGGAGGAACACCTGGAAGCCGAGTAGGTCTCTCCCATTCCTTAAGAATAATGCCGTCGAAATGTCTTTGATTAGGGAATTCCAAGCGCAGCTTATCCTCCTCAAAGAACTCCCCCTTCGGCGGAAGAGCCACTTCAGGAGGAGAAATTGCCAGAACCTCAAACATATGAGCCAGGACCTTAGGGGTATCCAAAGAATCCCCCTGACTCCGCTCGGCATCGGTGCCAACAAACTGCTGATCGTCAGAACCATCCGACTCCTCAAATAGCTCCCCTTCCTCTAGCGGGGGGTAATCAGACCAGTCCAGTGAATCAAACTCCTCGAAATCAGAAGCCGGCGTGGCTGGGGACAAGTGCTTTCTCTTAGCCGGGGCCTTTCTGGCAACAGCGCTAGAAAATAATTTTTCAAGATTGGACAATCTGGTACACACCTCAGATTGCGACTCCCAACTCATGAAAACATCACACGGGGTACGGATCAGGCGGGGAGGGGTAGGTGAAGGGACTGGCGGTACAGAACCAGACGCATGGGATCCGGAGTGCCGCGTAATAGTCTGCTGTGCACATGGTATGCAAAGGAATACATCATCCCCTGTAAGGGATACCCCACACCCCAAACACTGCTGGGGTTGCCCAGAGGGGAGCCCGAGCCCGGTATCCTGGGAAGCCTCCATATGGTGATTTTATCGGTAGTCGCAATACCCAAGGGAATTACGCAATATAAGTGACTCGGGATGTCCCTTCTGTGTCCCGAGTGGGAGGATTTATAGGGAGTTCTTAAACTAAACCAGGCACCCTAGGACCGGGAGGACCCTTTAAGATCCAACAAGGGTCCGCCTGGAATAGAAAAAGGGGAACTGTCACACACACATCACACAATGCTGTGCACATAACAGAAGGGCCAAGGCACACATACATATAAATAGAAAAATATATATCAATCTCGCGCTGACAAGCAGCTTCACAGTCAATGAAGGAATGGAGCCCACTGGGCGCTTACGGTAATGGCGGAGGGACTTGGCAGCAAGGATGAAGAAGGGCGGGCCGGCGCGGACCGCGCGCTGCGCCCGACCCCCCCCCTCTCTCCTGACACAAGGCGGCTCCCGGCCAGTGACCGGGCACCGCAGCGGCACCAGCAGCACGGAGGGGGGGGGGGGAGGGGGCAGGCCCCCGAAACCGCACCCGAGAGGAAGAAGCTCCCCTGAAGGCTGTCAGTAATGGCCGGCGGCGCCGCAAACCACCGGCCCGGCCATGGAACGCATCAATCACGCGCACAACACACACACAACAAGTTGCACACAAGCATACACTCTAAGGAAAAAAACTAAACTAAAAGGGGAATAAGCGCCCCCCCCCCCCCCCCAGTAGTAGGTAACAATGGGTGACCGGGGAAGGGGGAATTAACACCCCAAAGGTGTAAGGGCAAGGACAGGGCATCCCAACCGGGATCACCAACCCCGAATACCGCCTACCCCTTAGTATGGGGTCTCACGGTGGAGCATAGCTTCTAAAGCACCTTAAGGTGCCGTCTACCTTTGCCCAGACCCGCAGCCTAGGCTGGGAGGCTCTTTACTAAAAAAGGCGGAGTTACCCCGGCTACCTGCAAGGAGGAGACATCCATCTTCTGACTTGCTCGCCGTCTGCAGAGATGAAAGACTGGGGAATGAGTGGGAGGTCCCAGGTATTTATGGACCGGGAGGGGCTCCCTTTTTTTCATGACATCTCTGCAAGATTGCCCTCTACAGATCGGTATAACCCAAGTGTAATGACTATTCTGAAGCGGGGTGTGTGACATACTTAGAATAGTAGCAGATGGCAGTGGCAAATTGGCCATAGGGAGAACCTGGAGAAAACAAGAGAGGACAGCTGGGTAGGGAGCAGCACCTTCCCTAGAGGTGGTACCAGAAATCAACATCTCATGTTAGTGCACTGCTGCTTCTAACCCCCTCCCCCCCCCCCCCCCAAACAGCCTCTTGCTCCACTTTACCCTCCCAGAGAAAGCGCCCCAGCTCATGTTCTGGTCATGCAATGCTATAGACTCAACACTGCTGTGAAGGGCCACACCAAAACCTAGCACAGTACCTGCCACTACAATACCTCTCATATATGACTTTAGCATACATCCTTCCTTAGGTGTTTCCGAATTTGGGATTGCTTGCAGAGTAAAAACAAAAACAACAAAACAAAAACAAGCTGAAATGCTAATCCACTTTCTGCAGAAGTGGCAAATAACAGCTTTCTGCAGAGAAGCACACCCCACACTTCCTCCTCTCTGCTCACTATTACTGTCAAAACAATCAATTTAAATGTGCAAGATGCACCTCTCTGAAGCCGGCCGCTCTTTGTTTCAGTTTGCTGATGCGCTGAAGCATGAATACTGAGAGTATTTCAGTCTCCTCTCAGGCATCCAGTTTTACACTTGTAGGGAAGTGCTGATTTACCACAAAGTTGCTCTGAACATTGCATGTCTCCTAGAAATCATAGAGCACTCCCTCCTTAACCAGTGATAGCATACTTCCTGCCCAAGCTAGCTTGGGCTTGCAGCCCTGTGCTGGAGGTACAAGAGACTAAGTAGAGGACAGACTTCCTGCAAGCAGACAGACCTGAGCATGCGGTTTGCTGTTAGAAGCTGTGCTGCTGCCTCCTGTATCCAGGGCCTCATGGTGGAGCCTGGGTAATTCCACTGAATGCCAGACTGTTCACCTACCAGTTCAGCTGATTGTGCTAAGTGGAGATCATCTGTAGCTGGAACTTCCTCTGTACTCCCAGCTTGCTGACCTGCATGTACAGTGTATCCCGTGGAGAAGCTTCACCTGTGTGATAGAGTTCTACGCGTCAAGAGTGGATAAACTATCAAGATCAGGGGCCCCTGCAGCTTTCACCCTGCGCAGACTCTCTCTCTCTTGGAGGTATTTGGGCTATAGAGTAACTATATACCTGGGTATATGTGCACGGACTGATTGAAGCTAGGCCTTTTATTATTGCATTATCTATATATTACACTGTGATTGCTCGGAGCAGTAGTCCCTCTGCTCTCATTGTATGGTTTTGTTTAGACTTGATCTATTTCCCAGAAAGGTTCCCCGACAGTTACAAGGGCCCTATTCTGGGTGGAGGCACTGCCACACAGAACATTTATCCCACTCTTCCACTAAGCGAAGGCTCAGCCTCATTTTGTTACCAACAGGTCAGCGCCATAGACTGTCTTGAGTGGGGCGTTTAGCATCACCCCCCCCCCCCAAAAAAAAACAGCCCTACATTTGGAGGCACTTTGGCTGAGATCGAAGTGGGTTTAATAGATATGGAAAATCCATACAATCTAGGGGGATATCATCAAGTTGCCCCTGGCTGGACGCACTCAACCCCCCGCACCAGCACAAGCTTATGTAAAAAAGGAAGAGCCAATGTCAGGTAGTTTCTCTGACAGTGTAGTTATTGACATGGAGCCACATGATGAAAAGGCAGTCGGTGATATAAGCAAACCGATAGAAATGCTAGCACAGGGACTACAGGCTGCACATTATAAGAAGCTGAAGGTGTTCTCTGGTAATGTCCCTGTGCCACTAGGAGAAGAAAGTTTTGAAGTATGGAAAGAGCACACTCTTCAGAGCTTGAGAGAGTGGTCCTGCTCAGAAGAGAGCAAGTGTCGGAGGGTTAGTGAAAGTTTACGGTCACCAGCTGCAGAATTAATCTGCCTGTACCGGGACACTCATGAGGGAGCCAGTGCAGTGGACTATGAACAAGTACTGTCTGATCAATAGATCAAAAATGATGTTATTAAACCAAGCACTTCCCCTTCCTGAATTAATGAATATAGTGAAGCAACAAGAAGCTAATGTGCGGTTCAGTCTTCAGAAAAGTTTTCATAAAGAGGGGATCCCCTCCAACCTGACACACACAAGAGAACATTCTGAATCATATAGGCCCAAACCATCATGAAACCGGCTGCATCATGGCAGGGGAGAAACTCTAGGAGTTGTGCTAGGTGTGGTCAGATCGGCCATTCCACTAAACAGTTTCCGGAGGAGTGTGGCCTTTCCTGTGCAGAAGCCCAGGCGCAGCAGGAAGCGCTTCAAGCCAAAATCAAGAGGACCTCTCCTAGGTTCAAAATCTATTGTTAAAGTCACTATTAATGGTAATTCCACCCCAGCTCTATTTGATACAGGGTCTCAAGTCACCTTAATCTACCGATCATTTTACAAGAAGTATCTGGGGAACATACCCCTTCAGTCCACCGGGCAGATGGAGTTATGGGGTCTGAACTCTGAATCATATCCCGTAGATGGAAGCTTGCAAGTGGGTTAGCCGACAAGGGTGTTCCTGCTATGGAGATTACAGCTCTAGTTTGCCTGGCCACCAGTGACTTTCATGCAGCCCCAGTGATTTGGGCACGAACTGTAAAGCAGTGTACAAAGCTTCCAGAAGTTTCTTGAAGGAGATGGGGTTACACCTTCTGATGAAGCTGACATGCCACCCAATCTCTGAGCTCTGTGTGTACAGTGCTCTCAGAGCTCTGTGATGTACTTTCTGTTGGTTACCGGCATGGGATGGTATATCACATCGGTGAGCATCAAGTGGAGATTCCACCAGGGGGAGAGAGAGTCCTTAGAGTGGCCTCCCGTATTGCCTCTGAACTAATTGGTGATGGGAGTTATGTCCTCATGGAAACCCCTGAAGAAATGATTACTAAGAAGGGCTGAATGATTATTCCTGAAAGAAAGGATTGGAGGACCCAAGTGGCATTTCTACGGTAGTGACTGTCAAAAATTGCTCTCCCCACCCAGTCATAATCGGTCATCATCAAGATGTAGCCCATGTATATCCTGTGCTTGGTGTTAACTCCTATGCTGAAGTGTGTCAGGTTGAAGTTAAAGAAAATTCGTCTACTCTCAAGTTTGATTTGAGCGATCCAAATCTACCAGAAACCTGGAACCAGAAATTGACAAAGCAGCTATCAAGCATACCTGAAGTGTTCTCTACAGATGACATGGATGTCGGTTGCGCCAAGAATGCTCAACACACCTTCCGTCTAACTGATGCTACCCAGTTTCGAGATCGGCCCTGACGGATAGCCCCAAAAGACGTTGATGAATTGAGACAGACCCTACACCAGATGAAAGATCAAGGGATTATTGTGGACAGCAAGAGCCCCTATGCTTCACCCATTGTGGTGGTGAGGAAAAAGTGTGGATCGATTCGTCTATGTGTAGACTATGAATAGGAGAACCATACCTGATCAGTATATCTTGTCCAGGATTGAAGAGGCTCTGGAGGCTTTGAATGTAAACTGTTGGTTCACTGTATTAGATCTGCGATCTGGGTACTACCAAGTTCCCATGGCACCTGAAGATCAGGAGAAGACGGCATTTATATGTCTCTTGGGTTTCTTTCAGTTCACTCGCATGCCCCAAGGCATCAGAGGCGCCCCAGCAACATTCCAAAGATTGATGGAGCGAGTGTTGGGCGATCTAGTGCCCCGGAAATGTCTTGTGTATCTCGATGACATTATTGTGTTCGGGTCTACTTTAGAAGAATATAAAGAAAGTCTAATGAGAGTACTTAATCACCTATTAGACGAAGGGCTGAAGCTGTCAGCGGACAAGTGCAAGTTCTTCCGGTCATCAGTCACCGACCCAGCCAAAGTTGAAGCAGTGGTGAACTGGCCCCAACCTCAGAATATCACAGAGCTACGTTCTTTCCTTGGCTTTTGTGGATACTACCGCCGGTTTGTAGAAGGTTATACCAGAATAGCCAAACCTCTCCATGACCTGCTGAAGAGTGATGTAAGTGATTCAGAGAAGCAAAAGAAGACTTCCAAAGCCCCTTTTGGGGACCGTTGGACTCCTGCATGTCAAGAGGTTTTCACTCAGTTGAAGAAGGTGACAGACGCACCCGTGCTAGCTTACGCTGATGCACAGAAGCCATATGTGCTCCATGTGGATGCAAGCTTTGAAGGACTGGGTGGAGTGTTACACCAGGAATATCAATCAGGCCTTCGACCTGTTGCTTTCATCCGCCGAAGCCTCACCCTGAGCGAACGCAACTATCCAGTTCATAAGTTGGAGTTTCTAGCACTCAAATGGGCTGCTGATAAGCTGCATGATTACCTGTATAGGGTTCCCTTTGAAGTAAGAACAGACAACAACCCCTTGACCTATGTTCTAACTACAGCTAAGCTAGATGTCACAGGACATCGCTGGTTGGCAGCTTTATCCAATTATCAGTTCACCCTGAAGTATAAACCAGGCCCAAAGAACATTGGAGCAGATGTCCTGTCTAGGTGGCCAGGATTGACTCCTGCTACTGAAGAGACTGAATGGGAAGAAGTCCCTGGTCCTGGTGTTAGTGCCCTATGTGCCATGACTGCAGTAACTGAAGATCAAGTGGCTTTCTCTGAGATGCGACTTATTGATTCCATGGGAGGTAGACCAGAGGCTGTGCCAGACAAGTTCGCCTATCATGCTGCACTGGGGTCATTTGAGAACTGTTCCATACCCCCAAAGCAGATTATCAGAAGTCAGAAGGCTGATCGGGTAATTGGACCTCTATACCAAGCAGTATGTGCCAAAGACCCTACACTGTTGAAAAAGTATTTACCCAATGAGTGTGGTCAGTTCTTAAGAGATTGGGAGAAGTTTGAGATAGACAAAGGCCTACTCTATCGTGTGGTTTTGTATTATGATCATCCTGGAAGGCGTCAACTGGTTCTCCCCTATTGTTTCCAGAGAATGGTCTTCAGAACTCTACATGATTATCATGGTCACCTGGGACCTGAGAAAACATATGGCCTGGTGCAAGATCGATTCTATTGGCCCAAGATGAGAGATACTGTGACCAGTTTATGCAGGCGATGTCTCAGATGTCTACAGAGGAAAGTTTTGCCAGTTTGAGCGGCCCCAATGGAACACTTACAGAGTTCGGGTCCCATGGTCTGTATGGACTTTCTCTGCATTGACAATGACTCATGAAGCATTGGGAATGTATTAGTAGTGACCAACCACTTTACTCACTACGCTCAAGCTTTCCTTACTAAGGATCAAAGAGCAGTTACCGTCGCGCGAGTGCTTTGGGAGAAGTATTTCATCCTTTATGATCTACCTCACAGACTGCATTCAGACCAAGGCAGAGACTTTGAGAGCAAGTTAATCAATCACTTCAGCTATTGAACATTCGGAAAAGTCGGGCTACACCTTATCAACCAGAGGGTGATGCTCTTCCTGAGATATTCAACCGGACCTTGCTTAATATGCTGGGTACTCTGGAAGTCCAAGACAAGCAGTCCTGGAGTTGCACGGTTGAAGCTTTGGTACATGCCTACAATAGCACTAGTAGTACAGGATTTTCACCCTACTTTCTGATGTTTGGAAGAGAGCCTAGATTGCCCATTGATATCCTCCTAGGAGTTTCAACTGATGGAGTTAGTCATCAGAACTATTATCAATATGTGGCTCGTCTGAAAGATTCCCTCGAATCAGCGTATCGCCTTGCTGAAGAAAATAAAGGAAAAGTAAATGCTGGAAATAAGAGGCGTTTTGATCTCCGTGCGAGATATAGAGACTTGAAACCAGGGGACCAAGTCCTGCTGCGAAACCTAGGAGCATCTGGAAAACATAAACTGGCTGACAGCTGGAGAAAATAGACTTTTACTGTAGTGAACAAGCTGCCTGGGATCCCAGTATACAAAATAAAGGGACCAGAAGGTAGAATAAAGGCCTGGCATCGAAACCACTTTCTGCCTATCCCTCATTAGAAAATGACAATGGCTCAGAAGATTTTGCAGTGAGTGAACCGCCTCAGCCTCAGGCAGATTCCAGTTCTGATCTGCCAGATACTAATGAGAGTGATTGGACTGCAGTTCCTGAAGTCACTAGCCCAACTGCTCCTGCCCCTTCAAGAGAGTTGTTTAGTCCTAGCTCCCCAGAGTTTGTGCCTCAGTCAGTGATTACACCCAAGCAGGAGCCTAATCCTGCTACAGAACCAGCACCATCCCTGCCCATGACTCACAGTCCTAGTTCAGGGCCTGAAAACACCGGATTACCTCAGAGGGCAGTACGGAGAGGGGAAAGAGTTAGACATGCTCCACCCATTTTTACCTATGATAATTTGAGAGATCCCAGGTTTATCAGTCAGCCACAGCTCTATCATGCTTGGGTAGGTGCAGTTTCCAATTTGGTTAATATGTTGCCTGTTTTTGCTACTCCATGTATAACTTCTGACTTGTTTCTTGCAGCAATCCATTGTAATGGAGAGAGGACGACGTTGTTTCTTGCTAATTAATGTTGACTTTAATCATAGTTTCTCTTAGACGGGACGTAAAGATTTCACCAGGGGGAGTATGTAGGGAAGTGCTGATTTACCACAAAGTTGCTCTGAACATTGCATGTCTTCTGGAAATCATAGAGCACTCCCTCCTTAACCAGTGATAGCATACTTCCTGCCCCTGCTAGCTTGGACTTGCAGCCCTGTGCTGGAGGTACAAGAGACTATAAGTAGAGGACAGACTTCCTGCAAGCAGACAGACCTGAGCACGCGGCTTGCTGTTAGAAGCTGTGCTGCTGCCTCCTGTATCCAGGGCCGCACGGTGGAGCCTGGGTCATTCCACTGAATGCCAGACTGTTCACTTGCCAGTTCAGCTGATTGTGCCAAGTGGAGATTATCTGTAGCTGCTCTGGAACTTCCTCCTGACTCCCAGCTTGCTGACCTGCATGTACAGTGTATCCCGTGGAGAAGCTTCACCTGTGTGATCGAGTTATACACGTCAAGAGTGGATCACCTATCAAGATCAGGGGCCCTTGCAGCTTTCATCCTGCGCAGACTCTCTCTCTCTTGGAGGTATTTGGGCTATAGAGTAACTATATACCCGGGTATATGTGCACGGACTGATTAAAGCTAGGCCTTTCATTATTGCATTATCTATATATTACACTCTGCATGCTTTATTTCTCTTGTACCTTTAACGTTTGCTATATAAAGTTTAAAGTATTATTTTATTCAACTGTGCCAGTGATTGCTTTAAGAGATTGCTGGGAGCAGTAGTCCCTCTGCTTTCATTGTATGGTTTTGTTTAGACTTCATCTATTTCCCAGAAAGGTTCCCCGACAGTTACAAGGGCCCTATTCTGGGTGAAGGCACTGCCACACAGAACATTTATCCCACTCTTCCACTAAGCAAAGGTTCAGCCTCATTTTGTTACCAACAGGTCAGCGCCATAGACTGTCTTGAGTGGGGCGTTTAGCATCACCCCCCCAAAACAGCCCTACACACTGTAGGACATTCAGTTTAGACATTAGCTCTGGCTCTGGTTTCATAACAAAAACATTACCAGTTATAATGTGGAAGGATACGTGGGATACACTATATATCTTGGGTAGGGACATGTAATTGTTTTATAGTAAGGCTGGATAAGATATGGTTTAATATTAAAAAGACTTGGGACATCTATACTATACTGTAGAACACTAAGTGGGATATAATGTACATATACAAACCAGTTACTATGGTGCAGGGTAAGTGGGACATACATTACAGTTTCATGAAAAAGCTTTGGCATGGCTGGTCAAAATTACTGTTACTGGGGACAGAAGTTGTGTATGAAATGATCTCCAAAAGGCATAAAGTTAAAGGTGACACATTCTCTTTGTAGTTTAAAAATACATGTGTTATTTTCATATTTTACATTTTAAAATTAGAAAAGAAGGAAAATGGGCTGAAACTAAACTTTGGCCACCCTGCATGGTTAATAGCTAGTAACACCTCCTTCAGCAAGTATCACATTTGGTAAATGCTTTTGGTAGCCAGCCAAGAGTATTTCAATTCTTGTTTGAGGGATATTCCTTGCCCATATTCCTTGCAAAAGGCTTACAATTCTCTGAGATTCCTGGCCCATCTTGAATGCTCTACATATTTAAGCTTTATCTGTTGATTTTCAATGATGTTCAGATCATGGAGCTGTGACGGCCATGGTAAAACCTCCAGCATGCCCCTTTTGAGGTAATCTGTTGTGGATTCTGAGCTGTGTTTAGGATCATTATCCATTTGTAGAAGCCATCTTCTTTTCAAATTCAGCATTTTCACAGTTGGTGTCATGCTTACTTGCTTGAATTTTGTTGAATCAATTCTTCCCTCTACCCATGAAATGTTCCATGTGCCATTGGCTGTAACACAATCCCAAAGCATAACGGATCCAGCACCATGTATAATGGCAGGAGAGGTGTCTTTAGTCTAGATAGAAGCTTGAGAGCAGAAGGAGGTCATGTGTGTATATTCTCTTTATCTTAGGCACTGACATGCCTAGCCACCACACATACAATGCAAATGTGTAGAGTCTCCAGAGCCAGGGTCAGATCAGTGGATAATTTCTGATAAAAATAAAAATTGCCAATGAGCGAGGGGTGTCCGTTAACATACATCAGAGTGTGCAGTAGATAGTAAGCGAATGTACACTTACCTGAGCTGGCAATCAGGGTCAGCGTTTTTTAATCTCACAGCAGCCAGCTGCCAGAGTCTTCAATGATGGGAATGGCCATATTATTGGAGCCCCTGCTGTCGAAATTCTGTGAGATACGCCGGCTTAGATAAGTGTACAGTCACTTCGTATATGCTGCACACTACATTAAAGGGCTCCCCTCACTCGCTGCCGCCACCCGCCTGCAGATTAATAGCCCTGGTCCAATTCTGCCTTGGACACATTGACAGGTGGGCTTTATTCCATTCTTTGAAATATTTAAAGTTCTCAATCATCTCTCCTCTTTCATCCAGAATATACAAATAAGGTTCTTAGCTCTAGCTTCCAAAGCTCTGTACAGCAGCATCACAACATGCCAAGTCCATGTGTAAGCAGGAATGCTTGTCGGCGTGTTGTACGAGGGTGCGCCATTGCATTGACCAGGGCTTTCATTTCCTTCCTGTATAAGATGGCTGCCGGGACACTTCCTGTTTTATCAGCTGACTGGGACCTTCACCTGCTTCCTGTATAAAATGGCTGCTGGGAAAATTCCTCTTTGCTGTGTTATCAGCTTCCTTGTTCATGAGACCTGTGTTTCCAGTGCTACCTTGTGATCTGCCTATGTATTTTGACCAGGCTTGAACTCTGACTAGGCTTCTGATCTGCCTGCACCCACCTTGGTTTCCATTTGCTCCGACACCTCACTCGTGACCCTGACCTCGGCTTGAACCTTGACTTCTTCGATTTTGACTCCAACTGGCTTTTCTGATTGCGGCTTCTCCTGAACCTAAGGTACCCCACTGTTGTGACTTCCTTTCTCTTGGAGAACAACCCTGGTTGTTTCTGCAGCACAGTCTGACCCACCTTGCGGCAGGCAATAGTGAAAACCAGGCCTGCCAGTAGACTACGGTCCCTGAGAGCAGGCTGTCTGAGTACCTCACACTAGGAGCTCCACCTGCTAGGCTGTACCCCGCTGCTCGCTATAGGCAACCCTGACACAACCTTCCTCTTCCTACTGGTGATGGCTCAAGCTGTGCAATGCAGCCATGCATTCTGCTTGCTTTCCCCACTGCCTGGCTAAACTGTCCACTCATCTTATAGCTTTCAGTAATCAGTATCCTTAAATTTACAAGTACTGCCCATATGAAACTCAGGGAAGTTATTTCCTTTTACCCAGGTGAATGATTTACTTTGAACTCTAGTGTCCTCGGTTTTGTTCATGTGAATGGTCAAAACTGTAAGAACTGTGATCAATTATATATCTCCAAACATACCTTTGTTCATTGTGGAAAATAAATATGTCAATCCCAGTCCACAGGACTTGTATCTATAATGTACCGGTTTGTTAAGATGTTCTTTTGCAACTTTTGTGTTGAGGGTGCAGGCAAGGATTTCTTCTGCTAACTCTTGCATGTAGGCCATATTTGTACAGGTTTTGCTGACCAGTTAAACAATGTACCACAATGTACTTCAAAATCTGCCTGAAGGTCTGTAATCAAGAAGGGGGTTTTAATTTGCCTTTCTAGCAATCCAATGACTGACTGTCTATGACATCTTCCAGACCTTACTTTAACCTCCACTGTTAACTGCTGTTTCTTAATTACATTTCAAACTGAGGAAGAGGCAACCTCATAATTTTGCTCTCTTCTTTTTTCCTGCTTTGTGGCCTTGCCTAATAATGACTGTGAACAAGCCTTCACTCTGACGCTAAACTAAAGTTTTCTGAGCTCATAAATCGCCTAGGTTTCCCATATTTTTGCAAGGTCCTCTTTTCTTTTTCGCACTCTACAATTGCACCAAACCAAAAAATACATTACTAAAAGTGTGGAAAAGTCTTAAACCAGACCAACATCCTTACAAGAGACAGTGCTCATATGCATCGCTCCCCGGGGCAATCCAGGTGGCTGCACATAAAAATTCATTTACATTTTTTAACTCCTGCTGTGGTCAATCCCCCCCTCCCATAGCATCCTATGGACAGGGCAGTAGCCTACAAAAAGGAAGTGCTGCTGGGTTTCCTGCCACTATGCAGCTAAATAAAACGGGCACTTACCGTTTGTCCCGTGCAGCTGATTGGTGCTAGTCTGGGGATCAGTAACTCACCTGATTTCTGGATCCGAGCCTGTCCTGCATCCTGTCTTCCTGCATCGCCCCGGACCTGAACTCCATTCCATTCACAAGCCATCAAACACAGGGCCGTGGCTGTCCATACTCCCTCTATTGCATGAATGGAAAGGGCATGTAAGTGCTCTTTGATCTTAATTCCCACCCCACCATCAAAAGGTAAGTACCCTTTGTTTTTGTATTTAGTTGCTGAATCACTTTAAATCCAGGCAGCAGCGCAGCTGGGATGCTGGGAAAGGAAGCCTCCTGGTCGTGGCCATCTTGGAGAAGGAAATTGGTGAGGCTGTGTTTCAGTTTTGGGTGGAATGCAGGAGCAAGTGCTAACAATGATTTAGTATCCGGCAGACAGATGGGGCAAGTGGGTTTTGGAGATTTTTTTTCCACCATGAAAGGCTGTTGGTTTGGTTTAAACATTATGACTTTTGGAGACCTTTCATCTTTAACTTGTTTAACTGTTCATGCATTGATAAGTAAGCCATGTGGCCTGTTATATTGTTATATTAGGTTAGGCCAAATAGGATATAATATACATGTTTGAAAGGGACACACTTAAAGAGGAACAAAATCCAGGGAGGCGGCTGGCCTTCCACAGGAGCATCCGAGTTCGGGATGCCCCTCTGTGTCTGAAGCATCCCTAGGTATGATAATGGGGTTTTACCCATACAAAGCTGAAAATACAAAAACTCACCTGATTACTGGTGCCCTCAACGATATCATCATCCACGAGCCACATCTCCCCATTTTCAGGCTGTGAATGTACTTCCTCCCCCAGCCATTCAGATAGACTGGAGGCGGGCGCGTGTATGCTGATGGGGGTGAGGCTGCTGCGCTCCGGATTGGCAAAGCCCTGCATGCAAACAGAGCTGCTGAGCATTACATATGTACAGCAAAAGGCTCTGATTAGACGAGAATCCTTGCATTCGCTTTAGGACCAGGCAAAGGTGAGTTTGTACGGGCGTTCTGGGGGGTTGCACACAGCGGGGCAATCCAATTTAGGATGTCCCTGGGGCACGGAACAAGTCAAAATCTTGGGTTTTGTTCCTCTTTAAACAATTATTATAGGGCAGGGAGGATGGGCCATGACTACAGCTTTATAAAGAGGCCAGTAACCAGAAGGGTAAATGGGACATAATTACAACTTAGTATAGTTTGCGTAGTCAATTAGTCAAAGGTTACTGAAGACAAGAGTATAGGTTGCAAATTACAGGGACAAGGTGCCTAGATATAGCAGAGCAGATTTGATAAACAAAAGGTAAATAGTCCGCAGGTTGAACAGGGCCAACACCCGTTTTTTTCTTTAACGGGTGTTGGTCCTTTAGACTCCGAATAAGAACAAGTGGGGGGGGGGGGGGCATCCAGAATGCTGGAACCCCCCAAACATAACATAGAACGCCTCATAACCATACCTTCACCTCGAACCAGCCCTGGGAAAAGTGTTGCGTGATTGGCCGCCGGACGGTCACATGGGCCATTGTTGCATCCACGGCACCAGTCACTAGAATGCCCCGCTCCTGTGTGCGCTGGCAGCCAATTGCGGGACTTCCTTCCCAAAGTGAAGGTAAGGATATTGGGCATTCTGGGGGGGGGTTATGGTCAAGGGGGCTCCAGCATTCTGGATGCCCCCCCACCCGAGCTGGTTCTTATTCTCTGTCTGAGGGAACAACACCCATCAACGGAAAAACGGGTGTTGGTCCGGTTTAAACATAGACTGTAATGTGCGTTGGCGTATGAAGAACATGTGATCAGTCACTATTCAGCACAGGTAATATTTAGCAGGATATAAAAAGTGTGACAACTACTTCCCAAAAAAGGTATGGGAGCCATTTGATGGGTTATGGTACAACAAATATAGGTACAGCATGATAGAAAGACAGAGGACCAGGTTTGTGCAGAAAGGTAATGAATAAACGTGACATTATGGATTTGAAGTACAAACAACTTGTTATGGTGCAGCAGATAATAGGTCAGGATGTACAACTTGGTATGTAAGACATATGACATTTGCACAGTGCAGTATGGAAAAACCTATGACCAGTTCCTGTACATCAGGATATGGGAGACATGTGACTGTCTTTTGTGTAGAACAAGAGTAGAAAACATGTACAGTGCGATAAGCTGGAACCACTTGATGAGGAAAAAGAATGAGCAGGTTAGAGGAGACACAAGCAATTATTATTGGCAGGTTATGTTGGACAGAAAGTACAGCAGAGTATGCACAATGAGAAAACAGCATGAGAACATGATGTACAGTCCATTTCATGGGACATGCGATAATGTAATATAGCAAAGGGTAGCAAGTGCAAGGGTTTGGCTTCAGAAATTTACCTTCATCTCGATGACAGTCTGCAGAGCTTTGGTCTTGGCCGATTCTGGTTGAAGTTGATTCCGTCTGTGCAGCTCCTGCGGAGGAACACGATAAAAATAAGCCTGCCGACTCATGCTTTCATTTTATTAATAGATCAAAAAATAAATTGCCACTTCTAAAGCTAGGCTGAGAGTCAGCTGGCTCTAACGTGCCGGAGAATCTAAAGGTACACGGTGATGAAGCAACAACTGTCTTGTGTTACAGCCAATGCATGAATTAATGCTGGAATCAATAATTAATGATCACCATTGCCAGGGAAGCAGGCTACATCTTCCTGCTATTAACAGCTTTCCCGCTGCCCTGCTGATGAAATGGCATGTATTCAAATAAAGAAAGAGCAACACGGAGCCAATGCTTAAAGGGGCACTCCAGTTAAATCCAGAAACATAGGTTGCCTTTTTGGGAAATGGCACCGTAATCGTCACAGCTATTTAAGCTACAGTGCATCTTGTGTATTCAGCCCTCACCCACTTTGTTACATTACAACTGTATTTAAATGTGTTTTTTTTTTTAATATGAACTGTGTGTGATGCATCTGCTCAAAATAGTCTAAGCTGGTGAAGTGAAATGTGAAAGCCACTAAAAAGTTATGGTGCAACCAATTACTTTCAGAAGCCACATGCCTATGTGCAATCTAAGTGTCACATGGTCTCTCTTTATATACACAGCTTTTCTGACCCCAGAGGCTGCAACAACATTGAGCAAGGGGCACCACTAACAAACAATACTATGAATATCAAGGAGCTCTCCAAACCAGTCAGGGACAAAGCTGTTGAAAAGTATAAGTCAGGGTTGGGTTATAAAAAATATCCAAATCTCTGAAGATCCCCCAAATCCATTATCATCTAATGGAAAGAACATGGTACCACATCAAACCTAACAAAAGAGGGCCACCAACCAAAACTCTCAGGCAAGCCAAGGAGGCATTAATCAGACCAAAGGTGAAAGAACCGCAGGGTTCCCAAGCAGAGATTGGTGTATCTGTTCATATGACTATAATAAGCCATATAATCCTTCAAGCTGGGATTTATGGAGTGGCAGGAATAGGAATGCTTGTTTTGAGTATGACAAAAGGTTTGGGGAGACTCTACAAATGTATGGAGGAAGGTGCTCTGGTCAGCTAAGACCAAAATTTAGCCTACAAAAAAAACACTGTCTGTCTGGCTCATTATTCCAAGATCAGCAGCAGCAGGGACTGAGGGAAGATGGATGGTGCTAAATACAGGGATATTCTTGAGCAAAACCTGTTTGGGTTTCTCGTAATCTGAGGTTTACCTTCCAACAACAGGACAATGTCCCAAAGCATACCGCTAAAGCAATAACCAATAACTGATAATACACTTGAGTGGTTTAACCCTTTAAGTGCCAAGCACGTAACACCTACGTGCTCGCATGTCCGTGCCTTAAGTGCCAAGCACTTCCCCCCCCCCCCCCCTGCTAGTTAAAAAAAAAAAAAAAAAACTCACCTGACCCCTCGTTGGATCCAGCCAGGTTTCCTCTTTAATTTGGTGCCATCCGATCCCCCGTGGGGGCTCGGATGGCCCTAGGAGAGCCCCCGGAATAGCGCCCCCCCCTTTGGCAGCAGCAGCTGCTAACTGTAAAAAAAATTAAAAAATTTAAAATGACATTTACTTACCTGTGGTCATCCTGCCTCCCGGCGGGTCTCGTCTTCACTGGGGGGGCCTCGCCCCCCCCCCCAGGCTCTTCCGTGGCGAGGAGAGGGCAGAAATCGCCCTCCCCCCCCACTGCTAGCGGGCTTGCGACTGCTAGCCCCCTGGGGGCGGGTGACATCATTGTGATGTCACCAGCAGCAGACTTCTTAAGACCAGCACCTGAGACTAAGAATCAGTCTGCTCGGGTGCTTGGAGGAGAGAGGTGGGGAGGGGGGAGAGGGCTGTGATCGCACCCCCTCCCCAGGCTCTCTCCTCCAAACACCCGAGCAGACTGTCAGCTGTCATTGGAGATCGCCGAGGAATAGAGGGTCTGAGGTGAGTAAAGTGTCAGTGTGTTTATTTTTACATTTAACCCCTTGTGAACTGGTAGGGGTCCATGAGACCCCTTATACCAGTTCACAAGGCTGGGGGCAGCAAATCACCTGCGGCTAGCAGGTGACTTGCCATTAACCCCCGGTACCCCTATTACCTGCCTCCCCAAAGCCCAGGGGGGGGGGCAGAAGAGCCCGGGCCCACATAGGCTATGTGGGCCCCCATAGTTGGTCCCGGGCTGGTAATGCTGGGTAAGGGGTACCCCATTTCATTTTTGGGGGGGATTTTTAAGGGTTTTAACCCTTAAAATTCAAAAAAAAAATGGGGTCCCCCCCCGTTATGTTCTGTCGCCCAGCAACTATAAAAGGCTTCCAGCTGCAGCAGGAGAGCAGAAGCCAAATTGATCACCGTGGGGCACAGGGATGGATGGGAGGTGAGTATTAAAAAAATAAATAAATCAAATATTTTTTCTGCTCGTTTCTGTGTTTTTTTTTTTTTTACACTTAACCTCTTGTGAACTGGTAAGGGATCCATGAGATCCCTATACCAGTTCACAAGGCTGGGGGCTGGCAAGTCACCTGCAGCTAGCGGGTGACTTGCCGTTAACCCCCGGCACCCCAATTACCTGCCTCCTCAAAGCCCGGGGGGGCAGAAGAGCCCGGGCCATGGCTATGTGGGCTTGTAGCCTGCAGGGTGGGGGGCCACCAAAGCTGCCCCCTTGCACCCTGTTTTACAAGCCCCCATAGCTGGTCCAGGGCTGTTTTTTTAATTAACCCTTTATGTTTATAGTGTGGATAGTAGTAGTATTTTATTTGTAAATGTTATAAAGTGCTATTTTCAGTTTAGGGGGTCTCCTGGGCAAGAATGGGGGGGCTACCAATACATATGTGGTACCGTTGTAATCGGAAGAAATTGGGCTTTCACATGCAATATGGTTTTCTCTAATAAAGTAAATGTTTTATGTAAAATAAAGGAGACAATTGTCAAAAAAATATTTATTTATTAATTTATTTGTTTTTTTAGACAAAAATATTAAAAAAAAAAACAGTAGAAAAATTACAAACAAGATATTTCATGTTAAAGCCTAAACTCTGCTGCAAAATATATATCTATAATTTTCCTGGCAATTCCAGCAAAAATCACGGTTAAACATGGCGCAGAATGGGGAAAAATTACCTGCCAACAGAGGGTGACAAAACTTCAAGTAGGCTGGCAATTAAAAGAGTTAATAGTACCTATGCATGTTGGGTATTGTTCTGCTCGGGGGACCTTGCTCTTTCAGATTTAGCTTGTTTTTTCTTGTTTGCATATTTATATTTTAGGAAAACATGTTATTTATTCAGTTTTATTATTCATTTTTTAGGGAAACCCTGTGCAACCTAAGAATTCTTCGAGGGATTAGTTCCATAAAGGTGAGCCTACTACAACAAGAATGGGTACTCTTAGAAAGCTTAACATGTGTACTTTCAGGGAATATATGGTTTATCGGGGATATTCCAAATGTAAAGGGTTGTTTTGGTTGAAAAATTGCAAGGTGCGCACTTTGTCTGCAGAGCTGAAATATTCAAGTAAAATTACTGTTACGCGCACGCTTTACTTTGTGGTGTTTGCCAACTCTTCCCTTGACAGTACCTATGCATGTTGGGTATCGTTCTGTTCGGGGCATGTTGCTTTTTGAGATTTTACTTGTTATTTCTTGTTTGCATATAGTTTTTTTTTTTTTTTTTTAGGAAAATGTGGCTTGATTCTTCCGTTTTATTCTTTTTTAGGGAAACTTTGTGCAACCAAAGAATACATTGAGGGATTACTTCCAGAAAACTAAGCCCACATAAACAAGCTTGGTATGCCTAGACAGCTTGAGGCGTGTACTTCCAGAGAATATATAGTTTGTGGGGGGGATTTCCAAATGTAAAGGGTTGTTTTTCTGGAAAAACTGCAAGGTGCGCATAGCGCAGTTGTATTTTGTCTGAAAATCTCCTAAAGCTCTGTTTCAGTTTGGGGAAGTCTCCTGGGCAGGAAAGGGTGTCTACCTATACATATGTGGTACCGCTGTGACCGGGAGAAATTGGGGCTACGCACGCAATAACATTTTATTGACAAACTTACATTTTTTATAAAAAAAAAAAAAAACACTACAAATTGCAAAAAATAGATTTTTTTTATTTTTTTTGCACATATTTCACCAAAAAGTATTGAGAAGACACTAAAAAAAGGCCAAACAAGACATTTCATGTTGAAGCCCAGACTCTGTTGAAAAAAACAATATATAATTTTCCTGGGAAATCCTTGGAAATCCTTTCAAAAATCACAGTTGAACATGTGTAGCGCAAAATAGTGAAACATGGTCTGGCAACAGAGGGTGACAAAAGCTGCAGGTAGGCTGGCAGCGAAAGGGTTAAGGGAAAACATTTAAATGTATTGGAATGGCTTATTTAAAGCCCAGACCTTAATCCAATTGAGAATTGTTGGCAGACTTGATGCTTGCTGTTCACCATCAGAAACCATCTAATTTGAAGAAGCTGGAGAAGTTTTGCTTTGGGAAATGGGCAAAAAAATACTGAAGAAAAATTTGGAAAGCTCTTACAGACTTATCTAAAACAAATCACAGCTGTTATTGCCAGAAAAGGTGGCTTTACAAGGTACTGACTTATACAGTGTGAAACCCCCCAGAACGTCCAGAAGAACTCATCTATTTCTGGTCCAACAGTGCAAGCGCAGGCTCTCGTCCAGTCAGAGCTTTTTGAAACAGAAGGGGAGGGGACGGCACCAACCAATAAATCCTAAATATGGTGCCCAGCTCTGGTAAGTCCCTATTTGAAGCAATAAAATACAAGAAAAGGGGGTGCCTAAACCCCTAACAAGGGACCGTACCAGAGACTTACAATGGCACTCAATCAATTGAAATACATATAAAGTTTATTAAGGTTTCAAGATTACATAACAAGACACATTAAAATATCCTTAAAAAACACATAACAATTACACAATCTGCCATGGGGGGATATGATGTTACCAAGTGGGACCAATAAATGTAAAAAAGGAAATATATAATCTTAATTACTCAATAAAGTGTCAGGTGCTTCCAAAGTGCATCAAGTCACAAGGATAAACTCGGGTAAGTGCAAAAAGAATGCAAGCAATGAGGTAAGTGCAAATCACAAAAAAATCCAATAAATATATAAAAATGTATATCTCATCTTACATGTCCATAAAGTGCATCAAATAGGTCACCACTGAGCCCCCCGAACACCGCAATGCATTACGTGATTCCCAGTCACTTCCTAAGGCAGAGTACGCAGTGTGAGTACCCCCCGGTGGACAACGAGCACGGATAAACATACAACATTTACAACACTACAAAGACGCATTATTCTATATATGTTAGTACCTATCCAAAGAGCTAATAAATAATACAAATGCATAGGGATTAGTATATACATGGCATCATGAGCCTATATCAAAACAGTACGTATAGAGCCCAGCTAGTGTCCTGTGGGGCGAGACCCCAGGTCACCCATATGGAGTAAAATTAATGACTATCCCCCAAAAAGTACCTATTATCAATTACTGGTGAATACAATATAAATTGATAGTAGTAATGTCTGTCTCACTATAATAATAATAATAATAATAATAATAATAATAATAGAGTAATTTTAACCAGATCACCATTTGATATGGTTATAATATTCAGGCCAGCCCTTAGAAGGGGAGCGCGTAGGACAAAAATGGACCACCTAGGAATGAGCAATAAAGCAATAGTAGAAACCCACAACAAAAAATAATAAAATATATCAACTTTTTAACAAAATTAACAACAATGGGTGGCGTCAGTCAGAGCCTTTTGCCGTGACTATGTCATTTGGCAAATGGCTCTGATAGACTTTAATAGGGAGCACAAGCGGTCGCATCCCCTGCATCGTCAGGCTGTGGGCGTGCTCCTGACCCAGCCTTTCTGATAGGCTGGGGCAGGAGCGAACACGTCACTGGGTGTGCCGCTGCTTGCACTCCCAATTGAAGTCTATCAGTTGATGATAGACTTGACATAGTCACGTCAAACGGCTCTGATTAGATGAGAGCCTGTGCATGTGGACCAGGAATAGGTGAGTGGGATGCCCCCAGGGCAATAAACAAAGCCTGGGGGCATCCCATTCACCTATTCCTGGTCCAACTGCACAATGACATAGTCACGGCAAACAGCTCGGACTGAACCAGAGCCTGTATAAGTTATATGATAGCTAACCTGTTTTCAAAGATCCCCCCAACATAGAGCCAATGCCTCCTAGCCTTTTGCACATGAGGGCCACATGTCTAAAACGTGCTATACCCAAGCATGGTCTCAGTGATTTACCCCACTGGTGAAGGGGCAACAAATGCTAGAAAACTCGTTCAACTCTATGGTGATGTCACCGGCTGTAAATTATTCTGTGCTGAGCTCAGAACATTGACCACCACTGTTTTGGTTATATTGGCCCTCATTTCTCAGACACTCAATGACATACATGGCTAGTTCTCTTCTGAGAGGATTTGAAAGTAACACTAAAGTTGTGGACATAATCAGAAAGGAAATTCAGTCTGCCATACCTCCAGCGTTTACTTCATCCCTGGAAAAAAGAACACCTTGTAGGTTAACTTAAAAAGCCAACACATGTAGCGGGAGATTATGGGCTGTTTAAGTGGAGTGGTCTCCAGAGAAGTGCCAAAGTACAACGGTGCTACCCAATACTTTCCTGTATGCATTATTGGTTCCATCTGCTACAGACTAACTCCAAATCCTCTACCTTGTGCCTAAGCTTGTGCTGTGGCTCATACTTCAGAGCTCTCTTGAGATTGGATTTCAGTTCTCTCAGCACATCGATGATGTGAGGAATTTTTGATTGTCCGAACTCATACACTGATCTCTTGTTTAAGCAGCCAAACTAACCTAAACAACTTCTATGAGTCCACTTAGTCTTTAAAAATGTCACTTTAATCAGTGAGATTGGTTAGTAGTCATTATGGGGAAATCCCTAGCAAAATAACCCGCTTGCATGGAAGAAACGCTTCAGATCAACTTGACAGTTCTCCAGCTTTGGAGGGCTGGAAGTAAGCCACTTCAGTGTCGTCATTATTCCTCCATTTTTATAAATACATTTTGTGTCAGTAATATAAAAATCCTTAAAACAGACAGAATTTGTCTCTTGATAACGGCCAGTTCCTAATATAAAAAGAAATAATTTAATAATCCAATACTAACACAATAGTCAGGGCTGGTACCAATGCGGGGTACCTGGGTTCAATGGAACTAGCGTGTGTTTACAAATTACAGTAGATGGTGAATTAAGCAGACGCTGTTGATGCCCCGGAGGAAGGCCAGCAGCCAACCCTGGAAACTTTTAAATTCCAGGGCCGTGCCACTAGGGTTTTGTGAAGAAAATTTCCTAGATGGGTGAGGGAGCCAAAAGAATGTAGGTACACATGGTCTACAAAATTACAAACATCTAATGGCAAAAAGAAATAATCAAAAGAGCCCTCAGATAGATCTAGAGATAGATATTTAAGACAGTAATTTTAGAGCAGCCCAAAACCCAGCAATGTCGCTGAGCTGCAGCTTCGGAGGGCAGGCTGGACAAAGGAGCAAACATATTCGCTGGAGGAAAACCGGGGATATTGTCCGCTTGCTGTTTGATATGGACAAACAGAGCTCTATGCAGTGCATTAATATGTGAGGTGAGTATACCGGCAATCCCAGGGGGTTTCACACAATGGGGCATGTGATGTGACACAAGGGGCATACTGAGACTCAGTCGCCCAGGGGCCCACAAAACCATGGAGCTGCCCTGACAATAGTAATGTTAAAATAGTATATTATTCATTGTAAATGTATTTTCAGTAGATTTCTGTTCTATTGGCTAAGACCAAGTCTCAACACAAAGCTTGGACTTGGGCTCTAAAATGCCATAAAGTGCAGCGCCTTTAAGTGTTTACCCACCTTGGAAAAATACATGTTATAGCGGAATATTTAACTTCTAGCTGAGAAAAGGGATTTTTACTACATGAGCAGACCATTGTGGCATATTCACCCTCAGGAACTAGCCGATACAATACATACCCCATTTAAAAAATGGGGATGGGTGATTTCCTTAAAAAGGACCAAAACCCACAGTCCGACAGCCCTGGAATATAAATGGATTCCTTCCTCCTGGGGCATCCAGAATGCTCGAGCAGCGGCCGCATCCCCGCTATCCCTTTAACAGGGTGCGTGCCCACAGCAGCCATTTGTGAATAGCTGACGCAGGCATGCTCCCTGTTAGAGGATAGCAGCACGCTCGGATCAGCTCACGTAGGAGCTGATTGGATGAGAAGGCTGCGTAGGCACCGTAGGACTGGGGAAGGGTAAGTCAGATCGGATGACCTGGCGGGTTTCACACAGCGGGGCATCCTTGATCGGGGTGCCCAGGGGACAAGGACCAAAACCCAGGATAGTCAAAATCCTGGATTTTGGTCCACTTTAAAAACACAAATACCTATAGCTATAATGACAAAGTAAAATGTTAAATCTGGGGTACATCTGACCACTCTCAAGGGACCAGAAATAATTTAGTTTATTTATTAAACTGGACAAAACTTGTTATTGTTTTTTCTTGGACAATCTTCCTCTCCATCCAAAGGAACTAAGAAAAGTTAGAAAACAAGTCAATACCTTTTATAAAGTAGTTAAGCCCTGTATTTGATATGTAGTATGAACAAAAATGAAGCAAAAATGTGTTTCTGTGAATACCAGTGACTTAAACATTCAGTGGGATACCTGTTTGCTGAGACCTGTTCTGTTCTGTCATTACAATACATGAATCCATTAATATTTTAGAATCTCCTCATTCCACAAGATGATATAACATTAGGTGAGGACTAATCCTGCTGCATATTTAATACAACTGATGTATGGTTCTAAGGAAATATTCTATTACAGATATAAGCAGGCTATTGTGTGTCATGACAGCCACAACACCAGTTTATACAGTCATTGACCTGCAGACAATAGACAGAATAGCTGACTGAGAGACTGAAACTTTAAAAATTGGATTTCAGAACTTGTTCACTTTTCCTGGAGTCCCATATGGACATGCTGTTTTTTTTTTACTATTCCCTTCACAAATTGTATCAATTTTAAATAATGTATCCATATGACTGGTTAAGAGGCTGCAAACATGGATGGATAATCATCCATAAGGCTGTCCAGGAAAATTGTAAGAGACCTCCCCTGGCTTCTTTCAGTGTGCTTCATACTCTCTCCCTGCTTCTTTCTCCTCCTTTATTCCTTTCGGTACTTTATTAGGTCAGCTGTTTGCTGGGGACATTGGCAAAGCAAGAAACCACTTTTAACACACTTGCTTTGTTTAGGCTGTCAGGTCTAGGGACCTGCCTTTAAGGGTAGCGTCCACTATAGATTTACCATGTTAATATCGTGACATCTGCTAGAAAGTACAATGCAAAGACTTGGCTTTAATATTTTACACAGCCATAATTATTCTACATGGGAATCAGCATATGGTGCTCACAACTCTATGGTGTGGGAGTGTTCTGTAGTGAGAGTAGCGAGCCAGCTTAGAAAGACAACCAGCCAGGCCACTACTAAGAGTATATGAATTAATGCTTCCTCCCCAAGGTCTTTCAATAGTAAGGTAAAGAAGGAAAAATGTTTTCCCATTTATTATCAGACTACAGTTTCATTAACTGTTGGTAAATTATGTGTAATGAGTGGTAGTCATAGCACAGTGCTTTGTAATTTTTATTAACTCTATGTATACTGTCAAAGAGGAAGATGCCTTGGTAATCATCACTCTGCACTCTGACACATTCACACAGAGGTCAGCAAAAATACCATTTTGTGATTACTCACCTGTAAAATGGGTATTATAAATAAGTATGTCTCACAACCTGCTTCGGAAGTATTCATTACACGTGGGTTATGGTCCAGTAGAGGGCGAACTTCTGCAGAGATGACTAGAAAAAGAAGCCCCTCCCAGGCCAAAAATACCTGGGACCTCCCACACATTCCCCAGTATAAGAAAGCAGTAAGGGGACCAGGAAGAGCCAATAAAATCTATGAGAAAAAAAAGTTTCACCATATAGAGGATCCAAGATACAACTCAAGGTGGGACGAAGCAGGGTGTGAGACATACTTATAATACCCATTTTACAGGTGGGTAATCACAAAATGGTATTATTCCAAGTATGTCTCACACCCTGCTTCGGAAGTATTCATTACACGTGGGACATCCAATAGCAGTGTCCAAAAAAGGGTGGGGATCCCAACAGGCAATAGTGCACAAATTAAACCACTGCAGCTTGCAGAACTTTGTGGACAAAAACAGGATCCGCTGAGGCCCGCACATCAACCTTATAAAACTTGGAAAAAGTATGAACAGAAGACCAAGTAGTAGCCTTACAAACTTGTTCAACAGAGGCCTGGTGCTGAAACGCCCAGAAAGCCCCAACAGCACGAGTAGAATGAGCAGTGATCTGGAAAGGGGGATCCCTGCCCTTGGCAGAGTAGGCCCTAATAACGGCCTGACAAATCCATTTACTAATGGTAGACTTGACGGGCGCCAAACCCTTCTTGGGCCCGGAGGGCACCACAAAAAAGGCGTCCCGTCTTCCGGAATGGTGAAGTAGCCACCAGATAGTACTTTACACATCTAACGACATCCAGAGAGTGCAAAGCCCTCTCCTTGTCATTGCTAGGTTTAGGACACAATGAAGGAAGCACAATGTCCTGATTGAGGTGAAAAGCAGAAACAACCTTTGGCAGGAAGTCTGGTTTAAAGCAGAAAACCACCTTGTCCTGATGTCTCTCAAAGTAGGGGGCCTGAATAGACAGAGCCGCCAACTCAGAAACACGTCGAACAGAGGTGATAGCCACCAAAAAGGCAACTTTTAAGGTGAAAATGGATAGAGCAGAATCCTTCACTGGTTCAAAAGGAGGACCCTGAAGGGCAGACAACACCAAATTTAAATCCCAAACAGGTAACATGGGTTTGCGAGGAGGGGGCACATGAGTGACCCCCTGAAAAAAGGTCTTAACCAAAGGATGAAGAGCGAAAGATCTCTGAAAGAAAACCGCCAGAGCGGACACATGCCCCTTAAGAGTGCTAAGCTGAAACCCCATGTCCAGACCATGCTGAAGAAACTCCAAAATCCGAGGAATGGAAAACACCCGACAAGGAAAGGCCCTAGCCTCACACCAACCAATGTAGGTCCGCCAGGTCCTATAATAGATATTAGAGGAAGATTTCTTCCTAGCCCTGACAAGAGTCTGGACAACAGCTTCAGACAAACCCTTTTCCTTTAAGATGAAGGTTTCAGCAGCCACGCCATCAAAGCCAGCGTTTGTAAATTGGGGTAACAAAGCTGACCTTGTGTGATCCGATCCGGAACCAGAGGCAGCCTGAATTGATCGACCACCAGCAGAGTGACGTCTGCGAACCACACCTGTCTTGGCCACCTTGGGGACACCAGGATTGCTGGCACACCCTCTTGAGCCAGCTTGCGTACCACCTTGCCCACCATGAGAAAGGGAGGAAACAGATACAGGAGACCGAGCTCCCACCAGGACAGAGACATGGCTTCCACTGCCAGAGCCAGAGGGTCCTGGGACAGAGACACAAATGCCAGAAGCTTGTGATTGTGACGAGAGGCAAACAGATCTACCTCCGGACTCCCCCACCTGCGACAGAGGGATAGAAACACCTTGTTGCTGAGGGACCATTCCCCCCGACAAGAGGTCCCTCTGCTCAGAGCGTCCGCTTCCAGGTTCTCCACCCCTGGAATGTAGACTGCAGAGATGCACGGAACATTGCTCTCAGCCCAAGCAAGAATCATAGACACCTCCCGGAGGGCACTCCGGCTGCGAGTCCCTCCATGGTGATTGATGTAAGCGACCGCTGTCCGATTGTCGGAGCGAACCTGAACAGGTAAGCCCTGAAGGTGATTGTTGAAGGGGATATGGGCCTTCTGAGGACCCCACAGCCCCTGGAACTGATGTTCCCTCCAGAAACCTCCCCAGCCTGACAGGCTGGCATCTGTGGTGACCGTCTCCCAACAGGGCGCAAGAAAGGACCTGCGCCCCAGGAGATTTCTCTGGTCCAT
The DNA here is from genome assembly GCA_027917425.1 of Gastrophryne carolinensis. Lineage (NCBI taxonomy): Eukaryota > Metazoa > Chordata > Amphibia > Anura > Microhylidae > Gastrophryne > Gastrophryne carolinensis. The sequence continues at coordinate 272,798,855 of CM051235.1, read as the reverse complement.
CCACCACTGGAAGGACCGCCGGACAAGAGGGGACAGAACACAAGTCTGATCCAGAGACAGAGGACATTTGTCCCAAACCGATAGCAGATGGAGCTGAAGGGGTCTCATGTGACACTGAGCAAACGGCACTGCCGCAAAGCAAGCCACCATCAAACCTACCAGCCTCATGCATTGCCTGATGGACGGACGAGGGCTGGACAGAAGAAAACGAATAAGAGCCTGAAGAACATCCACCTTCGGCTGGGGTAGGAACACCCTGGTCTGAATGGTATCCAGAGTCATGCCCAGGAACGAAGCCACCCTTGAAGGGGATAGAGAGGATTTGGGGTAATTGATTACCCACCCGAACCTCTCCAGCGTCGTCACCACCGTTCTGGTGTCCAGCTCTGCCTGGTGGAGAGAGGATGATGTGATGAGAAGGTCGTCCAGGTAAGGCAAGATACGAATGCCACGGACTATGAGAAGGGCCATCACGCCCGCCAACACCTTGGTAAACACCCTGGGCGCCGAAGTCAGCCCGAAGGGAAGAGCCACAAACTGGAAGTGCTGGTTGTCTCCCACGAACCTGAGAAACCCTTGGTGTCCCGGGAAGACCGGCACATGAAGGTAAGCGTCCTTCATATCTATTGAGGTCATAAAGACCCCCCGGACGCAGCGATTCGACAGCAGAGCGCAGAGTCTCCATGCGAAATTTTTTGGTTCTGATGAACCGGTTGGGTCTTATGGAACCATCTTTTTTGGGGAGCGTAAAGAGGTTGGAATAGTAACCCAGACCTCTCTCTGTAGGGGGAACCGGACAAACCACCCCCATATCCCAAAGGTTGTGCACCGCCCAAAAAAAGGCCCTGTGCCGCCCGTGGATCCTACTGAACCCGGGACCTGAGGAATCTGGGAGGAGGCCGACATGCAAACTCCAGCTTGTACCCGGAGGAAATTACCTCCCGGATCCAGACGTCTGTGACCTCTAGGTTCCAGGCCTGAGCAAAGAGCCGCAGCCGCCCCCCCACCCGCAAGGGTGAGGGCGCCCCTTCATTGCTGAGCGGGCTTGGCAACGGATTTGGGTTCAGTACCCCAGGAAGTCCCGGGTCGGGCACGTCCTCTGCGCCTACCCCAGGCATCTCCACGGAATGCAGTGAAATACGTTCCCCTGCTTTACCGAGAGCCACGAAAGGAAGGGTTGAATGAGCCCGAACCCTGAAAGGGCAGGCACTGCTTCTTGCGTTGAGGTAACTTATCCTCTCTGGCAACAGAGTCTAAAAGATCACCAAACAGGCGCAGACCCACAAAGGGAAGACTTGTGAGCGCCTTCTTAGCAGCGTTATCGGCCGCCCACTGGCGCAACCAGACCGACCGGCGTATAGCAACCTGCAATGCCGAGGTCCTGCTACACATACGTATAGTATCATCCAAGGCTGATAAGACAAAAGCAATGAACATCTCACAATGAGTCAAGGCTGCAAACTCCTCACTGCAAGGATCCAATTGGGAATCGTCCAAAAGGCCCCTAATTAGAGTAGCCACGGCCGTGAGCGCAGAAGCACAAACCGGGCGCAAGGCCGAACCCACACAAGCGAAGGCATACAAAGCCAATTGATCGAGACGTCGGTCCTCACCATCCTTCAAGGTAGAGGAATCCGGGTTATGCACGACTGAAGTATTGGACAATCCCAGGACGGGCGCGTCGACCTTTGGGGGTGTCGACCAAAGTTTAACCACCTCAACAGGAAAGGGATACTTCCTATCCCACCCCTGAGGGATACCAGGGAGCCGACTAGGCTTTTCCTATTCCTTAAGGATCAGATTGTTAAAGTGCTTCTGATCCGGGAACTCCAAACGAGGTTTGGCGGTCCCAGAAAATTCCCCCCGTTGCGGAGGGGCCTCCGCAGGAGGGGAAATAGCAAGTACCTCAAAAATTTGAGTAAGGAGCCTATGGGTGTCAACAGTATCCCCGCGCTATGAGCCGGCATCAGCGCCAGGGTACTGCCGATCGTCAGATGAGTCAGAGTCTGGGAACAGTTCCCCTTCCTCGAGCGGGGAACAATCAAGACCAATCAAATGGCTCAATATCAGCATAATCCAAGGCCGGCGCTGCGGGTGCCAAGTGCCGTCTCTTAGCTGGTGCCTTCCTGGCCGCAGAGCTAGCAATCAATCTCTCAATGTTGGCCAGCCTAGCGCATACATCAGCTTGCGACTCCCCGCTGGTGACGTCGTCACTTGGGGTCATAACCAGGCTCGGGGGTGTAGGTGATGAGGCCAGCGGGGCTGAACCGTCAGCACGGGGCCTGGCTTGCCGCACAATCGCCTGTTGTGCACATGGTATACAAATTTGCACATTACCTCCCAAAAGGGATGCCCCACATAACACACACAACCGGGGTTGTCCCAAAGGGACCCCGAGTCCAGTATCCTGGGGAGCCTCTATATAGTGATTTTTGGGTAGTCGCAATGACCAATGGGAATTACGCTATAAAGCTACCCGGGATGCCCCTTAACGTCCGTTCTTGGGAGGATTTTTGTAAGAATCAAGGGAACCTAGGGGAGAAACCCCTAATAGCCTCGGTTGTCCCACCTGCAAGACACAATAGGTGGGAGCCCCTTAGCAAACATGCATACAAAACATAAGATGTCTCATATAATGAAAAAAATTTATATATCTATAATATATACAAATACATATATATGTATATAAGGATATACCCCTAGATATGTGCAAAGCAATATCCCAAGGTCTACATTAGCGCTGCACACATTGCATAAATATATATAATTAAATAAATGACATTAATAAGGAATGGCCCCGAGGGGCACTCACAGACACCGCTGGTAAGATGGCGGCACCGAGCCAAAAGCATGAAGGAGGAGGGAGGCAGGCCAACGCGGATCGCGCCCCGCGTATGGCACCGCCCCCTCCCAACGCGGGAAGCCTCCACAGCCGTGCTCCCAGCCAATAGCGCCGGGAGGCGGCCGAAGCGCCAACAGGGAGGGGCGGGCCGTCATCTGCGCGAAGAGCCCCAGGCCCCGCCCCCTCCCCTGACTGAACCGCAGCGAGCCGCGCTCCCCAGCCAAGGCTGAGGAGACCGGCCCGCCGCCGCCAGGGTGCCAGCGTGAGGACCGGGACAGTAAAATAAATAAGGAATAAGACAAAAACACACACACACATGCGCGCTGGAAGTAGCCAGCGCATAAAAAATACCATTTTGTGAGTACTCACCTGTAAAATGGTTATTACGAGTATGTCACATACCCCACTTACAAATATTCATGACACTTGGGAACCCGGCCTGTAGAGGGCGATCTTGCAGAGATGACATGGAAAAAGGAGCCCCTCCTGGTCCATAAGTACTGGGTTCCTCCCACTATTCCTCAGTCTTTTTAAAAAGCAGTGAAGAACCAGGAAGAGCAAATTATATTCAATAATTGAAAAATAGTTTGAAAATAATAATCACCATATAAAGGATCCCTTAGAACAAAAAAGGGCGGGGGAAGTGGGGTGTGTGACATACTCGAAATAACCATTTTACAGGTGAGTACTCACAAAATGGTATTATTCCTAGTATGTCACACACCCCACTTCCAAATATTCACACTTGGGACATCCAATAGCAGTGTCTATAATGGGTGGGGATCCCCAAGGAATAATGCATAACTTAAATTACTGGAGCTTGCAGAATTTTGCGGCCAAAAGCAGCATCCGCTGAGGCCCGCACATCAACCTTGTAAAACTTAGAAAAAGTATGCACAGAAGACCAAGTCGCAACCTTGCAAACTTGTTCAACAGAAGCCTGGTGCTGAAAAGCCCAGGAAGCTCCAATAGCACGAGTAGAATGAGCGGTGACACGAAAAGGGGGAACCTTCCCCTTAACCATATAGGCCCCAATGATGGCCTGACGTATCCACTTACTAAGGGAAGATTTGGCAGGAGCAAAACCCTTCTTGGGCCCAGAAGGCACAACAAAAAAGGCATCCGTCTTGCGGAAGGCCGAAGTAGTAACTAAATAATACTTAACACAACGAACTACATCCAAAGAATGTAAGACCCTTTCCTTGTCGTTACTAGGTTTAGGACACAAGGAAGGAAGAACTATATCCTGATTTAGGTGGAAAGCAGACACCACCTTAGGAAGGAAATCCGGTTTAAAACGGAAAACAACCTTATCTTGATGCCTCTCAAAATAAGGGGCTAGAATAGACAAAGCCGCCAGTTCAGAAACTCGGCGGACAGAAGTAATAGCAACCAAAAAGGCAACCTTCTGAGTAAGAATAGGAAGAGGAATATCCTGCAATGGCTCAAAGGGAGCAGCCTGCATAGCTGAAAGCACCAGGTTAAGGTCCCAAACAGGACCTTTCTGAGTGGCTGCACATGCGCAACTCCTTGGAAAAAGGTCTTAACCAAAGGATGAAGAGCAAACGACCTTTGAAAGAAAATAGCCAAGGCAGAGACTTGCCCTTTCAAAGTACTAATCTGGAATCCCATATCCAGACCTCGTTGCAGATATTCCAGAATTCTAGGAATAGAAAATACTCTACAGGGCAAAGCCCTGGATTCACACCAATCAATATAGGACCTCCAAGTCCTATAATAAATAGAGGAAGACTTCTTCCTAGCTCTAATAAGAGTCTGAATAACCACATCAGAAAGACCACCTTTTTTCAAAATGGAGACTTCAGCAGCCATGCCATCAAAGCCAGCGTTTGTAAACTGGGGTAACAAAGTTGACCCTGAATAATGAGATCTGGAAGAAGAGGCAGATGGAACCGATCCACTGCCAGCCTTACAACGTCTGCGTACCACAGACGTCTTGGCCACCTTGGCGCCACCAGAATTGCTGGTGCCTTCTCCAGTGCTAACTTGCGCACCACCTTGCTGATCATGGAGAATGGGGGAAACAGATACAGGAACCCCAGATCCTTCCAGGCCAGAGACATGGCATCCGCTGCCACTGCCAGAGGATCCTGGGATAGAGACACAAAAGCAGGCAGCTTGTGATTGTGACGAGAAACAAACAGGTCCAACCGTGGAGTCCCCGACTTGTGACAGAGGAACTGAAAGACCCTTGGATTGAGAGACCATTCTTCCTGGCTAGAACATCCCCTGCTCAGGGAGTCTGCCTCCACATTCTCTATCCCCGGAATGTAAACTGCTGATATGCAGGGAACATTGATCTCTGCCCACTGAAGGATCGGAGACACCCCAACTGCAAGTCCCTCCCTGGTGATTGATGTATGCAACAGCTGTTCGGTTGTCTGACCGAATCTGAACTGGCGGACCCTGTAAGAAATGGGTCAGTCGAAGTAGAACAAGACGTATGGCCCGAAGCTCTAATACATTGATTGGAGAATGAGACTCCTGAGGCCCCCACAATCCTTGGAACTGATGCTTCTTCCAGAAGCCCCCCCAGCCCACCAGGCTGGCATCCGTGGTAACCAGTTCCCAACGCGGAGTCAGAAATGACTTGCCCTTCTGGAGGTTGAGCGATATTAACCACCACTGAAGGGGACTGCATAACGTGGGGAGACAACAGACAAGTCTGATTCAATGATAGTGGGCACCTGTCCCACTTTGCCAAGAGGAAGAGCTGAAGCGTCCCTATGTGAAACTGGGCAAACGGGACTGCCTCGAATGCAGCTACCATCAATCCCACTAGTCTCATCCCTAGACGGATAGACTGACGAGGGTTGGACAAGAATAGACAAATCAAGTCCTGAATCAGAACCATTTTGGACTGAGGAAGAAAAACCTTGGCCTGAAATGTATCCAGAATCAGGCCCAGGAAGGGAATTTCCCTGGATGGACAGAGAGAGGATTTGGGGTAACCTATTACCCATCCGAACCTCTCTAGCGTAGAGACCACCGTCCTGGTGTCCAACTCTGATTGTTCGAGGGAGGAGGCCGCGATAAGAAGATCGTCCAGAAAAGGCACAATGCGGATGCCCTGGACCCTGAATATAGCCATCACTCCTGCCAGCATCTTGGTAAAGACTCTTGGGGCCGAGGTAAAGCCGAATGGCAGGGCCACAAATTGATAATGATGGTCTTCTATCGAGAACCTGAGAAATCTCTGGTGACCCGGAAAAATAGGAATGTGTAAATAAGCATCCTTGATGTCTATGGATGTCATGAAGTCCCCCTGACGGGGAGCATCGATCGTTGATCGCAGAGACTCCATGCGGAATTTTCTGAAACGGATAAATTGATTGAGTCTCCTTAGGTCTAGGATAGGCCGAACAGAGCTGTCCTTTTTGGGTACCGTGAATAGGTTGGAGTAAAACCCCAAACCCCTTTCCGCTGGAGGCACTAGGCAGATGACAGCCATGTTTAACAGATTCGCTACTGCTGCCCGCAGTCCCTGCGCAATTGCCGGATCTGACGGCATCCAGGACATGAAAAATCTGGGAGGAGGCCGGAACTCGAATTCCAGTTAGTAACCGGAAGAGACTACTTCCAGAACCCATTTGTCTGATACCTCCTGACCCCAGACCTGGAGGAAGAACCACAGCCGTCCCCCCACCAATAAGGGTGAGGGCGTCCCCTCATTGTTGAGCAGGCTTAGTGGCAGATTTGGTTTTGGACCCCCAATTCTGACTTGGATGGCCACGTCCCTTTCCTCTATTCCATGCATTCCCTCTAGTGGCTGAAAAGGCCGATCCTCTGCCGGATCTAGACCCCCGAAAGGAAGGGTTAAAAGAGGCCACTCCACGAAAGGAACGACGTTGTTTCTTACGCTGAGGTAATTTACCTCCTTTAGTGACAATTTTTTCTCCAAAGAGGCGCAATCCCACAAAGGGGAGCGCTGTAAGCGATTTCTTGGCTACAATATCAGCTGCCCACTTCCGCAACCATACTGACCGCCGAATGGCGATTAACAAGGCAGAGGTTCTGCTGCACATGAGCAGAGTATCATCTAAGGCATAAAGTACAAAAGATGCAAACATCTCACATCGCTTAAGAGCAGCGTACTCATCAGAGGCCGGATCAAGCCCTGAGTAATTCATTAGGTCTCTCACAACAGACCTAATAGCCACTGTCATGAGTGCTGAAGCACCAACAGGCAGCAAGGCCGAGCCCACACTGGAAAAAGCATGGCACGCCATTTGATCAATACGCTTATCCTCTCCATCTTTAAGTGTAATGGAGTCAGGAGAATGCAACACAGAAGAATTGGATAAATTAAGCACAGGGGCATCCACCACAGGTGGTGATGACCAACGCTTAACAGTATCAGCTGGGAAGGGATATTTCTTGTCCCAGACCAAGGGAATGCCAGGAAGCCGCGCAGGCTTCTCCCATTCTTTAAGAATAATTTCATCAAAATGCTTTTGATTTGGAAATTCTAGACGAGGTTTAGAGACTCCAAAGAATTCCCCTTTTTGAGGAGGGACTACTTCAGGAGGAATGATAACCAAAACCTCAAATAACTGAGCAAGAACCTTTGGGGTATCCACAATACTAGCTTCACCATGCTCAATCACAGTACCAACAAATTGCTGTTCATCAGAAACATCTGAATCCTCATATAATTCTCCTTCTTCTAACTGAGAAGGATCAGACCAATAAAGCATTTCACAATTATCCAACTCACTTACCGGAATGGCCTGAGTCAAATGTTTCCTTTTAGCTGAGGCTGGCCACAGAGCTAGACATTAATTTTTCAAGATGAGCCAATCTGGCACATAAATCAGAATGCGACTCACCACCCATGACAATATCACTGGGGGTACGGACAAGACATGGCGGAGTAGGAGATAAGGCAGAAGCCGCAGGCGTCGAAGCCTGAGCCCCAGTTTGCTGCGTAATAGTTAATTGAGCACAAGGGACGCAAAGAATTGTGTTATCCCCAACAAGGGATGCCCCACATCCAAAACATTGCCGAGTCTGTGCAGAGGGAACTGCATGCCCGTTGTCCTGAGATGCCTCCATATGGTGTTTAGTATTATACTATAATTGATTATAGTCGCCAAGTATATATGGGATTTACGCAATTGCTACCCGGTATGCCCCTTTAAATAGTCCCAAGTGGGAGGATATTAACACAAATGGACCCCCAAATAAGGCTTTAAGGGCTAAAGACCAGGAGAAACCCCTTTAAAATAAAGAGTTTCCACCTACAAAGAAAACAAACAGTCACCAATGCACACAATACAATAAATGACAAAGCATGAAAAAAATGGCAGAAACTCCCTTCAGCAAGCTGAGGGGTACTCACAGCACCAGGAAATCAGCTCGCACCATGAGGGAAGACCATAGGGAAGCAGCAGGAGCCAGGCAGACAAAGAGAGCACACCAAGGTGCTCTGGGAATGAAATGATGCTGTGTGCCTAAGCCCCGCCCACCCCCAGAATCACATGACCAATAATGGAGGGAAATTCAAATCTGAACACAGCCAGAAACAAAGAGCTTTAAAAGGTAAGCAAAAAAGAATGCTGCCTAGACAGAGATAGGAAAATCTAAATAAAACATATCCTATTAAATAGTATAGTAAACGTACATAATATATATGTAATAAAGATTTATTTTATATATATATTTTTTTTTTTATTATTTGTGTGCATGGTCACAAATAAGCCCAGATAACGCCACCCCCCTCCTTTTTACCTCATCAGGGTAAAGGAGAACTAAAGGGGAGAGGATAGAAATGCACCCATAAGGCACAAAGGGATTATAAAGGGACAGGGGCATCCCATGCCGGGAACACCAACCCGGAAACCGCCTACCCACATTTGGGTCTCACGGAGGAGTAAAACTCCTGTATACACCAGAAGGTGTGTTCCACCTTTGCCTGAACCATACAGCCAGGGCTGGGAGGCATACAATAAAACCAAACAGGTTTAAAGAGTTTAAGACAGAAATAGAGAAAAAAGGGGCCGGGAGCAAACCCGGCTACCTGCAGCTTGAAGGAGAGTCATCTTCTGAATGCTTCGCCGACTGCAGAGACGAAAAGACTGACGAATAGTGGGAGGAACCCAGTACTTATGGACCAGGAGGGGCTCTTTTTTCCATGTCATTTCCATGTCATTTTTCCATGTTAATATGTCATGTCATATTTGGAAGTGGGGTGTGTGACATACTAGGAATATGAAAGGTACTGCAAAGCACACTGACACACACTACAGGAGATTAAAACAATGGAGGGACAGCCCCCCCCCCACCCCTACTAACCGGGAATGGGGAGTAATGGAGTGGGAAGATGATAGTTACATATGGATACGTAGCGAGGGCTCCAGGACGGAAAGGGCATCCCATGTCAGGATCACCGTAACCTGATGACCGCCTACCCCTTGGTGGGGGATTTGTGGTGGAGCATAGCTCGTAGTCAAAACACCTCTAAAGGTGTGCCCTACCCTCACCCGGACCCTGCAGCCATAGATGGGAGGCATAGTGACATTAATAAAAGGAGTCCGGGTGGAAATAGGAAAAAAATTGGGGCCGGGTGTACACCCGGCTTACCTGAAAAGGAAAGAGGTAGCCATCATCTTGACTGTCTTTGCCGTCTGCAGAGACTAATCTGGGGAATGTGTGGGAGGTCCCAGGTATTTATGGACCGGGAGAGGCTTCTTTTTCTAGTCATCTCTGCAGAAGTTCGCCTTCTACTGGACCAGGTGGGTGTGAGACATACTTGGAATATTTATCTTTCTAGGGGGAATATTGTGGTGACCTCTCTGTCTCATGCGAGGACACTCACTACCTTACGTGGTGAGCTTGACGCCTCAGCTGCACAATATTCCCTAAAGTTTGGCAGCTCTCCACCTCAGCACACAATAAAGTGAAGATTTTTGTTTAACTTGTGGCCCTGGTGGGATTTAAGGTGCAGAATTTCTCCACATTAGGTGCAAATGTATTCCAATAGGAGCAAGAAATTTTCCAAATTAGTGACTAACAACCCCCATGAGATAATTACTTTAGTGTTGCAAGCTCTCCACATGAGATGATGTGCTTGAAATATATGTTGGGGAGTACTGCTCTATGAGATTCATAATTCCCTCAAACAGTAAGGATATAAATTATCAATAAGCACAGAGCAGAACTGATGTCATATTCTTCTGAGTCATGAGAAAGCTATATTGCTAAGCAGCGAGTTTGCCAAGCACCAAATATGCAAGGATTCATGAGCAAGGATTTAAAGGCCATCTTCCTAAGCCTTTAAAAAGGCTTAATTACTTAAAGTGGACCAACAGCGAGCAAATGCTTATTAAAAAGCAGACCATCTAACCCCCCCCCCCCCCCCCCCTCCACTGCTCTCATGCACTGTATATTAAAATAAAGTATTTACTGTGTACATCAACTTATTCCAGCATTGCCAAATGTTTTGAAAATGTTATGCTTGGCGCCACCATCTTGCATGGACCTTGAACTTGAGTGCTCTGCAAAACGCACACATTGGCTGTAAGACAAAGTGGGGTCCTCCTCGGCCCAACTGCTGTCAGCACTGAGTGTGCTTGGGCAGTGGTTTCCTGGCTCCTGGCCAATCTGAAGGCATGCACCTTCCAACTGCGCTATGAACACGACACATCCTGTTAACCCTGCTACACTGCCCACAAGCCGTGCAAGACCACAGAGTTGTGGGTGTGAGGGGAATAACAGATGATTATGAAGGAAAGTGATTGGCTTTGGTGGGCTGCTCTTCTTGCGGACGCAGAGCCAGAATCAGGAAGCATCCATATCAATTTAAGAAAATGCGAGCTTTAGGTAAGTTTTTCTAAAGTTATTTCACAAATGTATGTTTATCACACTGTTGATCCACTTTAAAATCGTAGAGTGGGTAGAATGACCTCTGGTGAAGGCAACGCACCCCGTGTGCTTCCAGTCATTAAGGAGTAGGCTCCCTTGCTGATTGGAGAGGTGTGTACACCACACATTGTTGTTTGTCATTCTCTTAGATGCTGTTAGAGGTGTATGTGTTAGTATCAGAGCCTGCAGAACTTTGAATCCTTTACCATTATTTCCAACAAATTAACAACATTAACAACATTAAACTGCAATGCCAAAAAGGAAAAGCCATAAGGTTCTGCAAATTGTGGAAGTAGTAGGTGGCGCAAGGTTATTCAAATGAGAAATTTTTCAAGCACCAAGCTTCAATCTTTGAAGTGTGGGAGGAGGCTAAAAGCCATATTAAAGCAATGTTTTTACACCACATGAAAATGTTCAATAGTGTGAGGTGGAAGACTCCAGCCATTCCAGTGTATTTATCATAGTAAAGGTAACAAAACTGTAATTTAAAGGAGCAGTATCGCGAAATTTGCATTAAAAAAGATAAATAATTAAATAGCCACACAATAGCTTATAACATGTGTATAAATAATCTGGCGATAGAAAAAGAAAAAAATATATGCCTCTCTTTTAAATTGTATAATTACAATGGCTCAGTCCATTTGCTGAATAGGGGGATCTGTTGGGTTGTATTTAGTGAGCTGCTTCATTTAGCCCACTGGTCTCCTAGCAACACTTTACCTCAGAGGCTGACACTGTAATCAGTGGTAACGGCTGTGTGTGTGTGAGGTGCTGCTTTTGTTATGAGACCAGGTGACTCAAATGTGTAAAATCTATACAAAATAAACTAAACTGACTGAAAACGACTGAAATTCTTCTTTGAATAACTGTGCAGGAAAATCTAAAGGTATTAAAGTGGAACAAAACCCTGAGTGGCCGACCCTGAAGTCTATAAGACCCGGCCATTGACCTTGCCCCTTGGGCATTCTAAATCAGGATGCCCCACTGTGTGAAACGACCCCTGGATAACCACAGATCCCCCCATTCTTCTGGCGCGCTCACGCAGATAGTCATTTAGACAGGCCGGGCGGCCAGGAAGGTTACTGCTCAGGCTTCCCATCTTTGTGCAAACAGCGCTGATTGGATGAGAGCCCGCACATGCGCTGTGGGACAGGGAAAGGTACGTTTTCACAGGTGAACTTGGGGATTTCACATATCAGGGCATCCCAAGTCGGGATGCCCCTAGGGGCACAAAACAAAACTACAGATAGTGAAAATCCTGGGTTGGGCTTTGCTCAAAACACACAAAGCTGAAAGAAAGATCATATGGAAAAATGAAAAATAAGAATATGAAAGAGAAAATGGTAAACTGAAAGATTCTGCAGCAGAGCCAACATGAAGGGAAAACTGTCAAAATCAGCTAAATGACTTCTAGAGCTTTTCTCTCTGTTTTAGATATATAAGTTCTGGCCAGGCAATGTTGCAATGTTGTTATCTGATGGCCTGCCAGCACTGAACAGCTGATACTTTGATACATTGTTCTCCCCCTCTCCTCAGCATGGAACCGATACATTGTTTCCCCCTCTCCTCAGCATGGAACAGCAGAGTGTCGGTCCCGACACTCACAAGACATAAACATGAGCTATTAGTCTCCAGCTGCTCAACACACACATCATTTATTTCTACATTTGTAATTCTTACTCCAACAGTTACCTACATTCAAAGTACCATTTAAATATAAGTCACCAAGAAAAATTCGCGATACTGCTCCTTTAATGCCGGCACAACCCCTTAAATGGATGAAGATCACCCCGTAGTGGAATGGTACGTTCAACACCCTCCCCCAACTTTATTCCTGCTAGTAGTAAAAAAAGATTAGACAATGAGCAGCATAGAAGAGGATTCCTTTTTCACGAGGAAGCACAAAAAATAGACAAGGAAAGCAAAAAACAGCTATTCCCACTGTAGACACAGGTGAATGTAACTCCCGCTCCATAGGCTGGATCTGAACTAGCTGCATTACGGATTATGTAGTTTAGATACACAAAGTGTTATGTTACATCCAGTGTCTGGCAGGGAAAAATATCTAAATTTCAAGATTAAAACAAAATTTAGCAAAGTAAGAGGAACAAATCTAATTTCTATCAAAATATGTTTTTAAAGCTATGGGAGTTTAAAATCTCTACTTCCCTTTTAAACAGAAATACTGAGTCAACTTTTGAGAGGGGTGGAAGAAGTGACAGCTGTCAGTGCCATGCATTGAAACCTGTAGCGTCCAATTCTTTAACATCAAGGGCTTTATTCATCAAGCCATAGCGCCAGGTAACGACTAGTAGCGACAGGTAACGACAGGTAGCGAACAGTGACCGCTAGGCGCTGTACACAATACCACATTTATCAAAGCGAATCTGGTGAGCTCATCATCACAGACGGCTCACCATATACCGCCGGCGCTCTGGCTTCCAGAACGCCAGGTATTACCTGTTGCTACCTGTCGCTCTCCCATATATTTCAATGGATGATCCTTTTATTCTCTTTAACCCTTTTAAGTGCCAAGCAGGTAGTTTCTACGTGGTTGCTTTTCCGACCGTTAAGTGCCAAGCACGAAGAAACTACATGCTTGGAATTTCCCCCTGCTAGTGTAAAAATAGAAACACCGGTAGTAGCGGTGCAGAGCAGGTGAGAGGAGACAAGGCTCTGATCTTCTGCCTCTCACCCGCCCTGCTCAGATCACTATCGGCATCTGTCACTGGCAGCTGTCATCGGCGCGGGACAGCAGCGAGGGACACAGGATCGGAGGTGAGTAGAGGAAAACAGAATGTCATTTTTTTCTCTTTCCGTGTCAGTGTGTTTATTTTTACATTTAACCCCTTGTGAACTGGTAAGGGGTCCATGAGACCCCTATATCAGTTCACAAGGCTGGGGGCTGGCAAGTCACCTGCGGCTAGCGGGTGACTTGCCATTAAACTCCGGCACCTCTAATTACCTGCCTCCCCAAAGCCCGGGGGGGCAGACAAGCCTGTGGCCATGGGCTATGCCAGCTTGTAGCCTGCAGGGCCAGGGGCCACCAAAGCTGGCCCCTGCGCCCTGTTCCTACAAACCCTGCATAGCTGGTTCCGGGCAGGTTATTTCAGGTAGGGGGGACCCCATGTCATTTTTGGGGGATTTTTAAGGGTTTTACTCATTTCAGTTTGGGGGGTCTCCTGGGCAGGAACGGGGGGCTACCGATACATATGTGGTACCGTTGTAATCGGGAGAAATGGGGCTATCACATGCAATATGGTTTTCTTTAATAAAAAAAATTTTTATTTAAAATAAACGAAACAATTTTCTGGAAAAAAAATGTTTTGTTTTGTTTTTTTTACTTAAAAATATTTAAAAAAACAGAATAAAAATTACAAACAAGACATTTCATGTTAAAGCCTGAACTCTGCTGCAAAATATATATATATAATTTTCCTGTAAATTCCTGAAAAAATGGCGCAAAATGGTGAAAAAATTATCTGTCAACAGAGAGTGACAAAATCTCAAGTAGGCTGGCAGTTAAAAGGGTTAAAAGTAGCTATGCATGTTGGCCCTCGTGCTTACAGATTTAGCTTGTTTTTTCTTATTTGCATATTGATATTTTAGGAAAAGGTATTTTTTTATTCAGCTTTATTATACATTTTTTACGGAAACCATGTGCAACCTAAGAATTCTTCGAGGAATTACTTCCAGAAAGATGAACCCACTACAATTAGCTGGGCACGCTTAGAAAGCTTAACATGTGTACTTTCAGTGAATATATGGTTTGTGGGGGGTATTCAAAATGTAAAGGGCTGTTTTGGTTGAAAATTTGCAAGGTGCGCACTTTGTCTGCAGAGCTGAAATTTTCAAATAAAATTGCCGTTACACGCATGCTTTACTTTGGGGTATTTGCCAAATCTTCCCTTGACAGTACCTATGCATGTTGGGTATTGTTCTGTTCGGGGTATGTTGCTTTTTCAGATTAAATTTGTTTGCATATACCGTATTTTTCGCCCTATAAGACGCACCTGCCCATAAGACGCACCTAGGATTTGGGGGAAGAAAATAAGAAAAAAAATATTTTAAACCAAAAACGCACCATTACAGACAGTGTGGCATTCTCCTATCCCATTCCCATAGGCCGTGTGGGATGCCCCCTCCCATTCCCCATATACCCATTGGCTGTGTGGCATCCCCCTCTCCCCCCATTAGTATAGGCTGTGTGGCATCCCCCTCTCCCCCCATTAGTATAAGCTGTGTGGCATCCCTCTCTCCCCCATTCCCATAGGCTGTGTAGCATCCACCTCACCCCCCATTCCCATTGGCTGTGTGGCATCCCCCCTCCCCCCATTAGTATAGGCAGTGTGGCATCCCTCTCTCCCCATTCCCATAGGCAGTGTGGCATCCCCCTCCCCCCATTAGCATAGGCTGTGTGGCATCCTCCTCCCCACATTAGTATATGCTGTGTGGCATCCCCCTCCCCCCATTAGTATAGGCTGTGTGGCATCCCTCTTTCCCCATTCCCATAGGCTGTGTGGCATCCCCCTCTCCCCATTCCCATAGGCTGTGTGGCATCCCCCTCCCCCCCATTAGAATAGGCTGTGTGGCATCCCTCTCTCCCCATTCCCATAGGCTGTGTGGCATCCCCCTCTCCCCATTCCCATAGGCTGTGCGGCATCCCTCTCTCCCCATTCCCATAGGCTGTGTGGCATCCCCCTCTCCCCATTCCCATAGGCTGTGTGGCATCCCTCTCCCCCCATTCCCATAGGCTATGTGGCATCTCCCTCTCCCCATTCCCATAGGCTGTGTGGCATCCCCCTCTCCCCATTCCCATAGGCTGTGTGGCATCCCTCTCCCCCCATTCCCATAGGCTATGTGGCATCCCCCTCTCCCCATTGCCATAGGCTGTGTGGCATCCCTCTCCCCCCATTCCCATAGGCTGTGTGGCATCCCCCTCTCCCCATTGCCATAGGCTGTGTGGCATCCCCCTCTCCCCATTCCCATAGGCTGTGTGGCATCCCTCTCCCCCCATTGCCATAGGCTGTGTGGCATCCCCCTCTCCCCATTGCCATAGGCTGTGTGGCATCCCCCTCTCCCCATTGCCATAGGCTGTGTGGCATCCCCCTCCCCCCATTTGTATAGGCTGTGTGGCATCCCCCTATCCCCATTCCCATAGGCAGTGTGGCATCCCCCTCCCCCCATTAGTATAGGCTGTGTGGCCCCATTCCCATAGGCAGTGTGGCCCCTCTCCCCCCATTCCCACCCCCTCCCCCCATTAGTATAGGCAGGCGCCATGTAAACAAAAAAAAAAGTTAAACTCACCTGTCCGCTGACACCGCTCCGCCGAGCGGCCGGCTCCGTGAATGGGGTGGGGGTGGCCTGCGCCGCAGCGTCGGCACAGGCCACGCCCACCCCATTCACGAGCTGGCTCTGTCCCGGCCCTGCCGCTGCGATCGCTGTCTTTTCAGGCAGTGATGACAGCGGCGGGGCCAGAGACAGAGCCCCTGCCGCTCCTCCATCTGCTGTTCCTGGGCACATGCGAGCACGAAGTTCCGGGCAGCGGGTGGGCGTGGCCTGTACCGATGCAGGCCACGCCCACCCACTGCCCGGACCTTCGTGCTCGCATGTTCTGAGCCCGGAAGAGGCAGCAGATGGAGGAGCGGCAGGGGCTCTGTCTCTGGCCCCGCCGCTGTCATCGCTGCCTGAAAAGACAGCGATCGCAGCAGCGGGGCCGGGACAGAGCCCCCGCCGCTCCTCCATCTGCTGCCTCTTCCGGGCTCAGAACATGCGAGCACGAAGGTCCAGGCAGTGGGTGGGCGTGGCCTGCATCGGTAAGGCGCACGGACATTTTTTCCCCCACTTTTGGGGAAAAATAAGTGCGTCTTATAGGGCGAAAAATACGGTAGTTTTTTTTAGGAAAATGTGGCTTTGATTCTGCTTTTTTAATCTTTTTTTTTAGGGAAACTCTTTGCAACCAAAGAATACATTGAGGGATTACTTCCAGAAAACTGTGGCCACATCAACAAGCCTGGTATGCCTAGAAAGCTTTAGGTGTGTATTTCCAGAGAATATATAGTTTGTTGTGGGCATTTCAAATGTAAAGGGTTGTTTTTATTGAAAAACTGCAAGGTGTGCATAGCGCCTAACATAGTTGTATTTTATCTGAAAATCCCCTAAAGCGCTGTTTCAGTTTGGGGGCATGTTCTGGGCAGGAAAGGGTGTCTAACAATACATATTTGGTACTATTCTGGGCAGGAAAGGGTGTCTAACAATACATATGTGGTACCACTGCAACCGGGAGAAACTGGGATTTCACACGCAATAAGATTTTATTGACGAACTTACATTTTTTTATTACAAAAAAACACTACAAATTGTAAAAAATAGATTTTTAAAAAATATAGAGAATACACCTAAAAAACTACAAACAAGACATTTCATGTTAAAGCCCAGATCCTGCTGAAAAAAACAATATATAATTTTCCTGGGAAGTCCCTTCAAAAAACACATTTGAACATGCGTAGTGCAAAATAGTGCAAAATGGTCTGGCAACAAAGGGTGACAAAAACTCCAGGTAGGCAGGCACTTAAAGAGTTAACAGGGTTTGTTTGTTTTTTAATTATCAAATCATTGTGTCACCTTTACTGGCCTATTTAAAGTCATTTTTTGAATTTTTTTTTAAATTTTAATATTTTTATGCCGAATTGTCATTACAGGTCTGGTATTAAAGTGTTCATGCTACAATGTAATAACAATGTAATTCCATGTGTTTTGCTTTATTACTGGTGAATATGTGTTCAAAAACAGACTTTAATCACGCAGCCTCTGGCGCTCTGGGTTACAACGACCTGATTTTGAGCGCCGCCGCTGTGTAAGGTTTTTTTTGTGTTTTTTTTATGAATATGGTGTGAGTCAGTCGCACTGAGTTGGCGCTACTGTTTGCTCCCATATAGCGCTGTACTGGTGTTAGAGCGACTCACACAATATATTCATCAATGCAACTGAGATGCTCTGAAACAGCGAACCATAGCCAAGCACAGCGACTACTAGCGATCGCTCTCAATGCCTCGCTACAGACGCTCATCTGTCAGTACCTGGCGCTAGTAATGAATCAGCCTGCCCGTCAGCAGTTTACATGTGTATAAAGGCTTCTCTGTGCCAATGATAGCTCTTATATTCCAACCTCACAATTTTACCCAGCTGTCATGGAACTACAAGTTTCAGCATGTGCTACCTTCTATATGGTTTAGTTATGATAAGTTCTGAACATTTCCACTGAACACTGGCCTCTTCATACTTACCAATGAGGGCAAACAGCGCAGCATCCATCAATGTGGCATTATGCCCCCCTAACATGCCTACTCCATAGTTAGCTACTGCGGGGGAACTATCAGAGCGGTAAGCACATGCTGGAAACGTGGTTTATTGTTATTACAATTCTTCTGATATGAGGAGATGCTTTTACCCAACTTGGAATGCTTTGGGCAGATATTAGAATAGTTAAAGTAATTGACAGTGCTAGAATAAAAAACACTCTATACTATTTTGTGCCCCGCAGATGATCAGTCCTAGCGTGTTGCTCAGTGTCCTCTCCCCCTGAATTTTATTTCCGCTAGTAGCAAAAAAAAAGACAATTTTACAGTACAGTTTCTTTAAAACTGCTGAGCAGCATAGACGAGGATTCATTTTCACGAGGAAGCACAGAAAAGACAGACAAGGAGTGCAAAAAACAGCTATTCCCCCTGCAGAGATTTTGGTTACCAAAGTTCCACAAGATTACAGCTTACAACACTCTTTCTTAGATATAAAAAAGATCACATTAAATTCAGTAAGTGCCACACCTTCTTCTATCTCCCCCTCAGCTTTGCATTACTAAAAAATGTTCAATTTTTCATGCTGGAGGGACCTGTAGATAGCTGAAGAAGCTTGCCAGTTCTGCACCTCCTCCAATAGAGATAGGAAGTGATGGCACTGAAGCTTTCATACTGGAGGCGCAGATTATGAGAAGAAAAATTCTGGCAAGCACAGGACTATCACACTGAACTTAATGTCTGCCTTCCTTTAAGATCATGGCATTTGTGGGGAGTTGCTTTAGCCACTACCATGTCCTTTCCAGCTCAGCCTCGACCCAGAAAGGTATTTACATTCAATCAGAAATTCCTGGGTTTTGTTCCGTTCCCAAATTGGGTTGCCCCACTGTGTGAAACTACCCAGTTCGTCACCTCTCCTCGGTCCAATTGTGCATTAGTCATTGAGAGACATTTGCTGTGTATACAACTTTTGGCAAACCGCTCTCATTGACTATCTGAATGGCTGGAGCAGGACAACAATGAGAGCCGTCTGCCAAATTACATCAGTTCAGTGAGCGGCTCTCATTGGACAATAGCCCACACACGTGCCATTGGCCTGGGGAAAGATGAGCATGTCTGGGCGCTCGGGGGGGGGGGGGGGGTAAGGGTCACACACTGGGGGAAAGGCTGTGGCAAGTCCTAGAATCTTTTAGATTCCAGGCTGCCCACTGGTGGGTTTTGTTCTGCTTTAAGTGACAATACAAGTGATTGATTTAATGTTTTTCAAATTATTTGTGTCTTTGAGGTAGCAGATTTCTACCATTGGACTGAGGAAAGGTTAGCGCGTATGGGCGCCCCAGGGGGGGGGGGGGGCTCACGGTTCACACACTGGGGGAAAGCCTGCGGCCGGTCCTGGAATCTTTTAGATTCCAGGCCAGCCGCTGGTGGGTTTTGTTCCGCTTTGAGTGCCAATAAAAGTGACTGATTTCATTTTTTTCAAATAATTTGTGTCTTTAAGGTAGCAGATTTCTCTCTAGACTGAGCAGGAGCAGTGACCACACACAGAGCTACAAGGATACCATAAAGTTATTTTTTTCTACCAGAACTGGTAGCATCTTTTCCAGATGTCATATGGTTAGGCTATATTGTCACTACTTTTGCAAAGCTTTTCTTCACGCATCCAGCCTGAAGTGACAGTGGAATGCCTTGAAGGGTACCTTTCCATGTTTATCGAGGTCTCGGCATCTTCTCCCCCAGCAAAGGCAAACTGATCACATTCAATGTTTCTAATGTTTTCCCCATATGTGAAAAAACTGGCTACAATGAATCACACCGGATTCGGACACATTGATATATGGGCACGGAGTGTTACAGCTATGCTGACAGCCTGTGCTCCCCAAGCTCATCTAAATTTGAGTGTACCGAGAGGCGTTCTCGTACAAACAGGCGCAGGAGCCAAACATTTTATAATCCGGAACAAGGATGTCTTCCTCACTGAATGAAAGTGGCTTTACATTGAAATATGACCTCCTGAAAACATAATATGTTTGGTACTTTTCAATTTGAAGAAGGCAAAAGAAGCAATCATCTTAGAAAATGTGGAATATATATAACTTTATTTCTGCCTTTTTCAAATGTACTTAAAGGGGAATTCCACTTATGATGGTACATTTTCAAGTTTCCATTATTGTGTGCCAAAATGACTTCTTCAATGTGCTAAGCTTATCTGTTATTTTTTCATTTTCTATTTGTTTGCAACTCTGTGTAATAAAAGAAAAAAAAAAAAACTTGGCAACAATATGTTGTGTTTACCTTAGCAATGTACTGGTGCATCAGACACTTCCTCACTCTAGCTTGCTAGTTGTCTGATTGGCTAAGACACGGGCAACCCATTCTGCTGTAATTCAACTTATTTAGCTAGGGAGGAACACAATCTTGTATTCCAGTAACTAAAGAGTTACTAGCAGGCTTCCCAGCTGGGGAGGTAATAGCTGCTGTATTCTGGGATAAGCAGTCAGTACTTTATATTCAAGGCCAGAAAAAAACACTCCCATCTTACGATCACAGACACACAGGAATATAGGAGAATTGGAAACTAGATGCTGATACGCATATCACAGGTATGGAGGCACAAACCTAACACAAATGTTTATTTTACATCCCAAAAGAGGAAAACCATAAAGCAGAGAAGTATTTTCAACTTCTCATAGACTGGGTCAAAATGACTATAGCAGATCTGAGCCACTGCAAGCCCCTTACCCCGCCCTAAGTCAGAATGTGTGTCTGCTATTTTTCTAGTGGAAATGACTGAAATTGAACATTATTAGTATTATTAACTCCGTATACAACGCTAGAGCCCATTTTATCAAAATATGGAGTTGTTTGAACAAAGATGTATCACAATTTAAATCTGGTAAATTATCTTATATAATAACAGATGTCCCATATACACGTTTCCTTTTCTGGCTGTATGAGGCACCACGTGGGTGGAGTGTGAGTATTGTCAAATTTCAGTTACTGTAAGCTAAACAAACAAAACAGCCATTTAAAGTGAATACATCAAAACAAATTGGGCAGTTTAAATTTATGGTGCAAATCAGACTTGAGTGAAGTACTAATGGCAGGAGGTCGAGTTGGGGTACAGATAAGTCTACAGCCTTGTCGAGTACCACCTGGGAGGGTCTCGATGATCAACAGTGGTAGGGAACCCCTGGTCTACATCATACTAGTGATTTCAAGTCATTAATGACATCGAAGTTTGTTTGCTTAGAGGTGTGCTTATGCACTTCTGCTTTTTATAGTATTTAAATCTGCTTGGAACTCTTCTGTGGTCAAGAGCTGATGGCAAAGGCAAGAGTGTGTCTGTCTGACATTCCAGGTGGAGCAGGTAGTAGGTCTCTGGCCCTCACCCTGTACTGCGGTGGCCCCACTTTACTGGGATAGTTCCATGGGACAGGCCGACTCCCCGTGTTGGGTGGATGGGTATTGAATCACCCAGAATTCATACAGCTACTGAGCCCCCCTGGGCTAATGGGTCACTTGTTCATTACTGAAAGTTTTCCTGTCTGAGGTGGGTCAGCATTCATTATGCTGTGATCGCTGAGTTGATTGGAATGATGATTATGCTGAAACGTTCTGACAAAGCACGTGTACCCATATTCTCTGGCTGAGAGGGATATAAGGCTGTCTAGCCCATATACTGAAATAGTTCTTATAAAGCAAGCGTGCCTGCATCCTCTACCTAGAGTGATGTAAGTTTATCTGGCTCTTATTCTATGAAATGTGTATTTGATTGTGAAGTGGATTAACCGTCCCTTATTGTTAAGTGGATTAACCTTTTTATCTGTGATCCTGCAACAATAAAACAAGCAGATTATTTAACTGCTGCCTTGCCGTTGAGTCTGGTCTGCTTTGGTATTGTTTTTCTATCACCCCATGTTGATATCTAATTAATTAATGTTGTATTAATGTAATATCCAATATTAAGTGCAGTCTATCGAAGATGTTCACAAGCTTCAAGATGACTTGGATACTTTGAGTGTCTGGACATCCACTTGGCAAATAAGGTTCAATGTGGAGAAATGTAAAGTCATGCATTTGGGGTCTAATAACCTGATGGCCACATTTCCTTGGGGGAGTAAAACTGGAAGAAACACTTGTTGAGAAGGTTCTGGGGGTACTGGTAGATCTTGGTGGCTTCCAAGGCCACCAAGATATTATTATGCATTAAAAGAGGCATGGAATCAAGGGATAGGGATGTAATATTGCGACTTTACAAGGCAGTGGTGCGCCCTCACCTGGAATATGCTGTCAAGTTCTGGGCACCCGTTCATAGAAAGGACGTTCTGACACTGGAAAGGGTGCAGAGGAGATCCACTAAATTAATAAGAGAAATTAAGGATCTTAGTTATTAGGAAAGATTAAGAGAATTAAATCAAACTTCACCACACACATCAACCTTTAAGACGCTGTAGGTTGCCTTTTCTAAATTTATTTGGGACAACAAAAAGCCCAGGGTGAGAGGGGCGACCCTGTGTAGACCTAAAGGGGGAGGCATACCATGTGGCAGCAGTTTTGGTACAGCTCATCAATTGGTTCCACCACAAAGAAAAAACTCTGAGTCACTCTTCAAAATAATTTATACCCCCTAAGTCTGATTACCTTGCCATGGATCAACCCTCCCCCATCGACCAGGGAAGCACGAGCTCCCCTACTTGACATACCCCTTGCTGGTTCTCTGGGATAGGATTTTGAAACAGGGGCAAGATTCCCATAGACCTGGACCGTTTATTCCATTACTTGACAATCCGGCGTTCTCCCCTGGTGTGGGTTCCAAAAATGTCCTCATATAGGATGCCTCCCAGGACATAAGATTAGGTGAAATCATATAGGGACTCAGCCCACCTTCCTTATAGGACCTCTGGTCAAGCTGTTGGAGGGGTGAGAAACTCTCTAGGTTTCTGCATACCCAACTGGTTGCCTTCATCAATTCACATACCCCCAGATTTGTCCTGTCCCTCCCTCTAACAGCCATTGAGAAGATCCTAAAAGAGCCCACCACGCCTACAAACACAATCTCTACTCTGTACAGGATTCTTCAGAATAGCAGGGGGAGGAATAGCTACCGCACTTCACCAAGAGATGGGAGGAGGAGTTAAGACAAGCAAAAAAGATGAGGAGGCATTTTGAGGCAAAAAGATAGGAGGAAATCCTTTGTGCTAACCCACAAGCTCTCGATGGCTTGCAGAGCACAGGAGAGAGATTCTAAATCCTCACCAGTTGGTATAGATGCTCGGCAGATCTGGTGAAGTTTGGGGGTCTGGATCGGGGGGAATGTTGGAGGTGCAATGGAGCAGCGAGACCTATTACCCACATTTGGTGGGGATACCCAGCCGTGAGGTCTTTTTGGGGAAAGAGTATTGGGAATTTGTGACTCTTGAAAGCATCCCTAATACGTCCCTTCTCTCGTGACCCTTCCCCCTATGATTCCAGGGTCGATAGCATCGAGTAAAAGGGATCTGCTAAGGCACCTCCTCACAGCAGCCAGATCAGTGATACCCCGACACCAGTAGCCATGCGTGGGACATCCCAAACCAGGACCTTCAAAAAGGGTGGGACCACGCAAGAACAGCCAACAGCTGACTTCATCAACATAACCAAGAACAACGGCACTGAGACTTCAAGCTTCGACCCCTGGAGAGGGATTCTCCATCGTCTGCAACATCTTACGCCCCAGAGCAGCATCAGCAGATGCCCTGACATCAAGTCTGTAAAATTGTGAAGAGACAACCAGGTTGCCGCCCTGCAGGCCTGTTCCGCCAACGCCTGTGTTGGAAAGCCCAAGACGAGGCAAATGCCCTGGTGGAGTGAGCGGTGACCTGGAAGGGCGACTCCTTCCACTTGCAGGCGTAGGCTTGTGTGACTGCCTGCCTGATTCATCTGCTAAAATAGGACTTGACAGTCGCCAGGCCCCTCCTTGGTCCTTCTGGGATCACAAACAAGACATCCAGTCTTACATACCTCTCGAATAGTAGCCAAGTAATACTTTAACGCCCTGACCACATCAAGGGAATGCAGGAGTCACTCCTCATGGTGAGTGGGGAGTGGGCACAAGGAGGGTAGCGCTATCTCCTGTTTAAGATTAGAACGAAGAGACCACCTTGGGCAAAAAATCCTGCTTCACATGAAACACTGCTTTGTCTTCATGAAGCACCAAAACGGGTGATTAGATCAAAAGCACTGACAGCTCCGAAACTTGCCAGATGGAGGTGATAGCCAGAAGAAAAGCCACCTTTAACATGAGCGTCCTCAGGAAAGCCATGGGTTCAAATGGCCCTGAAGTGCCTGTTCAGGGCTAGCCTCCCTGTAACTTTTACCCCTACCCTGCCTTCTAACTGTTATCCAGCTAGCTGCCTCATTTTCCTCAAGGTCAAAATTACTGTGTCGGACAAACCCCTCTCCACCATTATGCTGGTCTCAATAGCCAAGCCACTAAAGGCAGCGATTGAGAATTGAGGGGTCGCAGAGGACCCTGTTGCAGAAGATCTGGCCGGTTGGGGAGTCGCCACGGGGGCCCCACTGCCAGACTGACCAGATCCATGACCCAACACCATTCTGGGCCAGTGTGGGGCGATTAGGGTGATAGGAATCGCTGTTGACATTCTTTAACACACGACCCAGAAGCAGTAATGGCGGGAATGCATAGAGAAGGATGTACCCAGACCAGGGAATGGCCAGCGCGTCAACCTCTATGACCAGGGGGTCTTGCACTCTGGACATGAACCTCTGGACCTTCTGATTGTGCCGAGATGTGAACAGGTCCACCTCCGGCACTCCCCACTGTTCTCAGAGAGCTTGAAACACATCCTAGTGAAGGGACCATTCCCCCTAGTTCACCATCTCCCTGCTTAAATAATTGGCTTGCAGATTCCCCACCCCCAGAATGTGAACCACCGAGATGCACGGAACATAAATTTCCACCCACCTCAAGATGCGACTCACTTCCTGGAACGCCTGTCAGCTCCTGGCTGTAGGCTACAGTTGTGTAATTGTCCAACTGTACCCTGCCAGGAAGGCCAAGGTGATGGGAAGACCAATGCTTGAGAACCAGCAGAATCTCCTCAGTTCCAACACATGATTGGAAGACCGCACTCCCGCTGGTCCCAGAGACCCTGAACTATCTTAGTTGTCCAGAACCCCACCCCAACCAGTCAGACTGGCGTCTGTGGTCAGGATGACCCACTGGACTGGCAGGAAAGACCGACCCAGCGATGGCTGGTCCAGCCACAAATTCAGGGATTGCCGGGCATTTTCTATCAATATGAATTGACGGTCCAATGTCTGCATAATCCTGTGACATTACGATAGGAGCAGCATTTGTAGAGGCCTAAAGAAGAACTGGGCATACAGGACTGACTTGATGGTAGACATATTCAGGCCAAGGAGACGCATGCGCTGCCTGATCATGGAATGTTCGTTTGTTACCTCTACACCGGAAAAAATACAATTCTGTGATTACTCACCTTGTAGAATTGGTATTATAAGTATGCAGCACGTCCTGCTCCAGATAATGATTCATAACATTTGGGATATACCTCCACAAGAGGGCGCTTTACTGCAGAGATGGCAAAAAGAGGCCCCTCCCGGTCCATATATACCCGGGACCTCCCACTAATTCCCCAGTATAGAAAAGCAGTAAGGGAACCAGGAGAAGCCAATAACAAATTTAACAACGTTAACAAGGAAAACAATCACCACATAGAGGATCCAAGAATAAAGCAATCAGGGTGGGATGGAGCAGGACGTGCTGCAAACTTATAATACCAATTCTACAAGGTGAGTAATCACAGAATTGTATTATTCTAAGTATGCAGCCCGTCCTGCTCCAGATAATGATTCATAACATCTGGGACATCCAATAGCAGTGTCCATAAAAGGGTGGGGATCCCAAAAAGGCAACAACACGCAGTTCAAACCACTGCCGCCTGCAGAACCTTGCGGCCAAAAACAGCATCTGCTGAGGCGCGAACATCAACCTTGTAAAATTTGGAAAAATACAGCTTTGTGAGTACTCACCTTTAAAACGGGTATTATGAGTGTGCCATACACTCCACTTCGATCTTCATGACATGTGGGTAATCTCCAGTAGAGGACGAACTTCTGCAGAGATGAATATGCAAAAAAGAAAGCCCCTCCCGGTCCATATATACCTGGGACCTCCCACCAATTTCCCAGTGTAAAAAAGCAGTAAGGGAAGAACCAATTATAACCTTAACAATCAAAACCAATGGTTCACCATATAAAAGCTCCAGAATACCTGAAAAAAAGGGGTGGGGCGAAGTGGAGTGTATGGCACACTCATAATACCCGTTTTAAAGGTGAGTACTCACAAAACAGTATTATTCTAAGTGTGCCATACACTCCACTTTGATC
Source organism: Gastrophryne carolinensis (assembly GCA_027917425.1). Taxonomy (NCBI): domain Eukaryota; kingdom Metazoa; phylum Chordata; class Amphibia; order Anura; family Microhylidae; genus Gastrophryne; species Gastrophryne carolinensis. Next base: position 272,772,422 of record CM051235.1, on the reverse strand, counting down.
TTCATGACATGTGGGATATCCAATAGCAGTGTCCGTCATGGGTGGGAACCAGAAACAGTAAAGAATGTACCAACTCAAACCACTGCAGCTTGCAGAACCTTGCGGCCAAAAACAGCATCCGCTGAAGCCCGCACATCAACCTTGTAAAACTTGGAAAAAGTATGAACAGAAGACCAAGTTGCAGCCTTACAAACTTGTTCAACAGAAGCCTGGTGCTGAAAAGCCCAGGACGCACCAACCGCACGAGTAGAGTGCGCAGTGACCCTAAAAGGAGGAATCCTCCCCTTAGCAGAATAGGCCCCAACAATGGCCTGACGAATCCATTTGCTAATCGTAGACTTAGCAGGTGCCAAACCTTTCCTGGGCCCGCAGGGCACCACGAAAAAGGCATCCGTCCTGCGGAAGGAATTACTTCACACAGCGAACAACATCCAAATTGTGCAGAACCCTCTCCTTGTCATTGTTAGGCTTAGGACACAAGGAAGGGAGAACAATATCCTGATTGAGGTGGAAAGCAGACACCACCTTAGGAAGGAAACTTAAAGGCTTAAAACGAAAAACCACCTTGTCCTGGTGTCTCTCAAAGTAAGGGGCCTGAATCGACAGAGCCGCCAACTCAGAGACACGTCGAACCGAGGTAATAGCCACCAAGAAAGCAACCTTCTGAGTGAGAACCGAAAGAGCAATATCCTGTAACGGCTCAAAAGGAGGACCCTGCAGAGCCGAAAGAACCAAATTCAAATCCCAAACAGGAACTACAGCTTTCCGAGGGGGCCGCACATGCGCGACCCCTTGGAAAAAGGTCTTAACCAGTGGGTGCACGGCAAAAGACCTCTGGAAGAAAACCGACAGAGCAGAAACCTGTCCTTTCAAGGTACTAAGCTGGAACCCAAGATCCAGATTATGCTGAAGAAACTCCAAAATCCTGGGTATCGAAAACACCCTGCAAGGCAAGGTCCTAGCCTCACACCAATCAATATAGGACCTCCAAGTGCTATAGTAAATGCCAGAAGAGGACCGCTTCCTAGCCCTAATCAAGGTCTGAACAACAGCCTCAGACAAACCTTCCTCTTTTAAGATGAAGGTTTCAGCAGCCAAGCCGTCAAAGCCAGCGTTTGTAAATTGGGGTAAAGTAGATGACCCTGAGATAGCAGATCCGGCAACAAGGGAAGCCGGTACTGATCTACGGCCATCCTTACAACGTCTGCGTACCAAACCCTTCTTGGCCACCTTGGAGCCACCAGAATCGCTGGTGCCCCTTCTAGAACCAGTTTGTGAATTACCTTGCCCAGCATGGAGAAAGGTGGAAACAGGTACAGAAAACCCAACTCCTTCCAAGCCAGTGACAAGGCATCCACTGCCAGAGACAGAGGATCCTGAGAAAGACACAAAGGCCGGAAATTTGTGTGCCTCGAGGCAAAGAGATCCACCTCCGGAGTCCCCCACTTGCGGCAAAGATCCAGAAAAACCTCGGGGTTGCGAGACCACTCTCCTTGGTGAGAGGATCCCCTGCTCAGGGAATCCGCCTCCGTGTTCTCCACTCCCGAAATGTAGACTGCCGAAATGCAAGGAACATTGCTCTCCGCCCAGTGCAGGATCAGAGAGACTTCCCTGAGGGCACTCCTGCTGCGAGCCCCTCCCTGGTGATTGATGTAAGCTACCGCCGTTCGGTTGTCCGAACGAACCTGAACCGGCAGACCCCGTAAATGTGAGGTCAGCCGAGACAGAACCAGCCGGATGGCTCTGAGCTCCAAGACATTGATGGGGGTTTGAGCCTCCTGAGGACCCCACACCCTGCTGAACTGATGACTTTTCCAATAACCTCCCCAGCCCGATAGGCTGGCATCCGTGGTAACCGTCTCCCAACAAGGGATCAGAAAGGATCTGCCCTTCAACAGATTGCTCGATTCCAGCCACCACCGAAGGGACTGCCGAACCCTGGGAGACATCCTGAATGGTTGATCCATTGACTGCGGACACCTGTCCCAATGCGTCAATAGGTGAAGTTGAAGAGATCTCATGTGAAACTGTACCGCCTCGAAGGAAGTTACCATCAAGCCCACCAGTTTCATCCCCTGTCGGATAGAGGGACAAGGATTGGCCAGAAGAAGGCGGATCAGACCCTAAATCCCCTGCACCTTGGTCTGGGGCAGAAACACTCTGGCCCGAATGGTATCCAGATTCATGCCCAGAAATGAAATCACACGAGACGGGGAGAGAGAAGACTTGGTGCGGTTGATCACCCACCCGAACCTCTCCAGGGTCGACACCACCTGGTGGGTGTCCAGCTCCGCCTGACGGAGGGAAGAAGCTGAGATCAACAGGTCGTCCAGATAAGGCACAATGCGAATGCCCTGCACTCTGAGCAGAGCCATTATTCCCGCCAAGACCTTGGTGAAGACCCTCTGCGCCGAGGTCAGACCGAAGGGAAGAGCTACAAACTGATAATGTTGATCCTCCACCGCAAACCGGAGGAATCTCTGATGTGCCTGAAAAATCGGAACATGCAGATACGCATCCTTGATGTCTATGGATGTCATAAAATCCCCTTGACGAAGGGAATTGATAGCCGAGCGCAGAGTCTCCATGCGGAACTTTTTGGCTCTGATAAACCTGTTGAGAACCTTGAGATCTAGAATGGGTCTCACCGAACCCTCCTTTTTGGGAACCGTGAAAAGGTTGGAGTAGTAACCCCTGCCTCTTTCCGACAGAGGCACCGGGCATATAACCCCCATGTCCAGAAGGTTTTTTACTGCTAACAGGAGCCCCTGTGCAGCCTGAGGGTCCGAGGGCACCCGAGACCTTAAGAATCTTGGGGGCGGCCAGTACTCGAACTCCAGTTTGTACCCGGATGAGACCACTTCCAAGATCCAATTGTCTGTGACCTCCCGGGCCCAGACCTGGAAGAAGAGCAGCAGCCGTCCCCCCACCCTTGCGGGTGAGGGCGCCCCTTCATTGCTGAGCCGGTTTAACAGCAGGCTTGGAACCCCTGGCAGCCGCGGGACGTGCCCGACCTCTGCCTCTGTTCCAGGACGAGCCCCTGACACCCGAGAAGGCCATACCCCTAGCCGCTCTGGCCCCTCGAAAGGAAGGAGTGAATGAGCCAGCCCCCCAAAAGGGGCGGCGCTGTTTCCTCCGCTGAGGTAACTTACCTCCTTTAGCAACAGCATCCAATTTATCTCCAAACAGCAGCAATCCCAAGAAGGGAAGAGCTGTGAGCGACTTCTTGGCCCCAACGTCCGCTGTCCACTGGCGGAGCCAGACCAATCTGCGCATAGCCACCAGTAAGGCTGAAGTCCTACTACACACGACAATAGAATCCTCCATCGCAGCCATGACAAAATCCATGAACAATTCGCATCTCTTAAGGATAGCGAACTCAGCACCAGTTGGATCAAACTGAGTGTTATTCAGCCAGTCCCTGATAAGAGACCTGGTAGCAAGCGACACCAGGGCAGATGCACTAACAGGCCGCAGGGCCGAGCCCACGTTGGCAAATGCATGGCACGCCATCTGATCAAGGCGCTTATCCTCGCCATCCTTAAGTGAAGTGGCGTCAGGGGTGTTCAGCACAGAAGAGTTAGTCAAACCTAAAACTGGCACATCGACATCGGGAGGAGAAGACCAGCGCTTAACCGCCTCCACCGGAAAAGGATACTTCTTATCCCATCCCTGAGGAACACCAGGAAGCCGACTGGGCCTCTCCCATTCTCTAAGGATCAGCGCATCAAAGTGACCCTGGGTAGGGAATTCCAGACGGAGCTTGCAGGCCCCCAAAAATTCCCCCTTCTTGAGAGGGGCGCCTCAGGCGGTTCAATATCCGACACCTCTAATAAATGTGACAAAACAGTGGCCGTATCTACGGCATCCCCCAGCGCCTGCCCGACATCGGCATTCCCAGACTGAACATAGTCAGCCTCTGTTTCCTGATACAATTCCCCCTCCTCTAACGGGGAATAATCTGACAAATCAACGGAATCGTCGTCAACATCCCACAAGGGCTGGGCCGACGACAAATGTCTCTTTTTAGCCTGGGCCTTCTTGCCCACCGTGCTAGCAATAATTTTCTCCATGCTGGCCAACCTAGCCCAAACATCAGAGAGCGACTCCCCGCTGGCACCAATGTCACTTGGGGTACGGATAAGGTGGGGAGGGGAAAGCGATGAAGCGGGAGGAGCCGACCCAGAAGTCTGGGTACCAGACTGCCGCGTTATGGCCTTTTGTGCGCATGGTATACAGATCAGCACATTCTACCCCACACCCCACACATGGCCCGGATTGTCCCAGAGGGAGCCCGAGCCCAGTATCCTGCGGAGCCTCCATATGGTGAATTTTTGTGGTCAGTAGCAAGACCGCAGGAATTTACGCCTAAGCAACCCGGGATGCCCCTTAAAAGTCCCGGTGGGAGGATTTGAGGTGAACAATTTTACACTAGGGACCCCAGGACCAGGAGGAACCCCTTAATATGCACATATACAATGCAATCTGTAACACACAAAACAGGCAACATCAGTGCAATCCTATATATATAAGGCAATAACACATACTTAATTGTATATGTATATATATATCTCTGTATTCCAGCCAGATATGCGTAACCTACCACAAAAAACACACAGACATGCCCGCAGTCAGTGGGGGCCCCCCGCTAGAGAGGGGCCCCATACAATACGCGTGCTTGCCGAGGCCACGCCCCCCTCCCAGCAATGCAGATCCCCTAGAAACGAGCCACAGAATCGCGCCAAAGAAGGGGGCGGGCCGGGCTCTCGGCGCGGCCTCCCCCGACCACAGCCTGAGGGGGAGAAGCTCCCCCAGGCTAGTAACAGCACCTGCCATGGCCCAAAAGTGAAAACACTCACTGTCCCACACACACGCACAGTGAATCACACACCGCACACACAGGGGCATATGTGGGAGAACGAAAATGAATAACGTCCAGGCCAGGCCACCCCCCACCCTCCCCCGGAGGGGAATAAGGGACCCAGAAGGGGGGGAACCCTGCCAGGATCCGGCCATAAGCCTAGAGGGACAGGGCATCCCACACCAGGATCACCAAAAAACCTGGATAACCGCCTACCCCATAGTGAGGTCTCACGGTAGAGCAGTGCTCCTTCCGCACCCATGGTGCTGCCTGCCTTTACCAGGAACCGCAGCCTAAGCTGGGAGGCTCAAACAGGGGCAATTTAGAAAGGGTCCTGGCAGTAATAGGGACAATAGACGGCCGGGCGCGAGCCCGGCTTACCTGTAAGTAAAGAAATCTTCATCTTCTGTCTTGTCGCCTTCCCTGCAGAGAAGAAACTGGGAAATTGGTGGGAGGTCCCAGGTATATATGGACCGGGAGGGGCTTTCTTTTTTGCATATTCATCTCTGCAGAAGTTCGCCCTCTACTGGAGATTACCCACATGTCATGAAGATCGAAGTGGAGTGTATGGCACACTTAGAATAGGTATGAACAGAAGACCACGTAGCAGCCTTACAAACTTGTTCAACAGAAGCCTGTTGCTGGAAGGCCCAGGAAGCCCCAACAGCACGGGTAGAATGAGCAGTAACACGGAAAGGGGGATCCTTCCCCCTAGTAGAATAGGCCCTAACAATAGCCTGACGAATCCTTTTGCTAATAGTAGACTTAGCAGGATCCAACCCCTTCTTGGGACCCAAGCGAACCACAAACAAGGAGTCCGTCTTCCTGAAAGGCGCAGTAGCTACCAGGTACTATTTCAAATTCCTGACAACATCCAGAGAATGCAAGGCCCGCTCCTTGGAATTACCAGGATTAGGGCACAAAGAAGGAAGCACAATGTCCTGACTGAGATGGAAGAAAGAGACAACCTTAGGCAAGAAGTCTGGTTTAAAGCGGAAAACCACCTTGTCCTGGTGTCTCTCAAAGTAGGGGGCCTGAATAGACAGAGACGCCAACTCAGACACACGCCGGACAGAAGTGATAGCCACCAAAAATGCAACCTTCAGGGTAAGGATAGACAAGGCAGCCTCATGCACCGGTTCAAATGGAGGACCCTGAAGGACAGACAATACCAAATTCAAATCCCAGACCAGTAACATGGGTTTGCGGGGAGGGCGCACATGAGCGACCCCCTGGAAGAAAGTCTTGACCAGAGGATGTAGAGCAAAGGACCTCTGGAAGAAAACAGCCAAGGCAGACATGTGACCCTTCGAAGTGCTGAGCTGAAAACCCATATCCAAACCATGTTGAAGGAACTCCAGGATCCTAGGAATGGAGAACACACGAAAGGAAAAGCCCTAGACTCACACCAGTCAATGTAGGTCCTCCAGATCCTATAGTAGATAGTAGAAGAGGATTTCTTCCTAGCCCTTACAAGAGTATGAACAACCGAATCAGACAATCCTCTCTCCTTTAGGATGGAGGTTTCAGCAGCCAGGCCGTCAAAGGCAGCGTTTGTAAATTGGGATAACAGAGCCGTCCTTGAGTGAGAAGATCTGGAACCAAGGGTAGAGCGTACTGATCCACTGTCAGCTGCACGACGTCTGTGAACCACACCTGTCTTGGCCACCTGGGGGCCACCAGAATGGCTGGCACCCTCTCCTGAACCAACTTGCGCAGAGCCTTGCTCAGAAGAGGAAACGGAGGAAAGATGTACAGGAGACCGAGTCCCTGCCAGGACAGAGACAGAGCATCCACCGCCAGAACCAGAGGATCCTGGAACAAAGAGACAAATGCTGGCAGCTTGTGATTGTGGCGAGAAGCAAACAGATCCACGTCCGGCATCCCCCACCAGTGACAAAGGGATAGGAAGACCTCGCTGTTGAGGGACCATTCCCCCCAGCGAGAGGCCCCCCTGCTCAGGGAATCCGCCTCCAGATTCGCCGCTCCCGGAATATAAACTGCTGAGATGCACGGGACATTGTCCTCGGCCCAGGACAGAATCAACGACACCTCCTTGAGGGCACTCTTGCTCCGAGTCCCTCCCTGATGATTGATATAGGCGACCGCCGTCTGGTTGTCGGAGCGAACCTGTACCGGCAGGCCCTGAAGGTGAGGAGTCAACTGTGCCAGCACCAACCGAACCACCCTTAGCTCCAGGACGTTGATAGGAGCGTGAGCCTCCTGAATGTCCCACAGCCCCTGGAATTGGAGGGCTCTCCAGTAGCCACCCCAACCTGACAGACTGGCATCCGTAGTGACCGTCTCCCAACATGGTGTCAGAAATGATCGCCCCCCCCAGAAGATTCCTCGAGTCCAGCCACCACAGGAGGGACCGCCGGACCAGAGGAGAGAGAACAAAGGCCTGCTCCAGAGACAGGGGACTTTTTTCCCAAACTGAAAGGAGATGGAGCTGAAGGGGTCTCGTGAAATTGAGCGTAAGGGACTGCCTCGAAGCAGGCCACCATCTGTCCCACCAATTGCATCCCTTGCCTGATGGAAGGACGAGGGCTGGACAGCATGAAATGAACCAGAGCTTGAAGAGAATCCACCTTCTGCTGAGGAAGAAAAATCCTGGCCTTAATGGTATCCAGATTCATGCTCAGGAAGGGGGTCATCCGGGACGGGGAGAGGGAGGACTTGGGATAATTGATCACCCATCCGAACGTGTCCAGGGCAGTCACCACCGTCTGAGTATCCAATTCTGCCTGCTGGATAGAATGAGATGTAATGAGAAGGTTGTCCAGATAAGGGAGAATGCGAATGCCCCCGGCTCTGAGGAGGCCATCACCCCCGCCAACACCTTGGTGAACACTCTGGGGGCCGAGGTGAGAGCGAAGGGAAGTGCCACAAATTGGTAGTGCTGGTCCTCCAGGGCGAACCTGAGGAACCGCTGATGCCCTGGGAAGCCTGGCACATGAAGGTAAGCATCCTTGATGTCTATGGAGGTTATGAAGTCCCCCGGGCGCAAAGAGCTGATCGCGGAGCGCAGGGTCTCCATGCAAAAGCGTCTGGTTCTGATGAACTTGTTGAGAAGCATGGGCCTGATGGAACCATCCCTTTTGGGTACTGTGAAGAGATTGGAATAATAACCTTGACCTCTCTCCCCTGGAGGGACCGGACAGATGACCCCCATATCCAATAGGTTCTGTACAGCCAGGAAGAGGACTAGAGGAATCCGAGACCTGAGGAATCTTGGAGGGGGGCGTGCAGCGAACTCTAGCTTGTAGCCGGAGGACACAACCTCCAGAATCCACCTGTCTGAGACCTGTTGCCCCCAGACATGAGCGAAGAGCGGCAGCCGTCCCCCCACCCGAAAGGGTGAGGGTGCCCCCTTCATGGCTGAGCGGGCTTGATGACAGATTTGGGCTTGGATCCCCAGGAGGATCCGGGATGGGCACGGCCTCTGCCCTTGCCCCAGAAATATCCCCTGTGCCCCGCAAATGATACCCTCCTCCCCGACCTGGGTCCACGAAAGGAGGGAGTAAAGGACCCTGACCCCCGAAAGGGCCGCAACTGTCTTTTGCGTTAGGGCAACCTACCTCCCTTTGCAAAAAGGTCCAAACGGTCACCAAAAAGGCGTAGCCCCTTAAAGGGTAGCCCTGTGAGAGCCTTCTTAGCAGCATTGTCAGCTGCCCACTGGCGCAGCCAGACCGAGCGGCGAATAGAAACAACCAGAGCCAAGTTACTGCTACACATCCTAATGGTGTCATCTAAGGCAGAAAGAATATAAGCGATAAACATCTCACATAGTGATAAGGCTCTAAATTCGGCACTAGAAGAATTATCAGGATAGCCTTCCAAAAGGCCCTTGACCAGAGTCCGAATGGCCACTGCAATAATAGCAGAAGCACAGACTGGGCGCAGGGCCAATCCAGCACAGGCAAAGGCATGGGACGCCAGCTGGTCAATACGCCAGTCCTCACTATCCTTCAAGGTAGTGGAATCAGGGGAATGCACCACCGAAGTGTTAGACAACCCCAACACAGGGGCATCCACTTCTGGGGAAGTTGACCAACATTTAATCACATCTGAGGGAAAAGGGTACCTTTTATCCCATCCCTTAGGGATACCAGGAAGGAGGCTAGGCCGCTCCCATTCTTTGAGAACCAGATTATTGAAATGTGCCTGCTCTGGAAATTCCAAACGTGGCTTTGCAGTATCAAACAATTCCCCCTGTTGCTTGGGTGCCGTAGCAGGAAGGGAAATGGAAAGCACTTCAAAGATTTGTTTCAAAAGTCTATGGGTATCATCAGCATCCCAATGCTCTGAGCTGGCATCAGCGCCAAGGTAATGCTGATCATCAGAAATCAGATTCTGAATCTGAGAATAATTCCCCTTCCTCAAGTGGGGTATAGTCAGATAAATCAAGGAAATCTTAAGTCTCCAAAGGAAAGGCTGACGCAGCAGGTGCTCCGTGCCGTCTTTTAGCTGGGGCCTTACGGGCCGCAGAGCTAACAATCAATCTCTCAATGTTGGCCAGCCTGGAAGACAAATCAGGCTGAGACTCCCCACTAGTATTGATCTCACTGGGAGTCATGATCAAGCGAGGGGGTGTGGGAGAAGACATGGTGGGTGCAGACCCAGACACAGGCAGCCCAGAGTGCCGCGCAAGCGCCTGCTGGGCGCAGGGTACACAGACCCCCACATCATCGCTCACAGGTGATGCCCAACACACAGCCGGGCTTGTCCCAATGGGACCCTGAGCACAATATCCTGTGAAGCCATATGGTGATTTTTGGTGGCACAACTGGCCAATAGGAATTACGCTATACAGCTACCCGGGATGCCCCAAATGTCCGCTAAGATAGTGGGAGGATTAAATTATTCAGGCCTCTAATACAGTTACAGGGAACAAATAGAGGGCACAGGACTGGGAGAAACCTCTAAAACAGTTTTCCCACCTGTAAGACATAAGATATTACACCCCATTAGTAATACAGAAGAAAAAATTGGATAAAAATATTAAATACAGGCCCGCTGGGGAACTTACAGACCGTAGAAGAGCTTGCAATCGTCCAGGCAGCAGGGCAAGATGGCGCTGGAGGGCTCTGAAGGGGCGGGTCGCATAAGGAGAGCTGCGTAACGCGCACATGCGCTAAGCCATGCCCCCTCCAGGAAGCGCGGGGACAGACCAATAGGAGCCACCCCGCAGCCAATCCCAGCACAGCAGGCCCTGGAGTGACGTCACCGCTGACCGCAGACGCCGCAGGGCACGCGAGTCAGCAGCAGGAGAATTTAAAAATAACCCGGGGAGAGGATAAGCGCTGTTAGCAGAGTGCCAGCAGGAGTATGCCAAACGCAGCCACAGCAATGCTAGTACTGTGAAGCAAGCACTCACACAAAACATACAGACGCTCCCCCCCCCCCCCGACGAACCGGGAAAGCGGGAGAAGGGGGAATAGTAGTATGCCCATAAGGACACCCAAGAATGTCATGGAGGGCTAAGCGGACAGGGCATCCCAATTTAGGATCACCAAAAACCTGGACCGCCTACCCTTTGGTGGGGGATTTGCAGTGGAGCAAGCTCCTAATGAAGCACCTCTAATAGGTGCAGCCTACCATCACCCGACCAAGGCTGGGAGGCAGAATAAAAGTTGGAACGGGTGGGAATAGTACTACAGGGCCAGGGGCTGTGAAGCCCGGCTCACCTGCGAGAAGAGAAGCCATCATCTTGTCCTTCGCAGCCCACTGCAGAGAAGAAACTGGGGAATTAGTGGGAGGTCCCGGGTATATATGGACCGGGAGGGGCCTTTTTTTGCCATCTCTGCAGTAAAGCGCCCTCTTGTGCAGGTATATCCCTGATGTTATGAATCATTATCTGGAGCAGGACGTGCTGCATACTTAGAATAGGACCTGTGCCCGTCGAGTATCCAATGTCATAGCTAGATAGGTCGCCACCATGGAGGGAACCACCTGGGATTTGGGGTAGTTGATCACCCACCTGAAAAGTTCCAGCATGGACAGGACCATCTGAACATCCCGCAGTGCCTCTGCAAGAGATGGGACTTTTAATGAGCAAGTTGTCCAGGTATGGGGTGATGTGCACACCCTGCCTCCGCAGGAGAGCCATCACCACCGCCAAGACTTTCATGAACACTCGCAGGGCAGTGGACAGTCCAAATGACAGTGCCACAAATTGGAAATGTTTGGTGCCCACCACAAAGCGCATGATGACAAGGGAAGATCGGTACATGCAGATAAGTATCCTTTATGTCCACTGTGGCCACAAAATCCCCCTGTTAAAGCGCCATCACGACTGAACTTAGAGATTCCATGTGGAACTTCCACACTCGAACGTAACCAATTCCGGAGATCGAGGATCGACCAAGCGGACCCGTTCTTCTTGGGGATGATGAATAGAGTGGAAGCCACAGCCCCCCTCTGAGCGGAGCACAGATGCTACAACTCCCCGGTCCATCAAGAGCTCTATCTCGCTACATGGGCAGGTTTGGACGCCACAAACCTGTGTGGAGGCTTGGTCCGGAACTCGATCTTGTATCCGGAAGAAACAACTTCCGGGACCCAGGCATCAGATATCCATTCCCTCCACACCAGCGCAAAGTGCAAAAGCTGCCCTTCACCTGATCGGGTAAAGGCGTCCCTTCAACCCTGAGAAGGCTTGATTGGGGGCTTGGGCCGGCTGGCACCTTGGGGTCTAAGCTTTCGCTTACCTGAAAAATCCTTGCAGCGTCTGAAGTCTGTAGAACCTCTGAACTTCCAGAGGGGAGGGAAATTCAGCGACCTGCAAAACAAGGTCCTCAATTTCTGTTTCTGCGGAAGCCTGGAAGGCCTCCCATCCATGGCCTTCTGGACCAGGTCATCCAGCGGCTTACTGAAAAGACGACCCCACAAAAAGCGGAGGGTAATAAGCGTCTTCTCAGCAGCACTGTCAGCCGACCACTGTTTCAGCCAGAATGCACAATGTATCTGAAGGCCTCCATAGCGAAGGAGTTCAAACAAAGTGCAGAGGAACGTGAACCTCCATGTCACGAACGCCTCCTATGCTGCTTCATGCAGACTTTGCCTGCTGTAGCTGCCATGGACATGGCGCAAGCTGGGCGCATGGCAGACCCCACCATAGAGAACGCATGCCTGGCCAGCTGGTTCAACTTCCTATCCGCTGGGTTGCACTATCCAAAGTCCGGATAATGGTGTGCTCAGCCAGACCCGTCACCGGCTCGTCTACCTCAGATGGTGAAGACCAAACCCTGACCGCCTCATCCAGAAGGGGGTACTTGGCATCCAGGACCTTAGGAAGAGAAGGAAGCTTATGCAGTTTCTCCCACTCCTTTGCCACCAGCCTGTTGAAATTGGCAAGCCTGGGAAAAACCTGCCTGACCTTCTGACATTTGGAGGGTTCATTCTTCTTCATCTTGTGCTTTGGCCGAGGAGTAGAGAGGTGCAGAACCTCTAATATTGCCTCAATCAGCTCCTCATTCTGATCTGTCGGGTGATCCAGAGGGTTCCCTGATGTATGCACGGCTTCCAGTTTTCTCTCCGTTGCCGGATGACACCTTCCTCTCCGACCACCCTCAGCCTGCAACAACAAGTACAATGTGAGATTCCTAAAGTAATCAGTACAAGTCAAAAGGCTTTGCCCCCAGAGGAAGCCCTACCTGACCAGGGAAAACTGTGAGGCAGCAGCCGCACTTGGATCCAATACTCAGCCCAGAAGAACAGGGAGACAATGCAGGAGCTGCCAAGCGATGATTCAAGGATGAAGCAGTAACCTCTGGACACCACACAAGATGGCGCTGCCTTATGTGGTTAGTGAGGAGAAGGAGGGCGGAGCCGTGGACTTTGCAAATGCCACGCATCTTCCTCCTGTCCTCCACTGTAAGGCCCGAGTGGACCCTTCCTGAGTTAGCCAATAGGCAGGCAGCATGGCTGGTGGCAACGCCCCCCTCAAGATGAGGCCACCTCCCCCTTCAAAAGCAGGTAGCATCAGTAGTAATCACAAACACACTGCTGCCTGCACTAGGGAGCCTGGCAACCTAGCTCAGGCCCCACCCAGCAGCAATGCAAAAGGCAGACCGGGTCTCTCACAGGGTGTCATGGAGTCATGGGAGTAGATGACCCAGGGGGTAGAGGGACCGGGGCTCAGTGAGAGACGCACAGCAAGGTGGCAGGCCCAGAGGTCAGGTACCCTGCATGTATGCCTGAAGTTGGTTCCTAAGTCTATAGCGTGGGATCGTGCAGAGTGAGGGGAGTGCACATGGATCAAGGTAAGTGCCCACTGGGTCTGAACCCCAGCCTTTACCAGGACCCATGCACGCTCCCCTCTCTATGCACTTTTAACTGGATTGATTGATTTTGGTAGAGAGCCATTTACTGTGTTGAAGGTGGGTATAAAAGACCACAAGGAGGCTCAGCTATTCTGCAGATGTTGTAAATTAATTATTGGATATTGACTGTGAAACTTCACCTTGCCTTTCAATAAAAGGGACCTAGGCGGCCTTCTTTCTCTCTAAGTTCCAAAGAAGCTAACTCAGTTTGGTTGCTGACTTGGTCCCAAGTGGGGGAATTTTCTGTGCGCTACAGATAATGAGTGACAGTCTCAAGGCTGCTGCTGTCACTTTTGTTTGGTGACAAAATGGCCACTTGTTATCCCCTGCAGCAGCCAGGGACCAGTGCTTCACTGGGGGGGGGGGGGGGGGGGGGGGAGATAGGGATGGGGGCACTTTATTTATGGCCATTTTATGCAACTAGCACTTTGCCAGAGTAGATGTCTAGGACATGAGGTAAGTATGCCGTTTAATAGCCTATAATATGATGAGTAGAGGGGAGTTCAGTGGTAAAGATTACATTGGGGCCCATGAGCTCAGGGAGGGGCTTATTGTAGTCCCTGCCTTTGTTTATCAGATTTGTCCTCACAGGGCATCCTTGGCAGAAAAGACACACAATTGTCATATATGCTCTGTAAATGAATAAACTATAGCATGCAAATCTGAAGAAATCCCATAAAATGAATCACGAAACTGAATATTCCTCAGCGTTTAAACACCAACCCACTGTTCACACTATAGATACCAAGATTCGGCTAAGCTAATTTAGACACCTACCCTGGGCCAAATGGTGCATGGCTGCATAATGATGGGCCACCATGAGACGCTAGGCACATCCAGCACTAATGAGATTTAGAGCCAATGTTTGGCGTATGTGCAGCTGGCAGTGCCGCTTCCTATATGCACAACTAACAGCAGGTGAGCATCTGCCAAACAAACTCTGACACCGAGATATTTTCATTGCTGACCACACAAGCCACCGGAATCCTCTCCAAGCTCACACCCAAGCTCCCAGAGGACAACAATTTCTCACAAAAGATGCCTTCATCAACTTGCAGATACAGGATGTGAATTTATAAGCAGCTAGTAGCATGAAACACTAAATAAATACACACCTGAAAAACATACTCGATAGAAACCTACAAACCACAGTAATACGGAGATATTGGGACAGCTCTGTAAATAAAGTTATTGTCCAGGCCTGTGTAGAGACAAATCATTGTTTGTTCGCCATACAGAGAATTCATCCTAGTGTGCTGCTAAATAAACCTGTTGATGATGAGATCCAGCTCCTATTCTGTAGTCCAGCCTTTGGATTTTTTTTAATTCATGACCAACTTTTAGTAGATATATGAACCTATCTCCACCTCTTTTATTCAAAAAAATACCATTTTGTGAGTACTCACCTGTAAAATGGATATTGTCAGTGTGTCACACACCCCGCTTCCCCTTTAATTCTTACGATAGGGTTATCCTCCAGCAGGAGGCGACGTTGCAGAGAGAAGTCTTGAAAACGAGCCCCTAGCAGGATTAGGACACAATGAAGGCAAGACAATGTCCTGATTGAGATGAAAGGTAGACACAACCTTAGGCAAGAAATCTGGCTTAAGCTGAAATACCACATTATCCTGATGCCGCTCAAAATAAGGAGGTTTGAAGGAAAGCGCCGCTAGCTGAGAAACTCACCTTACAGAAGTGATAGTCACCAAAAAGGCTACCTTAAGAATCAAAATGGGCAAGGCGGCCTTACGGATAGGCTCAAAGGCAGGCCCTTGCATAGCAGACAACACCAGATTCAGATCCCAGACTGGTAGTAATGGCTTACGGGGTGGACACACATGGGAAACACCCTGGAAAAAAGTTTTAACCAGCCGGTGATTGGCAAAAAATCTTTGGAAAAAAATTGCCAGAGCTGAAACATGGCCTTTGATGGTACTAAGTTGAAGGCCCAAATCCAAACCATGTTACAAGAATTCCAGAATTCTGGGAAAAGAAAACACCCTACAGGGAAGAGACTTGGACTCACACAAGGCAATGTAAGCATGCCAGACCCTGTAATAGATAAAAGACGAGGACTTCTTCCTAGTCCTGATCATGGTATCAACAACAGAAGCAAGTAACCCCTTTTCCATCAAGATGGAGGTTTCAGCAGCCAAGCCGTTAAAGCTAGCATTTGTAAATTGGGGTGGCGTAGCTGCCCCTGAGTGAGGAGATCTGGATCCTTAGGCAAGACGTACCGGTCTACTGCCAAATGCACAACGTCTGCGAACCAAACCCTTCTTAGCCAACAAGGGGCCACCAGGATGGCAGGTACCTGCTCCTGGACTATCTTGCGCATGACCCTGCCCAGGAGAGGAAACAGAGGGAACACATAGAGAAGCTGAAACTTCTTCCAAGGAATAGCCAATGCATCCATGGCGAAGGCCGGAGGAACCTGAGACAGAGACAAATCTGTGAAGTTTGTGATTGTGACAAAACGCAAACAGGTCCAAGTCCAGCTGCCCCCAGCGATGACACAGGGAGAGAACACCTGGTTGTTGAGGGACCATTCCCTTATACAAGACGTCCCCCTGCTCAGGGAGTCCGCCTCCTTGTTCTCCACCCCCGGAATGTAGACCGCTGAGATGCTGGAAACATGCTGTTCCGCCCAAGACAGAATCAGGGACACTTCCTTGAAGGCTCACTTGCTCCGAGTTCCTCCCTGAAGAATCATGTAGGCAAGCGCCGTCTGGTTGACTGAGCGGATCTGAACAGCCTGACCCCGAAGGTGAGTGGTCAGGTGAGAAAGAACCAATCTGATCGCCGTCAGTTTCAGGACTTATGGAAGCATGGGCCTCTTGTGGGCTCCACCGACCCTGGAACCTCAGGGACTTCCAGAAGCCTCCCCAACCGGTCAGACCGGCATCTGTGGCGACCTTCTCCCAGCACGGGGGCAGGAAGGTCCTGCCCACTAGGAGGTTCCTTGAGTCCAGCCACAATGAGAGGGACCATCTGGCCAGAGGGGACAGAGCAAACTCTTGATCCAAGGACACAGGGTCCCGATCCCAAACTGACAAGAGGAGTAACTAAAGATGTCTCATGTGAAACTGAACAAAGGGGACTGCCTCGAAGCAGGGCACCATCAGGCCCACCAACTGCCTCCCCTGACGGATGGAGGGATGAGGACATGATAGCAGAGCCCGAGCCTGCATCTGAAGATGTGTCCTGCTCGGCCCGAGGAAAGGACTGGGCCACAATCAGGATGTCGTCCAGGTAAGCAATGATGAGGATGCCCTGGATCCGTAGCAGAGCCATCACTCCCGCCAGTATCTTGGCGAACACCCGAGGTGCCGAGGTGATACCGTAGGGCAGAGCCGCAGACTGGTAATGCTGATCCTCCAGCGCGAACCTTAGAAATCTCTGATGACCTGGAAAGATAGGCACATGAAGATAAGCATCCTTGATGTTCACAGTGGTCATGAAGTCGCCCGGGCAAAGGGTACTGACAGCAGAACGTAGCGTCTCCATACGAAAATGCTTGAATCTGACATTTTGTCAAGTCCCTTCAGATCTTGTAACCGGAGGACAATACCTCCTGTATCCACCGGTCTGAGATGTGAAGCCTCGAGACGTGAGCAAACAGCCGAAACTGTCCCCCCACCCGGATGGGCGAGGGCGCCCCTTCATGCCTGAGGGGGCTTTTGAGAGAGTTTGGGCTTGGTATCCAGGATAGACCGGGACGACCACGGGATCTGCCATGGCCCCAAGAATCTCTGCGGCCACTAGAGAAGAGGGAGCCACGAAAGGAAGGAAGGAGGATGGAGGACCCCCAAAATGGCCTCTAAATCAGAACAAAGTAAGAGAGTACTATAGTCCCCCCCCCCCCCCGCTACCAGCTGTAGCACCATCAAGGAGACGCTTGAGCAGCCTCTTGAGGGCAATAGCAGTAATGGCAGCGGCACAGGCAGGACGCAATCCAGCCCCCACACAGGTAAAAGCATGGCAGGCCAATTGATCCATGCGCCGGTCCTCACCATCCCGATACACCAGGGAGACCGCTAGGTAAAGTGATAAACCAGGGAAAGCAGCGCTGCAGCCGGGAATGAAGAAAACCAGAAACGCAGGTTGTACAAAATGGCGCCGGCTGAGGTACCTCGAGGGGTGGGCCGCAGGGGAACAGCGCGATCCACAGCATCACCAGGCCCCACCCCCCCCCTCGAAGAGCGCGAAAACGGCGCTCATGTGACCCGGCCGGGGCCATGACAAAGCAAAATGACCTCAGGTTATAGCGCCCACAGCCGCGGAGCGTAGTACAAAGCTAAAAACACACCAAAATCGCCAAATTACCTCAGAAAACACCACTCACCACCACAAATAGAGCAATAAGATGGGAGGTATCCATTGAGGATAGGTGCAATCTATGTAGCTGGCACATAACCCTTGGAGAGACAGCTACATATATTCTGCATAGCTGCCACCTAAAGGGTAAGTCCACTTTTTTATATTTTTTGAGCCAAAAAGGTTTCCTCAAGGTGTTGAGCTATTTTAGTATTTTTTACTATGTTAGAAAATGTTTGTTTCCGGTCCTCTTCTCAGTCCTACGGCACATGTGCGGCCGGTCGTCCAATTAGCACGCTCAGAGTCGCTGGCGTCACGTCGTCTAAGCTTCGTCTAAGGCCAGCGGCTCCGAGCGCGACAGCCACATTCCCCAGCTTTCCTCTAACAGGGAGCGTGCCTGCGTCGGCCATTCACAAATGCCTGGCGCCAGGGGAGTAGCTGGGGGAGCACATGCCCCAGGTGAAGTAGATCAGGGGGCCGCCAAAGGGGGGCGTCATTTTTATTCTTTGCCCTGGGTGGCAGAAAGCCTAGCTACCCCTCTGCCTGGCGCGTGCACACTCCCTGCCAGAGGGATAGCGGGGATGCGGCTGCGGCTCGCACATGTGTCGTCGGACCGGGAAACAAGGTAAGTGTATGGGGCGACCTGGGGGTTTCACACAGCGGGGCATCCAAAATCGGGGCAAGGGAATCAATCGGCCCAGGAATCTTAATTCCACCAACTAGCCTTGCCATGCTCCAACAGCGCTGCGCATGCAAGCTCCCTTCCTCCCTATTCAAGTCAATGAGAGTCGCCTGCCCAATGACATAGTCACAGCAGGCAGCTCTCACTGGACAAGAGCCCACACATGCAAGCGCGAAAAGGTGAGTTTTTAAGGATGACCTGGGGGTGGGGGGTTTCACACAGCAGGGCACGCCATTCATCATGCCCCGGACACACAGAAAAATCAAATTACAGAGTTTTGTTCTGCTTTAGGAGTGCCATCAGTTTTGCCTGCCCTGAAGACTCCGGGGCCAGCCGATCAAGTGCCAATCCCGAATGGAGATGCTCCCCCCCCCCCCCCGTGACATAACTTTCCCTTGCTTCCAAGCCGTGTTTGCAGGCAGCGGCAACAACTCCGGCGTCCATGCAGCTGAGCTGCGCTCCTGCGCACAGCCATTCAGACAGGCTAGGGGCCAGGGTGCACAGCAAACCTCAGGTAGCCCAGGGATGGGGTCTCTTCTGTTTCTCTATGCTGGTGCTCTGTTTTAAACAGCGATGCTTGGATGTGAGCCAAGCATGGGATGCCCTGCTGTGTGAGACCCCCCAGTCCATCCATTAAAACTCACCTCTCCTCAGTCCCACAGTGCAATATTGGGGCTCTTGTCTGAGCAGAGCCTTTTTCCTTATTTACATCCTTTGGCAAAGGACTCTGATGGATTTCAATAGGGAGCAAGACTGGTGTGCACTCCAGCCCCAGCCTATCTGAATGGCTGGGATGGGAGCACACACTGGTGAAAGATGCAGGGGATATGACCGCTCCCCACTGAAAACAATCAGAGCAGTTTACCGATGCAATTCCGGCCCTGCTGTGATGAGCTGATTGGGGGGAGGGATGTGAGGGGAGGCACCAGTAAACAGGGAAATAGGTGGCGGTACCCATTGTCCTACAACGTTTAGAGAAACAACACCAGGGAGAAACAACACCAGGGCTATTAGACAATGCTCAAGCTAAGTGCTTTGTTGTGAAAATAAAGGCTGAGGCTGCAGAAACACTTTAAAGGGTACATCCATTTCCCATGGAATTTTCGAGTGCCAAAATGATGTTCTCAAGGTGCTGAGCTGATTTAGTAATTTTTCATTTTTAGTTACAAAATGTGTGTTTCATGAAGGCATTTTTCACAACCTGCAATCTGTTGCTATTGGCTATGTACACCAAGAAGAGAGAAGAGCGTGAGCTCTGTACAAACAAGAACACTACTGCTGGCAATGTGAAGAGTTAAGTGAGCTCCCTCACCTCAGCAGCGGCCACAGCAGCAGTGTTCTGTGTGTACAGGCCTCACTTCTCTCTTCTTGGTGTACATAGCCAATAGCATCAGATTGCAGGTAGTGAGAACTGCTTCTGTAAAATACACATTTACGAACATCATTATTAAAAACATACTATATTTACCGTACTCCCTTTACACATTGAGGACATTCTTTTGCCACAAAAATTATACACTTTCAAAAATTCTACTAAACTATAAACAGCACAATCTAAAGATGCTAAAATTAAGATGCTAATGACAAATTCTAGTACTGGGGGCCACCAGTTTTACCCTTGAGCCCTGGGATACCCTTAGTTTAGCTTTAGAGGGCGGGAGGCCACGCTTTTTTTTATTTAATGATGCAGCACAGATAATACAATTCTGTGATTACTCACCTGTAGAATTGGTATTATGAGTATACAGTACATCCTGCTCCAGATATAGTACTTACTATCGGGTATTACTCTGCCAGATGGCGCTGGACTGCAGATACATTGAAAATAGGCTCCTCCTGGCCCCTCAAATACCCAGGGACCTCCCACAAATCCCCAGCATTGAAAAGCAGTTAACGAGAAGCCGGGAGAATTAAAACAACCCAAACTGGTAACTACAACAATGATAACAATCACCATACAGGGGATCCAAGATAATGCAAAACCAAGGGTGGGGTGGAGCAGGACGTACTGTATACTCATAATACCAATTCTACAGGTGAGTAATCACAGAATTGTATTATTCTTAGTATACAGTACGTCCTGCTCCAGATATAGTACTTACTATCGAGACATCCAATAGCAGTGTCCATAAAGTAGGGTGGGATCCCCAAAGGTAAAAGCAGACAGTTTAAACCACTGCTGCCTGCAGAACCTTTCAGCCAAAAGCAGCATCAGCTGAGGCCCTAACATCAACCTTGTAAAACTTTGAAAAGGTATGAACAGAAGACCAAGTAGTGGCCTTGCAAACTTGTTCAACAGAAGCCTGGTGCTGAAAAGCCCAAGAAGCACCAATAGCATGAGTAGAATGAGCAGTAAGGCGGAAGGGAGGATTCTTCCCCTTAGCAGAATAGGCCTGAATCACAGCCTGACGGATCCATTTGCTGATAATAGACTTGGCAGGAGCCAAACCCTTCCTAGGAACAGAAAGGACCACAAAAAGAGCATCAGTCTTTCTGAAAGGTGCAGTAGCCACCAGATAGTACTTCAGACACCTAACCACATCCAAAGAGTGCAAGACCCTCTCCTTACTAGAATTAGGGCACAATGAAGGGAGAAAAGTGTCCTGATTCAAATGAAAGACAGACAACTTTAGGCAGAAAATCTGGCTTGAAGCGAAACACCACCTTGTCCTGGTGTCTCTCATAGTAGGGGGGCTGAATGGAAAGTGACGCCAACTCAGACACACGCCTAACAGAGGTGATAGCCACCAGAAAAACAACCTTGAGAGTAAGAATGGCCAGGGAAGCATCCTGCACAGGTTCAAAAGGAGCACCCTGCAAGGCTGACAAGACCAAGTTCAAATCCCAAACAGGCACCGTAGTCTTACGTGGGGGACGCACATGAGTCACCCCCTGGAAAAAAGTCCTAATCAGAGAATGCTGAGCAAATGACTTCTGGAAGAGAACAGCCAGGGAAGAAACCTGACCTTTTAGTGTACTAAGTTGGAGCCCCATCTCCAACCCATGCTGTAGGAACTCCAGAATCCTGGGAATAGAGAACGCACGACAGGGAAGAGACTTAGACTCACACCAGTCAATGTAGGCACGCCAAACCCTGTAATAAATAGAAGAAGAAGACTTCTTCCTAGCCTTTATCAAGGTATCCACAACCGAGGAAGACAGCCCCTTCTCCATCAAGATGGAGGTTTCAGCAGCCAGGCCGTCAAAGCCAGAGTTTGTAAATTGGGATGGCGTAGTGAGCCCTGAGTGAGCAGATCTGGCACCATGGGCAGAGTGTACTGATCTACTGCCAGCTGCACCACGTCTGCGAACCACACTCTTCTTGGCCACCTGGGGGCCACCAGAATTGCTGGCACCCCTTCCAGAGCAATCTTGCGCAGAACCCTGCCCAGCACAGGGAATGGGGGGGAAGACATACAGAAACTGAAAGTCCTGCCATGACATTGCTAGAGCATCCGTGGTCAAGGCCAGAGGATTCTGGGACAGGGAGACAAAGGCCGGGAGCTTGTGATTGTGACGGGACGCAAACAGATCCACATCTGGTTGGCCCCAACGGTAACACAGAGATTGGAACACCCTGCTGCATCGGGACCATTCTCCCTGGCGAGAGGTCCCCCTGCTCAGAGAGTCTGCCAGGAGATTTTCCACTCCCGGGATGTACACAGCTGATATGCAGGGAACATTGGACTCCGCACAAGTCAGGATCAGAGACACTTCCTGGAGGTCCCCCTTGCTCCGGGTCCCTCCCTGATGACTGATGTAGGAAACTGCTGTCTGGTTGTCCGAGCGCACCTGAACAGGCAGGCCTTGAAGGTGAGTAGTCAAGTGAGCCAGAACTAACCTGATCGCCCGCAGTTCCAAGACATTGATAGGTGTGTGGGCCTCCTGAGGGCCCTATCTCCCCTGGAACAGCAGGGACTTCCAGAAACCCCCCCAACCTGACAGACTGGCATCCATGGTGACCGTCTCCCAAGAAGGGGTAAGAAAGGATCTGCCCCCCAACAGGTTCCTTGGGTACATCCACCACGAGAGGGACCTCCTGACCAGGGGGGAGAGCACACAGACCCTGTCCATGGACGCTGAATCCTTGTCCCACACTGACAAGAGGTGGAGTTGCAGAGGCCTCAAGTGGAACTGAGCATAAGGGACTGCCTCGAAGCACGCCACCATCAGACCCACCAGCTGCATCCCCTGCCTGATGGAGGGATGATGACAAGATAGCAGGAACTGAGCCCGTGCAATCAGACTGTCCACCTTCTGTTGAGGAAGGAAAATCCTTGCCTGAACTGTACCCAGATTCATTCCTAGGAATGGAGTCACCAAGGAGGGGGACAGTGAGGACTTGGGGTGGTTGATCACCCATCCAAATGACTCCAGGGTGGACACCACCAGCTGAGTATCCAATTCTGCCTGATGTAGAGAGTGGTGGTGAGAATGTCGTCCAGATAAGGCAGCATGCGGACGCCCTGATACCTGAGCAGAGACATCACGCCAGCCATCACCTTGGTGAACACCCTGGGAGCTGAGGTGAGACCAAAGGGCAATGCCACAAACTGCCACGATCCTTCAGAGCGAACCTGAGGAACCTTTGATGACCTGGAAAAACAGGAATATGAAGGTAAGCATCCTTGATGTCCACAGAAGTCATGGCAGAGCGCAGAGATTCCATGCGAAAGCGCCTGCTCCTGACAAATTTGTTGAGGATCTTTAAGTCCAGGATGGGCCTGACTGAACCATCGTTTTTGGGGACTGTGAATAGGTTGGAATAGAAGCCCTTGCCTATTTCTCTTAAAGGGACTTTGCAGATGACCCTCAGCTCCAGGAGGCCTTGCACTGCCTGCACCAGCTCCTGAGGAATCCGGGATCTGATGAATCTTGGGGGCGGCCAGGCAGCAAACTCTATCTTGTAACCGGAGGACACTACCTCCTGAATCCACCGGTCTGAGACATGAAGCCTCCAGACATGAGCAAAGTGCTGAAGCCGTCCCCCCACCTGGATGGGTGAGGGCGCCCCATCATGCCTGTGGGGGCTTGGGAGAGGATTTAGCCTTGGGACCCCAGGAGGAGCCAGAACGTCCACGTCCTCTGCCCCTAACCCAGAAATCTCCCCGGGCCCCAGTAAAGGAAACCCCCCTCCCTTGTCTAGCACCACGGTAGGGGGAGGAGAAGGAGCCCTGACCCCGAAAGGGCCGAGACTGCCGCCTGCACTGGGGTAACCTGCCTCCCTTAGCAAAAAGGTCCAGGCGGTCCCCAAACAGGCGCAGTCCTTTGAAGGGAAACCCAGTGAGAGCCTTGGCAGCGTTGTCAGCAGCCCACTGGCGTAGCCAAACCGAGCGGCGTATAGCCACCACAAGGGCAGATGTCCTGGCACACATTCTAATGGTGTCATCCAAGGCAGAGAGGACAAAAAACATCACAACTGGAGAGTGCATTAAACACCTCACAAGGCAAATCATCAGGGGCACTATCAAGTATATTTCTGATCAGGGTCCTAGTGGTCACAGCGGTAATGGCAGAGGCACAGACTGGGCGCAGCGCCGTCCCCGCACATGCAAAAGCATGGGATGCCAGCTGGTCAATGGGCCGGTCCTCAGCATCCCGCAGGGTAGTAGAGTCAGGGTAGTGCATGACAGAAGTGTTAGATAGCCCCAGGACCGGGGCATGCACCTCAGGAGGGGATGACCAACACTTTACCACATCAGCAGGAAAGGGATACTTCCTATCCCAACTTTTAGGTACCCCGGGAAGTCTACTGGGGCGCTCCCATTCCTTGAGCACAAGATTATTGAAATGTGCTTGCCCGGGAAAATCCAAATGTGACTTAGCGGTATGAAAAAGTTCCCAGTTAAAACAATGATAGTTGAAGTACACCATAGAAGGAAAAGATCATTAATCGAGAAAAATATACTTGGTGTTCAGCCTTCTAAACCTGTGTACCACTCACAGGAAGATAATCCAATGTAAAATATTGCTAAAGAAGACGAACTACCATAATTTGAATTGCAAAAAAGTTGGGAATTTTAATGTGAGGAAAAGGATCATAAGTGCTGTACAAAATAACATATCAAATTATCAAGCAATATACAGATATATGGTACAATGGGGTTGCAGCCCCTTTAAATGACCGCTAGGTGGCGCTCCTGTATGCATAAGGCAAACAACTGAAAGTCAAAATGAAACTCCAGAGAAGTAATTTGTGCCCAAAGAAACAGTACAGTGTGAGCCACTGATCCTCAACTGTCCCAAACATATATACACGGGCAATACAAACAACAATATACAGTAATGCGATTTATACAGAAAAAAGAATCTTACAGGCAAACGCAGGTGGAAGTAATACCCTCGACGTTTCGGCCGCCTGGGCCTTTCTCAAGAGGGAGCGGTCCACCAAGCAGACAAAGATGGCGTCGGTACACCTCGAGGAGCAGGCCGGCACCAGCAATGACGCGGAACGCGCCAAAGACGGGCCCCCCGAAGAGCGCGAAGCCAGCAAGTGACAAGCAGCCAATGATGGTGCGACGGCGCCTGAGGTAACGCCGCCACCAAGCGCGGAACATAGTGACAGAAAAGGCGCGAGGCGGCGGCAATTTTAAATACAGTCAAAGTAAAGCAAGACAGCGTGGTGGCTGACACAAGGCAGAATGAATAAAGCATAAGGCAAACACACGTAATGCATAGCATACACACCATCACACCCCCCCCCCTCTTTCCCCCCGAAGGCTACAAGGAGAATGAGGGAGGATGGCGGCCACTTAAATAGGGCCCACTGATAGGCAGGGGCAAGGGGCAATAGTGCGGGAGGGGCATCCCATAGAGGCTCACCATAAGCCTGAACCGCCTACCCTTTGGTGGGGGATTGCGGTGGAGCAGCGCTCCTAAGCACCTAACAGCGGTGCTGCCTACCTTCACCCGACCAGCGCAGCCAAGGCTGGGAGGCATTATCCATCACTCATGGAACGGGTGGGAACAGTCCTACAGGGCCGCAGGCTAATAGCCCCACTCACCTGCGAGTAGAGAGAGACATTTGTGGAGGAGGGGATTTGTGGGAGGTCCCTGGGTATTTGAGGGGCCGGGAGGAGCCTATTTTCGATGTCTCTGCAGTCCAGCGCCATCTGGCGGAGTAATACCCTATAGCATGTACTATATCTGGAGCAGGACGTACTGTATACTAAGAATATATATTTATTACATCTTGCATGAAGAACCCTTTAATCTATTTGAGTGAGCTGTGACTTTTATCAGTCTGTTTTCCCTTAGCTTTGTAAAATCCCACAAAGGCCATTTTAATCCATTTAATGATGGTACTCGAGGGGCAAACTTGCCTCTTTTAGGACTGTCCACAGTAACAAACAATGATTCAAATTTTCTAATGTCTTTTTTTTTATGAATATAGAACTTCAGAGCACAAACCACATCTAGCAGGTGGCGTAACCTGTGAATGGGATGGATTAGGACAGACAGAAGGAAGGCATATTATAACAATCTCTTTATAAATGTGGAACTGTGACATCACCTAAGAAAGGAACCCTGGTGGTAAGACGATAATTTAAATGGTTGGCAAATCAGATACTCTTCTAATGGAGGTTATGGCCACTAAAGGCTACATTTTCAGACATGTGAGCAATGGAATGGAATTCAGTGGCTTGCAAAAAGGCCAGATTTAGATTCCAAAGCTCTTTTGGTTCTGAAAAAGGAGATTGTTAAAGCTCCTTGAAGGAAAGTCTTGACAGAATGACTTTCTGCAATGGGCTTCTGAAAAAGAAGGGTAAATGCTGATACTTGTTCTTTAAGAGTACTAACCGACAGTCAAATCCGGATGTAACAAAGGATATTTGGTGAAAAATTCAGTAGCTGAACAGCCATGAGAAATGCACCACCCCATGAAGGATCTCCAGTATCTATTATAGACTTTGCTGGAGGAAGACTTTCATGCATTTATCAGAGTAAAATTAACCGACTTTGAAACACCTTTCTGCTCTAGGAATCGACCTTTTAGTAGTCACACCATCAAGCTGACTTAAGATTGGTGTCTAAAATTGACCCCTGAGACAAAGGGTCTGGGTTAAGTTGCACTGGATTGTCTATTAAGAGGTTCATTAGATCTGCATACCAGGCTCTCCTTGGCCAATCAGGAGCGATGAAGTTGAAACATAAGCGGTAGACGACGAAAAGCGTAGACCATGATGCATCCACTCCTAGGGTTAATGGGTCTTGTATTCTGCTTATAAAATTCTTGACCCTTGGATCTTGACGCAATAATCCATCAACTGAGGTACCCCAATGCTTGAAAAGGGAATTGGTGTTTTGATCTAACAACCATTCCCCTGGAGTCACAATGCTGTGGAGTTTTCTATTGCTGGAATTCGCATGGCTGATATGGCAGGTGCTTCCCCCCATTGAGGAATTAGATCCGCCACTTTCATTTCTGATTTATGTATGCTACATTGTCCGACTGCATGCATACAGGCTGACCTGATAGAGTTCTGGTCCAATGTCATGGCAATTCGAGCACAGCTTTTAGTTTGAGAACATAGATGGTCCTTCTCGATTCCTTGACTGACCATTTCCCCTGAATTGACATGTTCTCCAGAATTCTTTCCTATTCCATCAGACTGGCTTCCCTGCTGAGGATTCTCCACTGAACAGGGAGCAGAGATTTCCCCACTGATAGATGTAGTAGTGGATGTAGCCACCAGGTCGGTTCGAATTTCAGGTCGTTCTAGACAGATATTGTCTAGAGATTCCTACGATTTGTCCCATTTTGGCAGAATGAACCGTTATAATGGCCTGTTCCAAACCTGGGTGTATGGAACAGCCTCCACTACTGAAACCAGGAGGCTCAAAAACTTCATGCACTGTCTGAAAGTGGGAGTCTGTCTGGAAATTAGGTTTTGAACTTCTTTTATTAATCTGTGACTCTTGTCTGCAATGTGTCCGATTTTATACCAAAAAAGGTTATTCAAATAGATGGGGGGAGTACTGACTTCTTGACATTTACTAGCTAGCCAAATTGCTGCAAGAGTGTGATAACTACAGAAACTTTGCTGGAAGTCTCTCCTCTGGACTTCCCTTGAATTAGCAGATTGTCCAGGTAAGGCAGTCACTTGCACCCCCTACTGACGTCTAAGATCAGTATGAACAAACTGTCTTTTTTTTAACAAAAAATGACCTGGCAAAATCTATCCTTATAGAGCAATGTGTGCACACTGGAAACCAAACAAGGGGCAGGCCCAAAATTACCAGCTGCGATAGCAAGCACATTACACATAAAAATGATAAAATATTTTTATTCAAGGAAAGCCACTGAATGACTGTGCGGGGCCATGCACAGCTGAAGGGAGCAGAGTGACGCCAGGATTCCTGTCTGCAGCTCTAGCTGCAGCATGGGCTAGTGGAGAGGTGAGTAAGTTCTGCGACCTGGGGGATTTCACACAGCAGGGCACCCCAAACCAGGGGTTTAGTGAAAATCCCAGGTTTTGGTCCACTTTAAGGCCTTCATGTTCACCGATTGGTAAGTAGGAACTCACCTCACCTTAAGTAACTCACATGTGTGGCCTTCCGTCCAATCAGCGCACTCAAATGCGCTGACGTGAATTCGGCTTGGTTCATCTAAGGAGCTGGTCCGGCCAAGCTCTGCCGAGCATGCCTGCGGCCGCATTTGCACTGCCTTCTAGCAGAGAGCGTGCCCACACCGGCCATTCACAAATGCCTGGCACAGGATAGCTGGAATGCGGCGCTGCTCACACATGCGCAGTTGGAACAAGGGAGCAGGTGAGTATACCGGGCAACCTGGGGGGGGTTTCCCACGGCAGGGCATCCCGATTCTGGATGCCCGGGGGGAGGGAATATGCCTGCCCTGGAATCTCATAGACTTCAGAGTGGGTTTTGGTGCAATTTAATTGCCCCCAACCAGGAGTCTCACATGAAGTGAGGCACTGACTAATGTATCCGATTATTGAGGGGATTGTCCTGATGGAATCATCACTCTAGTTTTCTAAAATAACTTGGTGGAAAATACTGTCTAAAAAAAATAAAATACAACATTATGAAATGTATTTACAAAAGTGTCAGCGAATCTCCAATGAAACCCATAAGTCCAAATATAATGAATACATACGCGCTGCCCAGAAGAAACTTTTGACCTAAATCTGACCAGCAACGCTACTACCAGGCAGGCAGAAAGCAACAATAAAAGTTTTATATCTTGCAAAAAAGGTTAAATATTCACTACGCTTTGGAAGTGCACCAGTGTAAATGGGGCCTGACTGGAGTGTACTTTTACTCTATTCTATTTGCCAAAAAGGCAAAATCAGGTTTTATTCTCTTTCCAACAGCATCTCTGCTGCACCTTGCACAGATTACAGCCCCAGAGCTGTGCTGACTTTTCCCAAGTTAAGGAGGACATTTTTCAGATCATTTGAGGGCTAACAGGCTCATCCTGTGTGGAGTGTGAGAGAAAAAAGGTGAGACATCTTGTCAAAGAGAAGTGCCATTTCTAAAGCCTCAGTCCAAAGTATAAAGTAAAAGCCAAGAAGGACAAGGCTTCCCTTAAAAACAGGCTTTTAACATAAAAAGTTTATTTAACCATACATTAAGTGAAACACGCATAGCTTTTTTGTTGGGAATGAAGGCACTGCATATATAACACTTTCAATCTTTGACTTCTTAGAACGTTTTTTCCTATTCAGAGCCAATGACCTTAAAGACATAATCAGGCAAAGGCAATTGTTAGACCATTGCATTGGTCTACGTTTGGCACTGTCCTAAACTGTTTTCCGTTTTAAACAATCAAGCTTTACAGTTTCACCTCATGATTTCTCTAGTGGGTGTGGCCCTTGGATCTGTGATGCTGCATAATAATCAGCATAATAGGCGGGGTTTGTAAGATTCCCAGAACTTGCATAAGTTACTTGGCTGTGCTTCTCCTCTCTCCCCCTATTGCTATGTGACATTGGGGCCTAGATCAGCACTTTCAGACACACATTGCCCGCACTCCCAAAGTGCATGCGCGCACTCCCAACACGCCGATGCACACACTCCCACACACCCATGCTTGCATTCCCATGCACACACTCCCACAAGTACGCACTCCCATGCACATGCACCCACACACTCCCATGCACATGCACAACACACACACTCCCATGCAGATTCCCACATGCACAAGCACACACTCCCATGCACATGCACACACTCTCACACGCACGGTGGGTAGTACTTGCCACGAGGGGGGCATCAGTGTGAGGATAGTACACACAGGGGAGAAAGGGGGATGAGGCAGCAGCAGCTGTGCTCGGCAGGGGGAGGAGGGGGGGGAATCAGTGTGGGGATGACGCACACAGGAGAGGGGGGGGGCATAGGTGAAAACAGTGATGAATAGGGCCAGAAAGGGAGAGGGATAGGCTGCACATAAAAATTAATTTACCTTTTTGTAACTCCTGCTGAAGCAAATTTTAAACAAAATGGTGGGTCATGCATTTGCAAGCCACCTGCAAACATAACGTACTGCTGGGCTTCCTGTTACTGTGCATTGTCAGTTATGTCATTTGAATTCAGGCAGCAGCATGGTTGAGATGCTGTGAGAGGAAGCTCCAAAATGGCCGCTACCTTTCTTTTCCAAATGTGCAAGGCTGTTTGTCCAGTTTAAAGTGGACCAACACCCAGGATTTTGACTATCCTGGGTTTTGGTCCACTTCCCCGGGGCACCCTGATCGGGGGTGCCCCGATATGTGAAACCCCCCAGATCGCCCGATTCAACTCACCTCACCCCACTGCTACGGCGCATGCGCGGCTGCTCGCCCGATCAGCACGCTCGGGGGCCGCTGAGGTATGCGTGTCAGAGCGGTGTCAAACCTCAGCGGCTCCGAGCACGCTGGCGGCCGCATCTCACACTTCCCTCTAACAGGGCACGCGCCCTGCTAGAGAGAAGCGTGTAATGCGGCCGCAGCCCGCGCATGCGCCGTTGTACCGGGATGCAGGTAAGGTTAGCGGGCATCCTGGGGGGTTTCACACAGCGGGGCATCCCGGTTTTGGAGGCCCCGCGGGGAGGGATTGAATCGGCCTGGGAATCTAATAGATTCCTGAGCCGATCCAGCAGGGTGTTGGCCCACTTTAAGCCCTCTCAAACAGTTTACGCCACTGATTATCAGAGGAGAGGTATAAAGGATCAATTTACTAAATTTTATTTTTTCGACTGGAAGTTCGCTTTAACTGAGGGAAAAAAAAATACAATTCTGTAATTACTCACCTGTAGAATTGATATTATGAGTATACAGTACGTCCTGCTCCAGATAAGAATCATTACACTTAGGTATTACTCCGCCAGATGGAACTGGACTGCAGAGACAGCGAAATTGGCTCCTCCCGGCCCCTCAAATACCCGGGACCTCCCACAAATCCCCAGCATTGAAAAGCAGTTAACGAGAAGCCGGGAGAATTAAAACAGAACCAACTAGTAACTATAACAACGATAATCACCATACAGGGGATCCAGGATAATGCAAAACCAAGGTTGGGGTGGAGCAGGACGTACTGTATACTCATAATATCAATTCTACAGGTGAGTAATCACAGAATTGTATTATTCTTAGTATACAGTACGTCCTGCTCCAGATAAGAATCATTACACTTGGGACATCCAATAGCAGTGTCCATAAAGTAGGGTGCGATCCCCAAAGGTAACGACAGGTCAGACCACTGCCGCCTGCAGAACCTTGCGGCCAAAAGCAGCATCAGCTGAGGCCCTAACATCAACCTTGTAAAACTTTGAAAAGGTATGAACAGAAGACCAAGTAGCGGCCTTGCAAACAGAAGCCTGGTGCTGAAAAGCCCAAGAGGCACCAATAGCACGAGTAGAATGAGCAGTAAGGCGGAAGGGAGGATTCTTCCCCTTAGCAGAGTAGGCCTAAATCACAGCCTGATGGATCCATTTGCTCATAGTAGATTTAGCAGGAGCCAGACCCTTCCTAGGACCAGAAGGGACCACAAAAAGAGCATCAGTTTTCCTGAATGGAGCAGTAGCCACCAGATAGTACTTCAGACACCTAACCACATCCAAAGAATGCAAGGCCCTCTCCTTAGCATTACTAGGGTTAGGGCACAAGGAAGGAAGGACAATGTCCTGATTCAAATGAAAGGCAGACACAACCTTAGGCAGAAAATCTGGTTTGAAGCGAAACACCACCTTGTCCTGGTGTCTCTCATAGGGGGGCTGGATGGAAAGCGCCGACAATTCAGACACACGCCTAGCAGAGGTGATAGCCACCAAAAAGACAACCTTGAGAGTAAGAATGGGCAGGGCAGCCTCCTGCACAGGTTCAAAGGGAGCACCCTGCAAGGCAGACAAGACCAAGTTCAAATCCCAAACAGGCAACATAGGCTTACGTGGGGGACGCACATGAGTAACCCCCTGGAAAAAAGTCCTGATCAGAGAATGCCGGGCAAAGGACCTCTGGAAGAAAACAGCCAGGGCAGAGACATGACCCTTCAGAGTACTGAGTTGGAGCCCCAGCTCCAACCCATGCTGCAGGAATCCAAGATCCTGGGAATAGAGAACACACGACAGGAAAGAGACTTAGACTCACACCAGTCAATGTAGGCACGCCAAACCCTATAGTAAATGGAAGAAGAAGACCTCTTCCTAGCCTTTATCATGGTATCAACAAAAGAGACAGACAGCCCCTTCTCCATCAAGATGAAGGTTTCAACAGCCAGGCCGTCAAAGCCGAGTTGTAAATTGGGATGGCGTAAGTGACCCTGAGTGAGCAGGTCTGGCACCCTGGGCAGAGTGTACTGATCCACTGCCAGCTGCACCACGTCTGCGAACCACACTCTTCTTGGCCACCTGGGGGCCACCAGTATTGCTGGCACCCCCTCCTGAGCTATCTTGCGCAGAACCCTGCCCAACAGCGGGAATGGAGGAAAGACATACAGGAGCTGAAAGTCCTGCCATGACATTGCTAGGGCATCCATGGCCAAGGCCAGAGGATCCTGGGACAGGGAGACAAAGGCCGGGAGCTTGTGATTGTGATGGGACGCAAACAGATTCACATCTGGTTGGCCCCAACGGTGACACAGAGATTGAAACACCCTGTTGCAGAGGGACCATTCTCCCAGGCGATAGGTCCCCCTGCTCAGAGAGTCTGCCTGCAGATTCTCCACTCCCGGGATGTACACAGCTGATATGCAGGGAACATTGTCCTCCACCCAGGCCAGGATCAGAGACACTTCCTGGAGGGCCCTCTTGCTCCGGGTCCCTCACTGATGATTGATGTAGGCAACCGCCTTCTGGTTGTCCGAGCATACCTGAACAGGCAGGCCCCGAAGGTGATAAGTCAAATGAGTCAGAACCAACCTGATCGCCCACAGTTCCAGAATGTTTATAGGTGTGTGGGCCTCCTGAGGACCCCACCGCCCTTGGAACTGCAGGGACTTCCAGAAACCCCCCCAACCTGTCAGACTGGCATCCGTGGTGACCGTCTCCCAGCAGGGGGCCAGAAAGGATCTGCCCACCAACAGTTTCCTGGAGTCCAGCCACCATGAGAGGGACCGCCTGACTAGGGGGGAAAGCACAAGGACCTGGTCCAGGGACGCAGGATCCTTGTTCCATAGTGACAAGAGGTGGAGTTGCAGAGGCCTCATGTGGAACTGGGCATAAGGGACCGCCTCAAAGCACGACACCATCAGGCCCACCAGCTGCTTTCCCCGCCTGATGGAGGGCAGGATAGCAGGAACCGAACCTGAGCTAGCAGACTGTCCACCTTCTGCTGAGGAAGAAAAATCCTTGCCTGAACTGTATCCAGATTCATTCCCAGGAAGGATGTCACCAAGGAGGGAGACAGGGAAGACTTGGGATGGTTGATCACCCAGCCAAATGACTCCAGAGTGGACACTACCAGCTGAGTACCCAACTCTGCCTGTTGGAGGGAATGGGAAGTGATGAGAATGTCGTCCAGATAGGGCAGCACGCGAATGCCCTGAGACCTGAGCAGAGACATCACTCCTGCCAGCACCTTGGTGAACACTCTGGGAGCTGAAGTGAGACCGAAGGGCAATGCCACAAATTGGTAGTGCTGATCCTCCAGAACGAACCTGAGAAACCTTTGATGACCTGGAAACACAGGAATACGAAGGTAAGCATCTTTGATGTCCACAGACGTCATGAAGTCCCCATATTTCCATGCGAAAGCGCCAGCACCTGACAAATCTGTTGAATCCAGGATGGGCCTGACTGACCCATCTCTTTTGGGCATGGTGAAAAGGTTGGAAAAGAACCCCTTGCCCCTTTCTCGTAAGGGGACCTGACAGATGACCCCCAGCTCCAGAAGGCTTCGCACCGCCAGAACTAGAGCCTGAGCTGACACAGGGTCCTGAGAAATCCGGGATCTGATGAATCTTGGGGGCGGCCAGGCAGCAAACTCTATCTTGTAACCGAAGGACACTACCTCCTGAATCCACCGGTCCGAGACATGAAGCCTCCAGACGTGAGCAAAGTGCTGAAGCCGTTCCCCCACTCGGATGGGTAAGGGCGCCCCCTTCATGCCTGAGGGGGCTTGGGAGAAGACTTAAGCTTGAAGCCCCAGGAGGAGCCAGGGCGTCCACGTCCTCTGCCCCACCCCAGAAATCTCCTCGGGCCCCGGTAAGGGAGACCCTCCTCCCCTGTCTGGCACCACGGTAGGGGGAAGAAAAGGAGCCCTGTCACCGAAAGGGCCAAGACTGCCACCTGCGCTGGGGTAACCTGCCTCACTCAGCAAACAGGTCCAGGCGGTCCCCAAACAGGCGTAGTCCTTTGAAGGGAAAAACGGTGAGAGATTTCTTGGCAGCGTTGTCAGCATCCCACTGGCGCAGCCAAACCGAGCGGCATATAGCCACCACCAGGGCAGAGGTTCTGCCACACATCCTAATGGTATCATCCAAGGCAGAGAGGACATAAGTCACAAAAACCTCACAACGAGAGAGTGCATTAAACTCTTCACTAGACACATCATCAGGGACACCATCTAGGATACTCCTAAGCAGGGTCCTAATAGCCACAGCCGTAATGGCAGAGGCACAGACCGGGCGCAGTGCCGTCCCCACACATGCAAAGGCATGGGACGCCAGCTGATCAATACGCCGGTCCTCACTATCACGCAGTGTAGTAGAGTCAGGGGAATGCATGACAGAGGTGTTAGAAAACCCTAGGACCAGGGCATCCACCTCAGGAGGGGATGACCAACGCTTCACCACATCAGCAGGAAAGGGATACCTCTTATCCCAACTCTTAGAGACTCCGGGAAGCCTGCTGGGGCACTCCCATTCCCTGAGCACGAGAATATTAAAATGGGCTTGCTCGGGAAACTCTAAACGTGGCTTAGCAGTATGAAACAATTCCCCCTGTTGCCTGGGGGCTGCAACCAGCCAACAGCCTATCAGTATCATCTGGGGCCCAGGGGTCAGAGCCAGAATCATCATGACCCCTGGGCCTCTCATCAGATGACTCCGAGTCAGAGAATAACTCCTCTTCTTCCAAAGGGGTATAGCCAGACAGTTCCAAAAACTCCATAGGGAAGAGAGAGTGACATCAGGCGTTAAGTGCCGCTTTTTAGCA
Source organism: Gastrophryne carolinensis (assembly GCA_027917425.1). Lineage (NCBI taxonomy): Eukaryota > Metazoa > Chordata > Amphibia > Anura > Microhylidae > Gastrophryne > Gastrophryne carolinensis. The sequence continues at coordinate 272,737,647 of CM051235.1, read as the reverse complement.
GAGGCCTTACGCGCCAAGGTATTAGCAAGCAACTTCTCAACACTAGCCAGTCTGGAAGACACATCAGGCTGAGAATCCGCACTGGTATGCAACTCAATGGGAGTCAAATTTAAGCTTGGGGGAATAGGTGAAGCCACACGAGGCGCAGGCCCAGCTACTGGTAAACCAGGCTGTAGCGCAAGCACTTGCTGGGCACAAGGTACACAGACCCGCACATTGTCAGCACTAGTAGGGGACACCCCACAAGCTACACACAGCCGGGCTTGTCCCGAAGGAACCCCAAGCACATTACCCTGAGATGCCTCCATATGGTGATTATAGCGGCACAATAGGCCAATAGGGATTCACGCTAAAAAAGCAACCCGGGATGACCCAATAGCCCGCTATGGAAGTGGAAGCAATTTACACACTAGGCCTCACAAGTTTAATAACTAAATAGAGGGAGTAGGGCCAGGAGAAACCAATAGAGGTCGGCCCGTCTGAAAGACATAAGCGAAGAGAACCCCATAAGTGACATGTATAATGACAAAGGGTAATAAAAAACAGTCCGCGAGGGCACTCACGGACCGCGGTAGGTAGACGCCAGTCACGCAGCAGCCAAAACCAGAGAAAATTGCGCCGGGTATACCTTGAGGGGCGGGCCGCGGAGACAGTGACGCGGAACGCGCCAACCGCGGGCCCCGTCCCCCGAAGAGCGCGAAGCAGCACACGTGACAAGCAGCCAATAACGGCGCACCAGCGCCTGAGGTAACGGCGCCGCCAAGCGCGGAGCAGAGTGGAAGCGCGCAGCAGCGGTATATTTAATAACACAACCAGTGCAACCAAGTCAGCGCTGCAACTGACACCACCAGACAAAACATAATACAGTGAAGCACCAAGGCATATGCACACACACACGCACCCCCTCCCCCGAGAGCGACAAGGGAGAGCGAAGGAGGACAGCGGCCACTTAACATAGGACCCACCGATAGACAGGGGCAAGGGGCAATAGGGCGGGGGGGGGCAACCCATAGAGGCTCACCATATGCCTATACCGCCTACCCTTTGGGGGGGGATTGCGGTGGAGCAGCGCTCCTAAGCACCTGACAGCGGTGCTGCCTACCATCACCCGGACCAGCACAGCCAAGGCTGGGAGGCACATTAATAATGGAACGGGTGGGAATAGTCCTACAGGGCTAATAGCCCCGCTCACCTGCGAGAAGAGAGAGACATCTTCTTGTCCTTCGCAGTCCAGACTGCAGAGAAGATCTGGGGATTTGTGGGAGGTCCCGGGTATTTGAGGGGCCGGGAGAAGCCAATTTCGCTGTAGTCCAGCACCATCTGGCGGAGTAATACCCAAGTGTAATGATTCTTATCTGGAGCAGGACGTACTGTATACTAAGAATATAGCAACGTTAGCAGAATAGGACAGGGACTTGTTGAATTCAGCTACTTGGTCTGACTATTTATATGCCTTAACGGGCTGCTTAGAAGCTAGCAAGGGAGCTAATGGTTTTAGGTAGACAAACCACATGCCAACTTTGTCAAGATTTTCCATCTTCCACCTTAAATGATTACTTCTGTTGCTCTTAGTTACTGCTCTTTCTATAACCTCACTGAGAAATCTTTATACTAAAGTTGCCTAAAGGTGGTTTGCAAATGCAAATGTGAAACTTGCAGATAAAGCCATGCAAAAACATGGCTTCCTTTCAAACCAGACATAGTCTGTGCCAAGACAAGGAAAGCCAATCGTCACGATCCTATTAGCACATTACAGAAGCCTGGAGGCCCTTCCTGTGGAAAAGACAAGGAGTGGCAGCGTAAAATACCCCTCAGCAGCACCCTGCCAAAGAAACGTGGCTACATAAGAAATAGCTACATACTTAGGTTTGGAAACTGGGCACAGTCCCGGTGGCTCAGTTTGTAGTTTGGTCCATCTGGCCAACAGGCTCTATGGCTGTTCTACAATGACCTTACTTCCACCATGTATATTCATGTAATGTTACCTGCTCGTTTCTTCTCAATTAATGACCTGTTGTTAATCATCCCCATGGCTCTGACAAGGTTAATCATCCTCAGGGCATGGACAAAAAGATATTAATGCCATACTTTATCATACTAAGCTTGTGTTTTTCTTCCAAAACACAATAGGTCCTTTTTAAGAAATTCTATTAATTCAGCCACAAATATTTTTCAACTATGCAGCCAAAATAAAACAAAATCAGGAGATAATTTAAGGCATACTTCTTGTAAAGGGTAACCTAACCTCACCCGGAATCCACAGCGTGAAATATCATCCAGGAACCTGCCATGCTCATAAATTGGAATTTGCATTTGGGTCAAGGATCATAATTGAGACACGTGTCTGACAGGATAGAATAAGGCTAAATTACAGACACTTCTTACTAGAAATATACTTAAGAAAACCATCACTTGTAAAATAAACATAACCAATAGACTGAATGATATTATCAGAAAGGATTTCCACTTTTATAAAGAACAAAAAATAAAGAAAAATCCTTAACACTGGTCTTGTGCAGAAGGTTGGGTTAAGGCAGCAAGTCTAAAATACAAGCACAAAACATATGCAAAACATTATTGTTGATGCAATTAGATATATGCCTGTAATGATGTTAGCTGCCAGGGACACTTCTCACACAGCTACACGTTACGCTACCTCCTGTTATTGCTTCGCCGGGTTCATTTCCACCACAGAAGATGATAATATATAAAAAACAAAAATAATAACCCTCCTGAATCAGATAACCTATTCTGCATGGGGATATAACAAGAGCCAATAGCTGTACACTGCAGCAATGCATCAATGCCTGCCTCTGATTGTGGGTGTGTCTGTTGCACTTGTGCAGCCTTGTCATGTATCAACAAAAGTTGTGAAATATAAATAAAAGCATGGCTTTACCAAGAGGTATGCCCGAAATCAACTTCATCCACAGGATCTTGTTATTCCCATTATTTACTATGATTTACAAGTTTTTTAAAAAAAGCACAAGCTTATGGGGTTACCCTCTTTCTCTGCTTTGGGGGGTATTCAAAACATGGGCCAAATCAGGATGCCCCAAGGTACGCTGCAGTCTAATAAGCTGTAGGTCCACATTACATTCCCAACACTTCAGTGTGACTTTTGATCTAGTGACAATTATTTACCATTCATTGTAGTCTACCTGAGACAAAACCTAGTGCCAAAAATGAAATGTACCTTTGCCAAGATCAAAGGGCTGAATCGTGGTCATGCTGCTGCTTTAGAGAAGAAGATGAATGGTAAAAAAACACCTACAACCCCAAACCAAACACAAATTACTTCATGTTTTAGGTGTCATGATCTGGAAGAGAGCAGCCAAAATTTTAATTAACCACAGACTAATGTAAAGCTAATTACTGAGTACAGCCTCATTAAATAAAAAAAGTAAGTTGCTATGTATTTAATTGGTGGCTAAATCTATGCAAAAAGAAGCAAAAGCCTTGCTTATGTACTGTGAAGAAAAAGGCATGTTTGTCGAGTTCAGATGTAAATTCCTCAACAGTTTCAGTAAAAATAATTAAGGACCTAAAGATATCTCTCGAATCAAATGCACCAATAAAGGCAACACTGCCATCTTGTGACCAAAAACTGGTGGCGCCATTAACCAGATAACATTCCTTATTATCTACTGGAGTACGTGAAAGAAGAAATAATTGGGAATGTCCATGTACATAAACTGACCAGATGCCCCACTTTCGATTGGACAGTCCCTGTGAAAACTTTGGAAACAACTAAATGTCCCACTTCGTTGACATGGGGAAGGCTGTCCCACCAAATGCAGAATGCCTGTGTACCTGTGGCTCCATCATCAACACCTTTTATAGACCATTCCTACTGCATGGTCAGTTTACCTGTACAGCATCATTATTACAATACAAACATAATGTAATAAGATATAAGAGGATGAAGAGAAAGGCCTTTTGCCTTATTTACGGTCAAAAAAATTTCCCTCTATCCTTAGGGATACTCCCTCAACTCCCTCCATGTTACCTTTGGCATGTCGGGCAGGTAGCGTGCAGCCTTCCCTTCCCATTTAACTTAGCAGGGAACAATAGAAGCCAACTGGACGGCTGCTAAAGGCCAGACCGGGATGTCGTCCGTCAGGGAACAGAAGACACGGAGGGGTGAGTACTGTGCAATGTAATTTAATAAAATGTTTATTTACTTTTTCTACACATAAACTAGTAAAGGGCCCAAGGGAACCCTATACCAGTTGAAAGGGTAGAGGGGTAGGAAAGCCATCTGTCTGCCATGCAGGAGGATGGCTTATCAATACCACCAAGTCAGCTCAGTCCTTAGGTATAAAAGGCCCCTCCCTGCAGCGGGAGTGAGCTTCAAAGCCCAGAGTAAGCGACAAAGCCCAGAGTAAGCGACAGAAGCCAGGCACGGGGCAGAGGACACCAATCCTTCCATCCAACTGTCGGGATTGGACGGCGTGGGACAGCAGCAATCAGCGATGGAAGGAGGTACATTAGGTAGATATAGTAGATAGTAATATATATATATATATATATATATATGTTAAAGGAATTTAGTGTGTGATTTTTTTTTACAATTAATCCTTTGTGAACTGGTAAGGGCAAGAGGGGCTTGGTAAGTAGCCTGCCGACAAGTAAGTACCTTGCTATAACCCCCGACCCATTAACCAGGGCTGTGGGGTTGGTAAGCCAAAACCAGGCTCTGACTCTGACTCCTTCATAAATGGCCAGTAATCAGTAATATATTTACTGTAGTAAAATGGTAACATCAGGATATATATAATCAGGCTACCTAGATAGAACATAAAGCATATTTATCGGAATACAATTTCTGAACAAATAACTTTTAGGGACATTCCAGCAAAAGGGTTAAATTAATGAGGGATAAAAGCTGGGGTTCTCTGTTATAAAGCACCTGGTTTCTCTCACTGCCCTGACACATTTCAACAATAGGCTACGTCAGAGGGTGGGAGGATTCATGCTGCTGGGCTGAATAAGTGGTTCTATGAGTGTTTGTCTGCCAAGGAGGTGCTTAAATATGACGTATGCTGCCGTGGTGTAAGCCAGAAAAAGATAGTAACTGTTTGTCAATAATTGGTATCACATAGGTAGGAGCAGAGGGAGCTCATGTGGAGGCTTGTGTGTCCAGGTAGATGAACCCCCTCCAAGTGGCGTAAATGAATGACCGGGCCCTGGTACAAACATCAAATTTGGGCTGGTCAGGGCTCATGACCTTTTTGCTGTCATTTAAAAGTGGACCAAAAGTTAAAAAGCAAGTTCAGTAAATTGCACCCCTAAAACACCACTCTGGCAATCAGTGACAAACTATTTGAGAGGGCTTAATGCCATGCAGATGTTATGGAATAGCAGGCGGATTCTTTGCTGCATAACATGCATGAGCTCAGCTTATGAAAACCCAGTCTCACAGTTAATATTGCTTCACATAGTGCAATCCTCCTTTATTTCTAGTAGAAAGCCATCCGTTGTGGTGACTCATTGCTCCACTGCACAGCTGAAAGAATTGAAACATTTTGGAAGATACTTGTTTACACTGACTAAATGGTGTGCTGTAAATCCAGATTCCACAGTTAACAGTGATAAAGAAACATAGTTGCAGCTTTCCCCTCATACACACACAATCATTCTAGCAGCTGGTTATTCAGTGTGTGTGTTTATATAACATAATACACAAGCTGCCCTTGTTTCTGAGACATTTATCTCTCTCAGTTTGGTGTGGACTGTTGCTGGCACAGCTCTCCCCTCATGCTTATGTGTGTGACAACATGGCTGCTCCCATGCAGTTCTGTATCAAAGAATCGCCTGTTATTCCAGAACATTAAGCCCTGTCAAATATTTTTTGCCAGAGGGGGGCTTTAGGAGAGAAATTTAGTAAACTTACACTTTTAACTTTTGGTCCACATTAACTAAATTAGATACAACTAGACAACTAAGACTGAAACAGCTTTTCTGTACACGATGCCATGAGAGCACAAATCTAATAAACAAGGTAGAGGAACAACAATTATGGGGCACCCTGACCTTATGGGCCCCACTGCACAGAAAGATACAAAGTGCGCACAGAGCTGTAGGGTTGCTGCTCTGCTTTTCTGTGTGGCGGGCGCACAGAGATGGGAGTGCGGTGCTGGAGCTGCCTCAGTGCTAGGAGAGGATTTTTTATTGGTATTCTGCTTTATGGTGTAAACAGAGGATCAGGTTGCTTCTTTGCATACCTGGTCCACTGAAACCTTATGCTGATAATGACAGGACAATCCAAATGGGGGGTCCCACTCAGATGACAAACAAAACGCCAGTCTTGCGAAAATCCTGAGTGGCTGCAAAGTAGAACCGGAAGGACCGAACCATATCCAAGGTATGCAGAAGACTTTCTTTGAGATGAGTAGGATTCAAACACAAAGAAGGGAGCACAAGCTTTTCATTAAGGTGCAAAGAGGAAACCACCTTAAATCTGAAAACTGCCCAAGAGGGTAACTGACCCTGACTTTACCGACAGAGAGGCCATCTCTGATACCTGCTGGTGATTGCCACTAAGAACACTACCTCGTCATTAGAGCCAAACAGGTCTCTGCCTGGGGCTCAAAGCGAGCCCCCCAAAAAGTTGACTGAATTTACTATATGTTTTGCCCTATAAGACGCATATGCCCAAAAGACACACCTGCCCATAAGACGTGCCCAGAATTTGAAAGAGAAAAATAAGAAAATAATATTCTTAACCAAATGGTGTGTTAAAATACCTCTCTCCCAATCACAGACAGTGTGCATAAACCCCCCATCACCCCATAACAGACCCCACATTAGAGGCAGTGAGGGCTATACCACATTGCAGGCAGTGAGGGGCATCCCGCACTACAGGCAGTGAGGGGCATCCCACATTACTGGCAGTGAGCAGTCTCCCACATTGCAGGCAGTGAGAGGCATCCCACATTGCAGGCAGTGAGAGGCATCCCACATTGCAGGCAGTGAGAGGTATCCCACATTGCAGGCAGTGAGAGGCATCCCTCATTACAGACAGTGAGCATTATCCCATATTACAGGCAGTGAGTGGTATCCCACAAAGGCAGAGTGTGTGGCATACTAATTACAGGCAGTGCGAGGCATACGAAATACAGGCAGTGTGCATGGCATTCCATTTAGCAGTGTGCAGACATCCCAATTACAGACAGATTGTAGACATCCCAAATACAGGTGTGCAGCATGTCCAGAAAACAAACCAAAAAAAACTTACATTCCCAGCTCCCATGCACAGCAGTCATCTCCCGCTGACTGAAGCAGAGAGAGAGACATTACCGGCATCCGCCACCTTCGCCATCGTTGCCCATTGCCCGCCACTCCTGCTGCCTTCACTGTCGCCGTCACAATAGCCGCCGCTGCCTGCCGTCTGGCCTGTGACTCCTGCCAGCGTGTAGTCACAGTCAACGCCCCACCCAGTTGCTGGAACCAGCTCCCTCTGAACTTGCCTGTAAATATACCTTGCACAGCGCTACGGAAGAAGATGCAACTATATAAAAGCACAATTATAATAATTACTGGCTGCTGAAAAAACGTGTTCCTTCCTCAGGAACTCGAGTAGCTACAGAAATTGTTCTACATGAGTGACCCATAAATTCAAACTAAGCTACAAAAGCTCCTCAATTCTGTGGTAAAACCTAGAAGAGGATACCTTACTTGCCTTGATCAGCATCTGAATGACTCCATCAACCATCCCCTCGGCCTTTAAAATGCTGGTCTCAACAGCCAAGCCGTTAAAGCAAAGGATTGTGAATTGGGGTGTGCAGAGGACCCTGCGACAGAAGGTTCAGTTGATCGGGCAGCAGCTGTAGTGATTTTACTGCCATCCTCTGCAAATCATGTCCTTCATGGTCAGTATGGTGCGATTAGAATGGTGGGGGATCCCTTCCAGCCTTACCTTTTTTCGTAAGTGTCCTAGCAGACAGCTTGACAAGGAGCCACTAGTAAATCCACTGCTTCTGCCAGGAGATCCCTCATCCTGGCAACAAACTGTACCTGTAGATTGTGTTAGGATGTAAACAGGTCCACCTCTCATGTTCCTCTCTCTCTCTCTGATCCACGGTCTTACATTCCTGAACATCCTCTACCTCTGGCATCTGAATCGCTGAGAAGCATTGAACATAATGCTCTGGAAACCGCACGATCCGATTTACATCCAAGAAGGCCAATTTGCCTCTGGGGTCACTCTGGAGGTTGACATAGGCCATTGCGGTGACATTGTCTGTCTGTATTGGAGGCCCACTGGGTTCCTGGTCCAGTGTCTGAAGGGCAGCAGGATTACCTTTAGCTATGAGCAGATGGCACTTATGTTGATCCCAGTGGCCCTGACATGTCCCAGCCCGACAGAATGGTTCAATGGACAGGAAGGAATAACTGTCCCACTGTGAGATGGCAGGACTAGCCACCAAACAAGGGACCCCTGCCAAGTCAGTTGAACAAATTGCTGATCCAGAGACTCTGCTGTCCTGTTTCAGCTGGCTAATAACGCCAGTTCCTGGGGCATTGTATGGAACTGAGCACAGGGAACCGATCCATTGCTGATACCATCAGCCCCAATATGCACATCTACCCAGACTTCAGGGTATCCAGAACTGCCTCCATGTCCCTCAATTTTCCTGCAAGGACAGTACCTGAATCAGGATATTGTCCAAATATGGGGACATATTGAGCTACAAAAATCCCATAATCTATGCTTGGATCTTTATGAACACCTGGAGAGCCATGGGAAACCTGAAGGGCAGCATCACAAACTGGAAGTGTTGAGGGTCCATTGAAAATCACAGTTGTGAAAAACGATACATACAAATAAGCATCCTTTATGTCCACTGTTGCCAGGAAGGCCCCCTGTTCCAGGCATGCCACAACCAACCTCAATGATTCCATATGGATCATCACTTGTACGAACCTGTTGAGGTGCTGTAGTATAGAATCAGATGTGTTGTCCCATCCTTCTTGGGAACCATAAAGGGGTTGGAATAAAACCAAAGCCTCTCTCCACGTAGGGCACCACCCCCAGCTGTACTAGGTGGGGAACAGTCATGCTAAAATGGCGCCCTCTTCGGTGACCAGAAAAACTTGGACGTCACAAACCTCGTCCAGAATTCAATTTTGTAACAAGAGACCGAATCCTGAATTGGAGATATGTGTCCTCCGAACAGGAGTGTAGTTCAACAACTGTCAATTCACCCAACAGGCTGAGAGCGTCCCTTCGTGCCTGTGCTCAACCCTCCTCCTCAATGGCCACCAACATGTCAGGTTTTGCAGGACTCAACACAGATGCACAGGTGAAGTAATTTTTGCTCAGGCAGAACTGCAGACTAATTACCTCACTCTTGCCTCTATGTAGAGTTCTGCAAATCTTGGCCTGTTAGTGGCCCTTGAGGAGGAGGGTTGAGCACCTATGGCTTAGAGGAAAGTTTGGGCCTCTTTGCCACAGGGACTTGGACTTACCTAGTGGAGGTGTCCTCACAATGCCCAGCAGAAGGGGGGCACAGAACTTCCTAAAGGGATGAAAATTAGGTGCTTAGAAAAAGTGGGTTTCAGCTTCTTCTTCGTAAGTCTAGCAGACTTCCCACCAGTTCTTCACTATGACATCTAGCGGCTGGTTAAGTAGACAGCCACCCACAAAAGAAGACCTACCAGAAACCTTTTGGAAGCTGCATCCGCCAACCACTGCCTTAGTTATACTGAAGGCCAGCCCCATGGTGATTAGCCTGACCATGTTATTCATGGGCAGAATTAAGTACCTAATAAGGGCCAAACATTTAGGTTCAGAACAGGGTCCTTGGAGCGGCACCTCCTAAAAGCGGACCAAAACCCACTGAAATTGTGAAATACATTTGGCCAAATTTAGGGTGTAGAACTAGAAATGGATATTTTCTTTTTTTGAATTATCCTGTAACACTGATTTTCTTGCTGTTTTTTTGGCACACACAACACTGGCAATGAGCCAGGCGGAGCTTTACAGCTAAAACAGGCGCCATTATCTGGGATTAGTGTGAAGTAAGAACAGTGAAAAATGGCAAATGGTACCCTTCATAGGGGGAGCAATTCAGGGGATACTAGTTAAAAATGTGGGTTTTGGTCTGCTTGAAGTCCTTCTGCTGCTGTTTCAACTATTGCTTGTCTGTCGGGGCAAACATATATGTAGCGCAGACGGGTCGCATAGCCACATGGTAAAAGCGTGTCTTGCTAGCTGGTCGAGTTGCTTATCCACTAATTTCTACAGTGAAGCAATGTATGAGGTGGGAATCAGCAAGGTGGCCGATTCTGGGTGGTTCACCTCAGGTGTAAAATACAGTTCTGAGATTCTCACCTGTAGAATGTTTCTCTCTCTTTTTCCACTCTAGGGCGGCAGGAAGTCAGAAATGGGTTAACTCTCGTCTAAAGGGCGGGGACTACAAGACAAAAGGTGTGGTTCCTCGTGGCCTATATTTACTTGCTGTTTCTCTCCGCAGTCCAGTAATTGTAAAGCAGTAGACACAGCCGCCCGGAAGGATAAGGCATCCTAAGAAGCCCTACGTCGTGTTGGGAACAAGGAGAAATGAGATAAGCATCTCTTTTCCTCTGTCCATCTATTTCTTTTTTTTTTCTGATGCTGATCAACTATTTACGAATATACAAGCTCCATTATGCCATCCAAGGAACGGATATAGTAGTCTATTAGATAGGGAGGGCCTGTCGCCCAGCAGTGTAAGAAGAGAGAAAACAATTCTACAGGTGAGAATCACAGAATTGTATTTCCTTTCATATTCCACTCCAGGGCGCCAGGAAGTCAGAAACGAATAGGACCTCCAAAAGCAGTGCCCTTATTTCAGGGTGGGATCCGAGGTGTTAAAGTTATTCTTTTACATGAGGAGTAAGTCATTCCAAATTTCAAATTCAATAACGAAGGGCCAGCCAGTGATTGAAGATACAATTTTCCATGTTTATTTCATCCATGTTAAAAAGCAATCCGCGAAGTAGGCAGTATAAAAATATATATCAAATGACAGACCCCAGCATCAAGTCATTCCAAATTTCAAACCTTAGCCGAAGAGCTTAATACTGTCTGTTTTACCTTCCTACCAACGTATGAAATGAAGACCAGGTAGCAGACTTGCTCTACTGAAGCCTGAAGCTCTAAGGCCCAGAAAGCTCCAATAGCTTGTCTAGAGTGGGCTGTAACCAGAAAAGGATGATTCTGCCCCTTGGAGTCTAATCCATCAGCTGATGGTAGATTTAGCTGGTGGTAGACCTTTCCGTGGCCCCTCAAATATGCTGTTAGGAATCAGTCCTATGAAAGGACTGCGTAGGAGAGATACAATATTTCAGTACTCTCACTACCTCCAGGGAGTGAAGGACCCTCTCCTTATGGCTGACAGGAGGGGGGCATAAGGAGGGCAAAACCACCTCTTCAATAAGGTGAAAAGGGGAAACCAACTCAGGCAGAAAGTCCTGCTTAAAACAGAAGACAGCCTTGTCTTTGTGCAAAACTAAATAAGGAGGCTTAACCGATAAGGCTGCTAACATGCTGCACAGAGGTAATTGCCACTTGAAAGATCACTTTAAGTGTCATTAGGCTTAGTGATGCTTCTGTCACCGGTTCAAAGGGAGGACCCTGAAGAGCTGATAAAACTAAGTTCATGTCCCAGACAGGCAAAATAGGCTTACGGGGAGGACACACATTGCTGACCCCTGCAAAAAAGTCCTAAGTTAATTTCCAGCAATGGGTTTCTGAAAAAAAAAGAGAAAGCAGATATTGGTCCTTTTAGAGTGCTTAATTGAAGACCCTTATCAAGACCTTTCTGCAAAAATTCCAAAATTCTGGAAACAGAAAAAGTGAAAAAGCGAAAACTTTAGATTCACACCAAGTGATAAATACTCGTCAGACTGGTAAATTCTTGATGAAGTCTGCATTTGGGCTTGAATCATGGTCTGGATGACTCTGGCAGACAAACTTCTCTCTGCCAGGATAGAGGTTTCAATAGCCAGGCCATCAAAGCCAGAACTCATAAACTGAGTGTCGTAGGGACCCGTGTGTGAGGAGATCTGGATCATCGGGCAACCTCCAAAGGTCGCCTTTCGACATCCTTACTATGTCTGAAAACCAGCTTCTCCTTGGCCAACGGGGTGCCATCAAAATGGAGATTCCCTCGTGGTCTATCTTTATTATCCTGGACCCAGGAGTGAAAACAGAGGGATTGTAAAGAGAAGCTTGAATGCTGACCACGGAAGGGTCAGTGCATCTGTTGCTATTGCTAGAGGGTCCCTGGACTGAGACACAAAAAACAGAACCTTCCAATTGTGGCGGGACGTAAAGAGATCTACATCTAGGAGCTTTCAGCGCATGCAAAGGAATCAAAAACCCTCTGCGAGACAATTTTCCCTGATGTGGATCACTGGAACATGCTTCTCGGCCCAAAGTAAGATCCGGCTCACTTTCTTGAGAACTCTCTTGCTCCTGGTGCCCCCTGGTGGTTGAAATATGCTACCACCATCAGGTTGTCGGTTTGCATTCTGACAGGTTGACCTCACAGATGACCTCACAGATCGGAAGTCCAATGTGTGAGAATCGCTCTCAGCTCTGAAAATGTATGGGGAGTCTGCTCTCCTCCTGTCCCCACTGTCCCTGGATCATGTGTGACCCCCATGACACCCCCCAACCTATTAGGCTGGCATCCGTGATGACCGTCTTCCATTGTACTGGAAGTAAAGATCTGCCCACTTGAAGAGGCTGAGGATTCAGCCACCAGGTTAGGGACTACTTGGCTGAGCGTGTCATGTAAAAGGGGTGTCGTAGTGACTGGAGTTCCTCCTTAGCTTTCAGCTACTCCTTTCTGGGACTTTTCTCTGTTGTATGCAGCTTGACCAGCAGATGGTGCTGTTCTTCAGAGTTCCTGGAAATCAGCTTGCACCTGTGACATATATAAGCTGCTCCACACATGGCCTCAGTGGATCAGCATTGAATCTGTCTTCTGAACCTGGATTCTGGAACTCTGAACCTAGGACTCCTTTGACAGCCTTTTGTTTTCCTTCCTGTTTTGCCTTGTTTCCGTCTTGGACTTTTGGACTTCCACTGGATCTTATGCATGTATGTTTCCTCACTTCACCTTGTTTATGTATAGTAACTTGAGTGTGTTTATGTTTGTTTGCGTATCACAATTAAACACAGTTTGCTGTATATTCATAGTCTCTCTGTCTCGCAGCTCTTTAATAGAGCATTTCTCCACTGAGAAATCCATGACAAGTGGTGATCCAGAGTTTCAGTGGTTCGATCCCAGATCGAGAGCAATTCCGTCTTGTGTGAAACTGTGAAAAAGGCACCACTTTGAAGCAAGACATCATCAGACCCAACAAACATATTCCCTGAACGGCAGTTCAAAAGAGCCGGTACCCTGGCCTGAAGCGAGAGTCTCTTTTGTTCCGTAAGAAATACTTTGGCCTAAGTTTTATCTAATAGAATTCCCAGGAAAGAAGTGACTCTTGAGGGCATGATATGTGACTTTGGATAGTTGACTATCCAGCCTAATTTTCGATAAGACAGTCTCTGTATCCTCCAGAGCCTCCTGAAAGGATGGGGCCTTGATCAACAGATTGTCCAAGTAAGGGATTATTTTTATCCCCTGGTTTCTTAGAACCTTGGTAAACAGAGCGACGAACTGAAAACGTAGGCCATCTACTGCAAAGCACAAGTATTTTTGATTACCTAGGAAGATAGGGATATGTAGGCATCCCTTATATCCACTGTGGTCATAAACCCCCGGCTGAAGTGACACATTGTGGATCTTAAAGATTCCATGCAAAACTTTCTCAGATGGATGAAAACATTGAGGCCCTTGAGATCTAATATTGGGCGCATGGAACAATCCATCTTGGGTATTATGAAATGGATTAAAAACTGTGACCTCTCTCTCTGAAAGTGGAGCGTGACGGATTACTCCAATCTATAAAAGGTGAGTTACGGTAGATCTCAATGCTTCTGCTTTCACCGGATTCCAGGATACCCTTAACAAAAAGAACATAAAAGGAGGTCTGGCCCTCAATTGTATTTTGTAACCTGAGGAAATAACCTCCTGCCTCCAAACATCTGTTACATGGAGCCTCCAAATGGGAGAAAGATGCAAAAGCTGTCCCCCCCCACCTGCAGGGGTGGGGGCATCCCCTCATGCATTAGGGGGCTTAGAAAGGGGTTTTGCCCTATTTCACCAGAAAGATCTTACCCTATTTGGGGCTTTGGTTCATTCCAAAATTCTTCTTCGCTATCCTGTGGAGGCGGAACCTATAAAAGGGCCGGGAATGGGAAGATCTGCAAAAAAAGGGGTTATACTTCCTTCTTTGTGGAAGTCTAGTAGACCTGCCCCCAGTAGCCTTCTTTACCATATCATCCAAAACACCCCAAACAGGAAGGGGAGTCCGATCAGGTCTGAGGAAAAAGGATATTTAGTATCCAGAACTCAAGGAATGAAGGGGAGCCTATCCAGCTTTTCCCATTCCTTTTGGAAACGTCTAGTAAAATGAGATTGCTCAGAAAACCGCTGATTCTGTTTTTCTGGCTTCAACAGATCCCCCTTTTTCCTCTTGGGAACCTTAGGAGCCGAAATATCCAAAATTTCTATAGAATTTATCAGACCTTCCATCTGTTCTTTAAACCGAGAACCCCCCTTGTTGCCTGACCCTGAATTTGAAATACTCTCTTCCTTACTGGATGAGAGTTCACCCTCCAAAACTTCTTCATAAGAATTTATGGCAGCATTAATATCCTTCTTGGAATCTGAAGAAACCCTGGAAATTAAATGCTTCTATTTCTCTGATGTCTTTAAAGACCTCAAGACTGGATGTTCTAAACGGCTTTTTGTGTGGGCCAACCTCTCTGCAATATCAACCTAGACAATATACCCCTGATTAACCAAACAGGGCCGAGCTGCAGAAGGAGCCGTAAGCTCCGAGGGTCCAGACCCAGAGGGTTCCATAGGAAACCTTTCTGAAAAAGAAAACTGGCTCCCAAATTTGCAGAGTACCACAGTGGTGCACTTAGAACAAATAGGGCTCTCCTCTTCCGGAGGCCTTTGCAGGCACACCAGACATGGGGCAACCCTGTCTGCTAATGTACCAGACCTGGTTGCCCCAGATGCCTTCGCCATAGTGAAAAGACAGTATAAATAACCCTGAGGGCCTAAGACCTATAACGGATTTCGATTGTCACAAGTGACTACCCTGAAACCCTAGGGGTGAACCACAAACAATATATCCTCACTATCTACAAAACAAGAGAAAAAAAACAGAATTAAAATATAGCATAAATTGCAATATATATATATATATATATATATATATATATATATATATACAACATAATAACAACTTACTTGCGGATGCTGATCCAAGAAAGGAAAGACCAACACTCCCACTGGTCCTGAGGCACAGGAGCAGAAGAGTGGCAGTGGACCATGCTATAGCAAGGCTGCCCTGCTATGCACCAAGTGGGCAGCGAGATAGTTGAGACCCGAGACACGACCTACACTTCGCTTGGCTGTGCAGCATCCAAGCACCGGAAGGAAGCATCTTCCTCCTTCCTGCCAAGAGAAGACTCTGCCCCCACCCATGCATCCCTGCTCCCTGTGCAAACGTTTAAACAAAGTGGTACATTGTGGGAAGGAAGGCAAAAGAGGAATATTATCCCCATGGTCCCCCCTGCAGGCTCAACAGACAAAAAAACCTGCAGCTGGTTGTCCCTTCAGATGGATAAATTAAAGTATCAAGCGCACACCAAAATTAGGCTTATAAAAAATACAATTCTGTGAAACTCGTGGACATAGTTCAGATGTCAGTCGATCGTTACATCATGCCCGCCAAGCCAGGGCTTCTCACGCAGGGGTCGCTGCGGCACCCCAATTTACAGACGCTGGCTTTGACGGCCTGGCTATTGAAACCTCAATCTCAATGGAAAAGGGGCTGTCGGCCACGTTGTTCAGACCATGATTCAGGCACGGAAGAGGTCTTCTTCCATGATTTACTGCAGAGTTTGGCATGCCTACATTTCTTGGTGTGAATCCAAGAGTTTACCTTGTCGCACTTTTTCCGGACACATCACGCCTGATAGCAGAAGGCTCTGAATGCCCACCTTTAGGCCCTGCGCCATCAAGGCGTTCCGGGAAATCCGCGACCGAAGAAATCTTGAGGGCGACCAAACTGCCAGCTCTATTTTGTACCCAGAGGACACCACCTCCTGAATCCACCGATCCGAGACGTGCTGTCTCCATATGTGAGCAAAAAACAGCAGCCGTCCCCCCACCCGGATGGGTGAGGGCACCTCCTCATGCCTGAGAGCGCTTGGCAGGGGGTTTGGATTTAGCTCCCCAGGAGGGATTGGATCGACCGCGAGACCTACCTCGTCCCCAGGAATCTCTGCGGCCACCTGAAAATGAAGAGCCTCCTCCTCGAAAGGAGCGATAGGCAGAAGAACCCCGAAAGGGTCGCGCAGGCTTCCGTCGCTGAGGGAGTCTTCCATCCTTGGCCAGAAGGTCCAGACACTCCCCAAATAACCTGAGCCCCAGGAAAGGGATACTAGTGAGCGACTTCTTGGCCGCAGCGTCAGCCGACCACTGCCGCAGCCAGAGCGAGCGAGTGACGAAGCGCAACAAGCAGAGCCGAAGCCCTGGCACCAAGCTGGACACTATCGTCCATGGCCGAGACTACAAAAGCAATAAAATCCACACAGGCTTTGAGGTCTTTATACTCCTCTGCCCGCTTGCGAGATTTGGCAAAATCAACAAGGCGCCGCACCTTCATCCTGATGGCCAAAGATACAATGGCCGCGGCACAGGCAGGGCGAAGCCCAGCACCCACAAAGGTAAACGCATGACAAGCCAGCTGATCCATGCGCCTGTCAGTAGGGTCGCGCAAGGAAGCAGTATCGGGTGACGGCATAACCATAGTGTTGGATAACCCCGAGACAGGGGCATCCACATCGGGAGGACAGGACCAGAGACGGATCAGCTCCTCAGGGAAGGGATACCGCCTGTCCAGACTCTTAGGCACCGATGGCAATTTATTCGGTCTTTCCCATTCCTTAAACACCATAATGGAAAAGTGGGTCTGTTCCGGGAAGACAATCCTCTGTCTCTCAGGCCAGAATAAATCACCCTGCTTCCTCTTTAGGAGGGACAATATGCAAAGTCTCAAACACAGAAGGCAGCAACTTCTCATCGTCGTCAGGGAGCCACATATCCTCATCCGAAAAGGAGCCAGGCTCGCTATCATAGCCAACTGACCGATCCCCTGAGGAAGCGGAGTCCTTAAACAGCTCTCCTTCCTCCATGGAGTCCCGACCTCTAAAAAGATCATCATCATCAGCAAAATCCGAGTAACCCGGCTCGATGTGTCGCTTCTTACTCATGCCTTCCCAGTAGCCGTGCGAGATAACTGTCTCTCCAGGCTGGCCACCCGGTAAGCCAATCGGCTTGGGACCCCCTGCTGGCTTCCCCCTCGCTGAGGGCTGAATGCATTAGTGGGGGCGTTGGCGAGGCCGCAGGTAGAAGAGGGCTAGGGGCAGGGACGCCTGCCCTATCATGCTCCAAAACTACACTCCCAGCACAAGTGACACAAACCGTGCTGAGTCCGCCCAGGGGGCAGGTACCGCATATGGGGCAGAGCTCCACCCGCCCAGAGGGGGCCCCTAGCTCATTATCCCCAGAAGCCTCCATTATGGTGATTATGGTGATAAAAAAATACAGGTTACAAGGCACTAACGGCCCAAACCTAAGTGACCCCCAATTTAGTCCCTCTTTTTAGTAATCCCTCCTTAAGGGGAGAGGGTGCGGAGAGAGAGAGGGGGGGGTGTAGGAGACCGGGAGAAACCACAACCCTCAGCTGGCAATGGAAAAGGGGCCCACCTGGAAGACACAAACGGAAGGATTCATGAGCATCCCACAGCACATGCACATCAAAATCCAACAGAGGGACTCACGGAACCGACCGGCAAGGTAGGGGGGGTCCGGGAGGCAGGCACCAAAAGCACAGGCAGGAGTGGCGAAAACTGAGGTTGTCAGCCGTTGGGACCCTCAGCAGGGTCCGCAAATGACACAGTGAGCAGCAAGGAAAATGGCGCCCGAGCACAGCAAGGCCGAACCTCGAGGGGCGGGCCATGCAGCAATGACGCAAGACGCGTCACCGTGCAGCCCCGCCTCCCTGCTGCGAGCGCAAAAAGAGGCGCCCGCAGCGCCTAAAATGGCGCCTAGAGCGCAGGAAGGGGGGGCGGCCCACGGAGGAGCCCCCCGAACGCAGAGTGCGGCGCAACTGCACCACATGCCGAGGCCTTGCCTAGAAGAAGGCCTCGAGCAACGCCGCTCCCGCCCCCCCCTCACAGCTACAAGATGGAGGGGAAGGAGAAGAGGTGAGGGAACGAGGGAAGGTGAGTATGCACAGCTGCCAGCAACAACAAAGTCTGAGGTAAAAAAGATGTAAAAGTGAGGTAAAAAACACAACATATGAAAATAAAGCTAGTGAGCACAGATAAGGGCATAAACCCTGGGCAATTAGGTGGTTCCTCCCCCCTCAATAGGTTCACCATCGCCTATGGCCAGCTACCCTTTAGGGGAGGGTCTGCGGCCCAGAGCATAGCTCTGTGAACGCCCGACCCTGGCGTTCTCCCTACCTTCACCTGTCCCGTCAGCCAAGGCTGGGAGGCATAAATGGGTCCACGGGAATAGTGGAAATAGAGGTGCAGCAGCCGACAGGCTTTAAATGCCCAGCTCAGCTGCAGAATCCAGAGAGAGTATCCAAGACGATCCTAGCAGCAGCTACCGCGAGATGAATTCTGGGAATTATTAAAATATGGAGACAGCTCTTTTTATAGGGGGCCGGGAGGAGTTACAGCTCTGGATCTTGCAGTGACTGCGCCACCTGGAGGCGGACTACCCAACTGTCGTCTCTTCTGGGACAACCTGGACTGGATATAGTGAAAAAAGGATTTGCAACAAAAATATCTTCTCAACATCCAGAGAATGAATTATACAGCTAATGATTTGGATACATAGTCCCTCTTGTTATCAAAAACTTATCAGTTTCAAACGTAAACAGGATGCAATGAACAATGTATAACATACAGCATGCTAAGCGTAGTTGTAATTATCATGATGCACCATTATATTATATACTATATACACTTATTATATTACAGTGATTACAATGTGCCATTCAAATGCAAATAACGCTATAATTGCATCTATACAAATGGTGCGTTTATACAATGTGGGCTCCAGGCCCTATAGATATGGATAGCAGCAATGAAGCATCAAAAAAAATCAGTAATGTGTTACCCGAGATCGTAATATATAGTAAAGTTGGGGGCGGTCTTCCCACGTTTCGGGGATCACGTCCCCTTTCTCAAGGAATAGCGCCCTACCTGATGCAGCCCATCGTGCGTTTGATACTTTCATTTATGTGTTGGTATTGGGATAAGGAGAAGTATCCTATTTGGGCAGCACCCAGTATAAATATCATGAGTGTGCCACTAACCACTTACTATGTCCCTTCAGATGGGTTAGCCTTATTTTTTATTAAAAACACCCCATAGCACCCCAAGACCCTAGCCCTTACCCCTAACTCACCCTGATCCGCATAATCGGTTTAACAAATTAAGGAGGCGTAGGTGGGTCCACCGGTTCAGTGGGACCATAGGGGTCTGGAAGCAGACGGGGTTAAATCCCCCGCTTCCTGGGTAATACCTATAAAGAAAGGAAAAAATAAATGAATTAGAGGAAAATAAATCCAGGCACACCTTTGCAGTTCAGTCCAACTGCAAGAATGAAACCAGATTGCGGAGAGCAGCCGAAAGTATACATAGTCTAATAGGAACCGCACCTTTTGTCTTGCAGTCCCGTTTGTTTTTGACTTCCTGACACCCTGCAGTAAAATATGAGAGAAAGGACCATTTTATAATCACTGTCTCTGTGAAAGAGAATTAAACATCCAGGCCCTAAGAGGTGGGTGGAAGTTTGTCTGGCTTGTTCCATGCCTTCTTGATTTGTTATTCATATCTTGTGATAGTGAGAAATCCAGGGGAGCCATTTCATTAACTTCTGGCATTTAAAGGGTTCACCCTTTACTGATCTTGTCCCTCTTCCTGTACGTGACCTAATCCACTTCTTGGTCCTCCTGGCTGAAGACTACCTTTCCCTTGGAACGATATGCATCTTATTTCAAGGGTCCCAAGAGTTTCACATACTTCGAATCCTGAGTCCTTCATTCAGAGGTTCTTGCATTTGGACAAGGATTTTTGTGCCCAGCAGGGTTGCAGTCCTTACATGCTGCCCCACGGGATGGACAATGAATCTGTCCAGTCCCTACACTAATGCCTTCAAATGTGAAAATGTCTTGCTGAGTCTTTAGCTGGGTACTGAGAATGGCCTGGGGACCATCTGAAACCCATCTGGATATGTACCCAGTGACGAGATGATGGTGGGGATGGTGAATAATAGTATAATAGAATGGTGGAATGCCTGGCGTATATGTGTGTGCAGATGAGCCTGTTGTTCTGCTAGTCTGAGTGTTAAGCTATAAACCCTATGATATGCCAATGTAGACCGCTAAAATAAAACAATATTATGTAGCATGGGACCCATAGGGGTCCCTATGTGGTGGCCCCACCCTGCGTTTAACTTCTGAGCAGTCTCTATTTGTTGTTTTGGGGAATGTGGCTTGTAATATAGTTAAGTTTGGCTGGGACCCATAGTCCGTCTGGTGCTGCTTAAGAGACTGGCTGAAATAGTCTGGAATTGCAGCGATTGGCTGAAGGACTGAAAGGGGAGGTTCCCCAGCATTGAAAAAGCCTGTTCCTGTGCCCGCCCCCCACCCTGACGAAGCTCCGGTGGGCGGAGCGAAACACGTGTCGGCGGCCGGCCGGCCCACCGACTTCCCCGCTCCTCCGTATCTCGGCTCTCTGAGTGCGCTGACGGGACCTTGTCCGCTCATGTCCACGCTACATATTGGTTGGCGGCAGGAGAAAGGTCTGCACTGAAAGGTCTGCCCTGTGCCGCATATCTGACTGAAGCACGGTTGCTGATAGCAGGACGGCTTGATGCGGTATTCAGCGAATTGGATTACAATGTGCAGCTAAGTATTCACTTTTCCAGTGCAGTTTAAATGGCATGCCTGTACATGTGGGCGGCGGACCTATGCACTACGGTGTCATGTTATGGCTGATCAATAGCCTTTCAACTGGCTGAATTCTATGCGTCAGGAAGGATTTGCCCACCAATAGGTTTCTGGAGTCCAGCCACCACAAGAGGCATGGTCATGAAGTCGCCGGGCCGAGGCGAGCTCACCGCGGAATGTAAGATTTCCATGCGGAAATGTCTGACTCTGACAAACCTGTTGAGACCCTTCAGGTCCAGGATAGGCCTCAACGTTCCGTCCTTCTTGGGAACCATGAACAGATTGGAGTAGAAGCCTTGAACCTGTTCCTGACGAGGTACAGGACAAATCACAACTAACCATAGGAGGTGTTGCACGGCCATTCTTAGGCCCTGTGCCTTCAATGGGTTCTGGGATATCCGAGACTGAAGAAATCTTGAGGGCGGCCTGACTGCCAGCTCAATTTTGTAACCAGAGGACACCACCTCCTGAATCCACCAATCCGAGACGCGCTGTCTCCAGATATGAGCAAATAGCAGAAGCCGTCCCCCCACCCGGATGGGTGAGGGCGCCTCCTCATGCCTGAGGGGCCTTGGCAGGGGGCTTGGACTTGGTTCCCCAAGCGGGATTGGGTCAGCCGCAGGACCTACCTCTTCCCCAGGTATCTCTGCGGCCACCTGAAAATGAAGAGCCTCTTCCTCCTTGAAAGGAGCGAGAGGCAGATGAGCTCCAAAAGGGCCGCGCAGGCTTCCGTTGCTGAGGGAGTCTACCATCCTTGACCAGGAGGTCCAGGCGCTCCCCGAACAACCAGTTCCCCCATGAAGGGGATACTAGTGAGCGACTTTTTGGCGGCGGCATCAGCCGACCTTTGCCGCAACCAAAGCGAGCGGCGAAGCGCAACAAGCAGGGCCGAAATCCTGGCACCAAGCCGGACACCATCGTCCATGGCAGAAACAACAAAGGCAATGAAATCCACGCAAGCCTTGAGGTCCTTATACTCCTCCGCCTGCTTGCGAGACTTAGCGTTATCCACAAGACGTCTCACCTTCTTTCTGATGGCTAGGGAGACAATAGCCGCGGCACACACAGGGCGAAACAAGGCACCAGCAAAGGTGAAGGCATGACAGATCAGCTGATCCATGTGCTTGTCAGCTGGATCATGTAAGGAAGCGGTATCGGGTGAAGGCATAACAGTAGTGTTGGACAATCCCAACACGGGGGAATCTACCTCGGGAGGATGAGACCATAGCCGGACCAGCTCCTCAGGGAAGGGATACCGCCTATCCAGGCCCTTAGGCACCGACGGTAGCTTGTAAGGCCTTTCCCATTCTTTGAAAATCATATTAGAAAAATGAGCCTGCTCTGGAAAGACTCGCCTCTGTCTTTCAGGCCGAAACAAATCACCCTGCTTCCTCTTACCCGCTCTTGGAGGGACAATGTGTAAAGTCTCAAAAACGGAAGCAAGCAATTTCTCTGTATCATCAGGGAGCCACGCATCCTCATCAGAGGCAGAACCAGACATACTGTCATCGCCAGCAGAATAATCCACAGTGGAATGGGAATCATCTGGTAACTCACCTTCTCCCACAGAGCCCAGACCTTCAAAAAGATCATCATTGTCCGAGTAAACAGGCTTGATGTGCCGTCTCTTACTAGAGGCCTTCTTAGGCGCCGTTCGCGAGATCCGTCTCTCGAGACTGGCCACACGGTAAGCCAAATCAACATGGGACCCCCGGCTGGCTTCCCCCTCACTGGGGGCTGAGTGCAGCAGCGGGGTTCTGGAGAGGCCGCAGGCAATGAAAGGCTAGGGGCAGGTAAGCCCGTCCGATCATGGTCCAAAATGATGCTCCTGGCGCAAGTGGTACAAACAGTGCTGAATCCGCCCAGAGGGCTTGCACTGCACAAGGGGCAGAGCTTCACCCGCCCAGATGGGGCCCCTAGCTCACTATCCCCAGATGCCTCCATTATGATGATTAGAAAAAGATTAATATGCAGGTTACAAGGCACTGACGGCCCAAACCTAATTAGCCCATTTATATAGTCCCTCTTATGTGATCCCTCCTAATAAAAGAGAGAGAGGTCAGGGGACTGGGAGGAACCACAACCCTCAAGATGGAGGGGAGCAGGAGTCATTTGAGGGAGCGAGGGAGGTAAGTATAAAAGTGTGCAAAAGTAAAAGTGAGGTGACTGTCTCGCCTAACACCATACACAGCAATAAAGTATGAAGCCAGTAGGCAATAAGTGGTCCCCCCCCCATAGGCTCACCATCAGCCTATGGCCGGCTACCTTTTAATCAGGGTCTGCGGCCCAGAGCCTAGCTCTGTCAAAACGCCTGACGCCGGCATTCTTCCTACCGTCACAGTCCCGATCAGCCATGGCTGGGAGGCAATGGTGGGTCCACGTGATCAGTGGTAATAGGGTCCGCCGAGGCCGACGGGCTAGGAGGCCCCGCTCAGTTGCCAAAATCCAGGAGAGAGTATCCAACGATCTTCAGCAGCCAGACTGCAAGATTAACACTGGGAAATCATAGTGAGACACCTGCTTTAATAGGGGGCCGGGAGGAGCGACAGCTTTTGATCTTTGACCCCTGGGGGCGGAATACCCACATGTCATCACTTTTGGGTCGACCTGGACCGCATATAGGGAAAATACAAGATTACAAATATAGACACCAGGGTACAGGCACTTGGCAGTGAGGAAGAAGCAAGGGTTCAGGAATCCAGAGCATGACAGATGACATAGCCAAGACACTAGGAAGAGGTTTGCCAGCAAGCAGAGACTGGCAGGAACTGAATACTATGGCAGTTGCCTGGAAAACAAAATACACTTCCTGGCACTTCAGAATCCTGCACTCATTCTAGTCTATTGTTTCTGTGTCTACTGATGCTTGTTTTGTCACTAGCACGTGACTTCCTCAGAGCCCTGAATTGGCACTGAGGATGTCAAAAGCTCATAATGAAACGCACATCAGCAGGCAAAGGAACAATGGACTACAATGGACAAAGGACTCTGAAGTGCCAGGGCTTGTGGATGTTTTTCATTGTTCAAGTATAGCTTATATGTAAACTGTGTTGAAGAAGCCGTCAGTATTGCACTGTGAGCACCCGCACCATCCCCCATACATACACCGATCACCGACCAGTTGGGGTACAACCAAACTGGTTGTTAGTATCAGAAGGGAAGTTTCTCATATTGGTACAAGAGTGAATAGTGTGGCTCTCAATTTGTTTATGTGTAGAAAAATTTGCCAAAAGCCATAACATTGTCTCACCCCTTATCCCCTGACACATGGACAGGCCCTCTGGCTAAATCCCAAGTCTGTGTGCTCCCTGCAGGAGTTAGCGGTAGGGTGGAGGGAGTGGTGATGCTGACTGGTGCTGTGGCGATGGTGCACTCAAGCTTGCAGGGTTTCACAAAGAGGGGCATTCCATATCGAAAAGCTTTCATCTGGCCTTAGGGCTGGGATCAATTAGTTTTGCTCTTTTTTAATGCTCCCTCCATTTAAAGATACCTAGGAAGTCAAAAAAGGACATGGCACTCTGTAATTCTGGGTGACAATTGACTCTTTGTAGAGCCTAGGTCCAATTGCAATGCACCCAAGGGACATTCCCCTATTTGGAAAGCCCCACAGTGGAAATCGCTACTATATATCTGCAGTGTGTGGAAATACATACCTTCTTCAGTAGTTGGATGCCCCCTTGGAAACACTGCAGCTGGACCAAGACTTATTAGTTTGGCAAACGTTAAGGTCACATTGGAATTATGGCTGTTACCAGGTTAAAAATTTTGACTAAGTGTCTCTAATGGACTTGGAAAACTAAGCCCTAAGCAATTAATTGTTCGCTTGGGTGAGCTCAGATTTCTATATTCATCCATGGTGGTCACTGAGACGGGAGAATTGTGGTAAAACCTTCTCTATACTGTCACACACGGCAATAACACAACCGTGGGTTTACTACTTTCCATCTCTATCCAAAAGTAAAAATGTTCTGGCCACAGTTCTGCTTTAATTGTTAGATAATGTAACAGGGGTTTCATTAAAGCTGTCAATCTACAGATTAGCTTATCATGTGAAAAATGCAGATCCCCCTACACTTGACCATTATCAGCAATGTCCAGACATATAGCAGTGACAAGAGTGCCAAATATTTATATCAAAGGGTTTTGCACTGCTCAAATCTACTCTACATAATGATGATTTTGCTAGATGTGCGACAGATCTGCTTCCAGCATGAACCAACACAACCATCAGCCAGATGTATCCCATCAAATGCTGCTGCTGAGCAGCAGGTGTCAAACCTCAAGTTTCCATTGACCTTCCCAATTACATGGCCGCTCATCAGCATGAGAACCCGGCCTCATAAATATTAACGGAGGCCTTCAAGAATTTGGTGGTTGCATGAGTAATAACCACAAGAATATCTGCCGAAATTCCAACACCATATTATTTGGCCACTCTTCCTCATCAGTCTTAGTTTCAATCAGGCTTATATTGTTTTCGCTATTTTATTATTATTCCGGCAAACAAGGACACGGGTGAAATTCCAGTACGCTCGCTGGAAACTACCAATTAATCAAACACGAGTCTTGGACACTAAATGTTCATTTAGGACAAGGATACTTGGGAATATTGAAACACAAATACAAACCATTGCAATGATATATAATCTGTGGTGAACTGCACCCTGGCCATGTTTTTCACACTGGCCATAAAGCTTTGTTTTGGACCTTTCATTCTAAGTTTGCTTTTGATGTGACTTTTGCTGCAGTGATTCTACAGATGACAACCGCATGGAAATGCCCTGCTCCAGTTTTGTCCCACCATAGCTAATGAT
Organism: Gastrophryne carolinensis; assembly: GCA_027917425.1. NCBI lineage: Eukaryota > Metazoa > Chordata > Amphibia > Anura > Microhylidae > Gastrophryne > Gastrophryne carolinensis. The sequence goes on along the minus strand of CM051235.1, from coordinate 272,711,674 downwards.
GGCAATTATATTAATTAAAGTGCGTCAAAAGTCTAAAGACTCTTGGTCCACTGCCTAAATTCCCTTTCAGGCCTCTTGATTCAGAATGCTCCACAGTGTGTAATGGAGCAGAAAGCACAGGGCCAGGATACCTAGTCACCTTGTTCTAGGTTGCCACCTAGGTCAAATGTGGGTTTCAGCAGAGCACACTGAAGAGAAGCGGCATCCCTCCCTTTTACATTCTGCATGCCTCCACCAGGTTGCCAGGCACGAAATAGAGATAAATATAGAGAGCTAGATGGACTAGTGGAGGGACTGGGAAGTAAATGCCAGAAATCCCCACTATACTATATGCCTATAGCGGTGAGCAGTGGAAAGTGGCAAAATGCATCAGGCCAACTGTGCCCGCCCCCATCAACAAAGAAATATAGGTATGTATTTTTGAGAAATAAGTGAAAACAAAAAAAATATATATTTTTTATATTTTGTAGCTTTAAATAAAAAATGTAACATTTTCTAAAAATCATATTGCCTGTAAAAGCCCAATTCCTCCTGATTACAACGATACCATGTGTATCAGTAGACACCCCAAACTGAAAAGAGTGTTTTGTGACCTTTTCAAATAAAACTACTTTGTGCACAATCAAGGGGTAAACCTTTAAATTTTTTTTTTTTTTTTTTTGGAGTCTGTCCTTTCCGTGAGGGGCAGACTCCACATGGTGTGCCCCCCTCCCACCAGCAAAACCAGCCTGGGCAGCAGCTTATGGGGGCTGATAGACCAGGGTTAGGAGTTTTGAGTGTTCAGCAATGGGCCCTTAAGGCAACCAGCCTGCATATTCTATATGGGCCGCAGGTTCTTCTGCATCCCCCTGTGCTTTAAGGATGCAGGTAATGGAGCAGGGAGGATTATGTTAAGTCACCAACTTGCTGGTGATTAGGGCTGCTTATCCACCATCTGGATTATCCTACAAATTATCAACAATGTTTCTCTTCTGTCAGCTTTCAGTGAGATTAAACACAGCTCCATGGGTTGTAAACATCTTGATTATGTTGGGCACCATGGGCAAAAGAACATCTAGAAATGGACTTGTAACCTTAAGATTGTTGATATGTTTCCTTAATTGTGGTTCTCAAGGTCCTCATACAGTTCTCTTCTTCTATTTCTGTTCTCCATGATTAGTGTGGCACACACAATGCAATATTGAGTCACTTCTCCCATTTTTATGTGGTTCCAGGTGTGATTTTTATATTCCCACACCTCCCACACCAGTGGTGCCAACATTTGCGGCCATGACCAGCGCTGGCAGGAGTGGGCCACGCCCACCCCAGGCCAGAATCAGCTGGCTGTGAACCTGCGGCTGACTGCCGCTCCCCACTGCCAGAGCGGCGGCTGGAAGCGGCAGTTAGCCGCATGTGATTTAGGCGGTGATTTATCCAGTTTAGGTCAGACACCTCACACACACCGTCCTCGGAGGACGGTGTGTGTGAGGTGTCTGACCTAAACTGGAGGTGTCTGACCTAAACTGGTTAAATCACCCCCTACCCGACTAAGTGACACATGAACATCATCTTTTACCTCATATTTTATATCCTAATACATTATATCAACACAGTAAGGGATAGTCCCTCTTTTGGAACGAAATGCTGTAACTGAGAGGAGCTGACAATCAAAGAAGATCTCCAGTGCAAATACGACCTACAGGGGCTTTGAAAGGGATCACTTTCTTGATCCTGATTATATTAAACTATCCGTCTTGTGGGAGTTATACTTATAATACCCATTTTACAGGTGAGTATTCACAAAATGGTATTATTCTAAGTATGTCACACACCCCGCTTCAAGACATTCATTACATGTGGGACATCCAATAGCAGTGTCAATAAAGGGCAGGGATCCAAACAAGGCAACAAGGCACAAACTTAAACCACTGCAGCCTGCAGAACTTTGCGGCCAAAAACAGCATCCGCTGAGGCCCGAACATCAGCCTTGTAAAACTTGGAAAAAGTGTGAACCGAAGACCAAGTAGCAGCCTTACAAACCTGCTCAACAGAAGCCTGGTGCTGGAAGGCCTAGGTCGCCCCAACAGCACGAGTGAAATGAGCAGTAACACGAAAAGGGGGAACCTTCCCCTTGGCAGAATAGGCCCCATCAATGGCCTGGCGAATCCATTTACTAATGGAAGACTTGGCAGGAGCCAAACCCTTCCTAGGCCCAGAGGGCACCACAAAAAGGGCGTCAGTCCTATGAAAAGGAGAAGTAGCCACCAAATAGTACTTCACACAGCGAACCACACCCAAAGAATGCAAAACCCTCTCCTTGTCATTGTTGGGCTTAGGACACAAGGGGGGGAAGAACAATATCCTGATTCAAATGAAAAGCAGAGACCACCTTAGGAAGGAAATCTGGCTTGAAGCGGAAAACAACCTTGTCCTGATGCCTCTCAAAGTAAGGAGCCTTAATAGACAAGGCTGCCAACTCCGAAACACGCCGAACAGAAGTGATGGCAACCAGAAAAACAACCTTCTGAGTAAGCGTAGAAAGTGCAATATCCTGCAAAGGTTCAAAAGGAGGACCCTGCAAGGCAGACAAAACCAAATTCAAATCCCAAACTGGGAGCAAAGGCTTCCTAGGAGGTCGCACATGCGTAACCCCCTGGAAAAAGGTCTCAACCAGAGGATGAAGAGCAAAAGACTTTTGAAAGAAAACAGACAGGGCAGAAACCTGCCCCTTCAGCGTACTAAGCTGCAAACCTTGGTCCAGACCATGTTGCAGAAATTCCAAGACCCTAGGGATAGAAAATGCCCTGCAAGGCAAGGCCCTGGCCTCACACCAATCAATATAAGACCTCCAAGTCCTATAATAGATGGCAGAGGAAGACTGCTTCCTAGCCCTAACCAGAGTCTGAATGACAGCATCAGAAAGACCTTCCTCCCTCAAGATGGAGATTTCAACAACCACGCCGTCAAAGCCAGCGTTGGTAAATTGGGGTAGAGCAGTGACCCCTGAGTGAGCAGATCCGGCAGAAGGGGCAGGTCTAACTGATCCTCCGCCAACCTTACCACGTCTGCGAACCAAACCTGTCTTGGCCACCTTGGAGCCACCAGGATTGCTGACGCGCCTTCTAGGGCCAGCTTGCGCACCACTCTGCCCACCATGGGAAAGGAGGGAACAGGTACAGAAACCCCAGATCCCTCCAGTTCAGAGACATGGCCTCTGCTGCCAGAGCCAGTGGATCCCGTGCGAGAGAGACACAAATGCCGGAAGCTTGTGATTGTGACGAGAGGCAAAGAGGTCCACCTCCGGAGCCCCCCACCGGTGGCAAAGCGACCAAAACACCTTGGGGCTAAGCGACCATTTTCCCCGGCGAGATGACCCCCTGCTCAGGGAGTCCGCCTCCGTGTTCTTTACTCCCGGAATGTACACCACCGAGATGCATGGGACATTGCTCTCTGCCCAAGCAAGGATCAAGGACACTTCCCTGAGGGCACGCCTGCTGCGAGTCCCTCCCTGGTGATTGATGTAGGCGACTGCCCTCCGATTGTCCGACCGAACTTGAACCGGTAGGCCCTGCAACTGATGAGTCAAGTGAGCCAGAGCCAGCCTGATGGCTCTCAACTCCAGAACATTGATGGGATCGTGAGCCTCCAGAGGTCCCCACAGTCCCTGAAACTGAAGATCCTTCCAAAATCCCCCCCAACCTGACAGGCTGGCATCCGTGGTGACCGTCTCCCAACGAGGGGTCAGAAAGGATCTGCCCTTCGTCAGATTGCTTGGCTTTAGCCACCACCGAAGGGAATGCCGCACCCGGGGGGACATCAGAAAGGACTGATCCAATGACAGCGGGAACCCGTCCCAGGCCGCCAACAGATGTAGCTGGAGCGTCCTTGTGTGAAACTGGACAAAGGGAACCGCCTCGAACAACACCACCATCGATCCCACGAGTCGCATCCCTAGCCAGATGGACGGGCGGGGAATGGATAGAAGACGCTGAGTCAATTCCTGAATCAGAAGAACCTTGGCTCGGGAGAGAAACACCCTGGCCTGAGAAGTATCCAGAGACATTCCCAGGAACTCCACCACCCTGGAGGGAATGAGGCAGGACTTGGGATAGTTGATCACCCAACCGAAACTCTCCAGAGTGGACACCACTGTCCTGGTATCCAGCTGCGCCTGACTGAGAGAAGACGCAATGATGAGAAGATCATCCAGATAGGGCACGATGTGGATACCCCTGGCTCTGAGGATGGCCATCAATCCTGCCAACACCTTGGTAAAAACCCTTGGAGCAGAGGTAAGGCCAAACGGAAGAGCCACAAACTGAAAATGTCGATTGTCCACGACAAACCTGAGGAATCTCTGGTGTGCCGGAAATATTGGAATATGCAGGTAAGCATCCTTGATGTCTATAGACGTCATGAAGTCCCCCTGACGAAGTGAATGGATGGCTGAGCGCAGAGTTTCCATACGGAACTTCCAGGGACGGACGAACCTGTTGAGCAACTTCAGATCCAGAATGGGACGAACTGAACGGTCCTTCTTGGGCACCGTGAACAAATTGGAATAGAAGCCCAGGCCCCGGTCTGAGAGGGGCACCGGACAGATGACAGCCATGTCCACGAGACTTGCTACTGCCGCCCGAAGCCCCTGGGCGGCCAGAGGATCTGACGGCACCCGAGATCTGAAGAATCTGGGAGGGGGCCGGAACTCGAATTCCAGCTTGTAACCGGAAGACACCACTTCCTGAATCCACCTGTCCGAGACCTCTTGGACCCAGACCTGGGAGAAAAGTTGCAACCGTCCCCCCACCCACAAGGGGGAGGGCGCCCCCTCATTGCTGAGCCGGCTTCGCAGCGGCTCTAGGCTTGGAGCCCCAACGGTTTCCTGGATGGGCCCGACCCCTGCCCCTAGGCCAGGAATCACCTCTGGACGAAGGGAAGGCCGAACCCCTGCCAACCCTAGCCCCACGAAAGGACTGAGAGAAGGAAGCCGCCCCCCGACAGGGGCGACGCTGCTTCTTACACTGAGGTAACTTACCTCCCTTTGCCACCGAATCCAATTTTTCTCCAAAGAGCCGCAATCCCACAAAGGGAAGGGCCCACTGGCGTAAACAAACCGACCGGCGGATAGCCACAAGCAGGGCCGCAGCTCTGCTACACATCACCAATGTGTCATCCAGGGCGGACAGCACAAAGGACAAAAATAACTCACAGTGCTTAAGGTCGGCAAATTCCCCACTAGCCGGGTCAAGCCCGGAAGAGGTCAACAACCGACCTGGCAGCTACCAATACAAGCGCAGAAGCACAAACCGGCCGCAAGGCCGATCCAACACTGGCAAAACCATAACAAGCCATCTGGTCAATGCGTTTATCCTCACCATCCTTGAGGGTAGTGCACTCCGGAGAATGAAGGACTGAGGAACTGGACAACCCCAAAACAGGAGCATCCACCTCGGGGGGAGACGACCAGTGCTTCACCGCGTCCGCCGGAAAGGGATATTTCTTGTCCCATAAGGAAATTCCAAGTGCGGCTTGGTCACTTCAAAGAACTTCAGCAGAGGAGCCGCCTCGGGGGGAGAAATAGCCAGGACCTCAAACATATGAGCCAGGACCCTAGGGGTATCCGAGGAATCCCCCTGGCCCTGCTCGGTATCAGCGCCAACAAACTGCTGATCGTCGGAGTCATCAGACTCCTCATACAGCTCCCCTTCCTCACGCGGGGAACAATCAGACCAATCCAGGGAGTCAAAATCCTCCCTATCAAAGGCCTGCGCAGCCGTATACAAATGTTTTCTCTTTGCCGTGGCCTTTTTTGCGACGGCACTGGAAAAAATTTTTCAAGATTGGCCAATCTGGCACACACCTCAGATTGTGACTCCCCGCTAATGACCACATCACAAGCACGTGTCAAGCGAGGGGGAGACGGGGAGAAGACTGGCGGAGCAGAACCAGATGCCTGAAATCCGTTCTGCTGCGTAATAGACCGCTGCGCACAGGGTACACATAGAAATACATCATCCCCCAAAAGGGATACCCCACACCCCAAACACAGCCTGGATTGCCCAGAGGGGGGCACAAGCCCAGTATCCGGGGAAGCCTCCATATGGTGATTTTTTAATAATATATTTATATAAATATATGTGTACAATGCTACGAGGGAATTACGCAATGATGCAACCCGGGATGCCCCTTTAAGTCCTGAGTGGGAGGATTTTAAGTCAGCTAAATTTTAACCAGGGACCCTGGACCGGGAGAACCCCCCTTTAATATGAGCAATGGTCCACCTGGAACACAAAGAAACACAAGCACACGCTCAGACCATGCTAGGATGCATAACTAGTGAATAACAGATGAAACAGATGGCCATCAGGTCACTCACTCGACCTACGGTACCGCAAGTGGAGGACGCGTGTGCAGCAGGAAGAGGGAGGGTGAGCCGGCGCGGTTCGCGCCCGGCCCCACCCCTCCCCCGACGCTCCCGGGCCAGAAACTGGGACATGAGAAAACGCGCCCGTAGCACGGGGCGGCCAGTAGGCGTGCGAGCGCCCGGCCCCGCCCCCCCGCCAAGAGGAGACGAATCCCTCATGGGCGCTTCACCACCGCCATGCAGCACGCCGGAGGCCGGCGCCGCGGGACCGACGGCGCCAGGCAAACAGTGGAAAACACACACACAGTCAAAGCACACACACATACACTATAAAGAGAGGAATCCATAATGGACCCGCCCCCCCCCCCCCTCTAAGGGTATCCGGGAGAGGGGGAATCCATGCGAGGGTAGGGGCAAGGGACGGGGCATCACCAACCCGGATAGCCGCCTACCCCTTATGGAGTCTCACGGCTCCTAAGCACCAGGGGTGCCAACTACCTTTGCCCGGAGCAGCAGCCTAGGCTGGGAAGCAAGTAATTAAAATAAGGGGATCTGGGCAGAAATAGGAGAAAAGAAGGCCGGGAGTCATGCCGGCTACCTGCAAGGAGGAGACATCATCTTCTGACTTGCTCGCCACTGCAGAGATGGAAGACTGGGTAATGAGTGGGAGGTCCCAGGTATTTATGGGCCAGGAGGGTCTTACATTTTTTTGATATCATCTCTGCAAGATCGGCATCTACAGGTCAGTATACCCACATGTAATGAATGTCTTGTCTTGGGTGTGTGACATACTTAGAATAATACGGTATATAGATATTATGTTCCTTCAATTTAATATTGACCAGCTGAGGTGAGAAAGTTATCTGGTGCATTCATATAAGTATCCTCTTAGTGAGCACAAACCTGAAGGAGCTATACATAAATTAAACATATAAAACAATTAATGTCGAACAAAGCTCAGCTTAACACAAATCAACAAAATCAAAAACTTTTTGGGAATTAAGTTCAAGCCCCCTGCAAACCAAAAAAAAACAAATAAGTGGATTGTTTGTCATAAAATGATTGTCATATAGTAACATTAGAGCAGCGAAGGAAATGCTGGGATTTAAAAACAGATTTAACACATAGGTTATTTACTGCATTCAGACAATTCTTACACAGAGAAGGCAAATCAGGACGCCCAAAATGCAGAGCCTGTCATTATATTGCTGCAAAATGAAAGCTGGTACACAGAGTCTTATTGCCTCGATGGATGGTGGTACCAGGGTGCTCACTGAAATACCCAGTATAGAATAGCAATCATGTTATGACAATGACGATATGGTTGGCAATTCAGGTTGGTCCAGCTTAGCATTTGGCCTGAGTATGTGAAGCTGGTGCTGCAGGGATACAAGGCTATTTAAGCAAAGATATGCCTTTATGGCCTTTAATCCAACATTAAAAAAAGGACCAAAACCCGGCCCAAGAGTGTAAAAGACTCTGGGTGAGAGAGCTGCATGAAAACCTTATCTATGAGCATCACAATTTGGCATGTCCTACAGTGTGCACTCTCCAAGGGGGTTACCATATACTCGTCCGGTGAACTAGCAGGGCATGATCTGCATTGCTACAGCATCATTGCCTGCTTATCAATATGGGATCCTGGAACGAAGTATGTGGTGTTTGCATGTGTGTGTGTGGTCACACTAGGAGGCATCCCAGGTTAGGATGCCCACCAAGCAAGGTTTTTAATGGGCAACCTTCATTTTCGGTTTACTATAAAGAAGAAATGGCATTGGCTTACTCCTTTAAACACCAAGCACTTGAAATGTACGTGGCTGCATGTCTGCCCGTTAAATGCGAGCCACATGAAATCCGGAGTCTGGGTCTTCTGAGTCTTCAATGGGTCAGAAAATGTCAGCTAGTATAAAAGGCCCTGCCCTGCAGCGGGAGTGAGAGCCTAAGCAAGAGATATCAGCAGAAGCCAGGAGTGGGGACAGAGGAAGATCACTTCCGGCTGTCAGTGGTTGGCGATGGAAGGAGGTAACTAAAAAAATGACTTTTTTTCTGTGTATGTTTTTTTTACACTTAGCCCTTTGTGAACTGGTAAGGGGGATCTTTAAATTCCATGCAAAAATCACAGTTAAACATATATAGTGCAAAATGGTTAAAGCTATCCTCGCAACAGAGGGTGACATCATCTCTTGGTTGGCTGGCAGTGAAAAAGTTAAAGCAGTTTTACTGGCTTAATTTTTTTAAACTATCTACTTTGTAGGCCCACAGTTCCTCTGCCAGCTCCTGGGTTGGCTGCAGTGAATATATGCGCTTTTCATGGTCGGGGCATCCCTAACTGTCAACAGCAAATGTTACCATTTCCCTGAGCCCACAGCGCATGAGTGACCAGCGCAGACATTACTCGCCTCCCTTCTAGGCTCTGTGGGGCCCCACCTGCCGCAACTGAATGGCTGTACACGGCTTCACACAGCCGAAAGGAGCAGTGCTCCACTCACAAGTGTGGCTAGGATTCCTTTCTGCTGCTTTAGGCTCAAGGAGAGGCAAGTAAGCTTGTGACTGGAGGGGCTTCAAACAGCAGGTACCAAAAATGCAGCACTGCGATTCTCTAGTGGCAGTCACATGGGCCAGAGCGGCTTCCACTTTTCTGGCTGATACACACACCATGAGACTGCCGGTGGTGAATCGCTGGAATGCATTTTGCCACAGGGTCATGGTTCAGCTGAATGAAACTCAGCGTTGTGGGGGTTTATTTGTGGGGGAGGAGGCACCAGCATTCTGGATGTTTCCCCTAAGCCTGTCACAGTGGGCGTTGTTTTTAGTTACAGTAAATACTTACTTGCACTCTCACTGACTCAATCTGTTGTAGGCCTGCAACTCCAGTGCTGATAGTATGGTCCAGGGCCAGATGTGGTGCGTGTCCTTGCTACCAGTCAGACTTCCATAATTATTTTTATCATCTACAGACAGCCTAGCAGCTGTCAAAAATGGGTGCATTTCTGGATTTTAAAACAATTTACAATACACAGCCCTAACAATATTAGCTTTTCCTTTCATTTGGTAGTCTAATTCTCCACCTACACCCAGGCCAAGCTGGTCCCAGAAATGATAAGTTCTGGCCAACTTACCACAAGCCCTTGCTCATCACAGAGTGTTTCCCAGCAGGTCAAGTGAGCTTCACAGCTTAGGCTATGGAACTGCAACGACAGATAATATACAGGGGGAGAATCAGCCCTGATGGTACTGAAGCTTTTATATTAGGCAGATGCCGTGGGGAAGGTAGGTTTTCTAGCCCCCCACAACCATGACACTGAAGCTAGTGCGTTATGTTGGTGCCATGTATGGGAGTAGGAAGTGGAGTGGAAGTGGTTTGAGTGAATTCAGACACAACGTTTCAGAACCAGGTGAAAAAACGCGCTCCTTTTTTTTTTTAGGAGAGAAAACTGACATTCACTTTCATTGTCTACATTGGGGCTGATTCAACAACAGGTGAAAATGCACATCCAGTTGTTGAATCGACCACAAGGTAGACAATGGGGTTGATTCAGAGACAGGTGAGAAAATGCACTTCTTTTTAGGAGAGAAGACTGCCATTTGATTTCATTGTCTATCTTGGGGCCAATTCAACAACCCGATGTAAATTCTCACACTGTTCCTTATGATAAGTCTGCCCTGCCCATAGCCAAAAAGTTAATAAATTATCATTATACATAGTTATATTTATATTGTAGCCTTGATGAAGTAGCAGGAAAAATGTTTTTAATAAAGATGTCAGGCATGTAAATACGTTAAAAAGTACAGTAAACATGAAGTAGCCAATTACACCAGACGGAGCACAACTGGATATCACCAAAAACATGTTTATAGTTTTATATTTGAAAGGTTTACAGAGATCATAATCCCATTTTAAAAATGAAAATGTGCAAGTAAAATGTGTTAACAAAACAAAAGAAACTTGCTAAACATGTGCCCTATGCTGACAAACTAAAGATCAAAAATGTGAAAAAAGTCTAACAGTAAATGTGGGCATAAAGCGCATTCGTGAATAAGAGTCAATTGAGCATCTCGGGCAAGTCAGGCATAACTGAATGGACGCACATCAAAGGTGGAAAGGAAATGCGCATGGATGAAAGAGCACATAAATTACATTTTTATTTTGTACATTCCCTTAACAAGGAGGTCTGAAGCAGTAAGCTGGCGTCAGCTGCTACGATGTTCAAAGAAAAGTAACCAGACGAAATTGAAAGTGAAGGAAAAGCAAAAAATAAGAAGATATATTCCCTTTGGTAACTGGATATATATAGGAAGAGAAAATAGGAGAGAGAGTAGTGATTAAATATGGCATTAATAAGTGACTAAATATTGTTACCACTGATGAAGACCAAGGTGCCCAACCAGAGTTACGTGTATAACTAGTGGTTCATGAGCTCCTATCAGGTCAATGAGGCTCCAGACTGACCTTTACCCAGTGTTGGACTCAGGGTTGTAGCTAGGGGGGGCACGTGCCCTGGATGCAGCAGTTTTAGGGGGGTGCTATATGAGGCCCTGAGCACAGGTGAGGGGCGCCATCTCAAATCTTTGCTCCAGGGTGCCAGAAAGTCTAGCTACGTCTCTGGTCAGACTGGTCAACCAGAACAACCTCCAGTGAGTCCCAGGCACTCACCCAGGGCAATCATCCGGGCAGTACAAGAGATCCAAGACTAATATAGTGTTTCTGTCTTGCCTGCTGTAATATTTATTAAGAAAATGACATTTGCTATTTGGTCAATAAACATTAGATTTTATATTATTACTAATTATCTAATTGTGCTTTAGTTGAAGGGTGTACCCCAAAAATGATTTCCTTTGGTGGGCCCCAAGTGCTCCACTCTGACCCTACCTGTACCCAAACCTGATACGTTGCCTTACAGGGGCATACATAGCGCCGATGGGTCCCCATAGCAGGGCCCCAATCAGCACGGCCCCCCTCCCGGGGCGGACACTTTCCGACCGAGTACTGCGCGCTGTGCAGGAAGCCTGTGGGTCGGGAGGGCTGTGCGGCGGGTGCATGGCGGGCCTCGGTGAGATGTGCGGTGCGTTCACACTGGGCCACAGGGGGCATAAAGCGGACTAGGCGAGTTGTGTGGCGGAGCGGTTCAGGAGCATCGTTGGATTGGTAAATATTTATGCTGGCACTGGGTGTACATTCAAAAGAGGTTGTGCAGGGATCCTGCGCCGGGCCCCCTTATTCCACAAGCCCAGTGCGTTTATGATATGCATGCCCCTTCTGCCATCTAAGCTCCAAAAGGTTTTCCAAACAAATAGAACATCAATCTTTTACACATGGCATCACATAAGTGAATACCCTCTCAAAACTAACATGCACCCCCCACCCCAAATTGCTAGAAGCCACAAAAAAGTCAGGTGACTTTACTCAACTCTCCACACTCACAAAGTGCCCCCTCTGTAAAGCAAACAATGAGGGTCGCCAACAAGATGTGCATGGCTGACAATTCGGGTTGGTGGTCATGTGGACAGCAGGCGAACTGCAGAAGCGCAGCATTTGTGAGTTTGCTGGCCAGATTTTATTCATTTTTCATGGCTAGGACATCCCAGTATGGGAGGGGTGAGGTATGCAGGGTTACTGTGAGTGTAGAACCTCTTTGATTCATAAAGCATCTGCTTAGCCAAGTACTCAGTACTTCTATCAAAACAAACGCATTAAATCATTATATAATGCCTTTTTAAACCCAAATAAATGTGGCGATGTGGCTATGACCACATTGTGAAAATGTAGCATCTCTTCCTGTGGGTATTCTTTTTATTATTTAAAAAAGCTCTCCACATTTTTGAGAATTACTCTAAATGACTGAAATCCCACCTACTTGCCAACCCTCCATTACAAAAGTAAAAAAAAAGAAAAGCCTAAAAAGAACTTGGCTGGTCTGATTTTTGACACCTCTGGCATGTGCCACCTGACCAACAGTTACCAGCAGAACTGGCAATGCAAGACCCTTGCTGAAGTATTGACCAGTTCCGTATGCCTTCACTATTGGGCCCCAGTAAAGATGAGTATTTTGCCTGATTTTAGGCTTGCTATTGATTTTTACCTGGTGGGGCATCCACAACCAGAATGCTCTAGGGCAAGGGTGTCAAACTCAAATACAAACTTGATAAACTTGATACTTGATATTGATAACTTGGATAGGTATTCAGTTACATTTTATCAGTGATCCCAGTAGTTTCAAAGAGCTGGGATACCCCAGGTAGTGAGGATCAGGAGGCCCTGGAGTCCATAAGACTTTTGGTCCACTTTAATTGGCCAGCCCTGAAGTCTTTTAGACTCCAGGGACAGCCAAATACATGGCTGATCCTCTTTAATGCCACTTTCCGTGATGGGATGTGGTAGGGATCTCTGTCTTTATTTCATGCAGTTTCTTTTCACAGTCAATGGTGGGCTGAGCCAGCTTGACATCCTGCGTAGAGGGAGACGGAGCCAGCTCAGCCTGGTTGGCAGTTGCATTTGCCAACCACTGAGGGAAGTACTTTCCTACTACATCATCATAAGGGAGGGGTTTTACACTAAAGCCTGCAATCTGGCAGTGCAATTCGGCCACCAGACAGCCTTGTTAAATAGCCTCTAGGAACTAAGCGCAGGCTGGAAGTGTGTGGCCACGTGCCGGGTTTAAAGGTAACACCCACAACAGACCCAGCCCTGCAACTCATAGATAACAACGTGAGAGGGGACAGGGCTCGCGGGCCAAAGTCTGATGACACTACTGGTTCCTGACCTGCACTACAGGAAGTAAAATATGTTGCTGAAAAATGGCAAGTCTTCCTCCTGCAGTGTGCAGCCGGTGCTGAACAGGATCAAGATGGAGTGAGTATATTACATTTATTTCATTATAAATGATCTTTGAAGTTATACTAAAGACAAGTCCGATTGTTGTTCCATTGTCTTAGGCGATCCATTTTCAAATAGACCCTGTAGCTCCCTGTAGTTCCAAAGTTATAGTTAAAAGTAGAAAAGAGAAAGCTACTGATATTTATTTTTTAACTCACCAAACACTTTAAAGAAAAAGCCTAGTGGGAGAAAATAAACCTGCACCGCTTTCCCACCCCTCCTCTGGCATTATGTTCGATGTGGGGGATTAAAATTGAAAAAAAATGACCCATAGCTATGAGGGATGAACCATCACTCCTCCCCTCCAGAAGCACCACTACTGCCATCCAAGCTGATGCACTGAGGTGGTCCACGGCTTAGTTAGTCAATCAGTGCAACTGACTGACTTATCAGAACGGAAATAAACTGATTGTAGTAGGCATGCAGAAGTCACTGTAACTGATGTGGAGGCCGTCCATTCGATACATAGGTTGCTAGTGAGTGGTGGTCAAGTGGGGTTGCTGTGGTAGTCAAAGAGGGACCCAAAAAGCCTTATACTACCTGGCTAAGACAGAAAAACAGGATGAGCAAGTTTTTTGTGTAATTCCTGGTCAGACCAAATTTTACAAATTGGATATGTGTCTCTTTATGTGGTGATAACTTTGGGATGCCACCATCTAGGTTTTTTTGTAAAACATTTTTTTTCTTTTTAGTGGTATTGGTGGTCATTGTACACCTGGGAAGCAGTTGGGGGGTTAGGTGCCTAACATTGTACTTCGTGTTAGTGGTAAATTTAGGTTGATATAAAAATTTCTGAAATTTGTCAACAAATTTGAAAAAGTACACATTTTGGAAGTTTAAATAGTTAAAGCGGAAAAAAAACAGGTTCCATTCCATAAATGTACCTTGCCTCAGGCCAATGGCATCTGTGTGGGCATTCAGCCAATGAGAGCTGTTTGCTATGTTTACATCTTTTGGCAAAAGTCTCTCATTGACTATAATGGGGCACGCTGCTGTATCCCCTGCACGGGGGCTGGTACACGGACTCCCGCCCCAGCTTTTGTGAATGGCAACAATGAGAACTGCGTGCCAAAGTACGTCAGTTCAGTAGGCAGCTATCATTGGACTGGGGAATGGTGAGAGTGTACGGGTGCCCTGGGGGGTTTCACACAGTGCTGCATCCCAATTTGGGATGCACCAGGGGTTTTGTGACATTTAAAATGGATATTCATACTTGAGTTAATAAAGGGGAGAGCGTGTGTAGGCTGGGATGTTGCGGGGGCAGGAAGAACTCCACAAGTGTGGGGGAGAGAGAAGGATGGGGTGTTATGAGGGAGCATGCAACAGGTAGGGAACATAGTGATAGAGGATGAGCATCCTAGGAGGTGTGGGGAAAAGGGTAGCACCTAGCAGGTGGGAGGTGCAGCCTGAGACATTGGGATCTCCCCCGCCTCCTCACTTTATTATCTGGTCCTGTTACTGCTGAATCGTCTCTCTGGGCGCCATGTTGCAGGTAGGGGGTGAGAGGGGAGGCTGCAACAATTAAAAGGATAGGACGCAAACTCTTTTCCAACAAAATAATCACACAGAAAGAATGCTGGCCCTCCTGGATGCCAGACAGGCACCAAGCAGGGAGGACCAGGCAACCTTCCCATAAACTGACATGACTTTTTTTAACATTATTTTGGCCTGGGGGGCCCAAGAATTTTGTTTTGGTAAAAAAAAAAGGTAAAAAACAGACACAAGTAAAGAAAGCGTCAACCAGGTGCTGGCGGACTGACTGTCCAGTACTGCTCTAGGTGCCTGAATACAGATGGCTAGACACCTCTGGAGCTGCGAAGGAAATTGCCTGATGTAGATATGCCAGCATCCGCTCCAAAAAGCAAAATTATGGAAGGCAATGCAGGCGACAATTACCCTGACAATCTTCTCAGGCTTATACTGGAGCGCTCTGCCCGTATGGTTGAGGCAGTGAGACCTGCTAAGTGCAAGGTTAACAATAGTTAAAGCTGCTCAAGAGAAAGGTGGTTCAGTCAGGTCAATTTGAACACCTGTTGATCGGACATCCAATCACCATCCAGACGACTGCTTGTATGCCTAAGCTCCGGAAGATACAAAGTCAGCAGGCTACGGCATTGCAGATGCTTATACTCTTCTAGGAACTCATCAAGGGGTTCCATCACACACATTTGCCAGCTAAAAGAGGGTATAATTTGGTACTTGTAACTTTTTATTGCCCCGCCAAAGGCTAAATCAGGGCTCGGAATAACTTGCAAGCGCAGACTAACACCGTAAGCTTCTGAAAGCAAGAACACATAAACTTGGTGTGACTTGTATTAATACGCAAAATACTTGTTTTTGCATAAGCAAACCCAAAAAGTCCTGGAATCCAACAGGTTGTTAATTTTTGGATGGGAAATTATTGCCACAGCTTTCCTAAAAGCCTAAAAAAAAATACCTCGGCCACCCAATTTTTTAGTTAGTTAAATGCCAACACTCTCTCTCTTACTTTAAATATTGGGCTATGCAAAGCCAGATTTATGTAAAATGCACATGACGGACATCCTGGCCCCTAGAAACCACACTAAGAAATATTTCCTTCTGCATACTTTTCTCAGGAACTTCTAACAGGGAACAGTCCAATATTAATTAATCACGATGCAGTAAACAATTGTATTAATATCTGGCCCAGTCTTGTCCAGTATCAAATAATACAATTAATTATTTTTTTCAGCCAACAACAATACAGAAAAAAACATTGAAAAACATAACACAAGACAAACAGTCTCTGGAGTTCTCGCTGAAAACTTTAGAAAAGCATGGTGTTGATAAAGCATTTTCCCAGAAAATTCGTTCTGGCTCCATTGCTGAAAATTACAGTAAACATGACGGGATTTAGAATGTGCTTTATCACGGTGGAAGGTGAACCTGCTTCATCAGCAAGTGAGCCAAGAGAACTGATGATTTGATAAATAACTGAGGCAGTTTCGATATATGTTACACTATTGTTCTCACGCCAACTGCCGTATGCTAGGTCATCCACATTTCTGTGATGCATACAATTTTTCCAAAGCTGTCAACATGAAGTTGACTTTTAAATGGGTAATAATTTTATATAAAAATGTTTCTTTAACACTGATTTATTCACAGCTTAGCAGGCAAATTTCAAAGATTTATGTCTAGGGTGACAGGGGAGCTAAAAGCTACATGGTCTGCTTACAAATCACAAACCATAGGGAAAAAGGACATTTCAGTTTACTCACTGTAAAATTATTTTAAGTGATCTGGGAGACAAGGATTTGCAATTTCAGTTAAAACACTTGTGGTATCACAATTCAATGAGATAACACCCATTTCACCCAACAAACGTAATGGCCCATTTCCATGAACAGATAAATCAACTATTCATAAAGCAAAAGATTTGTAGACTAATTGTTCATGAGATCACTCTTGCTGTGCTCTCCACAACCTATTTGTGGCCGATTTCTGTTTCCCCATGTCAACGGTCAAGTGACGAACAAGAAATTTTATGTCAGCCAAAAGGATATGCGGCTCGACCAACAAACAAATTCTTGTTCATTGTATGATCACAACAGGCATCTTCAGTGATCCATTCTCAATTGATTGAGGTCAATTTAGTGATTTTTTCCATTCGCTACTGATTCAGGGCAATCAGCCATAAGACAAGTGCAAGCAGTTCAGACAATTAGAAAGCAGGTTTGAAGGGATCTAGTATTTTTTTTTTTAGAAATGTGTGTTTTATGGCAACAGTTTTCACTATCTGCAATATGTTGACGATGGTACATAAAGTGTGTACACCAAGATGTACAAGAAGAAAGAAGTAAACCCTGTGTACACAGAACTGGGCATGTATGAGTGAGCTCCTTCAACTATAGAAGCACAGGGCTCCCATTCCTCTCATCTTGTATATGTTGTGTATGTTGTGTACAGACTAGGAGTATAGTTGCTAATAGCAACAGACTGCAGGTAGAAAATCACAGACTTCCCTCAAGTCTTATGAGAAGAGAGGGTGCCGGCAAAGTTTCTGCCACCAAGCATTTTTCACCTAAACTTTTTAAAGTGCAGAAATGTAACCCTTTAGGGTACTGCAATGCAACAGTGGTCCATGAGACAGAATATCTGGATTGTCTACTACTATTTTGACCAAGTCTACCTCCTAAGGCCTCCATTGCCAATATGGGAAGGTTGGGAACAGATGTTGCATTAAGGTCTAATTTAGCGTGTTATACGTGTACATTTTCTCAAACAGGCATTCTGAAGCCCCCACTGCATACAAGTGAAAGACAGTAGCAGCTATTTCTCCTGGCCCTGAACAGCTGGCATTTGTTACAATGTTATTACATGTGCTGCTGAGCTAACAAACAAACTCATACATTGTATCAAATTCATCTCTGGAAAGAGGCAGAGAGGATGAGTTATGTCTTTTAACAGGAACATAGACATAAGAGTTTGCATCTTTTGTAGACCGTTTACAGCTAGATGTAAGGTATAAATGGAAAGCTCTAACATCTGACTATAAAGAAATAGACTTATTCAGTATAATCTATCTATAGATAGTCAGACATCATTTGCGGGCACTCCCAGACATGCATGTGCACACTCCCACACACATGCAGGCACTCCCAGATGAACAATTGCGCTCTCCCAGGCGAACATATGCGCACCCCTAGATCAGTAGGTAGATAAGTAGTTGGGTATGCATGCAGATAGGTGGGTAGGTAGGCGAATAGGTAGGTAGGTTGGTTAGTAGGCAGATAGGTGGGTGATTAGGTAAAAGGGTCAGAGGTCAGGTTGGCAGATGGGCAAGCATAAAGGACAGTAGGTATGTAGATGGGCAGGTAGATAGCTGTGTTAATGAACAGGTTGGTGGCTAAGTAGGTAGGAGGGTGTGTAGGTAGGTGGTTTACTAAGTAGGTAGGTGAGTGGGCAAGTAGTTATGTAGGTGGACAGGTAGGTAGCTGGGTCAGTGGGCAGGCAGATGGTCAATAAGCAGGTGGACAGGTAGAGGGTAGAAAGGGGTTCTATGGGCCCCACAATGGATGCTCCATGCATCAAGATGATCATCAGTATTCAAATAGCCGCATAATTAGTGGTTGGCATCTAAGCGTTGAGTAAGCACAAGAGCTTATTGCTCAACGCACGTAAGGGAGGAGGTCAGGGCAGTTGGGGATTAGCATAGGCTAATCACTTCTGTGCTGAATGCACTGAACTACAAGATGTTGGAGAGGCTGCAACAGAAGGTAAGGTCAAGACGAGTGTTCATTGCACGTAGTGAATGTCTTGGAGGAGGCATCCATTCCTTTGGTGATGGAGACTTTTGCTAAATAGTGGGGTACTCGTGGCAAGGGGGGAAGGGGAGGCAATTATATATTTGTTTGTGCCTGGACAGAACCTTTAATTGCCAATGCCTTTGGCACTGCAACAGTGAAAACTTGTCTGCTTGTGTTCAATGGAAGCCACTTTAGGTAGGAAAATATTTTTGGTATACAGAATGGTCACACAAGACTGTATCAAATTATACATTATACAGTGTCAAACTGTAGCTGAAACGTAGCACGCACTTTGTATTTTCAGTCTAAATGAAGGCTAGCAGGATGCTTGAGGCAATGGCTTTGATAGCCATGATAAAAGTACCTGATGGTTCTTTGGGTAAACTATGTGCGGTCAGAACAGTTAAAAAATGTTGTAGGTCAAAACATCTGCATTAGATTTTCACATGATAAAAAACCCTGTATTCCCTGAAGTTCAACCACAGTTATGTAGAAGGATCCAATGTTTATTTGGAAAAGGAAAAAAGATTATCCGCTAAGAAAACACAAATACTGCTGACAAAATAGGACATTCAGGAAACTCTAATGAGAGGCCATACCAAGGTGCTAGCAAAGGTGCACAAAAGTAAAACTAGTCAGAAATCAAGGTCTGTGTTTGGTGTGCTAGGTCTGTGAGTGCAGGATAACAAAATTACCTTAAAGCGAACCAAAACCCCCAAAAACAACTCAATCTATTTTGCTCCCCCACTCCAGGTACATTACTGTTTTTATGTTTTCTGCCCTCTGTTGCTGGTATAGTGATTTTAATTTTTTGTTTTCCCCAGGTATGCCATTGGCTTCTGACAGGATACCATTGTTCTAAAATAGCTGTTTAAACCCCCCCTCCTCACAATCTCAAGCTGGGAGCAATTACAGGCTAATTGAAAATAGTGCTAGAAGTTTGTATTTGTATCCAATTTATTACCAGGACTAAGAGTTGATACATGTTTTTTTTTTTTAGAAATTTACCCTACATAGTACATGGATGGTCCACTTTAACACTAAACGTGAACTTCTACTGAAATGCAAAGTCTTGTCTATAAGTCGGAAACAAAACTTTAAACATCTCCTAGCTGTATTTGCACTTAAATATCATGGATTTTGTTGTGGAGAAGTTTTCGAAGTGAGGACAGTTTTCTACAAATGAACAACTACCTATGAGGTATTTAATAAAGTGCGGTGAGCTCTCTGTTTTCCTTGAAGTTCTCTTCTGTTCAACTGAACTTTATTTATGACATTCAGCTGACACTTAATTCCACCACCAACTCTGGTGTTCAATTTTACTTCAAAATATAAAGCTACTCCAGACAATTAGTAATAGTATTGCTATTGGCTTTGCTATGTACTTACCCTATAACTATAAAAGCACACAATGACATTGGTTTAGTAAAGGCCTTTGAAACAATGTATGCAGGCGATCCCTGTCTGTCAGCATTAGCCCAGTGTTCTTCCAGGGGAGAACCCTGGACTGAAAGGCCTATGGGCCGTTATCAGCATGATCTGGTTCCCACAGCTTCTGGGCCATGGGAATTCCATCTAAATAATGTAAGTAAAATCTTATCGGTGTGTCTGCAAAGATGCACCAAGCTCTGAACTCAATTCCACATTATGTAATACAAGAGTACCCACGTTTAGCACCTCAAGGTGGTTGGGAGCCCCATGCAATATGAACAGATCGTAGAAACTATGTAATCATCAAAAGAACAGAAGACTACAAGAAACAGTTCCATATAACAATGACAAAAAATATCCAAAAAGAAACATAAGGGTACTTTTGTCCTTCGCAGCCGATCAGTTTGATTCCTGTGATCAGCAACTCACCTGATTGTTGGTGTCAATCCTGCACCACCGTGACTGATGACAGGGTGCGTGAGACCAATGTGGAAGTGCGGTGTTTCTTTTGGCTGGTCAATCCCTTTAAATACTTGAACGCATGAAACTTGGCTAGCTAAGTGTGCATGCAGATTCCACATTGCATAAAATATTTTCCCCATATAAGTGGATCCCCCAGCTTCAAAAAGGTTAAATGGCAAAGTCAAAACTTATGGGAGCAAAGGGTGACTGGGAAAACCTTTGGGGTGCTGGAAGATCTCCAGATTGGTACGAAAGCATGCTTCTGGACTTGCCCAATTCTGATTTAACACCATGCAGGACAATATCTTGGGAACCCGGTAAATCCATCCCAGCTTAAGAGTGTGGTAGCCCTTCACAAGATTTGTGGACAGCCAGTGTGCTGCGTCTGCAAACCACGTGTGGCTCCTGAGCTACAGTTTGGGAACCCGTAATATAATACAAGGGAAT
Organism: Gastrophryne carolinensis; assembly: GCA_027917425.1. Classification (NCBI taxonomy): domain Eukaryota; kingdom Metazoa; phylum Chordata; class Amphibia; order Anura; family Microhylidae; genus Gastrophryne; species Gastrophryne carolinensis. The sequence continues at coordinate 272,690,847 of CM051235.1, read as the reverse complement.
AGGGAAATAAAAGTTCAGTAGTTTGATTTTCGCTACCCACTATGCAATCCTTTTCCTATTCATCAATTGCTCGGCTATGTTTGTCTACCAAAAGAACGGTCATTTTGTTAAGTTTTCTGTCTCTGAACCTGACCATGCCCATGAAACAGAACAAAAAACAACAATAAAACACTACTTGTTCATGCTAATGGTCACCAACAAATGAGATCACTATGTTCTATCATCAACTCTCTTACCTCTCTCAGATGAATATTTTCCTTGTCCTTTTGGTCTAAAAGCACTTCTAAATGGTTGAGCTGTGATTCTGCCTCCACCATTCTCCGAGTTTTCTCGTTCTCATCCTCCATCCCCTTAGAGGGCAACCCTTTACTTTGTAGCATCTCTAGCAACTTTTTGATAGACTCATCTCTGGCACTTAGTGTCTGCTTTTGTGTTTCTATCCTCAGCTCCATTTCTTCAAGAGTTTTTCTGAGTAGGAAAAGTTCTTTTGCTTGTCGATCATGTTCTGCTTGAAGCCTTCGGAAGTTTTCCTCAGTAAGCTCAATGGTGAAATGTTCTGCACCACGGTTTCCACTTTCTTGCTGAAGAAGATGGTTAAGGTCCCTCTGAGTCCTTAGTTCATCTTGAAGGGCTTGGATGGTTAACTGCATATGCTGGAATACAAGAAAACAGGCCATATGAGCAAAACTTGAAATCTCTGAAATGTTTCTAAGATGGCATGTTCCCTCTGATGCTGATTGCAATGTCCAGGCAAAGCTCCCCTGTCCAGACTTGATGTTAAACTTTTTGAGAGCAGAGAATGAGCATTCTGTCGGTCCTCTTCGGTTTCAAGATGGCAGCCGTGGTGGTGCCTAGTTTATGCAATGGATAGGGTAAGTGTGCTGTGAGTGTAAACTAGACACAATCTCAGCAGCCATCTTAAACCGGAAAAGAAGGACAGGGCACCTGTTCTCCACTCTCGGGTGTGGAGCAGTGCTGGACTGGAAAGTAAGGGCGAGTACAGTTGTTTATATATTTTTTGAATGAACATTTTCTTTAATTAGCTCTTAAACACCAAGATTATTATAAAGCAGGTCTAGTTCCCAGGGTAAAATTACACCTCTGTGAAACACAAGAAAAAATGTCTATATAGCAATAAATATAGCTTACAGAGCATACAACTCATCCCTGTCGCTCATGCCACCTGAACAAAGAATTCGTTCTGTGGGTGCCCCCTATTCACACCAAAATACCCCGCCCCTCATACAGGGTGATCGTCTACTCCCAATCGAACGGAGTACCATAGGTGTGACCCAAATTACTAGTCAACTTTTTCGGCAAGCATGGTCATAAAGCTCTCCCAAGTCTCAAAAATTGTTTCACCCATTTGCCCAATCCAAGGTAGCAGCCACCCAATCTATTTTGAATAAATGGTTAAGATTTCTCAATAAAAAGGAGGAAGATAAAGGCTCAGAAGAGATCCAATATTGCAGGATAGTTACCCCCACTGCTGAGAAAATAGCAGTCAGTCCTTTTCCACTTTCCGTTTGAAACCCTGGAGACTTTGGAGGCCATGTTGCTAGAATTGCCCATTCTGGCAGTAGGGAAGATAATTGATATGCTATTATAAGCTAAATGTAAGCACCTACAAAACCCACTGTGTTTTATTCATTTTCATAAACTATAAATAAACCATAAATAGTATAGTGATAGTATAATGATAATAAAGTAAAATTATACATAATATTTTAAATTGACCTTCTCTGTTGTATTCCACAATATCATGAATATAAAGAGCTGTGGCAATATACATGAGAATATGCCCCTCTTATATGTGACACACACTTGGGTGATGGCATAGGTATTCCTTGCTTAGAAATGGCTAGTGTTCAAGGGGGCAATTTCTGCCACATCCTCACCTCTTGTCCGACCAGAAAAAAAAAATACATGGTGGTCACTGAGACTGAAATATAGTGACCAGCACAAAACAAGGTTCTAGTGACAAGGCCAACTTGAGTCTTAATTTTCTTTTATGTCCAGACAATTATAAAACAAAGCTTACCTGCTCTATCCCTTGCAGTGCTGGGACCTTTTAGGTGTTAATTTGGAACACCAATTTTCCATTAAATGGGTGTTGTACCAGGCGCAGGGTGTCATCCGAAGTAAGATTTCTTCCATTCAGCACCGTTTATATGCCCCACAACTGGGATGCCTCCCTGTGTCTGGTAAAACACCCATTTTTTGAAAAATGGGTGTTGTTCCGATTTAACACTTACAAATTTCACTCCGTGGTGGTAAAAAAAAAATCAGTTGGCTGTAAAGCTAAGATCTACTTAAAATGTTGTATATCAAAGCAAATGAGTAACATTTTTACCCTTTACTAAATCACACCTTGTTTTAACTTATTTTCCTAAAATATTTTAAGATATTTGATCTGTCTATGGCCCAGTTAGAGGCATAAAGTATACTTTTTGGTTGTAGTTTGTGAAAAGTGGTAGTAAAAATACAATTTTGTGAAACTCACCTGTAGAATTGTTTTTGTATCCATTCAGTTCAGGCCGTCCCGATATCTTCACGATTGGGTGTTCGCCCCTAGGGGGCGCTTGACTGCAAGATCAAAGATGTAGCTCCTCCCGGCCCCCTATAAAGGCAGCTGCCCCTCTATCATTCCCCAGTGGTTTAAAAGCAGTACTCAATAAAAGAGGGCAGGCCGGGAAACCATGTTACTTCACATAGCTTCTGCTTGTACTCTCTCTAATGCAAAAAACTAGAAACGAACTAGTGTCCTATGAGCAAAAATGGTTCATCACCATAACAGGCATACAGGACATAATGAACACAAGGGCGGGGTGGGACGGCCTGGACTGGATGGATACAAAAACAATTCTACAGGTGAGTTTCACAGAATTGTATTTTTCTCTTCCATCCAGGCCAGGCCATCCCGATATCTTCTTGATTGGGACATCCAAAAGCAGTGTCCATATGGGCGGGATCCCCAGTGCGGAACAGCATGTAGTTCATTTCACTACCGCCTGAAGCACCTTTCGGCCAAAAACAGTGTCAGCTGAGACCCTGACATCTACCTTGTAAAACATTGTAAAAGTATGAACAGAAGACCAATCTGCAGCCTTACAAACTTGTTCCACCGATGCCTGATGCTGAAAAGCCCAAGAGGCACCAATAGCTCTAGAAGAATGAGCTGTGATCCGAAAAGGGGGTTCCTTCCCCATGGCAGAATATGCATACACAAATTTGAACTCCGTCCAAGGGATCGCCAGAGCGTCTGTTGCTATGGCCAGAGGATCTCTTGAGAGAGAGACGAACCTTGGAAGCTTGTGATTGTCTCTGGACGCAAACAGGTCCACGTCTGGTTGACCCCAGCGGAGGCACAGAGCCTGACGAGTCTCACTGCTGAGGGACCATTCCCCCAGGTGCAAAAAAACTCCAGCTCAGGGAGTCTGCCTCCTGGTTTTCCACGCTGGGGATGTAGACCACCAAGATGCAGGGAACATTCTCCTATGCCCAAGTCAGAATCCGGGTTACCTACTTGAGGGATCTCTTGCTCCAAGTCCCGCCCTGGTGGTTGATGTAGGCCACAGCTGTCTGATTGTCTGAGCGGACCTGGATCACATGGCCTCTTGACTGGGGAGTCAAGCGTAGAAGAACCAACCGGATTGCTCTCAGCTCCAAGAGATTTATGGGTAACCGGTTCTCCTGCGGACCCCACTAATCCTGGATCTTCTGGGTCTGCCAAACGCCTCCCCAGCCTGTAAGACTGGTAATGTGGAGTCAAAAAGGACTTGCCCACCAGCAGGTTCTGGGAGTCCAAACACCAGTAGAGGGACTTCCTGGCCAGGGGGGACAGCAAAAAACCTTGTTCCAGAGATTCCTGCGCCCGATTCCAGCCGGTCAGCAGGTTCAATTGTAGAGGTCTCATGTGAAATTGGGCGAAGGGTACTGCCTCGAAGCAGGACACCATTAGGCCCACCAATCTCATCCCCAGACGTAGCGACGGCTGTTGACAAGACAGCAAGGCCTGCACTTGCGTCTGGAGACCCAAAACCTTCTGCTGTGGCAGAAAAACCTTGACCTGAGCGGTGTCTATCGTCATTCCCAGGAAGGATCTCACTGTTGAAGGCATGATAAATGACCAAGGCTTCCAGGGTTGACAAGCACCGTCTGAGTATCGCTCTCGGCCTCCTGAAGGGACCGGGCCGAAATCAGCAGGTCGTCCAGATAGGGTAACAGGGTAATAGGGTGACTCCTCAGGATAGCCATGATGCCGGCCAGGCGTGAAAACAGGCTTGGTGAAAACACGGGGGGCTGAGGATATGCCGAATGGGAGTGTCCTTGGAAAATCGGGATGTGCAGATAAGCGTCCCTGATGTCCACCGTGGTCATGAAGTCGCCGGGCCGAAGCGATCTCACTGGCGACCGCAACGTTTCCATGCAGAAATGTCTGACCTTTACAAACTTGTTGAGACCCTTCAGGTCCAAGATCGTCCGTAGCGTTCCGTCCTTCTTGGAAACCGTGAACAGGTTGGAGTAGAACCCCTGACCCTGTTCCTGCCGGGGCACAGGGCAAGTCCCACCTATCCGCAGGAGGTGTTAAACAGCTGCTCTCAAAGCCTGGGCCTTTAGCGGGTTTTGGGATATCCTTGAACGGAAGGATTTTGTGGGTGGCCTGGCTGCCAGCTCTATCTTGTAACCGGAGAACACCACCTCCTGAATCCACCGATTCGAGACGTGATGCCTCCAGATCTGAGCAAACAGCAGAAACCATTCCCCCACCCGTATGGGTGAGGGCGCCCCCTCAAGCCTGAGTAGGCTTGGCTGGGGGTTTGGGCTTAGCTCCCCAGAAAGAGTTGGGACGGCTGTGGGACCTACCTCTGCCCCAAGTATCTCTGCGGGCACCTGGAAATGAAGATCCTCTTCCTCCCGAATGGACTGATAGGAAGGGGGTTCCGAAAGGACCGAGAAGGTCTTTTTCTCTGAGGGAGCTTACCATCCTTGACCAAGAGATCCAGGCGCTCCCCAAAACAGCCGGCTTCCCACAAAGGGTAGACTTGTGAGGGACTTCTTGGCAGCCGTATCAGCCGACCACTGCTTCAGCCAGAGCGAGCGGTGTAAAGCAACAAGCAAGGCCGAAATTCTGGAACCAAGCCTGACCACATCACCCATGGCAGTAACAACAAAGCCGATGAAATCCAAACAGGCCTTGAGTTCCTTATACTCCTCCGCCCGCTTGCGAGCCTTAGCCCTAGCCACAAGGTGTCACACCTTTCTCCTGTTGGCTAGTGAAACAATCGCCGAGGCACACGCAGGGCAAAAGAGAGCACTCGCAAAGGTGAAAGCATGACAGACCACCTGATCCATGCATTTGTCTGCAGGGTCACGTAATGAAGCATTGTCAGGTGATGGCATAACAGTGGTATTGGACAAGCCTGACACCGGAGGGTCCACCTCGGGAGGGTGACACCATAGCCGAACCAATTCAACAGGTAAAGGGTACCGCCTATCCAGGCCCTTAGGGACCGACGGAAATTTGTTGGGCCTTTCCCATTCCTTAAGGATCATGTTAAAAAATGAGGCTACTCAGGAAAGACCCGTCTTTGCCTCTCAGGCTGAAATAAATCACCCTGCTACCTCTTAGCCGCTCTGGGAGGAACAATGTGTAGGGTATCAAACACAGAAGAGAGCCGTATCATCCGGTAGGCAAGAATCCTCATCCGAGGAGGAACCAGAGATGCTGTCGTCACCAGCGGAAACCTCCGCCGTTGAGAGTGAATCATCTGGCAACTCACCTTGCTCCGCAGATCCCAAGAAATCATAGAAATCATCATCCGAGTAAATTGGCTCCAGATGCAGCTTCTTACTCGAGACCTTTTTATGGGCTGTCAACGAGATCTGCTTCTCGAGACTAGCCAGCCTGTGTGAAAAATCAGTATGAGACCCCTTGCTGGCTCCCCCTTCACTAGGGGCTGACTGCAGCAGCGGAGGGTCCGGAGAGGCTGATGGTAATACAGGGCTAGGGTCAGGAGCGACCGCCCGCTCATGGTCCAAAGCAATGCCTCTGGCGCAAGTGGGACAAATAGTGCTGAATCCGCCCAGAGGATTCCTTCTGCACAAGGAGCAGAGCCTGTCCTGCCCAAATGGGGCACCCGGCTCACTATCCCCTGATGCCTCCATTATGGTGATTATGAATAGTAATATTCAATAAGGCTACTAGACGCTAACGGCCTAAGCCTAATAGCCGATCCCTCTAATTAATAATGGGGACCGGGAGGAACCACAACCCTCAACCTTAACCCACGATCTAAAACAAAAAAGAGAGAGAGAGCAATTACAAAAAGACCCCATGTCATACCTCAAAGCGGACCTTCAGTCTGAATAAGAGTCTAACTTATATGTTTCCCACACCCTGTACATACAGATTGTCCACATTAAAAATCATCCTACCTGCCTCTGCTGCATGTTATGAGCCTTTAAACATCCAAGATGGCGGCTTCTTATCAGGCAGCCTGCAAACAGGAAGTGCCTCCTGACTGTGCTGCTCTGCATTCTGGGACTGCTGACCTTTACCTGACCCCAGCTATGCTCTGTCTGAGCAAAGCACAGCTATAACCCGCTCCCCTGTACCTTATCCCACTCTCCACTCCTCAGTAAGTGTGATGGCGGCGCCCGTATCCTAAATTCCTGAACAGAGTTGCAGCCCAGTGGGGGAAAGAATAATATGTTAGTGACTAAAAACGTAAAATATATTAATTTTAGATGCTGGGCTTTTCAATAAATCACGCTGAAGGTCCGGTTTAACATAGACATAAGGCAAAAAGAGGGATCACTGCCAGCGCTCCGCAGCAAAGAAGACCCTGAGTGCCCGTCTCCCAGCACTGAGGCCTCAGCAGCGCGTCTCGGTCACAGTAGCGATTTCTAGAAGGATCCTCGGGGGGCATAACTGGCGCAACGTCAGCTACGCGCCGACACCAGGCTCCGCCACCCCCGTCCCCAATCTCAGCAGGAGCCGCACACGGCGGTGTGGAGGAGGCCCGCGGGGCACAACTGCCTGCGAGAGGCGCGGGGGAGTTTAAACCACTGCCGCCTGAAGAACTTTGCAGCCAAAAGCAGCATCAGCTGAGTAAAACTTGGAAAAAGTATGAACAGAAGACCAAGTAGCGGCCTTACAAACTTGTTCAACAGAAGCCTGGTGCTGAAAAGCCCAAGAGGCACCAATAGCACGAGTGGAATGAACAGTAAGGTACCTTCCCCTTAGCAGAATAGGCTTGCATCACCGCCTGACGGATCCACTTGCTGATAGTGGATTTAGCTGGAGGCAAACCTTCCTAGACCCAGAAGTGAGAACAAACAGAGCATCAGACTTCCTAAAAGTCTCAGTAGCAACCAAAGAGAACTTCAGAGCCCTGACCACATCCAGAGAATACAGAGTCCGCTCCTTGGAATTAGCAGGATTAGGACACAATGAAGGCAAGACAATGTCCTGAAATCTGGCTTAAGCCGAAACACCACCTTATCCTGATGCCGCTCAAAATAAGGAGGTTTGAAGGAAAGTGCCGCTAGCTCAGAAACTCACCTTACAGAAGTGATAGCCACCAAAAAGGCTACATTAAGAATCAAAATGGGCAAGGTGGCCTTACGGATAGGCTCAAAGGGAGGCCCTTGCATAGCAGACAACACCAGATTCAGATCCCAGACTGGTAGCAAAGGCTTACGGGGTGGACGCACATGAGAAACACCCAGGAAAATAGTTTTAAGCCGCCGGTGATTGGCAAAAAATCTTTGGAAAAAAATTGCCAGAGCTGAAACATGGCCTTTGATGGTACTAAGTTGAAGTCCCAAATACAAACCATGTCACAAGAATTCCAGAATTCTGGAAAATAAAACACCCGACAGGGAAGAGACTTGGACGAAAACTTCTTCCTAGTCCTAATCATGGCATCAACAACTGAAGCAAGTAACCCCTTTTCCATCAAAATGGAGGTTTTAGCAGCCAAGCCATTAAAGCCAGCTTTGTCAATTGGGGTGGCGTAGCTGTCCCTGAGTGAGGAGATCTGGATCCTTGGGCAAGACGTACCGGTCTACTGCCAACTGCACGACGTCTGCGAACCAAACCCTTCTTGGCCAACAAGGGGCCACCAGTACCTGCTCCTGGACTATCTTGCGCATGACCCTGCCCAGGAAAGGAAACAGAGGGAACACATAGAGAAGCCGAAACTTCTTCCAAGGAATAGCCAATGCATCCGTGGCGAAGGCCAGAGGAACCTGAGACAGAGAGACAAATCTGGGAAGTTTGTGATTGTGACGAAACGCAAACAGGTCCACGTCCTGCTGCCCCCAGCGATGACACAGGGAGAGAACACCCGGTTGTTGAGGGACCATTCCCCCATACAAGACGTCCCCCTGCTCAGGGAGTCCGCCTCCTGGTTCTCCACCCCCGGAATGTAGACCGCTGAGATGCCGGGAACATGCTGTTCCGCCCAAGACAGGACCAGGGACACTTCCTTGAAGGCTCGCTTGCTCCGAGCTCCTCCCTGATGAATGATGTAGGCAACCGCCGTCTGGTTGACTGAGCGGATCTGAACAGCCCGTCCTCGAAAGTGAGTGGTCAGGCGAGAAAGAACCAATCTGATCGCCCTCAGTTCCAGGGCTTTGATGGAAGCATGGGCCTCTTGTGGGCTCCACCGACCCTGGAACCTCAGGGACTTCCAGAAGCCTCCCCAACCAGTCAGACCGGCATCTGTGGTGACCTTCTCTCAGCACGGGGGCAGGAATGTCCTGCCCACTAGAAGGTTCCTTGAGTCTAGCCACGACAAGAGGGATCGTCTGGCCAGAGGGGACAGAGCAAACTCTTGATCCAAGGACACAGGGTCCCAATCCCAAACTGACAAGAGGAGTAACTAAAGATGTCTCATGTGAAACTGAACAAAGGGGACTGCCTCGAAGCAGGGCACCATCAGGCCCACCAACTGCATCCCCTGACGGATGGAGGGATGAGGACATGATAGCAGAGCCCGAGCCTGCATCTGAAGATCCTCCACCTTCTGCTGAGGAAGGAACACCCCGACCTGAGAGGTATCCAGAGTCATGCCCAGAAAGGATCTCACCAAGGATGGGGACAGAGAAGACTCTGGAAAGTTGAACACCCAGCTGAAGGACTCCAGAGTGGAGGTCACCATCTGAGTGTCCTGCTCGGGCCAAGGAAAGGACTGGGCCACAATCAGGATGTCGTCCAGGCAAGGAATGATGCGGATGCCCTGGATCCGTAGCAGAGCCATAACTCCCGCCAGTATCTTGGTGAACACCCGAGGTGCCGAGGTGAAACCGAAGAGCAGAGCCGCAGACTGGTAATGCTGATCCTCCAGCGCGAACCTTAGAAATCTCTGATGAACCTGGAAAGATAGGCACATGAAGAGAAGCATCCTTGATGTCCACAGTGGTCATGAAGTCGCCCGGGCGAGGGGTACTGACAGCAGAGCGTAGCGTCTCCATACGAAAATGCTTGAATCTGACAATTTGTTAAGTCCCTTCAGATCTTGTAACCGGAGGACAATGCCTCCTGTATTCACCGGTCTGAGACGTGAAGCCTCCAGACGTGAGCAAAGAGCCGAAACCGTACCCCCACCCGGATGGGTGAGGGCGCTCCTTCATGCCTGAATGGCCTCTAAATCAGAACAAAGTAAGAGAGTACTATAGCCCCCCCCCCCCCCCGCTACCAGCTGTAGCACCATCAAGGAGACGCTTGAGCAGCCTCTTGAGGGCTATAGCAGTAATGGCAGCGGCACAGGTCGGACGCAATCCAGCCCCCCCCCAGGTAAAAGCATGGCAGGCCAATTGATCCATGCGCCAGTCCTCACTTTCCCTCAGAGAGGTAGTATCAGGGGAAGGCATGACTGAAGTATTGGACAAGCCTTCTTAACAAGATCAGCAGGAAAAGGATACCTTTTATCCAACCCTTGGACGTTCCCATTCTTTAAGTACCAAAATGGTAAAATGTTCCTGCTCAGGGAAGAGCTCCCCCTGCTTTTTCTTAGCCACCTCAGGGGCAGCAATGTGCAATATATCAAAAATATGTGACAGCAGATTATCAGTGTCCTCAGGGTACCATGCATCCTCTCCGGACACCGACCCAGGGTCACTATCGCAACCCTCCTGCTGGTCCCCAGAGGAGTCAGAATCCTGGGAAAGTCCCCCATCTCAAGGGGGTGACAGCCACCAAACTCATCAATCCCCACATACACCTTAGCAAGGGGGGAGGGCCTGGGATCCAGGTGCCGCTTCTTACCAGAGGCCTTCCTAGGAACAGGCCTGGCAAGCTGCCTCTCAATGTTAGCCACCCGCAGAGCCAAATCAGAATGAGACTCCCTGCTAACAGTGCCCTCACAGGGGACTAGTTGCAGGAGCGGGGGAGTAGAGGAAGCAGAGGGAGGCGCAGAGCTGGGAAACGAAGCAGGCAAACCAGCTTGCAGCGCAATGACACTGTCAGCACACGGCATGCACACCGTGACACTGTTAATCACAGGGGATACCCACACATGGAACATAGCCAGGCTTTCCCTGCAGGGCCCCCAAGCACGCTATCCCCTGAAACCTCCATATGGTGATGAACACAGGTGCAATACACAAGTAGTGGGTAAAGGCTTAAGACAGAAGCCACCCGGGATGCCCTCCCACGGGATGCCCCCAGAAGTCTATTTTGTGAAGGGGGAGTGAGGGGGAGGAAGGAGTAAGCCGGGAGAACCACAACCCAATGGTATCCCGCCTGAAAGACATAAGTAAAAATACACATGAGCATCCCACAGCACATGAAAATCCCAGGGTCAATAACCCCCCCCCCCCCAAGGGGGACTCACGGACCAAAGACACAGCGGGGTCACTCAGGCACAGACCGCTAGGTAAAGCGATACACCAGGGAAAGCAGCGCTGCAGCCAGTAATGAAGAAAACCAGACACGCAGGTTGTACAAAATGGCGCTGGCTGAGGTACCTCGAGGGGCGGCCCGCAGGGGAACAGCGCAATCCACAGCACCACCAGGCCCCGCCCCCCTCGAAGAGCGCGAAAACGGCGCTCACGTGACACGGCCGGGGCCATGACAAAGTAAAATTACCTCAGGTTATAGCGCCCACAGCCGCGGAGCGTAGTACAAAGCTGCGCAGCAACTAAATACACCAAGAAACACACCAAAATCGCCAAATTACCTCAGAAAACACCCCACGTGACCTGGCCGGCGCCATGACAAAGCAAAATTACCTCAGGTTATAGCGCCGACAGCCGCGGAGCATAGTACAAAGCTGCCCCCCCCCCCCCCCGAACGGGGTCAGAGAGGGGGGAGAAGAAAGGGAGACGAGGGAAGGCAGCGGCGAGTATCCATGGCCAGGGAGGGGAGCGGGGGAGCCCCAGAAGTAAAAGAGGACATAGTCCCCAAATAACTCACCCCCTCAGAAGGCAGTGCATGAACTTCGCATCCCAATCAGGCTCACCATAAAGCCTATGGCCGGCTCCCCTTTGTAGTACAGGGTCTGCGGCTTGGAGCAGCGCTCCTGGAGCACTTGACCCTAGTGCTCTTCTACCTTCATCCGATCTGTCAGCCGAGGCTGGAAGGCAGTGGGAGTCCAGAATTGGCTTGGTTGCCTCGGTCACCTGCGCAAGAGAGAGAGCCATCTACTATTTTCGCTGTCCAACTGCAGAAGGAAAACTGGGAATTTGTGGGAGGTTCCTGGCTTTTTATAGGGCCGGGAGATGCCACAAGTCTTTCTGCAGTTCACTGCGCCACCTTGTGGCGGATAACCCAGACAAAGAATTTAGTGAAACAGGACGTGCTGTATACTTAGAATATATATATATATATATATATATATATATATATATATATATTTCTCCATTAGGCTCACCATAAGCCTGTGGCCAACTACCTTTTAATAAGAAGGTCTGCGGCCCAGAGCATGTGCTCTGCCGAACGCCACAGACCCCGGCGTTCACACTACCATCACGGATCCCTGTAGCAGCCAAGGGCTGGGAGGCAGGAATGGGTCAGAAGAGATCCACAGGAATAGGGTCCTGCAGCGGCCGACAGGCTAAGTAGCCCCGCTCTGTTGCCAGATTCTGAGAGAGAGTAACGATCTTATGCATCCAACTGCAAGATGAACAACTGGAGAATGATAGAGGGGCAGCTTCCTTTGTAGGAGGCCGGGAGGAGCTACATCTTTGATCTTGCAGTCAAGCGCCCCCTAGGGGCGAACACCCAATCGTGAAGATATCGGGACGGCCTGGACTGGATGGAAGAGAAAATGCATTTGGTTACTACTAACATCACTGTTACATCCCCTTGACACCAGTGGGTATAAGACCTAGATGGATGTTAGGGTAACCTCAAACAAAGCCCTCGACTCGACATATATGAAGGAAGACTACAAGCAAATGTAGAAGTTACTGCACATAAGATTTATTCTTTTTTGGTTTACATATTAATCTGCCTGCCAGGCTGTGTATTCAGGCCAAATTTGCTGTTCCACGTCCAAGATGGGTGAATCCCATGTGCTTAATGTGTGCTTAATGGCCTCAGTTCGCTTCCTTTGTGTCAATGCATTGATCTGAGATTGGCTAGTGGGTCACAATGAATAAAAACCCATTGGACAATCTGTGTGGGCGGTTCATTGGTTAAGGAATTGGGTCATATGAAGTACAAAATATGCTACACAGGTGATTATGGGAGACTGATTTCCAAACAGAAGACTGAAGCTGATGCCGCAGGATGACCAAGCAGCTGAGGAAGACCACCTTTTCTTCAAACTTGCACAGACAAAGCACAGTAGATGTTCTCTAAACTGGTTTGACTGTTTTTTGCTTTGGGGGCCGTCAACGTGTTTGGGCTGCTTAGTGAATGAAATGAAATCCAGGGATGACAGAAACATTACAAAGAAAGAAAAACAAGCCTGTCTGGATATTTCTTGATACCAGGTGAATAAGTAAACCCTCCTCCCGCCATCCACCATATTTATATGTATTTTGGGTCATTTTCGTGATAGTGCTCCTTTCACTGTTCTGATTTGTTGATCTCTGCTGTCAAAGTAGCTGTACTTGTGGTGTTTTTCCTTTGAGATGTATTGTTATGTATTTAATTCCTAAATTAAACTAACAGAACTAAATTAATACTGGCAAATGACCTCCACAAATGGTCAGTCAAATGTCTCCTTATATCAGCAAATGCAATAAAAAAAAATCTTTGTTTTTTCTCTATTTTTGCTCAAATCAAATCACCTGTACCTACCATGGGGCATTTTGAGGTAAGGATATGTTTTAAAGTTTGAAATAGCACCCTGTGGGGTATGCCAAGGAATTTGCCAGCATACCCCATAATGTGCTATTTTACCAAACATTCAAAAAAAAAAAAAAAAACCTTACCTCACTGAAAAAAATGGTGTACCTCGCCTGTAAAAGTTCCACATCACGGATGAAGAGAAAAATTAGAACTTTTTTGATGCCCTTTTTACATGTTAAAGTTCCAAATGTAAATTTAAAGGGAAAGTCCGCTTTCAATTGCATTTTTAAAAGTATATATTTTTGTACCAAAAAGATGTATTTAAGGTGTTCAGTTTATGTAGACTTTTTAATTTATTTTTTATCTTGAAAATTTGTGTTTTATGAAAGCAGTTTTTACTACCTTCAATCTGTTTCTATTGCCAATCTATCAAGCCTGTACACCAAGAAAAGATAAGTGATCCCTGTAAACACAGGACACTGCTGCTATGGCCTCTACTGAGGGGAGAAAGTTCACTAAGCCTTACACATGCCCAGTATCAGTGTGTACGGGGCTCGAATCTCTCTTCTTGGTGTATGGTTTCCAATAGCAACAGACTGCAGGTAGTGAAAATGCTAGGTAATCGGACAAGGGGTATTAGCAGTCACAAGTTGGCTTTTTGGGCAGGCAGACCTGCAAGGCCACCAACCCTCTGAACTAGTATAGGGTCTTGGGACTATGTTCAGGTGCACTTTTTGAGATTCCACACGTTCTTAATGACAAAAGAAAGATACTATGAAAAGTCAAGTCCCATGTCTTAAGGAAAAACACAGCAAGGCTATGTGCTTTGACTTATTACTAGAGTTATGAAATGACCTGGATGAATGAGGAGAACCTTCACATGCATATAAACGGCATATATTGGAATTCCTTATGCTCTGCTGACATATATGCTGTTGTTGTGCCAGACAAGTCCACACTTAAATCATGAAAAAAAGTTTTAGCAAACTTTTTTTAGGTAGTTTACTGTACATCTCCATACTCCTGCTTAAAGTATATTTGGTGAGCCACATCCACAATGCGTGCAGACAAGAATGATATCATTTAGTAAAATTATGAAAATGTTATGATTCTACTCTCTATTTCAAGGGTTCCCAACCAACGTATAACTGGTGGTACACAAGATCTTATAACGAGGTACATGGTAAGGCTGCTGACTAAAATGTACCCCAAGATGACATGCTGAAATCTATATCTTACCCAGGGACGTACATATATTTTTTACAGGGCCCCATAGCAAAAGTCAGAGTGGGCCTCATAATAAAAACCATCCCATTACCATAGGCAGTGTGGCAGAGCCCCCCTCCATTCCCATAGGCAGTGTGGCAGAGCCTCTATCCTATTCCCATAGGCAGTGTGGCATTCCCCCATCCCATTCCCATAGGCAGAGTGGTAGAGCCCCCTCTCATTACCATAGGCAGTGTGGCAGAGCCCCCTCCCATTCCCATAGGCAATGTGGAAGAGCCCCCTCCCATTCCCATAGGCAATGTGGAAGAGCCCCCTCCCATTCCCATAGGCAATGTGGAAGAGCCCCCTCACATTCCCATAGACAGTGTGGCAGAGCCCCCTCCCATTCCCAAAGGCAGTGTGGCAGAGCCTCTATCCTATTCCCATAGGCAGTGTGGCATTCCCCCATCTCATTCCCATAGGCAGAGTGGCAGAGCCCCCTCTCATTACCATAGGCAATGTGGAAGAGCTCCCTCACATTCCCATAGACAGTGTGGCAGAGCCCCCTCCCATTCCCAAAGGCAGTGTGGCAGAGACCCCCCCCCCTGCTGAGTACAAAAAACATAAACTCACATAAGCCTCGCCCCCACGCCGATGGAGGAGCGACGGGCAGGTAAAGGAACCTGTCTGCTGTCTTCGGTCTGACTACTGCTGCCACGTTTGTTTGCCGATAAGACACGCTGACATTTCCCCCAATTTTTTTTTTTTTTTTGGGGGGGGGGTGGGTAACTGTGTCTTATAGGGCAAAAATATGGTAACCCACAACAGTAAATTACCTGCAATAAAAGGCAGGGACTATGGCCTTGGTTTGTGAGTAGTCAGTCAGAGGCCAGGCTCAGACTAGCCAACCGGGTTACCAGATAAATCCCCCCCGGAGGGCCCCTGAGGGGCTGTCAGTGACTGTGGTCTGATTGGAGTTCTAGATAGTGTTGGCGCACTGTGGGGCCCCCGATTACTGGGGTCTGGCAACGTCCATCTGAAGCCTCCAGACGTGAGCAAAGAGCCGAAACCGTACCCCCACCCGGATGGGTGAGGGCGCTCCTTCATGCCTGAATGGCCTCTAAATCAGAACAAAGTAAGAGAGTACTATAGCCCCCCCCCCCCGCTACCAGCTGTAGCACCATCAAGGAGACGCTTGAGCAGCCTCTTGAGGGCAATAGCAGTAATGGCAGCGGCACAGGTCGGACGCAATCCAGCCCCCCCCCAGGTAAAAGCATGGCAGGCCAATTGATCCATGCGCCAGTCCTCACTTTCCCTCAGAGAGGTAGTATCAGGGGAAGGCATGACTGAAGTATTGGACAAGCCTTCTTAACAAGATCAGCAGGAAAAGGATACCTTTTATCCAACCCTTGGGCACAGCAGGCAGCCTGCTAGGACGTTCCCATTCTTTAAGTACCAAAATGGTAAAATGTTCCTGCTCAGGGAAGAGCTCCCCCTGCTTTTTCTTAGCCACCTCAGGGGCAGCAATGTGCAATATATCAAAAATATGTGACAGCAGATTATCAGTGTCCTCAGGGTACCATGCATCCTCTCCGGACACCGACCCAGGGTCACTATCGCAACCCTCCTGCTGGTTCCCAGAGGAGTCAGAATCCTGGGAAAGTCCCCCATCTCAAGGGGGTGACAGCCACCAAACTCATCAATCCCCACATACACCTTAGCAAGGGGGGAGGGCCTGGGATCCAGGTGCCGCTTCTTGCCAGAGGCCTTCCTAGGAACAGGCCTGGCAAGCTGCCTCTCAATGTTAGCCACCCGCAGAGCCAAATCAGAATGAGACTCCCTGCTAACAGTGCCCTCACAGGGGACTAGTTGCAGGAGCGGGGGAGTAGGGGAAGCAGAGGGAGGCGCAGAGCTGGGAAACGAAGCAGGCAAACCAGCTTGCAGAGCAATGACACTGTCAGCACACGGCATGCACACCGTGACACTGTTAATCACAGGGGATACCCACACATGGAACATAGCCAGGCTTTCCCTGCAGGGCCCCCAAGCACGCTATCCCCTGAAACCTCCATATGGTGATGAACACAGGTGCAATACACAAGTAGTGGGTAAAGGCTTAAGACAGAAGCCACCCGTGATGCCCTCCCACGGGATGCCCCCAGAAGTCTATTTTGTGAAGGGGGAGTGAGGGGGAGGAAGGAGTAAGCCGGGAGAACCACAACCCAATGGTATCCCGCCTGAAAGACATAAGTAAAAATACACATGAGCATCCCACAGCACATGAAAATCCCAGGGTCAATAAACCCCCCCCCCCCCCCCCCAAGGGGGACTCACGGACCAAAGCCACCGCGGGGTCACTCAGGCACAGACCGCTAGGTAAAGCGATACACCAGGGAAAGCAGCGCTGCAGCCAGTAATGAAGAAAACCAGACACACAGGTTGTACAAAATGGCGCTGGCTGAGGTACCTCGAGGGGCGGGCCGCAGGGGAACAGCTCAATCCACAGCACCACCAGGCCCCGCCCCCCTCGAAGAGCGCGAAAACGGCGCTCACGTGACACGGCCGGGGCCATGACAAAGTAAAATTACCTCAGGTTATAGCGCCCACAGCCGCGGAGCGTAGTACAAAGCTGCGCGGCAACTAAATACACCAAGAAACACACCAAAATCGCCAAATTACCTCAGAAAACACCCCACGTGACCTGGCCGGCGCCATGACAAAGCAAAATTACCTCAGGTTATAGCGCCGACAGCCGCGGAGCATAGTACAAAGCTTCCCCCCCCCGAACGGGGTCAGAGAGGGGGAAGAAGAAAGGGAGACGAGGGAAGGCAGCGGCGAGTATCCATGGCCAGGGAGGGGAGCGGGGGAGCCCCAGAAGTAAAAGAGGACATAGTCCCCAAATAACTCACCCCCTCAGAAGGCAGTGCATGAACTCCGCATCCCAATCAGGCTCACCATAAAGCCTATGGCCGGCTCCCCTTTGTAGTACAGGGTCTGCGGCTTGGAGCAGCGCTCCTGGAGCACTTGACCCTAGTGCTCTTCTACCTTCATCCGATCTTTCAGCCGAGGCTGGAAGGCAGTGGGAGTCCAGAATTGGATGGGAATAGACTTGCAGGGCCGCAAGCTTGGTTGCCTCGGTCACCTGCGCAAGAGAGAGAGCCATCTACTATTTTCGCTGTCCAACTGCAGAAGGAAAACTGGGAATTTGTGGGAGGTTCCTGGCTTTTTATAGGGCCGGGAGATGCCACAAGTCTTTCTGCAGTTCACTGCGCCACCTTGTGGCGGATAACCCAGACAAAGAATTTAGTGAAACAGGACGTGCTGTATACTTAGAATATATATATATATATATATATATATATTTCTCCATTAGGCTCACCATAAGCCTGTGGCCAACTACCTTTTAATAAGAAGGTCTGCGGCCCAGAGCATGTGCTCTGCCGAACGCCACAGACCCCGGCGTTCACACTACCATCACGGATCCCTGTAGCAGCCAAGGGCTGGGAGGCAGGAATGGGTCAGAAGAGATCCACAGGAATAGGGTCCTGCAGCGGCCGACAGGCTAAGTAGCCCCGCTCTGCTGCCAGATTCTGAGAGAGAGTAACGATCTTATGCATCCAACTGCAAGATGAACAACTGGAGAATGATAGAGGGGCAGCTTCCTTTATAGGAGGCCGGGAGGAGCTACATCTTTGATCTTGCAGTCAAGCGCCCCCTAGGGGCGAACACCCAATCGTGAAGATATCGGGACGGCCTGGACTGGATGGAAGAGAAAATGCATTTGGTTACTACTAACATCACTGTTACATCCCCTTGACACCAGTGGGTATAAGACCTAGATGGATGTTAGGGTAACCTCAAACAAAGCCCTCGACTCGACATATATGAAGGAAGACTACAAGCAAATGTAGAAGTTACTGCACATAAGATTTATTCTTTTTTGGTTTACATATTAATCTGCCTGCCAGGCTGTGTATTCAGGCCAAATTTGCTGTTCCATGGCCAAGATGGGTGAATCCCATGTGCTTAATGTGTGCTTAATGGCCTCAGTTCGCTTCCTTTGTGTCAATGCATTGATCTGAGATTGGCTAGTGGGTCACAATGAATAAAAACCCATTGGACAATCTGTGTGGGCGGTTCATTGGTTAAGGAATTGGGTCATATGAAGTACAAAATATGCTACACAGGTGATTATGGGAGACTGATTTCCAAACAGAAGACTGAAGCTGATGCCGCAGGATGACCAAGCAGCTGAGGAAGACCACCTTTTCTTCAAACTTGCACAGACAAAGCACAGTAGATGTTCTCTAAACTGGTTTGACTGTTTTTTGCTTTGGGGGCCGTCAACGTGTTTGGGCTGCTTAGTGAATGAAATGAAATCCAGGGATGACAGAAACATTACAAAGAAAGAAAAACAAGCCTGTCTGGATATTTCTTGATACCAGGTGAATAAGTAAACCCTCCTCCCGCCATCCACCATATTTATATGTATTTTGGGTCATTTTCGTGATAGTGCTCCTTTCACTGTTCTGATTTGTTGATCTCTGCTGTCAAAGTAGCTGTACTTGTGGTGTTTTTCCTTTGAGATGTATTGTTATGTATTTAATTCCTAAATTAAACTAACAGAACTAAATTAATACTGGCAAATGACCTCCACAAATGGTCAGTCAAATGTCTCCTTATATCAGCAAATGCAATAAAAAAAAATCTTTGTTTTTTCTCTATTTTTGCTCAAATCAAATCACCTGTACCTACCATGGGGCATTTTGAGGTAAGGATATGTTTTAAAGTTTGAAATAGCACCCTGTGGGGTATGCCAAGGAATTTGCCAGCATACCCCATAATGTGCTATTTTACCAAACATTCAAAAAAAAAAAAAAAACCTTACCTCACTGAAAAAAATGGTGTACCTCGCCTGTAAAAGTTCCACATCACGGATGAAGAGAAAAATTAGAACTTTTTTGATGCCCTTTTTACATGTTAAAGTTCCAAATGTAAATTTAAAGGGAAAGTCCGCTTTCAATTGCATTTTTAAAAGTATATATTTTTGTACCAAAAAGATGTATTTAAGGTGTTCAGTTTATGTAGACTTTTTAATTTATTTTTTATCTTGAAAATTTGTGTTTTATGAAAGCAGTTTTTACTACCTTCAATCTGTTTCTATTGCCAATCTATCAAGCCTGTACACCAAGAAAAGATAAGTGATCCCTGTAAACACAGGACACTGCTGCTATGGCCTCTACTGAGGGGAGAAAGTTCACTAAGCCTTACACATGCCCAGTATCAGTGTGTACGGGGCTCGAATCTCTCTTCTTGGTGTATGGTTTCCAATAGCAACAGACTGCAGGTAGTGAAAATGCTAGGTAATCGGACAAGGGGTATTAGCAGTCACAAGTTGGCTTTTTGGGCAGGCAGACCTGCAAGGCCACCAACCCTCTGAACTAGTATAGGGTCTTGGGACTATGTTCAGGTGCACTTTTTGAGATTCCACACGTTCTTAATGACAAAAGAAAGATACTATGAAAAGTCAAGTCCCATGTCTTAAGGAAAAACACAGCAAGGCTATGTGCTTTGACTTATTACTAGAGTTATGAAATGACCTGGATGAATGAGGAGAACCTTCACATGCATATAAACGGCATATATTGGAATTCCTTATGCTCTGTTGACATATATGCTGTTGTTGTGCCAGACAAGTCCACACTTAAATCATGAAAAAAAGTTTTAGCAAACTTTTTTTAGGTAGTTTACTGTACATCTCCATACTCCTGCTTAAAGTATATTTGGTGAGCCACATCCACAATGCGTGCAGACAAGAATGATATCATTTAGTAAAATTATGAAAATGTTATGATTCTACTCTCTATTTCAAGGGTTCCCAACCAACGTATAACTGGTGGTACACAAGATCTTATAACGAGGTACATGGTAAGGCTGCTGACTAAAATGTACCCCAAGATGACATGCTGAAATCTATATCTTACCCAGGGACGTACATATATTTTTTACAGGGCCCCATAGCAAAAGTCAGAGTGGGCCTCATAATAAAAACCATCCCATTACCATAGGCAGTCTGGCAGAGCCCCCCTCCATTCCCATAGGCAGTGTGGCAGAGCCTCTATCCTATTCCCATAGGCAGTGTGGCATTCCCCCATCCCATTCCCATAGGCAGAGTGGTAGAGCCCCCTCTCATTACCATAGGCAGTGTGGCAGAGCCCCCTCCCATTCCCATAGGCAATGTGGAAGAGCCCCCTCCCATTCCCATAGGCAATGTGGAAGAGCCCCCTCCCATTCCCATAGGCAATGTGGAAGAGCCCCCTCACATTCCCATAGACAGTGTGGCAGAGCCCCCTCCCATTCCCAAAGGCAGTGTGGCAGAGCCTCTATCCTATTCCCATAGGCAGTGTGGCATTCCCCCATCTCATTCCCATAGGCAGAGTGGCAGAGCCCCCTCTCATTACCATAGGCAATGTGGAAGAGCTCCCTCACATTCCCATAGACAGTGTGGCAGAGCCCCCTCCCATTCCCAAAGGCAGTGTGGCAGAGACCCCCCCCCCCTGCTGAGTACAAAAAAAATAAACTCACATAAGCCTCGCCCCCACGCCGATGGAGGAGCGACGGGCAGGTAAAGGAACCTGTCTGCTGTCTTCGGTCTGACTACTGCTGCCACGTTTGTTTGCCGATAAGACACGCTGACATTTCCCCCAATTTTTTTTTTTTTTGGGGGGGGGGGTGGGTAACTGTGTCTTATAGGGCAAAAATATGGTAACCCACAACAGTAAATTACCTGCAATAAAAGGCAGGGACTATGGCCTTGGTTTGTGAGTAGTCAGTCAGAGGCCAGGCTCAGACTAGCCAACCGGGTTACCAGATAAATCCCCCCCGGAGGGCCCCTGAGGGGCTGTCAGTGACTGTGGTCTGATTGGAGTTCTAGATAGTGTTGGCGCACTGTGGGGCCCCCGATTACTGGGGTCTGGCAACGTCCATTTTTTCCTGGGTTGCTTGTTTCTGGATGGCGAGCACTCGCAGCTTAGTTCTGCCCTACAGAAACTACGAGGTGCCAACATTGCATACTGCTGTGGTGCCATTCCAATGCTTTTGCGACATGTGCAGCAAGGTGGGGGAAGACAGCTTGCATTGGGCCCCCTTCTGCCATGGGATATGTACGTCTATGATCTTAACCAAACCCGATTTGTTCTGTGAATGCAAAACTGCCAAAAATGATCTGTGTGTGTTTCTATGCATTTTATTGCACTTTAAATGATTGCTTTTTTAATTAATTGTTTTAATATTGTTTTAGATGACTGACAACCATCGCGCATAGTCCCGCCCCTTGCATCAGCAGTCTGTTCATGGCAATGGAGGGGACGGGCCATGGGCGCTGCTGAGTTACCAGCGTGATCTGGAGGAAACTGCGGGGCTCTGATTAAACAGCAAGTTGTTAGTCGAGGAGCGGGAAGTGCCCTCCACCATTGCTCCCAGCCGTCATTGTCAGAAAACCTAGAGGTTTCTGAGTGGTGGACAGGGCTTTAGCTGCTGTATGAGAGCCAAAGTGAGTGCCTGTTGGTTTATTTTTTGGTTCAGTAACCCGTTAATGAAAAAATGTTGGGAACCCCTGATCTATTCTATAACAATAAATGTATTAAACGTACCATCATTTATTATTAAGTACTGATGTCAAGGGCCACTGTTAAGGCCTCCTGTATAAATCAAGTTTACTTTAAGCTGGGTACAGACATGCAATAAAGATGAGTCTGAATACGGGCGATAACTACCCTGAATGACACAAATGTGCATAGCTATTATATTTTTTAATTGCTACTCGTGTTTCAGGAGTCGTCAACAACTGTTTAGCTCTTTAGCAAAGGATGATTAAACAATAAATTTGATTCGGGCAACTTTTATTTATGTCTGTACCCAACTTTAGCCTTTCGGCATTTACAAGCAACTGTATTTACTATTAAGCTATACAGATAGAAGTACAAATACAGTTTGATTTAGTTTAGCAACATACTTTAAAGTGGACCTACACACTTATTAAAGCAGAGGGAGAGTTAGCCCCACATCGTTTTCGCCACTGTCAGCCCTGCAGTAAGGATATTTAAACTTCTTCCTGCCTGGTTCTTGGGCGACTTTACTTCTAGTATTTAGGTCCAATTTAGAAGTATAAGACTTTAAATCTAGCTTCTAAAAAAATAAAGCATTCTAGTTGAACCAGTAGGCTCTACAGCTAAATCAGCACATTTACAAAGAAAAAAAATAATATTAAAAAAATGACTGCTAGTAGAGACACAAAATCACGTTGAAGAAAAGACAAACCTTTGTTTTCCTGGAATCCAAATGCTGAACGGCATGGAAATTAAGGAAAAAAATGAAGCAAAATCAACACAAAAGCAGACAAGATGTAAGCAAAAATACACAAATGTAGTCAAAATTCCTTCCCATCAGCTTCCTGATCGGAGATCACAAAGCGGACACAAAGTGCTAAATGTATTCGGACAAGCAGATATGAAATGATGACACATCAGCAGCTAAATAGAATGTGACAGAGTGCTTCCAGAATGACTAAGCAACATACTGTAATGCATTGCTCATTGCTTCTAAGCCCACTTATCAGGGCAAGAAAAAACATTCAAATAACATACTGATAACAGGCAAGCAGCATATTTAGAAGTCATTAATGCTATTAAACCGGACCTTCACCCTGAATAATAGCCTATCTTGTATGTTTCCCCCCACCATGTACATACAGATTGCCCACATTAAAATCCATCCTACCTGCACCTAGTGCGTTTACACGAAGTCTTATGCGTTACAGGAAATCTTTTCTGACTACGCCGCTCAGCATTGTGGGATTGCTGTCCTTTTCCTGACCCCAGCTCTGCTCTGTATTCGCAGAGCACAGCTATAACCTGCCCCCCTGCATATATAAAGTGGACCAACACTCAGGATTTTGACTATCCTGGGTTTTGGTCCACTTCGGTGGGGCACCCCGATCGGGGGTGCCCCGCTGTGTGAAACCCCCCAGAAAGCCCCTGAAAACTCACCTCACCCCGCTCCCACGTGGCCGCTGCAGCCACTCCCCGCCGCCGGACAAGCAGATGGCGTCCGCCGCCGCCTCCCGTGCGGGAGCGCGCCCTGCTAGAGGGACACGCGGGAGGCGGTGGCGGACGCGCATGCGCCGCTGGAATGTGGAAAAGGTAGGATTGTGGGATTCCTGGGGGGTTTCACCCTGCGGCACATCCTGATTTCGGATGCCCCGCGGGGAGGGATCTGATCGGCCCGGGAATCTTATCCCCTGGGTGTTGGTCCACTTTAACCCCCATCTCCTCTTCTCAATATGTGATGCTTCTGAGACAAGATGGCAGCGCCCATATCCTGGAGTCCTGAAGAGAGTTGGAGCCCAGCAGGGGAAGGAATAATAAGTAAGCAACTTAAAACTTAGATGCTTTTATATGCTGGGGAATAGTTTAAGGGTTTGGGCTTTTCATTAAATGATGCTGAAGGTCCGGTTTCAAGTCTTACTATAACCACATAACAAAAGACTTAGCCCCAACTCCTCCCATTAATGATAAGCAATGGATATTTAAAATGTAAAATCATTAAATAAAAAAAGGTGTGACGAATCGCCCCAATACTAACCTCATCCAGGATCCAATTGGCCAGTGGGCACTTACAGGACTGATGTCGCCACCAGCATTCAATTGCATTCAAATGGCGTTCACGTGGGCTCAGGTTCCCATTAAAAGGGCAGGACTAAGTGACTTTTGCTTCGGACTGGCCTTGCATAAGGGGGGGGGGGGGGGGGGTTATGCTGGTGGAGGGCTATCACCCAGAGGGGTAGCCAGGCTTTCTGGCACCTGGGGCAAAGATTGAAAATGGCGCCCCAACAGTGCTTAGGCCCCTACTTTTTGGTGCCCCCGCTGCTGCACCAGGGGAACATGTCCCCCCTACTCCCCTTGCTACACCCCTGCCATCACCCATCGAGATGCTCCCACCAGTCACGAGCAGCGGCACATTTCTGATGCCCGGTGTGGCTGAGCCCTCTACCCAGCGATAATTTTGATTAAGGCAAAAATAAAGACTCGCTTTAACAACGCCCAAGTCTCAGCCAGTAAAAGTGTTTTGTAGAAGCACTATTGTGTTCCAGCCAGTAAGAGCTTTACTGGATGCTGTCACAGGGATCCTAGGGAGAGGTGCTGGGTAACAGACTGGAATTATTTTTTTAAATACCCAAATAAGGCATCGCTGTGTGAGGGGGGCAACACAGCCCAGTCTTTGGGCAGTGAAACATTTTTACAATGCAAAAACTAATTTACTCACTCACAAAAAGCAGTTTTTAGTACTCCGATATGTCTGAAATAGGAAAATTTTAGATCTGTTCCTGCTATACCTCCTCCACATCCTATTACTTGGTGCCAAGTGTTCACAAGAGCATCAGTTGTAACCACTGTGTCCTTTATGGGACTGTAAGTTATAGATCTTTCAGCGAGTACTAAAGTCAACTTTAGTTGTCCCATAGAAGCCACAAATGACCAATCAGTATAAAAAAAGGGTGGACAACGAACAACCACAAAGTACATGGTCTCAACAAGCAGAAACCTTCAAACAAGAAAAAAGGACACTTCTGTAAGCAACAGAACTTCACGGACAATAAACAGGACTTTAGTGCCAATAATGACATCATCCAACACTCATTGGTCAGCAGGTGATTCTAGAAAAATAAAACATGTTTATTACAAAGATGATCATCAGAGAAGTGGGTGCAAGTGGGTGTAGTGAAGCTATCCCTACGAACACCCAACTGTGCAACAGTAGGGCCGATTCATGACTGTAATTTAGTCACTTTTTATGTTTTTTAAACAAATTGCAAAGCTAAATATGGTACTGATTTGCACTTATGGAAAAAATCAAAAGAAAAATTGTTTACTCTCAAAAAAGTGAGTAAAAAAGTTACTCACGGTCATGAATTAACCCTAATATGCCTCATTGTAATTAAAAATAGGGCACACAAGAAGACTTTAGATCAGGGATGAACATGTGGCCTGCACTGCCATCAGTTGCACCCCCAGCACCCCTAGGCAGTTGAAAAAAAAGTGAAAAGCAGAACGTGCCTTGACTAGTGCAATTGGACGGCCACTAGAGGGCAACAACTTGCTAATTCCTTAAAGTGGACCAACACCCTGAGGTGATCGGCCCGGGAATCTATAAGATTCCTGGGCCGATCACCTCACAACCCCCCAAAAACCTTACCTCTCCAGCCGCTGCTTCCGCCGCTGCCGCCTCACTCGCGCTCCTCTAGACGTGCGCGCGCCCGCGCCGGCCGTCTCTGAATGGCCGGCGCGGGCGCGCACACATCAAGAGTGACGCGCGGGAGGCGCCGACGGGCAAGCTGCTTGTACGTCGCTGTCAATCAGCTTGTCCGTCGGCGCCGATTGGACGGCGCAGCCACGTGGGAGCGGGGAGAGGTGAGATTTGGGGGCTTTCTGGGGGGTTTCACACAGAGGGGCACCCCCGATCGGGGTGCCCCAGGGAAGTGGACCAATACCCAGGATAGTCAAAATCCTGGGTGTTGGTCCACTTTAAACCGGACCTTCACCCTGATTTATTGAAAAGCCCAAACCCTTAAAAAACTATTCCCCAGCATCTAAAATTAATATCTTTGACGTTTTTAGTCACTTATTATTCTTTCCCCCACTGGGCTGCAACTCTGTTCAGGACTTTAGGATACGGGCGCCACCATCTTGACTCAGAAGCATCACACTTACTGAGGAGAGGAGAGCGGGATGAAGTACAGGGAGGCGGGTTATAGCTGTGCTTTGCTCAGACAGAGCAGGGCTGGGGTCAGGAAAAGGTCAGCAGTCCCAGAATGCAGAGCGGCATAGTTAGAAGGAACTTCCTGTTTGCAGGCTGCCTGATGTTCCATGAGCTGCCATTTTGGATGTTTAAAGGCTCATAACATGCAGTAGATGCAGGTAGGATGATATTTAATGTGAGCAATCTGTATGTACAGGGTGTGGGAAACATATAGGATAGACTCTTATTCAGAGTGAAGGACCGCTTTAAGCAGTAAGTGAATCACCTTGGAACTTCTCTGCAGAGAAGGGTACTACTGATGTGCTGTTTGTATTGGGTGTGTCAGGGGACGCCCATTTAGAACCTGTGTTTTTATTTGAAAGGTTGCAGGAAATAGTGTATTGTGTGTTAAAGATATACAGCAGACAAAGGCAATTGTTAGACGTGTGCTGGGCTATGTTTGGCACTTTCCTAAACTGTTTTCAATTTTTAAATTGAAGAACAAATGGCCGAGATACACAGATGGCTCGGTGATTCCACATAATAATCAGCATAATAGGCGTGGTCTTAGAGTGCCCATTATTGTGCTTCAGACACAGGCATTCTCATCACCCTGGCTGTGCTCCATCATCTATGTCTGACACACCTATTTCTTTCTCACCTATGCTCACCTAACCTCTTTCTACCTTTAGTCACCTCTGCTCACCTCCTCCCATTTCACCTCTTCTTGACCGTTTACCACTTCTGTTCCCCTTTGCATATACATATATGCATATGCAATGCTTTAGGGTTAAAGCTTGTCAGCATAAACTGTTTTCACAGCTTACATTCTATTGCAGCCCCTTAAAGTGGACGATAAGACAATGCTGCGCTTAGACAAAAAAAGACTGTGCACCCCTGCTCTGGATCATCTTCTATGACGAACAAATAAAGGCTGAAAAATCTGCGTAGCCAGCCCCCTCCCGATTAGGAGTCCAAGGTCCTTGGGGGGGGGGGAGGGAGTAAAAACTAAACACCCAATGTCCTTCTCAACTCTGAATAGAGTGTTTGGTTACTAGAGTATCTCCTGGCATCTCAACCGATTTATAAGGAGTAAATATCGACATACTCAAGCAACAAGTGGATGAAGAGAGACATGGCAGAACGGCATTTTCTGTCCCTGTATCAGGGAAGGTGTCAACTCTAAGACTAAGAAAAAGAAATAACATGTGAAAGAAAAGAAGAGCAGAGAACCGCTAGGAAGATGCCAAGTTCTACTAAGGCGAAGAAAATTTGTAACTGTATAAGGCCTCAGACTACTACTACTATACTACTATTAGGAAATGAATCACACCCTTTCTGTACTGGGGATGTATCTGTGGCCAGTCCAGGATTGAAGACCTCATATATGCCCTGAAATGATCTAGACACCAATCTTCACTCACATTTTTGTAAGTTATCATCCTGTGGCTTTCAATATAGTCTATGCTTTCTGAAAGCCAGGATTAGTCGCTGGTGCAATCAATATTTGGGACCACGGAACTGCTCATACAGTCATTTTTTTCCTGTCGTATACAGCCCCTGGGAGGCTATTTTTATATAAATTGGAGACAATTAGACTAGACTACTACAAACTGCAACAAATGAGATACATGGTACTTTCCCTCTGCATGCCCAGGTGGAGGGGAAACAATGGTGACTTTATGGGCTTGCTAACCTATAGATATTATTAGGGATGAGCGAATCGATCCGGACGAACCCGGATTCGATCCGAATTTCAGGAAAAATTCGATTCGGATCGAATCCGAATTTCCCCGCGATTCGATCACTCGAAGTTTTCCTTTAACATCCACTCATTTACATTACAGGCATTCTAAGATGGCGGACGGGACATGTCTGGACATGTATCCCGCGCCAGTGCAAGCTGGGGCAGTCACATGCAGCCTATCAGCAGCCAGCAAGCCCGGTGACGTCACACAGCGGTATTTAACGGCGGCCATCTTGCTTTTCCTCATTTCTCTATTGCATTCGTGACAGACAGACAGAACGCTGTGTAGCTGAGGCAGTTAGACAGGCTGGAGACAGGGACAGACAGGGACAGGCTGGAGACAGGCAGGAGACAGGCAGGAGACAGACAGGAGACAGACAGAAAGCCAGGGAAAGGTAGGAAAAACGGAGCTGGCTGACAGGGAGATTTTTTTTTTTTCATCCAGCCTTTGTTAGCGTTTTCAGGCTGCTTATAGTAACTAACTGTGCATATATACTGAACTGATCTTAAGTCTGCTGTGAGGCATCCCATTCTGTGACTAAAGCAGCCTCTGTTTAAGACCATATAAGCATTTGCTCTTATCATATTTGAAATTAGGCCTGATAAAGACACTTTTGCTGGCCAAAGCACTACTGGACCCTGCCAGCTCGATTCCTGCCCGGGGCATCCCATTCTGTGACTACAGCAGCCTCTGTTTAAGACCATATAAGCATTTGCTCTTATCATATTTGAAATTAGCCTGATAAAGACACTTTTGCTGGCCAAAGCACTACTGGACCCTGCCAGCTCGATTCCTGCCCGGGGCATCCCATTCTGTGACTAAAGCAGCCTCTGTTTAAGACCATATAAGCATTTGCTCTTATCATATTTGAAATTAGCCTGATAAAGACACTTTTGCTGGCCAAAGCCCTACTGGACCCTGCCAGGTCGATTCCTGCCCAGGGCATCCCATTCTGTGACTAAAGCAGCCTCTGTTTAAGACCATATAAGCATTTGCTCTTATCATATTTGAAATTAGGCCTGATAAAGACACTTTTGCTGGCCAAAGCCCTACTGGACCCTGCCAGCTCGATTCCTGCCCGGGGCATCCCATTCTGTGACTACAGCAGCCTCTGTTTAAGACCATATAAGCATTTGCTCTTATCATATTTGAAATTAGCCTGATAAAGACACTTTTGCTGGCCAAAGCACTACTGGACCCTGCCAGCTCGATTCCTGCCCGGGGCATCCCATTCTGTGACTAAAGCAGCCTCTGTTTAAGACCATATAAGCATTTGCTCTTATCATATTTGAAATTAGGCCTGATAAAGACACTTTTGCTGGCCAAAGCACTACTGGACCCTGCCAGCTCGATTCCTGCCCGGGGCATCCCATTCTGTGACTACAGCAGCCTCTGTTTAAGACCATATAAGCATTTGCTCTTATCATATTTGAAATTAGCCTGATAAAGACACTTTTGCTGGCCAAAGCACTACTGGACCCTGCCAGCTCGATTCCTGCCCGGGGCATCCCATTCTGTGACTAAAGCAGCCTCTGTTTAAGACCATATAAGCATTTGCTCTTATCATATTTGAAATTAGCCTGATAAAGACACTTTTGCTGGCCAAAGCCCTACTGGACCCTGCCAGGTCGATTCCTGCCCAGGGCATCCCATTCTGTGACTAAAGCAGCCTCTGTTTAAGACCATATAAGCATTTGCTCTTATCATATTTGAAATTAGGCCTGATAAAGACACTTTTGCTGGCCAAAGCCCTACTGGACCCTGCCAGCTCGATTCCTGCCCGGGGCATCCCATTCTGTGACTACAGCAGCCTCTGTTTAAGACCATATAAGCATTTGCTCTTATCATATTTGAAATTAGCCTGATAAAGACACTTTTGCTGGCCAAAGCACTACTGGACCCTGCCAGCTCGATTCCTGCCCGGGGCATCCCATTCTGTGACTAAAGCAGCCTCTGTTTAAGACCATATAAGCATTTGCTCTTATCATATTTGAAATTAGGCCTGATAAAGACACTTTTGCTGGCCAAAGCACTACTGGACCCTGCCAGCTCGATTCCTGCCCGGGGCATCCCATTCTGTGACTACAGCAGCCTCTGTTTAAGACCATATAAGCATTTGCTCTTATCATATTTGAAATTAGCCTGATAAAGACACTTTTGCTGGCCAAAGCACTACTGGACCCTGCCAGCTCGATTCCTGCCCGGGGCATCCCATTCTGTGACTAAAGCAGCCTCTGTTTAAGACCATATAAGCATTTGCTCTTATCATATTTGAAATTAGCCTGATAAAGACACTTTTGCTGGCCAAAGCCCTACTGGACCCTGCCAGGTCGATTCCTGCCCAGGGCATCCCATTCTGTGACTAAAGCAGCCTCTGTTTAAGACCATATAAGCATTTGCTCTTATCATATTTGAAATTAGGCCTGATAAAGACACTTTTGCTGGCCAAAGCCCTACTGGACCCTGCCAGCTCGATTCCTGCCCGGGGCATCCCATTCTGTGACTACAGCAGCCTCTGTTTAAGACCATATAAGCATTTGCTCTTATCATATTTGAAATTAGCCTGATAAAGACACTTTTGCTGGCCAAAGCACTACTGGACCCTGCCAGCTCGATTCCTGCCCGGGGCATCCCATTCTGTGACTACAGCAGCCTCTGTTTAAGACCATATAAGCATTTGCTCTTATCATATTTGAAATTAGCCTGATAAAGACACTTTTGCTGGCCAAAGCACTACTGGACCCTGCCAGCTCGATTCCTGCCCGGGGCATCCCATTCTGTGACTACAGCAGCCTCTGTTTAAGACCATATAAGCATTTGCTCTTATCATATTTGAAATTAGCCTGATAAAGACACTTTTGCTGGCCAAAGCACTACTGGACCCTGCCAGCTCGATTCCTGCCCGGGGCATCCCATTCTGTGACTAAAGCAGCCTCTGTTTAAGACCATATAAGCATTTGCTCTTATCATATTTGAAATTAGCCCGATAAAGACACTTTTGCTGGCCAAAGCCCTACTGGACCCTGCCAGGTCGATTCCTGCCCAGGGCATCCCATTCTGTGACTAAAGCAGCCTCTGTTTAAGACCATATAAGCATTTGCTCTTATCATATTTGAAATTAGGCCTGATAAAGACACTTTTGCTGGCCAAAGCCCTACTGGACCCTGCCAGCTCGATTCCTGCCCGGGGCATCCCATTCTGTGACTACAGCAGCCTCTGTTTAAGACCATATAAGCATTTGCTCTTATCATATTTGAAATTAGCCTGATAAAGACACTTTTGCTGGCCAAAGCACTACTGGACCCTGCCAGCTCGATTCCTGCCCGGGGCATCCCATTCTGTGACTACAGCAGCCTCTGTTTAAGACCATATAAGCATTTGCTCTTATCATATTTGAAATTAGCCTGATAAAGACACTTTTGCTGGCCAAAGCACTACTGGACCCTGCCAGCTCGATTCCTGCCCGGGGCATCCCATTCTGTGACTAAAGCAGCCTCTGTTTAAGACCATATAAGCATTTGCTCTTATCATATTTGAAATTAGCCTGATAAAGACACTTTTGCTGGCCAAAGCCCTACTGGACCCTGCCAGGTCGATTCCTGCCCAGGGCATCCCATTCTGTGACTAAAGCAGCCTCTGTTTAAGACCATATAAGCATTTGCTCTTATCATATTTGAAATTAGGCCTGATAAAGACACTTTTGCTGGCCAAAGCCCTACTGGACCCTGCCAGCTCGATTCCTGCCCGGGGCATCCCATTCTGTGACTACAGCAGCCTCTGTTTAAGACCATATAAGCATTTGCTCTTATCATATTTGAAATTAGCCTGATAAAGACACTTTTGCTGGCCAAAGCACTACTGGACCCTGCCAGCTCGATTCCTGCCCGGGGCATCCCATTCTGTGACTAAAGCAGCCTCTGTTTAAGACCATATAAGCATTTGCTCTTATCATATTTGAAATTAGGCCTGATAAAGACACTTTTGCTGGCCAAAGCACTACTGGACCCTGCCAGCTCGATTCCTGCCCGGGGCATCCCATTCTGTGACTACAGCAGCCTCTGTTTAAGACCATATAAGCATTTGCTCTTATCATATTTGAAATTAGCCTGATAAAGACACTTTTGCTGGCCAAAGCACTACTGGACCCTGCCAGCTCGATTCCTGCCCGGGGCATCCCATTCTGTGACTACAGCAGCCTCTGTTTAAGACCATATAAGCATTTGCTCTTATCATATTTGAAATTAGCCTGATAAAGACACTTTTGCTGGCCAAAGCACTACTGGACCCTGCCAGCTCGATTCCTGCCCGGGGCATCCCATTCTGTGACTAAAGCAGCCTCTGTTTAAGACCATATAAGCATTTGCTCTTATCATATTTGAAATTAGCCTGATAAAGACACTTTTGCTGGCCAAAGCCCTACTGGACCCTGCCAGGTCGATTCCTGCCCAGGGCATCCCATTCTGTGACTAAAGCAGCCTCTGTTTAAGACCATATAAGCATTTGCTCTTATCATATTTGAAATTAGGCCTGATAAAGACACTTTTGCTGGCCAAAGCCCTACTGGACCCTGCCAGCTCGATTCCTGCCCGGGGCATCCCATTCTGTGACTACAGCAGCCTCTGTTTAAGACCATATAAGCATTTGCTCTTATCATATTTGAAATTAGCCTGATAAAGACACTTTTGCTGGCCAAAGCACTACTGGACCCTGCCAGCTCGATTCCTGCCCGGGGCATCCCATTCTGTGACTAAAGCAGCCTCTGTTTAAGACCATATAAGCATTTGCTCTTATCATATTTGAAATTAGGCCTGATAAAGACACTTTTGCTGGCCAAAGCCCTACTGGACCCTGCCAGCTCGATTCCTGCCCGGGGCATCCCATTCTGTGACTACAGCAGCCTCTGTTTAAGACCATATAAGCATTTGCTCTTATCATATTTGAAATTAGGCCTGATAAAGACACTTTTGCTGGCCAAAGCACTACTGGACCCTGCCAGCTCGATTCCTGCCCGGGGCATCCCATTCTGTGACTAAAGCAGCCTCTGTTTAAGACCATATAAGCATTTGCTCTTATCATATTTGAAATTAGGCCTGATAAAGACACTTTTGCTGGCCAAAGCACTACTGGACCCTGCCAGCTCGATTCCTGCCCGGGGCATCCCATTCTGTGACTACAGCAGCCTCTGTTTAAGACCATATAAGCATTTGCTCTTATCATATTTGAAATTAGCCTGATAAAGACACTTTTGCTGGCCAAAGCACTACTGGACCCTGCCAGCTCGATTCCTGCCCGGGGCATCCCATTCTGTGACTACAGCAGCCTCTGTTTAAGACCATATAAGCATTTGCTCTTATCATATTTGAAATTAGCCTGATAAAGACACTTTTGCTGGCCAAAGCCCTACTGGACCCTGCCAGGTCCATTCCTGCCCAGGGCATCCCATTCTGTGACTAAAGCAGCCTCTGTTTAAGACCATATAAGCATTTGCTCTTATCATATTTGAAATTAGGCCTGATAAAGACACTTTTGCTGGCCAAAGCCCTACTGGACCCTGCCAGCTCGATTCCTGCCCGGGGCATCCCATTCTGTGACTACAGCAGCCTCTGTTTAAGACCATATAAGCATTTGCTCTTATCATATTTGAAATTAGCCTGATAAAGACACTTTTGCTGGCCAAAGCACTACTGGACCCTGCCAGCTCGATTCCTGCCCGGGGCATCCCATTCTGTGACTAAAGCAGCCTCTGTTTAAGACCATATAAGCATTTGCTCTTATCATATTTGAAATTAGGCCTGATAAAGACACTTTTGCTGGCCAAAGCACTACTGGACCCTGCCAGCTCGATTCCTGCCCGGGGCATCCCATTCTGTGACTACAGCAGCCTCTGTTTAAGACCATATAAGCATTTGCTCTTATCATATTTGAAATTAGCCTGATAAAGACACTTTTGCTGGCCAAAGCCCTACTGGACCCTGCCAGGTCCATTCCTGCCCAGGGCATCCCATTCTGTGACTAAAGCAGCCTCTGTTTAAGACCATATAAGCATTTGCTCTTATCATATTTATATTATAAGACACTTTTGCTGGGCATAGGCTTACTGCTGCCTGCCAGGTGCACTTCTGTTGAGGCATCCCATTCTGTAACATAGCATACCCCTCTTTATTTACACTAAGCAGCTCTCTTATTTACACTAAGCAGGCCTGTTGGAGGCTGAGTGTTACTGCTCACTTTTGGTGTGCATTATATTCTGTTTTATATAGACCCACTGCTGCCTGGGGGTTCTTAAAATATCACCTACTACCACGCCAGTTAGACTATGTCGGGCAGACAAGTGCCTGGAAGTGAAAAGAGGAGTGGCAGAGGCCAAGATTCCGCAGGCAGAGCTCGCATCAGACTGGGGGCCAGTAGCAGCAGGAGTCACGCTGAGAGACCTAATCTGCCAGTATCTGCTAGCGGTCGGGTCTCCACCAGTAACGCATCTGCCGTGGTAGATTGGCTGACGCGCTCATCAACAACATCATCACAACTTACATCTGAGACCCCCAGTCTAGGGTCGGTAGGTTCCTCTGACACAACCCTGAGTTGGCATGCCCCGAGAGCAGTCCCTGTCCTCCCATTTCCTCTGTCCTACGCCGTTCCCTCCCCCAGCGACGTATCCTATGCTTTGGGTTCAGCTCCACTCTTTAGTGAGGAGGACGATCAGATACAGGAGGACAGTCAGCAGCTACTGCCCAGCCAAGAAATGGAGGTGGCTTCTTTAGCTAGGCAGACAAATAGTGATGTGGACAGTGTCGTGGGTGCTGCGAGCGTTCCAGCTCCTGCGCCAGACACTGTTGACGAATCCACGAACATCAGTGACGTACAGCCACAACCCGGTGATGATGATGATGATGACGATGAAGCCGATCGCACTTGGGAGCCGGGTGATGAAGGGGCTTCATCGTCATCATCAGGAGAAGAGGGGCGCAGGTTGCCCCGGAGTCAGCAGCTGAGGCAGCAAGGTGGTAGCAGTCAGCATGGGGGCACAATTCCAAAGGCTGGAGCCGGCCGGGGCCGGGGCCGGGGTAGAGCACCTGCTGTGCGGCAGTCTACCTTATCGGGAGGTAGTGGAGCAGGGGTTCCTGGAGTGGGCAACAGCAGCAGTGAATCAGTGAGGCCAGGGGGTGGGAAAAGTAGCTACTCGGCAGTGTGGCAGTTTTTCCTGAGGCATCCGCAGGAGGGTAACATGGCCACATGCAAGATATGTAGGCAAAAGGTGAAGCGTGGCCAGGGTCCAAATGTTGGCACCACGGCCCTGCGTCAACATATGATGCGTCACCATAAAACGACCTGGGAGAACCGAGGCTCCCAAGGGGTGGTCCAGTCTGCTTCCTCACCAAGTGAGCTCCCAATTTCTGCCAGCCAAGGCTCCAGCACCTCAGCCGAAGGCAGCTGTGCGTCACACCCATCCTCTGTCGCTCCTGCTCCTCCTCCTCCAAGTCATGCATCCCGCCAGCAATCCATCAGCGAAGCCATGTCCAAGAGACAGCAGTATGCGCCCACTCATCCTACGGCGCAGAAGCTGAATGTGCTCCTGTCCAAGTTGCTGGTGCTGCAGTCGCTCCCTTTTCAGGTGGTGGAATCTGCACCTTTCAGAGAACTGATGGCTTGTGCCGAGCCGAGGTGGAGAGTCCCAAGCCGTCATTTCTTTGCCAAGAAGGCAGTACCAGCGCTGCACACTTTTGTTGAACAGAAGGTGGGCCAGTCCTTGAGCCTGTCGGTGTGTAGCAAAATACATGGCAGCGCCGACATCTGGAGCTGTAACTACGGTCAGGGGCAGTACATGTCGTTTACGGCCCACTGGGTGAATGTGGTCCCTTTGCAGCAGCAACTTGGACAGGTCACGCCGCTTCGGCCTCCGCGCTCTCTGCCCATTGGGCCTGTGACACCGTGCGACTCGGCCTCCTCATCCTCCGCCATCTCCTCACCCTCCACTGTAGGCTCAAGTCTCAGTGCCCCTCCAGTCTACCATGTGTGCAGGGCACGGAGGTGTCACGCAGTGCTTCACATGGTTTGTCTTGGCGAACGGAGTCACACAGGGGAGGAACTGCTTAAATGTATTCATCAGGAAATCCAAACATGGCTTACTCCGAGAAAACTTAAAATGGGAATCATGGTTACCGACAATGGGAAGAACATTTTGTCTGCGCTGCGCCAAGGAAGCCTGACCCATGCCCCCTGCATGGCTCACGTCTTCAATCTGGTTGTCAAGCGGTTTCTGAAGTGTTCCCCCCATCTGCAGGACATCCTAACAACTTCACGGAAACTTTGCATGCACTTCAGCCACTCCTACACCGCCAAACACACCCTTCTTGAGCTACAGCGTCAGAATGGTATCCCCCAACATAGTCTGATTTGCGATGTTTCCACCCGTTGGAATTCCACCCTTCACATGTTGGACCGATTATATGAACAGAGAAAAGCCATCACGGATTTCCTGATGATCCAAGCAGATAGGGGGACTCCCCTGTGTAACTTCAATGTCAACCAGTGGCAGCTCATACGTGACACCTGCCGTTTGCTCAGGCCCTTTGAGGAAGCCACTTTATTTGTCAGTCGGCAGGATTACGGGATGAACGACGTGATTCCACTGCTTCATGTACTACAGCACATGTTGGAAACCATGGCTGGTCAGGGCACTGGAGACATGGCGTTTACATCTTACGGCCACATGAACCCCCTTGGAGCTGAACTGGAGGAGGAGGAGGAGGAAGAGGAGGAGGAGGAGTTGCCCAGCGAAACACAGTTTAGGCTTGGCGAAATGGCTGGTTTATCTAGTCAGCGGACAGGAGAGGAGGAGCAGGAGCAGCCAGAGGAGCTAGAGGTTTTTGAGGAAGGAGAGACAGAGGACCCGGGCACACCGTGGCAGTATGCAGTGGAGATGGAGACAGGTAGTCCATCCGAGTCACTTGCGCAAATGGCACGAAGCATGCTCACGTGCTTGCGTAGTGACCCCAGAATTGTTTCCATCTGTCGGCGGGATGACTTCTGGCTGTCCACCTTATTGGACCCTCGCTTCCGGCACAAAATGGGGGCATTTTTTAAACCCACCGAGAGGGAGGACAAACTCAACTACTACAAAGACATTCTACGTAGGCAGTTGGCCGATGCCTATCTGCGCCATGGTCCATACTCTCGCAGGTCTGACTCGAGGGGACCTCTGCGCTCACCTTCCACTGCCATGGCCGCTGGGGGGGTTGGCAGCAGCAGCAGCAGAAGCTCCATCAGCAGCAGCAGCCTCAGTCTTCAGTCGCTAATGAGTAGCTTTCTACACCCGCATAGTGAGGCTACTCATGAGCAGCAGGAAGACCTGGAGCAGGACCTGAACCAGCAGGTCATGTCATACTTTGACATGACCATGCCAACACACCTTGAGGATCCGCTGGACTTCTGGGCAGCCAAACTTGATTTGTGGCCGCAACTAGCAGAGTTTGCCCTGGAAAAGCTGTCCTGCCCGGCAAGTAGCGTGCCATCTGAGCGGGTGTTTAGTGCGGCGGGGGCCATAGTTACGGCGAGGAGAACTCGTCTGTCAACTAAAAATGTGGAGAGACTCACCTTTGTCAAAATGAATCAGGGATGGATCAGCCAGGATTTCCACCCACCAATGCCTGATGCATGCGACTAGATTCAGCATGGTGCCACGTTTTACACTTTCCAAATGGTGCAAAACATATTTATGTCTTTAGGCCATTTTTTGGGCTCCTGCTGCTGCTACTGTCAACTCCTGCCAACTCCAGGGTGTGATTCATCCAATTTTTGGGCTCCTGAGGCCAACTCCAGTGTATATTTGGGCTCCTGCTGCTGCTGCTGCCAACTTCTGCCAACTCCAGGGTGTGATTCATCCAATTTTTGGGCTCCTGAGGCCAACTCCAGTGTATATTTGGGCTCCTGCTGCTGCTACTGTCAACTCCTGCCAACTCCAGGGTGTGATTCATCCAATTTTTGGGCTCCTGAGGCCAACTCCAGTGTATATTTGGGCTCCTGCTGCTGCTGCTGCCAACTTCTGCCAACTCCAGGGTGTGATTCATCCAATTTTTGGGCTCCTGAAGCCAACTCCAGTGTATATTTGGGCTCCTGCTGCTGCTGCTGCCAACTCCTGCCAACTCCAGGGTGTGATTCATCCAATTTTTGGGCTCCTGAGGCCAACTCCAGTGTATATTTGGGCTCCTGCTGCTGCTACTGTCAACTCCTGCCAACTCCAGGGTGTGATTCATCCAATTTTTGGGCTCCTGAAGCCAACTCCAGTGTATATTTGGGCTCCTGCTGCTGCTACTGTCAACTCCTGCCAACTCCAGGGTGTGATTCATCCAATTTTTGGGCTCCTGAGGCCAACTCCAGTGTATATTTGGGCTCCTGCTGCTGCTACTGTCAACTCCTGCCAACTCCAGGGTGTGATTCATCCAATTTTTGGGCTCCTGAGGCCAACTCCAGTGTATATTTGGGCTCCTGCTGCTGCTACTGTCAACTCCTGCCAACTCCAGGGTGTGATTCATCCAATTTTTGGGCTCCTGAAGCCAACTCCAGTGTATATTTGGGCTCCTGCTGCTGCTGCTGCCAACTTCTGCCAACTCCAGGGTGTGATTCATCCAATTTTTGGGCTCCTGAAGCCAACTCCAGTGTATATTTGGGCTCCTGCTGCTGCCAACTTCTGCCAACTCCAGGGTGTGATTCATCCAATTTTTGGGCTCCTGAGGCCAACTCCAGTGTATATTTGGGCTCCTGCTGCTGCTACTGTCAACTTCTGCCAACTCCAGGGTGTGATTCATCCAATTTTTGGGCTCCTGAAGCCAACTCCAGTGTATATTTGGGCTCCTGCTGCTGCTACTGTCAACTCCTGCCAACTCCAGGGTGTGATTCATCCAATTTTTGGGCTCCTGAAGCCAACTCCAGTGTATATTTGGGCTCCTGCTGCTGCTGCTGTCAACTCCTGCCAACTCCAGGGTGTGATTCATCCAATTTTTGGGCTCCTGAAGCCAACTCCAGTGTATATTT
Source organism: Gastrophryne carolinensis (assembly GCA_027917425.1). Taxonomy (NCBI): domain Eukaryota; kingdom Metazoa; phylum Chordata; class Amphibia; order Anura; family Microhylidae; genus Gastrophryne; species Gastrophryne carolinensis. The sequence continues at coordinate 272,651,817 of CM051235.1, read as the reverse complement.
GGGCTCCTGCTGCTGCTGCTGCCAACTTCTGCCAACTCCAGGGTGTGATTCATCCAATTTTTGGGCTCCTGAGGCCAACTCCAGTGTATATTTGGGCTCCTGCTGCTGCTACTGTCAACTCCTGCCAACTCCAGGGTGTGATTCATCCAATTTTTGGGCTCCTGAAGCCAACTCCAGTGTATATTTGGGCTCCTGCTGCTGCTGCTGCCAACTTCTGCCAACTCCAGGGTGTGATTCATCCAATTTTTGGGCTCCTGAAGCCAACTCCAGTGTATATTTGGGCTCCTGCTGCTGCTGCTGCCAACTCCTGCCAACTCCAGGGTGTGATTCATCCAATTTTTGGGCTCCTGAGGCCAACTCCAGTGTATATTTGGGCTCCTGCTGCTGCCAACTTCTGCCAACTCCAGGGTGTGATTCATCCAATTTTTGGGCTCCTGAGGCCAACTCCAGTGTATATTTGGGCTCCTGCTGCTGCTACTGTCAACTTCTGCCAACTCCAGGGTGTGATTCATCCAATTTTTGGGCTCCTGAAGCCAACTCCAGTGTATATTTGGGCTCCTGCTGCTGCTACTGTCAACTCCTGCCAACTCCAGGGTGTGATTCATCCAATTTTTGGGCTCCTGAGGCCAACTCCAGTGTATATTTGGGCTCCTGCTGCTGCTACTGTCAACTCCTGCCAACTCCAGGGTGTGATTCATACAATTTTTGGGCTCCTGAGGCCAACTCCAGTGTATATTTGGGCTCCTGCTGCTGCTACTGTCAACTCCTGCCAACTCCAGGGTGTGATTCATCCAATTTTTGGGCTCCTGAAGCCAACTCCAGTGTATATTTGGGCTCCTGCTGCTGCTGCTGCCAACTTCTGCCAACTCCAGGGTGTGATTCATCCAATTTTTGGGCTCCTGAAGCCAACTCCAGTGTATATTTGGGCTCCTGCTGCTGCTGCTGCCAACTTCTGCCAACTCCAGGGTGTGATTCATCCAATTTTTGGGCTCCTGAGGCCAACTCCAGTGTATATTTGGGCTCCTGCTGCTGCTACTGTCAACTTCTGCCAACTCCAGGGTGTGATTCATCCAATTTTTGGGCTCCTGAAGCCAACTCCAGTGTATATTTGGGCTCCTGCTGCTGCTACTGTCAACTCCTGCCAACTCCAGGGTGTGATTCATCCAATTTTTGGGCTCCTGAAGCCAACTCCAGTGTATATTTGGGCTCCTGCTGCTGCTGCTGCCAACTTCTGCCAACTCCAGGGTGTGATTCATCCAATTTTTGGGCTCCTGAAGCCAACTCCAGTGTATATTTGGGCTCCTGCTGCTGCTGCTGTCAACTCCTGCCAACTCCAGGGTGTGATTCATCCAATTTTTGGGCTCCTGAAGCCAACTCCAGTGTATATTTGGGCTCCTGCTGCTGCTGCTGCCAACTCCTGCCAACTCCAGGGTGTGATTCATCCAATTTTTGGGCTCCTGAAGCCAACTCCAGTGTATATTTGGGCTCCTGCTGCTGCTGCTGCCAACTTCTGCCAACTCCAGGGTGTGATTCATCCAATTTTTGGGCTCCTGAGGCCAACTCCAGTGTATATTTGGGCTCCTGCTGCTGCTACTGTCAACTCCTGCCAACTCCAGGGTGTGATTCATCCAATTTTTGGGCTCCTGAAGCCAACTCCAGTGTATATTTGGGCTCCTGCTGCTGCTGCTGCCAACTCCTGCCAACTCCAGGGTGTGATTCATCCAATTTTTGGGCTCCTGAGGCCAACTCCAGTGTATATTTGGGCTCCTTCTGCCCCTCATAGTGATGCCACTTCAACTCTCTGCAATTGTGCCGCTCTGCGATTCTATTAGCGATGCCTCTGATCTGCATGTGATATTTCTTCAAAGTATTATTTAACTAACCCAGCACGCATCCTGTGCGTGTTACAGCAAGGCTGAATGGTTTACAACCCTATTGAGGCTGTAGGAGGCTCAGAAATAGCCGTTTTTAATAGCGATTCGTCGCGAATTTATTCGGGTCGAAACGATTTTTGTCGGAAAATTCGGCGAATCAGTCGAATCGAATTTTTCAAAAGTTCGCTCATCTCTAGATATTATTCCTGCCCTTAGATATTGTTTTAATAAAATTTTTTCCATATTGAAACATGGGGGGGGGGGGGCTATTGTTGAGCTACTTCTGCTAGGTGCTGGTGGCCTGACTATCTTGATACGCCACCAATTCTCACTAAAGGGGATAATGAAGGGTGAGTTTACCACAATGACTTCCCATTCCCATTATTTGGGGGAAAAAAATACAATTCTGTGAGTACTCACCTGTAGAATTGTTTTTACTATGCACAGCACGACCTGCTTCATGAAAGTCCTTACATCTGGGTATTCCGCCACAAGGTGGCGCAGTGCACTGCAGAAGACTTGTGGCTCCTCCCGGCCCCATATAAAAACCGGAAATCAGCCATAGACCTCCAGTGTTGACAAGCAGTTATACAAGAAGTCGGGAGGTAAAAGGCAAAAAAGGTAAAAAAAACTTAACTAACTTGGAACAATCACCATAAAGAGGCAACCAAGAATAACGATAACAAGGGAGGGATGAAGCAGGCCGTGCTATGCATAGTAAAAACAATTCTACAGGTGAGTACTCACATAATTGTATTTTTCCTAATGCACAGCATGGCCTGCTTCATGAAAGTCCTTACATCTGGGACATCCAAAAGCAGTGTCCATAAGGTAGGGTGGGATCCCCAAAGAATAACGGCAGGCAGTTCAAACCACTACCGCCTGAAGTACCTTGCGGCCAAAAGCAGCATCAGCTGAGGCCTTAACATCAACCTTGTAAAACTTGGAAAAAGTATGAACAGAAGACCAAGTAGTGGCCTTACAAACTTATTCAACAGAAGCTTGGTGCTGAAAAGCCCAAGAGGCAACAACAGCACGAGTGGAATGAGCAGTAATCCGGAAAGGAGGAACCTTCCTTTTAGCAGAATAGGCTTGTACCACCGCCTGACGTATCCACTTGCAAATAGTAGATTTAGACGGAGGCAAACCCTTCCTAGGTCCAGCAGGAAGAACAAAAAGAGCATCAGATTTCCTGAAAGACTCAGTAGCAACCAAATAAAACTTCAATGCGCTGACAACATCCAGAGAATGAAGGGTCTGTTCCTTGGAATTAGCAGGGTTAGGACACAAGGAAGGTAAGACACAACCTTAGGCAAGAAATCCGGCTTAAGCTGAAACACCACCTTATCCTGATGCCGCTCAAAATAAGGAGGTTTAATAGAAAGCACCGCCAGCTCAGAAACTCGCCTGACCGAAGTAATAGCCACCAAAAAGGTCACCTTATGAGTCAGAATGGGCAACTCAGCCCCACGGATAAGCTTAAAGGGAGGACCCTGCAGAGCAGGCAACACCAGATTTAAATCCCAAACTGGTAGCATAGGTTTACGTGGCGGACGCACATGAGTAACTCCCTGGAAAAAAGTCTTAACCAGCTGGTGATTGGCAAAGGATCTTTGGAAAAAAATAGCCAGAGCTGACACCTGTCCCTTGAGGGTACTAAGTTGAAGGCCCAAATCCAAACCATGTTTTAAAAATTCCAGAATCCTGGGGATATAAAACACCCAACAAGGAAGAGACTTGGACTCGCACCAGGCAATGTAAGCATGCCAGACCCTGTAGTAGATAAAAGATGAGGACGGCTTCTGAGCCCGAATCATAGTATCAACAACAGAGGCCGGCAACCCCTTGTCCATCAAGATGGAGGTTTCAGCAGCCAAGCCTTGAAAGCCAGCGTTTGTAAATTGGGATGGCGCAGCTGTCCCTGTGTGAGAAGATCTGGATCCTTGGGCAAGACGTACCGGTCTGCTGCCAACTGCACGGCGTCTGCGAACCACACCCTCCTTGGCCAACAGGGGGCCACCAGAATGGCCGGTACCCCCTCCTGGGCTATCTTGCGCAGCACCCTGCCCAGCAGAGGAAAGGGAGGGGACAAATAGAGGAGCCGAAACTCCGTCCAAGGAATCGCTAGCGCATCCGTGGCGAAGGCCAGAGGATCCTGCGACAGGGAGACAAATCTTGGAAGCTTGTGATTGTGGCGGGACGCAAACAGGTCCACATCCGGCTGACCCCAGCGGTGACGCAGGGAGTGAAATACCTTGTGGCTGAGGGACCATTCCCCCAGCCGAGACATCCCCCTGCTCAGGGAGTCTGCCTCCATGTTCTCCACTCTCGGAATTTAGACCGCCAAGATGCAAGGGACATTCTCTTCCACCCAAGACAGTATCAGGGACACTTCCTTGAGGGCTCGCTTGCTCCGAGTCCCCCCCTGATGACCGCCATCTGGTTATCTGAGCGAATCTGAACAGCACGACCCCGAAGGTGTGGGGTCAACTGGGAGAGGACCTACCTGATTGCCCGCAGTTCTAGAATGTTGATGGATGCATGGGCCTCCTGGGGGCCCCACTGACCCTGAAACGTCAAAGACTTCCAAACTTCCCCCCCAACCGGTCAGACTGGCATCCGTGGTGACAATCTCCCAGCACAGCGGCAGAAAGGTCCTGCCCATTAGAGGATTCCTCGAGTCCAGCCACCACGAGATGGACTGCCTGGTACGAGGGGACAGAGCAAACTCCTGATCCAGGGACACAGGGTCCCGATCCCAAACTGACAAGAGATGCAACTGAAGAGGCCTCATGTGAAACTGAGCAAAGGGAACCACCTCGAAGCAGGACACCATCGGGCCCACTAACTGCATCCCCTGCCGAATGGAGGGATGACGACACAAAAGCAGAGCCTGTGCCTGCAACTGAAGGCCCTCCACCTTCTGCTGAGGGAGAAATACCTTGACCTGAGAGTTATCCAGAGTCATGCCCAGAAAGGACCTCGCCAAAGACGGAAACAGTGAAGACTTGGGATAGTTGATCACCCAGCCGAAGGGCTCGAGAGTGGAGGTCACCACCTGAGTATCCTTCTCGGCCTGATGAAGAGACTGAGCAGCAATTAGAAGGTCGTCCAGATAAGGGAGGATGCGAATCCCCCAGTTCCTCAGAAGTGCCATTACGCCCGCCAGCACCTTGGTGAATACCCGAGGCGCCGAAGTGATACCGAACGGTAAGGCCACAAACTGGTAGTGCTGATCCCCCAGAGCGAACCTCAGAAATCTTTGATGACCTGGGAAGATTGGAACGTGAAGATAGGCATCCTTGATGTCCACAGTGGTTATGAAGTCGCCCGGCTGGAGGGTACTGACAGCAGAGCGTAGCGTCTCCAAGTGCCTGAACTGGACAAACCTGTCGAGACCCTTCAAATCCAGGATGGGCCTCAGAGAACTGTCCTTTTTGGGAACTGTGAAGAGATTGGAGTAGTACCCCTGACCCTGTCTAGGCCTGGTAAGGTACCTGGCAGACGACTCCTGACTCCAACAGGCGTTGAACTGCTAGGCACAAACCCCGAGCTGACAGAGGGTTTTGAAACATCCGGGATCTGAGAAATCTTGGGGGCGGCCAGGCTGCAAACTCTATCTTGTAACCGGAGGACACCACCTCCTGAATCCACCGGTCTGAGACGCGAAGCCTCCAGACGTGAGCAAAGAGCCGAAGCCGTCCCCCCACCCGGACGGGTGAGGGCGCCTCCTCATGCCTGAGGGGCCTTGGGAGGGGGTTTGGGCTTGGAGCCCCATGAGAGACCGGGACGATCACGGGATCTGCCATGGCCCCAAGAATCTCTGCGCTGCCCGAGAAGAGGGAGCCACAACCTCCTCTGGGAGCACGAAAGGAGGGGAAGGAAGCGGAGGGCCCCCGAAAGGGCCGAGGCTGCTTCCTACACTGAGGTAACCTACCATCCTTGGTCAGGACATCCAGACGCTCACCAAAGAGACGAAGCCCTGCGAAGGGAAGCCCGATGAGAGACTTCTTAACAGCAGCGTCAGCTGCCCACTGGCGCAACCAAACAGATCGGCGTATAGCCACCAAGAGGGCTGAAGCCCTACCGCCCAGCCGGTACGGCATCATCCATGGCAGACAGCACAAATGCAACAAAATAAGAGCAAAGCAGGAGGGCCCTACAATCCTCCCTCCTCCTACCAGCCATGGCGCCATCCGTGAGACGCTTGATCTTCTTCTGAAGGGCAATGGCCGTAATGGCTGCGGCACAAACAGGGCGCAGGCCTGCCCCTACAAAGGTGAAAGCATGACAGGCCAGCTGATCCATACGGCGGTCCGCGCCATCACGCAGTGTAGTAGTGTCAGGGGACGGCATGACCGAAGTTAGACAGCCCTAGAACAGGAGCGTCCACCTCAGGGGGACACGACCAGCGCTTGACCAGGTCAGCAGAAACAGGATCCTTTCTGTCCAACCCCTTGGGCAATCTGTTAGGATGTTCCCACTCCTTGAGCACCATATTGGAGAAATGGCCCTGCTCCGGGAACTCCAAGCATTGCTTGTCACGGCGAAAGAGCTCACCCTGCTTCCTCTTCGCCACCTCGGGGGGGGGGGGACATGTGCAAAGTCTCAAAAATGAGCCCGGTATCCTCATCAGAGGCGGACCCCGGGTCACTGTTGTACCCTTCCTGATGGTCCCCAGATGAGCCAGAATCATTGAAAAGCTCCCCCTCATCTAGGGAGTCACGGCCGCCAAACATATGAAGGCCCACATCCTCCTCGGCAAAGAGGAAAGGCGCGGTGTCAAAATTCCGCTTCTTGCCAGAGGCCTTGCCCATCACAGGTCGGGCCAGCTGCCTCTCAATGCTGGCCACGCGTAGTGCCAGATCAGATGGGGTCCCCCTGCTAGTATCCCCCTCACTGGGGGCTAAATGCAGGCGCAGGGGAGTAGGAGATGCCTGGGGGAGCGCAGAACTGGGAAGAGAAGTGCTCCCAGCCTGGTCCGCAATAAAACTTTGGGCGCACTGCACACAAACCGCGCCACCACCACTCAACGGGGATGCACGCTATCCCCAGAAGCCTCCATATGGTGATTAACACAGGCGCAATAGGCCAGTATAGGGTAAGGGCTAATAAAAAGCCACCCGGGATGCCCCCCAAGGGATGGCCACATAAAGGGCCAGGAAGGGAGAGGAGTGGGGGGAGGAGCGGGACCGGGAGAAACCACAACACACAGTTATCCCGCCTGAAAGACATAAGCAAAAATACACATAAGCATCCCGCAGCACATGCCCCAACAAAAATAAGCAACCCCCAAGGGGAACTCACGGACCAAAGAGACAGCACGTGCAGCACCGACAGTGGATCGCTGTACAGCCGAGCCAAAACGGATGGTAGAGAAGCAAGCAGGTTACCGCCGCAGCCCACATAGTAAGAAGGGCTCCGGACATGCAGCACCGCAAAATGGCGCCACAACGAGAACCTCGAGGGGCAGGCCGCGGGTGCATGATGCGTTACGCATCATCCCCCGGCACCACCCCCCCGAAGAGCGCGAAAACGCGTTCACGTGACCCGCGCCAGCGCCCTGACAGGCCGCTGCGCAGCAAAACCGAAGCAACGCCCGCAGCGGAGTGTAGTACAACCGTGGCAGCGGCACAGCAGCGGACAACCACCGCAAAACCACCCTACGCTACCACCCCCCCGAACACCCGCCGGGGAGAGGGGAGAGCGGAAGAGGGCAGGCAGCGGCGGGAGAAGACTAGCCAGGGCCGGATGGAAGGGAGGGAGGGGGGGGGGAGAAGGGGACCACCAAGGCGAAGGGAGACAAACAAAACAAGGGGAGACTAGCAAAAATACAATTCTGTGATTACTCACCTGTAGAATTGGTATTATGAGTATACAGTACGTCCTGCTCCAGATAGAATACTTACTATCGGATGGCGCTGGACTGCAGAGACATCGAAATTAGGCTCCTCCCGGCCCCTCAAATACCCAGGGACCTCCCACAAATCCCCAGCATCGAAAAGCAGTTAACGAGAAGCCGGGAGAATTAAAACAACCCAAAACAGTAACTATAACAAAAATAATCACCATACAGGGGATCCAAGATAATGCAAAACCAAGGGTGGGGTGGAGCAGGATGTACTGTATACTCATAATACCAATTCTAAAGGTGAGTAATCACAGAATTGTATTATTCTTAGTATACAGTACGTCCTGCTCCAGATAGAATACTTACTATCGGGACATCCAATAGCAGTGTCCATACAGTAGGGTGGGATCCCCAAAGGTAACAGCAGACAGTTTAAATCACTGCCGCCTGCAAAACCTTGCGGCCAAAGACAGCATCAGCTGAGGCCCTAACATCAACCTTGTAAAACTTTGAAAAGGTTTGAACAGAAGACCAAGTAGCGGCCTTGCAAACTTGTTCAACAGAAGCCTGGTGCTGAAAAGCCCAAGAGGCACCAATAGCACGCGTAGAATTAGCAGTAAGGCGGAAGGTAGGATTCTTCCCCTTAGCAGAGTAGGCCTGAACCACAGCCTGAGGGATCCATTTGCTGATAGTAGACTTGGCAGGAGCCAAACCCTTCCTAGGACCAGAAGGGACCACAAAAAGAGCATCAGTTTTTCTGAAAGGTGCAGTAGCCACCAGATAGTACTTCAGACACCTAACCACATCCAAAGAGTGCAAAACCCTCTCCTTAGCATTACTAGGATTAGGGCACAATGAAGGAAGAACAATGTCCTGATTCAAATGAAAGGCAGACACTACCTTAGGCAGAAAATCTGGCTTGAAGCGAAACACCACCTTGTCCTGGTGTCTCTCATAGTAGGGGGGCTGAATGGAAAGTGCCGCCAACTCAGACACACGGCTAACAGAGGTGATAGCCACCAGAAAGACAACTTTGAGCATAAGAATGGCCAGGGTAGCATCCTGCACAGGTTCAAAGGGAGCACCCTGCAAAGCTGACAAAACCAAGTTCAAATCCCAAATAGGCACCATAGGCTTATGTGGGGGACGCACATGAGTGACCCCCTGGAAAAAAGTCCTGATCAGAGGGTGCTGAGCAAAGGACTTCTGGAAGAAAACAGCCAGGGCAGAGACCTGCCCCTTCAGAGTACTGAGTTGGAGCCCCTTCCCCAACCCATGCTGCAGGAACTCTAGAATCCTGGGAATAGAGAACACACGACAGGGAAGAGACTTAGACTCACACCAGTCAATGTAGGCACGCCAAAATCTGTAGTAAATGGAAGAAGAAGACTTCTTCCTAGCCTTTAACATGGTATCAACCACCGAGGCAGACAGCCCCTTCTCCATGAAGATGGAGGTTTCAGCAGCCAGGCCGTCAAAGCCAGAGTTTGTAAATTGGGATGGCGTAGGTAGCCCTGAGTGAGCAGGTCTGGCACCATGGGTAGAACGTACTGATCTACTGCCAGCTGCACCACGTCTGTGAACCACACTCTTCTTGGCCACCTGGGGGCCACCAGAATTGTGAAAAGTAGAAACAGTAAGAAAATTATCAAGCGCTGGGATACGGACTGGTGTTTTGAGTGCTGCAACCTGGGGGTATAAGCGACCGTAAGCTTATGATTGGATGAGATGAAAGGGTTGCCCTTGTGACCAGAAACTTTGTCACAACTAGCTAGTTGTGACAAAGTTTCTGGTCACAAGGGCAACACTTTCATCTCGGCCACCAGAATTGCTGACACCCCTTCCAGAGCAATCTTGCGCAGAACCCTGCCCAGCAGGGGGAATGGAGGGAAGACATACAGAAACTGAAAGTCCTGCCATGACATTGCTAGAGCATCCGTGGCCAAGGCCACAGGATCCTGGGACAGGGAAACAAAGGCCGGGAGCTTGTGATTGTGACGGGAAGCAAACAGATCCACATATGGTTGGCCCCAACGGTGACAAAGAGATTGGAACACCCTGTTGCATAGGGACCATTCTCCCTGGTGAGCGGCCCCCTGCTCAGAGTCTGCCAGGAGTCTGCCAGGAGATTTTCCACCCCCGGGATGTACACAGCTGATATGCAGGGGACATTGGTCTCCGCCCAGGTCAGGATCAGAGACACTTCCTGGAGGGCCCTCTTGCTCCGGGTCCCTCCCTGATGATTGATGTAGGCAACTGCCGTCTGGTTGCCCGAGCGCACCTGAACAGGCAGGCCTTGAAGGTGAGTAGTCAACTGAGCCAGGACTAACCTGATCGCCCGCAGCTCCAAGACATTGATAGGAGTGTGGGCCTCCTGCAGGGACTTCCAGAAACCCCCCCAACCTGACAGACTGGCATCCACGGTGACTGTCTCCCAGGAAGGGGTCAGAAAGGATCTGCCCCCCAACAGGTTCCTTGAGTCCATCCACCACGAGAGGGACCTCCTGACCAGGGGGGAAAGCACACAGACCCTGTCCAGGGACACTGGATCCTTGTCCCACACTGACAAGAGGTGGAGTTGCAGAGGCCTCAAGTGGAACTGAGCATAAGGGACCGCCTCGAAGCATGCCACCATCAGGCCCACCAGCTGCATTCCCTGCCTGATGGAGGGATGATGACAAGATAGCAGGAACTGGACCTGTGCAATGAGACTGTCCACCTTCTGTTGAGGAAGGAAAATCCTTGCCTGAACTGTATCCAGATTCATTCCTAGGAAGGGAGTCACCAAGGAGAGAGACAGCGAAGACTTGGGGTGGTTGATCCAAATGACTCCAGGGTGGACACCACCAGTTAAGTATCCAATTCTGCCTGATGTAGAGATTGGGAGGTGATGAGAATGTCGTCCAGATAAGGCAGCACGCGGAGGCCCTGAAACCTGAGCAGAGACATCACGCCAGCCAGCACCTAGGTGAACACCCTGGGAGCTGAGGTGAGACCAAAGAGCAATGCCACAAACTGGTAGTGTTGATCCTCCAGAGCAGTGGTTCCCAACCCTGTCCTCAAGGCACACCAACATGTCATGTTTTTTGGATCTCCAAATAGCCAGCTCTATTGCTCTGCAGCTGCACTAATTACTCCACCTGTGCATCTTTGTGGAGATCTGCAAAACCTGGCCTGTTGGTGTGCCTTGAGGCAGGGTTGGGAACCACTGCTCCAGAGCGAACCTGAGGAACCTTTGATGACCTGGAAATACAGGAACATGAAGGTAAGCATCTTTGATGTCCACAGAAGTCATGAAATCCCCTGGGCGCAGGGAACTGATGGCAGAGCGCGGAGTTTCCATGCGAAAGCGCCTGCTCTTGACAAATTTGTTGAGGATCTTCAAGTCCAGGATGGGCTTGAGAGACCCATCTTTTTTGGGTACTGTGAATAGGTTGGAATAGAAGCCCCTGCCTTTTTCTCTTAAGGGGACCCTGCAGATGACCCCCAGCTCCAGGAGGCCTTGCACTGCCTGCACTAGCTCCTGAGCTAACACAGGGTCCTGAGGAATCCGGGATCTGATGAATCTTGGGGGGGGGGGGGGGCAGGCAGCAAATCTTGTAACCGGAGGACACTACCTCCTGAATCCACCGGTCTGAGACTTGAAGCCTCCAGACGTGATAAAAGTGCTGCAGCCGTCCCCCCACCCGGATGGGTGAGGGCGCCCCATCATGCCTGAGGGGGCTTGGGAGAAGACTTAATCTTGGGGCCCCAGGAGGAGCCAGGACGGCCCCGTCCTCTGCCCCTACCCCAGAAGTCTCCCCGGCCCCAGTAGAGGAAACCCCCCTCCCTTGTCTAGCACCACGGTAGGGGGAGGAGAAGGAGCCCTGACCCCGAAAGGGCGAGACTGCCGCCTGCGCTGCCTCCCTTAGCAAAAAGGTCCAGGCGGTCCTCGAACAGGCGTAGTCCTTTGAAGGGAAAACCAGTGAGGGCCTTCTTGGCAGCGTTGTCAGCAGCCCACTGGCGTAGCCAAACCGAGCGGCATATATCCACCACAAGGGCAGATGTTCTGGCACACATTCTAATGGTGTCATCCAAGGCAGAGAGGACAAAATTTACAAAAACATCACAACTAGAGAGTGCGTTAAACACCTCACAAGGCAAATCATCAGGGGCACCATCAAGTATATTTCTGAGCAGGGTCCTAATGGCCACAGCCGTGATGGCCGAGGCACAGACCGGGCGCAGCGCTGTCCCCACACATGCAAAGGCATGGGACGCCAGCTGGTCAATGCGCCGGCCCTCAGCATCCCGCAGGGTAGTAGAGTCAGGGGAGTGCATGACAGCGGTGTTAGATAACCCTAGGACCGGGGCATCCACTTCGGGAGGGGATGACCAACACTTTACCACATCAGTAGATACCTCCTATCCCAACTCTTAGGTACACTGGGCCGTTCCCATTCCTTGAGCACCAGATTATTAAAATGTGCTTTGTCTGGAAATTCCAAGCGTGACTTAGCAGTATGAAAAAGTTCCCCCCTTTGCCTGGGAGCCGCAACAGGGGGGGAGATGGACAGAACCTCAAAAATCTGGGTCAGCAATCTATCAGTATCATCCGGGGCCCAGGGGTCAGAGCCAGAATCATCATGACCCCTGGGTCTCTCATCAGATGACCCTGAATTGGAGAATAGCTCCCCTTCGTCCGAAGGGTTATAGCCACATAAATGCCAAAACTCATCAGTCTCCATAGGGAAAAGAGTGACATTAGGCGTTAAGTGCCGCTTTTTAGCCGGGGCCTTACGCGCCAAGGTATTAGCAATTAACTTCTCAACAGTAGCCAGTCTAGAAGATACATCAGGCTGAGAATCCCCACTCGTATGCAACTCGGTAGGAGTGAGATCTAAGCTTGGGGGGGTAGGTGAAGTGAAACGAAGTGCAGGCCCAGCCACTGGAAGGCCAGATTGCAGCGCAAGCACCTGCTCGGCACAGGGTACACAGACCCCCGCCTTGTCAGAGTCAGCATGAGGCTGCCCACACGCTGCACACAGCCGGGCTTGTCCCGAATGAACCCCGGTCACATTATCCTGAGATGCCTCCATATGGTGATTAACGCTAAATAGCAACCCGGGATGCCCCAATAACCCGCTAGGGAAGTGGGAGTAATTACACTAGGCCTCACAAGTTTAATCAACTAATAGAGGGCGGGAAGAAACCAACGGATTCGCCCGTCTGAAAGACACAATCAAATGAGCCGTAAGCAGAAAATAATAAAAAAGTGGTAATAAAGCCGCCCGCGAGGGCACTTATGGACCGCGGTAGGTAGAGGTCCGTCACACAGAAGCCGACCAAGCAGACAAAATGGCGTTGGTATACCTCGAGGGGCGGGCCTGCACCAGGAATGACGCGGAGCACGCCAGAGACAGGCCCTGCCCCCCCGAAGAGTGCGAAGCCAACAAGTGACAAGCAGCCAATGACAGCGCGCCGGCGCCTGAGGTAACGCCGCCGCCAAGCGCAGAACATGGTGACAGAAAGGAGCGCGGCGGCAATTTTAACTATAGTAAAAATAAAACAAGTCAGCACGGTGGCTGACACAAAGCGAAAGTAAAAAGCACAAAGCCAGTACACGTATATACATTCATACACACACGCCCCCCCCCCCTTTCCCCCGAAGGCTACAAGGAGAGTGAGGGAGGACAGCGGTCACATTACATAGGACCCGCCGATAGACAGGGGCAAGGGGCAATAGGGCGGGAGGGGCATCCCATAGAGGCTCACCATAAGCCTGAACCGCCTACCCTTTGGTGGGGGATTGCGGTGGAGCAGCGCTCCTAAGCACCTAACAGCGGTGCTGCCTACCATCACCCGACCAGCGCAGCCAAGGCTGGGAGGCACATAAAAAATGGAACGGGTGGGAATAGTCCTACAGGGCCGCAGGCTAATATCCCCGCTCACCTGCGAGTAGAGAGAGACAATTCTGGGGATTTGCGGGAGGTCCCTGAGTATTTGAGGGGCCGGGAGGAGCCTATTTCCGATGTCTATGCAGTCCAGCGCCATCTGGCGGAGTATTACCCGATAGTAAGTATTCTATCTGGAGCAGGACGTACTGTATACTGAGAATAACACCAGTCCCCAAACACAACTCACCCCCTACACATAGCGAAGGCAGGATCTCCTCATCCCTCAGCAGGCTCACCATAAAGCCTATGGCCGGCTACCCTTTGTGGTACAGGGTCTGCGGCTTGGAGCAGGGCTCCCCGAGCACCTGACCCTAGTGCTCCTCTACCCTCACCCGATCCATCAGCCAAGGCTGGGAGGCACAGAAGGTCCAGGGTCAGGTGGAAATAGACTTGCAGGGCCGCAGGCTTGGTTGCCCCGCTCACCTGTGTAACATAGAGAGCCATCTTCTATCTTCGCAGTATCACTGCAGAGGAGACACTGGAGGTCTATGGCTGATTTCCTGTTTTTATATGGGGCCGGGAGAAGCCACAAGTCTTCTGCAGTGCACTGCGCCACCTTGTGGCGGAATACCCAGATGTAAGGACTTTCATGAAGCAGGCCGTGCTGTGCATTAGGAAAATCTCTACCTCTTCGAAAAAACTTTACTTGGGGAACTTCTCTGCTCCCAATGAGGTGGACATGATTTGAAGTGAGTTTGGATTTCTTTTGAACATGACTGGCAATGACTGAAAACATACATGCATTCCTCTTGGTCGGGTATCATCAGAAAACAAAACCATTATTATTACTGATGCTGCTGTTGATACATTAGGGATCATGCCATATTAGCTGGAAAGAGGATGTCACAATTTATTTATCCACCAGAGGCCGCCAAAGTCCAACATTTATTAAAATCTTTGCAATTGAGAGAAGAGGCATTGCAAAAAGAATGCAGCCACCTTTACTTCCAAACAATGCTGTAATGTTTCTTGAAAGAAAATATGAAATATTAACTTTTTTTTTTTTAATCTCTGTCTTACATTTTTGTGCTGAGACAAGATATCAAATGTCTCTTTTAAAGTAGACCTCTGGATTGCCAAATGAAAAACTTCAAAAAGCTTCCAAATCCCTTGCAGACAACTGCTACTTGTGACACTCACCTGGTCGCCCGTACTAGGTCCCGAGCAGTTCAGCCTGGCTGGCCAGCACTTCCATTGTTCAGACTATGGGCTGCCCTCTGCCATTCGCCAGCAGGACTATGACACACTCCCCTCTATTCACTGCAATGGATGGGGCGTGTCGAAAGCTGGCACACCCCATCCATTGCTGTAAATAGAGGGGGCCTGCCATAGCCCATGATAAATGGCAGGGGGAAGTCCATCATCTGAAATAAGGAGGAAATGGACGATCAGGCCATCACAGACATTTTATGACATCATCCAATCTGGGTAACATCAACTGCCATAACAAAGAACAATGCCATGGGCAAATCCATAGCAAAGACAGTGTCCCGTCAATGCATAGATAAAGGGCTTCTGATCAGTACCGAAAAGTCCCTGTGTATCCCAGTTTGCATCACTAACGGGGAACGCGGGGGAGATGGCTGCTGCACCCCCTTTGAAGTCAATGAGAGCCATTTGCGAATGACATAGTAACAGCAAACGGCTCTCATTGGATGAGAGCCTGTGCATATGATGTTAAACCATCTGAATTTGGGATGCTCAAATTCCCAGGTTTTTTACTCTTTAGAGTGGTTAATATATATTCTTCAGCAACCAGGGGCAAACATACCATAGGGGCAGCGCAGACACGTGCCCCCAGCCCTGTAGAACAAGGGGGCCTGATGTACGCTGCCTCCACCACGTCTGCATTATGTACCGCTGAACATACTAACCTGGCCAGGCTACATCAGTGCCGCACACGGGCCCTGCCACTCTTCAACAGCGGCACGCGCACACTCTCCACCCGCCGGCTCCTCCAACGCTGCATCCTGACAGGCCGGTGAGTGTCTGTAGGGGTGGAGGGGAGTTGCTGCTGCTGCTGATGGGGGCCTGTGGTGGGGACCTTGCTATGGGGCCCCATCAGGACTAGGTAGGCCCCTTTCAGCAACTAATCCTGTGTCACTTCAAACTAAAAGGGTGCCAACCAATTTGGGATGCTTAAGATGGTTCCAGACAGCCAGTTTGTATATCCCTCACTATCTGTACCAAAACCTCCATGCAAACCACAGCATAATAATGTATCTGGTCACCCTCTGGTAAAAATGATCAAAACTCCTCATCTCCCTGATATATGAATGACACTGTCACTGAGACAGCAGCTCTGCAGCAGGAAAGAGCTTCCTCTCCCTCAGCATCATAGAAGCATTTATGGCTGAGATAAGACTTTCCCAGCATCTCTGACTTTGTCGTCTGAACATTATTACAGGTGTACTTAAAGGAGCAGCAATCCTGCATACAGCTGTATCGTGCACATAGCCCAGATTTTAAAGGAAAACCCTTGAAGACATTGCCCAATAATATAAATCTACATACAGCAAATATGCTAGATTTTTCTTTGTTGCTTTTGACTGGACTTCCACTTTAAAGGTCTTTGATATTTCAATGATTCTGATGTGCGTGGATGCTTTTACCCATCATGCAATGCTTTGGGTAGCTTTTTAGAGTTATTGTTATTGCTAATGCTACCCACAAGCAGGCTAATGAGACAGGCATTGAAGCAGAGCAGATCACTCCTATAAAAGTAGAATAGAACACAAAATCCTGCCAACCCTCCATTTTATACTTCCTAAGAGAAGAAAACCACAAGTTTTTCAGTTAGGGTAAGGGTAGGGTAAGAGCTGGCTGGCAACACAGGATACTCCTGAAAGAGTTTTCACCTGGAAACTACTCGGGGGTCACATGTGGCACTCAGACCCCTGCTATGTGGCTTGCTAGCTGTCTGCTAGACCAGGACACCTGTGAATATGTAGCACACTGTTGAGGCTGAGAACACAAGGTGTTCAGGGCTGGGCATTGTCAGTGCTGTACAAGGGGTCAATGCAGAGTCAAGCAGGAAATGTTCCCAAAGAAGGCCCGTAAACGTATCTTTACCTGTCCCAGCATGGAAGCTAGAAAACACAGGCAGAAACCTTCTCCGTCCGCCCATTTCTGCCATTTACCCTCTTCGAGGCTGGGTGAATCAATCATCTGGGCCAAGCATTTAATGGGGCTGTATTTGCTTTGCTTATTCATTTTTTGGGGGTTGGGCGGTGTAGTCACACACTGCTTATGAGGTTTTGGGGCCTTGCTTTGGATTTGTGCACATTTCACATATTTGTTTTTTGGATAGTACATTAAATTGTCATGTGTGTTCTGTTTCAGGGACTTTAGTAAATTTTCACTGTATTTGTATTACAGTACTATACAAAACTGTTTTGTATGGCTTATAAGAGTTATTCACATCACTGTGGCTCCTGATCATCATTGCTGAATGTGGCTCTCATGGTTAGAAAGATTGGGAACCCTGCTAAATAGTATGCAGCCGTTCACTATAATTTCATACAGCCACTGGACTCCATTTGGTATTGTTACTTTACAAAGATCCTTCAGTTCCACCCACATATGTCGTTTATACACAAATTAAATGAAAGGGGCATGCTGGTTCTTGTAGTTATGTGACACTTTAGGAGACACGGGAAGGGGAAGGCTCCCCTAACAGCTCCCTTTTAGTCAGGTTTGCCTTATTGTTTTCCTCTTCTGGAATGTAAAATAAACGTGTGTTAGGTTTGTGACACCAGACTTGTGATGTACTTATTAGCATGCTGTTTCCAAGTCTATTATATTCCTATGTGGCTGTGATCCTGAAGTAGGAGCGGCTTTGCGGAGTTTGGATCAGAGCATATGGTGTTAAACCTGTGGCATGTGCCTTAGCCAATCGGATGATTAGCAAGCTAGAGTCAGGAAGTCTCCGATATTCACTCTAAGAGACCACTTTGGTGTACAATGCCAATATTAATGCAATAGGGTCGAGTGCCAAAAACCCAAAACCAATCGCAAACGATTCTGCATGCGTCTAAGCGCATGTTTCATCGAGTTGTGTGCACGAATGGCGCACACGCAGAGCACACTAAATTCCATGTGCCCGGGGCGAGCGCAAACTTCCTCTTTTGATGCCTTCTGCCTGAAATTCTGCTGTTTTGAAGCACAAATGGGGTGGTTTTATTGGGGGATATTCTGATTCCAGTTAAACCTTAGCATTTCATTGCCCAATGTTTTGTCCCAGATGATCTCTTTAACTCTCCCTCCCTGTTTGGTTTGCATATTAATGTCTAATAATTTAACTATTTTTAGTTGTTTTTTTTGCTAAACTTTGGGGCCCAAAATCCAAGTTTTTGGTGTTTTACCTCAATTTTTGTGATTTTTTGACATTTTTTATTAACATTTTTTTGTACCCGAAACCAAAAAAAGGGTTCAATCCCATGAATTAAAGAGAACATTGTCCCAGATGTTCTCTTTAACTCCCCCTCCCTGTTTGGTTTGCATATTAATGCCTAATAATGTAACTATTTTTAGTTGTTTTTTTTATAAACTTTGGGACCCAAAATCCACGTTTTTGGTGTTTTACCTCAAATTTAGTTATGTTTTGACATTTTTTATTAACATTTTTTGTACCCAAAACCAAAAAAAGGGTTCAATCCCGAAAAAAAACTTGGTTGACACTTCATTCACTGTTTCCAGAATGAAATATGACTGTTACTCATTGGAATCTGCAGTTTCCTTTACCAATTTCCTGGAGGAAAATCACTCTTCACATTTATTTGCCCTCTAAACATACCATAAATCAGGCACCGTAGACAGTTTGGGGTGCCAAGTTTGCACTTCGCTGGGCAAAAGTGCGCAAATTGGCGCACAAAAAATACAATTCTGTGATTACTCACCTGTAGAATTGTTTTTACGGTGTACAGCACGGCTTGCTTCATTTCTATATACAAGTTTTAGACAAGCTAGAAAAGTTGCACCAGTCTATAAGCCAAATGGTAAGTCAACAATAAAGCCAATAATAGTGTGCACACTAATCCCAGCACTCAAAACTCAATACACTGCAAGAAAAGAGGGACACCCACAGTACCCTCTAAAAAGTGCCAAGGATGAAACAGTTGCACCACTTTAAGGGTCTAAAAAATATTCAAATTTATTGACTAATTACATATATTTACAATCACAATGAAACATTAAGACTATACAATAACAACTACATGACATTACATGACAAACATTTAAAATCACAAGGGGGCGCTGGAGGTCTGTCTCAGTGCAAAAAGTAAAATACTCTCCATTAAAAGTGTGTATCCAAATCCTATATACTATAACTAGTATGCTCTCAGATGCAAAAGTGCAAAAATGCAACAAAAAATGTGCTAAACCCACCTATTAATCAATTCAGATCCACATGAGTGTACAAAAATAAAGCAGAATAACATACCATTGAGCAGGAAAACACGCCGTGGTGATGGAAGTGAAAGAGAAAGAAATGAACAAAAGTGCATACAGACCAACCAGACGTGGACCCCCCACAGGTAACAACACCGAGCGCGTTCGTAGTGTCTCCTGCACTACTTCAAGGGCGAGTGAGTGGCAGAGTAGGCTTGCGCCACCGCCTGTCTAATCCACCTACTAAGAGTGGACTTAGCCGGAGACAAACCCTTCCTAACACCTTCAGAAAGGACAAAAAGAGAATCCGACTTCCTGAAGGATTCAGTCGCAACCAGGTAGTACTTAATGGCTCTGACCACATCCAAGAAACGAAGGGCCCTTTCCTTAGAGTTAGACGGACCCAGGCACAGAGAAGGTAAAATAACCTCCTCATTAAGATGAAAGGGAGACATGACTTTAGGTAAAAAAAAATCAGGTTTAAAGCGAAAAACCACCTTATCCTTATGCCGCTCAAAATAAGGGGGCTTCATACAAAGTGCAGCCGGTTCTGACACCCGGCGTACCGAGGAGATGGCTACCAAAAAGACCACCTTTAGAGTCAGGATAGACAAGGCAGCATCGCACAAAAGCTCAAAGGGGGGATCCTGGAGAGCAGAAAACACCAAATTCAAATCCCACACCGGTAATACAGGCTTACGCGGTGGACGTACATGGGTAACTCCTTGGAAAAAAGAACAAAGCAGTCTATGATTGGCAAAGGATCTTTGGAAAAAGATGGCCAAGGCCGAGACCTGGCCCTTGAGGGTGCCCAGCTGTAGACCCAAGGCTAAGCCATGTTGTAAAAATTCCAAAATCCTAAAAAAGAGAATGTGCGACAAAGGAAACTCTTGGATTCACACCAAGCAATGTAGGCATGCCAAACTCTGTAGTAAATCATGGAAGAAAACTTCTTCCGCGCGAATCATGGTCTGAACAACCTTAGCAGACAACCCCTTCTCCGTAGGATTGAGGTTTCAATAGCCAGGGCGTCAAAGCCAGCGTCTGTAAATTGGGGTGCCGTAGCGACCCCTGTGTGAGAAGCCCTGGGAGCTTGTGATTGTGTCTGGACGCAAACAGGTCCACATCCGGTAGACCCCAGCAGAGACACAGAGCGTGAAAGCTCTTGTTGCTGAGAGACCATTCCCCCAGATGAGAGGCCCCTCTGCTCAGGGAGTCTGCCTCCTGGTTCTCTACCCCGGGGATGTAAACCGCCGATAGGATCTGGGTCACCTGGAGGGCTCTCTTGCTCCGAGTCCCGCCCCGGTGATTAACGTAGGCAACCGCCTTCTGATTGTCCGAGCGGATCTGGATTGCACAACCCCTGAGATGGGAAGTCAAGTGAAGACGCACCAACCGGATCGCTCTCAGCTCCAGGAGATTGATGGGCAAGTGGGCCTCCTGCGGCCCCCACTGGCCCTGGAATTTCAGCGTTTGCCAAAAACCTCCCCAGCCGGTCAGACTGGCGTCCGTGGTGACAATCTCTCAACGGGGATGCAGAAAGGACTTGCCCACCGACAGATTTCTGGGGTCCAACCACCACAAGAGGGACTGTCTGGCCAGGGGAGACAGTGAAAATTCCTGTCCCAACCGGTCAACAGATTCAATTGAAGAGGTCTCATGAGGAACTGAGCGAAGGGCACTGCCTCGAAGCATGACACCATTAGGCCCACCAGTTTCATCCCCAGACGGATCGATGGCCGCTGACAAGACAGTAAGACCTGCACCTGTGTCTGGAGGCCCGCCAGCTTCTGCTGGGGCAGGAATACCTTGACCTGAGAGGTGTCCAACGTCATGCCCAGAAAGGAACTCACCATTGAGGGAGTGATCGAAGACTTAGGGTAAATGATTACCTATCCGAAATCCTCGAGAGTGGATAACACAGTCCGGGTGTCGCTCTCGGCCTGCTGAAGGGACTGAGCAGCAATCGACAAATCGTTCAGATAAGAGGAAGAACACGATTGTCCTGGTTCCTCAGGATAGCCATGATGCCCGCCAGCACCTTGGTGAACACACGGGGGGCTGAGGATATTAAGAACGGCAGTGCCACAAACTGGTAATGCTGATCCTTCAACGCAAACCTCAGGAACTTCTGATGTCCCTGAAAAATCGGATGTGCAGATAAGCATCCTTGATGTCCACTGTCACACATGAAGTCGCCGGACCAAAGCGAGCTCACCGCGGACCGTAAGGTCTCCGTGCGGAAATGTCTGACTCTGACAAACTTGTTGAGACCCTTCAGATCCAGGATAGGTCTCAGCGTTCCGTCCTTCTTGGGCACCGTGAACAGATTGGAGTAGAACCCTCGACCCCGTTCCTGGCGAGGCACGGGACAAATCACACCTAATAGCAGAAGGCGTTGAATGGCCATTCTTAGGCCCTGCGCCGTCAATGTGTTCTGGGAAATCTGCAACCGAAGAAATATTGAGGGCGGCCAAACTGCCAGCTCTATTTTGTACCAGGAGGAAACCACCTCCTGAATCCATCGATCCGAGACGTGCTGTCTCCAGATGTGAGCAAAAAGCAGAAGCCGTCCCCCCACCCAAGTGGGTGAGGGCGTCCCCTCATGACTGAGAGGGCTTGGCAGGGGGTATGGATTTAGCTCCCCAGGAGGGATTGGGTCGGCCGGGAGACCTACCTTGTCCCCAGGAATATCTGCAGCCACCAGAAAGTGAAGCCGAATAACCTGAGCCCCAGGAAGGGGATACTAGTGAGCGACGAAGCCCTGTCGCCAAGCCAGACACTATCATCCATGGCTGAGACTACAAAAGCAATAAAATCCACACAGGCTTTGAGGTCCACACCACACCCACACCCGCTTGCGAGACTTAGCAAAATCAACAAGGCGTCTCACCTTCTTCCTTATGGTCAAAGAGACAATGGCCGCGGCACAGACAGGGCGAAGCCCAACACCCACAAGGGTGATGGCATGACAAGCCAGCTGATCCATGTGCCTGTCAGCAGGTCGCGCAAGGAAGCAGTATCGGGTGATGGCATAACCGTAGTGTTGGATAAACCCAACACAGGGGCATCCACAGCAGGGGGACGGGACCAGAGGCAGATCAGCTCCTCAGGGATACCGCCAGTCCAGTCCCTTAGGCACCGATGGCAATTTGTTAGGTCTTTCCATTCCTTAAACACCATATTGGAAAAGTGGGCCTGCTCCAGAAGACAAGCCTCTGTCTCTCAGGCCGAAATAAATCACTCTGCTTCCTCTTACCCCTAACTGGCTAACTCCTTGTCTCTAGGAGGGACAATATGCAAAGTCTCAAACACAGAAGACAGCAACTTTTCCATGTTGTCAGGAAGCCACATATCCTAGTCAGAGGAGAAACCAGGCTCGCCGTCATAGCCGACCGAACGATCCCCTGAGGAAGCGGAGTCCTTCAACTCTCCCTCTTCCATGGAGTCCCGACCTCCAAAAGGATCATCATCGTCGTCAGCAAAATCCGAGTAGCCGGCTCGATGTGCAGCTTCTTACTCGTGGCCTTCCCAACAGCCGTACGAGATAACTGTCTCTCCAGGCTGGCCACCCGGTGTGTCAAATCGGCTTGGGACCCCTTGCTAGTTTCCCCCTCGCTGAGGGCTGAATGCAGCAGTGGGGGTGTTGGCGAGGCCGCAGGTAAAAGAGGGCCGCCCGTACATTTTCCAAAAGTACGCTCCGAGCACAAGTGACACAAACCGTGTTGAGTCCGCCCGGGGGGGCTGGTACCGCACATGGGGCAGAGCTTAACCCACCCAGATGGGGCCCCTAGCTCATTATCCCCAGAAGCCTCCATTATGGTGATTATGGTGATAAAAATACAGGTTACAAGGCACTAACGGCCCAAACCTAAGTGACCCCCAATTTTGTCCCTCTTTTTAGTAATCCCTCTTTAAGGGGAGAGGGTGCGGAGAGAGAGGGGGGGTGTAGGAGACCGTGAGGAACCACAACCCTCAGCTGGCAATGGGAGGGGGGGGCCCACCTAGAAGACACAAGGGGAAGTATTCATGAGCATCCCACAGCACATGCACATAAAAATTACACAGATGAAAGAGGGACTCACGTACCTGACCGGCGAGGTAGCGGGGATTCCGGAAGGCAGGCACCAGAAAAAATGCAGGCAGTGAGTGGTGAAATTGATATCCATCAGCCCTTGGGGACCCTCGGCAGGGTCCGCAATTGACAAAAAGAACAGCACAGAAAATGGCGGGACAAAAAGGGGCGGGACACACAGCAATGACGCAAAAAGCATCTCTGTGCGGCCCCGCCCCCTGCTGCAGGCGCAAACAGGGGCGCCACGCAGCGCCTAAAATGACGCAGAGAGCGCAGGAAGGGGGGGTGGCCCACGGAGGAGCCCCCCCGGAGGCGGAGCCTCGCACCACATGCCGAGGCCTAGCCTCAAACACCGCTCCCGGCCCCCCCCCCCCTCTCACAGCCTCAAGATGGAGGGGAAGAGGAAGAGGTGAGGAAAGGCGAGTATCCACACAGCTGTTATCCACACAGATGTCGGCAACAACAAAGTCTAAGGTAAAAATGAAGTAAAAGTGAATTAAAAAGCACAACATATGACAATAAAGCATGTGGGCACATATAAAGGTAACCCCAGGCAATTTTCCACACAGCTGCCAGCAACAACAAAGTCTGAGGTAAAAATTAAGTAAAAGTGAATTAAAAAGCATAACATATGACAATAAAGCATGTGGGCACAGATAAGGGCATAACCCCAGGCAAATTTAAACACAGCTGCCAGCAACAACAAGGTCTGAGGTAAAAATTAAGTAAAAGTGAAGTAAAAAGCACAACACATGACAATTAAGCACGTGGGCACAGATAATGGCATAATCTCGGGCAATTTTGGTGGTTCCTCCCCCCACATAGGCTCACCATCGCCTATGGCGGGCTACCCTTTATGGAGGGTCTGCGGCCCAGAGCGTAGCTCTGCCGAACGCCTGAACCTCGGCGTTCTGCTACCTGCACCTGATCCGCAGCCATGGCTGGGAGGCAATAAGGGTCCCGGAAACAGGTGGGAATAGGGCTTGCAGCGGCCGACGGGCTAGTAATGCCCCGCTTATCTGCGAAGTCCATAGAGAGAGAGAAAGAGACCATCAAGAGAAGACTGGGGTCTTCTGGGTAATTCTGGCCCTAATATGGGCCGGGAGGGGCCACAAGTCTTCCTGCAGTTGACTGCGCCACCTGCGGTGGATTACCCACATGTAAAGAATAGAAATGAAGCAAGCCGTGCTGTACACCTGGAAAATAAGTGCATCCCATTTTGACCACCATGAATCAGGCAGAAGCCCATGACCATGAATCGACCCTATTGTTGCTATAGAATACGGTTTTCTTTTTTAACACAGTAAAAAAACAGGAAAAAATTACAGATAAGCTCAGCACATTGAGCATAACATTTTGGCACACAATAATCGAAAGTAGAATTCCCCTTTAAATCAGACCTAGACCAAATTCTGTATTATAGGGGATAAAATAAACTACTACTGGCGGAGGTGTGGCTGCTGCATGCCTGTACAGCAGTTCCCCTTCAGAGGGTCTCTGCTAGTAAAGTAAAAGTAAAAGTATATCTGTAATATGGATTGGCCATCTGTAAGACCTAAAAAAATACCGTTTTGTGAGTACTCACCTTTAAAACGGGTATTATGAGTGTGCCATACACTCCACTTCGTTCTTCATGACATCTGGGTAATCTCCAGTAGAGGGCGAACTTTTGCAGAGATGAATATGCAAAAAAGAAAGCCCATCCCGGTCCATATATACCTGGGACCTCCCACCAATTCCCCAGTGTATAAAAGCAGTAAAGGGACCAGGAAGAACCAAATATAACCGTAACAATCAAAACCAATGGTTCACCATATAAAAGCCCCAGAATACCTGAAAAAAACAAGGGTGGGGCAAAGTGGAGTGTATGGCACACTCATAATACCCGTTTTAAAGGTGAGTACTCACAAAACGGTATTATTCTAAGTGTGCCATACACTCCACTTCGTTCTTCATGACATCTGGGACATCCAATAGCAGTGTCCATCATGAGTGGGAACCAGAAACAGTAAAGAATGTACCAACTCAAGCCACTGCAGCTTGCAGAACCTTGCGGCCAAAAACAGCAACAACTGAAGCCCGCACATCAACCTTGTAAAACTTGGAAAAGGTATGAACGGAAGACCAAGTAGCAGCCTTACAAACTTGTTCAACAGAAGCCTGGTGCTGAAGAGCCCAGGATGCACCAACAGCACGAGTAGAGTGTGCAGTGACCCTAAAAGGGGGAGTCCTCCCCTTAGCAGAATAGGCCCCAACAATGGCCTGACGAATCCATTTGCTAATCGTAGACTTAGCAGGCGCCAAACCTTTCCTGGGCCCGCAGGGCACCACGAAAAAAGTGTCCGTCTTGCGGAAGGAAGAAGTAGTCACCAAATAGCACTTCACACAGCGAACAACATCCAAATTGTGCAGAACCCTCTCCTTGTCATTGTTAGGCTTAGGACACAAGGAAGGGAGAACAATGTCCTGATTGAGGTGGAAAGCAGAAACCACCTTAGGAAGAATATCCGGCTTAAAACGAAAAACCACCTTATCCTGGTGTCTCTCAAAGTAAGGGGCCTGAATCGACAGGGCTGCCAACTCAGAGACCCGCCGAACAGAGGTAATAGCCACCAAGAAGGCAACCTTCTGAGTGAGAACCGAAAGAGCAATATCCTGTAGCGGCTCAAAAGGAGGACCCTGCAAAGCCGAAAGAACCAAATTCAAATCCCAAACAGGAACTACAGCCTTCCGAGGTGGCCGCACATGCGCCACCCCTAGGAAAAAGGTCTTAACCAGCGGGTGTAAAGCAAAAGACCTCTGGAAGAAAACCGACAGAGCAGAAACCTGTCCTTTCAAAGTACTAAGCTGGAACCCAAGATCCAGATTATGCTGAAGAAACTCCAAAATCCTGGGTATAGAAAAAACCCTGCAAGGCAAGGCCCTAGCCTCACACTAATCAATATAGGACCTCCAAGTCCTATAGTAAATGCCCGAAGAGGACCGCTTCCTAGCCCTAATCAGGGTCTGAACAACAGCCTCAGACAAACCTTCCTCTTTCAAAATGAAGGTTTCAGCAGCCAAGCCGTCAAAGCCAGCGTTTGTAAATTGGGGTAAAGTAGATGACCCTGAGATAGCAGGTCCGGCAGCAAGGGAAGCCGGTACTGGTCTACGGCCATCCTTACAACGTCTGCGTACCAAACCCTTCTTGGCCACCTTGGAGCCACCAAAATCGCTGGTGCCCCTTCTAAAACCAGTGTGCGAACTACCTTGCCCAGCATGGAGACAGGTGGAAACAGGTACAGAAAACCCAGGTCCGTTCAAGCCAGTGACAAGGCATCCACTGCCAAAGCCAGGGGATCCTGAGAAAGAGACACAAAGGCCGGAAGTTCGTGATTGTGCCTCGAGGCAAAGAGATCCACCTCCGGAGTCCCCCACTTGCGGCAAAGATCCAGAAAAACCTCGGGGTTGAGAGACCACTCTCCGTGGCGAGAGGATCCCCTGCTCAGGGAATCCGCCTCCGTATTCTTCACTCCCGGAATGTAGACTGCCGAAAGGCAAGGAACATTGCTCTCCGCCCAGTGCAGGATCAGAGAGACTTCCCTGAGGGCACTCCTGCTGCGAGTTCCTCCTTGGAGATTTATGTAAGCCACTGCTGTTCGGTTGTCCGAACGCACCTGAACCGGAAGACCCCGTAACTGTGTGGTCAGCCGAGCCAAAACCAGTCGAATGGCTCTGAGCTCCAATACATTGATGGGGGTGTGAGCCTCCTGGGGACCCCAAACCCGCTGAACTGATGACTCTTCCAATAACCTCCCCAGCCCGACAGGCTGGCATCCGTGGTAACTGTCTCCCAACAAGGGACCGAAAAGGATCTGCCCTTCACCAGATTGCTCGAGTCCAGCCACCACCGAAAGGACTGCCGAACCCTGGGAGACATCTTGAAAGGTTGATCCAATGACTGTGGGCTCCTGTCCCAATACGTCAATAGGAGAAGTTGAAGAGATCTCATGTGAAATTGTGCAAACTGCACCGCCTCGAAGGAGGACACCATCAGACCCACCAGTTTCATCCCCTGTCGGATAGAGGGACAAGGACTGGCCAGAAGAAGACGAACAGGCCCTGAATCCCCTGCACTTTGGTCTGGGGCACTCTGGCCCGACTGGTATCCAGATTCATGCCCAGAAATGAAATCACTCGAGACGGGGAGAGAGAAGACTTGGTGCGGTTGATCCACCACCCGAACCTCTCCAGGGTCGACACCACCTGGTGGGTGTCCAGATCCGCCTGCTGAAGGGAAGAAGCTGAAATCAACAGATCGTCTAGATAAGGCACAATGCGAATGCCCTGAGATCTGAGCAGAGCCATTACGCCCGCCAAAACCTTGGTGAAGACCCTCGGTGCCGAGGTCAGACCGAAGAGAAGAGCTACAAATTGATAATGTTGATCCTCCACCGCAAACCGGAGGAATCTCTGATGTGCCTGAAAAATCGGAACATGCAGATACGCATCTTTGATGTCTATGGAAGTCATAAAATCCCCTTGGCGAAGGGAATTGATAGCCGAGCGCAGAATCTTCATGCGGAACTTCTTGGCTCTGAGAAACCTGTTGAGAACCTTGAGATCTAGAATGGGTCTCACCGAACCCTCCTTTTTGGAAACCGTGAAAAGGTTGGAGTAGTAACCCCTGCCTCTTTCCAACGGAGGCACCGGGCATATAACTCCCATGTCCAGAAGGTTTTTTACTGCTAACAGGAGCCCCTGTGCAGCCTGAGGGTCGGAGGGCACCCGAGACCTTAAGAATCTTGGGGGCGGCCAGTACTCGAACTCCAGTTTGTACCCGGAGGAGACCACTTCCAAGATCCAATTGTCTGTGACCTCCCGGGCCCAGACCTGGAAGAAGAGCCGCAGCCGTCCCCCCACCCTTGCGGGTGAGGGCGCCCCTTCATTGCTGAGCCGGTTTAACGGCAGGCTTAGGCTTGGGCTTGGAACCCCAGGCAGCCGCGGGACGTGCCCGACCTCTACCTCTGTTCCAGGATGAGCCCCTGACACCTGAGAAGGCCAGACCCCTAGCCGCTCTGGCCCCTCGAAAGGAAGGAGTGAACGAGTCCGCCCCCCCGAAAGGGACGGCGCTGTTTCCTCCGCTGAGGTAACTTACCTCCTTTAGCAACAGCATCCAATTTATCTCCAAACAGCCGCACACCCAAGAAGGGGAGAGCTGTGAGCGACTTCTTGGCTCCAACGTCCGCTGTCCACAGACGGAGCCAGACCAGTCTGCGCATGGCCACCAGTAAGGCTGACGTCCTACTACAAACGACAATGGAGTCTTCCATCGCAGCCATTACAAAATCCATGAACAATTCGCACTTCTTAAGTATAGCGAACTCAGCGCCATCTGGATCAAGCTGAGCGTTATTCAGCCAGTCCCTGATAAGAGACCTGGTAGCAAGCGACACCAGGGCAGATGCACTAACAGGCCGCAGGGCCGAGCCCACGTTGGCAAATGCGTGGCACGCCATCTGATCAAGGCGCTTATCCTCGCCATCCTTAAGGGAGGAGGCGTCAGGGGTGTTCAGCACAGAAGAGTTCGTCAAACCTAAAACAGGCGCGTCAACCTCGGGAGGAGAAGACCAGCGCTTGACCGCCTCCACCGGAAAAGGATACTTCTTATCCCATCCCTGAGGCACACCAGGAAGCTGGCTGGGCCTCTCCCATTCTCTAAGTATCAGCGCATCAAAATGACCCTGGGTAGGGAATTCCAGACGGGGCTTGTGGGCCCCAAAAAATTCCCCCTTCTTAAGAGGGGGCGCCTCAGGTGGATCAATATCCAACACCTCCAATAAATGTGACAAAACAGTGGCCGTATCAACGGCATCCCCCAGCGCCTGCCCGACATTGGAATTCCCAGGCTGACCATAGTCAGCCTCTGAATCCTGAGACAATTCCCCCTCCTCTAACGGGGAACAATCGGACAAATCAGCGGACTCGTCGTCAATATCCCACAAAGGCTGGGCCGACGACAACTGCCTCTTTTTAGCCTGGGCCTTCTTGCCCACCGTGCTAGCAATAATTTTCTCTATGCTGGCCAACCGAGCCCAAACATGAGAAAGCGACTCCCCACTGGTACCAATGTCACTTGGGGTACGGATCAGGTGGGGAGGGGAAGGCGATTAAGCGGGAGGAGCCGACCCAGAAGGCTGGGTACCAGACTGCCGCGTTATGGCCTTTTGTGCACATGGTATACAGATCAGCACATTCTCCCCCGTAAGGGGGACTGTCCCGAAGGGGTCCCGGGCCCAGTATCCTGCAGAGCCTCCATATGGTGATTTTTTGTGGTCAGTCGCAAGACCGCAGGGAATTACGCATAAGCAACCCGGGATGCCCCTTAAAAGTCCTGGTGGGAGGATTTTTGTGGCCAATTTTTATAACTAGGGACCCCAGGACCAGGAGGGACCCCTTAATATGCACATATACAGGGCAACCTGTAACACACCAAATAAGCCACATAAGAGCAGAGCAGTGTAAAAAATGGCATAGCATTTGATCTTACAGCCACACAATGGAAATATATATAGGTATATATATATATATATATATATATATATATATACCACAACACAGCCAAACAGTGCAAATAAGGCATAAACCCACACACACGTTAGAGACCAGTGGGGGCCCCCACACACATACAAGCTAAGGAGATGGCCATCAGGCCCTTATCACCCCGAGTGCAAAGCGGCCTGCCAGGGAAGATGGTCCCCACGCAGCCTCGTGCCTGGGAAGGGAGAGCAGGGGGAGGGCGGGTCAGCGCAGAACGCGCGTTTGCCGAGGCCACGCCCCCCTCCCAGCAACGTGGACCCCTAGACAACGAGCACTGTAATCGTGCCAAATAAGGGGGTGGGGCTACAGCGGACGCGCCGAGAGCCCGGCCCCGCCCCCTTCCCGAACGCAGCCTGAGGGGGAGAAGCTCCCCCAGGCTATAATCAGACCTTGTTGGCCAGTAAGCATCAAGCACTCACACACACACACAAGTGAAACACTCACACAGTGACAAGGGCTGGGTAAAACGAAATATCTGCCAAAACAGAATATCGGCCAAAACAAAATATAGGCCAGCCCCCCCCCCCACCCCCCGAAGGGGAATAAGGGACCCGGAAGGGGGGGAATCCAGCCAGGAGCCGGCCATAAGCCTAAGGGGACGGGGCATCCCACACCAGGATCACCAAGAAAATACAATTGAAGTACTCACCTGTAGAATTGGTATTATAAGTATACAGTACGTCCTGCTCCAGATAGATTACTTACACTTGGGTTATCCTCCGCCAGATGGTGCTGCACTGCACAGACATGTAAAACAGGCTCCTCCCGGCCCCTCAAATACCCGGGGACCTCCCACAAATCCCCAGCATTGAAAAGCAGTGAACAAGAAACCAGGAGAATTTAACCACCCAAAACAAAACTGGTAACTATAACAATGATGATAATCACCATACAGGGGATCCAGAATAATGCAACAACAGGGTGGGGTGGAGCAGGACGTACTGTATACTTATAATACCAATTCTACAGGTGAGTACTTCACAGAATTGTATTATTCTTAGTATACAGTACGTCCTGCTCCAGATAGATTACTTACACTTGGGACATCCAGTAGCAGTGTCCATAAAGTAGGGTGGGATCCCCAATAAAAAGGTAACAGCAGACAGTTTAAACCACTGCAAAACCTTGCGGCCAAAAACAGCATCAGCTGAGGCCTTAACGTCAACCTTGTAAAACTTTGAAAAGGTATGAACAGAAGACCAAGTAGCGGCCTTGCAAACTTGTTCAACAGAAGCCTGGTGCTGGAAGGCCCAAGAAACACCAATAGCACGAGTAGAATGAGCAGTAAGGCGGAAGGGTGGACTCTTCCCCTTGGCAGAATAGGCCTGAATCACAGCCTGACGGATCCATTTGCTGATAGTAGACTTGGCAGGAGCCAACCCCTTCCTAGGACCAGAAGGGACCACAAAAAGAGCATCAGTCTTCCTGAAGGATGCAGTGACTACTAGGTAATACTTCAGACACCTGACCACATCCAAGGAGTGCAAAACCCTTTCCTTAGCATTGCTAGGATTAGGGCACAAGGAAGGAAGAACAATATCCTAGTTCAAATGAAAAGCAGATACCACCTTAGGCAGGAAATCCGGCTTAAAGCAGAACACCACCTTATCCTGGTGTCTCTCAAAGTATGGGGGCTGGATAGACAGAGCCGCCAGCTCAAACACACGCCTGACAGAATTAATAGCCACCAGAAAGACAACCTTGAGGGTAACTACAGCCAGAGCAGCATCCTGAATAGGCTCAAAGGGAGCACCCTGCAAGGCAGACAAGACCAAGTTCAAATCCCAAACAGGGACCATAGGTTTTCGTGGGGGACGCACATGAGTAACCCCCTGAAAGAAAGTCTTGACCAAGGAATGTTGAGCAAAGGACTTCTGAAAGAAGACAGACAGGGCAGAAACTTGACCCTTCAAAGTACTGAGTTGGAGACCAGACTCCAACCCATGCTGTAAGAACTCCAGAACCATGGGAACTGAGAACACCCGACAGGGAAGAGACCTAGACTCACACCAGTCAATGTAGGCACGCCAAACCCTATAATAGATGGAAGAGGAAGATTTCTTCCTAGCCTTTACCATGGTCTCAACCACAGAGGCAGACAAGCCTTTCTCCATCAAGATGGAGGTTTCAGCAGCCAGGCCGTCAAAGCCAGAGTTTGTAAATTGGGATGGCGTAGGGGGCCCTGAGTGAGCAGATCTGGCACTGCTGGCAGGACGTACTGATCTACTGCCATCTGCACCACGTCTGCGAACCACCCTCTTCTTGGCCACCTGGGGGCCACCAGAATCACTGGCACCCCTTCCAGAGCAATCTTGCGCAGGACCCTGCCCAGCAGGGGGAATGGAGGAAAGACATGCGGGAGCCGAAATTCCTGCCATCACATGGACAGAGCATCTGTGGCCAAGGCCAGAGGATCCTGAGACAGGGAGACAAAGGCCTGGAGCTTGTGATTGTGACGGGATGCAAACAGATCCACATCCGGTAGCCCCCAACGGTGACACAGGGACTGGAATACCCTGTTGCAGAGGGACCACTCTCCCTGACGAGAGGTCCCCCTGCTCAGAGAGTCTGCCAGTAGATTCTCTGCCCCCGGGATATACACAGCCGAAATGCATTGAACGTTGGCCTCTGCCCATGTCAGAATCCGCAACACCTCCTGGAGGGCCCTCCTGCTCCAGGTCCCTCCCTGATGGTTGATGTAGGCAACTGCCGTCCTGTTGTCGGAGTGCACCTGCACAGACAGACCCCTCAGGTGATTGGTCAACTGCTCCAGCACCAACCTGATTGCCCGCAGTTCCAGAATGTTGATGGGTAAGTGGGCCTCCTGAGGGCCCCACCTCCCCTGGAACCGCAGGGACTTCCAGAATCCCCCCCATCCTGACAGACTGGCATCCGTGGTGACAGTCTCCCAGGAGGGGGCCAGGAAGGACCTGCCTCTCAGCAAGTTCCTGTGGTCCAGCCACCACGAAAGGGACCGTCTGACCAAGGGGGGAAGCACACAGATCCCGTCCAAGGACGTTGGATCCTTGTCCCATACTGACAGAAGGTGAAGTTGAAGAGGCATCAAATGGAACTGGGCAAAGGGCACCGCCTCGAAGCACGCCACCATCAGGCCCACCAACTGCATTCCCTGCCTGAGGGAAGGCTGGGGGCACGATAGCAGGAACCTCACCTGCGCAGTTAGAGCTTCCACCTTCTGCTGAGGAAGGAATATCCTTGACTGAATTGTAACCAGAATCATTCCCAGGAATGGGGTCACCGAGGAAGGGGATAGGGAGGACTTGGGGTGATTGATCACCCAGCCGAAGGACTCCAGGGTGGACACCACCAGCTGAGTGTCCAACTCTGCCTGCTGCAGAGACCGAGAGGTGATGAGTATGTCGTCCAGGTAGGGCAGCATGCGTATGCCCCTTGACCTCACCAGAGACATCACCCCTGCCAGCACCTTGGTGAACACTCTGGGAGCTGAGGTGAGACCAAAGGGCAGGGCCACAAATTGGTAATGTTGATCTTCCAACGTGAATCTGAGAAACCTTTGGTGTCCAGGGAACACAGGGATGTGAAGGTAAACATCTTTGATGTCCACCGACGTCATGAGATCCCCTGGGCGCAGGGAGCCAATGGCTGAGCGCAGAGTTTCCATGCGAAAGCGCCTGTTTCTGACAAATCTGTTGAGGATCTTTAAATCCAGAATGGGCCTGTCTGACCCATCTTTTTTGGGAACTGTGAAAAGGTTGGAATAGAACCCCTTGCCTCTTTCTCTTAAGGGGACCCTGCAAATGACCCCCATATCCAGAAGGCCTTGCACGGCCTGCATCAAGACCTGAGCTGAGGCAGGGTCCTGGGGAATCCTGGACTTGACGACTCTTAGGGGGGGGGGCTCACAGCAAACTATCTTGTAACCAGAGGACACTACCTCCTGAATCCACCTGTCTGAGACGTGATGCCTCCAGATGTGCGCAAAGTGCTGTAGCCGTCCCCCCACCCTGATGGGCGAGGGCGCCCCATCATGCCTGAGGGGGCTTGGGAGAGGGCTTTGGTTTAGACCCCCAGGAAGCGTCGGAACGTCGTCCTCTGCTCCCATGCCAGGAATCTGTACAAGCCCCCGCGAAGGACACTCCTTTTCCCTGCTTAGCACCACGGTAGGGGAATGAAGGGGGGCCCCTGGCCCCGAAAGGGCCGAGACTGCCGCCTACGCTGGGGTAACTTACCTCCTTTAGCAAAAAGGTCTAGGCGGTCCCCAAACAGGCGTAGCCCCTTAAATGGAAGCCCAGTAAGGGCCCTCTTAGCAGCATTGTCAGCAGCCCATTGGCGCAGCCAAACCGCGCGGCGTATAGCTACCGCCAAGGCAGAGGTTCTGGCACACATCCTAATGGCATCATCCAAGGCAGATAGGATAAAGTTCACAAACATATCACAGTTAGACAGTGCATTAAACGTATCAGCTTGCCCTTCATCAGACCCATCAAGTACACTTCTGATCAGGGCCCTGAGCGCCACAGACGTAATGGCCGAGGCGCAAACCGGGCGCAGTGCCGCCCCACAAATGCAGAGGCATGACACGCTAACTGGTCAATGCGTCGGTCCTCAGTGTCCCGCAGCGTAGAAGTGTCAGGGGAGTGCATAATATAGGTGTTAGACAACCCTAGAATAGGGGCATCTACCTCAGGGGGCGATGACCAGCACTTGACCATATCAGCAGGAAAGGGATACTTTCTGTCCCAACTCTTAGGTATACCGGGAAGTCTACTGGGACGTTCCCACTCCTTAAGCACGAGGTTATTGAAATGGGTTTGCTTAGGAAATTCCAAACGAGCCTTAGCAGTATGAAAAAGCTCCCCCCTTTGCCTGGGAGCCGCAACAGGGGAAGAGATGGACAAAACCTCAAATATTTGGACCAGCAGTCTGTCAGTATCATCCGGGGTCCAGGGGTCAGAGCCAGAATCGTCATGACCCCTGAGTCTCTCATCAGACATAAAACAGCTCCCCTTCATCTGATGGGGTGTAGCCATACAGATGCAACAACTCCTCAGATTCCATAGGAGACGGAGTGGCATCAGGAGTTAAGTGACGCTTTTTAGCGGAGGCCTTACGCGCTAAAGTATTAGCAATCAATTTTTCAACACTGGCCAGTCTAGCAGACACATCAGGTTGAGAATCCCCGCTTGTATGTAATTCAATGGGGGTGAGACTCAAGCTTGGGGGAGTAGGTGAAGTGAGACGAAGTGCAGGCCCAGCCACCGGAGGGGCGGGTTGCAACGTTAGCGCCTGCTGTGCGCAAGGGACACAGACCTGCGCGCTGTCACCGCTGATAGGTGAGACCCCACAAGCTACACACAGCTGGGCTTGTCCCGAAGGAACCCCGGTCCCAATATCCTGGGATGCCTCCATATGGTGATTATTAGGCACAATATGCCAGTAGGGATTGACGCTATAAAGCAACCCTGGATGCCCCAATGACCCACTAGGGAAGTGGAAGTAATTATACTAGGCCCAACTACAATTACACCGGGCAGGGAGAAGCCACTGGATTCACCCATCTGAAAGACACAATGAGAAGAAGGGGTGTCAGAGCCATACACAGTAAATGAGTATTAAAGTCGCCCGCGAGGGCACTTACAGACCACAGGAGGGGGGATCGTTACACACGTGCACGCGACTGTACAGGGAAAGGTGCCAAACGAACCTCGAAGGGCGGGCCAGAGCGAGCAGTGACGCAGGGCGCGCCAGGCCCCGCCCCCGAAGAGCGCAAAGTCCACCAGTCAAGCAGCCAATGAGGACACAGAAGCGTCTGAGGCGACGCCGCCGCCCGGCGGGGGACATCCAAATGAAGGAAGAGGCGCACACGGCGGCGGCATTTGCAATAGTAAAAGACCCTTTGGTGGGGGACTGCGGTGGAGCAGCGCTCCTTAAGCACACATGGTGCTGCCTACCTTCACCCGACCAGCGCAGCCCAGGCTGGGAGGCACATCACATCAAGGACGGGTGGGAATAGTCCAACAGGGCCGCAGGCTTTAATAGCCCCGCTCACCTGCGACAGAGTGATAATTTCATGTCTTCGCAGTAAGCACTGCAGAGAAATCTGGGGATTTGTGGGAGGTCCCCGGGTATTTGAGGGGCCGGGAGGAGCCTGTTTTACATGTCTCTGCAGTGCAGCGCCATCTGGTGGAGGATAACCCAATTGTAAGTAATCTATCTGGAGCAGGACGTACTTACTACGTATACTAAGAATACCTGGAAACCGCCTACCCCATAGTGAGGTCTCACGGTGGAGCAGTGCTCCTGCTGCACCCATAGGGTGCTCCTACCTTCACCAGGACCCACAGCCTAAGCTGGGAGGTTCAATACAGGGTAATTTAGAAGGGTCCTGGCAGTAATAGGGATAATAGAAGGCCGGGCGAGAGCCCGGCTTACCTGTAAGCAAAGAAGTCCTCATCTTCTGTCTTGTAGCCTTCTCTGCAGAGAAGAAACTAGGGGAATTGGTGGGAGGTCCCAGGTATATATGGACGGAGGGGCTTTCTTTTTTGCATATTCATCTCTGCAGAAGTTCGTCCTCTACTGGAGATTACCCAGATGTCATGAAGAACGAAGTGAAGTGTAAGGCACACTTAGAATATGTCCACACTGCCTCAGGGATGCCTCCCTCAGCCAAGACCACCACATCAGTGGGGGGCATACCCTCCACTGGCTCATTATCGACAACTACATCCAATTGAGTTTCTGGGCAAATGATTTTGCTTTCTACTTGTCGCATGCTGGTTGTCAGGGGCTGCTCCTTTGATTCAGCAGCACATTGCATTCCCTAATTAACCATATAGAACGTGTTCCTTTATGCTGACTCCATTTTCTCAGTCCCCCAAATATATTCACTTCTGAGAGACTGAAACATTGAAAGGGCAAAGAGCTTAATAAGAAATATAAAGCACAGATCAATGAAAGATGCAGCCCCTGTGAGACAGCACAGGGCAAGCAGAAGCAGGCTAATGTTACCTTTGTCAGGAATGTCCCTCAACTAAGAATCCAGTACATCCGCTGTAAGAGTGATGACATCCTGTGCCTGTGATATTCTCCTGCAAAGATATAGCCACAGCCATAAACCTATTGAACAGCTGGTTAGCACAGTGGGGGAGGGGCTCAGCGGGAGATCACAAGCTGGTTGGGGGGGGGGGCAGTAAAATCTCATGTTGATCTTTGGCCCAGTCCGTTTCTGTCGCTAATGCAGGGCTCACTGATGGCATTTGGTTAGTTTAGTCGGAAAATACAGGCAAGCTAGAAAAAGTGCCATTTGATACTGCAGTCCCCAACTATCACTCAATCCCTCTGTACACGCCTTTGCTTATTAGGCCCTACTCTTGACTGTATTGATGGCAATGTTTCAAAATTTTGTGCTTAAACAGGAAGTGCAAAGTTATTATTTTTTTTTTTAACTAGACAAAACTCTCCCTGGATCCTTTCGGGCCTGCAAAGACCCTAATCCACCTACTCCCACTGACCATGAACCTACCAGATACCTACCTTTTCCTCATGGATGATGTGGAAAGGAAGCATCTGTACACTGCAGGTGTGGGTTTCCTGCCGTTTGATAGATAGAGCTCTATTAGGAATAAGTATCTCTCTAATGTAGGGATCACTGATTGTGTGGTCTAGGATCTCTTTGGTTTAGGACCAGGTCTGGCACAGAGTTGAAAGGAACGGTTTAGTTCTCCTGCAAAGTATCAGATGGGGTGATATTTACCTGTGCTCCCACTGCTTTGGTCCCGTTTGAGTTATTTTGCCACTATCATGCAGTGTTGGTGGTGAGCTCAGACACTAAGCCATGGTCTGTGAATCCCTGCATCTAATAAATACAGAAGCAAGCTCCCTTGTGACTGATATCAGGTCAGGGCATAAGCGTGGTCTGCTTTCCAGCTGGCTGTAACCGATGTACAGTATATCAGTGCTGGAATTGGAAGCAGCGAACTGCTGCTCTGTGACAACAGTGGATTGAGGTAGTGGCGGAGCAGGTACGTCATATCCCCAACCATCACAATTTCCCCGGGACAATCCTAATCTTGGCCAGTTGGTCTTACGTCCTGTGGCGCATGCAACTGTCCCTCGCCGTCGCCACTCTGTTGCCCATTACTGTCCGGAGGGTTGATGCAGCCTCAAGACGCCCGCCGATGCTGCCCCCAAGTGTGCAGCTGCTGGTGGCAGCGGTGTCTGAGAGGCCACGGCAGTTGGGAGTCTGGGAGGCAGGCTTTTCTTTCCTCTTCTTAAATTTCATTGGTGGTTCAGTGGGTGGGGGTGGGGACTCCAGAAAGGAGCCTGTTCCCGTCTCTGAGCTGAAGGTGGGTGGGACTCCAGGAAGGAGCCTCGCTGGAGATTGCACAGGAGTGGAAATCGCCTGCACTGGCTGCAATGAGGGATGCCCCTCACTGGCTGCAATGAGGGATGCCCCTCCCTGGCTGCAATGAGGGATGCCCCTCCCTGGCTGTAATGAGGGATGCCCCTCTCTGGCTGTAATGAAGGATGCTCCTCACTGGCTGCATTGAGAGATGCCGCTAACTGGCTATAGTAAAGGAAGTCCCAAATTGGCTGCAATGAGGGATACCCCTCACTGGCTGCAATGAGGGGTGTCCCTCATTGGCTGCAATGAGGGATACCCCTCACTGGCTGCAATGAGGGGTGTCCCTCATTGGCTGCAATGAGGGATGCCCCTCACTGGCTGGAATGGAGGGATGCCCCTCACTGGCTGGAATGAGGGGTGCCCCTCACTGGCTGCAATGAGGGGTGCCCCTCACTGGCTGCAATGAGGGGTGCCCCTCACTGGCTGCAATGAGGGGTGCCCCTCGCTGGCTGCAATGAGGGGTGCCCCTCGCTGGCTGGAATGGAGGGATACCCTAACTGGCTACAATGAGGGATGCCTCTAACTGGTTGCAATGAGGGATGCCCCTCACTGGCTGTAATGAGGAATGCCACTCACTGGCTGCAGTGAGGGATGCCCCTAATTGGCTGCAATGAGGGATGCCCCTTACTGGCTGCAATGAGGGGTGCCCCTCACTGGCTGCAATGAGGGGTGCCCCTCACTGTCGTATTGGAGGGATGTCCCTCACTGTCATATTGGAGGGATGCCCCTCACTGGTTGTATTGGAGGGATGCCCCTTCCTGGCTGGAATGGAGGGATACCCCTCACTCGCTGGAATGGAGGGATGCCCCTCACTCGCTGGAATGGAGGGATGCCCCTCACTGGTTGTATTGGAGGGGTACTCCTCTAATTACAGCCCTTTGCTGTAATGTGTTTGCGGAGGCCTTGTCTGTATTATTATTATTATTACTATTTAATTTGGTAATTAGGTGGTGTTTTCTTTTAGGGTGTGACTGGGCATGGCTTAAATGTTTAAAAATGTCTTGTCGTGTCCCTCTTTATGGCTTTCAAAAGTTGGGAGGTATGGGTACGTATTGACCTAAAAAACGAATTATTTTACAAGGTACACATTAAGAGTTACTAGCGCCATTCTGCATTAACTTATTATGGTTGGAGAGCTTATTTAGAGCCCCTAAATGCTGTGTCTTGAGTCAGTAGAAAGGAAAATAAAGCATGCCCCTTTAATTTGTTTTGTACTGATTCTGTCTGGCAGCTCCTCATTATGATTTCCAAGCTAAAAGCTATTTTATGACTTCCTCAGATGGCGGCGGTGACATTATCTGAAGAGCTCCACGTCAGGTGACTTTGGGGTGTGTGGAGCTTTTAATAAGCTTTAGTGGCAAATTAATGAGTTCCCACGTATACACTTTTATCGCTATGTGATCTTAATTAGCTTGAACAAAAAGCCCCATAATCAAGGTAATAAAGATTTGCTAAGTCAATAGCACAAGCCAGTAAAATATGAAAGGTTTGGGATAAATTCAGCGCTGATGCTTGTATATAGAGTGCTGGCCAGTTATTCCTTCTATTGGGTATAATGAAGACATCATTAAAAGACCCTGGCGATGGCAGCAATGGCCACCGATGAAACGCCATCTGCTCAGACATGCGGTGATCATTTAAACTGACATCAGCCATTCTGTCTGGATCATTGCAGGATATTACCATAAACCTAAATAGCTTGGCAGCCCAATAGCTAAAAGAAAAACTGTCACCTTCCAGGAAATAGGGCTTAGCACTGAGGTTATAAAAACATGCTTCACAGTCTGCTTAAGTGTGGGGGCCCCACACCATTTTTTTCAGGGATTTAACAATTGATAATGCGCATAGTAGTTGTATTTTATTTTAAAATGTCATAAAGCTCTCATCAGTTTGGGGGATCTCCTGGGCAGGAAAAAGTGACTACTGATACATATGTGGAACCATTGTAATTGGGCAGAATGGGGATTTTACATGCAATATAGTTTTCTTAAAATACTTAAATTTTTTAATTTGAGAAAAGCAAAAAGGTTTTAAAAAAATATATATTTCTTTTCATTTTTTACCTGAAAAAGAAACCACTGAAAAAATAGAAACAAGAAATGTATAATGTTAAAGCCCATATGCTGCGAAAATAACACAGTTAAACATATATAGCGCAAAATGGTGGAAAATAGTCTGGCAACAGAGGGTAACAACATCTCTAGGTAGGCTGGCAGCAAAAGGGTTAAAGCAGCAGTGATCGGTTGGGGTAATTGGCCAGCTGCAAATAATACTATGGGAACTCAACTGAACAGCACCCAAAAGCAAATTGCTTTTACCATACCAACATTAAGGGTAATGCTGGAAAGGCACAGATTTTAGCCTTCCCTGTGCGTGTCCCCTGAACTGTCACAGAACTAAAAGCACCAGCTTTTGACAGCTGGAGTTTTTTTTTTTTTTTTTTTTTTGGGGGGGGGGGGGTTGTGCATATATGATCATTGTATTCTTACGCACACAAAGGAGTTTTTCCTCTGCATTAAACCCACCTGTGCAGTGAGACAAACACAAGCAGTGAGTGCACACATGCTTGAATCGGTGGGCTACCCTAGTCATGGCACCTGGGAAACAGTTTGGGGGGGGGGGGGGGGGGGGATAGGTGCCTTGCTCAAGAGCACTTCAGTCATGTCAGGCTGGTAATCGAACCTGCTTCACTCCGATCTCAAGACCGGTTCCTTACCTTTAGGCAACAATTGCCTCTTTAAAGGCATAAAAGGAGAAGAATAGAGGGGTGTAAATAACT
This sequence comes from Gastrophryne carolinensis, assembly GCA_027917425.1. NCBI lineage: Eukaryota > Metazoa > Chordata > Amphibia > Anura > Microhylidae > Gastrophryne > Gastrophryne carolinensis. Next base: position 272,610,946 of record CM051235.1, on the reverse strand, counting down.
GGAATAATTGATGAGGAAATCTGTTTCAATAAACAGTTCTAGGAACAAACAAAATGAAAAAAAAACATACCATAAACTTACCTGACCGTCTGCAGGCCTGATGCCTCCAAGCCCTGTGGACAGAACATCTCTGTTTCAGTGCTCCCAGCTCTAGTGCTGTCAGCAAACTCCTAGGCTGACTTTGATGCACGTTCCTGCTTCTGATGCCAAGCAGACTTTCCCACTGATTGGCAGTAGACAGGCGCTCCAAAGTACACCAGGACTGTAGTGCCACCATTGGAGCTAACAGTGCCAAAGAGAGGGCTCTTAACCCTTTCAGTGCAAAGCACGTAGATTCTACGTGCTCACTTCTACTCCACTTAAGTGCCAAGCACGTAGAATCTACGTGCCTGACTTTCCCCCCTGCTAGTTAAAAAAATAAAAATTAAAAATACTCAGCTGACCCCTCGTTGGATCCGGCCAGGTCTCCTCTTTAATTTGGTGCCAGCCAATCCCCCGTGGGGGCCCGAATGGCTCCAGGAGAATAGCCTCCCCCCCCCCCCCCCCGCTTTGGCAGCAGCAGCTGCTAACTGTAAAAAGAAATAAAAAAAATAAAAATGACATTTACCTATCTGCAGTCGTGCTGCCTCCCGCCGGGTCTCCTCTTCACTGGGGGGGCCTCCGATCACCCCCCCCAGGCTGCTTAGTCTTCAGGAGAGGGCTCAAAATGCCCTTTCCCCCCCCCCGGCCTTCTGATGGGCGCCGCCATCTTGACAACTGGGGCGGGGTTTATGACGTCACTCCCGGGTGTCGTCCTCGGCTCAGCTGTCAGATGCCATGGTGATCGCTGGGCAGAGCAGTGGAGGGGCAGGGGATGCTCTGATCCCCTGCCCCCCCTCCTCTGGCCAGCGATCACCAGGACAACTGACAGCTGATCAACACAGGAGCTGACAATCGGGTGAGGTGAGTAAATAAAAAAAAAAATACCATTTTGTGAGATAATCACCTGTTAAATGGTTATTACGAGTATGTCACACCCCCCACTTCCCGATATTCATGACACTTGGGAACCCGGCCTGTAGAGGGCGATCTTGCAGAGATGACATGGAAAAAAGGAGACCCTCCTGGTCCATAAGTACTGGTTCCTCCCACTATTTCTCAGTCTTTTTAAACAGCAGTGAAGAACCAGGAAGAGCCAATTATATTCAATAATTGTAAAATTATATGAGAATAATAATACCAAATAAAGGATCCCTTAGAGCAAAAAGAGCCAATTATATTCAATAATTGTAAAATTATTTGAAATAATAATAATAATCACCATATAAAGGATCCCTCGAACAAAAAAGGGCGGGGGAAGTGGGGGTGTGACATACTCGTAATAACCATTTTACAGGTGAGTATCTCACAAAATGGTATTATTCCTAGTATGTCACACCCCCCACTTCCCGATATTCATGACACTTGGGACATCCAATAGCAGTGTCTATAATGGGTGGGGATCCCAAAGGAATAATGCATAACTTAAATTACTGCAGCTTGCAGAACTTTGCGGCCAAAAACAGCATCCGCTGAGGCCCGCACATCAACCTTGTAAAACTTAGAAAAAGTATGCACAGAAGACCAAGTCGCAACCTTGCAGACTTGTTCAGCAGAAGCTTGGTGCTGAAAATCCCAAGAGGCTCCAATAGCACAAGTAGAATGAGCAGTGACACGAAAAGGGGGAACCTTCCCATTCGCCATATAGGCCCCAATGATAGCCTGACGTATCCACTTACTAAGGGAAGATTTGGCAGGAGCAAAACCCTTCTTGGGCCCAAAAGGCACAACAAAAAAGGCATCTGTCTTGCGGAAGGCCGAGGTAGTAACTAAATAATACTTAACACAACGAACTACATCCAAAGAATGTAAGACCCTTTCCTTGTCGTTACTAGGTTTAGGACACAAGGAAGGAAGAACTATATATATATATAACGGAAAACAACCTTATCTTGATGCCTCTCAAAATAAGGGGCTAGAATAGACAAAGCCGCCAGTTCAGAAACTCGGCAGACAGAAGTAATAGCAACCAAAAAGGCAACCTTCTGAGTAAGAATAGGAAGAGGAATATCCTGCAATGGCTCAAAGGGAGCAGCTTGCATAGCCGAAAGCACCAAATTAAGATCCCAAACAGGAAGTAAAGGCTTTCTGGGAGGCCGCACATCCGCGACTCCTTGGAAAAAGGTCTTAACCAAAGGATGAAGAGCAAACGATCTTTGAAAGAAAATTGCCAAGGCAGAGACTTGCCCTTTCAAAGTACTAATCTGTAATCTCATATCCAGACCTCGTTACAGATATTCCAGAATTCTAGGAATAGAAAATACTCTACAGGGCAAAGCCCTGGATTCACACCAATCAATATAGGACCTCCAAGTCCTGTAATAAATGACAGAGGAAGACTTCTTCCTATCTCTAATAAGAGTCTGAATAACCACATCAAAAAGACCTTCTTCTTTCAAGATGGAGACTTCAGCAGCCATGCCGTCAAAGCCAGCGTTTGTAAATTGGGGTAACAAAGTTGACCCTGAGTGATGAGATCTGGAAGAAGAGGCAGATGGACACGATCCACTGCCAGCCTTACGACGTCTGCGTACCACAGACGTCTTGGCCACCTTGGCGCCACCAGAATTGCTGGCACCTCCTCCAGTGCTAGCTTGCGCACCACCTTGCTGATCATGGAGAATGGGGGAAACAGATATAGGAACCCCAGATCCTTCCAGGCCAGAGACATGGCATCCGCTGCCACTGCCAGAGGATCCTGGGATAGAGACACAAAAGCTGGCAGCTTGTGATTGTGACGAGAAGCAAACAGGTTCAACCGTGGAGTCCCCCACTTGTGACAGAGGAACTGAAAGACCCTTGGATTGAGAGACCATTCTCCCTGGCGAGAACATCCCCTGCTCAGGGAGTCTGCCTCCACATTCTCTATCCCCGGAATGTAAACTGCTGATATGCACGGAACATTGATCTCTGTCCAATGAAGGATCAGAGACACTTCCCGGAGGGCACCCCAACTGCGAGTCCCTCCCTGGTGATTGATGTATGCAACAGCTGTTCGGTTGTCTGACCGAATCTGAACTGGCAGACCCTGTAAGAAATGGGTCAGTCGAAGTAGAACAAGACGTATGGCCCGAAGCTCTAATACATTGATTGGAGAATGAGCCTCCTGAGGCCCCCATAATCCTTGGAACTGATGCTTCTTCCAGAAGCCCCCCCAGCCCACCAGGCTGGCATCCGTGGTAACCAGTTCCCAACGCGGAGTCAGAAATGACTTGCCATCTGGAGGTTGTGCGATATTAACCACCACTGAAGGGACTGCAAAACGTGGGGAGACAATAGACAAGTCTGATTCAATGATAGTGGGCACCTGTCCCACTTTGCCAAGAGGAAGAGCTGAAGCGCCCTTATGTGAAACTGGGCAAACGGGACTGCCTCGAATGCAGCTACCATCAATCCCACTAGTCTCATCCCTAGACGGATAGACTGACGAGGGATGGAGAAGAATAGACGAATCAAGTCCTGAATCAGAACCATTTTGGACTGAGGAAGAAAAACCCTGGCCTGAAATGTATCCAGAATCAGGCCCAGGAAGGGAATTTCCCTAGACGGACAGAGAGAGGATTTGGGGTAACTTATTACCCATCCGAACCTCTCTAGCGTAGAGACCACCATCCTGGTGTCCAACTCTGATTGTTCGAGGGAGGAGGCCGCGATAAGAAGATTGTCCAGAAAAGGCACAATGCGGATGCCCTGGACCCTGAATATAGCCATCACTCCAAAAATCTGGGAGGAGGCCGGAACTCGAATTCCAGTTAGTAACCGGAAGAGACTACTTCCAGAACCCAATTGTCTGATACGTCCTGACCCCAGACCTGGAAGAAGAACCGCAGCCGTCCCCCCACCCGTAAGGGTGAGGGCGTCCCCTGATTGTTGAGCAGGCTTAGTGGCAGATTTGGTTTTGGACCCCCAATTCTGACTTGGACGGCCACGTCCCTTTCCTCTATTCCATGCATTCCCTCTAGGGGCTGAAAAGGATCTAGACCCCCGAAAGGAAGGGTTAAAAGAGGCCACTCCACGAAAGGAACGATGTTGTTTCTTACGCTGAGGTAATTTACCTCCTTTAGTGACAATTTTTTTTCCAAAGAGGCGCAATCCCACAAAGGGGAGCGCTGTAAGTGATTTCTTGGCTACAATATCAGCTGCCCACTGCCGCAACCATACTGACCGCCGAATGGCGATTAACAAGGCAGAGGTTCTGCTGCACATGAGCAGAGTATCATCTAAGGCATAAAGTACAAAAGATGCAAACATCTCACATCGCTTAAGAGCAGCGTACTCATCAGAGGCCGGATCAAGCCCTGAGTAATTCATTAGGTCTCTCACAACAGACCTAATAGCCACTGTCATGAGTGCCGAAGCACCAACAGGCAGCAAGGCCGAGCCCACACTGGAAAAAGCGTGGCACGCCATTTGATCAATGCGCTTATCCTCTCCATCTTTAAGTGTAGTGGAGTCAGGAGAATGCAACACAGAAGAATTGGATACATTAAGCACAGGGGCATCCACCCATGAGCAGAGTATCTTTTAAAAATCCAGTCTCTCTATAAATTAATTAAATATTAATGCATAGATGGCCATTGTATGCTTGCGCACATAGGAATTTGTCCTCCGCATTTAACCCATCCGTGCAGTGAGTGTACACATGCCCAGAGCGGTGGGCACAGGTGGTGATGACCAACGCTTAACAGTATCAGCTGGGAAGGGATATTTCTTGTCCCAGCCCAAGGGAATGCCAGGAAGCCGCGCAGGCTTCTCCCATTCTTTAAGAATAATTTCATCAAAACGCTTTTGATTTGGAAATTCTAATCGAGGTTTAGAGACTCCAAAGAATTCCTCTTTTTGAGGAGGGACAACTTCAGGAGGAGTAATAACCTAAACCTCAAATAACTGAGCAAGAGCTTTTGGGGTATCCACAACACTTGCTTCACCCTGCTCAATCTCAGTACCAACAAATTGCTGTTCATCAGAAACATCTGATTCCTCATAATAATTCTCCTTCTTCTAACTGAGAAGGATCAGACCAATCAAGCAATTCACAATTGTCTGACTCCCTTGCCGGAGCGGCATGAGTCAAGTGCTTTCTTTTAGCTGAGGCCTTCTTAGGCACAGAGGTAGACATTAATCTTTCAAGATGAGCCAATCTGGCACATAAATCAGCATGCGACTCACCACCCATGACAAATTTCATTGGGGGTACGGACAAGACAGGGTGGAGTAGGAGATGAGGCATTAGCCGCAGGCCCTGAAGCCTGGGCCTCAGTTTGCTGCATAATAGTTAATTGTGCAAAGGGACGCAAAGAATTGCGTTATCCCCAACAAGGGATGCCCCACATCCAAAACACTGCCGAGTCTGTGCAGAGGGAATTGCATGTCCGTTATCCTGGGATGCCTCCATATGGTGTTTAGTATTATACTATAATTGATTATAGTCGCCAAGTATATATGGGATTTACGCAATTGCTATCCAGGATGCCCCTTTAAATAGTCCCAAGTGGGAGGATTGAAACACAAATGGACCCCCAAATAAGGCTTAAGGGCTTTTTTTTTTATATACATAAGGACCAGGAGAAACCCCTTTTTAAATAAGGAGTTTCTACCTACAGAGAAAACAAAAAAACAGTCACCAAATGCACACAATATAAATAAATGACAGAAAAAAACTCCCTTCAGCCAAGCAGAAGGGTACTCACAGCCCATGCAATAAGCTCACATCATGAGGTAAGGCCACATGGAAGCAGGAAACAGGAAGTCAAACAGAGCATACAGGTGCTCTCTGAATAAAAGCATGCCTAAGCCCTGCCCACTTCGGGGATCACATGGCCAAAAATGGAGGGAAAATTCAAATCTGAACACAGCCAGAAAACAAAGAGCTTTAATAGGTAAGCAAAAAATGCTGCCTAGACAGACATAGGAAAATCTAAATAAAACATTTCCTATTAAATAGTATAGTAAAACATACATAATAAAAATAAGAAATAAAGACTTATTTTATATCTCTCTCTCTCTTTTTTTTGTGCATGGTGACAAATAAGCCCAGATAACGCCCCCCCTTCCCCCCTCCTTTTTACCCAGCAGGGTTAAAGGAGACTAAGGGGAGAGGATAGAAATGCACCCATAAGGCACAAGGGGATTATAAAGGGACAGGGGCATCCCATGCCGGGATCACCAACCCGGAAGCCGCCTACCCACATTTAGGTCTCACGGGGGAGTAATACTCCTGTATACACCAGAAGGTGTATGTATCTACCTTTGCCTGAACCACACAGCCAGGGATGGGAGGCATACAATATAACCAAACAGGTTTAAAGAGTTTCAGACAGAAATAGAGAAAAAAAGGGCCGGGAGCAAACCCGGCTACCTGCAGCTTGAAGGAGAGTCATCTTCTGAATGCTTCGCCGACTGCAGAGACGAAAAGACTGAGGAATAGTGGGAGGAACCCAGTACTTATGGACCAGGAGGGGCTCCTATTTTCCATGTCATCTCTGCAAGATCGCCCTCTACAGGCCAGGTTCCCAAGTGTCATGAATATCGGGAAGTGGGGGCTGTGACATACTAGGAATAACATTTTTTTTAAATAAATGATGTTAATCCTTTGCGAACTGGTAAGGGGTCCATGAGACCCCTATATCAGTTCTCAAGGCTGGGGGCTGGCAAGTCACCTGCAACTAGCTGGTGACTTGCCATTAACCCCCGCACCCCCAATTACCTGCCTCCCCAAAGCCCACGGGGGGGGTGGGGGCAGAAGAGCCCGGGCCCACACAGGCTATGTGGGCTTGTAGGCTGCAGGGTGGGGGCCACAAAAGCTGGCCCCTCCACTCTGTTCCTACAAGCCCCCATAGCTGGTCTCGGGCTGGTTACAAGCCCACATAGCTGGTCCAAAAAAAAATGGGAGGGGGGGCCCTATGTCATTTTTGGGGGATTTTTAAGGGTTAGGGAGGGGGGACCCTATGTCTTTTTTTTTTTTTTTATTAACCCCTTATGATCTGTCGCCCAGCAGCTATAAACGGCTTCCAGCAGCAGCAGGAGAGCAGAAGCCAGAGTGATCAGCGTGGGACACAGTGCTCCAGGATGGATGGGAGGTAAGTATAAAAAAAAATAAAATATTTTTTCTCCATGTGTCAGTGTGTTTTTTTTTACTTTTAACCCCTTGTGAACTGGTAAGGGGTCCATGAGACCCCTATACCAGTTCACAAGGCTGGGGGCTGGCAAGTCACTTGCGGCTAGCGGGTGACTTGCCATTAACCCCCGGCACCCCCAATTACCTGCCTCCCCAAAGCCCGAGGGGGGGGCAGAAGAGCCCGGCCCACAGAGCTTGTAGCCGGCAGGGCGGGGGGCCACCAAAACTGGCCCCTTCGCCCTGTTCCTACAAGCCCCCATAGCTGGTCCCGGGCTGGTTATGATGGGTAAGGGGGACCCCACGTAATTTTTTGGGGGATTTTTAAAGGGTTTTTAACCCTTAAAATTCCCCCCAAAAATGCCCCCCCCCCCAGGAGGGGGACCCTATGTCATTTTTTTTCAATTAACCCCTTATGTTTATAGTGTGGATAGTAGTATTTTATTTGTAAATGTTATAAAGTGCTTTTCAGTTTGGGCGGTCTCCTGGGCAAGAATGGGGGGTCTACCGATACATATGTGGTACCGTTGTAATCAGGAGAAATTGGGCTTTCACATGCAATATGGTTTTCATTAATAAAACAAATGTTTTATTTAAAATAAAGGGGACAATTGTCTAAAAAAATTATATTTATTTTTTTTTTACGCAAAAATATTTAAAAAACAGTAGAAAAATTACAAACAAGACATTTCATGTTAAAGCCTAAACTCTGCTGCAAAATATATATATATATTTTCCTGAAAATTCCGGCAAAAATCACCTTTAAACATGGCGCAAAATGGGGAAAAATGATCTGTCAACAGAGGGTGACAAAACTTCAAGTAGGCTGGCAATTAAAAGGGTTAATAGTACCTATGCATGTTGGGTATTGTTCTGCTCGGCGGACCTTGCGCTTTCAGATTTAGCTTGTTTTTTCTTGTTTGCATATTAATATTTAAGGAAAACATGTAATTTATTCATTTTTTGTATTCATTTTTTTAGGGAAACCCTGTGCAACCTAAGAATTCTTCGAGGGATTACTTCCAGAAAGGTGAGCCTACTACAACAAGCTGGGTACTCTTAGAAAGCTTAACATGTGTACTTTCAGGGAATATATGGTTTATCAGGGATATTCCAAATGTAAAGGGTTGTTTTGGTTGAAAAATTGCAAGGTGTGCACTTTGTCTGCAGAGCTGAAATTTTCAAGTAAAATTACTGTTATGCGCATGCTTTACTTTGTGGTGTTTGCCAACTCTTCCCTTGACAGTACCTATGCATGTTGGGTATCGTTCTGTTCGGAGCATGTTGCTTTTTGAGATTTTACTTGTTTTTTCTTGTTTCCATATAGTTTTTTTTTTTTTTTTTTTTTTTTTTTTAGGAAAAAGTGGCTTGATTCTTCCTTTTTATTCTTTTTTAGGGAAACTTTGTGCAACCAAAGAATACATTGAGGGATTACTTCCAGAAAACTAAGCCCACATAAACAAGCTTGGTACGCCTAGAAAGCTTGAGGTGTGTACCTCCAGAGAATATATTTGTTGTTGTATTTCAAATGTAAAGGGTTGTTTTTCTGGAAAAACTGCAAGGTGTGCATAGCGCAGTTGGATTTTATCTGAAAATCTCCTAAAGCTCTGTTTCAGTTCGGGGGAGTCTCCTGGGAAAGGGTGTCTACCAATACATATGTGGTACCGCTGTGACTGGGAGAAATTGGGGTTTCGCACGCCATAAAATTTATTACAAAAAAACACTACAAATTGCAAAAAATAGATTTTCTTTATTTTTTTTGCACATATTTCGCCAAATAGTATTGAGAATACACTAAAAAAAGGCCATACAAGACATTTCATGTTGAAGCCCAGACTCTGTTGAAAAAAACAATATATAATTTTCCTGGGAAATCCCTGGAAATCCTTTAAAAAATCACAGCTGAACATGTGTAGTGCAAGATAGTGAAACATGGTCTGGCAACAGAGGGTGACAAAAGCTGCAGGTAGGCTGGCAGCTAAAGGGTTAAAGTGGACCAAAACACTGGATTTTCACTATCCCTACCCCGTTGTGTGAAACCCTTCTTCAGTTCATCCCAAAAACTTACCTTTTCCCAGTCACATCCATGGCATAAGGGAGCAGGAGCACCCCTGCAGCCTGAATTGGGATGCCCCAAAGTTGCTGGATCGACCAACCCTGGAGTCTTTTACATTTCAGGGACTGGCCAAGCTGGTGGTTGGTCCACTTAAGGCTTGCGGCTATATTATGCTTTTAACTTGGTGTTATTAAGTGTTTATTAAGGGGGCAGACTAGATATAAAAACAAATCAGTGTTTGCTTGATTCTTTTTACTGTGCTGCTGCAAAAACATATTGAAGCAGAGATCCAGTCCCACATTTGTAGCCCATGAGATGTTAATTATGCATAAGCATTTTTTACAACGTAAGAGTTGGTTTTAATCCCAGCCATCAATAAACAGCAATAAAAACACTTATTAAGCTGGTGAAAGAGAAGACACGTATACACAGATATAGGTGAGTATTTTTGACTCTTTATTAAATCTTCCAATACTAATTACATCTAGCAGTAATGGAAATTATGCAAGATGTAGACGTAATAATGTGCTTTCGAGAGTAGATGTTGCTATTTGCCAAGTAACGGAACATTTTTTTGATGATCTGCTTCTGAGCTTGGGCAGTGTAGGATGTGATTCGACTTAACAGAGCAGTATCACAAATTGTGTAATATCAAAAATCTATATAAATACGTTGGCTAATGTACATATAAACAGAATAAAACTTCCTGCAAGCTTGTGGTTTATACTCTCCTGATTGGAATGAAATCCAGGGGTGACAGGTTAAGTCTAACATTTTTTGATGATCTGCTTCTGAGCTTGGGCAGTGTAGGATGTGATTTGACTTAACAGAGCAGTATCACAAATTGTGTCATATCAAAAATCTATATAAATACATTGGCTAATGTACATATAAACAGAATAAAACTTCCTACAAGCTTGTGGTTTATACTCTCCTGATTGGAATGAAATCCAGGGGTGACAGGTTAAGTCTATCAGGGGTGACAGAGCCTTCCTTCCATTAAAATAAAAAACAAGCCTAGCTAGTTATTTTTTGATGCCGGATGTATAAGTGACCCCTCCCCCTGCCATCCATCATATATATTTGGATTTTTATAATTGGGCCATTTTTTCGTGATAGTGCTCCTTTAATTTGGAACACAACTTTAGTAGATTCCAGGGACTAGATTGAAACCCTGGGGGTCGTCAACAAGACTCACCTTTGCTGAGCTGACCTGGTCTAGTATTTGTGTTTAATGGAAGCAGTTTTTGCAATCTTTTGCTATGGGCAACTGTACACCAAGATCTCAAGAAGAGAGAGAGAGGTGAATCCTGTACCCACAAAAATCTGCTGCTGTAACAAGATGATAGATTAGACATTACCTCTGTTAAAATAGTTAAATAGACTCTAGAGTAGAAAAGGTAGTTGTTCAGGCAAAGTTGCAGAGACGGTAGTGAGGGGACATGGATATTAGGCATCGTCCTTACTACACAGCGTAGTGGTAGAACCCAGTGCAGGGGGATACCAGTCTGATATTGTTGGTTGGGTCCTAAGCCTTTAAAAACTTGTGGTCAGTCTGTCAAATTAAGAAGTGTTGGGGTGTGCTGAATATGCCAGATTGACCACCTGGGGCCGTGTATTGTCTGGACAGAGCAGTAATCCTTCAGTAAGGGCTGGAGAGAAAAGCAGTGTTAAATCGGACCAACACCCTCTTTAACGGGTGCTGGTCCCACTGTTTGTTGATCAGAAAAAGCTTGGGGGAGCATCCAGAATGCTGCAGTCCCCCTCGCAGTTAACAGCACATTAAGCTTGTAATATTGACATTCATTACGAGTCCCGCGATTGGCCGCCGGGTGGTCACGTGGGAAGGACCTGCCGGCGCAGAGGATGCGACTGCGGCCCACATTCTCGCCGCAGGCTCATAATGAATTTGAGTATTACGAGCTTAATGTGCTGTTAGCTGCAAGGGGGCTCCAGCATTCTAGATGCCCCCCGAGCTTCTTGCAATCAAGAAGTAAAAACGGGTGTTGGTCCGGTTTAACACTGCCTTTCTCTCCATCCCTTGCTGAGGGATTACTGCTCTGGCCAGACAACCCAAGGCCCCAGGTGGTCAATCTGGCATATTCAGCATACCCCAGCAACACTCCAGCGGGACCAACACCCGTTAAAGAAAAAACGGGTGTTGGTCCGGTTTAAGTGCTCTTCAGGTGTCTTTGAGGTGGAGAAAACAGCGAAGAGACATAATCCTGGAGGGTCCATGGGGGGGGGGGGGGGGGGACAACCAGTCAGTTGGGACAAAGCTCTAAATGCCAAGGGTCCTACAGAGAATTGTCATGCTGAGGGAATAAAAGACAGATGAAAACTGAATCTGCATCTGTGTCATCTACATCTGTGGACCAGGAGTCCACAGGGTCATGCTATTGGCAACCTACTAGAACCAATTATTTACTTCATCTTGCCCTCCCCAAGTACAGGCAGAACCCCTTCTCAAATGTGGCCCTGTCTGAGGGTCGCTTCCCTCTAATGTACACCCAAAACCCCTGGGAGCCTTTTTACACTGCTATGGCTTCTGCTCGTGTCACCATGGTCACTCAACCTTACACATACCCAGCATCCATGCTCTGCGTGTACAGGGGTCACATATTGCTGGTACTAAATAAAAATATAAAAAAATAAGAACAGCTTAGCACCTTGAGGACATCCTTTTGGCACACAAAAATACACACTTTCAAAAAAACCATTGAAAATGAACTTTCCCTCTATCCTGGCCATATTGGTTTAATAGTATTTAATAGAGTTCTTTTTAAAAGTAGAAAAAAGGGTAAAATGCTAAATCACTTTGGAGCTGACACAATGTGTAATGTGTTAAATGTATCTAATTTACAAGTCAAAGTATTTTTACCAAGTGCGAATGAGGAGCACAGTGCAATGCAGGGCATAGAGGACGGCATCGGGCGCTTAGTCACTCCGGACGCCAGATAAAAAGATTGCAATAAATCACATTCCTTGATGTCTGGGCAGCACCAGGGGACAGCAAATATAAGACCACTACAAGACAGCAAAAGGACGGCAAAGGACAGACTAGAGCTAGACATACTTCCCAAGAGGATTTCAAAGCCTTGTGTGCTTTTTGTTTAATCAGATCCTGGGCTCTGCGCACATCATTTATCACTTCTGACAATTCAGAGATTGCCAAGTTAACATATAAGGAGAAGATAAAGATTCTATCAAGAGTATGGACCTTCTGATGACAAAATATACCTTTCACCAAATATTAGCCAATGAATGCACAGCACATAGATAAGCCATACAACTGCAAGTTAGCTGGTCCTGTTTCTGAATTTTCTGTATCACACAATACTTCAAGTTATACTTGTCAAGTCAAGCACGATTCTTACCCCATTGTCTCGGGCTACACATTGCACTATACCAAACTTTAATCAGTTTTAAAAAAACCCTGTAGTTTCTAAGTTATTAGTAAAAGTATTAGAGCATTGGAGATGCATAGAAAAAAATACAATTTTGTGAAACTCACCTGTAGAATTGTTTTTGGATACATCCAGTCCAGGTCGTCCCAATATCCTTACGACTGGGGTGTTCGCCCCTAGGGGGCGCTCGACTGCAAGATCAAAGAAGTAGCTCCTCCCGGCCCCCTATATAGGCAGCTGTTCCTCTATCATTCCCCAGTGGTTAAAAAGCAGTATTCAATAAAGAGGACAGGGGGGAGGCCCAAGAAACCATGTTAATTCACATAGATTCAGCTTGTACTCTCTCTGAGCAAAATATTAGAACAAAAAACAATGTCCTGTGAAAATAAAAATGGTTGATCACCGGCAACATGACATAATGAACACAAGGGCGGGGTGGGACGACCTGGACTGGATGTATCCAAAAACAATTCTACAGGTGAGTTTCACAGAATTGTATTTTTCACTACATCCAGCCCAGGTAGTCCCAATATCCTTACGACTGGGACATCTAAAAGCAGTGTCCATTAGGGCGGGATCCCCAGTGTGTAACAGCATGTAGTTCATTTCACTACCGCCTGAAGCATCTTTCGGCCAAAAACAGCATCAGCTGAGGCCCTGACATCCACCTTGTAAAACTTTGTGAATGTATGAACTGAAGACCTAGTGGCAGCCTTACAAACTTGTTCCACCGATGCCTGGTGCTGAAAAGCCCAAGCCGCACCAATAGCTCTGGTAGAATGAGCTGTGATCCGAAAAGGGGGTTCCTTCCCCTTGGCAGAATATGCTTGTACCACCGCCTGTCTGATCCACTTACTGAGAGTGGACCTGGCTGGTGGCAAACCTTACCTAGAACCCTCTGTTAGGACAAAGAGCAAATCCGATTTCCTGATGGATTCAGTCGCAACCAGGTAGTACTTTATGGCTCTGACCACATCCAAGGCATGGAGGGTCCGTTCCTTGGAATTAGCCGGTGCTGGACACAAGGAAGGTAAGACAACATCCTCATTAAAGGTGAAAGGGAGAAGCGACCTTGGGCTTTAAAAGGTTTAAAGCGAAAAACCACCTTATCCCTATGCAGCTCAAAGTAGGGTGGTTTCATACAAAGCGCGGCCAGCTCTGATACACGACGCACCAAGGTGATCGCTACCAAAAAGACCACTTTGAAAATAGACAAAACAACATCGCACAATGGCTCGAAGGGAGGACCCTGAAGAACAGATAGTACTAAATTCATGTCCCACACCAGTAGTACTGACTTACGCGGTGGCCGGACATGGGTAACTCCCTGGAAAAAAGTCTTGATCAACCTATGGTTGCCAATGGATCTCTGGAAAAAGATGGCTAAGGCCGAGACCTGACCTTTGAGGGTGCTCAGCTGAAGACCCAGGTCTAAGCCGTGTCATAAAAACTTCAAAATCCTAGAAATAGGAAATATGCGGCAAGGAAGACTCTTGGTCTCGCACCAAGCGATATAGGCACGCCAAACTCTGTAGTATCATGGTAGAAGATTTCTTCCGTGCCTGAATCATTGTCTGCACAACCGTGGCTGACAGCCCCTTCCCCGTCAGGATTGAGGTTTCAATAGCCAGGCCGTCAAAGTCAGAGTCCGTAAATTGGGGTGCCGCAGCGACCCCTGTGTGAGAAGTCCTGGGTCGCCGGGCATGATGTAGTGATCTATTGACATCTGGACTATGTCTGAAAACCAACTCCTTCTCGACCAGCGAGGAGCCACCAGGATGGCTGGTACCCCATCCTGGGCTATCTTGCGCAGCACTCTGCCCATGAGTGGAAACGGAGGGAATGCATACAGACGAACCTGGGAAGCTTGTGATTGTGTCTGGACGCAAACAGATCCACCTCCGGCTGACCCCAGCGGAGACACAGAGCGCGAAAAGTCTTGCTGCTGAGAGACCATTCCCCCAGGCGCGAAGCGCTCCTGCTCATTGAGTCTGCCTCCTGGTTTTCCACCCCGGGGATGAAGATCGCTGAGATGCAGGGAACATTCTCCTCTGCCCAAGTCAAAATTTGGGTTACCACGTTGAGGGATCTCTTGCTCCGAGTCCCGCCCTGGTGGTTGATGTAGGCGACAGCCGTCTGATTGTCCAAGCGAACCTGGATCGCACAACCCCTTAAATGGAGAGTAAAGCGTAGAAGCACCAACCGGATCGCTCTCAGCTCCAAGAGATTTATGGGTAAAGGGTTCTCCTGCAGGGGTCCGCTGACCCTGGATCTTCTGGGTCTGCTAAACACCTCCCCAGCCTGTCAGACTGGCATCCGTGGTAACTATCTCCCAATGGGGTGTCAGAAAGGACTTGCCCACCAGCAGGTTCCTGAAGTCCAACCACCACAAGAGGGACTGCCTGGCCAAGGGGGACAGCGAGAAGCCTTGTTCCAGGGACTCCTGAGTCCGATTTCAGCTGGTCTGCAGGTTCAATTGGAGAGGTCTCATGTGAAATTGGGCGAAGGGCACCGCCTCGAAGCATGACACCATTAGGCCCACCAATCTCATCCCCAGATGTACCGACGGCTGCTGACAAGACAGCAAGGCCTGCACCTGCGTCTGGAGACCCAACACCTTCTGCTGTGGCAGAAAAAGCTTGACCTGGGCAGGGTCTATCGTCATTCCCAGAAAGGATCTCACTGTTGAGGGAGTGACAAAGGACTTGGGGTAATTGATTACCCAGCTGAAGGCCTACAGGGTTGACAACACCGTCCGAGCATCGCTCTCGGCCTGCTGAAGGGACTGGGCCGCAATCAGCAAGTCGTCCAGATAGGGTAACACACGAATACCCTGACTCCTCAGGATAGCCGTGAGGCCCGGCAGCACCTTGGTGAAAACACGGGGGGCTGAGGATATCCCGAATGGAAGTGCTACAAACTGGTAATGCTGATCCTCCAGGGCAAACCTCAGGAACTACTGGTGTTCCTGGAAAATCGGGATGTGCAGATAAGCATCCTTGATATTCACCGTGGTCATGAAGTCACCGGGCGGAAGCGATCTCACCGCCGACCGTAATGTTTCCATGCGGAAATGTCTGACTCTTACAAACCTGTTGAGACCCTTCAGGTCCAGGATCGGCGGCAGCGATCCGTCCTTCTTGGGAACCGTGAACAGGTTGGAGTAAAATCCCTGACCCTGTTCCCGCCGGGGTACAGGGCAAATCACACCTAGCTGCAAGAGGTGTTGCACAGCTGTTCTCAAGGCTTGAGCCTTCAGCGGGTTTGGGGATATCCTTAAACGAAGAAATTTTGTGGGCGGCCTGGCTGCCAGCTCTATCTTGCAACCGGAGGACACTACCTCCTGAATCCACCGATCCGAGACGTGACATCCCCAGATCTGAGCAAACAGCAGAAGCCGTCCCCCCCACCCGGATGAGTGAGGGCGCCCCCTCAGGCATAAGGGGGCTTGGCAGGGGGCTTGGACTTAGCTCTCCAAGAGGGGTTGGGTCGGCCGCGGGACCTACCTCTGCCCCAGGTATCTCTGCGGGCAGAGAAAGGGGGGGAGAGGGAGATTCTTCATAAAAATCCCCTCAAGGTTGAGTAGTTTACTGGACTGTGGGTCAATAATGGTCTTGTTAGGTCAGTAGTGAAAATGAATTCGTTTATTCTTCGAACCGTTGTTAGTATCACTTTGCATAAGTTTCACATTCCATATACATTTTTTTCACATATTTCCATATATGATTTTTCACATATTTCACACAGCAAGTATACAGGTATATTTCATCATATTTCACCATTCACATATTTTGTTCACATATTTTGAAAAATAGAGGGGGGTAAGCAGATAATAGTTACTTATCTGGTCTTTCCCCAAAATTTCAAGTAATCTGTTGAGTACAGTCTGTAGCAAGGGTCTGGTTGCCAATATGCAGCAAGCGTATCACCTTTGATATATATCCAGTAGATGGTGCAAACGTTTCGCATTAGCTGCTTCCTCAGTGCACTCACTAATGAATAATACGGTTATTAATCATGTGTACAATCAGACATATACTTGATACAGCAGGTATAAATAATAAAAAAGAAGGAACATGAATGGTACCTCTACAGGAAGGAGCGCTTGCTTTCCTCTAGGTCAGGTTCAGTCTTCTTTAAATAATCTGTAGTAATTAATTAGAGTGGAGATGTAGTGCTGGTAAGGTATCCGGGCTATTAATAAAATCTTTAGTGAAGTACCTTATTAAGTAGTGTTGATTGTTTGCTGGGCTTGCGCTTGAGTATTAGATCGTATGCTGCAAGGTCAGGATACACTATGGAAGGGTCATAATCTTAGTAGCCAGCCATACAGTGCGGAGTAATCATGTGTTAATAAAGCAGTGTATATTACCTCTAGTCCAGAGCTCAGTGCCCGTACTGTGTACGGGTGGCGTCTGTGGTCCCCGCTCCCGCCTGCGTGTCGGATGTATATGCCGCGCCACGCTGGAATGGCAGTGCGCGCTTTTAAATCCGGCCGCCGGGTCATTGGGGGGCGGGGCCACGGCGTCCCAGGGCCGCCCGTACGTGTCAGAAGCGTCTGACACGTAAACCGTTGCCTAGACAACGGCTGCAGGAGTGACGCTAAGAGGCGCGTCACTTCCGGGCCGGGCGGCCCCTCTAGAATCTGGGTACTAGGAGTCCTAAGTAGCGGCGCTTTGTTGGCGATTGGCCCATCCGGGCTTATTACTGTATGAATTAAACTGGGCGCCATTTTGTTGTAGCCCTGTTAGGGGAAAAGAAGCGCTTCTTCTCTGTTTCATATACTTTCTTTATAAGCAGGAATTTCGAAACTTGGTGGCATTGTTTGTTATTGTTGATGCATTTGAAAACCTATGAAGATAGTGGTATAATGAGTGTGACTTAAATATTCTTTATAGACTGTCTGCAGCCAAAGTACTTAGAATCATTAATATTGGTAATTCCGTATGTGGGGCCAAGTGGGGCGGGGCTTAAGGTTCATTTTAATAGGCTTTCTATGTCAGTGTAGTTGGGGATCTATGCATAAAACAGGGGACGGAAGGAGATTCTAGACATGTGGGATTCAGAAGGAGATTACTTAAGGAAAGGAACATAGCTGCAAGTTTCGTTTAGTCCAGGGGAGATATGGGCTTTCAATTTGGAAATCCACTTGGTTTCTAATTGTAGGGTCTTTTTCCGGATGTCTCCCCCTCTGGGGTGACTGTGTATTCTGTCTAGGACTTGGAAGGCTAGGTCCATAGTATTCCCTTTATGGTGGTTAGTCCAATGTCTCCCTATCGGGGTCAATAGGTTCTTGTTTTTTATGTCCCTAGTATGCTCATAAATACGTGTTTTAAGCTTTCTGTTTGTTTTGCCTATGTAGAATTTCGGGCAATTGCATGTTAGTATGTAGACCACATCAATGGTGTTGCAGTTTGCATAATGTCGTTGTTTAATAATCCCTCCGTTGCACAATTCTATGTTTGGTCCTGTTTTGATATATTGGCAAGTCGAACATCCCTCACATCTGTAAGTACCCACTACCTTACAACATGTCTTTTTAACTTCTTTGGTGAAGTGACTGTTCACTAATTGGTCCTTGATTGATTTGGCTCTCCTGAACGTGATTTTTGGGGCATCGGGGATGAGGGTCCCAATGTCCGGGTCCCTGCGAAGGATGTGCCAGTGATCGATTAGAATATTCCTGATTGTCTGATGTTGTGCGTTGTAGGTGAGTATGACTGGTGTGTGCTCCAATGTTTTATTTTTGGTCTGTTTTGACCCTGTGTCTAGAAGGGAAATCCGGTCTCTGGTTTGTACTTTATTGTATGCCCTTTTCAGAGTTCTGTTGGAGTACCCTCTCTGTTTGAGTCTTATCCCATCTGCTGCTATCTTATAGCCAACAAAATGGCGCCGCTACTTAGGACTCCTAGTACCCAGATTCTAGAGGGGCCGCCCGGCCCGGAAGTGACGCGCCTCTTAGCGTCACTCCTGCAGCCGTTGTCTAGGCAACGGTTTACGTGTCAGACGCTTCTGACACGTACGGGCGGCCCTGGGACGCCGTGGCCCCGCCCCCCAATGACCCGGCGGCCGGATTTAAAAGCGCGCACTGCCATTCCAGCGCGGCGCGGCATATACATCCGCGACCCTTCCATAGTGTATCCTGACCTTGCAGCATACGATCTAATACTCAAGCGCAAGCCCAGCAAACAATCAACACTACTTAATAAGGTACTTCACTAAAGATTTTATTAATAGCCCGGATACCTTACCAGCACTACATCTCCACTCTAATTAATTACTACAGATTATTTAAAGAAGACTGAACCTGACCTAGAGGAAAGCAAGCGCTCCTTCCTGTAGAGGTACCATTCATGTTCCTTCTTTTTTATTATTTATACCTACTGTATCAAGTATATGTCTGATTGTACACATGATTAATAACCGTATTATTCATAAGTGAGTGCACTGAGGAAGCAGCTAATGCGAAACGTTTGCACCATCTACTGGATATATATCAAAGGTGATACGCTTGCTGCATATTGGCAACCAGACCCTTGCTACAGACTGTACTCAACAGATTACTTGAAATTTTGGGGAAAGACCAGATAAGTAACTATTATCTGCTTACCCCCCTCTATTTTTCAAAATATGTGAACAAAATATGTGAATGGTGAAATATGATGAAATATACCTGTATACTTGCTGTGTGAAATATGTGAAAAATCATATATGGAAATATGTGAAAAAAATGTATATGGAATGTGAAACTTATGCAAAGTGATACTAACAACGGTTCGAAGAATAAACAAATTCATTTTCACTACTGACCTAACAAGACCATTATTGACCCACAGTCCGGTAAACTACTCAACCTTGAGGGGATTTTTATGAAGAATCTCCCCCTCCCCCCCTTTCTCTATGAATTAAACCGAGTAGGGACTCTAACTCCTGGACAACTTTCCCTGTAGACACATCCCATTGGGGGTCTCTACAGGGATCCCCCATCCTGTAACTATCTCTGCGGGCACCGGGAAACGAAGAACCTCTTCCTCCTCGAAAGGACCGATAGGAAGAGGGGTTCCGAAAGGACCGAGCAGGCTTCCTTCTCTGAGGGAGTCTGCCATCCTTAACCAGAGGGTCCAGGCGCTCCCCAAAATGCTGACTTACCACAAAAGGTAGACTTGTGAGGGACTTCTTGGCAGCCGCATCAGCCGACCACTGCCTTAGCCAGAGCGAGCGGCGCATAGCAACAAGCAAGGCTGAAATCCTGGCACCAAGCCGGACCACATCATCCATGGCAGTAACAACAAATGAAATCCAAGCAAGCCTTGAGTTCCTTATACTCCTCAGCCCGCTTGCGAGCCTTAGCTCTAGCCACAAGGTGTCACACCTTTCTCCTGTTGGCTAGTGAGACAATTGCTGAGGCGTATACAGGACGAAAGAGGGCACCAGCAAAGGTGAACGCATGGCAGACCAGCTGATCCACGCGCTTGTCTGCAGGGTCACGTAAGGAAGCATTGTCAGGTGACAGCATAACAGTAGTGTTGGACAAGCCTGACACGGGAGGATCCACCTCGGGGGGTGACACCACAACCGAACCAACTCATCAGGGAAGGGATACCGCCTATCCAGGACCTTAGGGACCGACGGTAACTTGTTGAGCCTTTCTCATTCCTTAAGGATCATGTTAGAAAAGTGAGGCTGCTCCGGAAAGACCTGTCTTTGCCTCACCCTGCTTCCTCTTAGCCGCTCTGGGAGGAACAATGTGTAGGGTATCAAACACGGAAGAAAGCAAATTCTCCGTATCATCCGGGAGACAAGAATCCTCATCCGAGGAGGAACCAGAGACACTGTCATCGCCAGCGGAATATTCCACTGTTGAGCAAGAATCATCTGGCAACTCAACTTCCTCCACAGAACCCAAGCAATCAAACAGATCGTCTTCCGAGTAAATCGGCTCCAGATGCCGCTTTTTACTCTAGGTTTTCTTAGGGGCTGTCGACGAGACCTGTCTCTCGAGACTGGCCAACCTATGCGCAAAATCAGTATGAGACCCCTTGCTGGCTCCCCCTTCTCTAGGGGCTGAATGCAGCAGTCCGGAGAGGCCGATGGTAATACAGGGCTAGGGTCAGGGACGACCGCCTGCTCATGGTCCAAAATAATGCCTGTGGTGCAAACAGTGCTGAATCCACCCAGAGGATTCCTTCTGCACAAGGGGCAGAGCCTGTCCTGCCCAAATAGGGCCCCCAGCTCACTATCCCCTGATGCCTCCATTATGGTGATTTAAAACAGTAAAATTCAATAAGGCTACAAGACTCTACTGGCCTAACCCTATAAACGATCCCTCTTATTGAAAAGGGGGACCGGGAGGAACCACAACCCTCAACCTTAGCCCACAATCTAGACAAAAAGGAGAGAGAGAGCCCCTGGTCAGCCAGGGAGGGACACATACAAAAAAAATATATATAGTGGCTCCCCCTCAGGCTCACCATAAGCCTGTGGCCGGCTACCTTTTAGCATAAGGTCTGCGGCCCAGAGCCTAAGCTCTGCCGAACGCCACAGACCCCGGCGGTTACCCTACCTTCACGGATCCCGTAGCAGCCAAGGGCTGGGAGGCAGGAGTGGGTCAGAAAGGATCCATGGAAATAGAGTCTGCAGCGGCCGACGGCTAGCTGGCCCCGTTCTGCTGCCAAAATCTGAGAGAGAGTGCCAACGATCTTGTGCAGCCAAACTGCAAGATGAACTACTGGGGAATGATAGAGGAACAGCTGCCGTTATAGGGGGCCGGGAGGAGCTACATCTTTGATTTTGTGGCGAACACCCCAGTCGTAAGGATATTGGGACGACCTGGACTGGATGTAGGGAAAATAAGGAGAAACAGTGGGTGTGGCAACAGTGATGTGATGTAACCACACCGAGAGGAGGGCAGGGTTTAATAGGTGCAGAGAGAGGCAGCCACTCGGGACATCTGGGCAGTGGTGTTTCCGTTCTTAGTCCACGAAGGTTGATTGGTGGACCAAATCGGCGGGGTGGGGATGGAAACCAGAATGAGGAAGTGATTTCCCACACGAAGGAGGAGGACAGGAGAGGAAGGAAAGTGCTGGAGCCACTCTATATAAGGTATGCTACAGAATTTTTTTTTTACTTTTCTTTTGACTTGCTAATCTCTTTGATATGATTAGAAAGTCTAAAGTTAAAAAATAAACCGGATGTGGACGCAAACAGGTCCACATCCGGCTGACCCCAGCGAAGACACAGAGCATGCAAGATCTTGTTGCTGAGAGACCATTCCCCCAGAAGAGAGGCCCCTCTGCTCAGTCTCCCTCCTGGTTCTCTACCCCGGGAATGTAAACCGCTGAGATGCAGAGAACATTCTCCTTTGCCCAAGTCAGAATCTGGGTCACCTCCTTGAAGGCTCGCTTGCTCCGAGTCCCGCCCTGGTGATTGATGTAGGCAACAGCCGTCTGGCTGTCTGAGCAAACTTGGATCGCACGACCCCTTAAATGGGGAGTCAAACGAAGAAGCACCAACCGGATCCAGGAGATTTATGGTAGTGGTTCTCCTGCGGAACCCACTGACCCTGGATCTTCTGCGTCTGCCAAAATCCTCCCCAGCCGGTCAGACTGGTCCCACCAGGGAGTCAGAAAGGACTTGCCCACCAACAGGTTTCTGGGGTCCAGCCACTACAAAAGGGACTGTCTGGCTGTTCCAGCGACTCCTGCATCTGGTCCCAGCCGGTCAACAGGTTCAATTTAAGAGGTCTCATGTGGAACTGGGCGAAGGGCACTGCCTCGAAGCATCACACCATCAGGCCCACCAGCTTAATCCCCAGACGGATTGATGGCCGCTGACAAGACAGCAAGGCCTGCACCTGCGTCTGAAGACCCACCACCTTCTGCTGTGGCAGGAATACCTTGACCTGAGAGGCGTCTAATGTCATGCCCAGGAAGGACCTCACCATTGAGGGAGTGATCGAAGACTTGGGGTAATTGACTACCCATCCGAACTCCTCGAGAGTGGATAACACCGTCCGGGTGTCGCTCTCGGCCTGCTGAAGGGACTGAGCCACAATCAGTAAATCATCCAGATAAGGCAGCACACGAATGCCCTGATTCCTCAGAATAGCCATGATGCCCACCAGCACCTTGGTGAAAACCCGGGGGGCTGAGGATATACCGAATGGCAGAGCCACAAACGGGTAATGCTGGTCCTCCAGAGCAAACCTCAGGAACCTCTGATGTCTCTGGAATATCGGGATGTGCAAATAGGCATCCCTGATGTCCACCGTGGTCATGAAGTCGCCGGGCCGAAGCGAGCTCACCGCAGAGGTAAGGTTTCCATGCGGAAATGTTGGAATGCCGTGAACAGATTGGAGTAGAAGCCATGGCCCTGCTCCTGATGAGGCACAGGGAAAATCACCCCTAACCGCAGGAGGTGCTGCACGGCCATTCTCAAGCCCTGTGCCTTCACTGGGTCCTCGGATATTCGAGACTGAAGAAATCTTGAGGGCGGCCTGACTGCCAGCTCTATTTTGTAACCGGAGGACACCACCTCCTGAATCCACCAATCCGAGATGCGCTGTCTCCAGATATGAGCAAATAGCAGAAGCCGTCCCCCCACCCGGATGGGTGAGGGTGCCCCCTCATGCCTGAGGAGCCTTGGTAGGGGGCTTGGACTTAGATCCCCAGGAGGGATTGGGTCGGCCGCGGGACCTAACTCGTCCCCAGGAATCTCTGCGGCCACCTGAAAATGAAGAGCCTCTTCCTCCTCGAAAGGAGTGATAGGCATTAGAACCCCCGAAAGGGCCGCGCAGGCTTCCGTCGCTGAGGGAGTCTACCATCCTTAATCAGGAGGTCCAGTTGCCCCCCGAACAACCTGTGCCCCACGAAGGGGATACTAATGAGCGACTTCTTGGCCGCGGGATCAGCCGACCATTGCAGCAACCAGAGCGAGCGGCGAAGCGCAACAAGCAGGGCCGAAACCCTGGCATCGAGCCATCGTCCATGGCAGACAATGAAGGCAATAAAATCCACACAAGCTTTGAGGTCTTTATACTCCTCCACCCGCTTGCGAGACTTAGCAATATCCACAAGGCGTCTCACCTTCTTTCTGATGGCTAAGGAGACAATAGCTGCAGGACACACAGGGCGAAACCAAGCACCAGCAAAGGTGAAGGCATGAAAGACCAGCGGATCCATGCGCCTGTCAGCTGGATCATGTAAGGAAGCGGTATCGGGTGACGGCATAACCGTAGTGTTGGATAACCCCGACACAGGGGAATCCACCTCGGGGGGACGGGACCATAAGCGGACCAGCTCCTCAGGAAAGGGATACCGCCTGTCCAGGCCCCTAGGCACCGACGGTAGCTTGTTAGGACTTTCCCACTCCTTGAAAATCATATTAGAAAAATGGGCCTGCTCAGGAAAGACACGCCTCTGTCTCTCAGGCCGCAACAAAATCACCCTGCTTCCTCTTAGTCGCTCTTGGAGGGACAATGTGCAACGTCTCAAAAACTGAAGCCAGCAACTTCTCTGTATCATCAGGGAGCCACGTATCCTCGTTCAGGGAAGAGCCAGGCCCACTGTCATAGCCGGCAGAATAATACACTGTGGAAATGGAGTCCTCCTGCAACTCCCCTTCCTCCACGGAGCCCATACCTCCAAAAAGATCATCATCATCATTATCCGAGTAAACGGGCTCGATGTGTCGCTTCTTACTCGTGGCCTTCTTAGGAGCCGTGCAAGAGATCTGTCTCTCAAGGCTGGCCACCCGGTATGTAAAATCAACTTGGGACCCCCAGCTGGCTTCCCCCTCACTGGGGGCTGAGTGCAGCAGCGGGGGTTCTGGAGAGGCCACAGGCAATAACGGGCTAGGGGCAGATACGCCCGCCCAATCATGCTCCAAAATGAAGCTCCTGGCACAAGTGAGTCCGCCCAGAGGGCTAGCACTGCACATGGGGCAGAGCTTCACCCGCCCAGATGGGGCCCCTAGCTCACTATCCCCAGAAGCCTCCATTATGGTGATTAGCAGACAAAAATCAGACAAAAATCGTTATGCAGGTTACAAGGCACTGATGGCCCAAACCTATGTAGCCCTCCTATATATTCCCTCTTTTTGTGATCCCTTTTAATAAAAAGGGGGGAGGAGGGGGGGGCCGGGAAGAACTACAACCCTCAATCTATCAAAGGGCCCAACCTGAAAGACAAGCAAGAGAAGGGGTCATAAGCATCCCACAGCACATGCGCATAACAGTAAAACAATAGATATTGATAACAGTAGGGACTCACGACACCGACAGTGAGGCCACACCGGAGGGGTCCCAGGCAGCGAAGCAGGAGAAGCAGCATCAAAATGGCACCGAGCGTTCCTCGAGGGGCGGTCCGCACGGCAGTGACGGGAAAAGCCTCATAATGCGGTACGCCCCCCCCCAACAGTGCGAACAGCAGCGCCCGCCTCACTTCTGGGACGACCTGGACTGGATATAGGGAAAACTTTCTTTTTTTTGGACTGGAGGTTCACTTTAAACCGGACCTTCAGTATGATTTAGTGAAAAGCCCAAACCCTTAAAAAACGATTCCCCAGCATCTAAAGGTAATATATTTTGTTTTTAGTCACTTACTTATTATTCTTTCCCCCACTGGGCTGCAACTCTGTTCAGGAATTTAGGATACGGGCGCCACCATCTTGACTCTGAAGCATCACACTTACTGAGGAGAGGAGAGTGGGATAAAGTACAGGGGGGCGGGGTATGGCTGTGCTTTGCTCAGACAGAGCATAGCTGGAGTCAAGAAAAGGTCAGTAATCCCAGCATGCAGAGCGACACAGTCAGAAGGCATTTCCTGTTTGCAGGCTGCCTGATGTTCCATGAGCCGCCATCTTGGATGTTTAAAGGCTCATAACATGCAGTAGATGCAGGTAGGATGATTTTTAATGTGAGCAATCTGTATGTACAGGTTGTGGGAAACATATAAGATAGACTCTTATTCAGAGTGAAGGACCGCTTTAAGTTGTCCTTGCAGCTGCTCTTTTAAAGGGCATTGAAAGTTGTGGCGAACACATGTGGCAACAGCAGATGGCCCTGAAGAGCGGCCCGCTAACAGAGCGAAAAGAGCAGCTCTGCAGCACCATCTGCTGTTGTCCCATGAGATTACCACAGGACCAGGAAGAAGAATAACAAGGGCCAATCTTTTCAGAAGACATTTAAATTGAGTGAATATAGTCAGTGGAACAAAAGTCTATTCAGAAGAGTATGAGCATGTGGGGACAAATGCTTAAAGCGGACCTTCACCCTAAAAAAGAGCCTATCTTATATATTTCCCCCACCCTGTACATACAGATTGCTCACATTAAAAATCATCCCACCTGCATCTACTGCATGTTATGAGCCTTTAAACATCCAAAATGGCGGCTCATGGATGTGCAGGCTGCCTGCAAACAGGAAGTGTCCTCTGACTGTGCTGCTCTGCATTCTGGGATTGCTGACCTTTTACTGACCCTAGCTCTGCTCCGTTTGTGCAAAGCACAGCTATAACCTTGCTCTCCTGCACTTTTGACCCCTCTCAACTTCTCAGTATGTGATTCTACTGAGCCAAGATGACAGCGCCCGTATCCTAAAGTGCTGAACAGAGTTGCAGGCCAGTGAGAAAAAGAATAAATAGTAAGTGACTAAACACCGTCTATACAAAAGCCAATTGGGCTGAAAAGGCTAATATTGATGGGCGGCACCGAACCAAGTCCTCAATTAGGTGCAATGCCCTGTGGAGAAATGCCCAAACCACACTGTAAACTCACTGGTGCGCCCTCTGTACACACCTAGTATCCAACCCCACAAGGACTAACTAATGCACTCACAATATTAAGTACAATAACAGCTTTATTACAAGAATCAAACTAAAAACACAATTAAAAACAAGGTTTCTGTGCCATAAACATGATCACCACCAGGGGGAGCACACCCTAATCATTCTATTACTCATCTAACTAATACAGTATACTATATACAAAAAAGTGTCAGTGCTTCTCAATGTGCTTCCATCTCGAATACAAGATCAATACAAGAGTAAAACTACCCAATCAGAGTTAAAAGGTGCAAATCAGCAAAATAGTGCAAATAAGTAAAGTGCTTACAGTTTTTCAGACGGTGTGCGCCCCCCCCCCCGCCTGCAACCAACGCGTTTCGAGTCAAATAATGACTCTTGCTCACGGCCAGTAATCCAATGATTGTCTCAATGCAGGGAGGGGGCACATGGCCCCCTTTTTATAGTGTCGTCCTACCTGCTCGCTCCCGTGCTCAGCCCCCATTACACGTGGGCGCGCCGGCGCACTCCGGACGGAAGTGCGGCCGCCCATCCACCTGGTGTCAACAGGAAGCACCTAAGAGGCTGCGTGGCAGCCGCCGCTAAGTCACGCCCACTAGCGGCCACCACGCGCAGGGTGTATCACCCCCGTCAAATGACAACATGCATGGGGGCGGGGCCAAGGCTGGAGGAGGGAGCCGAGGGAGCAACAGGTCCGGCGGCACTACCATTCCCTGCAAGACCACTGAAAAAACCTGTGCCTGTTAACACAGGCATGATTACAACATTACACTATATGCATAACCTTAGATTAAATCAGCAGTAATATATGCAATACATAAAAACATAATAATGCATCATGGCTACTTACTATTTACAAAACTACTATATTAAACAATCCTAATTTATACTGTATAAATTCATACTGTATAATTTATACTGTATACTGTATAATTTACACTCCTTAATGGTATCTATTAACCAAATGCATGTGTCTCCCAAGGAAGCGCAGGCTCCCGCATATTTCCCACTGAAGGCAGCCCCAACAATGCCATCACCCCAAAACACCACACAGAGATGGGGGCGACAATGACATGGAGCTGCCCAGGGAAATGGGGCTGAGGTAGGCTTGGACGCAATGTGTCAAGAAAATAGGACAACAGACAGGCAAAAAAAGGAGAGAGAGAAAACAGGAGGTCGGGTAGGTAGAGCAACCCGGTAGCCAACCTGGGCTACCAAAAGTGGCGGTCAAATCGGCCCAGTTTTTCCTTTTCGCCATAAACACGTCCTCCAGATGATCCCATTTGGGCTACGACAGGTACAGATTCTTCTAAGTATCTCCAACCTTATCTTTCACTGCAGCCTCCACACAAATAGTAGCCGCCCGGTCCATACTCCAATATACCCTCTCAAGGTATCCCACCGTGGATGTGCAAGATGACAAATCAAATACTGTAACATACAAGGGTAACACCTTAAAACACCACCAACATCATCCACACCATATAGTGAAGTGCTCCCACCACTGTCAAACCATCATAATCCCCCCCAAAAAGACCTCTCCCCTGTGAGGGGTGCCTCCTCTGCACAACCCCCTGTCCACAAACTTGTGCACTCCCCCCAAAACCCCCCCCCCCCCCCCACCCTACCAACCCCTGTGTGATTAGGGGGCTGCTGAATGCCCATCACAAAACTCTTGTGCACCAGTGATACTAACAAACTTAACCCAAGTATGGTGTAAATGCTACATCCTCATTGAGTCCCTGCGGTTATTGTGTGTCCAAGTCATGGATCCAGCGCAGCTCCTTCTGCTGTAGTCGCCTCTTTATATCACCTCCCCTGGGGCCCATGGTCACCTTCTCTAATGCTACCACCTGTAGTTGGTCAACTCTACTCCCATGTTTATCCAGGAAGTGCGCTGCTACTGGAGAAATGATCTTACCCATTTCCCTATTCCTGCCTGCCAAACGAACGGAAGAAAGGTGCGCCTGTAAACGCGCTTTGAGGGTATTCTTGGTCTCACCCACATAACTAAGGGGGCAACCACATGTCACCAGGTAGATTACACCCTTAGTCCTGCAGTTCAGAATTGCTGGATCACAAACTTTTTGCCAGTCCTCCTGTTACTCACCTCCTTGACTGCTCGCATGTGCGGGCAAATCGAGCAGCCCCCACATGGGTGACTCCCCGTCGCTCTTCTCTTACTGTGTAGCCAAGTTCGGGGCCCACTGACGTGGCTCCTACATACTTTGTCGCGTAGGCTCGGTGCCCGCCGGGCCACCTTAAGGGGTCCACGTCTAGTCCACCTGGCTATGCTGGGATCACTTCTCAGGATCCCCCAATGCCTATTTAATAACCCCCTAAGCTGTGCCCAATTCGAGTTGTATTTGGAGATAAATCTTACCTCATCAGATGTCCTTTTTCGCGTCCTGGGAATCAGGAGGGCATCCCGTGGTGTATCTCTTGCTCTTACCCTTGCTTTTTGCACCGTTCCTTTTGGATATCCCCTGTTCTCAAACCGTTCCGACAAACCTTGTGATTGTATATCGAACTCCTCCGTGGTGGAACAGTTCCGTTTAAGCCATAGGAACTGCCCTATCGGGATAGCATCTCTGGTTTTCTTGGGATGGAAACTCAAGTAATGTAACAGGCTATTCACAGCTGTCCCCTTCCTATATAGGGTTGTTTCCAGGGCCCCACTTTCAAGTAGTTTGATCGTGAGATCGAGGAAGTCCACCTGCTTGGTCGAAACCTGGGAAGTGAGGTAGATGTTAAAATGGTTTGTATTAAGGGCATTCAAACTCTACACATAATTCCTCCGTGCCATGCCAGATGAGGAGGGTACCGAGCCTACGCAACAAAGTATGTAGGAGGCTGGCTGCTTCCCAGGTGAGTAGCTCTCAGATATTTGTCTGCATTGCATGTCCCAACTTTGGGGACTCAGATATTTAGTTGATGAGAGGGTTCAACTGGGCGGTAAATTAGTTCCCAGGCCCTGAATAATAATAATAATTTTGTGTAAATAATAGTGATTGAGCTGCTCTCACCCCCCTTTATTCATTTGAATTGCCATGAGCACAAGCAGGGAGGAATTCAGTCAATATGGATTTCTCCCTGTGAAGTGTTCTAAAGGGAGGCTGGCTGCTTCCCAGGTGAGTAGCGCTCAGATATTTGTCTGCATTGCATGCCCCAACTTTGGGGACTCAGAATTAAGAGTAGGGACCACACTAAACACAGAGTGCCTTGCCGGGGCGGTGTGGCTTCCACATGTATCTGCAGATATATGCAACCAAATCCCTGTCTTTCCACATAGCTAGACATGTTGTTGCTTGATATTTAGTTGATGAGAGGGTTAAACTGGGCGGTAAATTAGTTCCCAGGCCCTGAATAATAATAATAATTTTGTATAAATAATAGTGATTTAGCTGCTCCCACCCCCCTTTATTCATATGTAGGAGCCACTTCAGTGGGCCCCGGACTTGGCTACACAGTGAGAGGAGAGCGACGGGGAGTCACCCGTGTGGGGGCTGCTCGATTTGCCCGCACATGCGAGCAGTCAAGGAGGTGAGTAACAGGAGGACGGGCAAAAGCGCGTTTACTGGCGCACCTTTCTTCTATTCGTTTGGCAGGCAGGAATAGGGAAATGGGTAAGATCATTCCTCCAGTAGCAGCGCACTTCCTGGATAAACATGGGAGTAGAGTTGACCAACTACAGGTGGTAGCATTAGAGAAGGTGACCATGGGCCCCAGGGGAGGTGATATAAAGAGGCGACTACAGCAGAAGGAGCTGCGCTGGATCCATGACTTGGACGCACAATACCCGCGGGGACTCAATGAGGATGTAGCATTTACACCATACTTGGGATAAGTTTGTTAGTATCACTGGTGCACAAGAGTTTTGTGATGGGCATTCAGCAGCCCCCTAATCACACAGGGGTTGGTAGGGTGGGGGGGTGTTTTTTTTGGGGGGGGGGTGCACGAGTTGGTGGACAGGGGGTTGTACAGAGGAGGCACCCCTCACAGGGGAGAGGTCTTTTTGGGGGGGATTATGATGGTTTGACAGTGGTGGGAGCACTTCACTATATGGTGTGGATGATGTTGGTGGTGTTTTAAGGTGTTACCCTTGTATGTTACAGTATTTGATTTGTCATCTTGCACATCCACGGTGGGATACCTTGAGAGGGTATATTGGAGTATGGACCGGGCGGCTACTATTTGTGTGGAGGCTGCAGTGAAAGATAAGGTTGGAGATACTTAGAAGAATCTGTACCTGTCGTAGCCCAAATGGGATCATCTGGAGGACGTGTTTATGGCGAAAAGGAAAAACTGGGCCGATTTGACCGCCACTTTTGGTAGCCCAGGTTGGCTACCGGGTTGCTCTACCTACCCGACCTCCTGTTTTCTCTCTCTCCTTTTTTTGCCTGTCTGTTGTCCTATTTTCTTGACACATTGCGTCCAAGCCTACCTCAGCCCCATTTCCCTGGGCAGCTCCATGTCATTGCCGCCCCCATCTCTGTGTGGTGTTTTGGGGTGATGGCATTGTTGGGGCTGCCTTCAGTGGGAAATATGCGGGAGCCTGCGCTTCCTTGGGAGACACATGCATTTGGTTGATTGATACCAATAAGGAGACAGTATAAATTAGGATTATAGTAGTTTTGTAAATAGTAAGTAGCCATAATGCATTATGATGTTTTTATGTATTGCATATATTACTGCTGATTTAATCTAAGGTTATGTATATAGTGTAATGTTGTAATCATAATGAACAAGTAAAAGGAAGGGGAGATTCCACTATTTATCAGCCTGTGCACTGCCACCAATATTATGGGCGTCCCACAAACCGTAATCAATATCTATAGCAAAACACTAAACAAACAAGGTTTAGTGTGGGACTGGCACAAAATTGCTGAGAAGTCAAATGACAATATATACAAAAGCTTTAATGATTATCAAAATGCACAAACACATTATACCAACAGTTGAGTAAAAAACATATAAGGTGATTTAAAACACGGGGGCCCCCCCATCCATGCAGCCACAGCCACACAATCACGCCACCACCGCTCCACACCTCACAGCTCACTGGCCTAGTTTGCAGAGATCCAGAAATCAAGGCACCCCTTCCGGGGACTGTAGTTAGTCTCTGTAAGCGCTATTTGCCGGTATCCGGCCAGTTAAGGTGGATGTGAAAGGAAAACAGGATCCAAATCAGGCTTCCAAGTGGGTCCCGGTGTGTGCGCCCCAAGTCCAAAATGCTAGACAGTACCCGCTGGGGAATCCAAACAATTGTACCACCACTGGTTCTGTGGACCGGTTTGAGCATTCAGCACCAACTCCTGCCCAAAAAGGAAGACAGTACTTAGCTTAATCCTTGCGCCGCAGCGCATCCACGTTTCACCACCGCAGGATGCAGAGACACAGACCGCCTGCCACAGACCTCTCGCCGGCTCTTCCACGGTACTTAAACTCCACCACTGGCATAGGACACACTGAGTACGGCACTTGCAGGCACCGAGCACTGGAGGCTGGGGAGCAGGGAGCGCGGGTTGGCCGGCCGCCGACACGTGTTTTGCTCCGCCCACCGGAGCTTCGTCAGGGTGGGGGGCGGGCGGTTTTCTCGCTGATTTA
Organism: Gastrophryne carolinensis; assembly: GCA_027917425.1. Taxonomy (NCBI): domain Eukaryota; kingdom Metazoa; phylum Chordata; class Amphibia; order Anura; family Microhylidae; genus Gastrophryne; species Gastrophryne carolinensis. The sequence continues at coordinate 272,578,885 of CM051235.1, read as the reverse complement.
GCTGATGCATTGCTCCTCCTTTCCAGTCCCGCAGCCAATCATCTTCCATCTCATACTGCATAGCCTGTCAGTCACAGGCGGCGCGGACTAAGAGTCCCAGCGATACTTTTTATTGACAGCTCCGCCTCAGCTTACAGATTACAGATTTTGGCAAAGCACTATTCAAGTGAGGCTGCTGCGTAAGCACGGGAGGGGGGAGGGGTGCACACCTGCATACATAGCAAACGTGTCTCACATAGAGCTGTGTATATGGCATAATACATAATCCAAATAGGAAATGTTTAAATAGAAGGTTTTAGACTGATGCAGCAGGAGGCCCGCTTGATTTAGATTTAGAGATGGGCACCATGACCCCTGACGCCGCCTGTGACTGACAGGTTATGCAGTATGAGATGGAAGATGATTGGCTGCGGGACTGGAAAGGAGGAGCAATGCATCAGTTAAATCAGCGAGAAAACCGCCCGCCCCCCACCCTGACGAAGCTCCGGTGGGCGGAGCGAAACACGTGTCGGCGGCCGGCCGGCCAACCCGCGCTCCCTGCTCCCCAGCCTCCAGTGCTCGGTGCCTGCAAGTGCCGTACTCAGTGTGTCCTATGCCAGTGGTGGAGTTTAAGTACCGTGGAAGAGCCGGCGAGAGGTCTGTGGCAGGCGGTCTGTGTCTCTGCATCCTGCGGTGGTGAAACGTGGATGCGCTGCGGCGCAAGGATTAAGCTAAGTACTGTCTTCCTTTTTGGGCAGGAGTTGGTGCTGAATGCTCAAACCGGTCCACAGAACCAGTGGTGGTACAATTGTTTGGATTCCCCAGCGGGTACTGTCTAGCATTTTGGACTTGGGGCGCACACACCGGGACCCACTTGGAAGCCTGATTTGGATCCTGTTTTCCTTTCACATCCACCTTAACTGGCCGGATACCGGCAAATAGCGCTTACAGAGACTAACTACAGTCCCCGGAAGGGGTGCCTTGATTTCTGGATCTCTGCAAACTAGGCCAGTGAGCTGTGAGGTGTGGAGCGGTGGTGGCGTGATTGTGTGGCTGTGGCTGCATGGATGGGGGGGCCCCCGTGTTTTAAATCACCTTATATGTTTTTTACTCAACTGTTGGTATAATGTGTTTGTGCATTTTGATAATCATTAAAGCTTTTGTATATATTGTCATTTGACTTCTCAGCAATTTTGTGCCAGTCCCACGCTAAACCTTGTTTGTTTAGTGTTTTGCTAATGTTGTAATCATGCCTGTGTTAACAGGCACAGTTTTTTTCAGTGGTCTTGCAGGGAATGGTAGCGCCCCCGGACCTGTTGCTCCCTCGGCTCCCTCCTCCAGCCTTGGCCCCGCCCCCATGCATGTTGTCATTTGACAGCGGTGACACACCCTGCGCGCGGCGGGCGCTAGTGGGTGTGTGTGGCTTATCAGCGGCTGCCACGCAGCCTCTTGGGGGCTTCCTGTTGACACCAGGTGGATGGGCGGGCGCGCTTCCGGCCGGAGTGCGCCGGCGTGCCCACGTGTAATGGGGGCTGAGCACGGGAGCAAGCAGGTAGGACGACACTATAAAAAGGGGGCAATGTGCCCCCTCCCTGCATTGAGACAATCATTGGATTACTGGCCGTGAGCAAGAGTCATTATTTGACTCGAAACGCGTTGGTTGCAGGCGGGCGGGGGGGGCACACACCGTCTGAAAAACTGTTAGCACTTTACTTATTTGCACTATTTTGCTGATTTGCACCTTTAACTCTGATTGGGTTGTTTTACTCTTGTATTGATCTTGTATTCGAGATGGAAGCACATTGAGAAGCACTGACACTTTTTTGTATATAGTATACTGTATTAGTTAGATGAGTAATAGAATGATTAGGGTGTGCTCCCCCTGGTGGTGATCATGTTTATGGCACAGAAACTTTGTTTTTAATTGTGTTTTTAGTTTGATTCTTGTAATAAAGCTGTTATTGTACTTAATATTGTGAGTGCATTAGTTAGTCCTTGTGGGGTTGGATACTAGGTGTGGGCACACCAGTGAGTTTACCGTGTAGTAAGTGACTAAAAACATTAATTATATTAATTATAGATGCCGGGGAATAGTTTTTTAAGGGTTTGGGCTTTTCATTAAATGATGCTGAAGGTTTAAAGAGGTCCCTCTTGCTGATGTGAAAGCAGTGCCTGTCACAAGAGCTTGCTTTCTCTGTATTCCACAGTATCTCTTGGCAGGTTAACAGGCACACAGGAGCTGCAGCTTAGCAAACTGGCTGGGTATAATAAATGTGTGCACTAACAATGTTATATCAACTAAATAAAAAGCATAAATAATAAATACATCAGTAGGAGCAAACCATATCCAGAACCACAACCTCATGAGATGGAATACACAAAGAACATTAAAGTGATTGGTAAGCCAAAATAAAAATATCAGTAGATTACCTTTCATTCAGTGGCTTTAGTCCCCATCCCGCTGACCTGAACCATCAATCAACCTTCGGTGGACCAAGAACGGAAACACCAACCACATGCCCAGACCTCCTGATCGGCTGCCTCTCTCTGCAGATCTGAAATCCCTCCTCTCTCATCTGTCCTCTCGCACTGATCACAGTGTGCTTACATCACATCACATTGCTGTTGCCACACCCACTGCTTCTCTTCGATTTTTCTATGAATCTCCGATGCTTTAATACTTTTAAAGACAATTCAGGAACTTTTTGAAAACTGACTGCAGTTTGGGACAGTGCAACGTGTAGCCCGAGACAATGGGACAATAAGCTTGTTGACGCGCTTGTTGATCTTTAACCCTTTCAGTATCAGCTACGTAGAATCTATGTGGCTGCCTTCCCACCGGTTAAGTGCCAGGGCTCACCTCTACTCTGGATCAAGCACTGGCAAATCCCAATGGTGCAGTGAATGCCCATTCTCTGCCCCGTGCACTTGCCCCTGGCATCTCGCCTGTGGCCACAGGAAGGGACCTTTAATTTCCTGGAAGTGAGATGATGTCAGAAACCAGTAGAGGAGGGTGAGGGCACAAGGGGTTAAATGCAGTATCTTGGGCCCACCAGAGAAAATAATTCTTGGGACCCACCAACTTTGGGGCACAATAGCCTATAGCCTCCTATTGCTGTAATTGGTTGCATACATGTGAGGCTGCCCAACCTCTACGAAAAATGGTCATTGCAGCAATGCATTTTTTTTACTTGTTCCCTGACGGTCTGAGCTCTGTGGGGAAGGAAAGGTAAGTACTTCTTAAAGTGTCTTTCTAGGCACAAAAAAATATATACTTACCTTCCCCCCCAAAAGCTGTTCGATCCTGTTGCAATGGGTGAAGCATTCCTGGGTGCCAAGATCATGTAACCCGTTGTCCAGCACCAGCAGGCCCACCCTAATCCATGCAATGAAGAAGGTGTGCCAAGGACTAGGACACCCCTATGTTGTTGAGAATGGAGTGGGTGTGCTCCGTATGCTGTGACTGATGCAGAGAGGCGGCATTCATCTTGGAGATGTCCATTCCCCTGGGAATGAAGACTGGCACTGGACATGAAGCAACACAATCTCAGCACCGGGTAATTCTTCACCCATTGCAACAGGACAGAAAAGCTGAAGGACACAGAAGGTAGTATAGCCTTTTTTTTTGTCTCGACAGATGCTTTAAATAAGGGGCTTAAAGTGATCCTATAAACAGAAAGTAAGTTTTGTCATCTTCTATCCCAGCCCAATACACCAAAACAGCCCATGTTTCTTTTTTTACTAAAGCCTTTGCCCCATATTCATAAAAACACTAACAGGATGCAGTATGATGACCAAATGGCAGCCATTTGCTATTTCATTCAGTTACACATTAAACTGCCACATAATAGCAGTTTAGTTTGAAGTGCTTTGATTTATTGCATTTTTTATAATGGATACAGCTGACCTCCAATGCTGAGCTGTGTGTAACTGAATGGGTCATCAATGGAAAGCACCAGGGGGCACTGTAGACTACATTTGGTTTGTGGTTTTATGAATATTGGGCAAAGGCCTTAGTAAAAAATCTATAGGTCTGCAATAAAAGAGATCTTTGTCAGTTCAGACTTTAGTCGTTATAGTCCTTATAATTAAAATCTATTAAATATGAGGTCTGAAATTCACTTGGATATCATCCCATGTCCTAGTTATCCATGTTATAGGCATTGTAAGTACATTTATTCTACAAATGCAAAGTTTTATTTAATAATTACTGCTGGTCCACTTATACCTAAAGTGAGGAGGGACATACCCATGTGACTGCCAATGTCCCCTCCCACTTCAGGACTATGTGGATTATTTTTGTCAAAGCAAAGATTAAACAAAAATAAACTATACACACAACTTGACCCCATGCAGGCTTGATCCTGTGGGCTGAGGTGGGATGGGTTCAGGTACAGAAGGTACTTTTTAACCTCTACCCGCCTCAATAAGATTTGGGATTATGTTAGTTTGAATGACCCCAAAAGGACGATAAGTCAAAAAAACCCAAACAAGACCCTATTTTAAAACTACACCTTTCTCTGTAAGTAAAACCTTTTTTGGGAAATGAATTAACCCTTTAGTAGCTTCACAGCAATGAACACATTGTGGGAAGCTCCATTTGAATGTAAAGTAATAGTACGTCATGTGTCAGGAAAGGGTTAAGTAACCAGCCTAGTCTTATCCTTATGATTCAGCATCTGAAGATTTCTTCTGCACATTAGGTAGCATCCTTCAATTACCGGCTATTGTGTCAAAGCTGGTCACTGCCTCGCCTCCTGGCTTTTCTGTGAGGCATTAAAGCAGACCTCCAGTTAAACGCTTAAAAGCTCTCTCAAATAGCTTAACCCCATGCAGATGTCGTGAAACAGCTTCTGTGCTCCTGAACAGCATGAAAATCAAAATTTGATCTTCAAAACACATGTATGTGTTCCTGTATGAAAGCACAAACATAGGAGAATTCTGGGAGTTGTTGAGGCTCATAAAGCACAGCACAGCCAGAATGTGTAGAGATAGAGGAAAATTAAGACCATTTTACCCTCTACAGGAGTGGTCGACTAAGATCACTACAACAGCAAGGTGTAAAGAAGTCTATGACGTCACAAAATAACCAAAAGTAAACTCTAAGCAGCTAATGGCCTTTCTAACATTAGCTAGTGTAAACTCATTCATGAGGCCACCCCCAAGAGAACAACAATGGCTTGCATGGTAGGATTGCAGGGAAGAAAGCCATTGCTTTTTGCAGAGACAGAAAAGTGGCTCCTCCCGGCCCCACATATACCCGGGACCTCCCACAAAATCCCCAGTATTGAAAAGCAGTTAGCAAGAGACCGGGAGAACTATAACCATTATATGAAAATTTGATCACCAAAGGGTAACTAAACATAGAGGTAACTAAAGATAATGATAACAAGGGTGGGGTGGAACAGGACGTGCTGTATACATATAATACCATTTCTACAGGTGAGTAATCACAGAATTGTATTATTCTAAGTATACAGCACGTCCTGTTCCAGAAGATATTCCTTACACTTGGGACATCCAATAGCAGTGTCCCTAAGGTAGGGTGGGATCCCCAAAAGTAACAGCAGACAGTCTAAACCACTGCCGCCTGCAGAACCTTGCAGCCAAAAGCAGCATCAGCTGAGGCCCTAACATCAACCTTGTAAAACTTTGAAAAAGTATGAACAGAAGAGCAAGTATCAGCCATGCAAACTTGTTCGACAGAAGCTTGGTGCTGAAAAGCCCAAGAAGCACCAATAGCACGAGTAGAATGATCAGTAAGGCGGAAGGGAGGCTACTTCCCCTTAGCAGAGTAGGCCTGTATCACAGCCTGACGGTTCCACTTGCTGATAGTGGACTTAGCTGGAGCCAGACCTTTCTTAGGTCCAGACAGAAGCACAAAAAGAGCATCAGTCTTCCTGAAGGATTCAGTAGCCACCAAATAGAACTTCAGAGTTCTGACTACGTCCAAAGAATGCAAAACCCTTTCCTTAGGGTTACTGGGATTAGGACACAGAGAAGGCAAAACAATGTCCTGATTGAGATGAAAGGCAGAAACAACCTTAGGCAGAAAATCTGGCTTAAAATGAAATGTCTCTCAAAATAAAGAGGCTTGATGGAAAGCGCCGCCAACTCAGAAACACGCTTAACAGAAGTGATAGCCACCAAAAAGACCCCCTTAAGCGTAAGAATGGACAAAGGAGCCCCTTGCAAGGGCTCAAATGGAGACCCCTGCAGGGCAGATAAAACCAAGTCCCAGACTGGTAACATAGGCTTACGTGGGGGACGCACGTGAGTAACCCCCTGGAAAAAGGTCTTAACCAGGGGATGCTGAGCAAAGGATTTTTGGAAAAAATGGCCTTTCAGAGTACTGAGCTGAAGACCCAGATCCAAACCATGTTGGAGAAACTCCAGAATCCTAGGAATAGAAAACACACGTCAGGGAAGCGAGTGGAACTCGCACCAGTCAATGTAAGTACACCAAACCCTGTAATAGATGGAAGAAGAGAACCTCTTCCTAGCCCTGATCATGGTATTCACCACCGAGGCAGGCAGCCCTTTTTCCATCAAGATGGAGGTTTCAACAGCCAGGCCGTCAAAGCCAGCGTTTGTAAATTGGGGTGGCGTAGGTGTCCCTGAGTGAGAAGATCTGGAACCCGTGGTAGGGTGTACTGATCTACTGCAACTGCACGATGTCTGCGAACCACACTCTTCTTGGCCAACAGGGGGCCACCAGGATGGTTGGCACTCCTTCCTGAACTATCTTGTGCAGCACCATGCCCAGCAGTGGAAACGGGGGAAACACAAACAGGAGCTGGAACCTCGTCCAAGACATTGCCAGGGCATCCGTGGCCAAGGCCATAGGATCCTGGGACAGAGAGACAAAGACTGTAAGCTTGTGATTCTGACGGGATGCAAACAGATCCACATCTGGCTGACCCCAGCGGTGGCACAGGGAGCGAAACACCCTGCTGCTGAGGGACCACCCTCCCAGACAAGAGGTCCCCCTACTGAGGGAGTCTGCCTGGGATTCTCCACCCACAGCTGATATTCAGGGAACATTTTCCTCCGCCCACGACAGTATCAGGGACACTTCCTTGAGGGCCCTCTTGCTCTGGGTCCCTTCCTGATGATTGATGTAGGCAACTGCCGTCTGGTTGTCTGAATCTGACAAACTTGTTGAGAAGCTTTAACCCTTTCAGTGCCAAGCACGTAGATTCTACGTGCTCGCTTCCACTCCACTTAAGTGCCAAGCACGTAGAATCTGCATGCCTGACTTTCCCCCCTGCTAGTTAAAAAAAAAAAAAAAAATACTCACCTGACCCCTCGTTGGATCCGGCCGGGTCTCCTCTTTAATTTGGTGCCATCCAATCCCCCGTGGGGGGTCGGATGGCTCCAGGAGAGCCCCCGGAATAGGCCCCCCCCCCCGCTTCGGCAGCAGCAGCTGCTAACTGTAAAAAAAAAAAAAAAAAAAAAAATTAAAAATGACATTTACTTACCTGAGGCCGCGCTGTCTCCCGACGGGTGTCCTCTTCACTGGGGGTCCTCTTCCGTGGCAAGGAGAGGGCAGAAATTGCCCTACCCCCCACTTCCTGGAACGGGTCTGCTAGCCCCGCCCCCTGGGTGCGGGGCCGGGTGACATCATTGTGATGTCACCAGCAGCCCTCTTATTGCCGGCACCTGACACAGAATCAGTCTGCTAGGGTGCCTGGAGGAGAGCAGATGGGGAGGAGAGGGCCGAGATAGTCTCTCTCCTCCAAACACCCGAGCAGACTGTCATCGCAGATCGCCGGGGGACACAGGATCGGAGGTGAGTAAAGTAAAAAAAAAAAAAAAAATAAAGATCATTTTTTTTTTCTTATGTGTCTGTGTCTTTTTATTTAACATTTAACCCCTTGTGAACTGGTAAGGGGTCCATGAGACCCCCTTATACCAGTTCACAAGGCTGGGGGATGGCAAGTCCCCCGCTTGCCGCAGCGGGTGACTTGCAATTAACCCCCGGCACCCCCATTACCTGCCTCCCCAAAGCCCGGGGGGGAGGCAGAAGAGCCCGGGCCCACACAGGCTATGTGGGCTCGTAGGCTGCAGGGTGGGGGGGGCACAAAAGCTGCCCCCCCCCACTCTGTTCCTACAAGCCCCCATAGCTGGTCCCGGGCTGGTAATGCTGGGTAAAGGGGACCCTATTTCATTTCTTTTTTTTTTAAATTAACCCCTTATGTTTTGTCGGCTAGCAGCTATAAAAGGCTTCCAGCTGCAGCAGGAAGCCAGATTGATCAGCGTGGGACACAGGGATGGATGCAAGGTAAGTATTAAAAAGTAAAAAAAATAATAAAATAAAATATTTTTTCTTATGTGACTTATGTGCTAGCAGGTGACTTGCCGTTAACCCCCGCACCCCCAATTACCTGCCTCCCCAAAGCCCGGGGGGGGGGCAGAAGAGCCCGGGCCCACATAGGCTATGTGGGCTTGTAGGCTGCAGGGTGGGGGGGCCACAAAAACTGGCCCCTCCACTTTGTTCCTACAAGCCCCAATAGCTGGTCCCGGGCTGGTAATGCTGGGTAAGGGGGACCCCATTTCAATTTTTTGGGGATTTTTAAGGGTTTTTAACCCTTAAAATTCCCTAAAAAATGCCCCCCCCATGTCATTTTTTTTTAATTAACCCCTTATGTTTATAGTGTGGATAGTAGTAGTATTTTATTTGTAAATGTTATAAAGTGCTATTTTCAGTTTTGGGGGTCTCCTGGGCAAGAATGAGGGGGGGCTACCGATACATATGTGGTACCGTTGTAATCGGCAGAAATTGGGCTTTCACATGCAATATGTTTTTCTCTAATAAAGTAAATGTTTTATTTAAAATAAAGGAGACAATTTTCTAAAAAAATATTTATTTCTTTTTACACAAAAATATTTAAAAAAAACAGTAGAAAAATTACAAACAAGACATTTTATGTTCAAGCCTAAACTCTGCTGAAAAATATATATCTATAATTTTCCTGAAAATCCCGGCAAAAATCACGGATAAACATGGCGCAGAATGGGGAAAAATGACCTATCAGAGGGTGACAAAACTACAAGTAGGTTGGCAATTAGGGTTAATCGTACCTATGCATGTTGGGTATCGTTCTGCTCGGGCTTGTTTTTTCTTGTTTGCATATTAATATTTTAGGAAAACATGTTATTTATTCAGTTTTTTATTCATTTTTTTAGGGAAACCCTGTGCAACCTAAGAATTCTTTGAGGGATTACTTCCAGAAAGGTGAGCCTACTACAACTACAACAAGCTGGGTTAGAAAGCTTAACATGTGTACTTTCAGGGAATATATGGTTTATAAGGGATATTCCAAATTTAAAGGGTTGTTTTGATTGAAAAATTGCAAGGTGCGCATTTTGTCTGCAGAGCTGAAATTTTCAAGTAAAATGACTGTTATGCGCAGGCTTTACTTTGGGGTGTTTGCCAACTCTTCCCTTGACAGTACCTATGCATGTTGGGTATCGGCACAATGAAAAGATTGGAATAATAGACTTTGCCCCTTTCCTTCAAGGGCACCTGACAGATGACACCTAGATCTAGAAGGCCTTGGACAGCCAAGCAGAGACACTGGGCTGACCAGGGGTTTTGAGCTAAACGAGATTTGATGAATCTTGAGGGCGACTAGGCTGCAAACTCTATCTTGTAACCGGAGGATACTACCTCCTGAATCCACCAGCCTGAGACATGACGCCTCCAGACGTGAGCCAAGAGCCGAAGCCGTCCCCCAACCCGGATGGGTGAGGGCACCCCTTCATGCCTGAGGGGGCTTGGGGGAGGACTTAGTCTTGGGAACTCAGGGGGGGCCAGGGCAGCCACGTCCTCTACCCCTGCCCCAAAAATCTCCACGGGCTCCAGCAAAGGAAGCTCCTTGTCCAATTCTGGAGCCCCTGAAGGAAGGAGAAAAGGCACCTGAACCCCAAAAGGACCAGGGCTGCCTTCTACGCTGAGGAAATTTGCCACCTTTACCAAACAAGTCCAAACATTTCCCAAAGAGGCGCAGCACCTTGAAGGGAAACCCAGTGAGGCCCTTTTTGGCAGCATTGTCAGCTGCCCACTGGTGCAACCAGACCGAGCCGCGTATCACCACCAACAAGACAGATGCCCTGCCACACATTCTGATGGTATCATCAAGGACAGAGAGAACATATGAAACAAATTCCTCACAACGCAGAAGAGCTCTATACTTCTTCACAACCAGCATCATCAGGGGCCCCATCTAAGAGACCCCCGAGCAGGCTTTTAATAGCAACAGCCATGATAGCAGAGGCACAGACCGGACGGAGCACGGTCCCAACACAGGCAAAGGCATGGCATGCCAGTCTTCCCCATTCCTCAATGTAGTAGTGTCAGGGGAATGCATGTCAGATGTGTTAGACAACCCCAGAACTGGTGCATCCACCTCTGGAGGACATGACCAATGTTTAACCATTTCAGCAGGAAAGGGATACCTCTTATCCCAACTCTTTGGTACCCCGGGAAGCCGGCTAGGCCGTTCCCACTCCTTGAGAATCAGATCATTAAAGTGAGTTTGTTCAGGAAACTTCCAGGGGGGTATAACCAGTAACATCAAAAAACTCCTAAGCTTCCATAGGAAAGAGAGTAAGACCGGGTGCCAGTTGCCGGTGCTTAGCAGGAGCCTTAGGCGGACCAGAACCAGCAATATGCCTTTCAATGCTGGCTACCCGGGTAGCCAAATCAGGTTGAGACTCCCCACTGGTATGCACCTCACTGGGAGTCAGGTGTAAGCGTGGGGGGTAGGCGAAGCCAGAGGGGGCGCAGCACTAGGCCCAGCCGCAGGTAAACCAGACTGCAGGGCAAGTACCTGCTGGGCGCAGGGTACACACACCCTGACAGCATCACTTATAGGGGTTACCCCACATGCCACACACAGTCGGGCTTGTCCCGAAGGAACCCCAAGCACATTATCCTGAGAAGCCTCCATATGGTGATTATCAGGGCACAACAGGCCAATAGGGATTGATGCTAATAAAAGCAACCCGGGATGCCCCAAAAACCCGCTAGGGAAGTGGGAGTAATGGTATGTAATAGCCCTCCAATAAGAGTTAACACTAAATAGAGGGGATAGGACCGTGAGAAACCACAAAGTTTGACCCGCCTGCAAAAGATCCCATAAGCGATATGCAATACAGATATGTACATAAATAAATCAGCCCGCAGGGGCACTTACGGACCGCGATAGTGAGACGCCAGGCACATGCAGCAGAGAATTAAAATGGCGCCCGCATATACCTCGAGGGGCGGGCCGCGGAGACAGTGATGCAAAACGCGTCATCTGCACGGTACCCCCCCAGCAAAAGAGCGCGAAAACGCGTCCACCTGACAAGACCAGCCAATGATGGCTGAGGTGATGTCGCCGTACAAACACAGTACAAACGTACGCCGATGGCAAACGAAACCAGTGCAATCAATTCAACAGGGATCAAACACAACACACAATGTATAGCAAGACATGCACCCCCCCCCCCCCCCGAGAACTACGAGGGGGAAGCAACGGCCAGCCTAAAGGGAGCCAACTGTGGGGACAGGGGGCGAGGGGCATAAAATGCGTGAGGGGCATCCTATAAGGCTCACCATGGCCCTATACCGCCTACCCTTTGGTGGGGGACTGCGGTTGGAGCAGCGCTCCTTAGCACCTGACAGCGGTGCTGCCTACCTTCACCCGAACCAGAGCAGCCTGAGCTTGGAGGCAGTAGAAGGAAACGGGTGGGAATAGTCCTACAAGACCGCAGGCTAATAGCCCTGCTCACCTGCAAGTAGAGAGAGCCATCTTCTAGTCATCGCAGCCAGGACTGCAGAGATGAACTGGGGATTTTGTGGGAGGTCCCGGGTATATATGGGGCCGGGAGGAGCCACTTTTCTGTCCCTGCAGTCCAGCGCCATCTACTGGAGTATATTCCCAAGTGTAAGGAATATCTTCTGGAACAGGACGTGCTGTATACTTAGAATAAGGCTTTAGTCCATCCAGTGCAGCCTGTTTATACCTATGGAATCTGCTTTCCCCATCATGCCCACTCCGTAATCGTTGAAATTACAGTGGGCTACTCTCATATTTGTCTCCACACTATTTTAAAAAATACAATTCTGTGAAGTACTCACCTGTAGAATTGATATTATTGGTATACAGTACGTCCTGCTCCAGATATAATACTTACACTTGGGTTATCCTCCGCCAGATGGCGCTGCACTGCAGAGACATGGAAAAACAGGCTCCCCCCGGCCCTTCAAATACCCAGGGACCTCCCACGAATCTCCAGCATTGAAAAGCAGTGAACAAGAAGCCAGGAGAATTAAACCACCCAGAACAACTGGTAATGATAACAATGATAACAATCACCATACAGGGGATCCAGAATAATGCAACAACAGGGTGGGGTGGAGCAGGACGTACTGTATACCAATAATACCAATTCTACAGGTGAGTACTTCACAGAATTGTATTATTCTTAGTATACAGTACGTCCTGCTCCAGATATAATACTTACACTTGGGACATCCAATAGCAGTGTCCATAAAGTAGGGTGGGATCCCCCAACAAAAGGTGACAACAGGCAGTTTAAACTACTGCCGCTTGCAAAACCTTGCGGCCAAAAACAGCATCAGCTGAGGCCCTAACATCAACCTTGTAAAACTTTGAAAAGGTATGAACAGAAGACCAAGTAGCGGCCTTGCAAACTTGTTCAACAGAAGCCTGGTGCTGGAAGGCCCAAGAGGCACCAATAGCACGAGTGGAATGAGCAGTAAGGCGGAAGGGAGGATTCTTCCCCTTAGCAGAATAGGCCTGAATCACAGCCTGATGAATCCATTTGCTAATAGTAGACTTGGCAGGAGCCAAGCCCTTCCTAGGACCAGAAGGGACCACTAAAAGAGCATCAGTCTTCTTGAAGGCCGCAGTGACTACCAGGTAGTACTTCAGACACCTTACCACATCCAATGAATGCAAAACCCTTTCCTTAGCATTGCTAGGATTAGGATACAATGAAGGAAGGACAATATCCTGATTCAAATGAAAGGCAGACACCACCATTGGCAGAAAATCTGGCTTAAAGCGGAACACCACCTTGTCCTGGTGTCTCTCGTAGTATGGGGGCTTTATAGACAGAGCTGCCAGCTCAGACACGCGCCTGACCGAAGTAATAGCCACCAGAAAAACAACTGAGGGTAAGTACAGCCAGAGCAGCATCCTGAATAGGCTCAAAGGGAGCACCCTGTAAGGCAGACAAAACCAGGTTCAAGTCCCAAACAGGGACCGTAGGCTTACGCGGGGGACGCACATGAGTGACCCCCTGAAAGAAGGTCTTAACCAAGGAATGCTGTGCAAAAGACCTCTGAAAGAAGACAGACAGGGCAGAAACCTGACCCTTCAGAGTACTGAGTTTTAAACCCAACTCCAATCCATGTTGTAAAAACTCCAGAATTCTAGGGATTAAGAATTCCCTGCAGGGGAGAGACCTAGACTCACACCAGTCAATATAGGAACGCCATACCCTTTAATAGATGGCAGAAGAAGTTTTCTTCCTAGCCTGTACCATGGTATCCACCACTGAGGCAGACAAGCCTTTCTCCATCAAGATGGAGGTTTCAGCAGCCAGGCCGTCAAAGCCAGAGTTTGTAAACTGGGATGGCGTAAGGAGCCCTGAGTGAGTAGATCTGGCTCCTCTGGCAGGACGTACTGGTCTACTGCCATTTGTACCAGGTCTGCGAACCACACTCTTCTTGGCCACATCGGGGCCACCAGAATCACTGGCACCCTTTCCAGGGCAATCTTGCGCAGAACCCTGCCCAGCAGGGGAAACGGGGGGAAGGCATACAGAAGCCGGAATTTCTTCCAAGACAGTGACAGAGCATCCGTGGCCAAGGCCAGAGGATCCTGCGACAGGGAGACAAAGCTTGTGATTGTGACGGGATGCAAATAGATCCACATCCGGTAGGCCCCACCGGTAACACAGGGACTGGAATACCCTGTTGCAGAGGGACCACTCCCCCTGACGGGAAGTCCCCCTGCTCAGAGAGTCTGCTAGAAGATTCTCTACCCCCGGGATATAAACAGCCGAGATGCATTGAACATTGGCCTCTGCCCATGTCAGAATCTGCGACACTTCCTGGGGGGCACCCTTGCTCCGGGTCCCTCCCTGATGGTTGATGTAGGCAACCGCTGCCCTGTTGTCTGAGCGCACCTGCACAGACAGTCCCTGCAGGTGATCGGTCAACTGTTCCAAAACCAACCTGACCGCCCGTAGTTCCAGAATGTTGATGGGTAAATGGACCTCCTGAGGGCCCCACCTCCCCTGGAACCTCAGGGATTTCCAGAATCCCCCCCAACCTGACAGACTGGCATCCGTGGTGACCGTCTCCCAGGAGGGGGCTAGAAAAGACCTGCCCTTTTAGCAAGTTCTTGTGGTCCAGCCACCACGAGAGGGACCTTCTGACCGATGGGGGAAGCACACAAAGCCCGTCCAAGGACGCGGGGTCCTTGTCCCATACTGATAGGAGGTGAAGCTGCAGAGGCCTCGAATGGAACTGAGCAAAGGGTACCGCCTCGAAGCTCGCCACCATCAGGCCCACCAGCAGCATTCCCTGTCAGAGGGACAGCTGGGGGCACGAGAGCAGGGACCGCACCTGCATAGTCAGATCTTCCACCTTCTGTTGGGGAAGGAATATTCGTGACTGAACCGTATCCAGAATCATCCCCAGGAATGGGGTCACCGGTGAAGGGGACAGGGAGGACTTGGGATGATTGATCACCCAGCCGAAGGACTCCAAGGTGGACACCACCAGCTGAGTGTCCAGCTCCGCCTGCTGTAGAGGCCATGAGGCAATGAGAATGTCGTCCAGGTAGGGCAGCACTCGAATGTCCCCTGACCTTAGCAACGACATCACACCCGCCAATACCTTGGTGAACACTCTGGGAGCTGAAGTGAGGCCAAAGGGAAGAGCCACAAATTGGTAGTGTTGATCTTTCAACTCGAACCTGAGAAACCTTTGATGCCCGGGGAACACAGGGATGTGAAGGTAAGCATCTTTGATGTCCACAGACATCATAAAATCCCCTGGTCGTGGAGAGCCAACGGCCGAGCGCAGGGTTTCCATGCGAAAGCGCTTGCTCTTGACAAATTTGTTGAGGATCTTTAAATCCAGAATGGGCCTGACTGACCCGTCTCTTTTGGGTACTGTGAAAAGGTTGGAGTAGAAACCTTCTCCCAATTCTCTCAAGGGAACTTTGCAAATAACTCCCAGCTCCAGAAGTCCTTGTACTGCATGCATCAGGACCTGAGCTGACACCGGGTCCTGGGGTATCCGGGACCTGACAAATCTTGAGGGGGGCCGCACAGCAAACTCTATCTTGTAGCCGGAGGTAACTACCTCCTGAATCCATCAGTCTGAGACTTGACGCCTCCAGACGTGCGCGAAGTGCTGTAGTCGTCTCCCCACCCTGGCGGGCGAGGGCGCCCCATCATGCTTGAGGGGTCTTGGGAGGGGGTTTGGATTTGGTCCCCCAGGAGGAGCCAAGGCGTCGCCCCCTGCTCCTATGCCAGGAGTCTGTGCGAGCCCCCGCGAAGGACACCCCTTTACCCTGCTTAACGCATCTGTAGGGGGCTGAAAGGGGGCCCTGGTTGCGAAAGGGCCGAGGCTGCCGCCTGCGCTGTGGTAACTTACTTCCTTTAGCAAAGAGGTCTAGGCGATCCCCCGAAAAGGCGAAATCCCTTGAAAGGGAGCCCAGTAAGGGCTTTCTTAGCAGCATTGTCGGCCGCCCACTGTCTCAGCCATACCGCGGGGCGTATAGCCACCTCCAAGGCGGAAGATCTGGCACACAGCCTAATAGCATCATCCGATGCAGACAGCATAAAGTTCACAAATACATCACAGTTAGTGCATTAATAGTATCAGCAGGCAACTCGTCTGGGGTGTCAAGTGCATTCCTGACCACGGCCCTGAGCGCCACGGCAGTAATGGCCAGAGCGCAGACCGGGCGTAGTGCCGCCCCTCCAAACGCAAAGGCATGTCAGGCCAATTGATCAATGGATGGAATAGCTCACCCCTTTGCCTGGGAGCCGCAACAGGGGGAGAGATGGACAAAACCTCAAAAATCTGAAGCAATAGCTTATCAGTATCATCCGGGGTCCAGTGATCAGAACCAGAATGGCGACCCTTTGAACAGTGTCCACCGCTACCAGGGGTATGGGGCAATAGCGCGGGAGGGGCATCCACAAGAGGCTCACCATTAGCCTAAACCGCCTACCCTTTAGTGGGGGACTGCGGTGGAGCATGGCTCCATAAGCACGCATGGTGCTGCCTACCTTCACCCGACCAGCGCAGACCAGGCTGGGAGGCACATCACAGGGAGGACGGATGGGAGTAGTCCAACAGGGCCGCAGGCTTTAATAGCCCCGCTCACCTGCGAGAGAGTGACACATCATGTCTTCGCAGTCAGCACTGCAGAGAAATCTGTGGATTCGTGGGAGGTCCCTGGGTATTTGAAGGGCCGGGAGGAGCCTGTTTTTCCATGTCTCTGCAGTGCAGCGCCATCTGGCGGAGGATAACCCAAGTGTAAGTATTATATCTGGAGCAGGACGTACTGTATACTAAGAATATCTCTTTTTGTGCTGGTATTTGGACGCACTAGCATAGCCTGCCATATCATGCTACGGCAGTTTCAGAAGCTACTGTACAGTGTACAGTAGTTTGACAGGATTTTAATCTTAAATTCTTATGTATTCCTCTTTCCCTTGGCACTACTATAACAATTTTTAAATAAAGGCCTTTTGTGCTGTTTGGGGGGCGCATTGCCGCTGTCAATTTCCGTTTTTTTGGGCGAAGTGATTGGGGAAAACAATAAAAAAAACAATATGAGGCTGCCATCACCAAACTTTGAGGGTAAACAGGTTGTCCAATACATTTATTTGCAGAATGGAGACTAGCTCTGTATTCTCTGAAAGTTTGAGGCTCCTAGCTTGTACTGTACTCGAGAACTGGGGCTTCAAATTGCTAGGGCAACCCCCGAGGGTCCACAAGCCCAGCTGGGGTGTCAATAATTAAAGGGGATTCTGGGCTTTCAAACTCTGTATTTTAGGGCATAGAACCCTTGCATCCCGGAGATATCGTCATTCAACGGGAATACTGTAGGATGTCTGTACGTCAGTGGGCTTTTTTGAAAACACGCAGCTGCAGTGGTGCCAGTGCTGTGGCTGAGATGGGCCCCAGTGAGATTGCCGTGCTGTCGTTCCGAGCCCTGCATTGCCACTGCATGTTATCCAAAAATACAAATCATTGCACAGGCCATGTGCATGCTTACAGCGTACATTGTATGGCATAGAAGTGTGCAGAGCAATTTGGCGCTCAGCCCCACACAGGGGCCCACATGTTCTGTATGACTGTATGTGAAGAACGCAATAGACCTGTTCCTAAAACTCTTGACATATTCAGTATTATAGCAGGTTGGGGACAAATGCACCCTAGAATTGCACTCCAGGCCGTACACTGGTGAGCTTTAAGAGCAAATATGCAGCTGCAATGAGCCATGGTGCACAGGTCACAAATGTGTCCTCCTTGCAGATTATGCCAAAAACAGTGTTCAGAGTGATTTGGCGCTCAGTCCCCACGCTTTTAGTGGAAATATGCGGCTGCATTGTGCGTTGTGGTCAGGGTGGGCCCCCGTTGAGATTGCTGAGCTGTTGAATTAGAGGATTGGTGGGTGATGGGAGTTGGAGCGTGAAATGCTTCAATGCTGAACAGCATCCCCAGCTTCCATACAGTAGTCTCCAGTGCTTTGGATTCAATAGCAGTGACATTCAACTTCTAATAGAATTTTTATATTCTGGAAAAGAGAACACTACCATAATACTTCCATATCTCTGGCCGTCTTAGATATGCTTGTGATTCCTGCACCAAAATGTCTGCGGTTAACTTAAACTACGGAATGGGGCATCCCAAAGCACGGTTAATGTATGTGATATAAGATCAGTGATTCTTCTATTAAAACAGTTTCTTATAGTGTGTTGTGCTTTTGACTAAGGGCCTTATTTATCAAGGGCTAGCGCCAGGTAGTGTCTGACAAGCGCCAGGTACCGCCAGCTAACGGCGGCTACCGACTCAAGTACGCCCGGCGGCGGTCACAATGACGCATTTATCACGCTAAATGAGGCTAGCGCCGGCGAGAGCGCCAGCTACCGCGGGATTCATCATGTAGCCGACTGCAACGAACAGCGCCGCTGCTAATCCCATCACAGCGCCAGGTATGACCTGTCGCTCCCTGGCGATGTCCAATGCATTTCAATGGAGCAATCTTTAATTAATCATAATTAATTGCTATTAATGTTTTTTTTTTTTTTTTATGTCAAAAATTCTGTGACCACTTCTGCAATGTTAGGATTTTTTTTTTAAGGTAAAAAAAAAAGAATTTGTGCAGAATTGATATTACAGGTCTGATATTCATGTATTCATATTACAAAATGTTTATAAAAACTTGTATAATTTTACAATCAAAAAATATGGTTGTTTGGGGGTTAAAAACTATTTTACACCCATCGCCACCAGCGCTCTGGGGTTTAAACAAGGAATTCACAGCGCGAAAAAATTCGGAGCGTAATTTGTTAATGAATCTGCAGCAAGCCGTTTGCTCTGGCCATTCGTTGTCAGGCGCACCCATACAACGCTGAACCTGTGAAACAGCGACCCCTAAGCCCGTATTCAACATTACCGCACACCGACTGAGTCGCTGTCAACAAGCAAACCCCGGCCAAGCACAGCGAATACTAGCTGGCGCTGTGAAAATCACGCTACTGGCGCTCATCTGTCGCTACCTGGCGCTATTAATGAATCGGCCTCCCCGACTTCTATGACAGGCATTTACGCCATGATTTGCACTTCTTTTTGCGCGCCTCTCTACAGCTGAAGCGAAAATCACATAGGCATTAAAAGGGACACCTCGTATCACCACTCCCTTTTTACTGTGATGCAAGGCTTAATAACTGTTAACAGTTCTGTTAACCTCAGTGGGTCCCTGTCAGATAGTACCTAAGCAGATTGTTTACACCAACCTCAAAACGTATTGATCGAACGAGGCATTATTCTTTAATCACCTTTGATTAATAGTGATGTTTATTGCAGATCCATTTTAATGTATGTATTATCACATTCTTGTTTTACTTGAAAATTGAATAAAAATATTTGAAACAGAAAAGAGAACACAACCTATTGCCTGGTATTGCCTCATGCTTCTTCATTGCGGAACCCTGGTATGCCAGGTAGCATGCCACTACAGTAGAAGTCCGAAATGAATGGGATTCCGCTATCTCGGTTAATGGGGTGTAAGCACACAGGTACCCCAACTTCTAAGGAGTTGTAGCCACAAGGTTTGCTGGGGTACATTGTCTCAGAGGTACGGTCAATAGAAAAGGGCATCCTCAGAAAAAGTGGTCGGATTTTGGGGAAAACCAAATATAACACCGGAGAGAACCAATATGAGGCCACATCACTGCCCCTGGGATATGGTTCTATGCTGCCCCTGGGATATGGTTCAATGGGCTAGATGCAGCTGAATAGCAGCAACTTCAGCTTTTTAAAAAAAAAATGATTAGTAGTATGGTCAAAGCAACAGTGCTGTTGCAGTGACATTTGTACCTGGCACGCCATCCTAGGCCAGCAGTGAGTATACAGGCCTATTGGGCCAATTTATACAATACGTATGCACAGCAGCAAACAAGGTTTTTTTTAAAACATACCATACTGTATAAAAAAAATGGGGTAAAGCCAAGTTGGGCTGTCAAATCAGAGAAGAATGTGACTGTAGCTTACACCAAAGTTAAACTGCCCAAAACATCCCAATGATTAAGAGTGCTGCTGCTGGGATATGGTTCCATGGGCTAGATGCGGCTGATTAGCTGCACCTTCAGCATTTATTAAAACATAATTAGGAGCGATCAGTCAATGCACTGCAATGCAGGATAGTAAGGCCTTCACTGGCTATGGACTTTTGCCATTGCCGGTGTTGGGAAATTGCAAAGCTAAAGGGTCCTTCAAATCTGTATAAGCATCACCCTTAAGAATATAATCAAGGAAATGGACATCATCTTACTAAGGTATTGTATACACTTATAAAACACAGCTTCATTTTTTATGCTAGCCTACAGTTGCTCCATAGCAAGCGAACTATGTTTCATGCCAAAAAACTTTTCCCAGGTCATTTCTATATAACACTGTTGGTATATATGTTACAACTAGCATACGGATATCGCATGAAATACAAACAGATGGAGACCTCTGGGGATGTATTCCCATTCTCCTAGTAGAAAAACAAATATAAACACTGTGTAACCTCTATAGCTTTACACTCAGAGCTGCCTCCAGGAATTTGGGATTCCCAAGCTTGACAAGGCAAATAAATCAAGCTATGGCCGACCTTAACCCATTGGCACATACCACTCAAAAACAAGATAGCTTGCTGAATCTAGTGGATGGGTGAGTTGGGCTAGATTGCTACATATAGAATGGCAGGCAGAAGCCACAAATGACAAAACTGCCATGTTACTGTGCTGAGCATTTATAAATTATTCATCCTTGTGGGGACTTTCCAAGTACTGTAGAAGGAACTTCACAAGTAAACACAAGTAAAGCGTAGGACCACTTTAACAGTTTAAGGAGTTGTCATTAAAAAAATAAGCCACGCTTTCTTTTTGACCATTAGGCTGTATTACCTGCTGTCCTAAAAAAAACATGCTTCAAATAAGCAACAGCAGATGATGTCTCATCCATGCATGTTTCAATGTGAGGGTCCCTTAGAAGTCAATTCATTTTGGGGACCCTGAAAGTCAGCACAAGTTCCATAGGGCTTATCAAGGAATGCAAAGTGCTGGTGAATGAAAGATGCCCCCATCAGAGTCAGCATCAGGGTGGCAGGAAATGCTTTGAATGGCCGGCCCTGGAATCAAAACCTGGGATGGTGAAAAACCTGCTTTAATGGAAAACTCCCTTTTTGTAAGTCATTTTGGTGTTCTGCCTTATTGTTGTTCTCTTCTGGGATGTAAAATAAACATTTGTGTTAGGACTTACCCCCAGACCTGTGATTTACATATCTGCATGCAATTTCTTATTATTTCTCCTATATTCCTGTGTGTCTGAGATCCTAAGATGTGAGTGTTTTTTCTGGCCTTGAGTAAAAAGTACTGACTACATATCCCAGAATCCTTCCACTGTAACAGGTGAGTTAGCAGCTTTATGGCAGGCATCAGTCATGACCCTTTCCAACTGGGAAGTCTGCCAGTAACCCTTTAGCTACTGGAATACCACGATCGTGATTCTCCCTATCGAATAACTTGAAGTACAGCAGCATTTGTTACACCTGTCACCTATGTCCTAGTTAATCATATGATTAGCAAGCTAGAGTGATGAAGTCTCTGATCTGTACATAAAATGCATCAGTTTATGAATGTTGCTAAACACATTGTTGCTAGCTCAATTGTTTTCATTTATAACAAGTTACAAACAAATAGAAAATAAAGAAAAACAGATAAGCTTAGCACACTGAAGACATCATTTTGGCACAAAATAATGCAAACTTTAAAAAATCAAAAGTGGAATTACCCATTATACAAAGAAATTTTATCTAGACATACTCATACCATAATACAGAGGTTAATCACTATGATGGTGTGTAACACTTTCCAAGGCTAGAAACATTTTTGCAGAATTCCAGACAAGGTGTTTTTGTAATGCCCTCTTCCTCTCCTGCCTCAGGGACAGAGGAGGGGTGCCGGGTAGGGGTTAAACAGAAACTGAATTTTCACCTTAAAGCGGTCCTTCACTCTGAATAAGAGTCTATCTTATATGTTTCCCACACCCTGAACATACAGATTGCTCACATTAAAAATCATCCTGCCTGCATCTACTGCATGTTATGAGCCTTTAAACATCCAAGATGGCGGCTCATGGAACGTCAGGCAGCCTGCAAACAGGAAGTGCCTTCTGACTGTGCTGCTCTGCATTCTGGAATTGCTGACCTTTTCCTGACCCCAGCTATGCTCTGTCTGAGCAAAGCACAGCTATACCACGCCCCCTGTACTTTATCCCACTCTCCTCCTCTCAGTAAGTGTGATGCTTCAGAGTCAAGATGGCGGCGCCCATATCCTAAAGTCCTGAACAGAGTTGCAGCCCAGTGGGGGAAAGAATAATAAGTGACTAAAAACTTAAAATATATTTTTAGATGCTGGGGAATCGTTTTTTAAGGGTTTGGGTTTTTCAATAAATCATGGTGAAGGTCCGGTTTAAAGAGGAGCAACCACGGGCCCCGTATGAATCTCTGTGATCGTCTGGAAAACTTCCCACAAGCACCTCCTGCCTCACTCACCTCTATTGGCAGACCAGCCATTCAGAAATGCTTAATGCAGGTACACATTGAGGAGCTCAAGGTGCTGCCAGAGGCATGCTCTCCATTCAGCTTTGTGACAAGCAAAAGCTGAATGCAATGCGAACTAGGCACACCGATACACACAGTGGGAACACAGGAGTAACGAAACCGGGGACAGTGAAAAGCCATTGTGGCTCTGGGGGGATTGAGGGTTTAAATGTGGCAATGGGCAATGGCATGTTGGTGTAAGTATGGCTGGTGGGGGGATTTGGGGTGTAAATGTGGCTTGTTGGTTGGGGTCGATGGGTGTACATGGGGAACTGTGGTATATAAGTGTGGCTGCTGGAAGGGGCTGATATTGTGGAAAGTGTGATATTGGGAAAAGATAAGGGGATCGGCAGGAAGGTAAAGGTATGGGGGGTGTAAATGGGGCTGCTTTAAGTGTGGTTGCAGGGGGGAGTAGGGAATGTATGTGTGGTTGCTGGGGCAATTCGAGTAAGTGTGGATGCATGGGGAATGGGGGGTAAGTGTTGTTGCTGGGGGATGGGGGTGTATGTGTGGTTGCTGGGGAAATCAGGGGGTTAAGTGTGGTTGCTGGGGGGATTGTGGTGTAAACATGGTTGCTGGGGGGATAAGAGGTGTATGTGTGGTTGCTGGGAGGATCCGGATTGTAAGTGTGGGTGCTAGGTGGATTGGTGAATGCAAGTGCGGCTGTTGAGGGATATAAGTGGGGTTGCTGGGGGGGATCAGTGGATGTAAAATACAATTCTGTGAGTACTCACCTGTAGAATTGTTTTTGTAGTATACAGCACGTCTTGTTTCACTAATTCCTTACGTCTGGGTTATGTGCCACAAGGTGGCGCAGTTGACTGCAGAAAGACTTGTGACATCTCCCGGCCCTATAAAAAGCCAGGAACCTCCCACAAATTCCCAGTGTTACAAAGCAGTTAGACAAGAAGCTGGGAAAACAATAATGAAAGAAATCCCAAAATAAATATTTGAACAAATCACCATACAGAAGTGACCAAGAATAATAATAACAAGGGAGGGATGAAACAGTGCTGTATACTACAAAAACAATTCTACAGGTGAGTACTTACAGAATTGTATTTTTCCAAGTATACAGTATCACTTATTCCTTACGTCTGGGACATCCAAAAGCAGTGTCCGTAAGGTAGGGTGGGATCCCCAAAAAGCAACGGCGGGCAGTTCAAACCACTGCCGCCTGAAGAACCTTGCGGCCAAAAGCAGCATCAGCTGAGGCCCCAACATCAACCTTGTAAAACTTGGAAAAAGTATGAACAGAAGACCAAGTTGCGGCCTTACAAACTTGTTCAACAGAAGCGTGGTGCTGAAAGGCCCAAGACGCACCAATAGCACGAGTGGAATGAGCAGTAAGATGGAAGGGAGGATCCTTCCCCTTAGCAGAATAGGCCTGCACCACCGCCTGACGAATCCACTTGCTGATAGTGGATTTAGCCGGAGGCAAACCCTTCCTAGACCCAGAAGTGAGAACAGAGCATCAGACTTCCTAAAAGTCTCAGTAGCAACCAAAGAGAACTTCAGAGCCCTGACCACATCCAGAGAATACAGAGTCCGCTCCTTGGAATTAGCAGAATTAGGACACAATGAAGGCAAGACAATGTCCTGATTGAGATGAAAGGTAGACACAACCTTAGGCAAGAAATCTGGCTTAAGCCGAAACACCACCTCATCCTGATGCCGCTTAAAATAAGGAGGTTTGAAGGAAAGCGCCGCTAGCTCAGAAACTCACCTTACAGAAGTGATAGCCACCAAAAAGGCAGCCTTAAGAATCAAAATGGGCAAGGCGGCCTTAAGGATAGGCTCAAAGGGAGGCCCTTGCATAGCAGACAACACCAGATTCAGATCCCAGACTGGTAGCAAAGGCTTACGGGGTGGAAGCACATGAGAAACACCCTGGAAAAAAGTTTTAACTAGCCGGTGTTTGGCAAAAAATCTTTGGAAAAAAATTGCCAGAGCTGAAACATGGCATTTGAGGGTACTAAGTTGAAGGCCCAAATCCAAACCATGTTACAAGAATTCCAGAATTCTGGGAAAAGAAAACACCCTACAGGGAAGAGACTTGGACTCACACCAGGCAATGTAAGGCATGCCAGACCCTGTAATAGATAAAAGACGAGGACTTCTTCTTAGTCCTAATCATGGTATCAACAACAGAAGCAAGTAACCCCTTTTCCATCAAGATGGAGGTTTCAGCAGCCAAGCCCTTAAAGCCAGCGTTTGTAAATTGGGGTGGCGTAGCTGCCCCTGAGTGAGGAGATCTGGATCCTTGGGCAAGACGTACCGGTCTACTGCCAACTGCACAACGTCTGCGAACCAAACCCTTCTTGGCCAACAAGGGGCCACCAGGATGGCAGGTACCTGCTCCTGGACTATTTTGCACATGACCCTGCCCAGGAGAGGAAACATAGGGAACACATAGAGAAGCCGAAACTTCTTCCAAGGAATAGCCAATGCATCCGTGGCGAAGGCCAGAGGAACCTGAGACAGAGAGACAAATCTGGGAAGTTTGTGATTGTGACGAAACGCAAACAGGTCCACGTCCGGCTGCCCCCAGCGATGACACAGGGAGAGAACACCCAGTTGTTGAGGGACCATTCCCCCATACAAGACGTCCCCCTGCTCAGGGAGTCCGCCTCCTGGTTCTCCAGCCCCGGAATGTAGACCGCTGAGAAGCCGGGAACATGCTGTTCCGCCCAAGACAGGATCAGGGACACTTCCTTGAAGGCTTGCTTGCTCCGAGCTCCTCCCTGATGAATGATGTAGGCAACCACCCTCTGGTTGACTGAGCGGGTCCCCGAAGGTGAGTGGTCAGCCGAGAAAGAACCAATCTGATCGCCCTCAGTTCCAGGACTTTGATGGAAGCATGGGCCTCTTGTGGGCTCCACCGACCCTGGAACCTCAGGGACTTACAGAAGCCTCCCCAACCGGTCAGACTGGCATCTGTGGTGACCTTCTCCCAGCACGGGGGCAGGAAGGTCCTGCCCACTAGAAGGTTCCTTGAGTCCAGCAAACGACGAGAGGGACTGTCTGGCCAGAGGGGACAGAGCAAACTCTTGATCCAAGGACACAGGGTCCCGAACCCAAACTGACAAGAGGAGTAACTAAAGATGTCTCATGTGAAACTGAACAAAGGGGACTGCCTCGAAGCAGGGCACCATCAGCCCCCAATAACTGGATCCCCTGATGGATAGATGGAAGAGGACATGATAGCAGAGCCCGAGCCTGCATCTAAAGATCCTCCACCTTCTGCTGAGGAAGGAACACCCCGACCTGAGAGGTATCCAGAGTCATGCCCAGAAAGGACCTCACCAAGGACGGGGACAGAGAAGACTTGGGAAAGTTGAACACCCAGCCGAAAGACTCCACAGTGGAGGTCACCATCTGAGTGTCCTGCTCGGCCCGAGGAAAGGACTGGGCCACAATCAGGATGTCGTCCAGGTAAGGAATGATGCGGGTGCCCTGGATCCGTAGCAGAGCCATCACTCCCGCCAGTATCTTGGCGAACACCCGAGGTGATACCGTAGGGCAGAGCCGCAGACTGGTAATGCTGATCCTCCAGCGCGAATCTTAGAAATCTCTGATGACCTGGAAAGATAGGCACATGAAGATAAGCATCCTTGATGTCCACAGTGGTCATGAAGTCGCCCGGGCGAAGGGTACTGACAGCAGAGCGTAGCGTCTCCATACGAAAATGCTTGAATCTGACAATTTGTTAAGTCCCTTCAGATCTTGTAACCGGAGGACAATACCTTCTGTATCCACCGGTCTGAGACGTGAAGCCTCCAGACGTGAGCAATGAGCCGAAACAGCCCCCACACCCGGATGGGTGAGGGCGCCCCTTAATGCCTGAAGGGGCTTGTGAGAGGGTTTGGGCTTGGTATCCAGGAGAGACCGGGACGACCACAGGATCTGCCACGGCCCCAAGAATCTCTGCGGCAACTAGAGAAGAGGGAGCCACGACCTCCTCTGGGAGCCAAAAGGAAGGGAGGAGGATGGAGGACCCCCGAAATGGCCTCTAAATCAGAAGTAAGAGAGTACTATAGTCCAACCCCCCGCTACCAGCTGTAGCACCATCAAGGAGACGCTTGAGCAGCCTCTTGAGGACAACAGCAGTAATGGCAGCAGCACAGGTCGGACGCAATCCAGCCCCCACACAGGTAAAAGCATGGCAGGCCAATTGATCCATGCGCCGGTCCTCACCATCCCTCAAGAGAGGTAGTGTCAGGGGAAGGCATGACCGAAGTATTGGACAAGCCTTCTTAACAAGATCAGCAGGAAAGGGATACCTTTTATCCAACCCTTGGGCACAGCAGGCAGCCTGCTAGGACGTTCCCATTCTTTAAGTACCAAAAAGGTAAAATGTTCCTGCTCAGGGAACACTGGACGCTGTTTACCAGGGCAAAAGAGCTCCCCCTGTATTCTCTTAGCCACCTCCGGGGCAGCAATGTGTAATATATCAAAAATATGTGACAGCAGATTATCAATGTCCTCAGGGTACTATGAATCCTCTCCGGACACCGACCCAGGGTCACTATCGCAACCCTGTTGCTGGTGCCCAGAGGAGTCAGAATCCTGGGAAAGTCCCCCCATCTCAAAGGGGTGACAGCCACCAAACTCATCAATCCCCACATGCACCTTAACAAGGGGGGAGGGCCTGGGATTCAGGTGCCGCTTTTTGCCAGAGGCCTTCCTAGGAACAGGCCTGGCAAGCTGCCTCTCAATGTTAGCCACCCGCCGAGCCAAATCAGAATGAGACTCCCTGCTAACAGTGCCCTCATAGGGGCCTAGTTGCAGGAGCGGGGGAGTAGGGTAAGCAGAGGGAGGTGCAGAGCTGGGAAACGAAGCAGGCAAACCAGCTTGTAGCGCAATGACAATGTCAGCACACGGCATTCGCACACCGTGACACTGATAATCACAGGGGATACCCACACACGGAACATAGCCGGGCTTGCCCCGCAGGGCCCCCAAGCAAGCTATCCCCTGAAGCCTCCATATGGTGATTAACACAGGCGCAATAGACCAGTAGTGGGTAAAGGCTTAAGACAGAAGCCACCCGGGATGCCCTCCCACGGGATGCCCCCAGAAGTCTATTTTGTGAAGGGGGAGGAAGGAGTAAGCCGGGAGAACCACAACCCAATGGTATCCCGCCTGAAAGACATAAGTAAAAATATACATGAGCATCCTGCAGCACATGAAAATCCCAGGGTCAATAAACCCCCCCCCCAAGGGGGACTCACGGACCAAAGACACCGCGGGGTCACTCAGGCACAGACCGCTAGGTAAAGCAATACACCAGGGAAAGCAGCGCTGCAGCCGGGAATGAAGAAAACCAGACACACAGGTTGTATAAAATGGTGCCGGCTGAGGTACCTCGAGGGGCGCTCACATGACCCGGCCGGGCCCATGACAAAGCAAAATTACCTCAGGTTATAGCGCATACCGCGCAGCTTTGCATCACGCTCCGCGGCAGCTAAAAACACCAAAAAACACACCAAAATCGCCAAATTGCCTCAGAAAACACCAAACGTGACCTGGCCGGCGTCATGACAAAGCAAAATTACCTCAGGTTATAGCGCCCACAGCCGTGGAGCGTAGTACAAAGCTCCCCTTTGTAGTACAGGGTCTGCGGTATGACGATGCTTAGATGAGCCATCCATAGATAATAATGGGTGCTTTATTTCTCTAACCCAAGAAATCTGAACTGTGGCATCCAACTTCAGATACCAGGGTTGTGGAGGAGTGATCATTACCAATGAACCAGGTAAAGGGAAGCAGGATAGCCTCCTGCCCCTCTGGCAGCCCTAATCTGAGGTCCGCTAGCATTCCGTCTCCCTCTCTCCTATGGGAAACCATGGCAAACCATCAGAAACCAGTGAAAGCAGGGAGGAAAGAAAACGTAAACGGTGTGTTCCACACAGTATGATGCAGATGGGGTGGAGATCAGTCCACCTCTCACTTGTGCCACTTGGAGGTTTTGGATGAAGGCAGCTGAGGCAACATCTGAATGACACCCAGAAGCACTTCTAATCAGAGGGTGCCAACACCACCCATGCCTTGATTTGCAAAGTATAATAGGTTCTTCTGCCTAAGTCTATGTGCTGTATGTTTTACCCTACTATTTTGTACAGTGCTACAGATGAATATAACACTATATAAATAAAAATTAATAACAGGCATTGCAGTAGAGAGGGGAGATCAGTTAAAGCAGAATGAAACCCAGGATTTTTCTGGGGGTTATGAGTCCCAAGGCAGCTGGGATATTTGGATGTGAAGTTGGAGTCGGCCCTAAATAAAATAATTATAAATGAAATAAGGAGATTGTCCCTGAGTTGAGTTTTGCACTCTCGAAAGAATATGTGAGAAAGTCTGGCACACAGCACACCTCAGGTCCCAGAAAAATATATTCCTCGGACATCGCTGCCCATGATCTGTTTTGATGACAGGTGTTTTTAAGGAGAGGCCTAAATAAAACAGATGGGCTGAATGTAACACTTCCAAAACCTATGAAATACATCTAAACAGTCTGTAAGATTTTCCTTTTGTCTTGGAGTCCTGTGCACAGCTTGAACAGTTAATTCCCTTTGAATTATGGTTTGCCTTAGTTAACCCAGGAACAGAGCATTCCCATCAGGATTACGCACAACACTCTGCAGCAAAATCTATGTTTTTGTAACTACAATAAAGACTAGATCAATATACATTACACTGGCTGCAGTGATCTGCCAGAGAGCAAATAGCCAGGGACACTGCGACATAGAATGCAGGAGCCGGGGCCATAACCCAATACAGCGCCCATTAATATAGAGTGCAGATCTCCAAGCTCACAGAAGGCAGCTGAGCCCAGTGCAAGTGCATTACAGCTCTGTATCACTGAAAATATCTGTCAGGCCATGCTGAGCCCCAAAGCCATTCATTACAGCACCACAAAACTTCTCCTGCCGGGATGCAGCTATTGTCAGGCAGTAAAAGTAAATAATTACAGGAACAAATATCCACAAATAGAAAAGTGTCAGCTTGGATTAACATAATATTATTCTTAGAATAGTCAGAGCTATTTTATTTTATATCTCTACATAGATATATATATATATTTTTTTTATTTGGTTAATAAAACGGACAAGTCAGAGGATGAGTATAATGTTCCTTTTGTATAGATATGGTAGCCAACCTACCAAGAACAAAGTGTCTTTCAATTATGAGAACCAAGAAGTGAGCGAGACCACCAGGAGCCATGTTACAACTCCTGGTTGCCCAGTATCAGGCTTGCCAGATACTGGGATGCCCCCAAACTGGATGGATTAGACTTTGGTTCCTTTTTAAATAACCTCTAAATATTGTGTAATATCAAATCAGAGAAAGAGACCTCGGTAAACGCACTGTTGCATTTTGACAGCTTTCATTCTACCAGCTTAAAGTGCGGGATACCGGTGGGACAATTCCTCCGAGTTCGCAGAAATTGTTCCAAGGAGGAATAGTTCGATTCACAAGCCAAAGACCTCTCTGATCGCTTTTACAAGAGAGGGTATCCCAAACAGGTGGTGACAAGGGCGTTACAAAGGGCCAGAGATACCCCTAGGGGGAGACTGTTGGTCCCCAAGAAAAGACATTCTGACCGTGCAGAGGTAAGATTCATAACCAGATACAACAATGATTGGGGCAAGCTCACACAAATTCTTAGACAGAATTGGAAGATTCTTAAGACAGACCCTCAATTGGCCAGATGGGTGAGGCAAGGAACACGTTTAACGGCACAGAGAGCCCCCAATATTAAAGATAGACTTTGCAATAGTCATTTCAAGAAACCAGGGAATTGGCTTTGAGACAGGGAGAATGGAGGGGGGGAGTAATCGTTGTGGTACCTGTTCTATTTGTACCCTATTTGTAGAAAGAAAAATGGATAACAAACGGGCAGACAGGTAAAAAATATAGGATAAGACTTCATTAATTGCAAATCTGTGGGGGTGGTGTATGCGTTGTCATGTGGTTGCCCAAAAATCTATGTGGGCGAGACTAAGAATACCTTAAAGGCACGCATACAGGCACACATCTCCAACATACGGTTGGCATCAAGAAATCTAGAATTAGGTAAAGTGGTGACCCTCCACTTTTTACATGTGCTTAATAGTGACACCAAAAGCCTGAAAGTAATTGGATTGGAGAAGGTAAGCATGGGCCAGAGGGGTGGCAACCTTAAACGTCATTTACAATATCGTGAACTCCGATGGATATACAATCTGGATTCCCAGGTGCCAGGGGGGCTGAATGAGGACATAGCGTTCACACCTTTTTTGGGGGGCACATCATTTAATTATATGTATAATTTTCCCATTTGGGTCTTAGTTTGTGTTATATTTTCAGATGAGGGGTATTGGTTTAGATTGGGTAGCACATTCATCTGCACTGGGATTTTGTTGTAGTAGATTTTGTTGTAGTATGTTTTAGAAATTCTGGTTTTAGTTTTTTAGGGTACAACTTTTGATAGAGTGATATAGTCCTCAAGAAGTTGGAAGTCCAGCGGTAACATCAAGTGGAGAATGGAAAGCCTGGTGCTATTGTCCAGCTGAAGAGAACACAGTTGTATACCAGGCGACGGATTCACAGCCAGAAAGAGGTTTTTAGTGTGTGCCACCCTGTGGGTTGGCCCCTTTGAGACGTATAGGGGCCGGCTTTGTTGGCGGCTTATGGGGACCAGTCTGGAAGTATGTTATGCCTTTCACAGGCCCTCCCTCTCTGGTCCTAGGCCCTTTCCAGTTGGTTTCTCGGTTTCCCCTCCCCCCCCTTTTCTTTCTCCCCTGCCTCCCTTCCACCTTCCTGCTGTGTTGTAGTATCTACCAACAGATAGCGTCCATGTTTTCATTTTAGGGGGTTGTTTAACTTTTGCCCTAAGGGCATGGAAGTGGGCAGCTTTGATAGTGGTATTCCTATATAATGCCTGGGTCTGGGGTTCTCTTTGTGAGATCCCTTAATGCTTATGCAGGTAGGACATGACTTGTGATACATATGCCCCTGCAGTAAGCATTTTTTGAGTGGAGTAAAAATGTTGGTCCACCTTGTAATTTTAGTCTAATACTCTGATATTTAGATTTGGGCTTTTCACATCAGATGCCCCTATGTTTATGTGGGTTAGTTACGATTTTTTGATATAGATGTCTTTAGAAAGTCTCCGTGTAACAATTGTTATGTATGTGATATAATGCCATAAAATAGTTTTTAGAACTGGGATAGCAATGTATGTCAATGTGTATTTATGTGTTTATGGTAAATTTAGAGTCCTCCTACATATGGGCCCTATATTTTTTACTCACCTTCCACGATCCGGGCTTGGGCTGCATCAGCGGGACCGGGTGTTCCCCCGATGCGCGCTATGGCCGGTCCGGCTCCAGCGCATGCGTATTTACCATCTGCTTGAGTTCCATCCGCTTTCACGGCTGGAGCGCAGCTGAGCCGCTAACACACTTCCGGCCGGAGTGCATTGGCTGGCCACAGCTTCCTATTGTTGGCTGGGGCCACTGACGCACTTCCGGCTGGGGTGCGTTCGGCAGCGCAGCAGCGTGCGCTCGGGGCTTACGTGGGAGCGTTGGGGGCGAGTACAAGAGGGGCCATGGGGGGACCAGTAGGACCACCGCACGCCCAGAGGAAGTAACAGGAGGTCCGTTACGAAACGCGTCGGCGGGGCCCGGGGTCGGCGCCGTCTGCATGCTGCTTACATGGTGATGTAATATGTTCACGTCTATTGATCTGTCTTTTTTCCACTCGGCTGTCCTTACGGATGGGTTTACAATTTTTGCACCTGTAGCACTTTATTGCATTATTTGCACAACTTAAGTTACTTTGATGCACTTTATGTATATAATTAAAATAGGGAGTGTTAAGGAAGGAATAGGAAGGTTTATTGTCATTGGGATTAATTGTCACTAGTATTTATGTAGAGAGAGTAGCTTGCTCACAGTGCCCCCTGTTGGCGATTTGAGTCTTGTGTGTTTTTAAATGTTTTTTTTAAACTTGTGTGTAGATATATGTATTTTGCTATAATTAATTAATCACTTTAGAAAGATAACCTTTGGGTGGTGCCTCTTTCCCTGGTGTTTTTTTGGGGGGGTTGTGGGGCCCCCTTCTTAGTGTAAATACTTGATTGTAAGCACAAGGTAGCACACCCTACACTACAGGTTGGTGCAGTCACAGTGTTCCTAGTCATTAAAATCAAATCACAAGTATCTTACCACCCATATAGAATATTCCTTCTAGGGTTAAGCTTCATTTATTTTTATCAGCCAGGTTTTCTCTCTAGTCGCGGTAACAGGAGACAGACAAGCAGGTGAACTAGCCACTATTTTCCTGTAGACAAAGTGGGACGTTGGCTGTAAAAAAGGAGCTACAAATAAGCAACAGCAGGCTTATGCAGCAGCACACATGATGAAGTAGCTGCTTAACCCTTTCGCTGCCAGCCTATCTGGAAATTTTGTCACCCTTGCTGCAAGACCATTTTGCACTATTTTGCGCTCCACATGTTTTTTTAGCAGAGTCTGTGCTTTAACCCTTTAAGTGCCAGCCTACCTGGAGTTTTTGTCACACTCTGTTGCCAGACCATTTTGCACTATTTTGCGCTCCCCATGTTCAAATGTGATTTTTGAAGGGATTTCCAGGGATTTCCCAGGAAAATGATATATTGTTTTTTTCAGCAGAGTCTGGGCTTTAACATGAAATGTCTTGTTTGTCATTTGTTAGGTGTATTCTTAATATTTTTGGGTGAAATATGTGCAAAAAAATTTTTACATATTGTAGTTTTTTTTGTAATAAAAAATGTAAGTTTGTCAAAGAAATCTTATTGCGTGTGAAATCCCAATTTCTCCCGGTTACAGCGGTACCACATATGTATAGGTAGACACCCTTTCCTGCCCAGGAGACTCCTCCAAACTGAAACAGCGCTTTAGGGGATTTTCAGATAAAATACAACTATGCTACGCAATATGCGCACCTTGCAGTTTTTCCAGAAAAACAACCCTTTACATTTGAAATACCCCCAACAAACTATATATTCTCTGGAAGTACACACCTCAGGCTTTCTAGGCGTACCAGGCTTGTTGATGTGGCCATAGTTTTCTGGAAGTAATCCCTCAATAGATTCTTTGGTTGCAAAGAGTTTCCCTAAAAAAAGGATAAAAAAGCAGAATCAAAGCCACATTTTCCTAAAAAAACTATATACAAACAAGAAAAAACAAGTTTAATCTGAAAACGCAACATCCCCCGAACAGAACAATACCCAACATGCATAGCTACTGTCAAGGGAAGAGTTGCCAAACACCCAAAAGTAAAGCATGTGCGTAACGGTAATTTTACTTGAAAATTTCAGCTCTGCAGACAAAGTGCGCACCTTGCGATTTTTCAACCAAAACAACCCTTGACATTTGGAAAATCCCCCATAAACCATATATTCCCTGAAAGTACACACGTTAAGCTTTCTAAGGGTACCCAGCTTGTTCTAGTGGGCTCATCTTTCTGGAATTATTACCTCAAATAATTCTTTGGTTGCACAGGGTTTCCCTAAAAAATTTATTAAAAAGCTGAATAAAAAACACCTTTTCCTAAAATATAAATATGCAAACAAGAAAAAACAAGCTAAGTCTGAAAGCGCAAGGTCCCCCGAACAGAACAATACCTAACATGCATAGGTACTATTAACCCTTTTAATTGCCAGCCTACTTGAGATTTTGTCACCCTCTGTTGACAGGCCATTTTTCCCCATTTTGCGTCATGTTTTGCGCCATTTTTGATGGAACTTTCAGGAAAATTATATATATATTTTTTTGCAGCAGAGTTTAGGCTTTAACATGAAATGTCTTGTTTGTAATTTTTTTTTTTTTACAATATTATTAAGTAAAATAAATAAATACATTTTTTAGAAAATTGACTCCTTTATTTTAAATAAAAAATGTATTTTATTAAGGAAAATCATATTGCATGTGAAAGCCCCATTTCTACCGATTAGAACGGTACCACATATTTATCGGTAGCCCCCTGTTCCTGCCCAGGAGACCCCTCTAACTGAAACAAGTATTTTATAACATTCACAAAAAAAATACAAATACCATCCACACTACAAAGGGTTAAATCGAGAAAAAAAATTACATAGGGTCCCCCCTCCCAGGGGAGGGAGACCCCATTTTTTTTTTGATTTTTAAGGGTTAAAAACCCTTAAAAATCAAAAAAAAAAATTGACGTGGGGTCCCCCTTACCCAAAGTAACCAGCCCGGGACCAGCTATGGGGGCTTGTAGGCACAGAGTGGGGGGCCAGCTTTTGTGGCCCCCCCACCCTGCAGCCTACGAGCCCACATAGCCTATGTGGGCCCGGGCTCTTCTGCCCCCCCCGGCCTTTGGGGAGGCAGGTAATGGGGGTGCCAGGGGTTAATGGCAAGCCACCCACTAGCGCAGGTGGCTTGCCATCCCCCCAGCCTTGTGAACTGGTATAGGGGTCATGGACCCCTTACCAGTTCACAAGGGGTTAAAAGTAAATAATCACACAGACAAAAAAATATTTTATTAATTTTTATTTTTTTTTTACATTGTACTCACCTCCCATCCATCCTGGAGCACTCTGTCCCTCGGCGATCACTGGCTTCTGCTCACTTGCTAGAAGCCTTTTATAGCTGCTGGATGACAGAACACAAAGGGTTAATAAAAAAAAAAATGACATAGGGTCCCCCCTCCCAGGGGGGGCGGACCCCATTTTTTTTTTTTTTTAGGGTTAAAAACCCTTAAAAATAAAAAAAAAATTGCCGTGGGGTCCCCCTTACCCACAGTAACCAGCCCGGGACCAGCTATGGGGGCTTGTAGGCACAGAGTGGGGGGGCCAGCTTTTGTGGCCCCCCCACCCTGCAGCCTACGAGCCCACATAGCCTATGTGGGCCCGGGCTCTTCTGCCCCCCCCTGGCCTTTGGGGAGGCAGGTAATGGAGGTGCCAGGGGTTAATGGCAAGCCACCCACTTGCGCAGGTGACTTGCCAGACCCCCGAGCCCTGTGAACTGGTATAAGGGGTCACATGGACCCCTTACCAGTTCACAAAGGGTTAACAGTATAAAAAATAAACACAGACACAGGTTTTTTTTAATAGTTTATTAGAAAAAAAAAAAATTAACTTTACTCACCTCCGATGTTCAGATGCAGTGTCCCGTGGTGATCTGATGCAGGTGACAGCTGGGCAGAGAAGGGGGAAGGCAGGCGATCGGATGATCGCCTACCTCCCTCCTTCTCTGCCCAGCCGTCACCGGCATCTGACAGTAGAACTGCCGGGTGCCCCGATGACACCCGGCGGTGACGTAATTAGCCCCGCCATCGGAAGATGCGACGGAGGGAGGGCTGTTATGCCCCCCTCCTGAAGACAGAAGACCCGGGGGGGGGGTGATCAGAGCCCCCCCCCCATGAAGAGGAGAGGCGGCGGGAGGCGGCGGGAGCGGAGGTGAGTAACTGTCATTTTTTAATTTTTTTTTTTTTTTTTTACAGGCAATCCCGGCGGCTGCTGAAACGGGGGGGGCACCCTATTCCGGGCCCTCCCCTGCAGCCGGAGAAGCCGCGATCGGAGCCCCGCTGGCTGAAGAGGAGACCCGGCCGGACCAAACAAGGGGTCAGGTAAGTGACTTTTTTTAAAACTTTTTTTTGTGTGATTGGGGAATGCCAGGCACGTAAAACTTACGTGGCTGGCACTTAAGTGGCGGAGAGGCAACCACGTAAATTTTACGTGGCTGGCATTTAAAGGGTTAACATGAAATGTCTTGTTTGTCATTATTAGGTGCATCCATAAGACCCCTATACCAGTTCACAAGGCTGGGGGCTGGCAAGTCACCTGCGGCTAGCGGGTGACTTGCCATTAACCCCGGCGCCCCCAATTACCTACCTCCCCAAAGCCCGGGGGTGGACAGAAGAGCCCGTGGCCGGACAGAAGAGCCCGTGGCCATAGACTATGCCGGCTTGTAGCCTACAGGGCCAGGGGCCACCAAAGCTGGCCCCTGTGCCCTGTTCCTGCAAGACCTGCATAGCTGGTCCCGGACTGGTTATTCCGGGTAGGGGGGACCCCATGTCATTTTTTTTGGATTTTTAAGGGTTTTTAACAATTAAAATTAAAAAGAAAAATGCAACCCGCCCCCCCCCCCCCCCCCCCCCGGGGAGGGGGCACTCTATGTCATTTTTTTTTAATTAACCCCTTGTGCTCTGTCACCAAGCAGCTATAAAAGGCTTCCAGCAGGCGAGTAGAGGCCAGTGATTGGGAAGGGACACAGTGAAAGATGGATGGGAGGTAAGTATTAAAACCCATTGTGAACTGGTAAGGGGTCCATGAGACCACTATACCAGTTCACTGGGGGCTGGCAAGTCACCTGAGGCTAGCGGGTGACTTGCTATTAACCCCCGACACCCCCAATTACCTGCCCCCCAAAGCCCGGGGGGGGCAGAAAAGCTTGTGGCTATAGGCTATGCCGGCTTGTAGCCTGCAGGGTGGGAGGGATTGGGGTGTAAACATGGTTGCTGGGGGGATAAGGGGTGTATGTGTGGTTGCTGGGGGGATCGAGGTTGTAAGTGTGGGTGCTAGGGGGATTGGTGAATGCAGGAGACAGAGAAGCAGGTGAACTAGCCGCTATCCTCCTGTAGACAAAGTGGGACGCTGGCTATAAAAAAACAATTCTGTGATTACTCACCTGTAGAATTGATATTATGAGAATACAGTACGTCCTGCTCCAGATAAGAATCATTACACTTGGGTATTACTCCGACAGATGGCGCTGGACTGCAGAGACAGCGAAATTGGCTCCTCCTGGCCCCTCAAATACCCGGACCTCCCACAAATCCCCAGCATTGAAAAGCAGTTAACGAGAAGCCGGGAGAATTAAAACAGAAGCAACTAGTAACTATAACAATTATAACCATCACCATACAGGGGATCCAGGATAATGCAAAACCAAGGGTGGGGTGGAGCAGGACATACTGTATACAAATAATATCAATTCTACAGGTGAGTAATCACAGAATTGTATTATTCTTAGTATACAGTACATCCTGCTCCAGATAAGAATCATTACACTTGGGACATCCAATAGTAGTGTCCATAAAGTAGGGTGGGATCCCCAAAGGTAACAACAGACAGGTCAGACCACTGCCGCCTGCAGAACCTTGCGGCCAAAAGCAGCATCAGCTGAGGCCCTAACATTAACCTTGTAAAACTTTGAAAAGGTATGAACAGAAGACCAAGTAGCGGCCTTGCAAACTTGTTCAACAGAAGCCTGGTGCTGGAAAGCCCAAGAGGCACCAATAGCACGAGTAGAATGAGCAGTAAGGCAGAAGGGAGGATTCTTCCCCTTAGCAGAGTAGGCCTGAATCACAGCCTGACGGATCCATTTGCTGATAGTAGATTTAGCAGGAGCCAGACCCTTCCTAGGACCAGAAGGGACCACAAAAAAGTATCAGTTTCCTGGATGGAGCAGTAGCCAACAGAAAGTACTTCAGACACCTAACCACATCCAAAGAATGCAAGACCCTCTCCTTAGCATTACTAGGATTAGGGCACAAGGAAGGCATTCAAATGAAAGGCAGACACAACCTTAGGCAGAAAATCTGGCTTGAAGCAAAACACCACCTTGTCCAGGTGTCTTTTAAAGTAGGGGGGCTGGATGGAAAACGCCGCCAACTCAGACACACGCCTAGCAGAGGTGATAGCCACCAAAAAGACAACCTTGAGAGTAAGAATGGCCAGGGCAGCCTCCTGCACAGGTTCAAAGGGAGCACCCTGCAAGGCAGACAAGACCAAGTTCAAATCACAAACAGGCAACATAGGCTTACGTGGGGGACGCACACGAGTAACCCCCTGGAAACCCCCTGGAAACAGGCAACATAGGCTTACGTGGGGGACGCACATGAGTAACCCCCTGGAAAAAGGTCCTGATCAGAGAATGCTGGGCAAAGGACCTCTGGAAGAAAACAGCCAGGGCAGAGACATGACCCTTCAGAGTACGGAGTTGGAGCCCCAACCCATGCTGCAGGAACTCCAGGATCCTGGGAATAGAGAACACATGACAGGAAAGAGACCTAGACTCACACCAGTCAATGGAGTCACGCCAAACCCTATAGTAAATGGAAGAAGGACACCTCTTCCTAGCCTTTATCATGGTATCAACAACAGAGACAGACAGCCCCTTCTCCATCAAGATGGAGGTTTCAACAGCCAGGCCGTCAAAGCCAGAGTTTGTAAATTGGGATGGCGTAAGTGACCCTGAGTGAGCAGGTCTGGCACCCTGGGCAGAGTGTACTGATCCACTGCCAGCTGCACTACGTCTGCGAACCACACTCTTCTTGGCCACCTGAGGGCCACCAGTATTGCTGGCACCCCCTCCTGATCTATCTTGCGCAGAACCCTGCCCAACAGGGGGAATGGAGGAAAGACATACAGGAGCTGAAAGTCCATGGCCATGACATTGCTAGAGGATCCTGGGACAAGGAGACAAAGGCCGGGAGTTTGTGATTGTGACGGGACGCAAACAGATCCACATCTGGTTGGCCCCAACGGTGACACAGAGATTGAAACACCCTGTTGCAAAGGGACCATTCTCCCAGGCGAGAGGTCCCCCTGCTCAGAGAGTCTGCCTGCAGATTCTCCACCCCCGGGATGTACACAGCTGATATGTAGGGAACATTGTCCTCCGCCCAGGCCAGGATCAGAGACACTTCCTGGAGGGCCCTCTTGCTCCGGGTCCCTCCCTGATGATTGATGTAGGCAACCGCCGTCTGGTTGTCCGAGCGTACCTTAACAGGCCGGCCCCGAAGGTGATGAGTCAAATGAGTCAGAACCAACCTGATCGCCCGCAGTTCCAGAATGTTGATAGGTGTGTGGGCCTCCTGAGGGCCCCACCGCCCTTGGAACTGCAGGGACTTCCAGAAACCCCCCAACCTGTCAGACTGGCATCCGTGGTGACCGTCTCCCAGCAGGGGGCCAGAAAGGATCTGCCCACCAACAGGTTCCTGGACTCCAGCCACCACAAGAGGGACCGCCTGACTAGGGGGGAAAGCACAAGGACCTGGTGCAGGGATGCAGGATCCTTGCCCCATAGTGACAAGAGGTGGAGTTTCAGAGGCCTCATGTAGACCTGGGCATAAGGGACCGCCTCGAAGCACGACACCATCAGGCCCACCAGCTGCATTCCCTGCCTGATGGAGGGATGAGGGCAAGATAGCAGGAACTGAACCTGCGCTAGCAGACTGTCCACCTTCTGCTGAGGAAGAAAAATCCTTGTCTGAACTGTATCCAGATTCATTCCCAGGAAGGATGTCACCAGGGAGGGAGACAGGGAAGACTTGGGATGGTTGATCACCCAGCCAAATGACTCCAGCGTGGATACTACCAGCTGAGTATCCAACTCTGCCTGTTGGAGGGACTAGGAAGTGATGAGAATGTCGTCCAGATAGGGCAGCACGCAAATACCCTGAGACCTGAGCAGACACATCACTCCTGCCAGCACCTTGGTGAACACTCTGGGAGCTGAAGTGAGACCGAAGGGCAATGCCACAAATTGGTAGTGCTGATCCTCCAGAGCGAACCTGAGGAACCTTATGACCTGGAAACACAGGAAAATGAAGGTAAGCATCCTTGATGTCCACAGACGTCATGAAGTCCCCTGGATGCAGGGAACTGATGGCAGAGTGCAGAGTTTCCATGCGAAAGTGCCTGCACCTGACAAATTTGTTGAGGATCTTCAAGTCCAAGATGGGCCTGACTGACCCATCTCTTTTGGGCACGGTGAAAAGGTTGGAATAGGACCCCCTGCCCCTTTCTCGTAAGGGGACCTGACAGATGACCCCCAGCTCCAGAAGGCTTCGCACAGCCAGAACTAGAGCCTGAGCTGACACAGGGTCCTGAGAAATCCGGGGTCTGATGAACCTTGGGGGTGGCCAGGCAGCAAACTATCTTGTAACCGGAGGACACTACCTCCTGAATCCACCGATCTGAGACATGAAGCCTCCAGATGTGAGCACAGTGCTGAAGCCGTCCCCCCACCCGGATGGGTGAGGGCGCCCCTTCATGCCTGAGGGGGCTTGGGTGAAGACTTAA
This sequence comes from Gastrophryne carolinensis, assembly GCA_027917425.1. Classification (NCBI taxonomy): domain Eukaryota; kingdom Metazoa; phylum Chordata; class Amphibia; order Anura; family Microhylidae; genus Gastrophryne; species Gastrophryne carolinensis. The sequence goes on along the minus strand of CM051235.1, from coordinate 272,538,403 downwards.
GCTTGGAGCCCCAGGAGGAGCAAGGGCATCCACGTCCACTGCCCCTACCCCAGAAATCTCCTCGGGCCCCGGTAAGGGAGACCCCCCTCCCCTGTCTGGCACCACGGTAGGGGGAAGAAAAGGAGCCCTGTCCCCGAAAGGGCCGAGACTGCCGCCTGGGCTGGGGTAACCTGCCTCCCTTAGCAAACAGGTCCAGGCGGTCCCCAAACAGGCGTAGTCCTTTGAAGGGAAAACCAGTGAGAGCTTTCTTTGCAGCTTTGTCAGCCGCCCACTGGCGCAGCCAAACCGAGCGGCTTATAGCCACCACCAGGACAGAGGTTCTGCCACACATCCTAATGGTATCATCCAAGGCAGAGAGGACATAAGTCACAAAAACCTCACAACGAGAGAGTGCATTAACCCTTTAAATGCTAGCCACGTAAAATTTACGTGGTTGCCTCTCCGTCACTTAAGTGTCAGCCACGTAAATTTTACGTGGCTGGCATTTTCTTACCTCAGGGCCATGTTGGAGCTCAGCGCCGGTCATTTTCTGTGGATCCTTCGAGAAGACACCTCAGGGGTTCATCTGGAGGTCATTTCTTCCTGACCTCGGTCACCTGATTGCCTGTGGACCAATCAGAAGGCGGCCTCTATATAAATCCGCCCTGCGCTCCGCACCTCCTCTTTCTGCGTCGATCGGAGGTAGGTGGCGGGGTTCTGCAATGGCGATCTGGGTGGGGGGGTGCTTCTCTGCAGGGTGTGTGGCCGTAGGCACCCCCACCCCCCGTCGGATCTCATGTTAGTTGAGAGATCCATTCATAAAAACTGCGATCTCGCTCAGATCAGTTTTTATGAATGGATCTTACTACTGACATGAGATCTGACGGGGGGGGGTGGGGTTGGGGGGTGCTTTTCTCCAGGGTGTGTGGCCGTAGGACTTCCTGCACCCCCCCCCCCCACCCAGGGTGTGTAAACAGTTAATCCAGCACAGACTAGCTCTGCGAACAGGTAGCTGCAGTTTGTGTTGGATCTTCTTCAACCTAGGCCTCCAGCCAAAATCAAACAATAGGGTGATCTCTGCTGAGAGTTACCCTCTGTGTTGTTGCTTACCCACTCTCTGGTGGGGCATCCTGATTTAGGTTGCCTCTGTGTGAATTCCCCCAGATCGCTGCGTAAACTTACCATTCAGGTGATCCCACTGTGTATGCACAGTTGGGAAGCCAGACGTCTTTCTCTGCTCCATTCAGCTTCTGCTAGCCTTTGGGACATCAGAGCGGGGAGCAAACTGAATGGAGACGCACCCCCCTTCACCCCTATACAAATGCTTGGCATAGGAAAGTGATTCAGATAGAGGTATGCCAGGGATGGAATTCTAGCAGCACACATGATCGGCACAGCATTACTTGCATCCTTCGGCTGTGCATGACCACGGCAGCCATTCAGTACCAATGAACTGCCACCGGCTGCGCTTGCACAGTAGGCTCGCTGGTGACTGGGGGAGGTTTTACAGAGTGGGGTATCCCAAATCAGGATGTCTCAGGGAGAGGGAATCAGGCGGTCCTGGCTTTTTTTCCACTTTAATACAATGAATCCAAATAACTAATTAATTAAGCAATAAAATTCCCTGCCCAGGCACACGCTAACTTCCTCTCCCTTTGTGTTGCTGCTTACCCACTTCCATGTTCCCTTGTCAAGTGTGCATAGTGGGCTTGTGCGCATGGCTGTGAAAGCCTACCCAGTGAACCCTAGTTACCATGGGGTGTCAAGTGGATGCTGGCCTGAGGCACCCGCAAAGGATGCTCATAAATTAGGGCTTAAGCAGCACTGTACCCAATACCCAATCCTCAACCTGATCTGTAACTTATACAACTGCAACCATCCAATACCTGAGCTGAAATAGAGCGCGGCAGCATGAAACAAATGCAGGGGTATATTTTTTTTTGCGTGATCCCCTTAGCCTTCTTGAATGAATGTCCCTGGCGTCTTGTAGGGACATTCTATATAAATCCGCCCTGCGCTCCGCACCTCCTCTTTCTGCGTCAATCTTTATTTTTATTTATTTCGTTTATTTCGATTTTGTCCTCTGCACTTAGGTCATCTGAGCAGTGAGTGTACACATGCCTGGAGCAGTTGTCTGTCCTTACAACGGAACCCGGGGAGCATTTGGGGGGGTAGGTGTCTTGCTCGAAAGTACATCAGCCCTGTCAGTTATCTCATGTTAGTTGAGAGATCCATTCATAAAAACTGCGATCTCGCTCGGATCAGTTTTTATGAATGGATCTTACTACTGACATGAGATCTGATGGGGGGGTGGGGTTTGGGGGATTGCTTTTCTCCAGGGTGTGTGGCCGTAGGACTTCCTGCCCCCCCCCCCCCCCCCAGGGTGTGTAAACAGTTAATCCAGCACAGACTAGCTCTGTGAACAGGTAGCTGCAGTTTGTGTTGGATCTTCTTCAACCTAGGCCTCCAGCCAAAATCAAACAATAGGGTGATCTCTGCTGAGAGTTACCCTCTGTGTTGTTGCTTACCCACTCTCTGGTGGGGCATCCTGATTTAGGTTGCCTCTGTGTGAATTCCCCCAGATCGCTGCGTAAACTTACCATTCAGGTGATCCCACTGTGTATGCACAGCAGCGCCTGCCTTCCCCCCTTCCTTGGGACCGTAGCGCCTGCCCTCCCCCCTTCCTTGGGACTGTAGCGCCTGCCCTTCCCCCTTCCTAGGGACCGTATCGCCTGCCCTCCCCCCTTCCTAGGGACCGTAGCGCCTGCCCTCCCCCCGTCCTTGGGACCGTAGCGCCTGCCCTCCCCCCTTCCTTGGGATCGTAGCGCCCCCTCTTTTAGCACCCTTGCTTTTAGGAAGCATCCTGCTGCCCCAGGAAATCTTTTTCATCTGCCAGATCTGCTGAAGGGATGGACTGAGTCTTCTGAAATCCTGTGATCTGCTGCTCCTGACTTCACCACTTCCCATCAGGTCGTAACTAACAATTTATTTCTTTTGATTTTGACTGTATTTTTGCATTGTTATATTTAGTTTTTCTGTTTACAGTGTAATATTACTTTTTGTATTTTGCATTTAGTTATAGATGTTTAGTTCTAGCTTTTAGTTACTTAGACCCTTAGTTGTATTTTTTTTTCTTCATTTGGGTATGGCTGGTAGAAGGTTCACTGCAGAGGAAGCTGCGGCTTACCTGATGGAGTCTGACTCGGAAGAGTGTAGTCAGTCAGGATCTGAGTATTTACCGTCAGACAGCGAGTCAGACAGTGTCTCATCTACTGAGGAGGCACAACCGAGCAGTAGTACCAGTAGAAGGCACCATAGAAGGGGTGGTACCGCACAAGAGGAGGCCACGCTGGAGGACAGAGTAGAGCAGGATGAAGCACCGAGTGCTGCAGCTGGTGGAGGGCCTACGTGGAGGCCTCCTAATAACTATTCCCCTGAAATTCCTCCTTTTGATTCAGTCCCCGGGGTCAATGTCGACGTAACAAACTTCAGCGTCATTGACTACTTCAAATTGTTTATTTCCGAAGCCATCCTACTGGATATGGTCTTCTATACAAATCGCTATGCTGAGCAGGTCTTGGCTCAAAACCCCCAGCAGTGGCACGCCCGAGCTCAGGCATGGCACCTCACAAATTTGAGTGAGATAAAGACATTTTGGGGGCTCACTCTAGCAATGGGTATTCTAAAAAAAAATGTTGTATTGCCTCCTATTGGGATACCCAATCCATATTGGCAACACCATAATTTCCGGCCATAATGACGAGAAACCGCTACCAAATTTTACTGCGGTTTCTGCATTTTAACGACAATTCCACTGCTATTCCCCATGGTCAGCACGCGTACTCTGCCTGAAGAAGTGACTTTAGGTCACGAAACGCGTTGCAGGGATTTTGGGGGTCCCAGTGGTTGGTCCGCACATGGCATTTTGTTTGGCAAGTAAAATGCTAATATTCTATGTATTTTGTCTGTAATTTGCACCTACCTCTTTGTCAGCAATTTTTTGCATTGTCATGTTTGTATATATATTGGGATTTGATGCACTTTGGAAGCACTTGACACTTTATGAATTGATTAGGAAATATAGTAATATTAATTGTTTAGTGATATTAGGGTCCCCCACTGGGCACATTAGAATTTAACCCCCTTGCCCCTCATTTTATGGCAGTTTACATATGTGTTATGTTTTTAACTGTTTTTAATGCATTCTGATATGAAATTATGATATTTCAATAAAATTGATATGAATTATAATTAATAGAGTGCCTTTGTTAGTCTCTGGTTATACCCCCTCTTGGGGTTGGGGCACCCCTCGTGTTTGTATTAAACTTATCCTAATAAAGGTTGACCAGAGCAGGGCACCTGCACTATAATTTATTGTTTGGTGCCGCCCACTTCCCTTGCTTGGTAAATGTCAGCCCGGTCACGACAGACATAATAAAATACGGCCCCTTATTAATAGTCTGTCGGAGTGCTTTGCAGAAGTATACACCCCCTGCCAACAATTATGTATTGACGAGTCACTTCTGCTTTTTAAAGGGCGCATTGTTTTTCGTCAATATATCCCTAGCAAGCGTGCCCACTATGGGATAAAATTTTACCAATTTTGCGATAGTGTTACCGGGTATATCACATTTTTCGAATTTATGAAGGAAGGGACACACATCTGGACCCCCCTGGTTGTCCCCTTGATTTAACGGTCAGTGGAAAGATCGTTTGGGAGCTCATGACTCCTCTACTGGGGAGGGGTTACCACTTATACGTGGATAACTTTTATACCAGCATCCTCTTATTTCACGCCCTTTACTCCTTAGATACCCTGGCCTGCGGCACCATCAACCGCAATCGAAAAGGGTTGCCCAGGTCCATACTTGAAAAAAATCTAAAACGTGGAGAGTCTTACGCTCTAAGAAGCGATGAGCTCCTGGCCGTGAAATACATGGACAAAAAGAATGTATTCCTACTCACAACAATCCACGATGAGTCAGTTGTGAATGTAAGGCTTAGTGGTCCCCGAGCCCCTTCCCAAAAGCCACAATGCATAACCGATTATAACAAATTCATGGTGGTGTTGATAAAACGGACCAGATATTAACTTATTACAATGCCACCCGAAAAACCAGAGCCTGGTACACAAAAGCTGCTATTCATTTGGTCCAAATGGCAACTTATAACAGCTTTGTTGTCTTTAAGGCAGCAGTACCAGGCTCTAATTTATCGTTTGTAAATTACCAGCAGCAGTTAATCTCTGCTTTGTTGTTTGGGGATACTGAGGATGTACCAGAGGTGGCTATAAATGACAATGAGGCCAGGTTGCTTGGGAAGCAAGTGCCTTCCCAATGTAGGTGGTAAGAGGTATCCCCAAGGGCGTGGCCTGGCGAGTGAATGAGGAGGACGTGATTGTGAGAGCTCCTCACCCCTTCGGGCATTATATAATTTGAAAAGGCAATCAGGCACAGTATTCTGACCATACAAATGGCTGGCAAAAAGAAGGAGAAGAGGAGGAAGATGGCACTGACCTGCGGTGACAGATGGAGGAAGGAGAGAGACAGCCATCTGCAGCACATGGGAGGAGAAATGGCGTCCGGAACATCACAATCATCATCAGGCTCCTCTGAGAGCACAGAGGAGGGCCTGCCATCCCCTGGGATCAGAAGCAAGTGTCATCTGGGCAGAGCAGGAGGAGAGGAGGAGAGCTGCTGTACCTCCCACAGCCTGCAGGAGACTGAAGAAGTCAGGGAGAAGACATCCAATATGGCGGACGGGACAGAGCAGGAGAGCAGGCAAGTAGGCCCATCCCCCCCCTCGAGATCCCCAGTCACACAGGGGAGAGGAAGAGAGGTGGGAGGAGGGAGGAAGCCTGGAACTGCAGAGAGCATCGGCAGTGCCTGTCAGCTGCGCTGCTCAGAGGGAGACTGGCCGACTGGAACTGCGGCCAGCGGCGGAACACGGCCCCTACAAACAAAAATCGACAGCATCTGATCACACAAATGGTGGGGGTGGAGAAGCAGGTCAGCCAGGTACTGTGCCAGGGGGAGAAGACAGGGGAACCTGCAGGAAAACCCGCGAATGTAGCAGAAGAAGCAAGGGGAGCAGCAAATCACAGCCATAGGCCCTGCGGAGAGTCCCTTCTCACAGGGAAACTTGAGAGGTTCGGCTTCACATCCAGGGGACGGCAGCCTGAGCAAGATACAGCGCGGCAGTTATTACCCAGCGACACCGCTCTTCCATCCCTGAACAGAGGCCTCCTGCAAAGAATGCCACGCGCAAAAAGCTCACAGAGGATGGAGGCGGCTGTGTTGTTGCCAGGAAATCATACGTGGGCAACTCCAATTCATCCAGATACCTCACCGAACTCCACCCAGGCATGGATGGAGCCCGACTGCTTCGTCATTGATCATGCAGGAAGGAATTCCCCCTCCCCCCCCCCCACCGTGGAAACTCCCCAAATAATCAACCTCCCGACTCCTTTGACTTCGCCGGCAATAAATTCAATCAACTTTCGAGATGGAGGACCTGATGGCGTTCTGCAGGAGGGAAATATTCACAGAGACACCTTCTCCTTCCTCAGATCTATCCCTACCAGAGCAGACTTTGAGGCACTCATCGCGCGATACGAAGCCACTCGCAAGAAAGAAATCGCAGAGGTACGGGGCCAGATCCAAACGTTGGACACTAGAGTTTCAACTAACCAATCCTCCATGGAGGCCGAGCTTGCATCCCTATCGGCAAGAGTGGAAGCCCAGAACGTGCAGATTCTGCAACTCCAACTCCAGCATGATGACATAGAGAATAGGAACCGGCGAAATAATCTGTGATTGAGAGGTATCCCGGAATCATCCTCGGGAGAGGACGTAAAACTGATCATAACCGCCATTTTCAACCGATTACTGGAAAGACGTGTGGATAACCCGATTGAGATAGATAGAGCACACAGAGCACTGGGCCTGCATAGTCCTGACCCTGCCCGTCCCATGGATGTCATCTGTAGGATACACTTCTACCAGATAAAGGAGGAGATATCCCGTAGGGCCTGGAGGCATGGGCCCATTGACTTTGATGGATCAAGAGTCATCATCCTCCCAGATCTCTCAAGACGTACGCTTCAGATGCGTAGACTCATAAGGCAAGTCCTGGATTTGTGCAGGAGCGTTGGAGCGGCATACAGATGGGGCTACCCCTTGCACCTGGATGGCTTGTTTGCCTTCCTGGGATGTGATCCCATTCCCGTGCCGAATTGGTTGATGCCAACAGAAGATCCCCCACCACAAAGGCCCCCTAGGGTCTGTCAGGAATCGGCACTTACCTGGACCCCGTTCCAGCGTTGTCCCCGGGCGGCTGGCCGCAACAGCAGTTCCCGCTCGGCGGCCGCGCCGAGCGGTGGCCGGCGCGTCCACGAGCACGGCCGTGCTCCCTCCACGTCCCCGCCTCTCTCTGCGTTTTTCATATGCCCTCCGGCGGCGCTGCTCTCAGCGCGTCCGCCGGAGGCAGCTGTGTTAGAGCCTGCGGGCTCAGCCTGAGGAGGAACTCCTCCCTCTCTCCTGTTGTGGGCCAATGAGCCCAGCTAGGGACAGGTCAGGCCAATCCTGGCTTGGATCCTAAGTGCACCAATCATTCACACCTTCCCTCTCTGTCTGCCCCTATAAAGGGTTTCCTCCCTCAGTTGCCCATTGCCTGTGATAGCGCTCAGAACCCTGTGTTACCTATTCCTGTGAAGTTTAGCCTGTTGCCGATTTGATTGTACGACCATTCTTGATCCTGAATCCTTGTTGCCGACCTGTGCCTGTATTGACGCCTCTCGATCCTGAATCCTTGTTGCCGACCTTTGCCTGAACTGACGCTTCTAGATCCTGAACCCCAGTTGCTGACCTCTGCCTGTACCCCGACTACGTCTTGCCTGATCCCTGGTGCCGCTACGATCTCTGCCTTCCCGTTATCGACCTATTGCCTGTCTCTGGACTTCCGTCACTCACGCTCCAGTTATTGGTTCTCCAGATCTCTCCATATAAGCTTGCATCCTTTGAGCCAATAAGTCCTGGGGGCAACCGATCCCGGGTAGGCGTAACTTGCGTCCCGGCAAGCGGGGGCTCCTACAGGTGAAGCTGGCTGTGGAGATTGGGGGTTGCGAGCTCATCAAGAGGTCTGGAGTTACCTCCCCAAGCGTAACAGGGTCTTTCCCAATTGATCAAGATCCAGGAGACCCAGGAGGGGAAACGAGAGGATCCCGGGCCCAAGGGACAATGAGCTCTAAGTTTGGTTTAGCCTCACATGGTTGCCATGTTCTTCAGTCCTCAATGAGATAGAGTTTCTTGGTGCCAGTTACAATGTCTTGTTGTTGCCGTTTGTTTAGGTTAAAAGGCCATGCCTCCCCTGGGGTCCTTGGGGCCTGAGTCGGTCTGGTAGTGTGCGGTGGGCCCAGGTTGGTGGCGGCCCGGGGGTCCCAGTCTGATAGACGGGTGATGCAAAGGGACCGTCTCGGCTCCGTGAGACCACGGGGGAGAAAATAGCACGTTTGCCAGTTGCCCATTTTTTACTAGGTTCTCCGGAGGGGGGGAGGCTGGCTCTTGCGTTCGCCGCAAGACACAGTTCCCCACCTAGGCCGATCTCTGACCTTTCCCGTTTGGGGGAAGGCCACAGACCCAGCGATTTAGTTAGTTAGTTACCGTCGCTCCTGAGCGTCGGTTTGATTTGGAAAGTGTATTATTTGTCTCTCCTGTCATTTCTATTGTTCTAATCTATCACCCCCTTTTCCTGATTCTAAGCCTTTATTTTCCCCCCTCAATATGTGCGAGACTAACTTGATTTCTCTCAATGTGAAGGGTCTGAGAGCCTCAGGGCGTCGAAGGCTCATGTGGCATTCCTCCAGGAGACGCATTTCAAGGCGGCGAACCCGCCATCGCTAAGGAATAAGGTATTCCCGACCTCTTACCATTCCTATTCCCCGGACTCGAAGTCCAGAGGGGTGAGCATCCTACTGTCAGGATAGGTCCCCTGGGAAGAGGTGGGTGTCCTGAGTGGTGGAGAGGGGAGGTGGCTTTTTGTCAAGGGGAAAATTAGATCAGAGCTATTCACCCCCGTAAACCTTTATGTGCCGAATGTGGGGCAGGTCTCCTTCTTAGAGGATGTCTTAAACAGGGTGGCTGATTTTGCAGAAGACAAGTTTGTAATTGGAGGGGACCTTAACCTCCCTCTCGAACCCCTGCTGGATACGTCCAAGGGCCATTCATATCTCTCCTACTCTAAGTTGAAGAGGGTTAGAAAACTTTTCAACCCTCCAGTTGGTGGACCCTTGGCGCATACTTCACCCAGACACAAGGGACTACACATTTTACTCGGCACCCCATAACATGTACTCGCGGATTGACCTGTTCCTCATTCAACGCCACATGCTGCAACGGGTCTCTGCAACCTCTATAGGCCACATCACCCTTTCTGACCACGCCCCAGTACACCTTACATTAGCGGCCCAAACACCAGCACCCCGCCCATGGACCTGTAAACTGAATAACTCTCTTATCCAGGAGGTAGTGAAGCAAAACCTACAGAACTATTTTGCAACTAATGCAATCCCTGAAACTAGCCCTCCTATTGTATGGGAAGCCCATAAGTGTGTAATCCGGGGTGTACTGATTCATCAGGGGGCTAGAGTTAAGAAAGAAGAGGCAAATTAATTACAGAGCTTTTGGCTAAGATACAGAGGCTAGAGACGCTACACAAACAGTCACTTGTAGCGGCGCACCTGGCGACCCTGACATCCCTCAGAGAGCAGCTTAGGGGGGTGTATAATGATAAAGCGAAACTCCAGCTCATTAAGTGTAGAAGGTTTTTTTACGAATCAGGAGATAAATGCGGGTGCCTCCTGGCTGCAGCTCTGAGGAGGGAAAGGGCCAAAACATACATTCCTAAACTCCAGGATAATTGTGGGTAACATGAGGCACTCCGACAAAGACATAGCCGGAATTTTTAGGCAATACTATGAGATCTTGTATAATATTCCAACTAGTAGTGCTGGTGCGGGCATGAACGAGTTGAACCAATACATACAAAGATCGGGTCTGCCCAAATTACCCCGCGGAGTGTTGGAGGAGTTGGAGGACCCCATTACATCTGATGAACTCGCCAAAGCCCTTAGGGAGTCTGCCAACGGGAGGGCACCGGGGCCAGATGGCCTCCCCCTCCTGTATTATAAAACTTTCGTGGAGGTTCTCGCGCCAAGATGCTGAAAGCCTTTAACTCCCTGGCTTCAATGAACTCCCTCCCGGCAGACAGTCTCAGAGCCCACATCTCGGTCATACCGAAGGAGGGCAAAGACCCCACGTTGAGTGCGAGCTACAGGCCAATCTCCCTTCTCAATGCCGACATTTTTTTTTTTTTGCCAAATACACCTAGACCAGGTGGGTTTTATGCCACACAGAGAGGCCAGTGATAACACTGCTAAAGCCTAGAACCTCATACACACAGCCCTAAAGACGAGCATACCCACTCTACTCCTCACTACCGATGCCAAAAAGGCCTTTGACAGGGTGCAATGGGACTTCAAGTTCGGAGTACTAAGGCACATTGGTCTTGGATCTAATATGCGTGCCTGGATCGCAAGTCTCTATCAGCACCCCACTGCTTTAGTTAGAGTAAACGGCATGCTGTCGGAGCCTTTCGGGTACGGGATGAGGCAGGGGTGCCCCCTCTCCCCGCAAATTTGTTTACACTAGAGCCCCTACTCTGTAGAGTAAGAAGGAATCCGAGCATACAGGGGATCTCCCTCCCATCAGGGCAATACAAGACCGCAGCATATGCGGACGATTTACTTTTCTTTGTGACCGGCCCTGGGGTGTCCTTCCCTAATCTGGTCAAAGAATTGGAGAAATACAAGCGAGTTTCCAATTACAAAATAAACATGCAAAAGTCTGAAGTTTTAAATATAAATCTTCCCCCAGAAAGAGAGGCTAACCTCCAGCATTCTTTCCCCTTCAGATGGGCCAAAGAACAAATCACATACCTGGGCACGAAACTTGGTAGATCGTTAGACGAGATTTACACATTAAACTTTCCCCCCTTGCTGCGAGCATTCTCCAAGGACACGGACGCATGGGCCCTCAAAAAACTCTTGTGGTTTGGTAGATGTAATGCCATTAAGATAAATCAATTGCCGCGCCTGCTGTACTTGATACAGGCCCTTCCCATAGAAATACCCAACTCGTTCCTGTGTAGGCTGGGGGCTCTTTTCTCGAAATTCATTTGGTTGGGCAAAAACCCCAGAATTAGTAGAAAGATGCTGATCAGGGCCAAGGAGGAGGGTGGTCTGGGCCTTCCCGACCCGGGAATGTGCTATGCAGCTGCACATCTTAACAGGGTTATAGACTGGTGTAGGCATCCACAACCAAAGCAGTGGTTACAGATCGAACAGAGCAGCACATCCCTTCCCCTGAAATCCCTCTCATGGCTTAAAAAACAGGTCCTTGGCCCAGTGTTGAAACACCCAACAGTCGGGGCCTCCCTCAAAGTATGTCAGAAGTACTTTCTGTTTAGGGACATTTCACCGACACCCTCACCAATGTTTCCAATCCTGGGGAATCCCGAATTCCCACAGGGAACGAGCGGTAAGATTGCAGAGAAATGGGTGGAGAAGGGGGTGTGTAGAGCAAGACATTTCCAAAATAAGGGAGACCGGGGTTCCCTGGAAGAGCTGGTACACTCGAAGGGACTCCCGAGATGGGATGAGTGGCAAAGGATGCAGCTGAGCCATTTTCTCACGACCCTCAGACACCGTACCTGCCAATTGAGAGAACCCACCATTTTTGAGAGGCTTTGTGAGGAGGGGGACCCAATCAGACATGTGCTTTCGACCGCATACGAGCTACTCATCAGTCCACAAGAACAAACCCCTCTCCCTTTCATCCTGAAATGGGAGGAGGACCTGGGGGTCACCTTCACGCAGGGGGAAAGGGGTAAGATAATGACTTTAGCTCATAAGACCTCTGCTTGTACCAGACACAAGGAGAGGAACTATAAACTGCTAACAAGGTGGTACAGAGTGCCAGCCCTGATTAACAAGTGGTGCCCTACAGTGTCCCCATCATGCTGGCGCTGCAGCGGGGAGAGGGGGGATCTGCTCCACATCTTCTGGTCATGCCCAGAGCTTGGGAGGTTTTGGTCGGGGGTAAGAAACACAATGCAGAGGATGACAGATGGAGAGCTGCCAGACGGCCCTGCTTTCTTCCTCCTCCACCACTCGGGGATGCCCACCAAGAGATATCGGAAGTCGGTCCTGAGTCAGATGGTGAATGCTGCAAAAGCGTGTATTCCTTCACATTGGAAGAAATCAACACCTCCAACTGTCTCACAGTGGCTGAGTAAAGTAGCGGAGATAGAAAGGTACGAAGGCCTTATCGCTGCCAGTAATGAATCCGCAGAGGCGCATTTCCGTAAGTGGTCTAGTTGGGTGGAATTCATGGCCTCACAGGACTATAGGGACCTGCTGGAGGCAGATATCTAGACAATGTTGTCAGCACAGTCCCCTCCCCCCCCCCCTTATTCCCCCCCTCCTTGTGGCTCTTCTGTTTTATGAAAACCGAGTTGTGAACGGAATGAACACCCAAGAAATATAAATTGCAATAAACAAAAGTGATTTAATGATGTGAAAACATGATTCAGACATGACGTATTTACATAATGATAACATGCGGTGGCATCTCCTGATGAAGACATCATTGTCGAAACGTTGAGAGAAGTTCCAGCTGTTATCTCTACCTGTATCCTGCCTGTAAGTAAGCCCTTTTTTGACCTATGGGTCTCTTATTACTTGAATTGCAAATGGGATTGTAATGGATCTGTTTAGCCCATGATTATGCTACTTCTACTTTACTTATTGGACATTGCTTCCTTTGCTTTACCCTGATGGGCAACAGTACCTAAATTGTGAGAACTTGTACAACAGCGCCACCTAGGTCATTTGTTATCATTATGTATATACGTCATGTCTAAGTCTGAATCATGTTTTCACATCATTAAATCACTTTTGTTTATTGCAATTTATATTTCTTGGGTGTTCATTCCGTTCACAACTCGGTTTTCATGTATTGTTCACTGCATATTGGGAGGGTGCAGTTTAGAATGGTTTGAACCCCACATAGTGACATACTACAACTAATTCTCTTACTTTTCAATTCGGTGTGCTACAACCCCACATTAATATTAGGCTCTTCTGTTTTACAATTTCCTTCTTTGCTTTCAATTTCCTTTCTCTTTTGTCACTCTCTCTGTTCTTCTGGAGTTGTATGGTTATATGTGGTTCAGTTGCAGTATCAATGAACTGATTTGGGGTTGGTATGTGACTATGAAGCGATGGGGGGTTCGCTCTCTGGGCGCTCCAGCGGAGCACATGAATGGAAAGGCCTTATCGGGCATTTGAGGTTTGTTATCCCGGCAGGTATTGGTTGGGGAGGTGGTGGGGGTGTACAGGGGCTACCCCCTTCGCTTAAGGAAATTGTTTTGGAACCACCCCGTTGGAGTCAACAGACAAAAGCCGACTGCATTGCATGAAACAAATCCTTGTCTGAATTGTTTGTTTATTGCCTTTTCTTTGTTTCTATGTGGAATGGTTTTTGTGTAACTTGAAAACGATGCAAATAAAGAATATATAAAAAAAAAAAAGGAATCCCCAAAAGGCATGTAGGGTGTGTAGGAAGCGTGGCATCAGAAAGGATGTGCGGTACTACTGCCCGAAATGTCCCAGCCAACCCGGTTTATGCTTTGACAATTGTTTTGAGGTGTATCACACCCATTTAGATTTTTGGGTTATGCATTATTTTTTATATGTTTATTTTATGTTTTGCTGTGGTCATTTTTTTATCCTTTAGCTTCCTTTCATACTATGCTGATGTGATGGGAAGTGCTGGAGCAGGAGCAGCTGGATATTTGTGGCACGTGATGATAAAAACATCTGATGCCACAGCTACAGTATCCTAGCTGCGGCTCACCAGTCTAAACCTAATTGCACCTTTTAGGAACGTTAAGAAATCTAAAGGGTTGTCCTGTGTTTTTATAGCGCATGCTTTAGTTTTGGATTTTTGGCAACCCTACCCTTGGATGCATGTTGGGTATTGTTCTGTTCAGGGGGTCTTGCCATTTCAGATTCATTGCAATTTTGCATGCTTGCATTTTTTTTTTTAGAAAAATACCATTTTGTGAGTACTCACCTGAAAAATGGATATTGTTGGTGTGCCACACACCCCGCTTCACTTTTAAATATTCATCACTTAATGGGTTAACTCGCCGCCAGGTGACGTAGTGCAGAGAGGAAGTCTTGTAACGAGCCCCCTTCCGGCCTATATATACCTGGTACCTCCCTTCAATCACCAGTATATTAAAAAGCAGAAAGACAAGGTACCAGTATTCCACCGGTAACCTCAAATAAAACCTCAAATAAAATGATATAAATAAAAAGGCTTCACCATATAAAGGCTTCGGTAATACCGAAAAGGGTGGGAGTGAAGCGGGGTGTGTGGCACACCAACAATATCCATTTTTCAGGTGAGTACTCACAAAATGGTATTATTCTTGGTGTGCCACACACCCCGCTTCACTTTTAAATATTCATCACTTAATGGGACATCCAAAAGCAGTGTCCACAAGGGAAGGGCATCTCAAGGCCAGGTGAAGCATAACTTAAATGACTGCAGTCTGCAGAACTTTGCGGCCAAAAACAGCATCCGCTGAGGCCCGCACATCAACTTTGTAAAACTTAGAAAAGGTGTGAACAGAAGACCAAGTGGCGGCCTTACAAACCTGTTCAACAGAAGCTTGGTGCTGAAATGCCCAAGACGCCCCAACAGAGCGAGTGGAATGAGCAGTGATACGAAAAGGGGGAACTCTTCCCTTAGCAGAATAGGCCGCAGTAACGGCCTGACGTATCCACTTGCTAATGGCAGATTTGGCTGGTGCCAAACCCTTCTTAGGCCCATGGGGCACAACAAAAAAGGAATCCGTCCTACGAAAAGGAGACGTGATAATCAAGTAGTACTTAACACAGCGTACTACATCCAAACTATGCAAAACCCTCTCTTTGTCATTCTTAGGATTAGGACACAAGGAGGGAAGAACAATATCTTGGTTCAAATGAAAAGCAGAAACAACCTTAGGAAGAAAGTCTGGCTTGAACCGAAAGACCACTTTATCCTGATGCCTCTCAAAGTAAGGCGCCTGGATAGACAAGGCCGCCAACTCTGAGACACGCCGGACCAAAGAAGACAATCTTCTGAGTCAGGGTAGACAAAGCAATATCTTGCAAAGGCTCAAAAGGAGGAGCCTGAAGAGCAGAAAGAACCAAATTCAAATCCCAAACAAGGAGTAATGGTTTCCTGGGAGGCCGCACAAGCGTAACCCCCTGGAAAAAAGTTTTAACTAAAGGTTTAAGCGCAACACGCTTCTGAAAAAAGATAGATAAGGCAGAGACCTGCCCTTTCAACGTACTTAGCTGGAGACCAGAGTCCAGCCCTGATTGTAAAAACTCCAGAATCCTGGAGACCGAAAAGACCCTACAAGGAAAAGATCTTATCTCACACCAAGCGATATAGGCTTTCCAAGTCCTATAGTAGGTGATGGAAGAAGACCTCTTCCGGGCACTGATCAAAGTCTTAATGACTGAATCAGAAAGACCCTCCTCCTTCAGGATGGAGGTTTCAGCAGCCAGGCCATCAAACCCAGCGCTGGTAAATTGGGGTAACACAATTGACCCTGAGTGAGCAGAATGGGCCGAAGAGGCAGAACGAACTGGTCCACTGCCAGCCGAACGATGTCTGCGAACCTCACTCGTCTTGGCCACCTTGGGGCCACGAGAACGGCGTACACCTTTTCCAGAGCCAACTTCTGAAGAACCCTGCCCAGCATGGGCATCGGAGGAAACAGGTATAGAAATCCCAGAACTCCCCAGTTCAGGGACATGGCGTCCACTGCCAGAGCCAGAGGATCCTGGGAGAGCGACACGAAGTTCGGGAGCCTGTGATAGTGATGAGGGGCCAACAGGTCCACCTCCGGGGACCCCCATTGGAGACACAGTGAGCGAACCACCCGAGGATGGAGAGCCTATTCTTCCAGAAGGGGAGAGCCCTTGCTCAACCGGTCCGCTACCTGTTTCTTCACCTCTGGAATGTAAACCGCAGAGAGACAAGGAACATGGAACACTGCCCAGGTCCGGATCAGGGACACTTCTCTGAGAGTACTCAGACTGCGAGTCCTTCCCTGAAGACCGACGTAAGCAACCGCTGTTTGATTGTCTGAACACATCTGGACCGGAAGGCCCAGAACGTGCTGAGTCAGGAGAGCAAGCACCTGACGGATGGTTCTCAGTTTCAGAATATTGATGGGTAAGTGGGGCCTTTGAGGTCCCCACTGCCCCTGAAAATGCAGCTCCTTCCAGAATCTGCCCCATCCCGACAGACTGGCGTCCGTGGTGACAATTTTCCAAAGGGGGGTCAGGAAAGGCCTGCCCTACACAAGATTGGTCGAGACCAACCACCACAGGAGGGACTGCCGTACACGGGAGGACAACTGGAAGGACTGATCCAGCGACTGAGGTTGCTGGTCCCAAAACGCTAACAGAAAAAGCTGAAGCGTTCTCGTGTGAATTTGGGCAAAAGGAAGAAACACTCTGTGTTGATGAGAGTTCAGGCCGGGATGAACCGACCCATCTCTCTCGGGGACTACGAAAAAGATTGGAGTAGAAAACGAGGCCCATCTCTAAGCGCGGCCCCGGCCGGATGACCGTTATCTCTAACAGATCCCTTACCGACACCAGGAGCCCCTGCGTAGCCAAAGGAACGATGGGCACCCGAGGCCGAACGAACCGTGAAGGAGGGTGAGACTCGAATTCCAGGTCGTAACTGGCCGACACTACCTCCTGGATCCATGTGCCTGGAACCACTTGGTTCCAAACCTGGGAGAAGTGTCGCAATAGTCCCCCCACCCGCACGGGTGAGGGCAGCCCCTCATTGCTGAGTGGGCTTATCAGCAGGTTTGGGCTTGGTGCCCCAGGACTGAGCGGGCCGGCCACGGCCCCTCCCCCGAGTCCAACCTGCACCTCTGGTAGCGGGAAAGGAAGCACCCCTGCCCGCTCTGAATCCTCGAAAGGAGGGCCTACCGGAACCTGCCCCCCTAAAGGGGACACGAGGCCTCTTGCGTTGTGGCATCTTACCACCCTTTGCGACTGAATCAATTTTCTCCCCAAACAGACGCAACCCCAAAAAGGGGAGAGCTGTAAGCACCCTTTTAGAAGCCGCGTCCGCTGACCACTGACGCAGCCATACTGACCTGCGAATAGCCACCAGCATAGCCGCTGCCATGCTACTCATAGCCAGCGCATCGTCCTGAGCGGCCAGGACATAAGACACAAAGGATTCACACTGCTTAAGCGAAGTAAACTGTTTACATTTATTAAGATCCTCATATAGCCCCTGAAGGACTTAATTGCCAATAGAAGAAGGGCTGAAGCACACACCGGGCGCAACGCTGACCCGGAATAAATAAAACCATGGCGAGCGTATTGGTCAATCCGACGATCTTCCCCATCCTTAGGGACAGTGGTCTCAGCAGATTGTACCATAGCCGAGCTGGAGAGTCCTAGTACAGGGGTATCGACGTCCGGAGGGACAGACCACAGCCTCACCAATTCTGGTGGAAAAGGATAACGCTTTTCCCAACTGGAAGGAATTCCAGATAACCGTGTGGGATGTTCCCATTCCTTAAGAACCACCCTCTCAAAGTGGTGCTGTCTGGGAAAAACCAAACTCGGCTGAGGCTCTTTAAATAACTGACCCTTTGGCGGGGCGGCCGCCTCAGGCGTATCTAAACTCAAAATATTAAACATTTGAGCCAGAATGGAGGGGGTGTCAAAAACAACCCCCTCTGACCAATCGCCGATCTCATCAGCCACATGCTGACCTGTCGGCTCATCTGACTCCGACGGGAGTTCATCCTCGTCAGGGAATCCATCGGACCATTCCACAGGTTCACAAAACTGGTCCTGTGGAGCCGAAGGTACCGGAGTCAGGTGCCTTTGTTTTGTGGCGGTTTTAAACGCTGCTTTAACGGGCATCATTTTCCGGGGGCAGGGCTGTGCTGCTGCCTCGGAATGCGAATCCCCACTTTTGACAGTGTCATGCGGGGTCCGGAATAGGGATGGAGAGGTAGGAGATGATGAAGGATGCGATGGCACCGCAGCCGAAGCAACGGACTGGCGCGCAATAGTCTGTTTTGCACAAGGGATGCAAATAAAGATATCATCAGCTGGGAGTGGAACCCCACAACCTACGCACCCCCCAAACGGAACAGCAGAACCGTTTCCGGAATCTACGGAAGCCTCCATATGGTGATTTATGGTATTCGCAATAATGGGACTTTTAAGGCATAAGCCGACCCGGGATGCCCCCTTTATTTTAGTAATGTCCCGGAAGGGAGGATTTATATAAATTTTTTTTTTTTTTTTTTTTTTTTAAGTTTAGGTCCCCTTTAATAGAAACTATATATATATACTTATATATAGTCTATGTATATAAACATTCAAATCAATCCCAATAATAAGCCAGGAACATAGAGCCGGAGGGCTAGCATAAGCAGGGATCCCAGGATCTGCAAGGCAAGAAAACAACCATCAGATCCTTCACATGTGTATAACATATAAGTATGGCACCAAGTGCCCTTAAATGACGCCCCCTTGATAATAGTGATTTCTCACTGTATTATTAAACAATATCTCCCATTTAACGGCCCCAACGGGAGGGGCCGCTTACCTGTACCGCAATCAGCCGGTAAGCCTGCAGCCAGCAGCCCACGTGCCTTCCTGTTTTGAAGGAAGCTGGGACGCTGGGCCCGCTGCTGACCCCGCATGACGTCGGCGCCGCGCCCCCGCGTCAGCGGGCCCGCCCCCCCCCTACGCTGATCAGCTGGAACACTTTACAGCTGATCACAGCACGCGCGTCCAGGCTGCGGAGGGGGGAGGGTAAAAACCGCATGTGCTGACAAAGCTCAATGAATGCCAGGCGAGGAGAGGGGAGAGGGGAGAGGGGGGAGGCGGTAGGGGGCCACAAGCAACCAACTGCCAGAGAGGTGGCCAGCCCATACCCAGCGCAAGCTGCCCTAAAGCAGACCCAAAATATACACATGCTACAGTGAATGCATAAACATGACATATATGTTAACATGCAGTGATACAGTGAAACACACATACTAAAGCACACCCTCACCACCCCCCCAACGGGAGAGAAAGGGGCTACGGGGACCCTCGGGACAGGGGCATCCCATTTCCGGATCACCATGCCGGTTCGCCGCATTGCCCCACGCATGAGGTCGAGCGGTAGGAGATAAGCTCCTAGGCACTTAAAGTGCCATCTACCATTTGCCCGGTGAGCAGCCAAGGCTGGGAGGCTTCCTATTTCACCATAAAGGTATACAAACTCAAACCGGGCAGAAATAGACCAAAAGGGGGGTGGCGGGGTAAGAATACCCCGGCCTACCTGTAAGCAGGAGACTTCCAACTTCTGACTTGTCAGCAAGCAGAGAGAAAAAATACTGGTGATTGAAGGGAGGTACCAGGTATATATAGGCCGGAAGGGGGCTCGTTACAAGACTTCCTCTCTGCACTACGTCACCTGCGGTGGATTAACCCATGAAGTGATGAATATTTAAGAAGTGAAGCGGGGTGTGTGGCACACCAAGAATAAAGGGGGTTCAATTTTAGAGTCCTGAGCCTTTTTAAAATTATCCAGAGGTCTGTGTTCCAGTGTACTTTTACACTTTATCCTAGCCCCCTACCCAGCCTCTGATCCACACCCCTCACCTGACCCCCCTCCACAGCCTCTGACCAGCATCTCTCAACTAACCCCCTCCTCTGCTCATCCCGCACTTAACCCCCCCCCAGTCTCCCTCACCTAACCCCCCTCCCCAGCCTCAGACCAACATCCCTAGCTAACCCTCTCCTGATCCACTAATCCACACCCCTCATCTAACCCCCTTCCAAGCTGTCTACACTCACTTAACCCACTCCCCCAGTTTCTGATCTACATCCCTCACCCAACCATCCTCCCCCAGCTGCTGACCTACACCCCTCACCTAACCCCCCCCCCCCCCCAGAGCCTATGACTCACATTTTTTTGACAGTTGTGTCCATTTAAATTGTTTTTTTCCAAGTAAATGCACTTGTGGGTTGGTCCCAATGGGTTTGGATATGATTAGGCTGGGCTGTGTGGACACTGCAGGGGAAGTTTTGGGAAATGACAGATCTTTCAGCTATGCCACAGTGCTCTGCCTTATGGACAAGTCTCCTGCCAAGTCGCACAGTGATATTCTTGTCATGCTGTTTTCCTGCTGAAAATCTCTCTCTCTTTGGTAGCTCTACATCATCTCTGCATGACTCCCGGTCACCTGTCATGCTTGTTTAGTTACCCTCCTCAGACCCATCAGAAATCCTGTTTACCACTGAAATGTTTCACCCCTTTTTTGAATGCTCGTGACTGTCATAGCTGATGCTTGTAACCGTTTGGGGTTGTCCTAATACAACCAGACAACCTGGCACACAAGTAGAAAAACAAAGCTAGTTGAGAGAGTTCCAGAACAGAGGCAGCAGTAGGTTTAAAGTGGACCAACACCCACCCCTGATCGGCCCGGGAATCTATAAGATTCAGCTCCCTCCCCGCGGGGCATCCGAAATTGGGATGCCCCGCTGTGTGAACCCCCCAGAAAGCCCCTAAAAACGTACCTTATCAGCGACGGACAAGCGACGGATAAGCCGCCGCCGCCTCCTCCCGCGCGTCCCTCTAGCAGGGCGCGCACCCGCGCCGGCCGTTTGTGAATGGCCGGCGCGCGCGCACGCCCTGTAAGAGGGACCCCCGATCGGGGCGCCCCGCGGAAGACCCAGGATAGTGAAAATCCTGGATGTTGGTCCACTTTAAAGGGGAAATTGCTCATTGTTCTTACCTTTCATCAAGCCATTCAGTTAAAGGGGCATTATTGCAAATTAATGTAATATTAAAAATCCATATAAAGATGTCAGTTAATGAGAGCATGGGTCACTTACATACCCACACTAAATAAAAATACAATTCTGTGATTACCCCCCTGTAGAATTGGTATTATATGTATACAGCACGTCCTGTTCCAAAAGATATTCCTTACACTTGGGATATACTCCAGTAGATGGCGCTGGACTGCAGAGACAGAAAAGTGGCTCCTCCCGGGCCCCATAAATATCCGGGACCTCCAACAAAATCCCCAGTATTGAAAAGTTAGCAAGAGACCGGGAGAACTATAACCATTATATGAAAATTTGAACATAAGAACAATCACCATAAAGAGGTAACTAAAGATAATGATAACAAGGGTGAGGTGGAATAGGATGTGCTGTATACATATAATACCAATTCTACAGGTGAGTAATCACAGAATTGTATTATTCTAAGTATACAGCACGTCCTGTTCCAGAAGATATTCCTTACTCTTGGGACATCCAATAGCAGTGTCCGTAAGGTAGGGTGGGATCCCCAAAAGTAACAGCAGACAGTTTAAACCACTGCCGCCTGCAGAACCTTGCAGCCAAAAGCAGCATCAGCTGAGGCCCTAACATCAACCTTGTAAAACTTTGAAAAAAGTATGAACAGAAGACCAAGTAGAGGCCTTGCAAACTTGTTCAACAGAAGCTTGGTGCTGAAAAGCCCAAGAGGCACCAATAGCACGAGTAGAATGAGCAGTAAAGCGGAAGGGAGGTTCCTTCCCCTTAGCAGAGTAGGCCTGAATCACAGCCTGACGTATCCACTTGCTGATAGTGGACTTAGCCGGAGCCAGGCCTTTCTTAGGTCCAGACGAAAGCACAAAAAGAGCATCAGTCTTCCTGAAGGATTCAGTAGCCACCAAATAGAACTTCAGAGTTCTGACTACGTCCAAAGAATGCAAAACCCTTTCCTTAGAGTTACTAGGATTAGGACACACAGAAGGCAACACAATGTCCTGATTGAGATGAAAGGCAGAAACAACCTTAGGTAGAAAATCTGGCTTAAAACGAAACACCACCTTGTCCTGGTGTCTCTCAAAATAAGGAGGCTTGATGTAAAGCGCCGCCAACTCAGAAACACGCCTAACAAAAGTGATAGCCACCAAAAAGACCACCTTAAGCATAAGAATGGACAAAAGAGCCCCTTGCAAGGGCTCAAAGGGAGACCCCTGCAGGGCAGAAAAGACCAAGTTCAAGTCCCAGACTGGTAACATAGGCTTACGTGGGGGACGCACGTGAGTAACCCCCTGGAAAAAGGTCTTGACCAGGGGATGCTGAGCAAAGGATCTTTGGAAGAAAATAGCCAAAGCAGACACATGGCCTTTCAGAGTACTGAGCTGAAGGCCCAGATCCAAACCATGTTGGAGAAACTCCAGAATCCTAGGAATAGAAAAGACACGACAGGGAAGCGAGTGGGACTCACACCAGTCAATGTAAGTACGCCAGACCCTGCAATAGATGGAAGAAGAGGACCTCTTCCTAGCCCTGATCATGGTATTCACCACCGAGGCAGGCAGCCCTTTTTCCATCAAGATGGAGGTTTCAACAGCCAGGCCGTCAAAGCCAGCATTTGTAAATTGGGGTGGCGTAGGTGTCCCTGAGTGAGCAGATCTGGAACCAGTGGCAGGGCGTACTGATCTACTGCCAACTGCACAATGTCTGCGAACCACTCTTCTTGGCCAACAGGGGGCCACCAGGATGGTTGACACCCCCTCCTGAACTATCTTGCGCAGCACCCTGCCCAGCAGTGGAAACGGGGGAAACACATACAGGAGCTGGAACCTCGTCCAGGACATTGCCAGGGCATCCGTGGCCAAGGCCAGAGGATCCTGGGACAGAGAGACAAAGACTGGAAGCTTGTGATTGTGACGGGACGCAAATAGATCCACGTCCTGCTGACCCCAGCGGTGGCACAGGGAGCGAAACACCCTGCTGCTGAGGGACCACTCTCCCAGGCGAGAGGTCCCCCTGCTCAGAGAGTATGCCTCCAGATTCTCCACCCCTGGGATGTACAAAGCTGAGATGCAGGGAACATTTTCCTCCGCCCAGGACAGTATCAGGGACACTTCCTTGAGGGCCCTCTTGCTCCGGGTCCCTCCCTGATGATTGATGTAGGCAAGACCGCGGGGTCTGGTTGTCTGAGCGGACCTGGACAGCCCGACCCCTCAGGTGAGGGGTTAAGTGGCCGAGAACCAACCTGATTGCCCTCAATTCCAGAATGTTCATAGGGGCATGGGCCTCCTGAGGGCCCCACTGACCCTGGAATTTCAGGGACTTCCAGAATCCCCCCCAACCTGTTAGACTGGCATCCCTGGTGACAGTCTCCCAGCAGGGGGCCAGAAAGGACCTGCCCCCCAGCAGGTTCCCGTGAGACTAACCACCACACTAGAGACCGCCTGACCTGAGGGGACAAGACAAACACTTGATCCAGGGACACAGGGTCGCGATCCCATACTGACAAGAGGTGAAGCTGAAGAGCCCTCATGTGGAACTGAGCATATGGAACTGCCTCGAAGCAGGACACCATCAGGCCCACCAGCTGCATTCCCTGCCTGATGGATGGATGGGGACAAGACAGCAGGAGCTGAACTTTCTCTTGAAGGACCTCCACCTTCTGCTGAAGAAGAAAGATCTTAACCTGAGCTTCACCATGGAAGGAGACAGGGAAGATTTGGGGTGATTGATCACCCAGCCGAATGATTCCAGTATGGACACCACCCTCTGAGTGTCCAGCTCTGCCTGATGGAAGGACTGAAGCAATAAGCATGTCGTCCAGGGAACAATGTGAATGCCCTGAGATCTCAGCAGGGCCATCACTCCTTACAGCACCTTGGTGAATACCCTGGGGGCCGAGGTGAGGCCGAAGGGCACGGTCACAAATTGGTAGTGCTGATCCTCCAGAGTGAACCTGAGGAACCTCTAATGACCTGGAAAGATAGGGACGTGAAGGTAAGCATCCTTGATGTCTACAGAAGTCATGAAGTCCCTTGGGTGTAGGAAAGTCACAGCTGAGCGCAGAGTCTCCATGCGAAAGTGTCTGAATCTGACAAACTGTTTGAGAAGCTTTAAATCCAGGATAGGTCTGATGGACCCATCCTTTTTGGGCACAATGAAAAGATTGGAATAATAGCCTTTGCCCCTTTCCTTCAAGGGCACCCGGCAGATGACACCTAGGTCTAGAAGGCCTTGGACAGCCAGGGAGAGACACTGAGCTGACAAGGGGTTTTGAGCTACTCGAGATTTGATGAATCTTGGGGGTGGCCAGGCAGCAAACTCTATCTTGTAACCAGGGGAAACTACCTCCTAATTCCACCGGTCTGAGACATGACGCCTCCAGACGTGAGCCAAGAGCCGAAGCCGTCCCCCCACCCGGATGGGTGAGGGCGCCGCTTCATGCCTGAGGGGGCTTGGGGGAGGACCTAGTCTTGGGACCCCAGGGGGGGCCAGGGCGGCCATGTCCTCGGCCCCTGCCCCAAAAATCTCCACGGGCTTCAGCAAAGGAAGCTCCCCGTCCAATCCTGGAGCCCCTGAAGGAAGGAGAAAAGGCACCTGAACCCCGAAAGGACCGGGGCTGCCTTCTACTCTTAGGTAATTTGCCACCTTTAGCAAACAAGTCCAAACGTTCCCCAAAGAGGCTCAGCCCCTTGAAGGAAAACCCAGTGAGGACCTTTTTGGCAGCATTGCCAGCTGCCCACTGGAGCAGCCAGACCGAGCGGCGTATAGCCACCAACAAGGCAGAAGCCCTGCCACACATTCTAATAGTATCATCCAGGGCAGAGAGAACATATGCAACAAATCCCTCACAACGCAGAAGAGCTCTATACTCTTCACTACCAGCATCATCAGGGGCCCCATCTAAGAGACCCCTGAGCAGGCTTTTAATAGCAACAGCTGTGATAGCAGAGGCACAGACCGGACGGAGCGCGGTCCCAACACAGGCAAAGGCATGGCAAGCCAGCTGATCCATGCGCCTCTCATCCTCATCCCTCAATGTAGTAGTGTCAGGGGAATGCATGACAGATGTGTTAGACAACCCCAGAACTGGTGCATCCACCTCTGGAGGACATGACCAACGTTTAACCATTTCATCAGGAAAGGGATACCTCTTATCCCAACTCTTTGGTATCCCGGGAAGCCGGCTAGGCCGTTCCCACTCCTTGAGAATCAGATTATTAAAGTGAGTTTGTTCAGGAAACTCCAAGCGTGGCTTAACCGTATGAAACAGCTCCCCCTGCTGCCGTGGGGCCACGGCAGGAGGGGAGATACAGAGTACTTCAAAAATGTGAGCTAAAAGTCTGTCAGTATCATCTGAAGCCCATGGGTCAGATCCAGACTCAGCATAACCCCTAGGCTGATCCTCAGATGATTCTGAATCAGAGAATAATTCCCCTTTTTCCAGGGGGATATAACCAGTAACATCAAAAAACTCCTCAGCTTCCATAGGAAAGAGAGTAACACCGGGTGCCAGATGCCACCGCTTAGCAGGAGCCTTACGCTACCAGAACCAGCAATATGCCTTTCAATGCTGGCTAGCCGGGTAGCCAAATCAGGTTGAGACTCCCCACTGGTATGCACCTCACTGGGAGTCACTAGGTGTAAGCGTGGGGGGGTAGGCGAAGCCAGAGGTAAACCGCAGGTAAACCAGACTGTAGGGCAAGTACCTGCTGGGCGCAGGGTACACACACCCTGACATCATCACTTATAGGGGATACCCCACACGCCACACACAGCCGGGCTTGTCCCGAAGGAACCCCGAGTACATTATCCTGAGAAGCCTCCATATGGTGATTATCACGGCACAACAGGCCAATAGGCTAATAAAAGCAACCCAGGATGCCCCAATAACCCGCTAGGGAAGTGGGAGTAATGGTATACAATAGCCCTCCAATAAGAGTTAACACTAAATAGAGGGGATAGGACCGGGAGAAACCACAAAGTTTGACCCGCCTGCAAGACATAAGCAGAAGATCATAAATAGAGACATAAATAAATCAGCCCGCAGGGGCATCCCATAAGGCTCACCATGGGCCAATACCGCTTACCCTTTGGTGGGGGACTGCGGTTGGAGCAGCACTCCTTAGCACCTGACAGCGATGCTGCCTACCTTCACCCGAACCAGAGCAGCCTGAGCTGGGAGGCAGAAGAAGGAAACGGGTGGGAATAGTCCTACAGGGCCACAGGCTAATAGCCCCGCTTACCTGCGAGTAGAGAGAGCCATCTTCTAGTCATCGCAGCCAGGACTGCAGAGAAGAACAGGGGATTTTGTGGGAGGACCCGAGTATTTATGGGGCCGGGAGGAGCCACTTTTCTGTCTCTGCAGTCCAGCGCCATCTACTGGAGTATATCCCAAGTGTAAGGAATATCTTCTGGAACAGGACGTGCTGTATACTTAGAATACTCCCGCCAAGCTTATGGTTTTCTTCCCCTGGGTAGGAATTAAAGCGGTCCTTCACTCTGAATAAGAGTCTATCTTATATGTTTCCCACACCCTGTACATACAGATTTCTCACATTAAAAATCATCCTACCTGCATCTGCTACATGTTATGAGCCTTTAAACATCCAAGATGGCGGCTCATGGAACATCAGGCAGCCTGCAAACAGGAAGTGCCTTCTGACTGTGCTGCTCTGCATTCTAGGACTGTTGTCTTTTTCCTGACCCCAGCTCTGCTCTGTCTGAGCAAAGCACAGCTATAACCTGCCTCCCTGTACTTTATCCCACTCTCTTCTCCTCAGTAAGTGTGATGCTTCTGAGTCAAGATGGCGGCGCCCGTATCCTAAAGTCCTTAACAGAGTTGCAGCCC
This sequence comes from Gastrophryne carolinensis, assembly GCA_027917425.1. Lineage (NCBI taxonomy): Eukaryota > Metazoa > Chordata > Amphibia > Anura > Microhylidae > Gastrophryne > Gastrophryne carolinensis. The sequence continues at coordinate 272,511,590 of CM051235.1, read as the reverse complement.
AGTGGGGGAAACAATAATAAGTAAGTGACTAAAAACTTAAAATAAATTAATTTTAGATGCTGGTGAATCATTTTTTAAGGGTTTGGGCTTTTCAATAAATCACGGTGAAGGTCCGGTTTAAATCCAATGGTGCCAGGTTTAGTCTATCAGGGGTGACAGGCTCTGTCACCCCTGATTTCCTCTTCCTTCCATTAAAAAAAAAAAAAAACCTGGCTGGATATTTCTCGTTGCTGGGTGTATAAGTGACCTCTCCTCTCGCCATCCAGCATATTTATCTGTTTTTTTTTTTTTTATCATTGGGCCATTATTTCGGGAAAGTGCTCCTAGGCATGACCATGCACAATGGATAATGCCACTCTGCCTATGGAAATGGGATAAGGGAAATACCACACTGCCTATGGTAATGGGATGGGGGAATGCTACACTGCCCATGTGGAATTGGAGAGGGGAATGTTACACTGCCTATGGGAATGTGATGGAGGAATGTCACACTGCCTATGGGAATGGAATGGGGTGATGCCACACTGCATATGGGGAATGGGAGAGGGGGATGCTACACTGCCTATGGGAATGTGATGGAGGACTGTCACACTGGGATGGTGGGAATGTCACACTGCCTATGGGGAATGGGATGGTGGGAATATCACACTGCCTATGGGGAATGGGATGGAATAATGCCACATTGGCTATGGGAATGGAAGGAAGGAGGGAATGCCACACTGCCTATGGGGATTAGGAGGGGTGCATGCCACACTTTCTATAATGGGGAATAGGAGGAGGATATGCCACACTGCCATGGAGACTGGGAGAGAGGGAAATGCCACATTGCCTATGGGGATGGGGAGGAGAGCATGCCACACTCTATAATGGGAAATGGGAGGCGAATGACACAGTGCAGGTAATAAGGAATTCAAGAGGGGAATGCCACACTGTCTATAATGGGGAATGGAAGGGGGAGACACTGCTTTTAAAGGGGGGGGGGGGGTCTGCACAGTGCCTATTATTTGTTTTTTGGGGGCCAGTGTTTTAGCACAACATTTGGTTCAGAATATTTTTTTTCTAATTTTTTCCCCCAAATGCATAGGGCGCAAAAATCGTGTAAACTTTATCTCTTGGTTCTGATAAAAAAAAATGGCCTGACTCCTATAACAATTCTAAAACTGATGGAAGACATTGGCAATGTTGCTCAGTTTCTAGGAGTTAATAAAAATGTGTAAGTTCTAAAACTGTACAAATATGAATGCTAAAAATATTGTTTAACACTTTCACAGTACCTGATTTTCTTCATGGGATACTCTCATTTGCTCCTTTAAAACAGACATCCTTGCTGCCTCTTCCTTATGAAGTACTCTTTCCTTCTTAAGTTCTGGGCTCCAGAAGGTTTTAATACTGTTCATTGAAGAACCAAGCTTGCTATCTTTAATGTCAAGCTCTTTCCGCAGAAGCTCATTTTCTCGCTGCAGTTCTTTCAGCTGAACCTGAAGATCAAGCATGGTGCTGTCTCTCACCTGCCTCAGCATGGAAGGAATCTGGTGATGGTGGTGGTGATGGTGAGAGGAGCTGGTCAAGCCTACATGGTCAGTGTACGATAGTACATCTGTGTGGGAAAGGCCAGCTGAAGCAATGTTTGGACTGCTTCCCATGGCTGTGACTCTGCCACCATATACCGCTCGATTTGTAGCCCTTCCTAGCGTCATGGTGCCTTTTGGAAATGTAGTAGATGCTACACCCTCATGGTCACTTAAGTACATGGGTCCAGAAGTTGCATAGGCTGCATTAAGAGATTGGATATTCTCCATCGACAGAGTTTTACCTGCTCCTCCTCCACTGCTTGTTCGCCTATGGCCCAAACGAGGTGATCTTGGCAAGCGAGGCGATCTAGAAGGACTGCCTTCCAAATTAGTGATTGTACGAGCACTTCCATACATAGTTGTGCTGTAGTTTGATACTAGATATAATAACTGCAATAACAACACTACAACAAGAACAGGAATGTTCTCTCAGCACCTAGAGAGTTGAGCTGGATTTCATTGTTGTCTATCATTCATAAGGACCATCAAAGCAGAACAAACCTAGAAAGAGATACAAAGTAAATACATCATTAGGTCAATTAAAAATACAGATGTACGTTATGTGTACAATAAAGATATGCGCGTATATATTTTCCGTATGCATCCCTAGCCAGAAAACATTTACCTCACCAAATGAATTCCTGCAAGTTACTTACATTTTTTTTTTGTATAATGTGATGGATATGACTGGTGGTGGGCTAGTTTCGCAGTTCTATAGGCAAATATCTAGCTTAGTGTGGACCAAAACCCAGTATTTCAGTATCCCGGGTCTTGGTCTGTCCCCCCGCTTTGGGATGCCCCACTGTGTGAAGCCGTCCGGTTTGCTGGATCTACTCACCTCTCCTCGGCCCAACAGCGTATGCGAGGCTGCTCGTCTAATAATTTTCATTGGCTGTGCATATTAGTATGTGGCTGGAGAAGCTGAATTGGTTCCCCAGTCGCACACATCAGCGGCATCACTCACAACCCTTCGCTTGTGCAGAGGCCACACAAGGCCATTCAGTTGCGGCAGGCGTGGTTGCGCACAGCCGAGAAGGCATGTGAGAGATGCTGGCAGTGGCCACGCATGTGCCGTGGGCTTGGCAGAAAAGTAACAACTGTGGGTGAGCTGGGGGTTTCACACAGTAGGGCATCCTGGTTTGGGGGGCAGGAAATCAGCCTATGGTACTCCAGGGCCGGCGTAAGCACCCAGCAAGGCTGGTCAGCTGCCGGGGCCCCACTAACAGATGGCACAGTGTGGTTAAAGAACTTAAAGTGGACCAACACCCAGGGGTGATCGGCCCGGAAATCTATAAGATTCCCGGGCCGATCACCTCCCACCCCGCGGGACATCCGAGATCGGGATGTCCCGCGGGGTGAAACCCCCCAGAAACCCCAAAAACATCTTACCTGATCCGCCGCCGCTTCCGCCGAGAGTGACGCGCGGGAGGCGGCGGCGGCGGCGGAAGCGGCTTTGACGTTCCTGATCCCCGCCTGGACGTTGGCGGGGATTGGCTGCGGCGTTCACGTGGGAGCGTTGAGAGGTGAGTTTTTTGGGGTTTCTGGGGGGTTTCACATAGCGGGGCACCCCCGATCGGGGTGCCCCGCCGAAGTGGACCAAAACCCAGGATAGTCAAAATCCTGGGTGTTGGTCCACTTTAAACTTTTTTTGCCACTAACATTGCATCGGACCCCTGCACCAACTCCCGTCGTCACTAACCTCGTATAGAGGCTGAGATGCACGAATAGAATGAGAATCACTCATTATAGTGATAGCATTAGGAATAGAAATAGTAAATAGACATGTGCCTAGACTGCTTGGGAGCCCTGGAAGTTTCTGCACATGGCATGGACATGTGCCTTACTATGTTATTGTTACAATAATGTTGTAAATGCATGGGGTCAGGGTTAATATAAGCACATATCTTGTTTGAATAGGTTTAGGAGAGAACAGCCAGGCAGAGGAAACCCAAGACAAAAACTAGGGGAGATGGCAACCACCTGGAACCTGTGAGGGGATCTGAAGGTCCAAGGTGAAAGTCAGGCTGTGTTTTGCAAGTTGGAGTTGCTAGGGGAAACATAGGGAAGGGATTGTGTGGTGTTACTACTAAAGGTGCTGGAACAGCTTGAAGTAGATGGAGCCCGTCTTAAGAGACCAATTTGGGACTGTGATTGTACGGTAAAAAATGTGAAGGTTTGACAGCCCACGAGTGCCATGCAGGACAGCTCCTGACAGGGCCTGAGAATAATGCATACAATTGCAACCCCTGTCCTTACCCCCAGGGTTGCACATTTAACGATAGCACAGGGAGAGAGGATAGAATATCCTGTAAACTTTCCTATCTATAGTTACCAGACAGACTGTTAATCTGACCACATTTTGTGCTGGTCATAACTACTTGGTTGGCACACATGAATATTAATTTGCAGCGGACCTTACCTAAATCGTTCATCAGCTTTCTTCTTGATTGGCTGCACAAATTGCCCTGGCACAGGGCAGGGAGATTAAGGACGTTCACTAAATGGGTTGGAGCAGGGAGGGTTTTTTAATGGTCAGTGGGAAAAAAGATGGATACTGATGGCTGCTGAAGGGATAGAGGGGGTCTTTGAAAGTCCAAGGGGTTGTTTGGGGAGGTGTATTTTTTTTACGAAAAGTGATTTGGGTGTCTATAGCTCATTACGGGTGTGGGGGGGGGGGGGGGCTAATAGCTTCCTAAAAAGCTTGGGGTACAATTTTTTTTAGACCAACCAATTCAGCAATTTAAATATTAATTAACTGATCTCCTAGTGGAGGAAGGAAACTCCCTGTCTATCTGGGGGTTTAATACAGGGGATTTCTAAAGGTTAGTTTGCCATCATTCTAGTATAATATATGTGTCAGTCTCTTTGTATAATTACTCAGCATTCTGAGAACTCCAGGAGAGTTCGGTGGGGGTGCGGGGGGTAGAATGTAATCTACTAACTTGAAAACTGTGGATTTGCCAATTACTAGGGGTGTGCTCACAATAGGACAGAGTTTACGAGATGAGTACTGGTTGTTTGTACTTTTTGCCCAGCCAATCTTTATAAGCATTCTGTAATAATTTGTCAGTATTCATGTTCAATATACCTGTTCTCTGCTAGAATTTCCCAGCCCTTTGGTATTATTTTTCTAGCATTTTGGTATAATTTGTGAGATTCTGTAACCACAAGTATATTTCTTCAGTATTATTTTTTTTGCACTTTAGACACACTGACCATAAGAGGCCCCTAGAAAAAAAAATATTCTGAACTAAATGGTGTGCCATATCACACCCCCCCCCCCCCAAGAACCAAGTGGTAGAATCCCACATCCAATCACCCCAAAACAGGCAGCATTCAGTGCCCCCATTCGTCCCATAACAGGCAGCATGCAGTATCCCCCAATCACCCCATAACAGGCAGTGTGCAGGATCCCCCCAACAATAACCCGATAAATGGCAGCATGCAGAATCCCCACCCCAATCACCCCATAACAGATAATATGCCAAATCCACCTATAACAGGCAGTGTGCAGAACCCCCCCTCCAATAATTGCCCCATAAAAGGCAATGTGCAGTGTCCCTCCCAATCACCTCATAACAGGCAGTGTGGCAGAATCCCCCCAGTCTCCCTATAACAGGCAGTGTGGCAGAATCCCCCACCCAATTCACCTTTAACAACCAGAGTGCAGAATCCCCTCCCCCTCAATCTCCTATACCAGACAGTGTGTCAGAATCCTTTCAATTCCCCTATAACAGGCAGCATAGCAAAACCAAGATGGCTGCATCTCACCACTGGATCCCGGGCAAGGTAAGGAGATTTGTTTTATTGCTGTAACCCAGCCTTATCCACTCTGCTTACTAGTGTTCCCACTCCACTGTGTCCTGCATTTGAGCCTCCTCCTGCAGCCTGTGTGAACCTGGGCTGTGGGAGCTTAAGATGCAGGAGGTCAATCATCTGCGTGGGACGATCGGTAAAATGAGTGTATTTTTCTTTTACATTGGCTCCATGAGATAGATATATATATAGATAGATATATATATATATATATATATATATATATAGTTCCTACTCACTAAACTTTTGAAAAAACTGTGCATGAGAAATATTATCTATCCTTGGCTTTATTTTTTCCTAGCTGATCTCCCCAGTGGTGGGTGTGGCTGCTGGCTCTGCTGCTGAGTCAAATGTTTTTATTAGCATATTATCAGCCCACCTATATGCTAATGTTATGCTCATTCTGGCTGGCAGATTGTGTTTCACTGGAGTGCCTCTGTCTCCTTCTGCTAGGCAACACCTGACACCCCAGAAGGAGCTTCACACGCTGCCAACTAACATGTATTTCCTTCCTAAACCACTATTTCTTTGCCTCCTAATGTGGAAATCCACCTACTCCTCCCCTAATAAGAACTACTAATATTCATATATTTATTCCCCGCCATACCACTATCTCTGCGTGTACCCGTGCCAAGCCTTTCTGAATGGGCAGCATGGACATGCCCACAGCTAGAGGGGTGAGTGGGGATGCGGCTCTGCTAGCGGCAAGCGATTGTCTGTGATTGGCTGAGTGGCCTGTGTCTGCGCTGTGGGAATAGTGTAAAGTTTCCTAGCTGATCCGTGGGGATAAAAAACACATTTCTGTGAAACTCACCTGTAGAATTGGTTTTTCTGGGGATCCATTCCAGACCCTCCTTACACTTGGGATTACTTCCTTGCCCGAAGGGTGTGACTGCAAGACAAAAAAGGTGTGGCCCCTCCCGGCCCATAAATAGCAGCTGCCTCCTAATCAAAACCAGTACTTAAAAAGCAGTAAATCATAAACCAGAGGCAGGCCGAGAGGCCCCCTTATAGGAGACAATGTTACCTCACACCGAACTCCTTGAATTCTCTCAATATATATATATATATTTCTTTTTTAATGCCAATAAAATAATAAATGGACTAAACACCATCAAAAAAGCATCCAAAGATAGATCATGACCCAAAAAAAGTGGGCCGGAGGGTCTGGAATGGATCCCCCAGAAAAACCAATTCTACAGGTGAGTTTCACAGAATTGGGTTTTTTCTTCCGATCCATTCCAGACCCTCCTTACACTTGGGATCTCCAAAAGCAGCGCCATCTATGGACGGGATCCCCAGCGTAGAACAGCAGGTAGTTTATTTCACTACCGCCTGAAAAACCTTTCGACCAACCACAGCGTCAGCTGAGGCCCTAACATCTACCTTGTAAAATTGGTAAATGTATGAACCGAAGACCAGGTGGCAGCTTTACAAACTTGTTCCATCGAGGCCTGATGCTGAAAGGCCCAGGAAGCACCAATGGCCCCTAGTGGAAAGAGCTGTGACCCAAACAAGGGGCTTCTTCCCCTTGGCAGAATAGACTCTTACCACTGTCTGTCTAATCCATCGACTGATGGCAGACTTAGCTGGTGGAAGACCTTTCCGAGGACCCTCAGGTATGACATAAGAAGTCCAAACTATGGAAAGATTGTGTAGTGAGATAATACCTTAGTGCTCTCACATCCAAACAGTGAAGAACACCCCTTCCTTATTAGACACTGGAGCAGGACATAAGGAAGGCAAAAACCATATCTTCAATAAATGAAAAAATACTGTAAGAAACGTACCTGGGGGCCGTTCCCGCGGCGCCTCAGCGCGATCTCGGCCGGCTCCGGTCTTCCGGCGGCCGCCTCCTCTTCCTCTGCCTGGGCTTCGGCCTCCGCCGCCTCCTCGGCATCGGCGGCGGCTGGGGTCCCCGGCGTCCCGGGCAGCTCCTACGCCTCTTCGCCCGGTGCGGCCCCTTCCCTCTCGGGGGTGCGCCCGGCCTGGTGTCACGTGCTCACGCGCCAGTAAGTCCTGGAGAGGCATTACCCGTGTCTCCAGCGAGCGGGGGCTTGACTATAGGCACAAGAGGCGGTGGAGATTGGGGATTGTTGGCTTATGCAAGAAGGGTGTCCGGCGATCCCTGACAGTATAACGGGCCATAACCATGGACCAAATTTTGGAGCAGGTGCAGGCCTTGACTGTGGCTGTTGAGCACCTGGCCCATCGTATGGCGGCCCAGGAGTACCGTCCAACTCCAATCAACCCAGGCCCTCAGGGGGCCCCGGCCGCCCACCCAGTGGAACCCAAGATTCCACTCCCCGACAAATTCTCTGGAGATAGAAGCAAGTTTTCCAACTTCCGGGATGCCTGCAAACTGTATTTTCAGCTTCGCCCGTACTCCTCAGGGTCCCAAGAACAGCGTGTGGGCCTGGTCATCTCCCTCCTGCAAGGGGACCCTCAGTCCTGGGCATTCAGCCTGTCACCGCAGGATCCAGCACGGCAGTCTGTGGAAATATTCTTCTCCGCGATGGAAATCTTGTACGATGATCCAGACAGAGGTGCCACTGCAGATGCTAAACTTCGTACCCTGCGGCAAGGTCATCGGCAGGCTGAGGAGTATTGCTCCGAGTTCCGTCGGTGGGCTGTGGACTCTCGATGGAACGACCCGGCCTTACGTGGTCAATTCCGTCTGGGCTTGTCCGATGCTATTAAGGACATTTTCGTGAATCATCCTGTACCCCAGTCTCTGGATGAAACCATGCAACTCGCTATTCGAATCGACCGACGTTTGCGGGAGAGACGCCTTGAAAGAGGGGCGCATCCCGACACCAGCTGGAAAGCTGGAGCTCCAGTCCAGTGTCCTATCGAGGAACCTATGCAGCTGGGAGCTACCAAGCTTTCCGAAGCTGAGAGGCGTCGGCGATTGTCGGAAGGGCTGCGTCTCTACTGTGGGGGGACCGGCCACCTGGTCAGAGTCTGCCCCAAGAAGCAGCCGGAAAACATCAGAGCCTAGGTGGGGTCGAGGGAACCCACCTAGGCTGCAAGGTATTTCCTCAAGTTTATTCACAGTTTATGGTCCCAGTCCAGGTTAAAGTGGACCTTGAATATAGAAATTTAGAGGCTCTTTTGGATTGTGGAGCGGCGGGGAATTTTCTTGATTTTGAGTTAGCCCAGAGTCTGTAAATTCCCCTCCAACCTCTATCAAAAATTATTCGGGTGTCCGCCATTGATGACACGCCTATTACTGGGGGTCTTATTCATTTCAAGACTCCACCTGTGTTACTCAGAGTGGGAGCAGGGCATTCTGAGTTGATCAGTTTTCTAGTTTTAAAGATGCCCTCAACCCCTTTAGTACTCGGGTTGCCCAGGTTAAAAAAACATAACCCGCAAGTTGACTGGGTAGCGAGGCAGATTATTAAATGGGGCCCACAGTGTTTTCAGTCCTGTTTGGAAGTTCCAGTGCGTGTCACACAGCTGTCTTCTGAGGGGATTCCAGGCCCCTACCACGACTTTCTCGAAGTATTTTCTGAGAAAGTGGCTGATGTCCTTCCACCTCATAGGTCCTTTGACTGCCCCATAGAACTTCTTCCGCGGACCATGCTACCCAGAGGGAAGATCTATAATTTGACCCGGGCAGAGAATAGAGCTATGCAGGAATACATTTCTGAAAATTTTAAAAAAGGGTTCATACGGGCATCCACTTCCCCGGCTGGGGCGGGTTTTTTCTTCGTTGAAAAAAAAGACGGGGGGCTCCGTCCCTGCATAGATTACCGGGGCCTGAATAAAATAACCATTAAGAACAAATACCCCCTTCCTCTGATTGACGGGTTGTTTACACAGGTCATTGGGGCTCAAGTCTTTACTAAGTTGGATCTTCGAGGGGCCTAAAACTTGATAAGAATCCGGCAGGGCATGATGGAAGATCGCCTTCAACACCCAAGATGGGCATTACGAGTATCTCATGATGCCCTTTGGTCTGTGTAATGCTCCGGAAGTCTTCCAGGACTTTGTAAATGAGATTTTCAGGAAGTGTTTGGGTCGCTTTGTAGTTGTATATCTGGACGATATTTTGATTTTTTCTTCTTCATTAGCAGAACATAGTGAACATGTTCGCTTTGTCTTGCAAAAACTCAGAGAAAACTGTTTATATGCTAAACTCAAGAAATGCATGTTTGAAGTTTCAGAGGTCCCTTTTTTAGGATATTTTATCTCCAACACAGGACTGTCTATGGATCAATCCAAAATTGCAGCAGTACTGAAAAGGGGCTACAAGGATTCCTGGGGTTCTCTAACTTTTATAGGAGATTTATTAAGAACTTCTCCACTTTAGTAGCACCTCTCACTGACCTCACCAAGAAGGGGGGTTTCCCATCTATCTGGCCAGAACAGTCCGTCCAGGCCTTCAAAAGGTTGAAGGAAGTCTTCAGCTCCGCTCCAGTTTTAGCGCACCCAGAATGTCAACAGGCTTTTATAGTTGAGGTCGATGCCTCCGAGCTTGGCGTCGGGGCAGTCCTCTCACAATATAGTGGTTCCCCAGAACGACGTCACCCTTGTGCTTTTTTCTCAAAAAAGTTTACTTCCGCTGAACGTAATTACAACATCGGAAATCGGGAGCTCTTGGAGGTTAAATTGGCCTTTCAGGAGTGGAGGCACTGGTTAGAAGGGGCTCAGTTTCCAGTTACGGTCTTCACCGACCATAAAAATTTGGAATATATTCAGTCTGCAAAAAGGTTAACCCCTAGACAAGCTCGATGGTCTCTGTTCTTTTCCCGGTTTAACTTTACCATTACCTACAAACCAGGGCCAAAGAATGTGAAAGCCGATGCTTTGTCACAAAGTTTTTCCTCGACTAGCTTACCCGAGGGGAGAAACGTACCCATTCTGCCTCAACACATGGTGGTAGCTGTTATTCAGCCGGATCTAATTAGCAGCTTATTTATTTCAGCTGAGCCCAGCCTTCTGACTGTTTGCCAGACAGAGACTGCCATTTGGAAGGGAAGTATTGCTTTATATAAATAAGATTGTTTAAAGCGAGTTCAGGAGCTTTTGCGAGTTCCAGTTGTATTTTCAAGTGAGGTTGTATTATAAGTGAGGGGACTTTTTATTAAGGGACTTTAGATTGGGACTTCAAGTGTTCCTATTGCCTATGTGCTAAAATAAGAAGGTAAAAGCCAAAGTTGCTGTATCTGTGAGTACTAAAATTGTTTTTACTGCTGTATTGTAACTAGGATAATGGCTAGCAATATTGGAGGTCTACTTCAGTGCACAGTTTGTCATATGTATACACTTCAGGAGCTGCAGTTCCCGGGTGAATACCTCTGTGGTAAATGTGAGCAAATTGCAAACCTGGAAGCTCGGGTTAGAGATCTGGAGGAGCAAAATGCAAGACTGAGGAGGATTGACAATATGGAAAAGAGTTTTCTGCTCACTGAGCAGGTAGTAAATGGGGTAGATACAGAGGGTGGAGAAATGGGTCAGGAGGAGCAGATAAGTAGCTGGGTAAATGTAGATAGAGGGAGTAGAAAGGGTGCACAGAAAAGGAAGGCCATTCCTGTGTCTGCGCACCCTAGCAAAATTGCCAAGTTGGGTAATGATGCAAGAGTGTCAGTCTCAGAAATGGCAGCCCTAGCAGATACTGTTCTCCCTAACAGCCGGGAGAACAGCCCAGCTAGTGAGCGGGTGGTTGGGACTGCAGGTAGGACTAGACAGTTAGTGGTCATAGGGGATTCTATTATCAGGCGGACTGATAGAATAATTTGTCACCAAGACCGCCTCAACCGAATGGTTTGCTGTCTCCCTGGTGCCAGGGTTCGGCATGTGGTGGAAAGGGTGGACAAATTACTGGGAGGGGCTGGGGATGACCCAGCGGTCGTGGTCCATGTGGGGACCAATGACAGAATTAATGGGAAATGGAGGATCCTTAAGAATACATTTAAGGAATTAGGCACCAAGTTGAAGGGAAGGACCTCCAAGGTTGTATTCTCTGGAATACTGCCAGTGCCATGCGCTACACATGAAAGACAGCGGGAGCTTAGAGAGTTAAACGCATGGCTCAAGTCCTGGTGCAGGGCAGAGGGATTTGGGTTCCTAGAGCACTGGGCTGACTTTTCATTGGGGTACAAACTGTATTCTAAAGATAATTTGCACCTGAATGGAAGGGGGGCTGCTGTGCTGGGTAAGAGGATACTAGAGGGGGTGGAGAGTTATTTAAACTAGTGATGAGGGGGGAGGGCAAGAGTGAAAATAAAAGTGAAGACAGGTTAGTTAGGGGACAGCATATGATGGTGGGTGGAGAATTAGAAGGGGGGAGGACTGCTATGATGGATAAGGAGATCCATGAGTTGCAAACCAGCAGTAAAAAATTAGACGGATGCATTACTGCAGGAACTAATACTATACCCCAATGTGTCAAACTAGATAGGAACATAAAGTGTATGTTCACAAATGCCAGAAGTCTGGCAAGTAAAGTGGGGGAGCTTGAGGCTCTGGTGCTGGCAGAGAATATTGATGTTGTTGGTGTGGCTGAGACATGGCTGGATTCCACACATGACTGGACTGTCAATCTACAAGGTTTTGCTCTTTTTCGGAAAGACAGAGCAAAAAGGAAAGGGGGTGGTGTGTGTCTTTATGTAAAGCAAGAACTCAAAGCATATATTAATGAGGGGATACTAGCAGAAGATTGTGAGGATGTAGAATCCTTGTGGGTAGAAGTAGGGGGCGATATAAACAATGCTAAAATACAGTTTGGTGTAATCTATAGGCCCCCAAATATAACTGAGGAAATAGAGTGTCAACTGCATAAACAGATAGAGCGGGCATCACAGGCTGGTACAGTGGTGGTGATGGGGGACTTCAACTATCCAGGAATCGACTGGAGACATGGTTCTGCTTCCACTACAAGGGGGAGAGCATTCCTCAGCTTGCTACAAGATAATTATATGAATCAGTTTGTGGAGGCACCAACTAGGGGTGATGCTATTCTAGATCTTGTAATATCAAATAATGATGACCTGATGGGGGCAGTAACAGTCCGTGAAAATCTTGGTAACAGTGACCACAATATAATTGTATTTAACATAAACTGTAAGAAAGATTTTCTTCCTGGGAAGGCAAAAACATTAAATTTTAGAAAGGCCAACTTCCCCAGGCTCAGAGCTGCACTCAAGGACATAGACTGGGAGCATCTGTTCAGGGATAAGGATACAGATGCCAAATGGGAGTGCTTTAAATCAATTGTGAGTAGCAACGTTGCAAAATGTATTCCTACGGGTAACAAATATAAGCGGCTAAAGTTAAACCCCTCATGGCTGACACCTGCGGTTAAAAGGGCAATAAAGAACAAAAAAAGGGCATTTAAACATTACAAGGCTGAACTCTCAGCTGTAACACTTGAACAGTATAAACTAGTAAATAAAGTGTGTAAGAAAGAAATAAGGTTGGCAAAAGCACAAAATGAACGAGATGTGGCCAAAGAAAGCAAAACAAACCCTAAACGATTTTTCAAATATATTAATTCGAAGAAAACTAAATCAGAACAGGTAGGTGCCCTAATTAATGATAATGGGGAAATGGTCACTGGGGATGAGGATAAGGCAGAGCTGTTAAATGGATTCTTTAGCTCTGTGTACACAAGAGAAGCGCAAGGAGCCAACACAGGAGATGCCACTGATAGTAATAGCCCAAGTATAATAATTAACAAGCTAAACGTGGATATCATCCAAGAAAAACTCAATAATTTAAATGTGAATAAGACTGGAGGACCAGATGGACTTCACCCAAGAGTTCTCAAAGAACTCAGTTCCGTTATCTCGTCACCTCTGTTGTTGATCTTTAAAGACTCACTAGCAACTGGTATGGTGCCAAGGGACTGGCGCAGGGCAAATGTGGTGCCCATTTTTAAAAAGGGCTCTAGGTCTTCTCCGGGCAATTACAGACCTGTTAGCTTAACATCCATTGTGGGGAAATTGTTTGAGGGACTATTAAGGGACAACATACATGAATATGTAACTATCCATAATATTATAAGTGACAACCAACACGGTTTTACTAAGGACAGAAGCTGCCAAACTAACCTGATTGGCTTCTATGAGGAGGTGAGTAGAAGCCTGGACAGAAGGGCGGCTGTGGATATAGTTTTTCTGGATTTTGCAAAAGCATTTGACACTGTCCCCCATAGACGCTTATTGGGGAAATTGAGATCTTCAGGATTAGAAAACGCAGTTTGTAACTGGATTGAAAACTGGCTGAAGGATCGTGTGCAGAGAGTTGTGGTTAATGACACCTACTCTGAATGGTTACCAGTTGTAAGCGGTGTACCCCAGGGTTCAGTGCTGGGCCCACTATTATTCAACTTGTTTATAAACGACATAGAAGATGGAATTAAAAGCACTGTCTCTATTTTTGCAGATGACACAAAGATATGTAGCACAGTGCAGTCTATTGAAGATGTTCACAAGCTTCAGGCTGACTTGGACACATTGAGTGTCTGGGCATCCACTTGGCAAATGAAGTTCAATGTGGAAAAATGTAAAGTCATGCACTTGGGGTCTAATAACCCTAAGGCAACATATGTCCTCGGGGGAGTAAAACTGGGAGAGTCACTTGTTGAGAAGGATCTGGGGGTACTAGTAGATCACAGACTAAATAACAGCATGCAATGCCAAGCAGCTGCTTCCAAGGCCACCAAGATACTATCGTGCATTAAAAGAGGCATGGAATCACGGGATAGAGATGTAATTTTGCCTCTTTACAAGGCACTGGTGCGCCCTCACCTGGAATATGCCGTCCAGTTCTGGGCACCCGTTCATAGAAAGGACGCCCTGACTCTGGAAAGGGTGCAAAGGAGAGCCACCAAACTAATAAAGGGAATGAAAGATCTTAGTTATGAGGAAAGATTACGAGAATTAAATCTGTTTAGTCTTGAGAGGAGGCGATTGCGGGGGGACATGATTAACTTGTATAAATATATAAATGGACCATACAAAAAATATGGGGGAAAACTATTTCACGTAAAATCCTCTCTAAGGACAAGGGGGCACGGCCTTCGATTGGAAAAAAAGAAATTTAGTCTCCGGAGGCGACAATCGTTTTTTACCATAAGAACTATAAATCTATGGAATAGCCTCCCACAGAAGCTTGTTACAGCATCAACCGCTGACAGCTTCAAAAAAGGATTAGATGCTTATTTTGAAGAAAATAACATTAACAGTTACTACTAGTGGTTATCAATAAAAAAAAAATAAAGACAAAAAAATAAAATAAATAGCTTCCCCTATGAAATAAAAAATAACTTCCCCCTACCCCAACACCCTTGGTTGAACTTGATGGACATATGTCTTTTTTCAACCGTATTAACTATGTAACTATGTAACTATATATCTTTCCGACCTGAATCAGTTTCAGTCTGAGTCCCCGCCTGGTAAACCAGCTCATGTCCAGTTTTTACCCATGTCTTACCGTGCAACCATCCTACAACAATTTCATGCTTCTAAAACGGTTGGCCATCCAGGAGCAAGGAAGACCATTTCCTTGTTGACCCGTCATGTTTGGTGGCCGTCTTTTATAAAAGACGCTCAAGAGTTTGTGCGAGCCTGTAAAGTCTGTGCCCGGATTAAAACTCCGAAACATTCTCCAGAAGGTTCCCTGTTGCCCTTGTCCATTCCATCCCGTCCCTGGACTCATCTTGCCATGGATTTTATCACCGATCTTCCACCATCCCAGAGGTTTAATGTCATCTGGGTGGTGGTCGACCGGTTCAGCAAGATGACTCATTTTGTCCTGTTAAAAAAGTTACCAACCGCTCAAGATCTTGCACAACATTTTTTAACTCATATATTCAAGTTCCACAGGATCCTGGAGGATGTGGTGTCCGACAGGGGGTTCAGTTTGTCTCTCGATTTTGGAGGGCTTTTTGTGCCAGGTTGGGATTCACGGTCTGTGAAGATTTGAACACAGAAACGCAGTCACAGTCACCTGACTTTAAAAATCTTTTAAGGAAATATGAGGACATTAAGAGCTCAAAACGTGGTGGGACCTGAGTTCCCTTACAAAATATGTACAAAATGCAATGATACCGAGGGGCCTTAGAATAAGGAAGGTTCTCACTACGATTTACTCCGAAAATTTCCAAAAGGAATGGAATAAAATCTTGACAAATGCGTCAATGGATCTTATGCGATTAATTATTACACATGAAGAGGAGAAGCTTAAAGAAATTCAGAAAAATATTGTGGATCTGGAAAATTCATTTAAACAATTTGAATCAATTGCTTATTTCGAAGATAATATGGAACACCTACGTAAATCGTTGGATACGATGGAGGCACAAATTATGGAAATTAAACGAAATAAGTATCAAAGAGACACTGATGCTTATCGTCTGGACAGAATTTACACCTGGAAAAGAGCTTCCTATAGATCTTTCCGCCCAAGATCAATATTGAAAAGTAACACCGGAAAAAAATCTGTGACTTTCAACACATCGGAATCGTCAGATTGGTCCTCAACCAGTGACCGATCTGATACTGAATTAGAGTCCAGAAATTTTCCAGAACTGGGCCATGTAAAATCAAGAAGAAAAAGAAATACAAAAGACCCCACAGCGCGGGGCGGAAACACAGAGGATGCAAACCGTTATGTCCTGCGGGGCCGGCGGACTTAATAGATAACAACAGTGTTATTAATTTATCATCATGTTCCTTGTCACCTGAGGAAATATCTCTTTTGGCCAAGGGACTATCTTTTTCCCCAACTCATCATTTTGATTTATTTGATACTATATTAGATCTTAATAGATTTGTAAGGAATTTGACATTAAGGAAACATTTCTCAAAATGTGGGACAGATGAGCCCTGTCCCCCATTGTCACCCCAGGATCATACCGGTGGTTTCACTGGGGCACATGGCTCATCTGATCCCACAGATGATTACATGCATGTAAATGAACCTGATTTTTCTAAATTTCAAGTATGTGATGATAGGTCTGATTTTTCTTTTCAGGATCAAACCATGGTCATGTGGTTAGAGGATTTATCTGATCAGGGCCCCGAGAAAGCATGTCCCCCTCCAAAATTCAGGATAACTGATAAAAATGTTTATCCAGTTAACTCCCGTCCATATGTGTTGGATGTATTTCAAACAATGGTAGAAAAGGATTTAACATCTCTAGCACAAAAGTCACTTAGAAAAAATAGGAAATATAGTAATCTTCCACCTGCAGAAATCAAAGCTATTTACAACCTAGCACAAAATAAAGAAATAGTGATTCGCGCGGCGGACAAGGGGGGCAGTGTAGTGATTTTAGACTCTAAGGATTATGAGTTGGAAGCATTGAGACAACTTAATGATCATGCCACTTACTTGAAATTACCGGGGGATCCCACCAAGAAGTTCCAG
Organism: Gastrophryne carolinensis; assembly: GCA_027917425.1. Lineage (NCBI taxonomy): Eukaryota > Metazoa > Chordata > Amphibia > Anura > Microhylidae > Gastrophryne > Gastrophryne carolinensis. The sequence continues at coordinate 272,494,821 of CM051235.1, read as the reverse complement.
AAGGGTTTAAAGACCCTACTGGAAGAAGGACGAGCTCTTAACGTTTTAACCAACCAGGACATCGATGCCTTATTTGTTGGTTCCCCCATTGCCCCAGTCTTTCACCATCTCCCCAAAATCCATAAGCCGCAACGTCCTCCGGTCGGCCGACCTATTGTGGCTGGGATTGGGGGGATGAGTGAGAGACTGGGACAGTGGGTGGATTCCCATTTGCTTCCCCTTGTACGGAGATTACCAGGTTTTCTTAAAGATGCAGGGAATGTGATGCAGTCCTTATCGGGGTTTCAATGCCAGGAAGATTTCAGATGGTTAACGTGTGATGTAACCTCGCTATATTCATCAATACCACACGATCTTGCATTACAGGCTGTTTATTTTTTTCTGAAGAACTATTCAGCTTATTCAGAGGAATTAATTACCTTTATTATTCTTGCCATTGAATTCCTTCTGAAGCATAATTACTTTCTCTTTGCAGGAGAATATTATTTACAATTGTGTGGGGCATCTATGGGGGCCCCTTTCTCTCCCTCTCTCGCCAACCTTTATATGGGTTGGTGGGAGAGGGAGACAATTTATGGCCCCAAAAACCCCTTCTTACATAGGGTTAAATACTTCGGAAGATATATCGATGACCTACTCTTTATATGGGAGGGAGATGATCAGACCATTCCTCAGTTTGTAGAGTACTTAAATAATAATGATCTGAATTTAAAATTCACCTCTGAAAATAATGCATACTCCATCCCGTTTTTAGATTTGAATTTGAGAGTAGCTCCAAATGGCAAGGAGATTATTACTAAGACATATAGAAAGAAGACAGCAGGAAACACTACCCTCAGGGCAGAAAGTTGCCATCCAGAGCACACAATCAAAGCGATCCCGGTAGGAGAAATGATCCGGGCACGTAGAAATTGCTCTGATCAAAGGGAGTTTGAGGAGGAGATTCAGGTGGTTAAAAATAGATTGAAGGCCAGGGGTTATTCAGAAGAATTATTAATCAGAGCAGAAAATATAGCGAGATCTAAAGATAGAAGTGCTATGCTTTCAAAAAGTAAAAATAAAAACAAAGATATAAATAAAGACCCCATTTTGGTAACCACCTATAGTGAGGAATTTTTTGCCATTAAAAAAATTATCAATAAACATTTGCCGATTCTGAGTGGAGATCCTCAGTTGGGGGATATAGTAAAAAATGGGATTAGAGTCACTAGTAGGCGTTCTCCCTCCTTAGGCCAAAGATTGTCCCCCAGTCTCTTTGAGAGACACAATGTAGTACCATCTATCTGGCTTCCATGCAGTGGTTTTTATGGATGTGGGGGACATCGCTGTGGGATGTGTAAATTCGTTGCCTCAGGCAACAGTTTTCTGTCCTCAGCTACAGGCCAACAATATAATATAAAAAACTTTATGAATTGCAATTCCTCTAATGTAATTTATTTGATTACCTGCACGCTATGTCAAATACAGTATGTGGGGTGTACTACCAGGCCCCTTAAAAAGAGAATCGCTGAACATGTGGCAGCGACATCTTTAAATCGTACAGATTCCACTTCCAATGTAGGACGCCACTTCAGAGATTCCCATGCAGGCGACCTAACCCACTTTATGTGTACAGGCATTGAAAGAGTTAAATTGGGCCCCGGGGGGGGGAGACTTACACGCCAAACTTCTCCCGCGGGAAGTTTCATGGATTTTCAGGCTTGGCACTAGGGCCCCGCAGGGCCTTAATCATCGGTGGGATGTAGATTTATATCTTCGCCGTTAAATAATCATGTGTAGATATTGGTTTAATATTATGAAATGATAAACAATAATTATAATGGGCTTCTAGGATTTTCCTTAGGTTAGATTTTATATCTAATAAAAATTAATAAATATATAATTAATGCTAAAATTAAAATTCGTAAATTAGGACTAGGGATTTTTTTAATAATATTGTTATGGGAATGTATGTGTATTATGATATAATGTATTGCTTTTCTTTCTCTCTCTCTCGGCTTGACTGGGATGGTTTTAAAAGCATTGCTTACTCTGCATGATATGTTTGAGGCAGATAATACAATGTATCTTCCCAGTGATAGTATCAGGCAGACGAGGGAGATGAAACAAAGTATCTTTTAAGTGACAGCGCTCTCACTAAACATGTATCAATGAATGTAATGTTTGTTTATGCAATACAATGTATCTCTTATCTCTACACTCTGTAGCTCTTGGATCATTTTTTTGAATTAGCGGCTTGAATAGCCTTATAAGCGTTCTGTCATTTAAATCTTTACAGAACAGCCCTTATATTAAAATTTCAGGTTTTCATTATTATTTATGATTTAATTTAATTAATTTTTTCTAAATCTTTTCTGAATTCTAGAGTGTTTAGGTGGAATAAGGTTTTTTACCTGATTTATATTGATCCAATTAGCTCTAGGTGTGGGATAATGAGAAACACATGCATACTTTGAGTATTTAAATGTGCTTTATGGGACCAGGAAGTCATGTCATGATTAAGGGCTGAGTCTGTGCCCGAAACGCGTTGGCTACTAAACTGCTCCCTTATGCTGTATTCTGACTTGCATCTATGGATGGAATGATTTTAAAGAAGTTTTGTATGGAACAATAAACGTGGATATTTTATCCTTTCAACTGGATCAAGGCTGGCGTTTCCTGTTTATCTGGGATTCACGGTCTGCTGTGTGTCTGGTAGGGACCTCAAATTTTCTGCTTTGTCGGACGTACCCTCTAGCGTGCCCTCACTTGAAGAATGGGTGTCCCAATGGCCGGATCTTTGGGCAAAGATTCAGCAAAACCTGACCAGGGCTGTCGGCCAGCAGAAAACTTTTGCCGATCGTAGTCGGTCTAGTAACCCTGATTATGTGGTTGGGGAGCTAGTTTGGCTTTCCACCAGAAATTTGGCTTTACGTCAACTATCTGCCAAGCTGGGCCCAAGGTTTATTGGTCCTTTTCCTACACTGCAGAAAATTAATCAGGTTACTTACCGTCTAGATCTTCCGTCTTCTATGAAAATTTGTAATTCTTTCCATGTGTACCTTTTAAAGTCTGCTAAGGGTATTGGGCCAGATGCTTCTCCTGCGCCCATTTTAGTAGATGGGCAGCAGGAATTTGAAGTAGCTCGGATTCTAGATTCACGTTTCTTCAGAAATTCTCTTCAGTACCTGGTAGATTGGAAGGATACGGTCTGGAGGAGAGGTCTTGGGTCCCGGCCAGAGAAGTCCACGTGGGGAGGTTGGTTAGGAAGTTTCACAGGGAAAACCCTCGGAAACCCAGGTTGGAGGGTCCAGAGGCCCCTCCTCAAGGGGGGGTAATGTAAGAAACTTACCAGGGGCCCGTTCCCGCGGCGCCTCTGCGCAGTCTCGGCCGGCTCCGGTCTTCCGGCGGCCGCGCCGGGCGGCCGCCTCCTCTTCCACTGCCTGGGCTTCGGCCTCCGCCACCTCCTCATTCTTCTTATGTCCCCCGCCGGCGCTGCTCCCAGCGCATTCGCCGGGGGTAGAGTTAGGCTCCAATCAGGGTCCTGGGTTCCCGCATTATGAACCCAGGGACTGGACAGCCTGACTGGTCAGGGCGGTCCAGTCCCTGGGGCTTCTCCTATTAGCACTGTGATCCTAGTTGCACCAATCACTTGTTAAAGTACACCAATCATTACACTTCCCCCTTCCCATTGGCCAGCTCCCCTTTAAATATGACTTTGACCTGACCACCCGTGCCCGTTATAGCCATTATTAGCTTGGGTGTGCTGTTGGAATTGCGTTTAGTGTGTTTGATCCGGCTTCGTCTTTTACCACTCCTGTCCGCTGCCCGCACCGACCTCCTGCTTGTCTGACCTTGCTTCTGCTTACCCCTTGGATACCGCGCCCTGTGACCACCCGGCTTTGACCCCTGCTTGTCTCGACTATTCTCTGCCTTACCCCTTGGATACTGTGCTTGTTACCACCCAGCTTTGACCCCTACCTGTTTCGACCATTCTCTGCTTAACCCCTTGGATTGACGTTTCGGACCCTGTTCGCTTGAACTCCTGATTTGGGATACCCCACAGTTCACCTGTCTACCATAAGCCAGCAATCTTTGCGCCAGTAAGTCCTGGGGGCAACCGAGTCTGGAGAGGCATTACCCGTGTCTCCAGCGAGCGGGGGCTTGACTATAGGCACAAGAGGCGGTGGAGATTGGGGATTGTTGGCTTATGCAAGAAGGGTGTCCGGCGATCCCTGACAGAAACCTTTAGGAAGAAAATCCTAAGACACTCAAATAATGAGGCTTAGTGATAAGCTGCTAATCCAGAAACCCGCCTGCTGAGGTTATTGCCACTAAGAGACTTAATGACGCATCTACCATGGTTCAAAAAAAGGGGGACCCTGAAAAAACAAGTTCAGGTCCCAAGCCAGCAGAAGTGGATTAAGAGGAGGCCGCACATGTGCGATTCCTTGTAAAACAAGTTCTGATAAAATCATTTTCAGCTATGGGTTTCTGAAAGAAGACAGAAAGATATTTGTCCTCAATTGAAGACCTTCATCAAGACTTCTGCAAAAAATCAATATATTCTACAAGCGAACCCCTGGATTCGCACCAAGCTATAAATGCTTGCCGGGGTCTATAGTAGATCACTTGATAAAGATTTCTTCCTGGCCTGAATCATAGATGATTATGGCAGAAAATAACCCTTTCTTCCAAGATAAAGGATTCAATTGCCAGGCCTTCCAACCCAGAACCTGTGATTTGGGATGCCTTAGAGGCCCCTGTGTGAGAAGATCTGGATCGTCGCCTCCACAAGTTGCCCTGTGACATCCTTACTATGTCTGAGAACCAGCTTCTTCTTGTCACCGAGGAGCCACCAAAATGACTCCCTTGTGAGCTAAACCTTTTTTAGTACTTGACCCAGGAGTGAAATCGGAGGGAAATGCATAAAGAAGCTCGAATGCTGACCACTGAAGAGTCAGGACATCTGTTGCTATTGTTAGAAGATCCCTGGGCTGAGACAAACTTCAGACCTTCTGACTGAGCGGTGATGCAAGAGATCTACGTCTGGGATTCCCCAGCACATGCATACGGATTAAAAAAAACCCTGGCTAAGAGACCAATCCCTTTGATGCAGGACCGTTCTGCTGAGATGATCGGCCTACAAGTTGTCCACTCCAGGTATGTGTACCACCAAAAGACAAGTAAAAAACCCAGGGCTTTACTGCTTCTGATGACCACATGGTGGTTGATATATACCACCGCCGTCCAATTGTCTGTTTGAATCTGGACGGGATGCCCCATCAGATGGGATGTCCAATGTCGGAATACAATAGAATAGCTCTCAGTTTCAGGATCTTTATGGAGATTCTGCTCTCCTTCGAACTCCACTGTCCCTGGATCCTTTGTGACTCCATGACACTCCCCCAACCAGATAGACTGGCATCCATGGTGATGATCTTCCACTGTACTGGAAGGAAGGATTTGCCAGTCTGAAGAGGCTGAGGACCAGGCTAGAGACTGCCTTGCTGACTGTGTCATGCAAAAAGAGTGAATCAGAGTGTGTGGGTCTCGATCCCAGATTGTGAGCAATTCCATCTGCAGGGGTCTTGTGTGAACAGTGCAAAAAGGTACTGACTCAAGCAAGATACCATCAGGCCCAACAGACATATTCCTTGATGAATCGTCGGGTGAGGAGCTCGCATGGTGCCGCCCCACTCAGCACCACAGATGGCCGAGCAGCTAAGAGCATTTTAGTGCAGCTTCTCCTCCTCCACCTCCTCTCCAGAGCTGTCTGTCGCTCCACAATTCTCTCTTTTGGCCAGGAGGATGCGGCACGGGCAGCGCTGACAGGAAGTTTGGAGGAAGCTGCAGTCGCTATCCGGGCCACTGGTGGCCGCGTCTGGAAACTTCTTCCTGCGAGAGATTACACAAAACTATCCGTCCTGTGGGAATTAAGTTTGGATGTGGATGATTTGAAATTAAGCTGACCATTTACTGACGTGGGGGAATATCCACTTATCATCCTGTTTGGCTGTGCTCAAGATATTTTTCTGGTAAGGATCTGCACATAGGGGTGTTAAGAGCACAGAAGAATTTGGAGCACATGCACTTTGGGACGTGGTTGAAGAATTCAGAAAGACTTTATTGTTGTGTTATATGCACATACGGACACTGTATTTGGACACTTTTTTGTGTGATTTTGAAAGAAGTTAGCTCTGTGTATGTCTTTTACATTATATTGGGAAAATTGGGAGTTTTCTGACACGTTGAGCTTTAACTAAACACAGTTTTTAATTGTATAGAGATTGTCACGTTGTAATTTAGAAGCGCGGTGTTACACAGATAATTTTTTGTATATATAAATATAGATTATATATATATTTTAAATATATCAATACATATATATATGTATAAAAATGTCCCAATTTTCCTTTCCTTTTTTTTTTTAAAAAAGAAAGACTAGCCAAGTAATATAGAGCCGGGAGGCCACTTTAACCAGGGATTCCCGGGATCTGTAGGGGAAGAAAAAACCAACAGTCAGACCCCCAAACATGTGGCAACATGCAAACATACTTATGCACGGCACCAAGGTGGGGCCGCTTAGCTGCAAAGATCCGAGAGCAGCAACAGCAACAGCATGGACGACGCAGCAGCCAGCAGCAGCAGTAGAAGTAGGAGCAAAAAGTAAAAAGACCCATGTGCGGCAGCGAGCCCCCCCCCCCCAAGTGTCTTCCTTTAAGCCAGGAAGGAAGGAAGTGAGGCTGGGGCCGGCTGCATGACGCTGCCGCCGTGCCACGCCGACGCTGACAAAGCGGCCTGCCTGACGGCGGCCGAACAGCAAGGAGACCAGCGGGGGAGGGGGGAGGGGGGCTGTGATATATCAAAGGCTCAGGCAGCAAGCCAGCCTGCCACAGCGCGGCCCGCCCCAGCTGCCCCCTAAAGCTGACCTGAACACTGGCCAAGCCGGCCAGTGCTATTTAAAAAGACCTGCCTGAGGAAGCTCTTAAGAGGAATAATCAGACCGAGTGCACTCTTGCGGTGCAGTCTGATAAGTGCACAAAAGTAAAAACACACATGTCATACAGTGAAATACACACACAATACACAACCCTCTAACCCCCCCCCCATAGTGAAGGGAGAAGGGACCGTAACGGGAGAGTAAGGGGCTAAGGGGACCCTCGGGACAGGGGCATCCCATTTCCGGATCACCATGCCGGATAGCCGCATTGCCCCCAAAAGAGGGGGTCGAGCGGAGGAGATAAGCTCCTAGGCACCTATAGTGCAGTCTACCAATTGCCCAGTGAGCAGCCTAGGCTGGGAGGCTTCCATTCCACCATAAAGGTATAAACAATCAAAAACCGGGCAGAAATTGACCAAAAGGGGGTGCCGGGGTAAGACCCCGGCTACCTGTAAGCAGGAGACTTCAATCTTCTGTCTTGTCGTCAAGCAGAGAGAAAAACACTGGTGATAGATGGTGATAGATGGGAGGTACCAGGTATATATAGGCCGGAAGGGGACTCGTTACAAGACTTCCTCTCTGCACAGCGTCACCTGGCGGTGAGTTAACCCAATCGTGAAGAATATTAAAGGTGAATCGGGGTGTGTGGCACACCAAGAATAAGGGCGTGGTCCCTCCCGGCCCCATAAGTAGCAGCTGCCTCCTAACCTAGATCAGTTACTTAAAAAGCAGTAAAACATAAAATACAGGCAGGCCGGGAGGCCCTATATAGGAGTCCATGTTACTTCACATCGAACTCCGCCAGAATACTCTAAAAAAAAAAAAAAAAAAAATGATAAACGAGTAAATAAAGCTCTCTTTTCTTTTCTTCTTTTTTTATTTATTTTTTTTTTCATGCCAATGAAATAACTGGACTAAACACCATCAAAGAAACATCAAAAGACAGATCATGACCCAAACACGGGTGGGACGGAGTGTCTGGAATGGATTCCCAGAAAAAAGAATTCTAAGTGAGTACTCACAGAATTGCGTTTTTTCTTCCAATCCATTCCAGACACTCCTTACACTTGGGATCTCCAAAAGCAGTGCCATCTATGGGCGGAATCCCCAGCGCAGAACAGCAGGTAGTTCATTTCACTACCGCCTGAAGAATCTTTCGACCAACAACAGCGTCAGCTGAGGCTCTAACATCCACCTTGTAAAACTCGGTGAATTTATGAACCGAAGACCAGGTGGCAGCTTTGCAAACCTGATCCACTGAAGCCTGATGCTGAAAGGCTCAGGAAGCACCAACAGCCCTAGTAGAATGGGCCGTGACCCCAAAAAGGGGGTTCCTTCCCCTTGGCCGAGTAGGCTTTTTCTACTGCCTGCCTAATCCACTTACTGACTGTGGCTTTAGCTGGCTGAAGCCCCTTCCTTCTCGGCCCTTCCAATATAACAAAAAGAAAATCCGTCTTGCGGAAGGAATCTGTAGTTGCCATGTAATATCTTATGGCTCGGACTACATCTAAAGAATGAAGTGCCCTTTCCTTAGCATTAGCCGGAACAGGGCATAAAGAAGGTAGAATTACCTCTTGATTAATGTGAAAGGGAGAAACGACCTTAGGTAAAAAATCAGGTTTAAATTGAAAAACTACCTTGTCTCTGTGTAACTCAAAATAAGGAGACTTCATACATAAGGCGGCTAACTCAAACACACCACACCAAGGTGATAGCCACCAAAAATATCACCTTAAAGTGGGGCAACACCCTGGGGTGATCGGCCCGGGAATCTATAAGATTCCCGGGCCGATCACCTCACACACCGCGGGACATCCGAGATCAGGATGTCCCGCGGGGTGTAGCCCCCCCAAAACCCCCGAAAAATCCTTACCTCTCCAGCCGCTGCTTCCGCCGCCGCCGCCTCTCTCGCGCTCCTCTAGACGTGCGCGCGCCCGCGCCGGCCGTCTCTGAATGGCCGGCGCGGGCGCGCACACGTCAAGAGTGACGCGCGGGAGGCTGCGGCGGGCGCGATCCCTTGTCCGTCGACGGACGTCACTTGTCCGTCGGCGGGCATTGGACAGCGCACTCACGTGGGAGCGTGGAGAGGTGAGTTTTCGGGTGTTTGGGGGGGGTTTCAGGTAGCGGGGCACCCCAAATCGGGGTGCCCCGGGGAAGTGGACCAATACCCAGGATAGTCAAAATCCTGGGTGTTGGTCCACTTTAAGCGTCAACATGCTCAATGGAGCGTCCATCATAGGTTCAAAAGGAGCACCCTGGAGAGCCGATAACACCATTCAAGTCCCACACCGGTAAAATAGACTTGCGCGGTGGTCGGACATGAGTGACTCCCTGAAAAAAAAGTTTTAATGAGCCTATTGCTAGCGATAGACTTCTGGAAAAAAATAGATAAGGCCAATACATGCCCCTTTAGGGTGCCTAATTGTAGACCCATTTCTAAGCCATTTTGTAGAAATTCTAGAATTCTAGAAATCGAATACTTTCTACATGAAAATTTCCTAGCCTCACACCAGGATATGAACGCCTGCAAGACCCTGTAATAAATCATGGAAGAGGACTTCTTCCGGGCCTGAATAATGGTATGAATAACCTTAGTCGATAAACCTCTCACTGCTAAGATCGAGGTCTCAACAGCCAGATCGACTGGCAGGCACCAATGGTCTACCGACATCCCCGCTATGTCTGAAAACCAAATTCTCCTTGGCCAGCGAGGAACCACCAGAATGGTTGGTACCCCCTCCTGAGCTATCTTTCTTAGTACCCGGCTCAGGAGCGGGAGAAAAACGTACAGGAGCTTGAATCTTGCCCAAGAGGTTGACAGGGCGTCCGTTGCTATGGCCAGAGGGTCCCTTGAAAGGGCCTTGAATTTTGGCCGCTTGTGATTGTGTCTGGATGCAAAGAGATCCACTTCCGGACACCCCCAGCGAAGGCAAAGGGCTTGAAAGATCTTCTGACTGAGGGATCATTCTCCCCGATGCAGCGCCTTCCTGCTCAAAGCGTCTGCCTCCTGGTTCTCTACCCCCGGGAGGTAAACTGCTGAGATGCAGGGAACATTCTCCTCAGACCAAGTCAGAATTCGGCTTACCTCTTCTAGAGCACTCTTGCTCCGAGTACCCCCCTGATGATTGAAATCGGCTATTGCCATCCGATTGTTAGACTGGACCTGGACTGCCTGTCCCCTTAAACTGGGGGTCAGATACTGAAGCACTAGCCGGATTGCTCTTAATTCCAATATATTTATGGGAAGCGGATTCTCCTTCGGACCCCATTATCCCTGGATCTTCTGGGCTTGCCAGATGCCCCCCCAGCCTGTAAGACTGACATCCGTGGCAACGATCTGCCACTGCGGTGTCAGAAAGGACCTGCCTACCGATAGGTGCAAGATCCCAGCTTGCCAACAGATTCAACTGAAGAGGCCTCATGTGAAACTGGGCAAAAGGCACAGCCTCGAAGCAGGCCACCATAAGGCCTACTAGTTTTATCCCTAGCCGAATGGTCGGCTGCCGGCAGGCCAGTAAGGACTCTATTTGATTCCGAATTAGCAGAGCCTTCTGCTCTGGTAGAAACACCTTGACCTGAACTGTGTCCAGCGGCATTCCTAAGAAATTGACTGGCGCCGGAATGATATGGAACATCGGATAATTAATCAGCCGAACTCTTCTAGAGTTGATAGGACTGTCTGCGTATCCTTCATGATCTGCTGAGGAGACCTGGCTGAAATTAAGAGATCGTCCAAATATGGGACGATGCATATCCCCTGGCTTCTGAAAATGGCCATGAGACCTGCCAAGACCTTGGCGAATACTCTTGGAGCCGAGGATATCCTGAATGGAAGTGCCACAAACTGGAAGTGCTGGCCTTCTAGGGCAAACCTCAAGAACTTCTGATGCCCTGGAAAAATCGGAACATGAAGATACGCGTCCCTCCCTTATGTCTATTGTATTCATAAGATCCCCAGGCTGGCTTGATCTTACCGCTGACCTTAGAGTCTCCATGCGGAAATGCATCACCCGGATATACTTGTTGAGACACTTTAAGTCTAAAATGATTCGACCCGTCCTTTTTGGGAATTGTAAACAGGTTGGAATAAAATCCCTGACCTTCCTGAAAGGGTACCTGACAAATTACCCCTTCTTGAAGTAGATGCTGCACAGAGGCTCTCAGGGCATCAGCTTTTAGCTGGTTCCGGGATGCCCCTGACCGAAGGAACCTTGCAGGCGGTCTGGCTGCAAACTCGATCTTGTAGCATGATGACACCACCTCTTGGATCCAAAGATCCGCCACGTGGCGTCTCCAGATAGGAGCAAAATGCAAGAGCCGTCCCCCCACCCGCTCGGGTGAGGGCGCCCCCTCATGCTGGAGTGGGCTTGGCTGGAGGTTTGGGCCTACTTCTCCAGGCCCCTTTTGCCCTATTACGAGCTCTGCCTCAAAAATCACTATGGGAGCAAGGACGGAAGGCACCTCTGCCACTCCAAAAGGGCCGATATGATGAAGGCCTCTGAAAAGGCGGAGTCGCCCTCTTCCTTTGAGGAAGTTTGACATCCTTGACCATATGGTCAGCTTTTCTTCAAAGAGTCTGCTCCCTAAAAAAGGTAGACCTGTAAGAGCTTTCTTAGCGGCGGCATACACCGACCATTGTCTTAGCCATAAGGAACGGCGCAAGGCAACAAGAAGAGCAGAAGTTCTAGCAGCTAGCCTGACCACATCATCCATAGCAGTGATAGAGAAAGAATTAAAGTCCAAACAAACCTTAAAATCCTTGGACTCTTGAATAAGCCTGCGAGACTTAGCCCTAGCCATAATTTTCTTCACCTTCTTCCTTGAAGCCAAAGACACAATAGCCGTGGCACAAACAGGGCGAAGAAAGGAACCTACCATAGCAAAAGCATGGCGGGCCAACTGATCCATTCGTCTCTCTGTGGGATCTCTTAAGGATCCCATAGTAGCCGATGGCATGATAGAAGTATTAGACAAGCCTGATACTGGAGAATCCACCTCGGGTGGAAAAGACCAAAGCTTAATCATATCCGCCGGAAAAGGATACCTAGCGTCTAGGATCCTGGGAACAGCCGGCAGCTTGTTAGGAGTTTCCCACTCCTTTAACACCATCCTGGAAAAATTTGGCTGTTCCGGGAACACCTGCCTTTGCCTTACTGGCTTAAACAGGTCATCCTTCCCTCTTTTTGCCACCTCAGGAGGGGTAATTCAAGGTTTCAAAAACTGATGAAAGTAAACACTCGTCTGAGAGAAGGGGATCCTCATCAGAAGAGAATAAAATAGAATTACTATCTTCTTCACCAAGCGTAACTCGCCCTCTGAGAGCTGCTCATCTAAATACTCTTCCTCCTCCTCAGACCCAAAAGAGGCAAATAAATCTCTTTCCTCAGAAACAGGCTCCAAATGCCTCCTCTTATAGGTGGCTTTCTTAGGAATGACCAAGGATAACTGTTTCTCTAAGTTATCCAACCTGTGCACCACATCCGCCTGTGCCTCACTGCCTTCCCCCTCTCCGGGGATGTAAGGGATGGGTGAGCCGTCGCGCTCCCACCAGCAATAGCTAGAGACCTGAGCCACCGCTCTGTTATGGTCTAAACCAATTCTCATAGCGCAAGCGGAACAAATTGTGCTGAAACTACCCAGGGGATCCAGCTTACATAAGGGACAGAGCCCGCCCTGCTCAAGTGGGATGCCCGAATCACTATCCCCTGATGCCTCCCTCATGGTGTTTTGTTTTTTTTTTAATTTGGCAAACAGACCTAAGGTCCTAAGCCTGAACCAATCCCAAAGAGACTGGGAGGAACCACAACCCTTCTTTATCCTTCTTCCAATTCTAAAAATAAAACAGGAAAAAAAAATTAGACAAAAAAACTTTTTTTTTTTTTTTTTAAACTCTTGGGAATATAATTAATAAATACAATTAATAAATACTGATTATACTAATATTGATAAAAATAATCATAATAAATGATAATCATGATAATAATAATGCCGACGTCCACTCACCACCGCAGCTCTTCACTTTACAGCCTATACAAGAAAAAAGTAAAGAACCCCTAGGCTCCAAGAAGAAGTATGGGATTAAGGGAACCAGCGGCCCGGCCCGAGATGGCCGCCGCCGCAGCCGCATGTCTCCGCGGCCGCTATCCCCACACCCAGGGCCCTTAAGCTCAACATGATCAAAATCCAGCAAACGGCCTGGCCAGTAGTGGCAGCTGCCGTAGCAGCCGCAATGCAAACACAATAGCAGCCTCATGTCAGCCAGTCTGCTGTACACTAACCTTGAACAGTGCAGGGGAGCCTGAACACAACCTTCCTCCAGCCCGGAGAGAGACACACTGAAGTAACACGGCCTTGTGGTTCTGTGTTAAGCTCCGCCCCCTGCGTGCCATCAGCCACGCCCCTTAAAGGCATACCAACATTTTTTCCTTTTATTTCGATTTTTTTTTGAAAAAAAAAACCTACTTGGAAGAAGGACGGGTTGAAACTAAAAAAATAAAAAATGTTCCTCAGCAGGTACACCAGAGAGAAACCTGCGGCTGTCTTACTTTTCAAAAAAGCCTGCAGCCCAGAGCATATACACTTTGTAAGCGCCCCAATCGGCAAGGAGACCATGGCAGCCACAATATCCTCTTCAATACCCTCAGAGGAATCTGTTTTTTTTTTTTACAAACCTTCTTAGTAGTCACACTAAAGGTTTAGGTCCGCATTAAGAGTGCAAAGGGGGTTTTTAAGTCTCAGAGCACCAGCAATAGGGGTCAGAGCCCCCTCAGGGAAGAGACAACTGTCTCCCTATCCACTACAACCGTAGCATAATCCCTGCACACCGTGCTATCATTGTCCAGTGCCACTGCATGCATACTGGACATGGGGTAAATCTGTTAAGACCAGATCTGCTACCCCAGATGCCTCCGACATGGTGAATTTAATAATACTAGTCTAAGACCCAGGGGTTCTGACCAGTATAGATAGGTTCTCGACAGTCACAAGAGTACTGCGAGTCCTCTGGGGGGTACCATCATATATAAATGATATAGTAATATTATATTTTCAGTTTCCCAATCTATAATAGTATCAAAAAACAAGAAAAAACTGTATTAAAAAACAAACAAAATGACCTGCCAAAAGGTGCACTTGAGGGTGGCTGTGCAGTGGCTCAGAGCAGCCCCTTTTTGCTGGCCAACAACCTCAGCTTAAACTCATGGGAAAGAGCAATAAGAAAGGGAAAATCCCTTGATCCCCCCAAGCAGGCTCACCAGACAAAAACCTGCAGCTGACGTGCTTGTTAATGAAGCCTGCAGCCCTGAGGGTTTAACCTCAGAAAGCGTCCCAGACCCCGGCGATTCACCTTACCTTCCCGGACCCCAATTTAAACAGCAAAAAGCTGGGGAGGCATAGAGTTGGGTCAGAGGAATCCGTGGGAATAAGGTTGTGCAGGAAGCCGACAGGGTGCATTCCCCCGCTTGCTGCCAATCCTTAAGAGAGAATCTTCAACAACCTTCAACTGCAAGAATGACACTGGTTTTGATTAGGAGGCAGCTGCCACTTATGGGCCGGGAGGGGCCACACCTTTTTTGTCTTGCAGTCACACCCTTTGGGCAAGGAAGTAATCCCAAGTGTAAGGAGGGTCTGAAATGGATTGGAAGAAAAATAGTGGGTCATCCCAAATCAGGATGCCCTGTCTGAGAGGAACACCCCCCGGTAGAGTGAAATTCCCAGCTGTTGTTCCTCTTCCGTTCTCTGCTGTATAGCCTAAAAGACTGCCAACTGTAATAGATTGTGAGCTCTGCCATCTGCCACAGCCTCCCTTACACCCTAATAAATTGCAAACTATTTTATGTTTGGAATCCCTACTTTTACCCATATGGGTTATAAGATCTTCACCTTTTGTATCCACCCTCATATTCCAATAGATTCAGATAGATACAAAATATCTCAGCATCTCAGCATGGTATAAATTGTCAGCAAAATGTTATTTCAGAGCATTGCACACCCTAGTGTATCCAGGCACTTTGAAAATAGCTTTAATGAAGGGATAATTTGCATGGGCATGTCTACTTCAAGGGAGAAATTCCATTATCCTTTGCTTGTATTCCCCATGCAAATACTCTCCGTTTTAGGAAAGCACTCTCTGTCGTTAACAGAGGGCTTTTAGATCCCATTAATCCCCCTATACCTAACATGAGCCTCTCCCGAACCAAGGTTTTTGATGATGTTGCCGCAAAATGCTGTCATTTATACTAAGTCAGCTGCCTGCAATGACCTTTGAAATCTTACCCACTTTATTCAAAACCCCCAAAAATGTTTTGGCTGTAGAGGAATCTTTTTATGCAACATGCTGCATACATAGATGGCCACTAGAGGGAGACTTTACATATTAGGCTCGATTCAGAGTCACATTCGTCTGCACTTCCGTAGCTGTCTGTGAAAGTTTTAGTGGGTGTTTTTGGTTTTTTTCATTCATTTTTCATTCATACGAACGTTCAGGAAAATGCTTATATGCGCTTTCGATGAACGGAAGCAAATCGGATCATTTGCGTTAGTTCGGATCATTTTCCAAACAAAATCTGATATTTTTAGTTCGTTCAGATAACTTACGTTGTTGGGATGAGCTTGTGTCTGATTCAGAGAGCTGATTTCCGACGGACCACCACCCTATAAATCCGTTTCATTTCCGATCCACTTACGGGACCTTTGAGGCCTCGGATTGCTATTGTTGAACATGTTTTGCGGCTATGTGGAGGAGTCTGCGCGCCTTTAGCACCAAGGCATTGCATGTATCATCATAGCCGAGGCCATAAATTGTATAGCAATGCATACCTGAATCAATACATTTCATGTATGCCTTATAGAAGCATCTTAATGCTGACCTAAATTCGTCCTTAGCATGTAAACCTTTATTTTCCCACACATCCATATAATTGCTATATTTTTTTTAGACTTATGTCCTTTGTGAATTATATTTGGATTGTTGAACTTGAATCTTAATTTGTTGTAGGAGTTCTTGTTTTAGTTGGTTACCTTTGCTTTGTGTAATTATTTTATATTTGGTTGCAGGAACCGCAAGATGTGCCACTCGCACAACATACAAGCAGTGTTTGGTCCAGCTATGCGATTCCTCAGTGTTCTTGCAGGGCATCCAGGGTCGTCCCATGATGCTTATATATTGCAGAGCTCCGGCTTATTTTGTCAGTTTGAGTCAGGAGAATTATCTGGTGGATGGCTCCTGGGTAAGTTTGCTCACATTCCATCAATCCATTTTCACTGTATGGCAATGAATATAGTTGATGACTTATGTCTTAACCTATGGCTGTTTTAAGCCCTTTATGACATGTTAGACAATATTGTAGCTTAGAATGTGTATTTTATGTTAGTATTTTCAAATTATTTCAGGGGATTCTGGATATCCACTCCTGCCCTTGCTCATGATGCCCTTTCTTTGCCTGCAGAATGCGGGCCAGGGGTTCTCTAATCGGGCACTATGCAAAACCCGGGCCGTGGTGGTGAGGGCCCTCTGGCTTTTGAAGTCCAGATTTAGGTGTTTGGACCATACAGGGGGGGCACTGCAGTATGACCCCAACAAGGTTATACCAATATTTTTTAACAGGGACCACACATGCCGGAGTGGCACAACTGAGTGTCAGGGTCCTTCAGTTGGTGGGCGAGATGCAGGAGCTGCGCGACTCGTTGGGGACCACAGATGAAGAATAATGTTCTGTGGCCTGCCATTGCTATGCATTTTGTTTTTTATAGTTGTAAAAATTTGAAATTTTCAAATTTTTTTAAGATTTTATATTTTATGATGGAATTAAAAAAAAAAAAAAAAGGTTCAGTGTCATTTCAATTACAAAATACATTAACACAAAACTAATGGGCCCAGAAATATTTAAAGATGAATATTCACATGACCGAGAAGTGATTTGGGTACGTTTTAGGGGGCTAAAATGGAAGAAGAACCTAACCGCGAAGTGGTTTGGGTGAGCTTTAAGGGTCCAAAAGGGAAGATGGAGGATAGTGCTAAGTGATTTAGCTAAACATTGTAGTAGAAGTGAGGGTGGCAAATATGTAGGCGAGCACTTTAATGAGTTAAGTTTGTAGTGCAGGCGCAAGATCGTAAGGATTTCCGTCCGGACGATTATTTATTGAAAAAGGGAAACAGAAACTAACGGGAAACGTAAAGGATTCGTGGGAGGATACGATGGGAAAAGGGCAAAAACGAAAGCCCACGTTGTAACATGTGAAAATGAAAAGGAAAAGTCACGCTGGAAAATGACATCCTCGTATTCGTAATCTGCCAGACGAAAGGACGGAAACTTTACAGAAGGATTGCAATGCATGCATAGAATCGCTCGCACACTCATACAAGAGCGGAAACATTTAAAAAAAAAAAAAACAGATCGGCACTAAAACGAAAGTATTTTTTTGTCTCTCTGAATCGAGCCTATTGTTTGAAAAAGCAAGCATGTAAATTTGGTAAAGTCATGCACTTGGGGTCTAATAACCTGAAGGCCACATATATCCTCAGGGAAGTAAAACTAGGAGAGTCACTTGTTGAGAAGGATCTGGGGGTACTGGTAGATCACAGGCTAAATAACAGCATGCAATGCCAAGCAGCTGCTTCCAAGGCCATCAAGATACTATCATGCATTAAAAGAGGCATGGAATCACGGGATAGGGATGTAATATCATACCCCCCAACTGTCCCGATTCCTCACCTGTGGTCCCGCGGCGCATGCAGTTGTCCCACGCCGTCGCAGTAAATGTACTTACCTTCACCAAGCTGGGGAGCACGATCGTCCTATACCACCACCGCCGCCGCCTCCTCCTGCAGAGCAATGCTCTTGCTCAGGCAGCACTAGTCGATCAGAGCAGAGAGAGACTGAGCAGGCCGGCAGGGTGAGCGCCGAGCAGATCAGCTTTCCTGCTCTCAGTCACTGTGTGGGCAGGCAGGGGGCTGGCTCCTGACATCGCCCTCGCTGCTCTCCACTTTGAAGGGGGCTCTTCAGCATCTGATCTGAGGTGTGATTTATTTAAGATTTATTTAAAAAAAAAGTTTCTATGGGGCATCCTCCTGTGTAAACCCCCCAACTGGCCCCACACATTACACACTATGCCATTAGTTGGGACACATTCTAAACAACCCGGGCATGTCCCCAGCTATAGGCGAGCAGGATGTGGCCGCAGTGTAATGTGGTGTGGGCTCTGGGAAAGGGGTCATTGGGGGTGTTTACACAGGGGGTACCCCAAATTGGGGGAGTTTACACAGGGGGCATCCCAACTTGGGATGCCCTACTGGGTTTTGTTCCCTGCATCAGGGGCAGCAAAATGTGATGCCCCCTGTCTGAATCCCCCCATTTGGCCTTTTTTCCCAGACTCCACACCACATTACACTGCGGCCACATTCCTGCTCGCCTTTAGTTGGGCCTGTGCTGGCTATTCATAATGCGTCCCATCTAAAGGCATAGTAGGAATGTGGCTGCAGTGTAATGTGGTGTGGGCTCTGGGAAAAGGGCCAGTTGGGGGGTTTCACACAATAGAGGGAACCCAATTTGGCATGCCCCTGGCGTGGGGAACAAACCCACTGGGGCATCCCAATTTGGGATGCTCCACTGTAAAACCCTCCCTATTGGCCCTTTTCCCAGAGCCCACACCACATTAACCTGCAGCTGCATCCCTACTATACGTTTAGATGGGACGCATTCTGAATAGCCAGCACAGGCACATCCTCTACTAAAGGCAAGCAGGGATGCGGGTGCAGTGTAATCTGATGTGGGCTCTGGGAAAAAGGCCAGTCGGGGCTATTTCACACAGTGGGGCTTCCAAATTTGGGAGACCCCATTGGGTTTTGTTCCCTACTCCAAGGGCATCCCAAATTGTGATCCTTCACTGTGTGAAACCCCCCATCTGGCCCTTTTCCCAGAGCCCAAACCATATTATACTGCAGCTGCATTTCTACTATGCCTTTAGCTGGGACGCATTCTGAATAGCCAGTGTTGGCACATCCCAAACTAAAGGCGAGCAGGGATGTGGCTGCAGTGTAATCTGATGTGCGCTCTGGGGAAAAAGGCCAATCGGTGGTATTTTTTTTACACAGGGGGGCATCCCACTCTTCCCAGTCCTATGGCACATGCGTGCACTATCGTTCAAGTAAAGTGGTTTGCTGTGCATATGTAATGCTTGGAAAATGGCTCTGTTTACATGCAGAGCCTCGGCAATCAAGAGCTCAGCGGGCATGCTCCCCCCCCCCCTATCTTTTTGTGGCATGGGGCATGTTTTGCACAGCAGGTCATCCCAGTCTGGGATATCCCGCGGGAAAGCCAAGTGGCCAGCCCTGGAATCTTTTGGGTGTCAGGGCCATGCCACCAGGGTTTTGCTCTGCTTTAGGGAGGAACACCCCCACTCACTCACTGCAGCGTGAGATGCCCTATTTAATTCTTAGGTGCCGTTTCCCTTTAAGGGCGTGGATGAGGGTGTGGCTAACGGTGTGGTTGGGGGGCGTGGCTTCTTGTGTCCCTCTTTATAGCTTTCAAAAGTTGGGAGGTATGGTAATTTTGCCTCTTTACCAGGCACTGGTGTGCCCTCACCTGCATATATGCCGTCCAGTTCTGGGCACCCATTCATAGAAAGGACGCTCTGACTCTGGAAAGAGTGCAGAGGAGAGCCACCAAACTAATAAGGGGAATGAAGGATCTTAGTTATGAGGAAAGATTACGAGAATTAAATCTGTTTAGTCTTGAGAGGAGGCGGGTGAGGGGGGAGATGATTAACTTGTATAAATATATAAATGGCCCATACAAAAAATATGGGAGAACACTATTTCAGGTAAAATCCTCTCGGAGGCGACAATCATTTTTTACCATAAGAACTATAAATCTATGGACTAGCCTCCCTCGGCATCAACCACTGACAGCTTCAAAAAAGGATTAGATGCTTTTTTTTAGAAGAAAATAACATTAACAGTTACTATTAGCGGTTATCAGTAAAAAAAACAAAAAAACAAAAAAATAAATAAATAGCTTCCCCTATAAAATAAAATAAAACATAACTTCCCCTACCCCAACACCCTTGGTTGAACTTAATGGACATATGTCTTTTTTCAACCGTATTAACTTTGTAACTATATGTACTATGTAAGAGGGGTAATCAAAGGTAATTCTCCTTTAAATTTCAAGCCACTATATATTTTAAATCAAAAATCAAATATGTAACATCTACAAAAGCACTTTATTGATGTAAAAGCATAACCCCAGGCAAGGTGGGTGGGTTTTGGTCCGCTTAAAGTCATTATGACAGTAAATATCATTTAACCCCTTCCCGCCACAGCCAATTTGTTGTTCCGGACCAGGCCAAATTTTGCAAAATGGACATGTGGTAATAACTTTGGAATGCCACCACATATCCCAACGATTCTGAGATTGCTTTTTGTGACACATTGTACTTTATGTTGATGGTAAATTCATGCTGATATGATTTTTGTTTATTTACAAAAGTACCTTGACCAGATAATACAAATACAAAATTAATTTGATCAGAAATGCAAAACATTCTTACATCTTTTAAGTTTACATTTTTATGCCTTTAACCCTTTAAGTGCCAGCCTTCCTGGAGATTTTGTCACCCTTTGTTGCCAGACCATTTTGCACTATTTTGCGCTCCCCATGTTCAACTGTGATTTTTGAAGGGATTTCCAGGGATTTCCCAGGAAAATGATATATTGTTTTTTTTCAGCAGAGCCTGGGCTTTAACATGAAATGTCTTGTTTGACATTTTCTAAGTGTATTCCCAATATGTTGGGGTGAAAATTGTGCAAAAAAAATAAAAAAAAAAATATTATTTACAATTTGTAGTGTTTTTTTGTAATAAAAAAATGTAAGTTTGTCAATAAAAAATTTCTCCCGGTTACAGCGGTACCACATATGTATAGGTAGACACCCTTTCCTGCCCAGGAGACTCCCCCAAACTGAAACAACGCTTTAGGAGATTTTGAGATAAAATACAACTATGCTATGCAATATGCGCACCTTGCAGTTTTTCAAGAAAAACAACCCTTTACATTTGAAATACCCCCAATAAACTATATATTCCCTAGAAATACACACCTCAGGCTTTCTAGGCGTACCAGGCTTGTTGACATAGGTGCAGTTTTCTGGAAGTAATCCCTCAATGTATTCTTTGGTTACACAGGGTTTCCCTAAAAATGAATAAAAAAGCAGAATCAAAACCACATTTTCCTAAAAAAAACTATATGCAAACCAGAAAAAAACTGAAAATCTGAAAAAGTAACATCCCCCAAACAGAACAATACCCAGCATGCATAGGTTCTGTCAAGGAGAGAGTTGCCAAACACACCAAAGTAAAGCATGCGCATAACGGTAATTTTACTTCAAAATTTCAGCTCTGCAGACAAAGTGCGCACCTTGTGCCTTTTCTACCAAAACAATCCTTTACATTTGGAATATCCCTGATAAACCATATATTCCCTGAAAGTACACATGTTAAGCTTTCTAAGCGTACCCAGCTTGTTGTAGTAGGCTCATCTTTCTGGGAGTAATATCTCAAAGAATTCTTAGGTTGCACAGGGTTTCACAAAAAATTGTATAAAAAAGCAGAATAAAAAACACCTTTTCCTAAAATATCAATATGCAAATAAGAAAAAACAAACTAAATCTGAAAGCGCAAGGTCCACCGAGCAGAACAATACCCAACATGCATAGGTACCTGTAACCTTTTAACTGCCAGCCTACTTGAGATTTTGTCACCCTCTGCTGACAGGTAATTTTTCACCATTTTGCGCCATGCTTAAGTGTGATTTTTGCAGGAATTTCCAAGAAAATGGCATATTTTCTTTTTGTGGCAGAGTTTAGACTTTAACATTAAATGTCTTGTTTGTATTTTTTTACTTTTTTTAATATATTTTTTCTACTTTTTTTATATATTTTTAAGTAAATAAGTAAAAAAAAATAAAAAAAATATATATTTTTTAAACTGTCTCCTTTATTTTAACAAAAACATTTATTTTATTAAAGAAAACCATATTGCACGTGAAAGCCCCATTTCTCCCGATTACAATGATACCACATATGTATCGGTAGCCCCCCGTTCCTGTCCAGGTGATCCCCTAAACTTAGAAGAGCACTTTATAACATTTACAAATAAAATACAACTACTATCCACATAATAAAGGGTTAAATAAAAAAAATTGGTGTGGAGTCCCCCTTCACGGGGGGGGGGGGGGACACCATTTCTTGGGGGAATATAAGGGTTTTTTTGGGAGGAAGGTAATGGGGGGTCTCGGGGTTAATGGCAAGTCACCCACTAGCCGCAGGTGACTTGCCAGACCCCCGAGCCTTGTGAACTGGTGTAGGGGTCACATGGACCCCTTACCAGTTCACAAAGGGTTAAAAGATAAAAAAGAAACACACAGACACACTTGTTTCAAAATAACTTTATTAAAAAAATATATTTTTTTTTAATTATTTTTTTTTAATACTTACCTCCCATCCATCCCTGTGTCCCACGCTGATCACTTAGGCTTTTGCTCTCCTGCTGCTGCTGGAAGCCTTTTATACCTACTGGGTTACAGGTAACATAGGGTTAATTAAAAAAAAATGACATAGGGTCCCCCCTCCCAGGGAGGGGGACCCCATTTTTTTTTGGATTTTTAAGGGTTAAAACCCTTAAAAATAAAAAAATAAATGGCGTGAGGTCCCCCCTACCCAGCGTAACCACCCTGTGACCAGCTATGGGGGCTTGTAGAACAGGGCGCAGGGTACAGCTTTAGTGGCCCCTGGCCCTGCCGGCTACAAGCCGTCATAGCCTAGGGCCACGGCTCTTCTGCCCCCCCCCCATGGGCTTTGGGGAGGCAGGTAATTTGGGTGGCCAGGGGTTAATGGCAAGTCACCCGCTAGCTGCAAGTGACTTGCCAGACCCCCGAGCCTTGTGAACTGGTATAGGGGTCACATGGACCCCTTACCAGTTCACAAAGGGTTAAAAGTAAGAAAAACACAAAGACACACTTTTTAAAAACAACTTTATTAAATAAAAATATATTTTTTTTAATACTTACCTCCCATCCATCCCTGTGTCCCACGCTGATCACTTAGGCTTCTGCTCTCCTGCTGCTGCTGGAGGCCTTTTATACCTACTGGGTTATAGGTAACATAGGGTTAATTAAAAAAAAAATGACATAGGGTCCCCCCTCTCAGGGAGGGGGGCCCCATTTTTTGGGGGGAATTTTAAGGGTTAAAACCCTTAAAAATCCAAAAAATAAATGGCGTGAGGTCCCCCCTACCCAGCATAACCAGCCTGTGACCAGCTATGGGGGCTTGTAGAACAGGGCGCAGGGGCCAGCTTTAGTGGCCCCTGGCCCTGCGGCTACAAGCCCTCATAACCTAGGGCCACGGCTCTTCTGCCCCCCCCTGGGCTTTGGGGAGGCAGGTAATTTGGGGGGCCAGGGGTTAATGGCAAGTCACCCGCTTGCCGCAGGTGACTTGCCAGACCCCCGAGCCCTGTGAACTGGTATAAGGGGTCTCATGGACCCCTTACCAGTTCACAAAGGGTTAACAGTATACAAAATAAACACAGACATAGGTTGTTTAAAAATGTTATTTTAAAAAAAAAACATTTTACCTTTACTCACCTCCGATCTTCAGATGCAGTGTCCCGCGGCGATCTGATGCAGGTGACAGCTGGGCAGAGAAGGGGGGAGGCAGGCGATCGGAGGATCGCCTACCTCCCTCCTCTGCCCAGCCGTCACCGGCATCTGACAGTAGAACTGCCGGGTGCCCCGATGACACCCGGCAGTGACGTCACTAAAATCCAAGATGGCGGCCGCCATCGGAAGCTGCGGCGGAGGGAGGGCTGTTATGCCCCCCCTCCAGAAGACAGAAGAGCCGGGGGGTGATCGGACCCCCCCCCCCCCATGGAGTGGAGGTTAGTAACTGTCTTTTTTTTTTTTTTATTTTGCAGGCAATCTCGGCGGCTGCTGAAACGGGGGGGGGGCCCTATTCCGTGCCCTCCCCTGCAGCCGATGGAGCCCCAATCGGCGATCGGAGCCCCGCTGGCTGAAGAGGAGACCGGGCCGGATCAAACAAGGGGTCAGGTAAGTGCCTTTTTTTTTTACTTTTTTTACTGTGATTGGGGAAAGCCAGGCACGTAAAATTTACGTGGCTGGCACTTAAGTGGCGGAGAGGCAACCACGTAAATTTTACGTGGCTGGCATTTAAAATGTTAATGCAGAGGGAAACCCAACCGCTCAGTGTCTGGAACACCCCCCCCCCCACTCGAGCAGCCAGGTGCTGCTGTTGCCTTGGTGGTGGCCCAGTTTTCTTTGAAAACCGGGCTTTTCCACCGCCCAAGCCAAAATTGCCGCTGTGACAAGTGCAGCCGGCTGGCAGCATCCTTGGAATGCTGGAACTTCCGCTTTATATAATTATATATTTTCTGTATTCAGTAGACTGGTGAAGTTGGAATCAGCTACGTGCTCTTTCTACTGTCTGAGAATCTCACTTCAACTTGATTTTCAGCTCCATTATCACAGACACATTGAGATATTGCATCTATCTGCCATTGTCTGGATGAATTACAGGCAAAGGGTTTTTTCTATTATACAGAGGACACAAGAATTGTCTGAATTTATTGCTGAAATTCAGTTTATTTAATCGAATCAGCAAAATTATCTGTTAAAACAGATAGGGGGGTGCTCTCACCCTAGCAGCCCGGGGCATCCCAGCCCTGTTGCACACCTTCAAACTCAGAAGCTTGAGGTTGGGCAGCCTTACCTTGCGCTGCATCATGTCACCACCAGCAGGCTATTTGGTTGGCCCAGAAAACCAAGTTAATGACAGCTGTCAATGGAACGTTGAATTGTGAAAATAGGCTGTCTGGCCTTGGGCCCCCCTTTAGGGTGATGCATGGTAAGGCATTCCTAACTTAGATGTCAGGCCCTCCTTAAAGCGTACCTCCAGTCAAGAAATTAAAGTTAAGGAATTTGCTTCCCTGAAGCCCCTCTTTGACGATCAGTGGCGTATGCTGCTTGAGAGGGCCTAACCCCATGCAGATGTTGCGGAATAGCTGCACTCCTAGAATAACATGGGAACCACCATCTTGTATCACACCTGAGAGCCCTGATTACACATAATTACACATGAGTGGGAGATGGGGGAGAGCTCTTGCAGTTGAGCTGGGAGATTCCTTATGATCAGCCCAACCAGCCAGAGAGAGACTTTATCTGTTTCCACACAGACTGTTAGAAGGAGATAATACTAGCTGCATTGAAGATCAGCATGGCTGCAGTATGTGTGTGTGATATTGTGTCCCCACAGGGGGAAGGCTGGAGTTTGGGATTTTGCTATAAGCTGGCCATACCAAACAGAGAGATTTACTCTCATGTTATACCCATTCACATGCTGAATCAACAGCTGCTGGAGGGGATGAATGTAACTGGGGCCCTTATTCATGAAGGGATAGCGTCAAGTAGTGCCTTGTAAATGACAGGTAGCGACAGGTAGCATCAGGTGAACGTCGGACACGGCACGCAATTACACATTTATCAAGCAGATTCTGTTGAGCAACTGGGATAACGCCATGTAGAGTCCGATTCCTCATTATCCCAGCCTCAGCGTACAGCGCCGGTGTTCAGCCTTACAGAGTACGACGTCTTACCTCTCGCTACCTGTCGCTCTCCCATACAATCAATTTCAATGGACGTACTTTTATTTTTCTTTAAACAGGGCGTTTTTATTATTATTATTTTTTTTTATTATTCTCAAATAATGTTGTGACCACTCCTGGCCTAAAAAAAGCCATTTTTATAAAATATTTTTCATTTTTTTATGTATTTATGCAGAATTGACATTACAGGTCTGGCATTAATGTGTTCATGTCACAATGTTATAACAATGTAATTCCATATGTTTTTGCTTTGTTACTGGTGGCTACCAGCCTTTATCACACAGCCTCTGGGCTACAGCGAAGCATTTTTGAGTGCCGGCGGTGTGTGAGGCTGTTTTTTCGATGAATATGGTGTGAATGGTCGCTACCATTCACTCCCATACAGCGCTGTACTTTTCCTATAGAGACCCCCCACAACATATTCAACAATGCTGCACAGCGACTGAGGCGCTCTGAACTAGCGACCCACGGTCGAGCACAGTGACTACTAGCGGGCGCTCTGAAATGCCTGCTACAGACGCTCATCTGTCGCTACCTGCCGCTAATGATGAATCAGCCTGCCTGTATCAATCAATGTAAGTCAATGGGCTTGGCTGCGTTGTTTACAATGTTGCTACAATGTTTCAAGAGCTTACTGAGCAGTGATGATTCATTACATTATACGTCTACTTAGAAATAAAGCATTATTTAAAAGAGATTTAGGGTAATTTTGACTCTAGGACTCAGTTTTGCAATAGCAGGCAGGTGAGCATTGTGGCAAGTTGCCTGCCTCCATGCAGTTCAATATCATACAATATCCCTATCACACATCTGCATGGATTTGAGCCCTCTCACATATATTACATCACTGATTGCGAGAGATGGGGTTTAGGGGAGAAATTCACTAAACTTAAATTTTTTTTGTCTGAAGGTCTGCTTTAAAGAGGAACATCGGGGGAGGTTAAAACCTCCCCAAGCCTCATCGATCTGCTGCCCCTCCCCCTCCAGTTTTACCTTTGGGCATTATTTACTCACCTCGCCAATGGATCCATCTTCTAGGTCCCTCGGTTTCCAGCCGACCTTCCGACGGACGGCGCCATCTTGCATCCCATCAGGCACTGTGTGTTGTCCCCGATCTTGCGCCTGCGCAGTGCCCATGAATGCACCTACATACAGAAACACTGTGGTGTTGGTGGTTCAGCTTCAGCATATATTCAGCATCTGCAGATGCATGCAAACCCAGGTCTTTGTTTTTAACTAGATTTTAGAGACAGATTATAAGATTGGTTGCTAGCGAACAGGTTTGTGTGGTGGTGTGGCTCCTGTAAGACAGGTTGTCTAAAGTATGTAAACCTCCAACCAGATATCGTCCCTTTAATTTACCTGATCTGTCAGTACTGCTGCCAGTACTGGTATATGGACTTCCACCCAATGTAGAATGGGTTTCACTACTGCCGGTGTCACCAAGCTGCTCTAAAGCACCCATCTAACAGGATTTACCAGCTGCCCCATGAGATTTTCCTGCTGGTAGAAGCAGAGAAGTGGTCAACACCTAAATGCGACACAGCTGTAGGGTAGAGGTGTGCTTTAAAACCAAATTCCACTGCAGGATGTTATTTATATGTTCAGCCTTGCAGAAGGCAGCTATTCTGGAACTGGAAAATGCTTTATTAAAAAAGATAAGCAAGCTGTAATATCCTGTGAAGCCATGGGTTCCGCTAGGAATCTCTGATCTTTGGTCCCACATGGGTCTGTCTTTTATGCAGAGTGCTCTTGAGCTGAAAAAGTTCACAGTTAATTAAGAAGGTACCCGGCTTAAGTAGAACATTTCCAGTGGCTTGTGTGGCAACATCAGGATCTGGAAATTTCATTATTGAGTCTGTCTGTGTGATATGCCTCCATTAACACAGAAAGAAAAATGAATAATTGCAAAAGGATATTTCAGTTCCCAATATCTTTTCAAAGTAATATGATCATTTTTTCTTCCTATGTTTATCGGATGGGTAATGATCACCAGGAGAAAGGACACTTGATGTTCTGTTGTTATGCCTCTGGAACAATTAGCCCCACATAAGGGGATTACAAAACAGCGAGAGAAAAATGTAGCTAGTGGCCTCAATGGCAGACATTTGTAATGCTGACAATTGAGATTTCAAGGACATTTGTTTGGACTGTGAAGAAACATTACCCTGCAAGAAGCTGGAAGAAAGAATGAGGGTAAACTCCTGCAGGTAAAGATCTCCTATATCTGTGGTAATCAAGCAGAACAAAACCCAGCAGCAGTCAGCCTGGAATCTAAGAGCTGAAGTTTTATTTCTGCATGGGATCAGTGTCGTTGAAGTCTTGTTGGGAAAGGAAAAGCTCCCACCCCAGATAGCTGCCATTTGTCACCACATTTCCAGACAAGGGGTAGAAACAAATTAACCAAGAATGCAGAGAACAAGGGTGACCAATCCCAAGCTGTCAGAAATTAAAGGCATCCTTTTAGCACATAAAAATGTGCACTTTCAAAATGTCCATCGTAACTTGACTTCCTGTTAAAGTTGTTGGGGCTGGAGTAAAACTGGACAATGGATACCGCCAACATCAGACGCAAGATCCTTATGCTCCGTCAAAGAGTTGGCGATTATGGGGAGCGGACCTCCCTGAACTTGTACTGAAGAAACTAGCTTTTCGCTTTTCACTGTACCCCTGTTGAGGGCAATACCCAAGAAAGACATGTTCCATGCGCCCTGGCACCCACCTGTACCTGGTCCTACAGGCTCTCGTCCAATCAGAGCCATTTGCAGTGTGTACGTAATGTTTGCCAAACGGTTCTGTTAATGGCAATCTAAAGCACTAGCAGGCACATCCCCATAGGCGGGTGCATTCCTGACCAAAGCTTTCTGAATGACTGGGGATGGGAGAGCGCACACATCCAAAAGATGCTGATATTTACATTAGTGAAGGAACAAGGAAGAAGGTGAGTTGTGTGGCTCCTTGGGGTTCACACAGCAGGGCATCCCGTTTTGGAATGCCCAGGGCAAAGCCAGCAGTCAGCTCTGGAATCTTTTAGATTCCAGGGTTGGCCATGCTGGGTTTTGTTACGCTTTAATAAAATAACATGCATCGACTGGACTTTAACGTGAAGTTCTCCAGGTTAGGCGCAGACGTTTTGACAATTTGGGAACTAACTACCCCCTATAAGATATTTAAAGAAGTGAAAGCATGACACAAGAGCTTGGGGAGGTGAGTAACGGAGTATGATTCCAGGCTCTAGGGGGGAGCTTTCAAGACAGGATTTGGATGTGAGTGTAGGGTAGAAAAAAGGAATGCAAATCTGTGGGACCTTGAGTTAAGGTAGGCAGGTGAACATTCTTTCAAAAATGCCCATGTCTGGAGAGAATAAACTGGTAGCTGTACATCTAGTCCCTCTGTTTTATTCATTGTTTTATCTGTCCTCTGTGATATGGCCCCTGCCATTCTGTTTGTAATCTATTTTATCTTTTCCTGGAAAAAATTAGCAGACATTAGATTGTTTGCTCTGGGTGACATCTGCATTTGACTGTGCCCACACACAGAACAAATGTATTTAAATTAATCTCCAGCTAACCGCAAGTGATTCATAATGATATGAGAAAGAAAAAGTGAAGGGGGAAAGTTACAGCAGTTGCAGCAATGATTTGTGAATCTCCCACTTAACATGGTTCTCTTAAAATGTAATTTGCAAGTGCTTCTAAAAGAGAGGCATTACCTGAAGCACTTCTACTTCTCTAAACATATTTATGGTCGTTATCACTGTTAGGAAGCAATGATGTGAAATCGCACATAAGCTATTTGGCCAAAAGAATGTGGACTTTCACCTCTTTTTGTTTATTATTGTCAGGGTACAAAATCAAGGTTTTAGTTGTATTATTGAAGCTACTAGCTTATAAACAGAAGGGACAGAATTCTCTGGA
The DNA here is from genome assembly GCA_027917425.1 of Gastrophryne carolinensis. Taxonomy (NCBI): domain Eukaryota; kingdom Metazoa; phylum Chordata; class Amphibia; order Anura; family Microhylidae; genus Gastrophryne; species Gastrophryne carolinensis. The sequence continues at coordinate 272,465,313 of CM051235.1, read as the reverse complement.
ATTCCAGGGCTGCCCACTAGCCTGCCCCCGGGACATCCTATAGCTAGATACCCCGCTGTGTGAAACCCCTCGGGGTCGCCAGTAAGCTCACCTTTACCAGGGGCTCCTGCAATGCTGTGATCGCCAGCCACCGCATCCCCTGCTTCCATGTAGCTGAATCGAAGCTGGGGACTCCGCAAGCTGGCTGCAGCTCATCATACGTCAGTTTTGACATCAGCCAACTTCGGCAACCTCAAAAGTTCCACTGCTGAGCATGCAGCATCGCCCGGATTACTGAGGTTGGGACGGAGGGGGGACAAAAAAGGGGTTTTAATTTGCTTTAACGCTATAAATTAAAATTGTGTTTTGACCAGTCAGCACCACTATGATGTTCCCACAGAACTAGGTAGCCACCTTTAACTAGGCACAGATTCTGTTAAATCTGATCTTTGGAAGAGTAATAAATGCAGAGAAGACATTCACATGTCTTACATCTGGCAACTGGGTGCCCCCTGCCAGTTTTCTTCCTCCCTGTACACAGGCATTTTCATTCTTAAAAATGCTATAATTGGTTATTGTTATCACAGAGAGCTGCAAAAATAGACCCATAATTATTCCTCAGCAATACTAAAGAGGGTAGCAGCTATGAAAGCCTCTATTTAGCTCATGAAAGGTTTAACTTTCGCCATTTAAAGGCCTTCTCATTCGTAAATGTCTCAGTACAGTGTTCCCCAGCCCTTTTTTCATCTATCTCTTCTTAATATGCAACAGCAGGGCAGGGCGACCTGGACTGTCCCCTGCTGTGCAATGTTCCATTAAAAGAAAGAACCAGCCGCCTGGGTACCCACCTCTTTGCGGATCCTTCTACGGTTGCCGTGGAGCAGCTTATCCGCTTGCACGGCCAGTGCTGGGCACACTGATAGGCTCAGCCACCAGCCGTGCTGATAGGCTGCTTGCAATATGTGTGTTACCGATGCGATGCACAACACATCCGCCCCCCGGGGGTTTTCTGGCTGGAGAGCCCGAAAGAGCCCGCCCTTTCCACCACCACTGACATCTGTAGAAAAAAAATAATGATAAAAAGAAAAGAAAAAGGCATTTACTCACCTGCACCCACGATTCCTTTCGCCGGGTCTCCTCTTCAGCCGGGGGGCCCCCCAACCCCGGCTCTTCTGTCGTGAGAAGAGGTTCCTAAACAGGCCTTCTTCTCCACTTTCGCTGTCAATGGCGCTAGCCCCACCTTTTGTGGGTAAAGTGGATGCTTTTACATGCAACATGATTTTATTGGAAAAACAAAAAAACGTACAGATTGAAAAAATACATTTTTTTTTATTTCTTTGCGCATATTTCACCCAAAAACATTTAGAATACACTAAAAATTACATGCAAGACATTTTATGTTAAAGGCCAGACTATATCATGTTCCAAATCCCTTCAAAAATCACAGTTAAACATGTATAGTGCAAAAGAGTGAAACATGGCCAGGAAACAGAGGGTGACAAAATCTCTAGGTAGGGCTAATAAATCTGGTTATCTGCTTCATAGTATTTCTGGTTGTTTAGTATATTAACATGCTTTTTTAGGTTTTCAAGCTGTACCACCTGTCCCTTCCATTCCTGTTCCTGCAGAAGTTTAGAGCTAATTGTGATTGCTTGAGAGGAGACAAACTTACAAGTGCCCAGGAGGAAAGCACTTTCTAATGTCTAATATCTGACAAAAAAAGAGTTGATGTGTTAACATTACTGAAAATGAGTGCAATGTCTCCCTTTTTTTTAAAGCGGAATTCCATTTAAAAGGTTGCGTTATTATTGTAAGGGTTTTGGTCCACTTTAAAGGGTTTTATCAGTGTATTTGAACAACAAACATTTTTCCTGGCACACTCCAGCTTACGTCAGACACTATTACATTTTAAAGCTTTTTGACAGAAGAATGCGTTTCAAACCGGCATTTTGTATACATGGCCATTGTATACTTGCACACACATAGGAATGTTTCCTCTGCATTTAATCCATCCATGCAGCCGACAAACACAAGCAGTGTTACATAGTTATATATAGTTATTACGTTTGAAAAAATACATGTTGCCAGCTATTGATGCTGTGACAAGCTTCTGTGGGAGGATATTCCACAGATTGATAGTTCTTATGGTAAAAATGATTTTCGCCACCGGAGATTGAATTTTTTCCTTGTCTTTAGAGAGGATTTTGGTTGAAATAATTTTTCCCTATATTTTTTGTAATGGGCATTTATTTATTTATACAAGCTATTCATGTCCCCCTCAGATGTCTCCTCTGAAGACTAAACAGATTTATTAGTTTGGTGGCTTTCCTCTGCACCCTTTCCATAGTCAGAGCGTCCTTTCTATGAATGGGTGCCCAAAACTAGATGGCATATACCAGGTGTTTCTGTCTCGTGATTCCATACATCTTTTAATGCATGATAATATCTTGGTCCCCTTAGAAGCAGCTGCTTGGCATTGCATGCTGTTATTTAGCCTCTGGTCTACCAGTACCCCCCATATCCTTCTCAACAAGTGATTCTCCCAGTTTTACTCCCCTCGAGGACATATGTGGCCTTCAGGTTATTAGACCCCAAGTGCATCACTTTACACTTATCTACATCTCTTGGTGTCATCCGCAAAAATAGAAACCGTGCTTTTAATGCCATCTTCTATATAATTTATAAACAAGTTGAATAATAGTGGCCCTGGCACTGAATCTTGGGGTACACCACTCAAAACCAGAGATCATTCAGAGTAGCTATCATTAACCGCAACTCTCACACGATCCTTCAGACAGTTTTCAATCTGCTCACAAACTGTATTTTCTCACCCTGAAGACCTTGATTTTCCCAATAAGCTTCTATGAGGGACAGTGTCAAACGCTTCTGCAAAATTCAGAAAAACTATAGGGTTGATTCAGAGCCCCTATCTTGACATTTTTCCACGCAAAAATTTGCATTCTCGTCCATTTTTTCCCCTCACCGATTCAGCAGAGCCCTTTTTCTGCAAACATTTTTGTGTGAAATGTTTTCAGTTTTGTGTGATTTTTTGTTTGCTAGCAAGCCAAAAAAACATTGAGAAAGGGGCTCTGAATCAACACCTATATCTACAGCTGCCCCTCTGTCCAGGATTCTACTCACCGACTCAAGCCACTCAGGTTAGTCTGGCAGCTTCTGCCCTTAGTGAAACCATGCTGGCTGTCAGAATATTATGCCTAGTTACCTAATCCTGTATGTAATCCCTTGGGGGGGGCTCGCAAGCAATTTTCCCACAATGGATGTTAAATTTACAGGTCTTACCCGGAGAAGACCTAGAACCCCAAGGCACCATATTGCCTTGCGCCAATTCCTTGGTACTATGCCAGTTGTTAGTGAGTCTTTAAAGATCAAAAGAGGCGCTGATCTGAGCTCTTTAAGAATTCTTGTGTAAAGTCCATCTGGTCCTGGAGTCATTCACATTTAAATTATTGAGTGCAAGCATAATTAACTGGATATCATCCAAGAATTATGCTTGGAGTATTGTTTGCAGTGGCAACGACTATATTGGTAAATTGTGCCTCATTTGTGTACACAGAGCTAAAGAACCCATTTAGCAGCTCTGCCTTTTCTTGGTCCCCAGTAACCAACTCCCCATTACCAGTGTGTGACCGAGCCCTAACAAGCAAGCTAACTGGTTTGAGTGCTGTGGCTCCTTTAAGACTTTTGTATCCTAATTGCCCTGCTAACATGCACCTCCCAGGTTAGTTATAAAATGGTCTGAGCGGCTGCCACCCCTCCTTTGTTTCTTTTGAATTTGTGCAAGCACATGGTGTGTGGGGTCTAGGCTGTATTGCAAGGTCTTTGACCCTTCCACCCCATGGCTTGCACTTGAGGTTTAGGGCAACCTCAGGTAAGCCTGCTCCCAATTTATCTATTGCATTGTATGTCCCAAATGGGGCTCTTAGAGATTAGAGTTAGGACTGCACCTCACAGGGGCACCTTGGTGCTGGTGGTGCAGCTTAAGCATACTTCTGCAGATGTGTGTGACCGAGCCCTCTGTTTTTAACCAAGTTTAGAGACAGATTGTAGGTTGGTCAGCAAGCTAACTGGTTTGAGTGCTGTGACTCCTTTAAGATTTTTGCATCCTAATTGCCCTGCTAACGTGCACCTCCCAGGTTAGTTATAAAATGGTCTGAGTGGCTGCCACCCCTCCTTTGTTTCTATTTAAAGAAACATTTAGGGTTGGTCTTGCTTTCTTTGCTATGTTATGTTTATATGATTTATTTACTGCTTTAGACGTTTCAAAGGTTACTGTTGAGAGATCAGATTTGTAATTTTTAAATGAGCCTACTATCTTCAGGTTCTTGACCAGGCTTTTTCTCCTTGACCATTTTATACCCTTTGGACTGACTCGGTTTCCCTTGTACCTCTGAACATGTGCTGCCTGTTTGTTTTTAAAGTGGACCAAAACCCACGCCGACAGGCGACAATATATAGATTCCTGAGTCAACCGATTTCCCACCCGGGAATCCAAAATCAGGATGCCCCGCTGTGTGAAACCCCCTAGGTTGCCCCATTCACTTACCTCATTTCCCGGTCCCATGGCGCATCTAAAAGCAGCTACCAAATCCAGCTATCCCTCCAGCAGGGTGCCTGTCCACGCCAGGCATTTGTGAATGGCCGGCGCAGGCATGCTCCCTGTTAGAGGGAAGCGGAGAATGTGGGCGCTGCTCTTAGACGCGCCCTGGGACCGGGAAGAGGTGAGCTAGTCTCGGTGTCCTGGGGGGTTTCACACAGCGGGGCCAAAACCCAGGAATGCAGGTATCAGCCAAAATGCAGGTGTCAGCCAGGAGGAATTTCATTTGGGTCGCTTATACTTGTTACTTGTTGCAGACTTCCCAAACCATGGTGCCCGGGGAGCAGATGGAGGGGGTTAAGTGTCTTGCTCAAGAGTGCTTCAGTCATGCCCCAGCCAGGAAAATAACTTGTAACTCTCAGGTCACATGGTTAATTCATAACCACTAGGCAGTGACTGCCCTTTATGGTACCTGCACAAACATGTACCTGATTCCAAGTTCTATTCAGTTTTCCATTGCATGACCACTAACAACAGAGGTAACTGTAGCAGGAATAGCAGAAAGCAATTTAGTCTAATCTAGCGGACATAGTATATCAGGCCTTTAAACCGGACCTTCACCATGATTTATTGAAAATCCTGAACCCTTAAAAACTATTCCCCAGCATCTAAAATTAAGATATTTTAAGTTTTTAGTCACTCATTATCCTTTCCCCCACTGGGCTACAACTCTGTGCAGGAATTTAGAATACGGGCGCTGCCATCTTGACTCAGAAGCATCACACTTACTGAGGAGAGGAGAGTGGAATAAAGTACAGGGGGGCAGGTTATAGCTGTGCTTTGCTCAAACAGAGCAGAGCTGGGGTCAGGAAAAGGTCAGCAATCCCAGAATGCAGAGCAGCACAGTCAGAAGGCATTTCCTGTTTGCAGGCTGCCTGATGTTCCATGAGCCACCATCTTGGATGTTTAAAGGCTCATAACTTGCAGTAGATGCAGGTAGGATGATTTTTAATGTGAGCAATGTGTATGTACAGGGTGTGGGAAACATATAAGATAGACTCTTATTCAGAGTGAAGGTCCACTTTAATATAAGTGTATAGTTAACTGGGAGTATAGAGTTAACTGCAGTAAGGGTTTAGTCGTTAGGTGTCTCTAGCGCTTTATATTAATGGGAAAAAATACAATTCTGTGATTATTCACCTGTAGAATTGGTATTATATGTATACAGCACGTCCTGTTCCAGAAGATATTCCTTACACTTGGGAATATACTCCAGTAGATGACGCTGGACTGCAGAGACAGAAAAGTGGCTCCTCCCCGCCCCATATATACCCGGGACCTCCCACAAAATCCCCAGTATTGAAAAGCAGTTAGCAAGAGACCGGAAGAACTATAACCATTATATGAAAATTTTAACATAAGAACAATCACCATAAAGAGGTAACCTAAAGATAATGATAACAAGGGTGGGGTGGAACAGGACGTGCTGTATACATATAATACCATTTCTACAGGTGAGTAATCACAGAATTGTATTATTCTAAGTATACAGCACGTCCTGTTTCAGAAGATATTCCTTACTCTTGGGACATCCAATAGCAGTGTCCGTAAGGTAGGGTGGGATCCCCAAAAGTAACAGCAGACAGTTTAAACCACTGCTGCCTGCAGAACCTTGCGGCCAAAAGCAGCATCAGCTGAGGCCCCAACATCAACCTTGTAAAACTTTGAAAAAGTATGAACAGAAGACTGAGTAGCGGCCTTGCTAACTTGTTCAACAGAAGCTTGGTGCTGAAAAGCCCAAGAAGCACCAATAGCACAAGTAGAATGAGCAGTAAGGCGGAAGGGAGGCTCCTTCCCCTTAGCAGAGTAGGCCTGAATCACAGCCTGACGGATCCACTTGTTGATAGTGGACTTGGCTGGAGCCAGACCTTTCTTAGGTCCAGACGGAAACACAAAAAGAGCATCAGTCTTCCTGAAGGATTCAGTAGCCACCAAATAGAACTTCAGAGTTCTGACTACGTCCAAAGAATGCAAAACCCTTTCCTTAGGGTTACCGCCTTGTCCTGGTCTCTCTCAAAATAAGGATGCTTGATGGAAAGCGCCGCTAACTCAGAAACACGCCTAACAGAAGTGATAGCCACCAAAAAGACCGCCTTAAGCGTGAGAATGGACAGAGAAGCCCCTTGCAAGGGCACAAAGGGAGACCCCTGCAGGGCAGATAAGACCAAGTTCAAGTCCCAGACTGGTAACATAGGCTTACGTGGGGGACACACGTAACTCCCTGGAAAAAGGTCTTGACCAGGGGATGCTGAGCAAAGGATCTTTGGAAAAAAAGTGCCAAAGCAGACACATGGCCTTTCAGAGTACTGAGCTGAAGGCCCATATCCAAACCATGTTGGAGAAACTCCAGAATCCTAGGAATAGAAAACACGACAGGGAAGCGAGTGGGACTAGCACCAGTCAATGTAAGTACTCCAAACTCTGTAATAGATGGAAGAAGAGGACCCTCTTCCTAGCCCTGATCATGGTATTCACCACCGAGGCAGGCAGCTCTTTTTCCATCAAGATGGGGGTTTCAACAGCCAGGCCGTCAAAGCCAGCATTTGTAAATTGGGGTGGCGTAGGTGTCCCTGAGTGAGCAGATCTGGAACCCGTGGCAGGGGCTGATCCATGCGCCCGTCTTCCCCATCCCTCAATGTAGTAGTGTCAGGGGAATGCATGACAGATGTGTTAGACAACCCCAGAACTGGTGCATCCACCTCTGGAGGACATGACCAACTTTTAACCATTTCAGCAGGAAAGGGATACCTCTTAACCCAACTCTTTGGTACCCTGGGAAGCCGGCTAGGCCGTTCCCACTCCTTGAGAATCAGATTAGTGAGTTTGTTCAGGAAACTCCAAATGTGCTTAACAGTATGAAACCGCTCCCCCTGCTGCCACGGGGCCAGGGCAGGAGGAGAGATACAAAGTACTTCAAAAATGTGAGCCAAAAGTCTGTCAGTATCATCTGAAGCCCATGGGTCAGATTCAGACTCAGCATAACCCCTAGGCTGATCGTCAGATGATTCTGAATCAGAGAATAATTCTCCTTCTTCCAGGTGGGTATAACCAGTAACATCAAAAAACTCCTCAGCTTCCATAGGAAAGAGAGTAACACCGGGTGCCAGATGCCGCCGCTTAGCAGGAGCCTAACGCGGAGCAGAACCAGCAATATGCCTTTCAATGCTGGCTACCCTGGTAGCCAAATCAAGTTGAGACTCCCCACTGGTATGCACCTCACTGGGAGTCAGGTGTAAGCGTGGGGGGGGGGTAAACGAAGCCAGAGGGGGCGCAGCACTAGGCCCAGCCGCAGGTAAACCAGACTGCAGGACAAGTACCACACACCCTGACATCATCACTTATAGGGGTTACCCCACACGCCACACACAGCCAGGCTTGTCCTGAAGTAACCCCGAGCACATTATCCTGAGAAGCCTCCATATGGTGATTATCAGGGCACAACAGGCCAATAGGGATAGACGCTAATAAAAGCAACCCGGGATGCCCCAACAACCCGCTAGGGAAGTGGCAGTAATGGTATGTAATAGCCCTCCAATAAGAGTTAACACAAAACAGAGGGGATAAGACCAAGAGAAAACACAAAGTTTGACCCGCCTGCAAGACATAAGCAAAAGATCCCTCAAGCGATATGCAATACAGATATGTACATAAATAAATCAGCCTGCAGGGGCACTTACGGACCGCGATAGTGAGACGCCAAGCACACGCAGCAGAGAATTAAAATGGCGCCCGCATATACCTCGAGGGGCGGGCCGCGGAGAAAGTAATGCAAAACGCGTCATCCGCAAGGCCCGCCCCCCTGAAGAGCGCGAAAACACGTCCACCTGACAAGACCAATGATGGCGCAGCAGAGCCTGAGGTGATGTCACCGCCGACCGCGGACCGCAGTACAAACGTGCGGCGGCAAAAGAAACCAGTGCAATCAATTCAACAGGGATCAAACACAACACACAATATATAGCAAAGACCTGCACCCCTCCCCCGAGAACTACAAGGGAGAGCGAGGGGGAAGCAACAGCCAGCTAAAAGGGAGCCAGCTGTGGGGACAAGGGGCGAGGGGCATAAAAATACCATTTAGTGATTACTCACCTGTAAAATGGGTTTTATAAGTATGTCACACACCCCGCTTCCAATATTCATGACATATGGGTTATAGCCAGTAGAGGGCGAACTTCTGCATATGACAGGAAAAAAGAAGCCCCTCCCGGTCCATAAATACCTGGGACCTCCCACACATTACCCAGTATAGGAAAGCAGTAAGGGGACCAGGAAGAGCCAAATCCAAAAATCAGTAAAGGATCCAGAATACAAAAAGGGCGGGATGAAGCGGGGTGTGTGACATACTTATAATACCCATTTTACAGGTGAGTAATCACAAAATGGTATTATTCCAAGTATGTCACACACCCCGCTTCCAATATTCATGACATATGGGACATCCAATAGCAGTGTCCAACATGGGCGGGGATCCCAAGAAAAAGGCAAGAATGCAAACATTTAAACCACTGCAGCTTGCAGAACCTTGCGGCCAGAAACAGCATCCGCTGAGGCACACACATCGACCTTATAAAACTTGGAAAAAGTATGAACAGAAGACCAAGTAGCAGCCTTACAAACTTGTTCAACAGAGGCCTGGTGCTGAAAAGCCCAGGAAGCCCCAACAGCACGAGTAGAATGAGCAGTGATATGAAAAGGGGGAACCTTCCCCTTGGCAGAATAGGCCCCAACAATGGCCTGACGTATCCATTTGCTAATGGTAGACTGGCGGGCGCCAAACCCTTCCTAGGCCCGGAGGGAACCACGAACAAGGTGTCCGTCTTACGAAAGGGAGAAGTAGCCACCAAATAGTACTTCACACAACGAACCACATCCAAAGAATGCAAAACCCTCTCCTTGTCATTGCTAGGCTTAGGACACAAGGAAGGGAGAACTACATCCTGATTGAGGTGGAAGGCAGAAACCACCTTAGGAAGAAAATCTGGCTTAAAGCGAAAAACCACCTTGTCCTGGTGTCTCTCAAAGTAAGGGGCCTGAATGGACAGAGCCGCCAACTCAGAGACACATCGAACAGAGGTAATAGCCACCAAAAAGGCAACCTTTTGAGTGAGCACAGAAAGAGCAACATCCTGCACCGGCTCAAAAGGAGGCCCCTGGAGGGCCGACAGAACCAAATTCAAATCCCAAACGGGCACCAAAGGCTTTCTAGGGGGTCGCACATGAGTGACCCCCTGGAAAAAGGTCTTAACCAGAGGATGCAGAACAAAAGACCTTTGAAAGAAGACAGCCAGGGCAGAGACCTGCCCTTTCAAGGTACTAAAATGGAACTCCAGGACCAGACCGTGTTGAAGAAACTTCAAGATCCTAGGAATCGAAAACACTCTGCAAGGCAAAGCCCTAGCCTCACACCAGTCAATATAGGACCTCCAAGTCCTGTAGTATATGTTAGAGGAAGATCTCTACCTAGCTCTAACAAGAGTCTGAATCACAGCCTCAGACAAACCTTCCTCCCTTAAGATGGAGGTTTCAGCAGCCACACCGTCAAAGCCAGCGTTTGAAAATTGGGGTAACGTAGTGGACCTTGAGAGATCAGATCCGGAAACAGGGGCAGCCTGTACTGATCTACCGCCAGCCTTACGACGTCTGCGAACCAAACCCGTCTTGGCCACCTTGGGGCCATCAGAATTGCTGGCGCAGCCTCTAGAGCCAGCTTGCGCACGACCGTGCCTACCATGGAGAAGGGGGGGGGGGGGGAACAGATACAGGAACCCCAGATCCCTCCAGGCAAGAGACATTGCGTCCACTGCCAGGGCCAGAGGATCCTGAGACAGAGACACAAACTTTGGAAGCTTGTGATTGTGATGTGAGGCAAAGAGACCCACCTCCGGAAACCCCCACTTGTGACAGAGGGACCGGAATACCTTGTGGTTGAGAGACCATTCCCCTCAGCGAGAGGATCCCCTGCACAGGGAGTCCGCCCATGCAAGAATCATAGAAACTTCCCTGAGGGCACTCCTGCTGCGAGTCCCTCCTTGGTGATTGATGTAAGCTACCGCAGTTCGATTGTCTGATCGAACCTGAACCGGTAAGCCCCGTAGGTGATGCGTCAAGCATGACAGAACCAACCGAATAGCTCTCAGCTCCAAGACATTGATGGGGGTGTGAGCCTCCTGAGGAACCCACAGCCCCTTGAACTGATGTGTCTTCCAAAAACCTCCCCAGCCAGACAGGCTGGCATCCGTGGTAACCGTCTCCCAACAAGGGGTCAGAAAAGATCTGCCCCTCATCAGACTGCTTGGTTCCAGCCACCACTGAAGGGACTGCCGAACCCGGGGAGACATCAGGAATGACTGATCCAATGACTGGGGACATCTGTCCCAGGCCAACAATAGATGGAGCTGGAGCGACCTCATGTGGAACTGAGCAAAGGGAACTGCCTCGAAGGAAGCCACCATCAATCCCACCAGTCTCATCCCTAGCCGGATAGAAGGACGAGGTTTGGACAGGAGAAGACGTATCAGATCCTGAACCATCTGCACCTTGGACTGAGGTAGGATCACCCTGGTCCGAATGGTATCCAGATTCATGCCCAGAAACGAGATCTCCCTTGAGGGGGAGAGAGAAGACTTGGGATGGTTGATCTCCAGTGTCGTCACCACCAACCTGGTGTCCAGCTCCGCCTGACTGAGAGAGGAAGCCGTAATGAGGAGGCCGTCCAAATACGGCACAATGCGAATGCCCTGGGCTCTGAGAAGGGCCATTATGTCGGCCAGCACCTTGGTGCCGAAGTCAACCCAAAAGGGAGGGCCACAAACTGAAAGTGCTGATCTCCCACCACAAACCTGAGAAATCTCTGGTGTGCTGGGAAGATTGGTACATGAAGGTAAGCATCCTTGAGGTCTATGGACGTCATGAAATCCCCCTTACGAAGGGAATTGATGGCTGAGCGCAGAGTCTCCATGCGGAACTTCTTGGTTCTGATGAACCTGTTGAGCAGCTTCAGATCCAGAATGGGTTTTATGGATCCATCCTTTTTGGGCACCGTGAAGAGGTTGGAATAATAGCCCCGGCCTCTCTTCGAGAAAGGCACCGGGCATATGACTTCCATGTCCAGAAGATTTTGTACTGCCAACAGGAGCCCCTGCGCAGCCCGGGGATCCAAGGGCACCCAAGATCTAAGGAATCTGTGAGGAGGCCGGTACTCAAACTCCAGTTTGTAACCGGAAGAGACCACTTCCAAGATCCATTCGTCTGTGACCTCCCGGGCCCAAACCTGGAAAAAGTGTTGCAGCCGTCCCCCCACCCGCAAGGGTGAGGTCGCCCCCTCATTGCTGAGCTGGCTTGGCAGCGGGCTTGGAACCCCAGGCAGGTCCAGGACGAGCAAGTCCTCTGCCTCTGTTCCAGGAATCACCTCTGAAGGTAGAGTAGGCAGCTCCTCTGCCTGCTCTGGCACTGCGAAAGGAGGGATTAAAGGAGCCTGCCCCCCGAAAGGAGCGACGCTGCTTCTTATGTTGTGGTAACTTTCCCCCTTTTGCCACCGAATCCAACTTATCTCCAAACTTATCTCCAAACAGCCCTGTAAGTGATTTCTTAGCCGCAATGTCAGCCGCCCATTGGCGCAACCAGACCGATCGGCGAATAGCCACTAGCAACGCCGAGGTTCTACTACACATGCATATTGTGTCATCCAAGGCGGATAAAACAAAAGACATGAACAATTCGCACCGCTTAAGGGCTGCGAATTCATCACTGGCCAGGTTAAGCTGGGAACCACTCAACAGGTCCCTAACCACAGACCTGGTAGCCACAGCCGTGAGCACAGACGCACAAACAGGCCGCAAGGCTGAACCCACACTAGCGAAGGCATGGCAGGCCATTTGGTCAATGCGCTTGTCCTCACCATCTTTTAGAGTATTGGCGAATGGAGAATGTACAACAGAGGTGTTGGACAATCCCAGAACGAGCGCATCGACCTCGGGAGGGGACGACCAGCGCTTAACCGCGTCCACCGGAAAGGGATACTTCCTATCCCATCCCTGAGGAACACCGGGGAGCCGGCTAGGTCTCTCCCATTCCTTAAGAATCATGCTTTCAAAATGATTCTGATTTGGAAACTCCAAGCGAGGTTTAGAAGTCCCAAAGAATTCCCCTTTCAGCGGAGGGAGGTAGGAGATGAGGCCGGTGGCACGGACCCAGACGCCTGGGACCCCGACTGCCGCGTTATGGCCTGCTGAGCACATGGTATGCAAATCAGTACATTATCCCCCGTAAGGGATACCCCACACCCCAAACACTGCTGGGATTGCCCCGAAGGGAGCCCAAGCCCGGTATCCTGGGAAGCCTCCATATGGTGATTTTAAGGTAGTCGCAATGACCCGAGGGAATTACGCTGCTTGAGCAACCCTGGATGCCCCTTTAAGTCCCTAGTGGGAGGATTTATAGGACCCCAAATTTATCTGCAAGGGACCCTTGGACCGGGAGAACCCCCTTTGAATATAATTGATAGGGAGTCCTCCTGAAAGACATAATGTAAAGGGACCCATGAGCAGGCACACACACATGCAATCAAAGTACATAAAATATGACTATATATATATATATATATATATATATATATATATATATATAACATATGGAAGGACATGTTGGCAGGCTGCCCCAACGCGCTAGAAGGAACACGCAACGCACATATACAGAAAAAAGAGGGGCCCAACAGGGCACTCACGGAAGATAAATGGTGTCCTGCCAGCCAGGAGCTCCTGAGAGAGAGGGAGAAGAAGGGCGGGCCAGCGCGGACCGCGCCGCACCTGGCCTCGCCCCCATCTGAAAGACGCGGATCCCAGCAAATAGCTGGGCTCCGCAATGGCACCATAAGCGAAGGGGGCGGGCCACAGCGAGCACGCCGAGCGCCCGGCCCCGCCCTCTTTCCAAGCAACCTGAGGGGAAGAAGCTCCCATGTAAAAAAAAGGCCTCCACATGCGGCCAAAAGCCCACACACCCCACGCGACGAGTGAAGAAGCACGCACATACCCGCTCACACACATCAAGAAGGAATGGAGAGAAGGAAAAGCACCCCCCCCCAAGTAGAGGGGAACAGGGAGACCCAGAAGGGGGGGAATCCCGCACTACAGGGTGGAAGGGATAAACCCGGACAGGGCATCCCAAACCAGGATCACCAAACCTGGATATCGCCTACCTCTAAATATGGGGTCTCACAGGGGAGCAAGGCTCCCTAATACACCTCTAAAGGTGTAGTCTACCGTCGCCCGGACCTACAGCCAAGGCTGGGAGGCATGCGGACTAAAACAAACAAGTCCGGACAGAAATGGCCAGGTGTAAATCCGGCTTACCTGCAAGGAAGAGACACAGCCATCTTCTGACTTGCTCGCTGTCTGCAGAGACGAAAACTGGGTAATGTATGGGAGGTCCCAGGTATTTATGGACCGGGAGGGGCTTTTTTCCTGTCATCTCTGCAGAAGTTTGCCCTCTACTGGCTATAACCCGTATGTTCTGAATATTGGAAGCGGGGTGTGTGACATACTTGGAATATGCGGGAGGGGCATCCCATAAGGCTCACCATGGGCCAATACCGCCTACCCTTTGGTTGGGGACTGCGGTTGGAGCAGCGCTCCTTAGCACCTGACAGCGGTGCTGCCTACCTTCACCCGAACCAGAGCAGCCTGAGCTGGGAGGCAGTAGAAGGAAACGGGTGGGAATAGTCCTGCAGGGCCACAGGCTAATAGCCCCGCTCACCTGCGAGTAGAGAGAGCCATCTTCTAGTCATCGCAGCCAGGAATGCAGAGAAGAACTGGGGATTTTGTGGGAGGTCCCGGGTATATATGGGGCCTGGAGGAGCCACTTTTCTGTCTCTGCAGTCCAGCGCCATCTACTGGAGTATATCCCAAGTGTAAGGAATATCTTCTGGAACAGGACGTGCTGTATACTTAAAATAAATACACAGGGTTGTTCTATTTTAAGTTGGTATGTTCTTTTCCTCATGGAGCTCTGTACCAGGAAGCACTGCAGTGCTGCATGCTCCCTTTTGTTGGAGGTGCAGCTACAGATTATATTTACTGCTGTTTCCAGATGGATGGAGCGCCACTAGGAAAAGGCATCTGATGAATGCTGAGCTCACTCATGAACTGTGAATCTCTACAGAACATACAGAAGCCCTCCCCCACGTTCGCAATTATTCTCCACGGCTGGTCTGCAAAGCTAAGATCAGCGACTTCTCCTGACTTCTCCTGGCCACCTAACTTAAATGGCTAATTAGTAGAATCACACAAAAATATATTACATTGAGCATCTGCCTCCCTTATTTTATGTTAAGCTATAAGACATTTTATCCCACTTTAGTGCATGGTAGCTTTCAGGGAAGGGAGATAACTGGATTTGCTCAGTGAGCATGGGAACCCATCACACTTTCCTATGGGGCCCTGTCATTTGTAGTCGCACCTCTGCTTCCTGCATTTGCAGCAGGCAATCCAGAGAAAAGGTTTTCCTTCAGAGGGGTATCATGAACAATTGTGCGGCAATGCAATGTTACTAATCACCCATCTGCAGCGCAGATAGACCTGACAGGGCCATGTACCCGATTCTCTTCTACTTGGCTCACCAGCCATATGCAGCTTCTCTCTGATCTACCTGTTCTGTTCACTCTCTTTAGCCCGAGGTATGACAAGAGACAAATAACAGGGCCGGTCTAGTCAACTGTTATTTTATTTATAGCACATAATAGCTGTTCAGAGCAGATTCACAGCAATGCTGTATGCAGTATAATAGAAGCATATATTTCATGTTCATTATGCACTGTGAGAGAAAGACCGTCCATGGCCAAAGCCAACGTTTATCACAGCATGCAAGAAAAACAAAGATGCCACACTGACAAGCTACTACAGGGGCAGCCTTGGTACCGGGTACACAAGTAGAATTCTTTTCAGATTTTAGAGCTTAATAAAGTGGACCTGTATTTATAAATTACCCTTTAACAGTTGCCGGGGGAACTTGATTTAGGATTACCCTACAGTTACGTGTCCCTGGGAAACCCAAATTGGGCATGGATCACTGGTGGTTCGATGGAACCAGCACTGTGCGCTAATTTTTGTTTTATTGTAATATTGTCTTTGGCATAATTGGTGATAGCATAATTACACGTACACAGAAATGCCCCGCCTCCAACCCGCCCACATTGTCAGCCAGCACCATATGTCGCCTAGAATTGGGGGGGGCGTAGTCCCAAACGCTGATCCATCAATTAATAAGGCAGCACAGGTTCAGCATGCATGCAGTATTGGGGCAAACTGAGGCAGGGTGGGGGGTTACAGACAAAAGAACCCTTACCTCAGCCACGGTCCAGTGTTGTCCAGCCACGGTCCAGTGCGGGGTACGGGTGGCCGACCGCACAGAAAGACACAAGGTGATATCCCCCAGCTCTGGGCGCCCGCCGACCCATGGATGACGCTTTGTGCCTTCCTGTGTGGTTGCCCTGGAGGAGGGGGCTAGGCTGTCGCTGAGGTAAGGTTTTTTTTTTTTGTTTGTAACCCGCCATCCTGCCTCAGAGCCAGGAGAGGGTGGAAGGGCAGGGAGGTTTATTTTTTGACTGGAATTCCGCTTTAAGTTGTATGCCTAGAATCCTGGACGCCTTGTCAATTTGGCTTTTAGAAAAAAAAAAACAGAACTTACCTGACCAGTACAGGGTGTTTGTTCCCCAACATTTGGTGGCTAACGCGGAATCACTGCTTAATTGGCTGATCATGAGAAGCTGGGATGCCAGTCTTGTTCGATTAGTAATTGTGGGGTCTGGGTAGAGCTTCTCATACTATGCATATTAATTGTGGGTTCTGTTCTTGCATGAAGAGCTTCAAGCTGTCGGAATAGCTATGAAGGTTTTGACTCTGGACTCAACAAAAGGTAAACCAAAGGCTGTTAGTGACTTTTGTAAAGTGTCCCACTACATTATCTCTGGATACAGTTATTCTGTGATTTCTTCGGGTATGATTTTATTCTGTGATTTTTGTGTGCAAGTTCACATTTATGCTGGAGTAAATCTGCAGGCTAGTGGTCTTTTTCTTGAAGATGTTTTGCACTAGCAACTGAAAAGCCATGCCTACAGTGTTTTAGCCACTGTCTCGTTTACAATCACTATATAGCAAATTGCTGTTAAAATGCTGGTAGATCTTGGGTATACAAGAGCGAGGCATTGCGTTAGCACCCTGCTCAATTAAGGAGCAAAGCGGCATGTTCTTGAGCGAGGGGGGGGGGTCCCTTTTTATAGTTCACCTCAGGCAGCAGAAAAGCTAGGTTCATCCATGGGACCAGGACCCTCCCTGGAGTTTGCTAAAGATGGTTTAACTCGGCTTTAAATTAGCTTTGAAATTGTGTGATTTTAAAAATCCATTTAAGCATGCTAGACAGCAGTTAGAGGAGTAACTTATACACACCAACTGAAATTACCACCATGCTTGGGGTTTTATTCTGCTAGCAGGAATACAATCCAGGGGTGGCATGTTTTAGAGCAGGGGCCCCCAACCCCTGGTCTGCAGCACCCTGCGGTGGGCCACAGCGTGGCCACAACCCGCCCATATCCACAGAGAACGGGCAGTCGCTGCTTACTGTGAAACCAAATCCATTGATGGTGCAGAGTGAGGCAGAACTGCCTCTGTCACTGAGACAGGCAGAGCTGGCTCACGGCATATGGTTTGGAGGCAGGGCCACTGCGCCACCAATGATTGAAGTTACACAGTGAGCAGCGCCAGCCAGGTCTCTGCATGCTCGGGCAGCTGAAAGAGGGGGGTATGGGGGTGCTAAGCTGGGTGCTGGTCGCTGTGGCACCTTGCACTGATGCCATTGTTTTTCCCGCCTCAGCCAGCAGACGAGCCCAGGGGACACGATGCAGCAGCGCACCAGCTGAAGGCGCTCATCTGGCAGGTAACCGTTTTTTCCCCTCATGATTAAATTGGTCCTTTAGTTACAATGGCCCTACGTCTGCATCCCCAGAATTACCAGTAAGGCACCAGAAATCGCCTGTATTTTAAACCCCCAGGTATCCCCTGCATTCCAACCTCCATGGGCATTCCTTTGCTTTCCCAACACCTGGGCATTCCCTGTATTTCAAAACCCCAGACATCCCCTGCAATCCCAACCCCCAGGCATCCTCCAGGCATTTTATGTACCCTCCCAACTGCACCCTGCATCCTAATCCTGGGCATCCTCTGCATCCCCCACCCCTAGGACGTCATCTTTCTATTCTCCCAACTTGGCATTGCCAGAAAACACTACCCCCAGGCATCTCCTGCATCCCCCTGAAACATTAGCCCTTTACATCTCACTGCAACCCTAACCCTGGGCATCCCCTGCATCTCCCAAGCCCAGGCATGCAACTGCATTACACACCTCCAGGTACCCCCTGCGACCCCAACCCCAGTCTTTACCCAGCCCCAGGTATTTCCGCTGCAACCTCACCTTCTACCCCCCCCCCCCCCCCCCCCCCCCCCCCCACTGGCCATCCTCCAGCATCCCTCACTCCTGGGCATCCATCACCCCACTCCACAGCTGTGGCCATTCCAAAGGGAACACATGCAGCAAATACTTGTAGATCAGATATGGGGCCACTCCCTGCTTGCCATCATACAGCGCTTGGATGAGAGCGGGTGCATGCACTATGGGGCCTCCGGAAAGGTACATTTTGTGGGCCATCCTGGGGTTTCACACTTACAGGAATACTAAATCAGGATGCTCCATTGCTGAGGGGCAAAACCCAGTATAGTGAAAATCCTCTTTAAGATGGCCAGCATGAGCCAAGCAGCCCTAAAGTATGTCCCAAAGTAGTATCTTTGACACTTTCAGGCTCCTGCAGTCCAAAAGGCATCATATAGGCCATTAAACAGGAACATCGGAGGCCCTGGAATCTAAAAACACTCACCAGGCTCTCAGCATCATGTAATGAAAAGCCCAAATCCTAATCCTAATCACGAGCATCTAAAATAAATATATTTTAAGTTTTTAGCCACATTTTATTCTTTCCCCCTGGGCTGCCACTCTGGTCAGGTCTCTGGTCAGTACGGGCGTCGCCATCTTGCCTCAGAAGCATCACATACTGAGGAGAGGAGATGGGGCAAAAATGCAGGGGGGCAGGTTATAGACAAAGCAGAGCTGGGGTCAGGAAAAGGACAGCAATCCCACAATGCAGAGCGGCACAGTCAGAAGACACTTCCTGTTTGCAGGCAGCCTGAGACTTCATGGGCCGCCATCTTTGATGTTTAAAGGCTCATAAAATACAATAGATGCAGGTAGGGTGATTTTTAATGTGGGTAATCTGTATGTACATATAAGATATGCTCTTATTCAGGGTGAAGGTCTGGTTTAACAGCTGCCTAAAGCAATGCACGATGCCCCACTGTGTGAAACCCCCAAGATCAGCGAGAACAACTCACCTCCTCTCAGTCCTATGGGGCATGGGCAAGCTCTTATCCTATCTGAGCCATTTGCTGTGCATGTGTAATGCTTGGCAAACAACTCAGTTTACTTGCATGAGTTTCGGGCATCCCCTGTTCAAATCCCAAAGATGCCGGGTTGCAGCCTCTGGATGTTTAAATCGACGAGGGAGTGAGGAAGCAATTGTTGTGGGGTCTGGGATTGACCAGGAGGGGAGTTCATACAGTGGGGCGATGGACCTGGGGGAAGGCCAGCGGCTGGCCCTGAAATCTAAAAGTGCCATAAGGGTTTTGTTCCACTTTAAGAGAGTTCTCTATTGTGTGTATAGGTTTTTATATTGGTCACATCTGTCAGTTGTTGCATTACGATCTTGGAAACACATTTTATATTCTGCCAATGTGTCGGGCTCAGAGAAAGAGCTGCTGGTTTGTCTTCAGGATCTTGGCTACTGCACAAACTAGCAGAAAGGCCTTCCAATGTTCATTCATCACAATCAAATTCATATTATCTATTTTATAGTGTAACACTGCTTTGTTTGAGGGTGAAACTGTGCCTGTTTCAAGAATGCTTAAATCCTTTGGAAACTATGATAAACAGCTTATTATTAAAAAGCAATCCAAATCAATTGGAATTTATGTCAGGAGTGTGATGGACAATCAGGCAAAACTAAAGCAGTATTAAAGCAGTAAAGGTCCAAAGCCCCCCCCCCAACCCCCACCCACCAAGGCAAAAGCAGATA
This sequence comes from Gastrophryne carolinensis, assembly GCA_027917425.1. NCBI lineage: Eukaryota > Metazoa > Chordata > Amphibia > Anura > Microhylidae > Gastrophryne > Gastrophryne carolinensis. The sequence goes on along the minus strand of CM051235.1, from coordinate 272,445,550 downwards.
AGCACTATATGCCAGGGTTCGGGCTGCTTTTCTGTAAAGCAGGCAGTGACTAATATCAACACATACAGATTATTTTTAGCATGTGTTCTTTTTAAACCTGGAACTCATTTTACAGCCGAAATAAAAAATAATTGAAGGAGAACCGTGCCTGCCCAGTGGGGTTGTAGAAAGGTAAGGAAAGCAGGCAAATGTCGGTGTAGCAAGCAGCAGGGCACACCGAGGTGAAAATTTACGAATCCAGGCCCCTCTATCTCTCTGCTGGAAGCAGATCACAAAGTGTGCCATGATGGCGGTACCCTACAAGTTACAGCCGGAGGGCTAGAAACAGCATTTTCCAGGAACCAAAATTACAGACTTATGGACTTAACCCTTTAAGTGCCAACCTACCTGGAGATTTTGTTACCCTTTCTTGCCAGACCAATTTTTAAAATTTTGCGCTCCACATGTTCAACTGTGATTTTTGAAGATATTTCCAAGGATTTCCCAGGAAAATTATATATTGTTTTTAGTCTGTGTTTAGTCTGGGCTTTAACATAAGTGTATTCTCGAAATTTTGAAGTGAAATGTGTTCAAAAACATTTTAAAAATCATTTTTTTACAATTTGTAGTGCTTTTTTGTAATAAAAAAGGAAGTTTGTCAAAAAAATCTTATTGCCTGTAAAATCCCAATTTCTCCCAGTTACAGCAGTACCACATATGTATTGGTAGACACCCTTTCCTGCCCAGGAGACTCCCCCAAACTGAAACGGCACTTTAGGAGATTTTCAGATAAAATAAAATGATGCGCACATAGCAGTTTTTCAATAAAAACAACTCTTTACATTTGAAATACCCGCAAAAAACTATATATTCTCTGGAAGTACACAGCTTTCTAGCCGTACCAGGCTTGTTGACGTGCATTTTTCTGGAAGTAATCCCTCAATGAATTCTTTGGTTGCACTGATTTTCACTAAAAAAAAATAAATAAGCAGAATCAAACTCAAATTTTCCTAAAAAAACAATATGCAAACAAGAAAAAACAAGTTCAGTCTGAAAAAGCAAGGTCCCCTGAACAGAACAATACCCAAAACGCATAGCTACTTTCAAGGGAACAGTTGTCAAACACACCCAAGTAAAGCATGCACGTAACTGTAATTTTACTTGAAAATTTCAGCTCTGCAGACAAACTGTGCACCTTGTGCTTTTTCTACCAAAACAACCCTTTACATTTGGAATACCCCCAACAAATCGTATATTCCCTGGAGGAACACATGTTAAGCTTTCTAAGCATACACAGCTTGTTGTAGTGGGCTCATCATTTTAGAAGTAATCCCTCAAAGATTTCTTTGGTTGCAAAAAAATAAAAAAAACTGACAAAAAACACATTTTCTTAAAAAATCCAAATGCAAACAAAAAAAACAAAAAAAAACAAGCTAAATCTGAAAGTGCAAGGTCCCCCAAGCAGAACAATACCCAACATGCATATGTACTTTTAACCCTTTTAATTGCCAGCCTACTTGAAATTTTGTCATCCTCTGTTGAGAGGTCATTTTTCACCATTTTGCGCTATGTTTAACTGTGATTTTTTCAGGAATTTCCAGGAAAATTCTATATATTTTTTTGCGGCAGAGTTTAGGCTTTAACATAATATGTCTTGTTTGTAATTTTTCTACATTTGTAAAAAATATTTTTGAATTAAAAAAACAAAAAATAAATCAATTTTTTAGATTTTTTTTCCCTTTATTTTAAATAAAACATTTACTTTATTAGAGAAAACCACATTGCATGTGAAAGCCCCATTTCTCCTGAACTCAACAGTACCACATGTATCGGTAGCCCCCCTTTCTTGCCCAGGTGACCCCCCAAACTAAAAAGAGCACTTTATAACATTTACAAATAAAATACAACTACTATCCAAACTATAAAGGGTTAAACAAAAAAACAATGGCGTAGGGTCCCCCTGGGGGGGTGGACACCATTTTTGGGGAATTTTAAGGCTTAAAAATCCACAAAAAATGAAGTGGGGTTTCCCCAACCCAGCATAACCAGCCAAACTATGCAGGGCTTGTGGGAACAGGGCAGAGGGGCCAGCTTTGGTGCCCTCCCCATCCTGCACACAGCCAAATGGCCTGGACCCTTCTGCCCCCCTCCTGGGCTTTGGGGAGGCAGGGGCTTCTGCTCTCCTGCTGCTGCTGGAAGCCTTTTATTGCCGCTGGGTGACAGGTAACAAAGGGTTAATTTAAAAAAAGGACATAGGGTCCCCCCTCCCAGGGTGGGGGACCCCATTTGTTTGGAATTTTAAGGGTTAAAAATACAATTCTGTGATTACTCACCTGTAGAATTGGTATTATACCTATACAGCACGTCCTGCTCCAGAGATAATTCCTTATGTTTGGGTAATACATCCACAAGATAGCGCTGGACTGCAGAGACAGCAAAAAGTGGCAGCTCCCGGCCCCTTATATTCCAGGGACCTCCCACAAATTCCCCAGTATTGACAAGCAGTTAGCAAGAAGCCGGGAGAATAACAACCATAATTTAAACAATTTAACCATAATAACAACCACCATACAGAGGTACTAAGAATAATGAAAACAAGGGCGGGGTGGAGCAGGACGTGCTGTATACGTATAATACCAATTCTACAGGTGAGTACCTCACAGAATTGTATCATTCTAAGTATACAGCACGTCCTGCTCCAGAGATAATTCCTTACGTTTGGGACATCCAATAGCAGTGTCCGTAAGGTAGGGTGGGATCCCCAAAAGCAACAACATGCAGATTAAACCACTGCTGCCTGCAGAACTTTGCGGCCAAAAGCAGCATCAGCTGAAGCCCAAACATCAACCTTGTAAAACTTAGAATAAAGTATGAACAGAAGACCAAGTAGCGGCCTTGCAAACTTGTTCAACAGAAGCCTGGTGCTGAAAGGCCCAAGAGGCACCAATAGCACAAGTGGAATGAGCAGTAAGATGGAAGGGAGGATCCTTCCCTTTAGCAGAATAGGCCTGAATCACAGCCTGGCGGATCCACTTGCTGATGGTAGACTTAGCTGGAGCCAGACCCTTCTTAGGACCAGAAGAGACCACAAAAAGAGCATCAGTCTTCCTGAAGGGTTCAGTAGCCACCAAATAGAACTTCAGGTTCCTGACCACATCCAAGAAATGTAGAGCCCTCTCCTTAGGGTTACTAGGATTAGGGCACAGAGAAGGCAGAACAATGTCCTGATTGAGATGAAAAGCAGACACAACTTTAGGCAGAAAATCTGGTTTAAAGCGAAACACCACCTTGTCCTAGTGTCTCTCAAAGTAAGGGGGCTTGATGGAAAGCGCCGCCAACTCAGAAACACGCCTAACAGAAGTGATAGCCACCAAAAAGACTACCTTAAGAGTAAGAATGGACAAAGCAGCCTCATGCACAGGCTCAAAAGGAGACCCCTGCAAGGCAGATAGGATCAAGTTCAAGTCCCAGACTGGTAACATAGGCTTACGTGGGGGCGCACATGAGTAACCCCCTGGAAAAAAGTCTTGACCAGATGATGCTGAGCAAAAGATCTCTGAAAGAAAACAGCTAAGGCAGAAACATGACCTTTCAGAGTGCTGAGTTGAAGCCCCAGATACAAACCATGTTGGAGAAATTCCAGAATCCTAGGAATAGAACACACGCGACAGGGAAGAGATTTAGCCTCACACCAGTCAATGTAGGTACCCCAAACCCTATAGTAGATGGAAGAAGAGAACTTTTTCCTAGCCCTGATCATGATGTTAACAGAGGCAGGCAGCCCCTTTTCCATTAAGATGGATGTTTCAGCAGCCAGGTGGTTAAAGCCAGCGTTTGTAAATTGGGGTAGCTTAGCCGCCCCTGAGTGAGCAGGTCTGGATCCTTGGGCAGGGCGTACTGATCTACCGCCAGCTGCACGATGTCTGCGAACCACACTCTTCTTGGCCACATCGGGGCCACCAGAATCACTGGCACCCTTTCCAGGGCAATCTTGCGCAGAACCCTGCCCAGGGGGAACAGGGGAAAGGCATACAGGAGCCAAAATTTCTTCCATGACATTGACAGAGCGTCCGTGGCCAAGGCCAGAGGATCCTGAGACAGGGAGACAAAGGCCGGGAGCTTGTGATTGTGACGGGATGCAAACAGATCCACATCCGGTAGGCCCCACCGGTAACACAGGGACTGGAATACCCTGTTGCAGAGGGACCACTCCCCCTGACGGGAAGTCCCCCTGCTCAGAGAGTCTGCTAGAAGATTCTCTACCCCCGGGATATAAACAGCTGAGATGCATTGAACATTGGCCTCCGCCCATGTCAGAATCCGCGACACTTCCTGGAGGGCACCCTTGCTCCGGGTCCCTCCCTGATGGTTGATGTAGGCAACCGATGTCCTGTTGTCTGAGCGCACCTGCACAGACAATCCCTGCAGGTGATCAGTCAACTGTTCTAAAACCAACCTGACCACCCGTAGTTCCAGAATGTTGATGGGTAAATGGGCCTCCTGAGGGCCCCACCTCCCCTGGAACCTCAGGGACTTCAAGAATCCCTCCCAACCTGACAGACTGGAATCCGTGGTGACCGTCTCCCAGGAGGGGGCTAGAAAGGACCTGCCCTTTAGCAAGTTCTTGTGGTCTAGCCACCCCGAGAGGGACCTTCTGACCAATGGGGGAAGCACACAAACCCCGTCCAAGGACGCGGGGTTCTTGTCCCATACTGATAGGAGGTGAAGCTGCAGAGGCCTCGAATGGAACTGAGCAAAGGGCACCGCCTCGAAGCTCGCCACCATCAGGCCCACCAGCTGCATTCCCTGCCTGAGGGAGAGCTGGGGGCACGAGAGCAGGGACTGCACCTGCGCAGTCAGAGCTTCCACCTTCTGTTGGGAAAGGAATATTCGTGACTGAACGGTATCCAGAATCATCCCCAGGAATGGGGTCACCGGTGAAGGGGACAGGGAGGACTTGGGATGATTGATCACCCAGCCGAAGGACTCCAAGGTGGACACCACCAGCTGAGTGTCCAGCTCCGCCTGCTGTAGAGGCCATGAGGCAATGAGGATGTCGTCCAGGTAGGGCAGCACTCGAATACCCCCTGACCTTAGCAAGGACATCACCCCCGCCAATACCTTGGTGAACACTCTGGGAGCTGAAGTGAGGCCAAACGGTAGAGCCACAAATTTGTAGTGTTGATCTTTCAACTCGAATCTGAGAATCCTTTGATGTCCTGGGAACACAGGGATGTGAAGATAAGCATCTTTGATGTCCACAGACGTCATAAAATCCCCTGGTCGCAGAAAGCCAACGGCCGAGCGCAGGGTTTCCATGCGAAAGCGCTTGTTCTTGACAAATTTGTTGAGGATCTTTAAATCCAGAATGGGCCTGACTGACCTATCTCTTTTGGGTACTGTGAAAAGGTTGGAGTAGAACCCTTCTCCCAAATCTCTCAAGGGAACCTTGCAAATAACTCCCAGATCCAGAAGTCCTTGTACTGCCTGCATCAGGACCTGAGCTGATACCGGGTCCTGGGGGATCTGGGACCTGATGAATCTTGAGGGGGGCTGCACAGCAAACTCTATCTTGTAGCCGGAGGTAACTACCTCCTGAATCCACCGGTCTGAGACTTGGCTCCTCCAGACGTGCGCAAAGTGCTGTAGCCGTCCCCCCACCCTGGCGGGCAAGGGCGCCCCATCATGTCTTGGGAGGGGCTTTGGGTTTGGTCCCCCAGGAGATGCCAGAGCGTCGCCCCCTGCTCCTATGCCAGGAGTCTGCGCGAGCCCCCGCAAAGGACACCCCTTTTCCCTGCTTAGCGCCTCTGTAGGGGGCTGAAAAGGGGCCCTGGCTGCGAAAGGGCCGAGGCTGCCGCCTGCGCTGTGGTATCGTACCACCTTTAGCAAAGAGGTCTAGGCGACCCCAAACAGGCGTAGTCCCTTGAATGGGAGCCCAGTAAGGGCTTTCTTAGCAGCATTGTCGGCCGCCCACTGTCGCAGCCATACCGCACGGCGTATAGCCACCGCCAAGGCGGAAGATCTGGCACACAGCCTAATAGCCTCTTTTGATGCAGACAGGATAAAGTCAAGCCGTCAAGTGCATTCCTGACCATGGCCCTGAGCGCCACGGCAGTAATGGCCAGAGCGCAGACCAGGCACAGTGCCGCCCCTCCAAACGCAAAGGCATGGCACGCCAATTGGTCAATGCGCCGGTCCTCAGAGTCCCGCAGCGTAGTAGTGTCGGAGGAGTGCATAATAGAGGTGTTAGAATAGGAGCATTGACCTCGGGGGGCGATGACCAGCACTTGACCATGTCAGCAGGAAATGGATACTTCCTGTCCAGACTCTTAGGGATCCCGGGAAGTCTACTGGGATGTTCCCACTCCTTAAGCACGAGGTTACTGAAATGGGTCTGCTCAGGAAATTCCAATCGAGCCTTAGTAGTATGGAATAGCTCACCCCTTTGCCTGGGAGCTGCAACAGGGGGAGAGATGGACAAAACCTCAAAAATCTGAAGCAGTAGCTTATCAGTATCATCCGGGGTCAAGTGATCAGAACCAGAATCGTCATGACCCCTAGACTTCTCCTCAGATGACTCTGAGTCAGAGAGCAGCTCCCCTTCGTCCGAAAGGGTATGGTCATATAGATGCGTAAACTCATCAGACTCCGTAGAGAAAGGAGCAGAGTCAGGGATTATGTGCCGCTTTGTTGCGGTGGCTTTGCGCGCTAGAGTACTAGCAAGCAATTTTTCAACACTGGCCAGTCTAGTAGCCACATCAGGATGAGAATCCCCGCTTGTATTGGGGGTTACACTCAGGCTTGGGGGGGTAGGTGAAGTGAAGCGAGGTGCAGACCCAGCCCCAGAAGGGGCGGGAAGTACCATTAGCGCCTGCTGTGCACAAGGGACGCAGACCCGTGCATTGTCACCATTGATAGATGAGACCCCACAAGCTACACACAGCCGGGCTTGTCCCGAGGGAACCAAGTTCACAATATCCTGGGATGCCTCCATATGGTGATTGATGGGCACAATAGGCCAGTAGGGATTGACGCTATAAGCTACCCTGGATACCCCAAAGACCCGCAGGGAAGTGGGAGTAATTATACTAGGTCCAACTGGCAATTACACCGGGCCGGGAGAAGCCACTGGATTCGACCGTCTGAAAGACATAATGGGAATAGGCATGTCAGAGCCATGCGCAGTAAGCAAGAAAAAGAAAATCGCCCGCGAGGGCACTTACAGATCGAGGGAGGAGGAGGACCGTTACCACGCGCGCACGCGATGAGCATCTAAATGGCGCCAAGCGAACCTCGAAGGGCGAGCCAGAGCAGGCTGTGACGCTGAGTGCGCCAAGCCAGGTCTCCGCCCCCCCCAAGAACAAGAAGCTCTGAATACAGTAGTCAGTAAAGTGAATGACACACTATAGAAGTAAAACGGGGATTACTTCCAGATGCGCCGGACAACATAGAAAACATAGAAAAACATAGAAACATAGAAAAAACATAGAAAACATAGAAGGTTGACGGCAGAAGGAGACCATACGGTCCATCTAGTCTGCCCTTATGTGTATACTGTATGTACTCTTTATCTTAGGATAGATGTGTGCTTATCCCAGGCATGTTTAAATTCAGTGACTGCTGATGTTTCAACTACCTCTGCTGGAAGTTTGTTCCAAGCACCTACTACTCTTTCTGTAAAATAATATTTTCTAACATTGCTCCTGATCTTCCCCCCGACTAGCTTCAGGTTGTGCCCCCTTGTTCTATCGTTAAGTTTCTTCTTAAAAACACTTATACAACGTATATCAATGAAGACGCCGCAGCGTCTGAGGCGCCATCGCCGCCTGTTCGCGTGCCCATCCAATAAGGGCAAGAGAATCATGCGGCGGCGGCCGATAGACAATAAAAACAGCGCGGCTCTGACACCAGGTGTATGAGTCAAGGACAATACTAAGGCCATAACGTGTACTGAATACACTAGGACCACCACACACACCCCCCCTCTTTCTTTCCCCCCGAGCTACGGGAGGAACGAGGGAGGATGGCGACCCTTTGAACAGGGTCCACCGCTACACGGGGTATGGGGCAATAATGCGGGAGGGGCATCCACAAGAGGCTCACCATCAGCCTAAACCGCCTACCCTTTGGTGGGGGACTGCGGAGGAGCATGGCTCCATAAGCACGCATGGTGCTGCCTACCTTCACCCGACCAGCGCAGCCCAGGCTGGGAGGCACATTACGAAGAGGACGGGTGGGAGTAGTCCAATAGGGCGGCAGGCTTTAATAGCCCCGCTCACCTGCGAGAGAGTGACACATCATGTCTTCGCAGCCAGCTCTGCAGAGAAATCTGGGGATTTGTGGGAGGTCCCTGGGTATTTGAAGGGCCAGGAAGAGCCTGTTTTTTCCATGTCTCTGCAGTGCAGCGCCATCTGGCGGAGGATAACCCAAGTGTATGTATTATATCTGGAGCAGGACGTACTGTATACTAAGAATATTCCTCAGCCTCCAAAGGAAAAAGGACGCCAGGCGCCAGATGCCGCCTCTTAGCAGAGGCCTTACGTGCCATAGAGCCAGCAATCAGCTTCTCAATGCTAGCCACCCTAGTAGACAAATCAGGCTGAGACTCCCCACTGGTATGTACCTCACTGGGAGTCAGATGTAAGCGTGGGGGAGTAGGCGAAGCCATACAGGGCGTAGGCCCAGCCACAGGTAACCCAGATTGCAGCGCAAGCGTCTGCTGGGCACAGGGTACTCAAACCTGCACATTGTCATCACTTGTAGGGGACACCCCACACGCCACACACAGCCGGGCTTGTCCCGAAGGAACCCCAAGCACATTATCCTAAGAAGCCTCCATATGGTGATTATCGCGGCCCAATAGGGATTTACGCTATAAAGCCACCCGGGATGTCCCAAGTGGGAGGTAAAGGTACAATAGGCCTCTAATAGCAAACTAAAATAGAGGGGATATGTCGGGAGAAACCACAATTAAGTTTGACCCGCCTGCAAGACATAAACAGAAAGGTCCAGTAAGCGGTATGCATATATAATATATAAAAAATAAGCCAGCCCGCAGAGGCACTTACGGACCGCGGTAGGTAGACGCCAGCCACGCAGCACGAGGAGAGCAAAATGGCACCCGCAGATACCTCAAGGGGTGGGCCGCGGACACAGTGATGCAGAACGCGCCATCCGCAAGGACCGCCCCCCCCCGAAGAGCACGAAGGCGCCCACGTGACCATGCCAGCCAATGATGGCGCAGCAGCGCCTGAGGTAAAGTCGCCACCGACCGCGGAACACTGTGCAAGCGCGCATGGTGGTGGCGGCTGCATACCACGGAAGCGAGGGAGGGAAGCGGCCAACCTAACCGGAGCCCACCGATGGACAGGGGGCGAGGGGCAATAGCGTGGGAGGGGCATGCCATAAGGTTCACCATGGGCCTATACCGCCCTTTGGTGGGGAATTGCGGTCGGAGCAGCGCTCCTTAAGCACCTGACAGCGGTGCTACCTACCGTCACCCGACCAGTGCAGCCAAAGCTGGGAGGCAGAAAAAAGAGGAACGGGTGGGAATAGTCCCACAGGGCCGCAGGCTAATGGCCCCGCTCACCTGCGAGTAGAGAGAGCCATCTTCTTGCCTTCGCAGCGCCGACTGCAGAGAAGAATTGGGGAATTTGTGAGAGGTCCCTGGAATATAAGGGGCCGGGAGGAGCCACTTTTTGCTGTCTCTGCGGTCCAGCACCATCTTGTGGATGTATTACCCAAACGTAAGGAATTATCTATGGAGCAGGACGTGCTGTATACTTAGAATAACCCTTGAAAATTAAAAATATATGGCGTGAGGTCCCCCTTACCCAGCATAAGCAGCCCGGGGACCAGCTATGGGGTTTGTAGAACAGGGCGCAGGATTTGGTGGCCCCCCACCCTGCCAGCTACAAGCCCCAAAGCGTCATTTCCGGGACTCTTCTGCCCCCCCTGGGCTTTGGGAAGGCAGGTAATGGGGGGCGGGGTTAATGGCAAGTCACCCGCTAGTCACAGGTGACTTGCCAGCCCCCAGCCTTGTGAACTGGTGTAGGGGTCTCATGGACTGCAGAGTCAAATCATGGACATGTTGCCTATAGCTACTCTTAAAGCGAAAGTCCAGTTGTGGGGTGACCCCCGCCACCCTCCTCAAGCACTGAGGCAGGACAGGGGGTTACAAAGAAAAAAATCCTTACCTCACCTCAGCTCAGAACTATTCACCAAGGTCCGTGCACCCAAACAGACACAAAGCAGCACCCCCCACAATGTGCACGTGAATGGGCAGGCAGGAGCATGCAGGGGCGGGGGAAGCCGTTTTGTTCTTTCTAACAAGATAGGGACAGCCAGGACCAAGAATGTGGGGAGGGTGGCGCTGGACCAGAGGCAATCAAGGGTGAACCTAGTCTCTCTGCTGCCTGAGGCAAACTATACACAGGTGCCCCTCAGGATATGCAGCTCCACTCCTTAATAGGGCAGGGTCAAAGCCGCTGAGCCACCAATGATTGACTTAGAAACATGACAGCATGCAGCGGTTCCCCAATCTCTACTTAAAGTGGACCAAAACAAAGAATTTTGACTATCCTGGGTTTTGGTCCTTGTCCCGAGGCACCCCGATCGAGGATGTCCCACTGTGTGAATCCCCCCAGGTCGCCCAAACTGACTCACCTTTCCCCGGTGCTACTTACATGTGCAAACTCTCTCCCAATCAGCACGCTCGACTGCGCTGACACATTCTCGGTTTGGCTCGCCTAAGAAGCCGAGCGCAGACAAGCTCGTCCAGCATGTGCAAGCTCGTCTTTTCACAAATGCCCAGCATGAGAATAATCCCTGCTAAAGGGATAGCGGGGATGCAGTGCTGCTTGCACATGCGCTGTTGGACTGGGGCCGAAGGTAAGTATACCAGGTGACCTGGAGGGGTTTCACACAGCGGGCATCCCGGGTCTGGATGCCCCGGGGGGAGGGAATCAAGTGGCCCAGGAATCTGATCTAGATTCCCAGGCCAATCTCAGTAGGTTTTAGTCCACTTTAAATACTAATGAGATAGTAAAAGCCATAATTAAAAAATATGTCCAGCTGATCGCCCTGCCCCCCACCCCCGGCTGAGGTGGCTGCCTCACTTGGCCTCATCGCCAGGGGAGGGTAGCAGGGCAAGGGGGGTTACCCCGTTTCCCCCACTTAAACACTTTACATCAGTAATGTTTGGGAAAATCCTTTGGCAGTGGTAGGTATGGTCCCTCAAAGCCATGATGCTGATGTTATGGTATTGAAGAGGCAGAATATGGGCGGTGGTGTGTATCTTGACTGGGGGTACAGTAAAGGGCGGATGTATGGAGAAGGGTTGTGTGGAAAGGGAGTGAAGTGGAAGCAACATTAGTTCTGGGCGAGGTAGGTTGTGTGCTGGGGGCTACACCCAGCCCAGTTGGCCCCAAAGCAGTAGATCACATGTGCTCTCTATAGCCAGTCCCACTATAGAAAGGGTCTGGACTGCAGCCTTCTAAATTAGCCTGGGAGGTAAGGAGAGTGTGCCTTGATTGTACACTTAGCTAACTTATGTCCTTTTATGAATTACCTTCATAATAATCATCAAGTAAATAAGATGTAAATATAAATGAAAATCAGCAGAGGCTTCTCAATAAAACGTTGTGCCATGATGTCATTTCTGGCTTCAATATAAATTTCATTGCTGCAAGATGACTGTATTACAAGGGACCGAAAGTCACACACTAATCTAGCAGCTGGTCATTAACCAAATCAATACAATTAGCATAAACAAAAAGCTAACAAGGCCGATTCAGGGAAATAAGTGACAGCAAGCCCTCCTCTTCCCAAGCACAGGAATACAAGTGGTGTGTACTGCAGAAGGAAAATTGACTGCTGGCATCCTATCTCTTTAAATCACTCAAACGTATTTGACTGGCTTACTGCTTCTGGCAACTGTAAGCTGAACACCTGGCAAGATTTTGTCTAAAAGAGGAACAAAACCTGGGATTTTCACTATCCTGGGTTTTATCCCTCCTATCCTGGGTTTTATCCCTCCTCCCTGGGGCATCCTGATTTGCAATGCCCCACTGTGTTAAATCCCCCTGGACCCAATTTTGTAAACCAGTATTCTTTGCATTTTTTGCTTTTAAAAGTGAGTTTACCTTCAACCCTGGGGGTTTCAGACAGCATGCACCCTGATTAAGGATGCCCCAGGGCAGGCTAGCAGCCAGCCCTGGACTCTTATAGACTCCAGGGCCGAATGCCACTGATTTTGTGCCGTTTCTAAATACTCTTACCCTCTTCCTTGTTATTTTCCACGAGGTGGAATAAAGTGAATCCCCTGTGGGCAAACACCCTGCTCCTTTTCCATTAGTCAGAGAAGTATTCGAGCACCTGCTGGTTGCGCTTGGCGACCACATCCCCTGCTTATGTTAACACCCTATGACTCAGCCCAACACTTTTTTTAATATGGCTTTACCCTAAAAGGGGTCAATTATAAAAAGGAGTACTCCGCCTTAATGGGGTTATAAGCACATGAGGTGCAAATAAATAATTTTCTGCCTTGAGGGGATATTAAGCAAATCGATTTTTGGAACAGGAGTACAAGTGGAAGTTGGTGGAGATCGATCCAGAGGCATTTCATTGGAAGAAACTGACCTTTAAAGGCGTGAGACAATTCATTAAATCAGTAAGCCTATAGACACATGGTGAAAATGAAAGATATCTATTGAAGATTGGGATCTCTGTGGATCAATATACTAATGTACTTTTCGTTGAAAGTTTGATCATCCATGACTTTATTACCCACATACCTCAGCATCTATTATCTGAAAATGAATGTGAGATTGTTTATATACAAATAAAGTGTTAATAAGCGTGGATACATTCAAATTTTTAGCGTAAGTTTATGAACAGTGTGACAGGATAATGCCAGAAACAGGCAGCACATGTTCAGAGGTACAAGGGAAACCGAGATTGTATCGAAAAGTCAGTCCAAAGGGTATAAAATTGTCAAGGAGAAAAAGCCTGGTCAAGAACCTGAAGATAGTAGGCTCACAGATTACAAGTGCTGAAAAGACAAACTAGCACATTTCTGGTTTTAGGGGTCTTCTTTTCAAAGGCTAGAAGGTGGGAATCGGGACACAATGGCCTCAATTCACTAAGAGTTGAAAAATACAATTCTGTGATTACTTACCTGTAGAATTGTTATTATGAGTATACAGTACGTCCTGCTCCAGATAAGATTAATTACTCTTGGGTATAACTCCGCCAGATGGTGCTGGACTGCAGAGACCGCGAAATTGGCTCCTCCCGGCCCCTCAAATACCCAGGACCTCCCACAAATCCCGAGCATTGAAAAGCAGTTAACGAGAAGCCGGGAGAATGATAACAGAACCAACCAGTAACTATAAAACAATGATAACAATCACCATACAGAGGATCCAAGGATAATGCAAACCAAGAGTGGGGTGGAGCAGGGCGTACTGTATACTCATAATACCAATTCTACAGGTGAGTAATCACAGAATTGTATTATTCTTAGTATACAGTATGTTCTGCTCCAGATAAGATTCATTACTCTTGGGACATCCAATAGCAGTGTCCATAAAGGAGGGTAACAACAGACAGGTCAGACCACTGCTGCCTGCAGAACCTTGTGGCCAAAAGCAGCATCAGATGAGGCCCTAACATCAACCTTGTAAAACTTCGAAAAAGTATGAACAGAAGACCAAGTAGCGGCCTTGCAAACTTATTCAACAGAAGCCTGGTGCTGAAAAGCCCAAGAGGCACCAATAGCACGAGTGGAATAAGTAGTAAGGATTCTTCCCCTTAGCACAGTAGGCCTGAATCACAGCCTGACGGATCCATTTGCTGAAAGTAGATTTAGCAGGAGCCAAACCCTTCCTAGGCCCAGAAGGGACCACAAAAAGAGCATCAGTTTTTCTGAAAGGTGCAGTAGCCACCAGATAGTACTTCAGACACCTTACCACATCCAAGGAATGCAAAACCCTCTCCTCAGAGTTACTAGGATAAGGGCACAAGGAGGGAAGAACAATGTCCCTATTCAGATGAAAGGCAGACACAACCTTAGGCAGAAAATCTGGCTTGAAGCGAAAAACCACCTTGTCCTGGTGTCTCTCAAAGTAGGGGGGCTGGATGGAAAGCGCCGCCAACTCAGAAACACGGCTAACAGAAGTGATAGCCACCAAAAAGTCAACCTTGAGAGTAAGAATGGCCAGGGCAGCCTCCTGCACAGGTTCAAAGGGAGCACCATGCAAGGCAGACAAGACCATGTTTAAATCCCAAACAGGCAACATAGGCTTACTTGGGGGACGCACATGAGTAACCCCCTGGAAAAAAGTACTGATCAGAGAATGCTGGGCAAAGGACCTCTGAAAGAAAACAGCCAGGGCAGAGACATGACCCTTCAGAGTACTGAGTTGAAGTCCCAGCTCCAACCCATGCTGTAGGAACTCCAGGATCCTGGGAATAGAGAACACACGACAGAGAAGAGACCTAGACTCACACCAGTCAATGTAGGCACACCAAACCCTATAGTAAATAGAAGAAGACGACTTCTTCCTAGCCTTTATCATGGTATTAACAAAAGAGGCAGACAGCCCCTTCTCCATCAAGATGGAGGTTTCAGCAGCCAGGCCGTCAAAGCCAGAGTTTGTAAATTGGGATGGCGTAAATGACCCTGAGTGAGCAAGTCTGGAACCCTGGGCAGAGCGTACTGATCTACCGCCAGCTGCACCATGTCTGCGAACCACACTCTTCTTGGCCACCTGGGAGCCACCAGGACAGCTGGCACCCCCTCCTGAGCTATCTTGCGCAGCACCCTGCCCAACAGGGGGAATGGGGGAAAGACATACAGGAGCTGAAAGTCCTGCCATGACATTGCTAGAGCATCTGTGGCCAAGGCCAGAGGGTCCTGAGACAGGGAGACAAAGGCCGGGAGCTTGTGAGTGTGACGGGACGCAAACCGATCCACATCTGGTTGGCCCCAACGGTGACAGAGAGAGTGAAACACCCTGTCGCAGAGGGACCGTTCTCCCAGGCGAGAGGTCCCCCTGCTCAGAGAGTCTGCCTGCAGATTCCCCACCCCCGGAATGTACACAGCTGATATGCAGGGAACATTGTCCTCTGCCCAAGACAGGATCAGAGACACTTCCTTGAGGGCCCCTTTGCTCCGGGTCCCTCCCTGATGATTGATGTAGGCAACTGCCGTCTGGTTGTCCAAGCGTACCTGTACAGGCCGGCCCCGAAGGTGTTGGGTCAAGTGAGCCAGAACCAACCTGATCGCCCTCAGTTCCAGAATGTTGATAAGTGTGTGGACCTCCTGAGGGCCCCACCGCCCTTGAAACTGTAGGGACTTCCAGAAGCCCCCCCCAACCTGTCAGACTGGCATCCGTGGTTACTGTCTCCCAGCAGGGGGCCAGAAAGGATCTGCCCGCCAACAGGTTCCTAAAGTCCAGCCACCACGAGAGGGACCGCCTGGCTAGGGGGGGACAGAACAAGGATCAGGTACAGGTATGCAGGATCCTTGTCCCATACTGACAAGAGGTGGAGTTGCAGAGGCCTCATGTGAAACTGGGCATAAAGAACCGCCTCGAAGCACGACACCATCAGGCCCACCAGCTGCATTCCCTGCCTGATGGAGGGATGAGGGCAAGAGAGCAGGAAATGAACCTGCACCAGCAGACTGTCCACCTTCTTCTGAGGAAGAAAAATCCTTGACTGAACTGTATCCAGATTAATTCCCAGGAAGGGCGTCACAAAGGAGGGGGACAGGGAAGACTTGGGATTGATCACCCAGCCAAATGACTCCAGAGTGGACACTACTTGCTGAGTATCCAGCTCTGCCTGATGGAGGGACTGAGAAGTGATGAGGATGTCGTCCAAATATGGCAGCACGCGAATGCCCTGAGCCAAGCCATCACTCCTGCCAGCACGTTGGTGAACACTCTGGGAGCTGAAGTGAGACCGAAGGGCAATGCCACAAATTGGTAGTGCTGGTCCTCCAGAGCGAACCTGAGGAATCTTTGATGACCTGGAAAAATAGGAATATGAAGGTAAGCATCCTTGATGTCCACGGAGGTCATGAAGTCCCCTGGACGCAGGGATCTGATAGAGCGCAAAGTTTCCATGCGAAAGCGCCTGCACCTGACAAATTTGTTGAGAATCTTCAAGTCCAGGATGGGCCTGACTGACCCATCTCTTTTGGGCATGGTGAAAAGGTTGGAATAGAACCCCCTGCCCCTTTCTAGTAAGGGGACCTGACAAATGACCCCCAGCTCCAGAAGACTTTGCACCGCCAGAATTAGAGCCTGAGCTGACATGGGATCCTGAGACATCCGGGATCTGATGAATCTTGGGGGCGGCCAGGCAGCAAACTCTATCTTGTAACCGGAGGACACTACCTCCTGAATCCACCGGTCTGAGACATGAAGCTCCAGATGTGAGCAAAATGCTGAAGCCGCCCTCCCACCCGGATGGGTGAGGGCGCCCCTTCATGCCTGAGGGGGCTTGGGAGAAGACCGAGGCTTGGAGCCCCAGGATGAGCCAGAGCGTCCACGTCCTCTGCCCCTACCCCAGAAATCTCCTCGGGCTCCAGTAAAGGAGACCCCTCCCCTGTCTGGATCCACGGTAGGGGGAGGAAAAGGAGCCTTGGCCCCGAAAGGGCTGAGACTGCCTCCTGCGCTGGGGTAACCTGCCTCCCTTAGCAAACAGGTCCAGGCGGTCCCCAAACAGGCGTAGTCCTTTGAAGGGAAAACCAGCGAGAGCCTTCTTGGCAGCAGTTTCAGCTGCCCACTGGCGCAGCCAAACCGAGCGGCGTATAGCCACCACTAGGGCAGAGGCTCTGCCACACATCCTAATGGTATCATCCAAGGCAGAGAGGACATAAGTCCCAAAAACCTCACAACGAGAGAGTGCATTAAACTCCTCACTAGACACATCATCAGGAGCACCATCTAGGACATTTCTAAGCAGGGTCCTAATAGCCACCGCTGTAATGGCAGAGGCACAAACCGGGCGCAGCGCCGTCCCCACACAGGCAAAGGCATGGGACGCCAGCTGATCAATACGCCGGTCCTCACTATCTCGTAGCGTAGTAGAGTCAGGGGAATGCATGACAGAGGTGTTAGCTAACCCTAGGACCGGGGCATCCACCTCTGGAGGGGATGACCAACGCTTCACCACATCAGCAGGAAAGGGATACCTCTTATCCCAACTCTTAGGGACTCCGGGGAGCCTGCTAGGACGCTCCCATTCCTTGAGCACGAGATTATTAAAATGGGCTTGCTAAGGAAACTCCAAACGTGGCTTAGCAGTATGAAACAATTCCCCCTACTGTCTAGGGGCTGCAGCCAGGGGAGAGATAGACAGTACCTCAAAAATCTGAGCCAACAGCCTATCAGTATCATCTGGGGCCCAGGGGTCAGAGCCAGAATCATCATGACCCCTGGGCCTCTCATCAGATGACTCCGAGTCAGAGAACAACTCCCCTTCTTCCAAGGGGGTATAACCAGACCGATCAAAGAACTCTTCAGCCTCCATAGGGAAAAGAGTGAAATCAGGCGTCAAGTGCCGCTTCTTAGCAGAGGCCTTACGCGCCATGGTATTAGCAAGCAACTTCTCAACACTAGCCAGTCTAGCAGACACATCAGGCTGAGAATCCCCACTGGTATGCAACTCAATGGCAGTCAAATTCAAGCTTGGGGGAGTTGGTGAAGCCATATGTGGCGCAGGCCCAGCCGCTGGTAAACCAGGCTGCAGTGCAAGCACCTGCTGGGCACAAGTTATACAGACCCGCACATTGTCAGCACTAGTAGGGGACGCCCCATATGCTGCACACAGCCGGGCTTGTCCTGAAGGAACCCCGAGCACATTATCCTGAGACGCCTCCATATGGTGATTATAGCGGCACAATAGGCCGATAGGGATTCACGCTATAACAGCAACCCGGGATGCCCCAATAGCCCGCTAGGGAAGTGGGAGTAATTAGCACACTAGGCCTCACAAAGTTTAATAACTAAAAAGAGGGGCAGGGCCGGGAGAAATCAATGGAGTTCGACCTGTCTGAAAGACATAGGGTAAATAAACCGCCCGCGAGGGCACTCACGGACCGCGGTAGGTAGATGCCAGCCACGCAGCAGAATCCAGAGAAAAATGGCGCAGAGTATATCTTCGAGGGGCGGGCCGCGGAGACGGTGACACGGAACGCGCCATCCGCAGGCCCCGCCCCCCCCAAGAGCGCGAAGCAGCACACGTGACAAGCAGCCAATAAAGGCACATCAGCGCCTGAGGTAATGCCGCCGCCAACCGCGGAACGCAGTGGAAGCTCGCGCGGCGGCATATTCAAACCGCAAACAGTGCAACCAAGTCAGCGCGGAGACTGAACAAAAGTCACAGGCACACCATCCAAGTTAAAGCACCAAGGCATACGCCCCCCCCCCCCCCCGAGAGCTACAAGCGAGAGCGAGGGAGGGCAGCGGCCACTTAACGAAGGGCCCACCGATAGACAGGGGCAAGGGGAAATAGTGCGGGAGGGGCATCCCATAGAGGCTCACCATATGCCTGTACCGCCTACCCTTTGGTGGGGGATTGCGGTGGAGCAGCGCTCCTAAGCGCCTGACAGCGGTGCTGCCTACCATCACCCAAACCAGCGCAGCCAAGGCTGGGAGGCAAATTAATAATGGAACGGGTGGGAATAGTCCTACAGGGCCGCAGGCTAATAGCCCCGTTCACCTGCGAGAAGAGAGAGCCATCTTCTTGTCCTTCGCAGTCCAGACTGCAGAGAAATTCTGGGGATTTGTGGGAGGTCCCGGGTATTTGAGGGGCCGGGAGGAGCCAATTTCGCGGTCTCTGCAGTCCAGCGCCATCTGGTGGAGTAATACCCTAGAGTAATGAATTATCTGGAGCAGGACGTACTGTATACTAAGAATAAGATTCTCATGGTAGTAAAAAATTCAATTCATGAAAAAAATGTCACTGTTAGTGAATTACCAGATTCACCAGACAATGGAAGTCAATGGCACTTTTTACTACAGGTAAAAAGGGTTTAAAAATACTTTTCTTAGGAGTAAAAAAGTGCCATTGACTTTCATTGTCTTTTTATATGGTGATTCACTAAAAGTGAAATTTTCATGCTTTTTTCTCATGAATTGAATTTTTTACTACCATGAATATTTTCTTTTCAACTCTTAGTGAATCAAGGCCAATATGTGTGTTCTTCCTAAGCTGCAAGTAATGCCTGATAACGCTGCAAAATTGGCCATTGTCAGTTGGAACAAAGTCCAGAATTTTACCTACACCGGGTTTTGTTCCATTCCCTAGGGCATCCTGGATTGGGATGCCCTGCTATGTGAAACCGAACACCCAGAAAAACTCACCTCTTCCCGGTCCAACAGGGCATGCAGCAGCTCTCGTCCAGTCAGAGCCGTTTGCTGTGACTGTCCTTTGGCTCTGATAAGACGTAATTTGGGAGTGCAAGCAGATACATCCTCAGCAGTATGCATTCCCGTCCCAGCCTATAGTCGCATTCATGCGCACAACCCAAGGACGCAGGGGATGCGGATGCTCTTGCTCCCCATTGTAAACAGAGATGTTTGCTGAATTACATAGGCTCTGCAAATGGCTCTGTGCATGCTCCATTAATCCGGGGAAAGGTAAGCCGATACCAGTGATCTCAGGAGAAGAGGGAATGTCAGCGGCCAGCCCTGGAATCTTAAGAATCACAAGAAGCACCCAGAATGCTATGCAAAATACCCATCAGAGTTCCTGCAGCAGCCACATCCTCATGTTCCCAACTTCAACAGCTGGGGAATGCAGAAGCCACACCCCATCGTTATTACACCAGCCAACCAGACCACCACAGATAAAATTCCTAACTACTGATGTTGCAATAACTAGTTAAAACATTGAAAGTTAAAGTAGTTCTTCTAAACCTACTTGGAGATAGCTGGAAAACTGGGGATTTCTGTGTACAGATATTAACACTACATTACAATGGGAAACGTTCAGAAACAAATAACAGCAGGTACAGCAGAATATGGTCTGGCATAAAGGAGCCAACTTAAAGTGGACCAACACCCAGGATTTTGACTATCCTGGGTATTGGTCCACTTCCCCGGGGCACCCCGATCGGGGGTGCCCCTCTGTGTGAAACCCCCCAGAAAGCCCCCAAAACTCACCTCTCCCCGCCACGGACAAGCTGATTGACAGCGACGGACAAGCAGCTTGCCCGTCGGCGTCTCCCGCGCGTCACTCTTGACGTGTGCGCGCCCGCGCCGGCCTTTCAGAGACGGCCGGCGCGGGCGCGCGCACGTCTAGAGGAGTGCGAGTGAGGCGGCGGCGGCGGAAGCAGCGGCTGGAGAGGTAAGGTTTTTCGGGGGTTTTGGGGGGTTTACACCCCGCGGGACATCCCGATCTCCTCTTATAGATTCCCGGGCCGATCACCTCAAGGTGTTGGTCCACTTTAATGAGCAGAGACTCTGTTTACATACATATAAAACACAATAGACATGGTTGACATTCAGAACATAGGCTGGTTTAAAAGAAACCTTATAATATAAATGGAGACACCAAGCTTGCATTGTATTCTAGTTACTATATCCAATACTGTCTTTTTTTTTTTTTTTTTTTCCGATCCTGGCTTTTGTTCTGGGCCCAGGGGCATCCCAAATTGTGTGCTAACCCCCCCCCCCCACCTCATCCTGGTTCAGCAGCGTATGACTATTTCAAATGGCTCTGATAGCCTTCAAAAGGGAGAGAAAGTGGGTGCAACCCCGCGGCACACATGCTCCCATCCCAGCCTATCTGAATGGCTGTGGCGGTAACGTGCAAATGGCTTGGATTGGACTAGAGCCTGCATATGCAACTTTGGACCAAGCAAAGGTAAGCTGATAGTGATGATCTGAGGGATTTCACACAGCATGGTATCCCAACCCGGGATGCTTTAGGGGAATGACAGAGGCGAGCCCTGAAATCTTTTAGATACCAGGGATAGCACCCCTGGGTTTTGTCCTGCTGTAAAGCAGGCCACTTTGTCACCCACCTCCCAGGCATCAAGAATAGACATTAGCATAAGTACCACCAAAACTGGGTCTTCAGCTCTCTACTCCAATATTAGGCTCAATTCAAAGCCAGGTAAGAAAACTCACTTCTTTTTAGGAGAGAAAAACACAATTCTGTGAAATACTCACCTGTAGAATTGGTATAATAAGTATACAGTACGTCCTGCTCCAAATATAATACTTACACTCGGGGTTATCCTCCGCCACATGGCGCTGTACTGCAGAAGCATGCGAAAACAGGCTCCTCCCGGCCCTTCATATACCCAGGGACCTCCCACAAATCCCCAGCATTGAAAAGCAGTGTACAAGAAGCCGGGAGAATTAAAAACCACCCAGAACAACTGGTAACAATAACAAGATAACAATCACCATACAGGGGATCCAGAATAATGCAACAACAGGGTGGGGTGGAGCAGGACGTACTGTATACTTATAATACCAATTCTACAGGTGAGTATTTCACAGAATTGTATTATTCTTAGTATACAGTACGTCCTGCTCCAAATATAATATTTACACTCGGGACATCCAAAAGCAGTGTCCGTAAGTAGGGTGGGATCCCCAACAACAATACGACCACAGCAGACAGTTAAAGCACTGTCACCTGCAGAACCAGACGGCCAATACAGCATGAGCCCTAACAACAACATTGTAAAAGAAGAACCTTGCAAAAGGGATGAAAACAGGAGGCCAATGTTAGTGGCCTAACCAAGCCATTCAACAGCAAAACCGGAGCTAAAGCCCAAGAGGCATCAAGCCCGCATATAGGGAATCAAGGCGACAAGGGAGGTTCTCCCCCTTGCCTGAATAGGCCTGAGTAATAGCCTGACAATTCGATTAGCAATGAATTTGGCAGAAGCCAAGGCCAAAAACAAGGTACTATGAGTAACATCCATTAAGGTAACGACCAAACCGCCCGACTCCGAGAGCGGGCGAGAATGAGCACATTCAGGATGTAATGACCCCAAGGAACCTCAGTTCCCCTAAGGGACACAGTCCCCTCGATTCAAAGAGCAAAAGTTAAGTGATTTCGTATCGAGAATCGTAAGTTTGGGTGGGTGTTTGTCATTTTTTCTGGTTTTTTTGGCCATTTCGTATTCGCACGATCGTTCGCGCATAGACGTATATGAACATACGCATTTCGTACGAGAATCGTATAATTTGCGTTAGTTCGTGTGTTTTTCCCGTCCAAATCGTATTATTTGCGTCCGATCCTATTTTTTACGTCCTTCACATGGGCTTGCGCCCAATTCAGAGAGGTGATTGCTAATTGTTTTGAAGCCCATTAAAGAGCTGCTTTACGAAATGTTTGCCGGCAGCTATTTGGCCTCGGGAGTAGGATGGAGCGGAGCGAGTTTGTGGCACATCAAGGGCTTATGCTTTTTGGCATTGAGTTGATCGAGATGTCTGAGAGCAGATTGCCCCTGCGTCGTCGCATGAACATCGATAGCATGAATGATGTTGAGCTGTTCGAGCTGACCAGGCTTAATCGCGCTTCCCTCCATAAATTATATAGTGAGCTGCGGCCATGGTTAGCCCGCACCACAAGGAAGGGGCATGCAATTTCAGGTATGACCAAGATGCTTGGCTGCCTGCAATTTTTGGCGAACGGCTCGTTCCAGAGGCTGGGTGCCCTCTCCGTGGGGATGTCACAGCCTACGCTGAGCCGCGCACTATCTAAATTTTTGGAAGGCATGGCTGCCATAACTCAAAAATATATTTATTTTCCTGATGATATGGCAGCCAGAAACGCCATTAAGCTTGGGTTTTATAATGTGGCCGACATGCCCAACGTTATTGGTGCAATTGACTGCACACATGTGGCACTCGTACCTAGGGCAGCCGACGAGTATATATATAGGTATTGAGATTGGTTATTATGTTGCCCAACGTGTCATGTAACCTGTTTTCCTTTGCGGCAGCATATTTGTTTATCCCTCATTTGTGTAGCTGCTTTATCTCGGCTTTTCATTAGTCTTTCCCAATAGAGTGCAGACATGTTTTGTGGTTAATTTATTAGTTTGGGTCAAATATCAATTACCCTTTTTGTATGTTTTTGCCTTAAGGAATCGTAAAATGGGACACTCACTTAATGTCCAGGCCGTGGTTGGTCCGGATATGCGGTTTATGAGTGTCCTTGCCGGCTACCCCGGATCGTCCCACGACTCCTATATCCTCCGGCGATCTGGGTTGTTTCGGAGATTTGAGGCAGGTGAATTTTCGGGGGCATGGCTGCTTGGTAAGTGTGTCCTATTTGTGTGTTATTAAATGTGGCATTAATCTTGTATTTGTTGATATGTTTTTTAAGGATAAATTTACAGAAGCGTACAACTGCATTTTTCTTGGCTCATATATTAGGAACTTACCCTAAAAATCCTTGTCTCGCTGTGGCCTTCAGAATGTTTTCCCTTTAGTTAGGATATCTGTAAGTTCCTTGTGCCTAAATATATTGGTTTGGAGTTTATACCCAAGGATCTTTTGACCTTTGGCTCCTTTGGGACTATTGGTCTTTAAATGTCAAAGTGGACTTAAACTGCATACATTGTAGTTTCCAGAGAAATGTGGATAGGGATCTTTGACCTTTGGCTCCTTTGGGACTATTGGTCGTTAAATGTCAAAGTGGACTTAAACTGCATACATTGTAGTTTCCAGAGAAATGTGGATAGGCCCTCCGCAGCATCCTAATTGTAACATGTCTGAAAACTACAAATATATGTAAAATACAAATACCCTTGGCCGTGCAGATGTTTGTTAATTAATTGGTATATAGAAGTGCCATTTTTATTTAGGTGATACCTTAGTGCAATTTTTGTGGGCCCTAATGTGCCCTGTATTTTTTTGGGAACACTTTACCTTACATCATTATGATATCTGTGAAATTTTGGGTGTTGGTTGTGTTGCCTTTTTAATTTTGATTACATTTAATTCTCTGTTTAAGGTGATTCCGGGTACCCACTTCTACCCTGGCTCATGACGCCTGTGCTGCGGCCCCAGGATGCCTCTCAGGAAGCGTATAACCGTGCGCATCGCAAGACCCGGGCTGTTGTGGAGAGGGCCTTTGGTCTGCTGAAGACACGTTTTCGTTGCCTTGACCATACTGGGGGGGCCCTGCAATATGATCCCAAGAAAGTGATCGACATTATAATGGCATGTGCTGTTTTGCACAATTTTGCCATCATGGAACGTGTCCCACGTTATGTGGACAGCCTGCCCTCTTCAGCCGTCGAGGATGAAGCCGAGAATTTTGAGGGGCCCCCCAGTGAGTCTGGCCAATCTGTTCGAGCCAACCTGATCAGCCAGCATTTTAGTTAACTTTTTTCCCTGTCTCACCATTCTGTATGTCTGTGTTATCCTTTTGGAAACATATGTTGTTTTGCCCTAATGTGGCATTACCTCTAAGTAAAACATTTCGACCTTAATTGTTGCCTAATGTATTTCATGTAGTTTCCTTAGCTTTCGCTGTGCATTGTTACACCTCTTCCAACCAAAATTATCTGGTTTAGCCCAAGCAGTTAAAAAAGTCTTCCCACTAAAAACGCCACAAGTATTGGAAGTGAAATTTTTGTTTTACTTAGCAAATGAAAAATTATAGTGGTTAACAGAAATCAGTCCACATACATCTGTGGTAACAAATGGATAACATTAAAAAAAACATCGAGCACATCTACACCTGGAAGTTAGTGGCACAACCAAACAAGGACACCCAGTCCAAAGGCCAGCCTAGTCCAGTCATTAATATTGCCTGTGCCCAGGGATATTTGGGCATGGCCATAATGTCACACAAACATGTCTGCAAACAGGAGGAGCACCAACCAAATACATAGGTAAAGCCATAAGTGGCCAGATAAACTCCACATAGACCTATGGCATTGGCTAGTGGCCTTAAGCATTACTCTAAGGAGCTATATGGGAGCAAATACAAAACACAACCTGCCAGAGCAACACAAAATGGATTGTTTGAAACCTCAAAGGACAAGTAAATACAGTGGGGGTTAAGAGAAAAGATGTCCCACACACCCATGGCTTAATAGGGTGGCTGCCCATAATACCCAGGTGGAGGTCCAGGTGGAGGTCCATGGGAATGGGACCTAGCCTGGGCCATGGCAGCATTGTGAATTTGAAACTGCTCCACAATGTTTCTCTGCATATTGGTCATCTCAGCCATGGCTGACTGGATGCCATTACTTGCATTGGCCACGTTGCTGTTGAGGGTACGCAACTCCGCGAGGATGCCCTGTAGACTGGTATGGATGTTCACCATGTCGGCATGCCTTTGCTCACGCTCTGTAACGAGCTGGGCGTCATAAGAGTCCCTTTGTTGGGTCCATAATTGAAGCAGGGCACTCTGCCTCCCCTGGGAAATTGTGGGGCGGCGTAATGGCGTCCGCCGCACAATTACCCTGGCTCTTGGGCGTGCCCTGCCGCGTGGTGTCGTACCCTCAACAGCAACCGGCCTGCTTTGCAAATCCTCAGCAGCAGAGTGAACACTGGGGACTGTAGTGTCAGTCTCCCCATGTGCAAGCACAATGGATGGAGATTCACTCTGCTGCTGAGGATTGGCCAGAGAAACATTATCGAGCAGTTCCAAATTGGGACCCAGGGGGAGTTCATCCGACGTGCCCTGTACGGAGACATCATCATCTTCCTCCATGTCCTGGATCTCTTCCATGAGTGTGCGGGTCTGTAGGGACATATCAAAAAAAAAAAGGCTAAGTTTGCGTCCCAATTTAGGATTTCAACAGTTTAACACATTCTTAAGCACTTGTTAGTATTTATGCTACTAAATTAACTTACCGAAAATCTCTGATCTGGGCTCCGATGCTGTACGGACCTGGTAGGCATAACCAAACTGGGGGGTGAGTTTACCCTTGCTGAGGGATCATGCTGGGCTGAAGAAGAGAAAAAAATACCACGTAAACACACACACATAACCTTTTTTTTGATAGGTAATCAAATATAGCTCTATTTGTAATATTATTCAACTCTAGAGCAATGGTGACCTTTGTTCAAACCCACGCAAGTTTACATAGGTGCAATGGCTCGGACAAACTGCTAAGTGACCTCAGTTCTAAGTCATGAAGTGTACCCAGTCAGCATCCAACTTTCAAGGCACATTTTTGGATTTAGCCTACCATTCGCTAGGTCCGGGGTACTCAAACAATTGTTTGAAACGCCCATTTAAAGGTATGTGGTGAGAGGTGAATGTCTGGCCATGGTGCTGACGCAGGGGGTGTCTAGTTAAAAATAAAGACACTGGTGGAGGGGCTGGAGATTTCTAAGTGCCAACTAATAAAGGCTGCTTGCCCTTGCTGGGCTGGATGGGCCAGAGCTGAGGGGACAGGGATTGGATGTCTAAAGGGGGGAGTTAACGTATTGATGGTGATGGGATGGATGGAGCCAATCTGTTACAAATGTATGGGGCTTATGTGGGGGGGGGGCATGGGGGGACTGTGGCACATGGGCCAGAGCAGGGGCAGCGGGACACGATTGTGGCCAGTGAAAATTTAAATAAGTTACTGTGTACCTTGCAATGCCACTTCCTGGGCAGTACTTCATATTGCAATGCTATGTTTCACGGAGCCATGACATTGGGCAGGAGACCAACCACTACATGGCCGATCAAGGGGGCAGCTCTGAGCACGTCAACACAGAAGTAACTGAGTGCAGGGCTGTCTGGGCAGGGGTCCTTGAATGTGGTGCCAAGGTCCGCATTGGGACCCCGGGCCGCCATTTGAGTCTCGCTGCTCTTGGTCACATATGTTTGTGGGTGGCTAATTAAATTGTTAACTCAAACACAACTCACACAAGCAAAAGGCAACCCATACATAATGATGTGTGTTTTGTGATTGATTCAAAATTTCTCACTTATCTTGCGAAACTTCATGACTTTAACAATACAATTGGACATTTGAACTTTGCCATAATGGCTGTGGGCCTAAATGTGTGATTCCCAGGGCCAAAAAGAGGACACAAACAGCCACAGTAGTGCGAGGCCAAGCAAGGCAAACCATAGGGGCATCCCGTTAGCTTGTTACTAGTGAACTGTAGATTATTTAGCAAACAGGCAAACATGCAGATTTAAGAGTACTCACCGTGGGTACGGGTCGGTGAGTCTGTGTCCCTTAGACCAGCATGTCCACCGACCGCGACCGGATGGAGAAGTCCAAGCACAATCTCCTCAGCAGGGGTAAACTCCAATTTAGATGGAAAGCCACCGCCAGTTTTCATGCTGAAAAGAGAAAAGCGTTTGGTCGTCAGAAAAGGTGCATACAGTACATCCAAAACATTAGATTTAGCGTAAACATTTAGTTACCTGTAATTATGCCTTTTAATTTCTTTTTGCCGTACAGCATACTTCAGATCAGAGATTTTCTTCTGAATTTGGGACACATCTTTCCTCTCTTCCCCCGCTGCATTTACTTGTCGGAGGATGGTTTCAAACAATTCCATCTTGCGCTGCTTGGTGGTGTGTTTGGATTTGCTCCCATATAGCTCGTCATAGTATAATGTAAGGCCACTAGCCAATGCCATATTTTGGTCATGGGAGAATCTCCCACTCAACTGGCCGCGGCGCAATGTGCGGCCAGATGGTTGGCTTGGCTGCTCCTCCATGTGTGCAGACACATGTGGTGACATTATGGCCTGGGGCTGGGTAGGGGAATGGCCGGATTGGTGGCTTCCCAATGACTGGACTGGACTGGCCAAGGGACTGGGTGTTCTTGCGTGGCTGGCCACCGAACTTCCAGGTGTAGATGTGGTCATGGGGGCAATTCGGGGCCCTCTTGGGGGGCTAGGTTCCCGGCTGGTGCCAGGTCGGGGGCTTCTGGCCCTGGATTGGGTTCGTCTGGGCCTGTAGGGGCTTCTGGCCCTGGATGGGGTTCTTCTGGGCCTGTCGGGGCTTCTGGCCCTGGATGGGGTTCTTCTGGGCCTGTAGGGGCTTCTGGCCCTGGATGGGGTTCGTCTGGGCCTGTAGGGGCTTCTGGCCCTGGATGGGGTTCTTCTGGGCCTGTCGGGGCTTCTGGCCCTGGATGGGGTTCTTCTGGGCCTGTAGGGGCTTCTGGCCCTGGATGGGGTTCGTCT
This sequence comes from Gastrophryne carolinensis, assembly GCA_027917425.1. Classification (NCBI taxonomy): domain Eukaryota; kingdom Metazoa; phylum Chordata; class Amphibia; order Anura; family Microhylidae; genus Gastrophryne; species Gastrophryne carolinensis. The sequence continues at coordinate 272,417,429 of CM051235.1, read as the reverse complement.
GGGCCTGTAGGGGCTTCTGGCCCTGGATGGGGTTCGTCTGGGCCTGTCGGGGCTTCTGGCCCTGGATGGGGTTCGTCTGGGCCTGTCGGGGCTTCTGGCCCTGGTTTGTGATCTGCGGGCCCTGTAGGGGCTTCTGGCCCTGGATGGGGTTCGTCTGGGCCTGTCGGGGCTTCTGGCCCTGGATGGGGTTCTTCTGGGCCTGTCGGGGCTTCTGGCCCTGGTTTGTGATCTGCGGGCCCTGTAGGGGCTTCTGGCCCTGGATTGGGTTCGTCTGGGCCTGTAGGGGCTTCTGGCCCTGGTTTGTGATCTGCGGCCTCTGGATGGGCTTCGGGGCCTGGATGGGGTTCGGGCCCTGGATGGGGTTCGGGCCCTGTCTGGGCTTCGTGCCCTGGATTGTGTTCTTCGCCCTCTGCCTGTACTTCGGGCCCTGGATGGGGTTCGGGCCCTGCTGCGGGGCATGGGTTTCCGAACTGCCCTACTTGAAGGCATGGCCGGTGTGGGCTCACTGGTGCTGCCTGTTCTGGGGGCAGAGGTGGTGGCTGCTGCAGTTGCCAGCTTTTTGGCTGCAGGAGGGGCACGAGGCTTGGGGCCCCTTTTTTGGGTACCTGAGGGTCCAGGGTCCCTTGGTGGGGCCGAGGTGGGAGTCTTGGATCTCAGTTTTCGGCCAGCTTGCTGGGACCTTGTGGTGGGGCCCTCCGCGGTCTTGCTTGCCTGTGGTCGTTTGCTGATCGCCTTTTTTGGTGCCATCGTACAGAAATGCTCAAAGAGAATGAGCTTGGGGGGAAGGGACCTTTAAATAATGAGCCCAGCGTGTGACGCCTATGCGCACGACTACGCGCTCGTACGAACGTACGTTCGAGCGGAACCAGGAAACCGCTGGGGTTTCACTTATCTGCTGCCTGGAAGAAGACTAAAGATGGCGCCCACTATCTTCACCCGTCAACAGGAAGAGATCCTCATGCTGGTAAGTGGCTGCCTGTGCATTTTAATAGAATAGTCAATGATGGCCTAAATGTAAATGATGCGTTGGGAACTAGTTTGGGGTCTCTTAATGTTTAATCACTGGCTCCTCACACTTCATCCTCAAGGGCCGAGCCTGGCCACGTTTTCACCTGTCTATGCTGATGTCCTAATTCGCCCAATTGCTCCGGCTTAGCAACAGTTAATTAACCTGTGGAGTAGCGGGGCGAGCTGTCAAACCTGGCCTGACTCGGACCTTGATGCGGATGTTTGCGGAACACTGTTGTCCTAAGCCATAAAAACACAACGGGAAGCCACACACGTGGTCCAAAAGCCTAAGCATTAGGCTACATCTTGGATGTTTAAACCATCCTAACATGCCATAGATGCAGGTGGCCTGATTCTTGATGTTGGCTATTATCTGTATGTACATGGTGTGTGATACATATAACATAAGACCAGACTGACAATCACAGTCAACGTCCTCTTTAAGGCACTCCCCAAAAATGGCGGCCATTCGAAATGTGTGTGTTAATGACATTAAATACTCAACTTGTGATGCAACACATATGGGTCTGTGTGTAAAAGTAAAAGCTCTGTGTCCATTATGTTTTTCAGATCATGCTTCAGCGCCGGTATGACTTCGCGCCCAATGTGTGCGAGAAAAGGGACATCGCCCGGGAGATCATCGCCGAGATCCACCGTGTGACCAGCACCACCTTCACTCACACCCAGATAATGCAGCATTGGTCGGACCTGAAGCGTCTGCACATGCCCCGGGTGCGGAGGTTTTTTGGGATCCATTTCCCAAGTAAGTACAAAGCAATTGCATGGTATATGTTCCAAATGTCTAAGTTATGCCTTTATTTATAAGGACTTTTCTTTGGTAGTGTTGGAAATGGATTTCAGAATTCGCCGCACCCGGAGACGTACAGGCCGACCAGTGCTGCATGACTCTGCATCTGTGAGTGAAGGTGGTGGATCTCCCGGGCGACGGACCTACCCCTCCTCTGTGGCCTCCTCAGACCAGCCCCTGGACCTTACCACAGAGGAGGGGCCAAGGCGCGTGGGCGTGGAGTCATACCTGGCCACGCATGGGGAAGGCTCTGGTATGTCACTCTTCATGTATAGGCACAAAGATATACATGGCAGGCCAAAAACTAAGTTATCCTTTATTATGTATTTGTAGAAGCTTCTGGAGCGGGTGAGATAGTGGAGGAGGAGGCAGCAGAGATGCTGGAAGGAGATCCTGGCGAAGGTGAGTGATGTCAGCCAGACTGGGAGCCAGATATGTTGGGGATAGTGACTCTCTACAAATACTAACCAAATGTCACATGTTTCTCCAGGGACTTCTTCACAGCAGAGCCAGGACCAAGGGCAGCCTGTTGGCCCCAACCAGCCATCTGTCGGCCACCAACTCCGTAAGTCTCCATGCCATTATTCATATTAAGGTTTGGTTAGCTAATAACACACACATAACTAAAGGCGTAGCCAATGTGTAGTTCACACTTTCATGTGGGCACTTCGTTAGCTTAAAGAGGACCCTAACTAGTATTAAGAACCAAAGACTTAGCCATCACACTGTACCTACAGATTAGAAACATGGAAAAACACCCTTCACCCATCTAATGCATGTTATTAGACAGAAAAAAACCAATATTGGGGAATATGGAATGCACAATATTTACAGGCAGCATGGGATACAGATTGAAAAAAGGAAGGTGCTGCCATGCATTGTGTGAGTGATGACCTTTCCCTCAACCCAGCTATGCTCTGGATTCCCAACGCACCACTGTAACCTACTCCCCTGTACTTTATCCAACTCTCCACTCCTCATTAAGTGTTATGCTTCAGAGTCCAGATGGCGGCGCTGTAATCCCCAAAAAACCCTAACTAACTTTGAGGTGGTGCAGAATCATTTGTGAATAGTTTTTGGTTTTCAGTAAATAATGTTTAAGGTCCGGTTTAAGGAGTTTAAACACTTACCTGTGGGAAATGCATTAACTGTATCCCTTTGAAGAACGACATATGTCATGCATTTACATGTATTTGATTAACCCTAAATCTATTTCCAGCATACAAACCGGTCTGGGACTCCTATTTATGTTTATTTCTCTATTGGTTACAGGGATGATCCCCCAAACCTTGGCGGGAAAAAAAAAAAGAATTAAGGAGTTGGTGGCCGAGCTGCTGGCCATACAGGCGACGTTGGGGCCAACAGATGAAGAAGACGAGGAGGATTAGTGCCCTTGGTCCTGGCTCCTTTCTTCCAGTTGTTGTGAAATGTTAACAAATTTTAAAAATTTTTTAATTGGTTTGGTGAAAAACCAAAAAAGTTGTTTTAAAAAAAAAAAAAAAAAATCCAAAAAAAAAAAAAGGTTTCCAGTTAAAAAAAAAAAAACAATTTTAGGTGTTTTTACTTGGGCAAAACCCAAAAAATTTTTACAATTATTCCTCAAAAAAATAAGAAAAAATTTTAAATAAATTATATTTTAAGCCTTCCAAAATGTGTCTTTTCTAAGATGCACACACCCAAAAAATTACACAAACCAGAAACAACACACTTCGAAACATATAGACATATGTAAATTATGTGATATTCTTACGTTTTAGGGACCGAGAAATGAAGTGGGATGCAGCCGCTAAGGGGTTTAGGTAAGTTTGAGGGACCGAGAAATGAAGTGGGATGCAGCCGCTAAGGGGTTTAGGTAAGTTTGAGGGACCGAGAAATGAAGTTGGATGCAGCCACTAAGGGGTTTAGGTAAGTTTGAGGGACCGAGAAATGAAGTGGGATGCAGCCACTAAGGGGTTTAGGTAAGTTTGAGGGACCGAGAAATGAAGTGGGATGCAGCCGCTAAGGGGTTTAGGTAAGTTTGAGGGACCGAGAAATGAAGTGGGATGCAGCCGCTAAGGGGTTTAGGTAAGTTTGAGGGACCGAGAAATGAAGTGGGATGCAGCCGCTAAGGGGTTTAGGTAAGTTTGAGGGACCGAGAAATGAAGTGGGATGCAGCCGCTAAGGGGTTTAGGTAAGTTTGAGGGACCGAGAAATGAAGTTGGATGCAGCCACTAAGGGGTTTAGGTAAGTTTGAGGGACCGAGAAATGAAGTGGGATGCAGCCGCTAAGGGGTTTAGGTAAGTTTGAGGGACCGAGAAATGAAGTTGGATGCAGCCACTAAGGGGTTTAGGTAAGTTTGAGGGACCGAGAAATGAAGTGGGATGCAGCCGCTAAGGGGTTTAGGTAAGTTTGAGGGACCGAGAAATGAAGTGGGATGCAGCCGCTAAGGGGTTTAGGTAAGTTTGAGGGACCGAGAAATGAAGTGGGATGCAGCCGCTAAGGGGTTTAGGTAAGTTTGAGGGACCGAGAAATGAAGTGGGATGCAGCCGCTAAGGGGTTTAGGTAAGTTTGAGGGACCGAGAAATGAAGTTGGATGCAGCCACTAAGGGGTTTAGGTAAGTTTGAGGGACCGAGAAATGAAGTGGGATGCAGCCACTAAGGGGTTTAGGTAAGTTTGAGGGACCGAGAAATGAAGTGGGATGCAGCCGCTAAGGGGTTTATGTAAGTTTCTGGTTGAGGGTGCGCATGCGCAAGATCTTATAAACATACGAACGCACGAATCTAAGAGGCCAAAAACCAATGAAAACCAGAGGCAAACGCAAGTAATTGGAAGAGGTTGACGATGGAAGCAGCCGAAAAAACAGGCTGCCGCCGCAACAGGTGAGCACATGAACGTGATTTTTACGATTGTCAACTGACTGAGGCAAGTTCGGGAGATATCATACGAACGGACGTATCTTTTAGGATAGAAACGTATTTGCTTATTGAATCACTCGCAAGTTCATACGAACGCACGAGCGGACGTAAAAAATAGGATGATCGTGAGCCAAATCCAAGCTGTTACATGTTTCTTTGAATCAACCCAAGTGACTTCTTTTACAATAATTTTTATTGTTTTACAAGACAGTAAGACAAGTAATACAGGAAATTATAATAAGAGCACTCTGCAAACTCTGTCAGTAACATTATATACATGTGAAATGTCAAGACCACAGTGATCAGAAGTTAACATTGGGTATTTAAAAGGATATAAAATTACCATTCTCCATAATATCTGTGGTTGCCATAGGGAACAACTATAACAGTTTGTCGATGACGAGGCAGGGCCTCAACCTACTTATAAGCATTAATATGAGAAGTAGAAAAGGTAGAATAAGAATAAAAGAAACCTACTAACTTAGAGAGAGAAGGGTAAAGAATGAGGTAATAGGGGGAAGAGGGTAGGGTGAGGGGGAAGAGGGTAGGGTGGGAGGGAAGGGGAAGGAGGGGGGGGCGAAAACTGCATCTCCCACCTTTGTCTGAGTTCCTAGAGGCCTCCCACTCTTCCACTTACCCCAATATACTGCATCCATGGGGACCATATATCACTAAAGCGGTCATAGTCATCATGGGCTATTGCCGTCAATTTTTCCATTTCCAGGATATCAGATATTTTAGATATCACTGTTTTCCATGGTAATCGCCCACTTTTCCAATTTCTGGCTATCACCAACCTTGTTGCCGAAAAAATATGTAATGCCAGTTTCCATTGGTTGAATTTATAGTTGTTAGTCTTGTAGGATAGGAGAGCCTCCCATGTGCTAGGGGAAAAGGTGCCTTCAAAAAGTGTGGATAAAAGATTATAAACATTGTGCCACAACTTACTGACAAGGGGACATGTCCACCATATGTGGTACATAGTACCCTCCTCCTGGCATCCCCTAAAGCACAGGGGGGGAACAACTCACATTAAATTTATGTATCCTAGCAGGCGTGAGGTACCATCTAAACAGGACCTTAAAAGAGTTCTCCTGGATGAGGGTGTTACAAGATACCTTCCCAGCTGATTTCCATATTTTCGGCCAGGTTTGTTCATCTCCTATTTTCCCCAGGTCCTCTTCCCATTTGGTCATATATAGATGAGAATTGCTGCCCTCGACCCTGAGCAGGGATGTGTAGAGGTCTGAAATTGCTCCCCTCGCCAGGGGGTCACATAAGCATCTCTGCTCGAAGTCCGAGGGCTTGCTACAGTGGTTTAGATTTCGAGTCAGTGACTTAATAAAGTGGTCCAGTTGTAAGGCTCTAAATTTTTCAGTGGGGGGTATTATGATTTGGGTATTTAGTGAGAATGGGAGCTCTCCTTTCCACCCTGAAAGCACGTCTTGTACTGTGTGGTACTCCTGTTGCTCCCACCATCTAAATCTCTGTCTAGACTCCATACCCGGGGGGAACAGCTGGTTCCCCAAGACAGGAGCTGCTGGCACATGTGGCGAGCACCAACCCCTGAGTCTCGCATTCCTGTCCCATATATCCAGTGCTGGACCCACGCTTTGAGGTAAAGCCCCAGGTCTAAGTCTCTTTGGTGTCCAGAGGATTGATGACACCGAGGTTGGAGACAAGTTTTTAGATATTATCTGCACCCAACCGGGTACATTTTTTGTAGCGTGCAGAGGGAGCAATGCAGCCAGCTGTGCCGCCATGTAGTATTTGTATAAATTCGGGATGCCCAGGCCACCATCTTCCTTCCTACAGTAAAGTGTTCTCCTGGCTATCCGTGGTCTAATCGTCCCCCATATATATTTGTTGAGCTTTTGTTGTAAAGATTGAAGAGCTTCTTTAGCCACACTAATGGGGAGAACGCTAAAGAAATATAATAGCTTAGGCAATATAGTCATCTTTGCCGCTGCCAAACGCCCCAGCCATGAGAGGTTTACATGACGCCAAGTGGACAGGAGAGTACTCAGTTGATTAAATAGGCCTGGGTAATTTGCCTTGTATAGTGTTTCATAGGATGCCGTTAGTGTGACCCCCAGATAGGGGAGCTTAGTGACCCAGAGCCAGGGAAAGTTGCCCTTTAATAGAGTACTAGTCTGTTGTGTTAAGGAAACCAAGGCCAATGACTTCCCAGCATTAATTCTAAGACCTGACATGGTGCCAAAAATCTCCAACTCCAAAGCCAGATTAGGTGCCGTTATGTGTGGAGAAGAGATGGTAAGCAGCATGTCATCTGCGAACATGGATAATTTATGTTCTTCTTTTCCATGATGAATAGCCCTTATCGCTTGATTATGCCTGATATTGGATGCCAATGGCTCCAGGGCTAATATGAACAATATTGGGGACAACGGGAACCCCTGACGTGTGCCCCTATTGATGGAGAAAGGAGCTGATTCAAACCCAGAGTATTTCACTTTAGCTGTCGGTTTATGGTACATAGCACTAACCCAGGTCTTGAGTCCCTGCCCGAAGCCCCATCTATCTAGAGCAGGGGTACTCAAATGGCGGACCGCGGTCCGAATCCGGACCGCAGACGCCATTTGTCCGGACCGCTGCCCAGGGCTGTCACATCAGCCCGGGATCCGGCGGTGCCGGTGACAATTGCCGGCTATTGCCAGCCGGGGCTGTCAGTGCTGGGGGCGGGCACACGGGCGTGGCCAGGCCGGGGGAGTGGAAGCGTCTCGGGCCTCGTAGACGGCGGGGGAGGAGTGGAGACGAAGAGGCGCGGGAGGAGGAAAAAGCCGAGAGCGCAGAGCTGGCGGAGGCTTCGGGCGGCAAACAGAGCCCGCTGCACATACCTGGAGGCCCGGCATCAGAACACACTGCTGCGCTGGCTGGAGGAGCGGCTGGCCCGGGGCGAGGAGGCCATTACCCGGGGAGCTGCTGAGAAAGTGCAAGGAGGTGAGATTCCTGTCCCCCATTTACTTCATGTGTAGAGTGCAAGCTCCTCAGCCAACCTGAGCAATGAGCTTTCCTGTCCCCCCACCCACCTGTCATTTACTTCCTGCTTCTCGCCCTTCTGTGTAGAGTGCAAGCTCTTCAGCTAACAACAGCTGACATGGGGTGGGGGGTGTAAGTAAGAGTGCATGTCAGCTGTTGTTAGCTGAAGAGCTTGCACTCTACACAGAAGGGCGAGAAGCAGGAAGTAAATGACAGGTGGGTGGGGGGACAGGAAAGCTCATTGCTCAGGTTGGCTGAGGAGCTTGCACTCTACACATGAAGTCATGCACTCTTACTTCCCCCCCCCCCCCGGACCTTCATCCCACGGCAGACCCTGGTAAGTGGACCTCCACTGACCGTAATTGAGTACCCCTGATCTAGATCTTGCATCAGGTAGTCCCAAGAGAGGCAATCAAAAGCTTTTTCCACATCAAGGGATAACAGCATAACATCTGTCTGAGCGGACTTAGCCATCTCTATGAGCTGTATTATACGTCTTACCCCATCTGAAGATTGCCTCCCTGGGACAAACCCTACTTGGTCAGAATGTATTAGGGAGCTGAGGGATGTATTGATCCTGGTAGCAATAATTTTCCCTAAAATTTTTAGGTCTAGATTTAACAAAGAGATAGGGCGATAATTCTGCCAGACTAGGAGATCCTTCCCTGGCTTTGGAATCATAACTATGGCGGCAGACAGGGACTCTGGATCGAAGCAATTGCCCGTTTTAATGCTATTATACATTGCTGTGAGGTGCGGGGCGACCACATCAATTAGTTTTTTATAAAATATCGCTGTATAGCCATCAGGTCCAGGCCTTTTATTAGGTTTAAGAGATGCTATTGCCTGCTTCACCTCCAGCACAGTTATATTTGCATCAACGAATTCAGCCCAGTCAGAATCCAGCCGAGGCAGGATAACACTATCCAGATATTTCTTAAGTGCCTCTTTATCTGGTCCCCTCTGTTTCTCATATAGTTTTGCTTAGCCCTGCCTGAACTCTTCTAGGATTTTGCAGGGATCACCTGTCCGCCATTTACCTTTAGTTTAATAGAAGGGGGAGGTTTTGTTTGGCACCGCAATTGTGATGCTAAGAGGGTGTTCGGTTTATTTGCTAGGGTGTAATACCTTTGGGCTGACCATTTATACCTGCGCTCTGCTTCCTGTATCTGGAGCGAATTAAGTTCTACCCTGGCCTTCTCCATCCTCTGCCTGTTCGTTTCACACAACCTATCTTTAAATGCCTGAGACGCCACTGAGTATTCGGTCTCCAGTGCATTCATGAGCTGAGCTTTTTCCCTTTTGGCCCGGGCAGCCCTGGAAAGAATATACCCACGCATCACTGTTTTAAATGCTCCCCAGAGAACTGATGGTGATTGTACCGAGTTAACATTTGTTTGGAAAAAAAAGTTCCGCTTCCTTCACAGACTCCAGCACTTTTTCTTTAGAAGCCAGAAGGGTATCATTTAGTACCCAGGCAGAGGGGCCGGGTTTAATTACCAATGACTTGCAGGTGATACCAATTAGGTCATGGTCTGACCATGGCACTTGGTGTATATGGGCTCGGGTGACATTGGGGAGGAAGTTTTTGTGGGCAAAGAAATGATCAATCCTAGTGTGGAGATTATGGGGTATGGAATAATGCGTGTAATCTCTCTGGAATGGGTGTATATCTCTCCAGACATCTACTAGTCCCACCTTAGAGATCACAGAGTGGAACATTTGGGAATCCTTTCTGTGTTGTGTCGTTGGCGGGGCGGATCTATCTAAAACTGGATCCAGTGTGAGATTTGAGTCACCGCCTACAAGCACCACCCCTTTCATATATTTATCAAGGAGATTACACACCTTATTCAGAAATTCAATTTGACCTGTATTTGGCGCATAATAATTAAATAATGTGACTTCTGTGTCCTGTATGGTACCCTGGAGGAGGAGGAACCTGCCAGAAGGATCTGAGATTTGCTTAGTACATTTAAATTGTGTTCGGGAGTGGAAAGCAATAAATACTCCCTTCTGCTTTGTCTTTGCCCTAGCGTGATAAACCGTTGGGTACCTAGGATTCAAGAATTTAGGGGTTGAGGATACAGAAAAGTGGGATTCCTGTGCATAGATTATGTCTACATGTGTGGAGCTGAGATATCTAAAAACCCTAGATCTTTTATTCGGGGAGTTTAGTCCCTGTACATTAATCGATACAACCTTAAGTCACATTAATATGGCACGGTATATTATGTGTTACATACCTCATAGCGGTTAGTATACCTGGATGCAGTCTTTCCCTGGGGAGGTTATAGGGGGGGGAGGGAGAGTAGGGCGGAGGGGAGGGAGAGTAGGGCGGGGGGTGGGAAAAAGTGGAGGATGATCTAGTAGGGCTAGAAAATAAAGCAAGAATTTGGGTGAGGATAAAAACACACACATCAGAGAAACTTAAATAGAGAACATAATAATACACTATAAAACTGACACATAACTCCATCATTGTGACAACAGTCACTAGTGTCACCTCACCAGCGGGTGATACCCGCCGGAGAGGGGCCAGACCACTTGCGTAGCTCTCGGGAGCCAAAATAAGCTCACAGCCTTCCGCGCTAAGTTATGTAAGTTGGCAACACTTTAATTATCCCAACATTGTGGACCAACAAGATGTATGTTTCAGCAGACAGATCGACTAGGCCAGGGACCATGAATTATAGTGACGTAAGGGGGGCCCTGAGTGATCAACTGGCACTCCTGGCAAGATGCAGAACTACAGACCGCAGTACCATGTCTGCAACCACACTAAACTAGGTCAACTGGGGCCACCAGAATCACTGGTCCCCTTACCAGAGTAATCTTCCGCATAACCCTGCCTAGCAGAGGGAATGGAGAAGGACATACAGGACCGACGTCCTGTCATGACGGCACTAAAGGCATCCGGACTGCTGACATAGGATCCTGGGACAGGGAAACAAGGGCCGATAGATAGATAAATAGATAGATAGAACACCTAGCTAACTTGCCTCTGCTCGAGTCCATGGCTCAGGCAGGTTCGCTTGTCCAATCAGCTTCTCCCACCATGCATATTTATGCGTGGTTAGAGAAGCTGAATGGAATCCTTAGCCCCGCTTACAAGCGGCATCACTTCCTCCCTTCGGCTCTGCACTGCCAAACTCATAGACTCCAGGGTAGGTTTTGGTCCAGTTCATGTTTACTAAAGAATGGAAGGCTTCTCCGCCTTACAGAAGAGCGTCTCTGTTATCCTTGCTGCCACGTGCTGCTATTTACCGGTACTTATATTTTGAGAATTTCTTTACCTCGCAACACACAATCTATTACAAAATATCCTGACTCGGTCGCCAGGTAAGGTAAAAAAAATGTTACGTGTACAGGTTTTTCACACCTTAGTAAATAACCTGCCAAAAAACATAGAAAACCTTGTTACAGGTATATGTTAATGAACGCAGACCTGCCAGCCCACCTCCTTCCAGCTTATATTACCAGCTTGATGGTTTTTGATGGAAGTCTAATCAAATTACAACAGGAGGAGAAACATAGCTTCTATTATACTTATCCCTACATATGAGACAAAAAAAATGTGTCTGCCATGCTAACCATTTCCAACCAATGTCAGTATACCATGGGGCTGATTCAGAGCCAGGTGCCATTCCCTTCAATTGTGTACCAGTGGTCAATTCAGCAACATGTGTAAAAAGAGAACTTTTACTTAATTTGTCACTTAAAGAATCAGTCCAGCCAGATTGCCTTTTTTTTAAAATCCAGACTGTCCAATCTGTAAATGCTGACTGACATTGTACAAGTATGTATATATATATATATATATATATATATATATATATATATTAATTACTGTATATATATTTATACACACACACGTATAATAAGAGAATAGATACAATCAATGTTTCTGGTGTAGTTTCTAATTTATACTGTAAAAAATGGTTTGTAGTGCCATATCAGAGCCAGTTAGAAATGTGAAATATACAGCAAACACCCTACTAAATCGGAGAAGCTGGTAACTGACCATTTGCAATCACCAAAGCAGATTTGCCCAGCGTATCCATAAAATTCCATATGACCTTTATTAGAACTCATTAAAATCCAAATCCATAGAATTGGGTGTAGATGGCCTGAAGCATGGAGGCAGGGAAACGTTACGCGTTTCAGGCCCGGGTAGGCCCTTAGTCATTTGCAATCACAGCATGCAATCACACTATTAGTTTTAGTTAATTACAAACCAACACATAGGTCATCTATATACAGTATATATATATATATATATATATATATATATATATATATATATATAGATTTACACACAAAGACACTGCAAATGCCAAGCAAATAACATTTTCCGTGTCTGGATACTGGAATTTAAGAGTGCCTTTTGATATGTTAACGGCCCTTTAAGGGGATGTAGAAAAGGCATTTGATAGGAACCTGGAGTCTGGCCAGCAAGGATAGCTGGGTGGGTCCTGCTAGCCACTCCTCATGATCCAGGACTCCAGGAGAAGAAGCCTATAAAGTGGCTGGTAAGGTATAAACAGGGACTGCTGACAGTAAATGGGTCTTGAAGAGCCTGCCGTGCTGCCGGACCAGGTGTGCAGCGATAGAGTGGCCTGCAGCAAACTGTGCTGGGATACACAAATTTATGCCTGGGCAGAAGCGCCCCAAAGGAAGCCAAGGAGCAGCCAGGAACTAAAATAGACCTGAGACCAATGGAAGCCACATACTCTTCATAACTGAGATTAAACCAGGAAGCTGTTTGTGATGGCACGGACTTTGTTATATGGCATGCTAAAGAAAGCATTTTCTGTTTGATAAACTGGTGTATGAAGCTAACCATCCTCATGTTATGCCTGTGATGCACAAAATATCACAGATTCTTACAATATATATTATATATAATATAATAAAATAAAGTAAATGAATCATGTGGTGCTTGATGTGGCTTTAAATAGGAGAAATAAACTGGAGGCCCTCTAACCCTGGGGGCACACCAATCCAGCTCAGTTCGTCTAGCTGTCTGGCCCAAAACTGGGCGCCTGCCAGCTTTGTGGACCAGTCTTTTGGTGGTCACATGCACAGAATCTTTAGCCCATAAAGCGGAAGAGATGAGTCAGAATTATTGCTGATATTTCCTGGGGGGCCAGATGCCTTGTGCTGCCAAGGTGAGAGAACCTCCAGTCTATTTTAACCAGAGGTTCACTTTAATCCTGAAGAAAAAGAACATAGGGTGTCCATGTGTGAAGTGAAATTAGATTGCAAGCTCTTTTGATTAACAACACCAGCAAGGATGCAAGCTCAATAGGACGCTATAAAAATACATCCAGCTGTGGTCTGTACAATAGCTAACACATACTGAGTAAGACAGTGTATGACACCTGGGCCTGTATATATATATATATATATATATATATATATATATATATATATATATATATATATATTATATATATACACAATATATACATAAAGTATGGGGTCGATTCAGAGCCAGGTGAGAACTCTCACTCCTGACAGTAAGAACTGTCATTCACTTTTATTGTCTACCGGGCGTAAATTTTCAGCTAGCTCTGATTCAGCCCCAAGGTAGACAATAAAAGTGAATGACAGTTTTTTCTCCAAAAAAAAGGAGTGAGAATTCTTACCTGGCTCTAAATCGACCCCATATCATTAGCGTCTAAACAGTACTGTTTTGAGTGACCAACATTCATTTTTTAAACCCTCTGCAAAGTACTGTATGTGCACAAGAGACATTAGATTGCAAGCTCTTTTAACCACAAGGCACTGCAGAATATGCCAGTGCTATAGACATAGGCATACGTTGAATGAATAAATAAATGTATAAGGAGCTGAGATATACAGTTGTCACTATGAATCAAATGTACTCTCCAGATGCACCCCACAAGTAACAAACCTACTAAATACACTGAAATGTACTGCATGTGCACAGAGGCCATTAAATCGAAGTTCTTCTTAGTGACCAACATGAATACTTTCAAATGCTCTGTCAGGCACTGTGGGGTGTGTAAAATGAATACAAGTATAGGTGGCAGTGGTATACAGTAGTATGTGGAACTGAGACACACCCTGAAAGGAAGTGTATGGGCCTGCTGTGATTAGGGTGGGTAATGGAACAATATAACAAATAACCCACCATGCAGGGGAGTGTGCCATTGGGATACCTGTGTGGGATGATGGCCAAGTCAGGATGCAGGGCAATGGTGTGGGAGACATGACACACAGGAAAGAATAAGGGCTGGTCAGCATGGTGCAGGAAGGATGGCCAGCATGAGGGGGTGCATGAAAGATGGAGGCAGAGGCCAGCATGAGGGGTGTATGGATCATGGAGGTAGAGGTTGATCAGCTTGAAGAATGCGGGAAGGAGGAAGGCAGATCAGAATGAGGGGTGTTGGAAGGATGATGGCAGAGACTGGTCAGCATGTGGGGTGCAGGCAGAATAGAGGCAGGTCAGCATGAGTGGTGCATGAAAGATGGAGGCAGAGGCTGGCCAGCATGAGGGAGTACATGGAAAATGGAGGAAGAGGCTGATCAGCTTCAGGGGTGCGGGGAGGTGGAAGGAAGATCAGGATAATGGGTGCAGGAAGGATGATGGCAGAAACTGGTCTGCATGAGTGGTACAGGAGGGATGAAGACATAAGCTGGACTGCATGAGGGGTGCAGGGAGGATGAAGGCAGAGGCTGGACATCGTGAGGGGTGCAGGAAGGATTAAGGCAGATCAGCATAAGTGGTGCAAAAAGGATAGAGGCAGAGCCTACCCAGCATGAGGAGTGTGGGAAAGATGAAGGCAGGTCTGGTCAGCATGTGGGGAGTGCATGGGGGATAGAGGAAGAGGTAGTCCAGAATGGGGGCACAGGGAGGATGAAGGCAGATCAACATGAGGGGTGCAAGTATGAGGGACACAGGGAGGATTGAAGAAGAGGAAACTCAATATGAGGGGTGCGGAAAGAATAAAGGCTGGTCAGCATGAGCAACACAGGGAGGATGGAGGCAGAGGCACATCAGCATGAGGGGCACAAGGAGGATAGAGGCAGAAGTTGTCCAGCATAAGGGGTGCAGGAGGGATGAAGGCAAGTCAGCATATGGGGCACAGGGAACATGGAGGTAGAGGTTAGCCAGCATGAGGGGTGTAGGGGGGGATAAAGGTAGGTAAGCATGAGGAACACAGGGAGGATGGCGGTAGCTTGAGGGCCAGTATGAGGCGTGCAGGGGAATAAAGGCAAGTCAGCATAAGGGGCACAGGCAGGATGGAGAAAGAGGTGGGCCAGTAAGAGGGATGCAGGCAGGTCAGCATAAGAGACACAGGGAGGACTGAGGCAAAGGCTGGTAAGTATGAGGGGTGCACGGGGGGAGGAAGGCAGGGAGGATAGAGACATAAGCAAGCCATTATGAGGGATGCAGACGGAGGCTGGACAGTATGAGGGGTTTAGGGGGGGAATGAAGCATAACCATTATGAGGGGTGCAGAGGGATGCAGACAGAGGCTGGACAGTATAAGGGGTGCAGGCAAAGGCTAGCCATTATGAGGGGTGAAGGGGGGATGCTGGCAAAGGCTGGACAGTATGAGGGGTGCAGGAAGGATAATCGAGAGGCTAGCCATTCTGAGAGTTGCAGGGGGATGAGGCTGGTCAGAGGCTGGTCAGCATTAGGAGGATGGAGGCAGAGGCTGGCTAGTATGAGGGGTGCAGGGAGGATTGGAAGCAGAGTCTGGCTAGTATGAGGGGTGCTGAGAGTATTGTAGTCTGACTAGTATTAGGGGTGCAGGGGATGGAGGCAGAGGCTGGTTAGTATGAGGGGTGCAGGGGCATGAAGGCAGAGTCTGGCTAGTATGAGGGGTGCAGGGGATGGAGGCAGAGGCTGGTTAGTATGAGGGGTGCAGGGGCATGAAGGCAGAGTCTGGCTAGTATGAGGGGTGCAGGAGGGTGGAGGCAGAGGCTGGCTAGTATGAGGGGTGCAGGGGATGGAGGCAGAGGCTGGTTAGTATGAGGGGTGCAGGGGATGGAGGCAGAGGCTGGTTAGTATGAGGGGTGCAGGGGCATGAAGGCAGAGTCTGGCTAGTATGAGGGGTGCAGGAGGGTGGAGGCAGAGGCTGGCTAGTATGAGGGGTGCAAGGAAGATGGAGGCAGAGGCTGGTTAGTATGAGGGGTGCAGGAGGGTGGAGGCATAAGCTGGCTAGTATGAGGGGTGCAAGGAGGATGGAAGCAGAGGCTGGTAAGTATGAGGGGTGCAGGGGATGGAGGCAGAAACTGGCTGGTATGAGGGGTGCAAGGAGGATGGAGGCAGAGGCTGGTTAGTATGAGGGGTGCAGGGGATGGAGGCAGAGGCTGGCTAGTATGAGGGGTGCAGGGGATGGAGGCAGAGGCTGGCTAGTATGAGGGGTTCAAGGAGGATGGAGGCAGAGGCTGGCTAGTATGAGGGGTGCAGGGGGATGGAGGCAGGGGCTGGTTAGTATGAGAGGTGCAGGGAGTGGCGGCAGTGGCTGGTTAGTATGAGGGGTGCAGGGGATGGAGGCAGAGGCTGGTTAGTATGAGGGGTGCAGGGGCATGAAGGCAGAGTCTGGCTAGTATGAGGGGTGCAGGAGGGTGGAGGCAGAGGCTGGCTAGTATGAGGGGTGCAAGGAAGATGGAGGCAGAGGCTGGTTAGTATGAGGGGTGCAGGAGGGTGGAGGCATAAGCTGGCTAGTATGAGGGGTGCAAGGAGGATGGAAGCAGAGGCTGGTTAGTATGAGGGGTGCAGGGGATGGAGGCAGAGGCTGGCTAGTATGAGGGGTGCAGGGAGGATGGAGGCAGAAACTGGCTGGTATGAGGGGTGCAAGGAGGATGGAGGCAGAGGCTGGTTAGTATGAGGGGTGCAGGGGATGGAGGCAGAGGCTGGCTAGTATGAGGGGTTCAAGGAGGATGGAGGCAGAGGCTGGCTAGTATGAGGGGTGCTGTGAGTATTGTAGTCTAACTAGTATGAGGGGTGCAGGGGATGGAGGCAGGGGCTGGTTAGTATGAGAGGTGCAGGGAGTGGCGGCAGTGGCTGGTTAGTATGAGGAGTGCAAGGAGGATGGAGGCAGAGGCTGGCTAGTATGAGGGGTGTAGGGAGTGGAGGCAGAGGCTGGCTAGTATGAGGAGTGCAAGGAGGATGGAGGCAGAGGCTGGCTAGTATGAGGAGTGCAAGGAGGATGGAGGCAGAGGCTGGCTAGTATGAGGGGTGTAGGGAGTGGAGGCAGAGGCTGGCTAGTATGAGGAGTGCAAGGAGGATGGAGGCAGAGGCTGGCTAGTATGAGGGGTGTAGGGAGTGGAGGCAGAGGCTGGCTAGTATGAGGGGTGCAGGGAGTGGAGGCAGAGGCTGGATAGTATGAGGGGTGCAGGGGGATGGAGGCAGAGGCTGGCTAGTATAAGGGGTGCAAGGAGGATGGAGGCAGAGGCTGGATAGTATGAGGGGTGCAGGGAGTTGAGGCAGAGGCTGGCTAGCATGAGGGGTGCAGGGAGTGGAGGCAGAGGCTGGCTAGTATGAGGGGTGCAGGGGGATGGAGGCAGAGGCTGGCTAGTATGAGGGGTGCAGGGAGTGGAGGCAGAGGATGGCTAGTATGAGGGGTGCAGGGAGTGGAGGCAGAGGCTGGCTAGTATGAGGGGTGCAGGGAGTGGAGGCAGAGGATGGCTAGTATGAGGGGTGCAGGGAGTGGAGGCAGAGGCTGGCTAGTATGAGGGGTGCAGGGAGTGGAGGCAGAGGATGGCTAGTATGAGGGGTGCAGGGGGATGGAGGCAGAGGCTGGCTAGCATGAGGGGTGCAGGGAGTGGAGGCAGAGGCTGGCTAGTATGAGGGGTGCAGGGAGTGGAGGCAGAGGCTGGCTAGTATGAGGGGTGCAGGGAGTGGAGGCAGAGGCTGGCTAGTATGAAGGGTGCAGGGGGATGGAGGCAGAGGCTGGCTAGTATGAGGGGTGCAGGGGGATGGAGGCAGAGGCTGGCTAGTATGAGGGGTGCAGGGGGATGGAGGCAGAGGCTGGCTAGTATGAGGGGTGCAAGGAGGATGGAAGCAGAGGCTGGATAGTATGAGGGGTGCAGGGAGTGGAGGCAGAGGCTGGCTAGCATGAGGGGTGCAGGGTATGGAGGCAGAGGCTGGCTAGTATGAGGGGTGCAGGGGGAAGGCGGCAGAGGCAGGCTAGTATGAGAGGTGCAGGGAGTGGAGGCAGAGGCTGGATAGTATGAGGGGTGCAGAGGGATGGAGGCAGAGGCTGGCTAGTATGAGGGGTGCAGGGGGATGGAGGCAGAGGCTGGCTAGTATGAGGGGTGCAAGGAGGATGGAGGCAGAGGCTGGCTAGTATGAGGGGTGCAAGGAGGATGGAGGCAGAGGCTGGCTAGTATGAGGGGTGCAGGGGATGGAGGCAGAGGCTGGCTAGTATGAGGGGTGCAAGGAGGATGGAGGCAGAGGCTGGCTAGTATGAGGGGTGCAAGGAGGATGGAGGCAGAGGCTGGCTAGTATGAGGGGTGCAGGGGATGGAGGCAGAGGCTGGCTAGTATGAGGGGTGCAGGGGATGGAGGCAGAGGCTGGCTAGTATGAGGGGTGCAGGGGCATGAAGGCAGAGTCTGGCTAGTATGAGGGGTGCAGGAGGGTGGAGGCAGAGGCTGGCTAGTATGAGGGGTGCAAGGAAGATGGAGGCAGAGGCTGGTTAGTATGAGGGGTGCAGGAGGGTGGAGGCATAAGCTGGCTAGTATGAGGGGTGCAAGGAGGATGGAAGCAGAGGCTGGTAAGTATGAGGGGTGCAGGGGATGGAGGCAGAAACTGGCTGGTATGAGGGGTGCAAGGAGGATGGAGGCAGAGGCTGGTTAGTATGAGGGGTGCAGGGGATGGAGGCAGAGGCTGGCTAGTATGAGGGGTGCAGGGGATGGAGGCAGAGGCTGGCTAGTATGAGGGGTTCAAGGAGGATGGAGGCAGAGGCTGGCTAGTATGAGGGGTGCAGGGGGATGGAGGCAGGGGCTGGTTAGTATGAGAGGTGCAGGGAGTGGCGGCAGTGGCTGGTTAGTATGAGGGGTGCAGGGGATGGAGGCAGAGGCTGGTTAGTATGAGGGGTGCAGGGGCATGAAGGCAGAGTCTGGCTAGTATGAGGGGTGCAGGAGGGTGGAGGCAGAGGCTGGCTAGTATGAGGGGTGCAAGGAAGATGGAGGCAGAGGCTGGTTAGTATGAGGGGTGCAGGAGGGTGGAGGCATAAGCTGGCTAGTATGAGGGGTGCAAGGAGGATGGAAGCAGAGGCTGGTTAGTATGAGGGGTGCAGGGGATGGAGGCAGAGGCTGGCTAGTATGAGGGGTGCAGGGAGGATGGAGGCAGAAACTGGCTGGTATGAGGGGTGCAAGGAGGATGGAGGCAGAGGCTGGTTAGTATGAGGGGTGCAGGGGATGGAGGCAGAGGCTGGCTAGTATGAGGGGTTCAAGGAGGATGGAGGCAGAGGCTGGCTAGTATGAGGGGTGCTGTGAGTATTGTAGTCTAACTAGTATGAGGGGTGCAGGGGATGGAGGCAGGGGCTGGTTAGTATGAGAGGTGCAGGGAGTGGCGGCAGTGGCTGGTTAGTATGAGGAGTGCAAGGAGGATGGAGGCAGAGGCTGGCTAGTATGAGGAGTGCAAGGAGGATGGAGGCAGAGGCTGGCTAGTATGAGGGGTGTAGGGAGTGGAGGCAGAGGCTGGCTAGTATGAGGAGTGCAAGGAGGATGGAGGCAGAGGCTGGCTAGTATGAGGGGTGTAGGGAGTGGAGGCAGAGGCTGGCTAGTATGAGGGGTGCAGGGAGTGGAGGCAGAGGCTGGATAGTATGAGGGGTGCAGGGGGATGGAGGCAGAGGCTGGCTAGTATAAGGGGTGCAAGGAGGATGGAGGCAGAGGCTGGATAGTATGAGGGGTGCAGGGAGTTGAGGCAGAGGCTGGCTAGCATGAGGGGTGCAGGGAGTGGAGGCAGAGGCTGGCTAGTATGAGGGGTGCAGGGGGATGGAGGCAGAGGCTGGCTAGTATGAGGGGTGCAGGGAGTGGAGGCAGAGGCTGGCTAGTATGAGGGGTGCAGGGAGTGGAGGCAGAGGATGGCTAGTATGAGGGGTGCAGGGAGTGGAGGCAGAGGCTGGCTAGTATGAGGGGTGCAGGGAGTGGAGGCAGAGGATGGCTAGTATGAGGGGTGCAGGGGGATGGAGGCAGAGGCTGGCTAGCATGAGGGGTGCAGGGAGTGGAGGCAGAGGCTGGCTAGTATGAGGGGTGCAGGGAGTGGAGGCAGAGGCTGGCTAGTATGAGGGGTGCAGGGAGTGGAGGCAGAGGCTGGCTAGTATGAAGGGTGCAGGGGGATGGAGGCAGAGGCTGGCTAGTATGAGGGGTGCAGGGGGATGGAGGCAGAGGCTGGCTAGTATGAGGGGTGCAGGGGGATGGAGGCAGAGGCTGGCTAGTATGAGGGGTGCAAGGAGGATGGAAGCAGAGGCTGGATAGTATGAGGGGTGCAGGGAGTGGAGGCAGAGGCTGGCTAGCATGAGGGGTGCAGGGTATGGAGGCAGAGGCTGGCTAGTATGAGGGGTGCAGGGGGAAGGCGGCAGAGGCAGGCTAGTATGAGAGGTGCAGGGAGTGGAGGCAGAGGCTGGATAGTATGAGGGGTGCAGAGGGATGGAGGCAGAGGCTGGCTAGTATGAGGGGTGCAGGGGGATGGAGGCAGAGGCTGGCTAGTATGAGGGGTGCAAGGAGGATGGAGGCAGAGGCTGGCTAGTATGAGGGGTGCAAGGAGGATGGAGGCAGAGGCTGGCTAGTATGAGGGGTGCAGGGGATGGAGGCAGAGGCTGGCTAGTATGAGGGGTGCAAGGAGGATGGAGGCAGAGGCTGGCTAGTATGAGGGGTGCAAGGAGGATGGAGGCAGAGGCTGGCTAGTATGAGGGGTGCAGGGGATGGAGGCAGAGGCTGGCTAGTATGAGGGGTGCAGGGGATGGAGGCAGAGGCTGGCTAGTATGAGGGGTGCAGGGGCATGAAGGCAGAGTCTGGCTAGTATGAGGGGTGCAGGAGGGTGGAGGCAGAGGCTGGCTAGTATGAGGGGTGCAAGGAAGATGGAGGCAGAGGCTGGTTAGTATGAGGGGTGCAGGAGGGTGGAGGCATAAGCTGGCTAGTATGAGGGGTGCAAGGAGGATGGAAGCAGAGGCTGGTAAGTATGAGGGGTGCAGGGGATGGAGGCAGAAACTGGCTGGTATGAGGGGTGCAAGGAGGATGGAGGCAGAGGCTGGTTAGTATGAGGGGTGCAGGGGATGGAGGCAGAGGCTGGCTAGTATGAGGGGTGCAGGGGATGGAGGCAGAGGCTGGCTAGTATGAGGGGTTCAAGGAGGATGGAGGCAGAGGCTGGCTAGTATGAGGGGTGCAGGGGGATGGAGGCAGGGGCTGGTTAGTATGAGAGGTGCAGGGAGTGGCGGCAGTGGCTGGTTAGTATGAGGGGTGCAGGGGATGGAGGCAGAGGCTGGTTAGTATGAGGGGTGCAGGGGCATGAAGGCAGAGTCTGGCTAGTATGAGGGGTGCAGGAGGGTGGAGGCAGAGGCTGGCTAGTATGAGGGGTGCAAGGAAGATGGAGGCAGAGGCTGGTTAGTATGAGGGGTGCAGGAGGGTGGAGGCATAAGCTGGCTAGTATGAGGGGTGCAAGGAGGATGGAAGCAGAGGCTGGTTAGTATGAGGGGTGCAGGGGATGGAGGCAGAGGCTGGCTAGTATGAGGGGTGCAGGGAGGATGGAGGCAGAAACTGGCTGGTATGAGGGGTGCAAGGAGGATGGAGGCAGAGGCTGGTTAGTATGAGGGGTGCAGGGGATGGAGGCAGAGGCTGGCTAGTATGAGGGGTTCAAGGAGGATGGAGGCAGAGGCTGGCTAGTATGAGGGGTGCTGTGAGTATTGTAGTCTAACTAGTATGAGGGGTGCAGGGGATGGAGGCAGGGGCTGGTTAGTATGAGAGGTGCAGGGAGTGGCGGCAGTGGCTGGTTAGTATGAGGAGTGCAAGGAGGATGGAGGCAGAGGCTGGCTAGTATGAGGAGTGCAAGGAGGATGGAGGCAGAGGCTGGCTAGTATGAGGGGTGTAGGGAGTGGAGGCAGAGGCTGGCTAGTATGAGGAGTGCAAGGAGGATGGAGGCAGAGGCTGGCTAGTATGAGGGGTGTAGGGAGTGGAGGCAGAGGCTGGCTAGTATGAGGGGTGCAGGGAGTGGAGGCAGAGGCTGGATAGTATGAGGGGTGCAGGGGGATGGAGGCAGAGGCTGGCTAGTATAAGGGGTGCAAGGAGGATGGAGGCAGAGGCTGGATAGTATGAGGGGTGCAGGGAGTTGAGGCAGAGGCTGGCTAGCATGAGGGGTGCAGGGAGTGGAGGCAGAGGCTGGCTAGTATGAGGGGTGCAGGGGGATGGAGGCAGAGGCTGGCTAGTATGAGGGGTGCAGGGAGTGGAGGCAGAGGCTGGCTAGTATGAGGGGTGCAGGGAGTGGAGGCAGAGGATGGCTAGTATGAGGGGTGCAGGGAGTGGAGGCAGAGGCTGGCTAGTATGAGGGGTGCAGGGAGTGGAGGCAGAGGATGGCTAGTATGAGGGGTGCAGGGGGATGGAGGCAGAGGCTGGCTAGCATGAGGGGTGCAGGGAGTGGAGGCAGAGGCTGGCTAGTATGAGGGGTGCAGGGAGTGGAGGCAGAGGCTGGCTAGTATGAGGGGTGCAGGGAGTGGAGGCAGAGGCTGGCTAGTATGAAGGGTGCAGGGGGATGGAGGCAGAGGCTGGCTAGTATGAGGGGTGCAGGGGGATGGAGGCAGAGGCTGGCTAGTATGAGGGGTGCAGGGGGATGGAGGCAGAGG
Organism: Gastrophryne carolinensis; assembly: GCA_027917425.1. Classification (NCBI taxonomy): domain Eukaryota; kingdom Metazoa; phylum Chordata; class Amphibia; order Anura; family Microhylidae; genus Gastrophryne; species Gastrophryne carolinensis. Next base: position 272,394,897 of record CM051235.1, on the reverse strand, counting down.
CTGGCTAGTATGAGGGGTGCAAGGAGGATGGAAGCAGAGGCTGGATAGTATGAGGGGTGCAGGGAGTGGAGGCAGAGGCTGGCTAGCATGAGGGGTGCAGGGTATGGAGGCAGAGGCTGGCTAGTATGAGGGGTGCAGGGGGAAGGCGGCAGAGGCAGGCTAGTATGAGAGGTGCAGGGAGTGGAGGCAGAGGCTGGATAGTATGAGGGGTGCAGAGGGATGGAGGCAGAGGCTGGCTAGTATGAGGGGTGCAGGGGGATGGAGGCAGAGGCTGGCTAGTATGAGGGGTGCAAGGAGGATGGAGGCAGAGGCTGGCTAGTATGAGGGGTGCAAGGAGGATGGAGGCAGAGGCTGGCTAGTATGAGGGGTGCAGGGGATGGAGGCAGAGGCTGGCTAGTATGAGGGGTGCAAGGAGGATGGAGGCAGAGGCTGGCTAGTATGAGGGGTGCAAGGAGGATGGAGGCAGAGGCTGGCTAGTATGAGGGGTGCAGGGGATGGAGGCAGAGGCTGGCTAGTATGAGGGGTGCAGGGGATGGAGGCAGAGGCTGGCTAGTATGAGGGGTGCAGGGGGATGGAGGCAGAGGCTGGCTAGTATGAGGGGTGCAGGGAGTGGAGGCAGAGGCTGGCTAGTATGAGGGGTGCAGGGAGTGGAGGCAGAGGATGGCTAGTATGAAGGGTGCAGGGGGATGGAGGCAGAGGCTGGCTAGTATGAGGGGTGCAGGGGGATGGAGGCAGAGGCTGGCTAGTATGAGGGGTGCAGGGGGATGGAGGCAGAGGCTGGCTAGTATGAGGGGTGCAGGGGGATGGAGGCAGAGGCTGGCTAGCATGAGGGGTGCAGGGAGTGGAGGCAGAGGCTGGCTAGTATGAGGGGTGCAGGGAGTGGAGGCAGAGGCTGGCTAGTATGAGGGGTGCAGGGAGTGGAGGCAGAGGCTGGCTAGTATGAGAGGTGCAGGGGGATGGAGGCAGAGGCTGGCTAGTATGAGGGGTGCAGGGGGATGGAGGCAGAGGCTGGCTAGTATGAGGGGTGCAGGGGGATGGAGGCAGAGGCTGGCTAGTATGAGGGGTGCAAGGAGGATGGAAGCAGAGGCTGGATAGTATGAGGGGTGCAGGGAGTGGAGGCAGAGGCTGGCTAGCATGAGGGGTGCAGGGTATGGAGGCAGAGGCTGGCTAGTATGAGGGGTGCAGGGGGAAGGCGGCAGAGGCAGGCTAGTATGAGAGGTGCAGGGAGTGGAGGCAGAGGCTGGATAGTATGAGGGGTGCAGAGGGATGGAGGCAGAGGCTGGCTAGTATGAGGGGTGCAGGGGGATGGAGGCAGAGGCTGGCTAGTATGAGGGGTGCAAGGAGGATGGAGGCAGAGGCTGGCTAGTATGAGGGGTGCAGGGGATGGAGGCAGAGGCTGGCTAGTATGAGGGGTGCAAGGAGGATGGAGGCAGAGGCTGGCTAGTATGAGGGGTGCAAGGAGGATGGAGGCAGAGGCTGGCTAGTATGAGGGGTGCAGGGGATGGAGGCAGAGGCTGGCTAGTATGAGGGGTGCAGGGGATGGAGGCAGAGGCTGGCTAGTATGAGGGGTGCAGGGGGATGGAGGCAGAGGCTGGCTAGTATGAGGGGTGCAGGGGATGGAGGCAGAGGCTGGCTAGTATGAGGGGTGCAGGGGATGGAGGCAGAGGCTGGCTAGTATGAGGGGTGCAGGGGATGGAGGCAGAGTCTGGCTAGTATGAGGGGTGCAGGGGATGGAGGCAGAGTCTGGCTAGTATGAGGGGTGCAGGGGATGGAGGCAGAGGCTGGCTAGTATGAGGGGTGCAGGGGATGGAGGCAGAGGCTGGCTAGTATGAGGGGTGCAGGGGGTGGAGGCAGAGGCTGGCTAGTATGAGGGGTGCAGGGAGTGGCGGCATAGGCTGGCTAGTATGAGGGGTGCAGGGGATGGAGGCAGAGGCTGGCTAGTATGAGGGGTGCAGGGGATGGAGGCAGAGGCTGGCAAGTATAAGGGGTGCAAGGAGGGTGGAGGCAGAGGCTGGCTAGTAAGAGGGGTGCAGGGGGATGGAGGCAGAGGCTGGCTAGTATGAGGGGTGCAGGGGATGGAGGCAGAGGCTGGCTAGTATGAGGGGTGCAAGGAGGGTGGATGCAGAGGCTGGCTAGTATGAGGGGTGCAAGGAGGGGGGAGGCAGAGGCTGGCTAGTATGAGGGGTGCAGGGAGTGGCGGCAGAGGCTGGCTAGTATGAGGGGTGCAGGGGGATGGAGGCAGAGGCTGGCTAGTATGAGGGGTGCAGGGGGATGGAGGCAGAGGCTGGCTAGTATGAGGGGTGCAGGGGGATGGAGGCAGAGGCTGGCTAGTATGAGGGGTGCAGGGGATGGAGGCATAGGCTGGCTAGTATGAGGGGTGCAGGGGATGGAGGCATAGGCTGGCTAGTATAAGGGGTGCAAGGAGGGTGGAGGCAGAGGCTGGCTAGTAAGAGGGGTGCAGGGGGATGGAGGCAGAGGCTGGCTAGTATGAGGGGTGCAGGGGATGGAGGCAGAGGCTGGCTAGTATAAGGGGTGCAAGGAGGGTGGAGGCAGAGGCTGGCTAGTAAGAGGGGTGCAGGGGGATGGAGGCAGAGGCTGGTTAGTATGAGGGTTGCAAGGAGGATGGAGGCAGAGGCTGGCTAGCATGAGGGGTGCAGGGAGTGGAGGTAGAGGCTGGCTAGTATGAGGGGTGCAGGGAGTGGAGGCAGAGGCTGGCTAGTATGAAGGGTGCAGGGGGATGGAGGCAGAGGCTGGCTAGTATGAGGGGTGCAGGGGGATGGAGGCAGAGGCTGGCTAGTATGAGGGGTGCAGGGGGATGGAGGCAGAGGCTGGCTAGTATGAGGGGTGCAAGGAGGATGGAAGCAGAGGCTGGATAGTATGAGGGGTGCAGGGAGTGGAGGCAGAGGCTGGCTAGTATGAGGGGTGCAGGGGGATGGAGGCAGAGGCTGGCTAGCATGAGGGGTGCAGGCAGTGGAGGCAGAGGCTGGCTAGTATGAGGGGTGCAAGGAGGGTGGAGGCAGAGGCTGGCTAGTATGAGGGGTGCAGGGGGATGGAGGCAGAGGCTGGCTAGTATGAGGGGTGCAAGGAGGGTGGATGCAGAGGCTGGCTAGTATGAGGGGTGCAGGGAGTGGAGGCAGAGGCTGGCTAGTATGAGGGGTGCTGTGAGTATTGTAGTCTAACTAGTATGAGGGGTGCAGGGGATGGAGGCAGGGGCTGGTTAGTATGAGAGGTGCAGGGAGTGGCGGCAGTGGCTGGTTAGTATGAGGGGTGCAAGGAGGATGGAGGCAGAGGCTGGCTAGTATGAGGGGTGTAGGGAGTGGAGGCAGAGGCTGGCTAGTATGAGGAGTGCAAGGAGGATGGAGGCAGAGGCTGGCTAGTATGAGGGGTGTAGGGAGTGGAGGCAGAGGCTGGCTAGTATGAGGGGTGCAGGGAGTGGAGGCAGAGGCTGGATAGTATGAGGGGTGCAGGGGGATGGAGGCAGAGGCTGGATAGTATGAGGGGTGCAGGGGATGGAGGCAGAGGCTGGTTAGTATGAGGGTTGCAAGGAGGATGGAGGCAGAGGCTGGCTAGTATGAGGGGTGTAGGGAGTGGAGGCAGAGGCTGGCTAGTATGAGGGGTGCAGGGAGTGGAGGCAGAGGCTGGATAGTATGAGGGGTGCAGGGGGATGGAGGCAGAGGCTGGCTAGTATGAGGGGTGCAGGGGATGGAGGCAGAGGCTGGTTAGTATGAGGGTTGCAAGGAGGATGGAGGCAGAGACTGGCTAGTAAGAGGGGTGCAAGGAGGATGGAGGCAGAGGCTGGATAGTATGAGGGGTGCAGGGAGTTGAGGCAGAGGCTGGCTAGCATGAGGGGTGCAGGGAGTGGAGGCAGAGGCTGGCTAGTATGAGGGGTGCAGGGGGATGGAGGCAGAGGCTGGCTAGTATGAGGGGTGCAGGGAGTGGAGGCAGAGGCTGGCTAGTATGAGGGGAGCAGGGAGTGGAGGCAGAGGATGGCTAGTATGAAGGGTGCAGGGGGATGGAGGCAGAGGCTGGCTAGTATGAGGGGTGCAGGGGGATGGAGGCAGAGGCTGGCTAGTATGAGGGGTGCAGGGGGATGGAGGCAGAGGCTGGCTAGTATGAGGGGTGCAGGGGGATGGAGGCAGAGGCTGGCTAGCATGAGGGGTGCAGGGAGTGGAGGCAGAGGCTGGCTAGTATGAGGGGTGCAGGGAGTGGAGGCAGAGGCTGGCTAGTATGAGGGGTGCAGGGAGTGGAGGCAGAGGCTGGCTAGTATGAAGGGTGCAGGGGGATGGAGGCAGAGGCTGGCTAGTATGAGGGATGCAGGGGGATGGAGGCAGAGGCTGGCTAGTATGAGGGGTGCAGGGGGATGGAGGCAGAGGCTGGCTAGTATGAGAGGTGCAGGGAGTGGAGGCAGAGGCTGGCTAGCATGAGGGGTGCAGGGTATGGAGGCAGAGGCTGGCTAGTATGAGGGGTGCAGGGGGAAGGCGGCAGAGGCAGGCTAGTATGAGGGGTGCAAGGAGGGTGGAGGCAGAGGCTGGCTAGTATGAGAGGTGCAGGGAGTGGAGGCAGAGGCTGGATAGTATGAGGGGTGCAGAGGGATGGAGGCAGAGGCTGGCTAGTATGAGGGGTGCAGGGGGATGGAGGCAGAGGCTGGCTAGTATGAGGGGTGCAAGGAGGATGGAGGCAGAGGCTGGCTAGTATGAGGGGTGCAAGGAGGATGGAGGCAGAGGCTGGCTAGTATGAGGGGTGCAGGGGATGGAGGCAGAGGCTGGCTAGTATGAGGGGTGCAGGGGATGGAGGCAGAGGCTGGCTAGTATGAGGGGTGCAGGGGATGGAGGCAGAGGCTGGCTAGTATGAGGGGTGCAGGGGATGGAGGCTGAGGCTGGCTAGTATGAGGGGTGCAGGGGATGGAGGCAGAGGCTGGCTAGTATGAGGGGTGCAGGGGATGGAGGCAGAGTCTGGCTAGTATGAGGGGTGCAGGGGATGGAGGCAGAGGCTGGCTAGTATGAGGGGTGCAGGGGATGGAGGCAGAGGCTGGCTAGTATGAGGGGTGCAGGGGGTGGAGGCAGAGGCTGGCTAGTATGAGGGGTGCAGGGGATGGAGGCAGAGGCTGGCAAGTATAAGGGGTGCAAGGAGGGTGGAGGCAGAGGCTGGCTAGTAAGAGGGGTGCAGGGGGATGGAGGCAGAGGCTGGCTAGTATAAGGGGTGCAAGGAGGGTGGAGGCAGAGGCTGGCTAGTAAGAGGGGTGCAGGGGGATGGAGGCAGAGGCTGGCTAGTATGAGGGGTGCAGGGGATGGAGGCAGAGGCTGGCTAGTATGAGGGGTGCAAGGAGGGTGGATGCAGAGGCTGGCTAGTATGAGGGGTGCAAGGAGGGTGGAGGCAGAGGCTGGCTAGTATGAGGGGTGCAGGGAGTGGCGGCATAGGCTGGCTAGTATGAGGGGTGCAGGGGATGGAGGCAGAGGCTGGCTAGTATGAGGGGTGCAGGGGATGGAGGCAGAGGCTGGCTAGTATGAGGGGTGCAGGGGGTGGAGGCAGAGGCTGGCTAGTATGAGGGGTGCAGGGAGTGGCGGCATAGGCTGGCTAGTATGAGGGGTGCAGGGGGATGGAAGCAGAGGCTGGATAGTATGAGGGGTGCAGGGGATGGAGGCAGAGGCTGGCTAGTATGAGGGGTGCAGGGGATGGAGGCAGAGGCTGGCAAGTATAAGGGGTGCAAGGAGGGTGGAGGCAGAGGCTGGCTAGTAAGAGGGGTGCAGGGGGATGGAGGCAGAGGCTGGCTAGTATAAGGGGTGCAAGGAGGGTGGAGGCAGAGGCTGGCTAGTAAGAGGGGTGCAGGGGGATGGAGGCAGAGGCTGGCTAGTAAGAGGGTTACAGGGGATGGAGGCAGAGGCTGGCTAGTATGAGGGGTGCAGGGGATGGAGGCAGAGGCTGGCTAGTATGAGGGGTGCAAGGAGGGTGGATGCAGAGGCTGGCTAGTATGAGGGGTGCAAGGAGGGTGGAGGCAGAGGCTGGCTAGTATGAGGGGTGCAGGGAGTGGAGGCAGAGGCTGGCTAGTATGAGGGGTGCAGGGAGTGGAGGCAGAGGCTGGCTAGTATGAAGGGTGCAGGGGGATGGAGGCAGAGGCTGGCTAGTATGAGGGGTGCAGGGGGATGGAGGCAGAGGCTGGCTAGCATGAGGGGTGCAGGGGGATGGAGGCAGAGGCTGGCTAGTATGAGGGGTGCAAGGAGGATGGAAGCAGAGGCTGGATAGTATGAGGGGTGCAAGGAGGATGGAGGCAGAGGCTGGCTAGTATGAGGGGTGCAGGGGGATGGAGGCAGAGGCTGGCTAGTATGAGGGGTGCAAGGAGGATGGAGGCAGAGGCTGGATAGTATGAGAGGTGCAGGGAGTGGAGGCAGAGGCTGGCTAGCATGAGGGGTGCAGGCAGTGGAGGCAGAGGCTGGCTAGTATGAGAGGTGCAGAGGGATGGAGGCAGAGGCTGGCTAGCATGAGGGGTGCAGGGGGATGGAGGCAGAGGCTGGCTAGTATGAGGGGTGCAGGCAGTGGAGGCAGAGGCTGGATAGTATGAGGGGTGCAGAGGGATGGAGGCAGAGGCTGGCTAGTATGAGGGGTGCAGGGGGATGGAGGCAGAGGCTGGCTAGTATGAGGGGTGCAAGGAGGATGGAGGCAGAGGCTGGCTAGTATGAGGGGTGCAAGGAGGATGGAGGCAGAGGCTGGCTAGTATGAGGGGTGCAGGGGATGGAGGCAGAGGCTGGCTAGTATGAGGGGTGCAGGGGATGGAGGCAGAGGCTGGCTAGTATGAGGGGTGCAGGGGGATGGAGGCAGAGGCTGGCTAGTATGAGGGGTGCAGGGGATGGAGGCAGAGGCTGGCTAGTATGAGGGGTGCAGGGGATGGAGGCAGAGGCTGGCTAGTATGAGGGGTGCAGGGGATGGAGGCAGAGGCTGGCTAGTATGAGGGGTGCAGGGGATGGAGGCAGAGTCTGGCTAGTATGAGGGGTGCAGGGGATGGAGGCAGAGGCTGGCTAGTATGAGGGGTGCAGGGGATGGAGGCAGAGGCTGGCTAGTATGAGGGGTGCAGGGGGTGGAGGCAGAGGCTGGCTAGTATGAGGGGTGCAGGGAGTGGCGGCATAGGCTGGCTAGTATGAGGGGTGCAGGGGATGGAGGCAGAGGCTGGCTAGTATGAGGGGTGCAGGGGATGGAGGCAGAGGCTGGCTAGTATGAGGGGTGCAGGGGATGGAGGCAGAGGCTGGCTAGTATGAGGGGTGCAGGGGATGGAGGCAGAGGCTGGCAAGTATAAGGGGTGCAAGGAGGGTGGAGGCAGAGGCTGGCTAGTAAGAGGGGTGCAGGGGGATGGAGGCAGAGGCTGGCTAGTATAAGGGGTGCAAGGAGGGTGGAGGCAGAGGCTGGCTAGTAAGAGGGGTGCAGGGGGATGGAGGCAGAGGCTGGCTAGTATGAGGGGTGCAGGGGATGGAGGCAGAGGCTGGCTAGTATGAGGGGTGCAAGGAGGGTGGATGCAGAGGCTGGCTAGTATGAGGGGTGCAAGGAGGGTGGAGGCAGAGGCTGGCTAGTATGAGGGGTGCAGGGAGTGGCGGCATAGGCTGGCTAGTATGAGGGGTGCAGGGGATGGAGGCAGAGGCTGGCTAGTATGAGGGGTGCAGGGGATGGAGGCAGAGGCTGGCTAGTATGAGGGGTGCAGGGGATGGAGGCAGAGGCTGGCTAGTATGAGGGGTGCAGGGGGTGGAGGCAGAGGCTGGCTAGTATGAGGGGTGCAGGGAGTGGCGGCATAGGCTGGCTAGTATGAGGGGTGCAGGGGATGGAGGCAGAGGCTGGCTAGTATGAGGGGTGCAGGGGATGGAGGCAGAGGCTGGCAAGTATAAGGGGTGCAAGGAGGGTGGAGGCAGAGGCTGGCTAGTAAGAGGGGTGCAGGGGGATGGAGGCAGAGGCTGGCTAGTATAAGGGGTGCAAGGAGGGTGGAGGCAGAGGCTGGCTAGTAAGAGGGGTGCAGGGGGATGGAGGCAGAGGCTGGCTAGTAAGAGGGGTGCAGGGGATGGAGGCAGAGGCTGGCTAGTATGAGGGGTGCAGGGGATGGAGGCAGAGGCTGGCTAGTATGAGGGGTGCAAGGAGGGTGGATGCAGAGGCTGGCTAGTATGAGGGGTGCAAGGAGGGTGGAGGCAGAGGCTGGCTAGTATGAGGGGTGCAGGGAGTGGCGGCATAGGCTGGCTAGTATGAGGGGTGCAGGGGATGGAGGCATAGGCTGGCTAGTATGAGGGGTGCAGGGGATGGAGGCAGAGTCTGGCTAGTATGAGGGGTGCAGGGGATGGAGGCAGAGGCTGGCTAGTATGAGGGGTGCAGGGGATGGAGGCAGAGGCTGGCTAGTATGAGGGGTGCAAGGAGGATGGAGGCAGAGGCTGGCTAGTATGAGGGGTGCAAGGAGGATGGAAGCAGAGGCTGGCTAGTATGAGGGGTGCAGGGGATGGAGGCAGAGGCTGGCTAGTATGAGGGGTGCAGGGGATGGAGGCAGAGTCTGGCTAGTATGAGGGGTGCAGGGAGTGGAGGCAGAGGCTGGCTAGTATGAGGGGTGCAGGGGATGGAGGCAGAGGCTGGCTAGTATGAGGGGTGCAGGGGGATGGAGGCAGAGGCTGGCTAGTATGAGGGGTGCAGGGGATGGAGGCAGAGGCTGGCTAGTATGAGGGGTGCAGGGGGATGGAGGCAGAGGCTGGCTAGTATGAGGGGTGCAGGGGATGGAGGCAGAGGCTGGCTAGTATGAGGGGTGCAGGGGATGGAGGCAGAGTCTGGCTAGTATAAGGGGTGCAAGGAGGGTGGAGGCAGAGGCTGGCTAGTAAGAGGGGTGCAGGGGGATGGAGGCAGAGGCTGGCTAGTATAAGGGGTGCAAGGAGGGTGGAGGCAGAGGCTGGCTAGTAAGAGGGGTGCAGGGGGATGGAGGCAGAGGCTGGCTAGTATGAGGGGTGCAGGGGATGGAGGCAGAGGCTGGCTAGTATGAGGGGTGCAAGGAGGGTGGATGCAGAGGCTGGCTAGTATGAGGGGTGCAAGGAGGATGGAGGCAGAGGCTGGCTAGTATGAGGGGTGCAGGGGATGGAGGCAGAGGCTGGCTAGTATGAGGGGTGCAAGGAGGGTGGATGCAGAGGCTGGCTAGTATGAGGGGTGCAAGGAGGGTGGAGGCAGAGGCTGGCTAGTATGAGGGGTGCAGGGAGTGGCGGCATAGGCTGGCTAGTATGAGGGGTGCAGGGGATGGAGGCAGAGTCTGGCTAGTATGAGGGGTGCAGGGGATGGAGGCAGAGGCTGGCTAGTATGAGGGGTGCAGGGGATGGAGGCAGAGTCTGGCTAGTATGAGGGGTGCAGGGAGTGGAGGCAGAGGCTGGCTAGTATGAGGGGTGCAGGGAGTGGAGGCAGAGGCTGGCTAGTATGAGGGGTGCAGGGGATGGAGGCAGAGGCTGGCTAGTAAGAGGGGTGCAGGGGGATGGAGGCAGAGGCTGGCTAGTATGAGGGGTGCAGGGAGTGGCGGCAGAGGCTGGTTAGTATGAGGGGTGCAGGGGGATGGAGGCAGAGGCTGGCTAGTATGAGGGGTGCAAGGAGGGTGGAGGCAGAGGCTGGCTAGTAAGAGGGGTGCAGGGAGTGGAGGCAGAGGCTGGCTAGTAAGAGGGGTGCAGGGGATGGAGGCAGAGGCTGGTTAGTATGAGGGGTGCAGGGAGTGGCGGCAGAGGCTGGCTAGTATGAGGGGTGCAGGGGATGGAGGCAGAGGCTGGCTAGTATGAGGGGTGCAGGGGATGGAGGCAGAGGCTGGCTAGTAAGAGGGGTGCAGGGGGATGGAGGCAGAGGCTGGACAGCTTGAGGAAGCATGCACCTAATACAGTGCTCCAGCCTCCTACTGCTGATTGGAGATAATGGGAATAATATGAAGATGGATAGAGAGGATGGCTGAGGATGAGGAGGACTCCTCTTCACACACAGAATGGCAGCTGCAGGCTTACCTCAGACAACCGGTGTCTGCTCCCCCTGGACGCCCGGCTCCCCTGGATCATGTTTGAGGCGAATGCTGTGACGGGAGAGGAGGTCAGCGCTGCCACTCTTACCTTCCTCACACCGTCTACCACAGACGGGAGCTGACAACCCCCATGACTCAACACTCCCAGCATGCTCTGGGGCCTTTTTTTTAGCTGGCCACCAGGGGGCAGCGAAAGGCAGAAAGCGCGGTCCGTTATTCCTCTGTGTGAGGGGACAGTGCGTGGTGCTGAAAAGGCATCGCCTCACACGCTGTACCACACACACAGGCGGGATTCCCGCCCTACTCGCAAGCCTGTATTTATCTCTAGGCACACCTAGACAGGGTACAGGGCGGATTTCAATTTACATTAAAAATATACACATATAAAAATATATATGACTGAGCATATCCTATAAGCACCCCCACCCACACTGTCTGCCGTTAGCCCGTTTTCTCCTTTCCCCCTATTGTCTTTAAAGTGGTCCAAAACCCAGGATTTTGGTCCTTGCCCCGCTGTGTGAAAGTGTGGCTACCCCATGTTTGTGCTACCGCTTCTTGACGCTCATCAGATGGTGCTCTGCTAGATCACTGATGGTGTGAGGGGGTGGTTAGGTTAGTGATCCTGGTGGCGTAGGCCCAGTTAAACTCCTTGCCCCCCCCCCCCCCCATTGTCTGTAAATAACCTAGTGTTGCCTGTTTATATTTAACCGCTTGTGCCACACACACAATGTCTGAATTTCCCACCTTGCCCCATTGCCTGCATTTAAACTGGACCAAAAGTCTAAATACACTTAGGCCTGAACAGCATGTTTCATGATTTGGGATGCCCTACAGTGTAATTAAAACTCCCCAGTGTATGCAGCATAGTCATTTATGGGATCCCATAGCAGTTAATTGCAGCATTGAGCAATGTACTGCATGCTGTGCATGCCCGGCAAATGGTGTGATCAGTCATGGGAAGGGGACACTGCTGCTAAGGAAGAGACCTCTGCCTCTATGCCAATATAGGACAGCAGCAGTGCCATAGAAATGTGAGGAGGGGCAGCATTATATACATACCAATATAGGACAGCAGCAGCACCATAGAAAGGTGAGGAGGGGCAGCATTGTATACTTACCAGTATAGGACGACAGCAGCACCATAGAAAGGGTGAGGAGGGGTAACATTGTATACATACCAGTATAGGACAGCAGCAGCGCCATAGAAAGAGTGAGGAGGGGCAGCATTGTATACATACCAGTATAGGACAGCAGCAGTGCCATAGAAATGTGAGGCGGGGCAGCACTGTATACATACCAGTATAGGACAACAGCAGCACCATAGAAAGGCTGAGGAGGGGCAGCATTGTATACATACCAGTATAGGACAGCAGCAGTGCCATAGAAATGTGAGGCGGGGCAGCACTGTATACATACCAGTATAGGACAGCAGGTGCGCCATAGAAAGGCTGAGGAGGGGCAGCACTGTATACATACCAGTATAGGACAGCAGGTGCGCCACAGAAAGGGTGAGCAGGGGCAGCACTGCATACATACCAGTATAGGACAGCAGCAGCGCCATAGGAAGTGTGAGGAGGGGCAGCATTGTATACATACCAGTATAGGACAGCAGGTGCGCCATAGAAAGGGTGAGGAGGGGCAGCACTGTATACATACCAGTATAGGACAGCAGCAGCGCCATAGGAAGTGTGAGGAGGGGCAGCATTGTATACATACCAGTATAGGACAGCAGGTGCGCCATAGAAAGGGTGAGCAGGGGCAGCACTGTATACATACCAGTATAGGACAGCAGCAGCGCCATAGGAAGTGTGAGGAGGGGCAGCATTGTATACATACCAGTATAGGACAGCAGGTGCGCCATAGAAAGGGTGAGCAGGGGCAGCACTGTATACATACCAGTATAGGACAGCAGCAGCGCCATAGGAAGTGTGAGGAGGGGCAGCATTGTATACATACCAGTATAGGACAGCAGGTGCGCCATAGAAAGGGTGAGGAGGGGCAGCATTGTATACATACCAGTATAGGACAGCAGGTGCGCCATAGAAAGGCTGAGGAGGGGCAGCACTGTATACATACCAGTATAGGACAGCAGCAGCTCCATAGGAAGTGTGAGGAGGGGTGGAATTGTATACATACCAGTATAGGACAGCAGCAGCGCCATAGGAAGTGTGAGGAGGGGTGGAATTGTATACATACCAGTATAGGACAGCAGCTGCACCGTAGAAAGGGTGAGGAGGGGCAGCATTGTATATATACCAGTATAGGACAGCAGAAGCGCCATAGAAAGGGTGAGGAGGGGCAGCATTGTATATATACCAGTATAGGACAGCAGAAGCGCCATAGAAAGGGTGAGGAGGGGCAGCATTGTATACATACCAGTATAGGACAGCAGGTGCGCCACAGAAAGGGTGAGGAGGGGTAACATTGTATATATACCATTAAAAGTGAAAAAGTGACTTTCTTTACAAAATGCAAAAGGTTAGCAGACAGCTACTTTTAAAATATTTATGCTAGTATTTGGGATGCCCCCTGTTTAAAAGCAAAGGCTGGCTGCTTTAAAAGTGAAAAAGTGACTTTCTTTACAAAATGCAAACAGATAGCAGACAGGTACTCTTAAAATATTTATGCTAGTATTTGGGATGCCCCCTGTCCAAAGACACAGGCTGGCTGCTTTAAAAGTGAAAAAGTGACTTTCTTTACAAAATGCAAACGGTTAGCAGACAGGTATTCTTAAAATATAGTGAAAAAGTGACTTTCTTTACAAAATGCAAATGGTTAGCAGACAGGTACTCTTAAAATATTTATGCTAGTATTTGGGATGCCCCCTGTCCAAAGAAAAAGTGACTTTCTTTACAAAATGCAAACGGTTAGCAGACAGGTACTCTTAAAATATTTATGCTAGTATTTGGGATGCCCCCTGGTGAAAGGCAAAGGCTGGCTGCTTTAAAATTGAAAAAGTGACTTTCTTTACAAAATGCAAACGGTTATTAGACAGGTACTCTTAAAATAATAATTCTAGCACCCTTTTTAAAGAATGACACCAAGAAAAGGAAAAGCTAAATAGGCAGGTGTGTTATTAACACTAAATAGGCTGGAAAGCTAATGCAAACACTGTAAACTCTCTCTGTCTTTCTCTGTCACTGTCACAGCCTCTCTCCTTCTCTCTCTGGCTCTATCTGTCCCTTGCTCCTTCTGTTCCTTGTTCTATCTAGCTCTCCCTCGCTGTATCTATCTATCTATCTATCTATCTATCTATCTATCTATCTATCTATCTATCCCTCTCTCCCTGTGTGATCCGCTCTGGCCGCAATACAGTGCCGAAATGAGCTTCCGCAAAATGGCCGCCGCTTATATAGGGCTGTGACATCATTGGGAAGCCTGGCTGCTGATAGGTAGCATGTGATGCCTACCCAGGATTCCTTGCCCCATGGGACATGTCTTGACATGTGGATCCACCATTTTAGATGGCCTGGATAGCAGTAAATGGCGTTTTAAGGAAGCGATTTGAGCAATCGAATTCGTTCGTTATGTGGAACAAATACATTTCTGTATGGAAGGTAGTGATAACACCATAAATCAGTTTTTCCCTTTCCAGCCTAGGTCAGATTTTCATGGTTTACCTTTTCCATAATTAAGAGGAACTACTGTAAAATTATAGCAGCAATTGCATCTCTTAAGAAGCACTAGTTAGGTCATCTATCTGTTGAAAGTCAAAGTTTGATAAATTCTTCCATAGATTGATACCAACTGTAAGTTCTTTTTATATTTCTGTATTTTACAGTACCAGTAGATTGTAGAATTTTATTCTTTCAATATCCTTCCATATACTGCAATAGATTGCAACATCATTTGTCCTCTGGTTCCTGTCTTGTGCATAAATATTGTCACAGATCTTTTACTTGACAACACAGGTTCAAGTGAATAGCAAAAGGGTCTAGGGGCAGGTACTGCTCACCTGGGAAGCTGTTATAGAAATCGCTTCCCTGTGTGCTACTGCCAGTTTGCAACACTTGTAAATAAAAAAACGAAATAAATAACCTTCTGTCCCACACAGCTGATCGTGCCAGTTCGGCAATTGGTAACTGATCGATGGAACTGAGCCCCCGGCCACAGCCCGCAGTCCCGTGACGTCAGGGGCTGCAAATTCTGTTCACCGGCACTGTGCTCTGTGATTGATAATTAGTCACAACCCTGACCCACCATCAACTAGGTCTACATGTTCGGGCCCTAAGATGGGTAAGATGCGACTGCTGGGGCCGGGGCTTGCATCCAGCATTCAGGTGAGTTACTGATCACTGTACTGGCACTGATCAGCGGTTTAGGACATAAGGTAAGTAACCCTTTGTTTTTTTATCTGCCCACTGAATCACTTTAAGGATTATCTGGTGTGTGCTTTTGAGAAAACGAAAGTCACTAAGTAGGGACGATGGGAGGCAAAAAATTAGAGCAGGGTCTTGATTCAAGTCACTACTGGGTGCTTGGTGCAGAACACAAACTAGGAGCAGTGTCTCACTGCAGGTCAAGAAACAGACAACTGGAATACATAAAAGCAGGGCCGCATTAAGAGTGGTGGAGGCCCCTGGGCACAAAATCTGGTCCCAGATACTTGACTACCCTGGGAACTTGACAACCAGGTTTTGTTCCATGCTAGAATCGGAATGCCCAGCAGTGTTCGCCCGCAACAACTCACCTTTCCATGCCTCCAAAGGCACATGTTTGGGCTCTTGTTCAGTTGTGACCATCTGCCGTGACTATGTCATTCAGCAATAGCCCCGCTATGTGAAACCCCCCAGGTTGCCCAAACTAACTCACCTTTCCCCTCTCCAATCAGCAGCCGCATCCCCGCTACCCTCTGGCAGGGAGCATGCCCACACTGACCATTCACTATTGCCTGGCTGGGGCACATGCCCTGCTATAGGGATAGCAGGGAACAGGTGAGTATACTGGGTTTCACAGAAGGTAAGTATACCAAGTTTCACACAGCAGGGCAGGGATTCTGGATGCCCCAGGGGGTTGATGGCCATGAGTTTTGGTGCACTTTAAGGTAGGTTAAGTAGCCTAGTGGGTAGGCAGGTTGGCTGGTGGGTGGGTAGGTTGGTAGATGGGTAAGTGAGCACTGGGCAGGCACGTGGGTCAGGAACACAACACTTAATAATAGTAGTTTAATAGTAATATTCGTAATAGCAGTAAGTAGTAGTAATAGTAATAGTAAAAACTTTTACTTCTTCTGGCCTCTGGCCTACCTGCCGCCATCCAACACTTCTTTTACTCTTCCTCCCAGTCAATGGCCTGTTGCTCTGACTTCTTTGGACGGCTGCCGCCGTAGCCTCCGACACTCCGACACACCACGACACAGACTTGTTTCTCTTGCCCCTGTCTGCTTCTCCCCTGCCTGTTAGTTTTCCTGCACGTGCTTCCTATCCCGCCTCTTCACACTGCACACTCTGAAGCGGAAGAAGAAGCGTTAACTGTGCTTTGGGCCCAGGGGGGGGAACAATTGATTCTTTTTTTGGTCCGCCCGCCTGTGGGCAACCAACTGCTGATACCCAGAGGTTGGTGGGGGGGCCCCCCTCTGACAGGAAAGTGGTGGGGGCCCCGGGATGCGCGCCCCCCAAGCCCCCGCCCAAAATCCGGCCCTGCATAAAACGAATAGTAAAGCACTAACTAGCATTAGAAAGCAGTTTGCCAACAATGCAGAGAACACTCTGAACTAAATGCAGATCCTCGGGGCTGGCTGTGGACCAGGAAAATAACACATGGACAGGCATACAGAGGTAATAGCACTGAGAGTAATAAAACTTGTGCCAGGAGTTTTGAAACTCGCATTGATGCTGTGCTGTGCAATGTAACAAACAAGACAGGAGTCCTGCTGTTACAGTGTGAATAGCCAGAGAGCTCCCTGCTATGTACAGCCAGGTGCATGACTGCTGTTACAATGTAAGGGCTGGGTGATGGAGATAACACTCACACACTGAAGGTTTTTTTTCCTGTATCAACAGACTAGAAATAGACTAACACTTTGCAGAAAAGTTTAGGACTGGATACTAGCCTCAGAGCTAGAGCACATGGTATCACCTTGATGCTGGACCTCTGAGTTAAACAGAGAATCTCTGAGGCAAACATGTAATCTCATAGACAGGAGTACCTCAAAGCTGGAAACAAGATCAGCATGCTGGACACAGCAGCACTTGGAGGCTGCTTAGGCACTTTTTATTTCATGGTGTCCACAACCACCTGTGCATTGCAGTGGAATAACTTACCTATTTCTATTTCATTCTTGATCATTTTACAGTTGTCTGCCTTTTTGTATCCTTCCTTACAACCAAATAATTTAGTCAGAATGCTCTTTTTGTGAACATGTACATATAAACCACTGCATTTGCGAACGCAGCACATATTCTGTCAGTATAAATTAAATCAGGAAGTAGTGTTTTTTCTGCTGTTTCTGCTTTTTTGCACACATTACTAGCCATGCAACGAGTTGTGTTGCTGGAAACAACAGCTATCACAACAGCATAGCTATCTCATGGAGAAACTCAATTTTATTTTGCTGTTTTATTCCTGTTTAGAGTATGTGGATGCTTGGAGTTATAATTGGAGTATTGAGAGATTCTTTTACAAATATCTACCCCAAGACCACATCACTGGTTTGTTTTCATGGTAAATAAGTGTTTTTTCTCAAAGGAGAAGCTACAATATGTCAACAATATTTAAAACATAAATACTAAAATCAATGATTAATATAATAATAATATCCCACTATAGGGTCTCTTGGACACCAGGGCTGATGATTCCTGACTGTTCCTCTTTGGGAGAGTCTAAAGTCTCTGTACCAGGGGTCACTGAACAGGGGGTGGAAATTGGATTCCGCATCCTCAAAGTTAGAAATACTCATGCAATTCATATCTCTATGTGATAGGTAGACCAGGTGTAAATAGGGCTACGGTCGTAAGAGGGGTGTTTAGAATGCAAAGGGAAAGCCTGTCACACAGGGCCATAATTGTTCAAGGCACTGGTCCCCAATCTGTACCTCAGGCTTACACACTCTTGTTCTGTGGTTCACGGACTGCCTGGGGTGGGTGTTGTGCAGGTGGAGGAGCTGCTGATCTCAGGATAGGGACAACACCCCCGCTCCATATGGGGGATTTTTATCTTCGCAAGTAAAAGCTAAGTTTTAACTCCCCACAAGACAAGCAAATCACAGCCTTTCCTCAAAATGATAATAAAACTTAAAGCGGACCAAAACCCACATTTTTGACTAGCATCCCCCGAATTGCTCCCCCCATGAAGAGCACCTTTTGCCAATTTTTAGTGCTCCTGCTTCACTCTAACCCTAGATAATGGCCCTTGTTTAAGTTGTAAAGCCCCAACCTCCTCAATTCATTGCCATTATTTTGTGTGGCAATTATGTAATTTCCACACCAATGCAATGACTAATCATCTACCATCTCACAGAGAGGGACAGCAAAAAATATGAGTCTTCCAGGACGATTTGAAAAACAGAAATATTAATTTCTAGTTCTACACCCTAAGAAGGGAGCATTGGCAGAGGCTTTGTCCAAGAGGCTGATTCAATACTAGCGGCAGGTAGCGACAGATGAGCATCTGGAGTGCGGCGCTATGAGCGACCGCTATTGTCCGCCCCGATCGGCTGTCAGTTGCTATTGCAGGCCTCCTCAGTCACTATCTGCCGTTCTTGGGAATCACGCTGACATTGGTGAATGTGATGTTTAAGATCTGCTTTATAGGCGCTGTTGAGTTTTTGCACCGTGTTCAATGCAGCGCCTGAGCGTTTTTTTGCTGTTGGCTAGAAATCAATCTGTTAGAACATTCTGCAGAAAACACATTGAACCATGTATGTTTTTATAACTTTTATTTAGATTAAATTGTGTTTTTGTATATTTACAGAAGTCAAAATCTGGGTTTTCAATCTTCATGGTGCCTAAAAAAGAAATAAAAGTGTAGTTAGTTAATGTTTTTTTTTTATACTTCCCTATTTGGTTTGGTTGTTGCATTTAATTACATACCAAACCCCCTTTTTTTAATTGGAATTTTTGTCATTTACCATATAACTAGACCCCTAAATATTTTTTTTGTAGTTTTGGGAAGTTGTTATTTTTTTTTTTGGGGGGGGGGGGGGACTTGAAGTCAACCACATTTTTTTTTTAGTTTTTGGAAAGGGCCTCTAATACAGTAGGTGTTTTAGAGTTAAGGTGACCTAGCTTACCGCAAAAAAAGAGGTAATCATACTTTCCCCGTCGCTCAAATCCCATCTGGGTGTCCTCAGTACTGTCTGCGGCCATGTTGGGGACTTCTGGCACCAGTGCTGTTTCTTCAGGGGGTTCGATTCTGTGACATATGCAAATATTGTGTAGGACACAGAATGCGAGGATGATTTTGGAGACCTTTTGTGGACAACATCTCTCCTCCTGGCCATGCCAAACAGAGAAAGCGTGCTTTCAGCAGGCCGATGGTTCTTTCCACAATGCATCTGGTTTTGTGATGTGCTGCATTGTATTGGACTTGGGCAGAGGTCTGTGGATTTCTGACCGGAGTCATTATCCACGTTTTCTACCCATATCCCTTGTCCGCTGTTGAATAAACAGATTTAGAGAGCGAGCAATTAGAAAAAGTTAAATCAACATAATGTAAACATTATAGGTTCAGTTCTATATTTGGTTCAGTTACTAGTCCACATATTATAATATGGCCATAAATTGCCAGGACTACCTGGTAAAATATGCGGCTCATTGTAGCCTGGTTGATCCCGCTGAGGAGGGCAGAGGTTGCCTGGAAATTCCCCCGTGCCACAATATTAAGCATGGCACATAGGCGAACTATGCCAGGGATGGATTGGGTGCGTCTGGTGGATGGATCGATTTTGGTCTTAATCTGATCATATAGGGACTGTAGTGCTGCATGATTCAGACGAAATCTGCTTCTGATCTGCTTGTCACTTGAATCCCATACAGAGAGGATCGGGGTGCCCTAAGCCTCACAGCACCTTGCCTCCTGACCTTCCTGTATGCTGCCACAACAATACATCCATAACCCAAACATCACCCTCTCATCCATCTCACAATCACTGGCTAGAGCTCAGGCACTGCACCAAAAGCCAAAAACAATATCAACACACAGACCAACCACTCCACATACACAATCACAATCCTCACACAATCACACAAATGCAGTTCACCACAAAACCAGATGTCTAGTGGTTAGAACCAGCAGCCTGCTGCAAGTATCCTTTCCAAGTTTGGCACAACCAAGAGGAGAGTTGCTGCACAACCCACAAAAGGTCCCCAAAACAATCCCCACTTGCTGTATTCCACACAATATTTGCATATGCCACCAAAAATAAACTCCCAAAGAAACAGCACTGATGCCAGAAAACCTCAACAAAGCCACAGACAGTAAGCAACAAACACAGCCAGACACTTAGTGCAAGCTAGGGCTAAGTAAACCAAAACACCACAGCCTTTGCCACAGTGTATCAAGAAAAGAATGCTTAAAAAAAGAGGTATTTATACTTAACTTATCCAAAGGACTGGTCCGCTTAGCCGCCTCTTGCGTTTGTTAGCTGTTTCCGGTCTGTAATTAGCTTACCACAGGTGTGTTGTAAACGGCTAGCGCAAGCATAATAGCGTACTTTCGCGGATCTGGTTGCTCAGACATCTTTTGGCCAATGAAAGTAATGGTACTCAAAATTCAAATTTCCAATGTTGTTAAGAGACATGGTTCACATTTCTTCACAATGTCTGTCTGCCTTGTTAAGTAGGTAATTAATTAATTTATTGCCTGACACACATGTTTGCCAGAACCATCAGTCATGGGAGTCAAGATGTAGCTACAAACACCTGGCCAGTATGTATGAAGCAATTAACTGGACCTGTTTGTGATTGGTTTTTAGAGCACATAAAACACAGCAGTTGTTGCCATTCTGTAGTCTGCATGCGTGCTTGTGTGTGTTGTTTTGTGGTGTGTGCAGCTACAGGATGGAGCCAAATTCTGGACATCTGCCGGCCACTGCTGGACCTAGTACCAGTGGGGTGGGTGCTGGCCGGAGACCTTCCTTAAGGAAAAGGGCACAGCCGGAAGGTGAAGCACCACCCAAAGCCAAGCGTCCATTTGCCAAGAGAGAGCCAGAATTTAATTTGCCGGATAACAATACTCTTGTGTGTGTGTCTGACACTGGCTAAATGGGAGTTATTATTTGGCTCCCAAGGTCAGTGTTTAGGCAAACAAGAAAGGAGCAAATTGTGGGATGCCATTGGTGAGCAGCTTACTAGCACTGCTCAATACCCACGTAGTGGCACATCCTGCAAGAAACGCTTCTACACTTTGAAAAGGGCCCTTATGCAAAAGATGAAGAATGATCTACTTGTAGACAGTGGGACGAAGCATGGTCCAAAGAGTAAATACAGGCCATATGAGGAGATGCTGAAGTGCAAGATTCCTCTCAGTCTCCTGCAGGGTGTGGATGCTGGGGATGACACCACAGGTTGGGGTGAAGGTACATTGTTTTCACATTGCAAATTCTGGTTGGTTTAATGTATCTTATTATTTGTTAACCAATTATTTGGCATACTAACAGTAGGACATGTTAAGTAGCAGATTAGACCTCTGTAATCTTTTAACTTCCTGTCTCTTGCTTTATGCATAGTGGCACATGATGACTCACATGATTCACCAGATAAGGTCACCCTGAATCCTGCCCTTCCCCCACCATCATGCTTAACCCAGTCTGATATTGAAGGTATTTTTTTTTTGTTGTTTTCTTCACATTTTTGTTTGGTTGTCCCACATTAACAATGCATAATTCATTACTTTGCTTTATCATAGTTGCCCTCAGAATTGCACCAGCATCTCCTCATGAGGCTACCTACTCTTTGGATGCCAGTAAGTGCATGTGTCAACCTGGATTTTGGCAATGTCATAGGAGTGTGCATGGCTTTCAGTCATGTTATTTAATTGTAGGCCAAGTCCCTGCTTCATCTTTGGAGCCCACTTCCTGTGTTGCAGGTCGACAGGACCCTGTTGGTGTGTATTGCAAAGCACACTGTATCCTTTCTGTTGTTGGAGTTAGAATGTGTATATTTTGTTATTTGAAACTTCCAAATCATGTTAATTCTCACTCCAAGCTGGATAGTTAAAGGGGATTGGCCAGCAACCGGATCCTAGATGATAATGTTGTAATGATGTCCATGCTAAGTTATTGTGCTTAAATAAGTCATTTTAGAGATGCAAACATTAACAATACTATGGTTGTTAATATTGATATCCATTGTGGATTGTTTTAGACCCGAATACAGGAAGTGCGCGTCCGGAAAGGGTCCTTCACCGTGCGGCTGCTAGGGATGAGGGTAAGACTGATTTTTGTTTGGTTCTAGTAAGGATGTTGTTTTCCATGAAATGTTGTTTGTGTCTTGACATTTGTTTTGAAACATGTAATTTTAGGGCAAAGCTCGAGTGAGGGCCTAAGTCTGGACATCTGTGAGGTGGCAGGTATGTGTAATTTGACCTATGTGTATATGTTATAGTTTGGCACAATGATTACCTCATCTTGCTGTTCCATACATCTTCAGAATATGTTAGAAACTAAAAGCTTTTGTGTCTTGCCCAATCAGTCACTTTTGAGAGGTATGGGCTCGATAATGTTTGTAAGAAATAGTAACACAAAATCAAATGACACACTAACACGACTTTCCTGTTTAGCATATGCGAGCTTGCCACATCTCTCAGATGATGATTTGCCCCTTTCTGGCAGCCAGACACCGGAACTATTTGTGGAGGAACACACTCAGGTACCATGGATGAATGCTTTTGAGCTTAACCACGATTACCTGTTTTGGGGTCAATCATGTCCCACCATGTAACATGCAACATACTTTGTTGTTAGCAGGAATCCTTCCCTGAAACACAGGATGTGCCCTCCGCCCAAGTGCCATGTGCCCAGGCTGCAGAGGCTGGACCAACGGTACATTCTAATGGAACCATAGATGTATTTTTGTTGTGCTTAACTTCATCATTCAAGCTTGCCTACTATATTGTGTTTTGTGTTTTAGGCTGCTCAACCACCAACTGGGCGAAGTGCACCGACAAGTGCTGACCTTTATGAGCTAGGGGCCCGGATGCTGGAGGCATACAGTCGCCAACAGCCACGTGAGGGAACTCTGGAGCGCATTGCGGCGTTGGAAAATCAGTCGCTGGTGGACCAACAACAAATTCATGAACTGCGCCAACAACTTAATGAAGTGCGGACTCAACAGCAGTCTGGAGTGATGCATGCCATGCAAGAAATGATGCATGGCATCCAACAATCTTTACAGCGGCAGGACGAAACTTTGTTGTTGTTACAGCAGCTAATACAGCAGCAGTCTATTTTTTTTTACTGCACTGTTGTCCCCCAACACTGCCCCTAGCAACCTTCCAGGCCACCCAGGGACTAATTGGTCCAGTTGGTAGTCATTTCAAATGCTGGAATTTGTATTGACTTGAGTGACTTAAATAAATGTATTTTTAAAAGCTAGAATTTGTGTGGGTTACCAAAATACATACCTACAAACACAGTCAGGGATACCTCTCTATATCTAGATATGTTAATGTTGACTGAAAATTACTACAGTCATTGTTTGCCATACATTACTATGCTTACAAAATGAAATGCCTAACAATGTGTTTAAGAGTCAAATAAATAATGGGTTGCTATACACTTAAACTATGGTTTAAAAGGCACGACACACTGAAAGTAGAAACTTAAAAAATATTTATTTTTTAGAAAACGGGCCAACATGGCCAAAATTACTCCGCCCAGCGGATCAAACCATACCCCCCACCCTACTGCTGTTTATTTTTTCCCAGCAGCATAAGTCGCGTCCGCCGGACGTACTGCCACAGTCTGCAATGCTCATTAACTCAAGCTGTATGGAGAAGAAAAACTGAACTATTCAATAGAACGGGATACAAATGTACACAGATGATTTAATATTATATAGTTTGGTCTCATAATGTGACCAACTACATTAACATTTGTGCAAACTGGGCCCTTATGTGGTTCGATTATATGAGTATTAGTGCCTTACATGTGCATTTATCAGCAATACCCTACATATTGAAGTAACCATTTGTACTAAATGAAGGCCTAAGTAAGATTGTGGGCATTGATTGGGTTATTTGGGTCCAAACAACATGTCCAAAGTAATAAAGATTCAAACCCTTCTGCTATTCCTATTCTAGTTCTCAACCTTATTTGGAAATGAGTTTAATCTGGACACCCAAAAAATTAAAAAAAATTTATTTTGGGTTTGAAAGGAAACAAAGGGGATCCAACAATCTAGCATGCAGACATGCATTTATGATTGTGGGTCATGCAAATGTCAGCTAAATGTGTGCTAAGTAACCACATAGGGACATTGCCAATTAGGATAGATTTTAGGGTAACACATAGGTGGCCAAAGTATGTTTGGATATGAAGTTAGTGTACTCACCATCGCAGCTGTGGCTCTGGCCCATGCTGCTGGGTGTCCCTGGAGCTGGGGTGGGGAGTATGGTCACAGGGTCCGTCTGCGTGAAAACATCTGTTTGGAAAAAAAACAACAAAAAACAAACATAAGGTTGGCGCTTACAAATTAATATTATACATCCACCTGTTTAGGGAGTCTGGGAAATCATGCTACCATGTTTACACACATGTTTGTAATACATTAGCATATTTACTGGTGTGCAACATGGACACATCAATATAATGTAACTCTAACATTTACAGTGCAATGCTAATGCAGTAATTTAAGTTGAACTGATCATATTCATAGTAGAGTGTGCAACATGTGTTAGCAGGAAAAAAAACAAAAAAAATTTGCTAGGCAGCATCATGGTGTACGCAGTAAATTTGGGGTTGGTTGCATTTGGATTGAACTGGAGTGGGGTTCCTGAATTTTCTTAAACTTACACTACAATATTATGCTATGTAGCAGCAAACATGTGTATGTAGTTTGGAATGTCATTACATATGCCATGTGAGTGATAACAACAAACACTTACCACGACTATGCCCGCGGGCAAGGGCTGGCGCATAGCTGCTGGAGGTGCCGGCTATATGATGCCCTAAAAAACAGATAACAAGGGCACAGGATTATTGAAAATGCACCGATTCCACCTGTAACATACAAACAACAATTAGAAATGCACTCACCAAGGGATGAACTGCCGCTGGTATCCCAGGGAGGACACGTGGAGCCTCGACTCCTCACAATCGGCCCAGAAGATCCCAAAACACATGGGCCACCCTCCTCCCTCTCACTCCCAGATCCTTGAGGGAGTGTGGGTGAGTCCAACTCCACCTCCCCACTTGGACTCCCCACTTGAGAGTGGCCCACAGGGTTTGGAGACTCAACTGAGTCCGATTGTGAGGAGCTGAGGCTCCAGACTGCCCTCCCCCCAGCAGCATGCTCCTCTGGGGCGTCATCCCCTTCCTCCCCTGGGTCCTCAAGATTGGACTGGCGAGAGGGCCCCTCCCCCGCAGAATCATCCGACCCCACCACTCTTCTGCGGGGGAGGAAACCCTTCCCACGTTTGCCCAGGGGAGGACACTTATCTGTGTAGAAGGTTAAAAAAAAGGACACCTTTAAAAAATGTACTACATTATAATACAACATTATTGTAAGGATTTACATGACACATGACACATGATTTACATGACACTTACCTGAAGCATAGGCATCATAGAGCCTATAAACGCCCTCTGGGTCCCGGCGCTTGAAATCCGACCACTTCTGGATTATGGAACGGACACTGAGATTTTGAGAATCGGAGGTGTAGCTGGGGAGGCGTGTGGCAGGGCGTCTAGGCCGCATGGTGATTCCTCAGAGGTGGAAACCGGAAGTAGCAAAACGAAAGTGAAAGGGAAAAAAAAATGACAAACATCGCTAAAATACGCTAACATACGCTTACCAAATCGCTAGGATACGCAAAACAAAAAATAGCGTAGCAGTCATGCTAGTGATTAGTCAGATGCGCCCGTGTCTGCTGCGTATTCAACAACAGCGACTGTGGGCGTTAAAAGTGAATTCACAAAAAAAAAACACATGTATGATCAGCACAGCACCGCTGCCTGCGACACATAGCGACTCGGCATAGCGACTGGCCCTCGCCACTGATTCAATAAAGAAATTTCTAGGATATAGCGTGGGAGCTGTTTATAGCTGACTGTGGCATAGAGCGCCTGTAACGCTTTAAAAATATTGATTATTTGGGTGGTTTCACACCTTCGAAAACGCTAACAATAACTGAAATGACATTGGGAGAGGGCTGTGATTTTTACATCCAAATGACACATTGCTAAATACATTTTTAGAAAAAAATGAAAAAACCATTGGCAACATTCCAGACAATTCAGAAATAATGCTTAATACATTAATATTAAAAAAAAAAAAAAAAGCAATCGTGTCTGCCATAGAAATGTATGGGAGAGCGACTGGTAGCGAGAGGTAATACCTGGCGCTGTGCAAGGCAGAACAATGGCGCTGTTCGCTGAGGCTGTGAAATTGATGAATCATCCGCTACATGTCGCTATTCCAGTCGCTAAACAGATTCTGGTTGATAAATGTGAAATTGCGTGCCGTGTCCGGCGTTGACCAGTCGCTATCTGTCGCTACCTCTCATTAACCAGGCGCTGCCTGACGCTGTCCTTTCTTAAATAACCCCCCAAATGTATTTCACAAGTTTGGTAGGTTTTGGTCCGCTTTAACAGGTACAGGCAGATGGGGAACCACATAAACTCTGTAAAACCACAAATGTGGCCCCCAAATTAGACCCAAACTCCCCTTTTAACTTAATGCTGCATACATATTTATTCACCATACAATTTAATAAGGAGAGTTAGTACATACAGAAACTATTAAAACAAAAAATATGACAAAATGTTATATGACAAAAAAAAATACATATGTAACTGGAGGGATCCTCTTTACTCAAATATGGGTCTGTCAGATTGTCCATAATACATACTTCATATGGCCCTAAGTTGAATAGTTAAAACAGGCATATTAAATACACAAATACATCTTTTTGAGCCAATCCAATAAATAATACCAAAACGTGCGTAATATTAGTGTAGACAAAATGTTCTCCCTAATGGAGGACAAACCAAATAAAAGGCCCTAGTTCTAAATAACCCGGAGGTCAGTAGTGCTACAACTGCCAAACAGTGCCACATTGGTGCAAATTAGAGTAGTAAAAATATAATATAACCATTTTTTTCACACTTGCACGTGTTGCTGCATTACGAGAAGCACATTTACTAAAAAATTAGCAGTGCAGCAACATGCTGAAAATGTATACATTTTATTTCTCACTAGTCTAATTTGCACTGAAATGGCACTGTCTGGCAGAAGTGCTTGATAATCAGGCC
This sequence comes from Gastrophryne carolinensis, assembly GCA_027917425.1. Taxonomy (NCBI): domain Eukaryota; kingdom Metazoa; phylum Chordata; class Amphibia; order Anura; family Microhylidae; genus Gastrophryne; species Gastrophryne carolinensis. The sequence continues at coordinate 272,368,498 of CM051235.1, read as the reverse complement.
CTTGATGTACAGACATATAGCCCATACACAATTGGTATATAAGGTGAGGATGAACACAGTTGAGTGAGAACAACAAGAAGGTCAATGAAAAAGAATAAACTAAAAAGGACCAGCGGATGAATAATTGATAAAATATCACCAAATGTGTGGAGTGGGAGATCGGCCAGACAGGAAGGCATTGACATGTTGCGTAGTAGGTACCACTTTTTAACTTAAGCCTGAGTTTCTGTTTATGGAGGGTGTTTTGAGAAGCTGTTTTACTGTCTTTTGTTACCTGTCTTAGCAGTGTTGTGCTGAAAGCTGATGGTAAGCACACCTCTCTGCCTGTCTGACACTCACTGTCCCAGCTCTGCAATACAGAGATGCTCCCATTTTTATGAATGTTCTGGTAAACGGAGGACAGAGACCACAGCAAACACTGTGGCAGACTATTTAGGACTGATATTTGAATTAAAAGATATTCAGGGAAGATACAGTAAAAACTACACTATGCCTAGCTGATTACCATGAATAGTGTTTTAATGCCCTGCATGTCAAAACACGACAATTGTCTAATACTGTGGTTGTTCAAAAGGATATATTTGAAGCATACAAAATGAGACTTCAGGGTTGTATTTTTTGTATGCATACATGTTTTTTTTTATTTTTAACAATGTTTCATATTTGAAGAGAAACAAACTCCAGTTTTTTTACTATCCAGAGGCAGCCTGATTTGGATGTTCCGCAGTGTGGAACCCCCTAGATTGCCTGTAAACTTACCTTTGCTGCGATCCCATGGCACCTGCTACTCACAGGCTTGTATTCCATTCAGCTTTCGTTGTGCTTCACCAGGCTCAGAATGGCAAGCAAAGCTGAATGGAGCATGCACCAATGGCTGAATCTGCGTGCCGCCCCCAGCTAATCAGAAATGCCTGGTATGGGTAGGCGTCTCACTTAGAGTTATAGCAGGGATGTGGCTATGGCCCTTGCATGCACCGTAGGATTGGTCAAAAGGTGAGTTTTACATCAATCACCTTTGTCCCACAAAGAAGGAGATCACTGGCCTTAGAATCTTAAAGACTTTAGGCAGGTGGTTGCTCCTCTTTAATAATTATAAGTTGGTTTCATATTTTCATACTCAATTAAAACACATACCTGCGGCATAGAAGCTTCTATCGACTGCATTTGTGTTGTACAGATTGCTGTGCTTTTGTCTGCCTGCCCACCCAAGAGCTTGCAATGCTGCTGAATGCCCCTTTTTTATCATAAAATTCCCTGTTGGGCTTCAGGAAGGGGAGCATTGTTGTCATCCAGGTTGGTGGAAATGGGGCCCCTGGAGGGAAAAGACACTGGGCCTGGACAGGTGCTGTTAACCTTTTTAAAAATACTGTGCAGCACCAGTGTCCTGGTGCTGCCCCATGCCATTTTATCCTTTAATTGTGTGAAATTCATGTGGTTGCCACTCCGACCATTAACTGCTGGCCATGTCAATTTCAAGTTCCTGCCATTTTCCCCTGTTTGTGACCCAAAACAAAAAATCACTGATCGACATTAGAAGAAGGTAAGTAGTAAACGAAAAAAAAATACATTTAAAGCATTTTTCTAGTGTCTGTGTGTTTTTTACATTTAATCCTATGTGAACAGGTAAGAGGCCCCGGAGAGGGGGGCCACACAAACATTTTTATTGTTCATTTTTAAGGGTTTAACCCTTGACAGTGCACATAGTAGTTGCATTTCATTTGAAAATGCCATAAAGCGCTCTTTTTAGTTTGGGTGTTTCCTGGACTGGAACAGGTACCGGGAGGAATAGAGCTTTTACACACAATATGATTTTCTTGAAAAACATATTTATTATCAAAAAAAGTAACATTTAAAAATATTTTTATTTTTATATTATTTTCACATATTTTAGACAAAACTGAAAATATTACAGACCAGACATTTCATGGTAAAGCCCAAACACTGTCGAAAAAACAATATATAATGTTACTAGAAATTCCTGCAGAAATCGGTCAAAACATATATAGGACTAAATGGTGAAAAATGGTATGGCAACAGAGGGTGACAAAATCTCTAGGTAGGCTGGCACTAAAAGGGTTAAGGCTCATAACAGGGAGTGATAGTGGGCTTGGGCTGTTTGGTTCTGTAGAGCAGAACTAAGAAGCCACAGGCTTGTTTTTTCTCTGTGCTGAAAGGACAATGCATGGAGGCCCACTGTCTGGAGAAGAGCATTTCCTGGCTGCCAGTATGTGGTGGTGGTGGGCGGGTAATCTGCCCAGGGCCTCCATCATCAAAGAGGTTTAAATCGGTTTATTTTAGTGAATCTTTTAATTTCCTCTCTAGAGATTACAAAGCTATTGCCTGGCTGCCTGTCCAAGAGACTGCAATGACGTTGTCTTCCTTTCCTCTCTAGATATTACAAAGCTATTGCCTGGCTGCCTGTCCAAGAGACTGCAATGACGTTGTCTTCCTTTCCTCTCTAGAGATTACAAAGCTATTGCCTGGCTGCCTGTCCAAGAGACGGCAATACTGTTGTCTGCTTTCTCTCTCTAGAGATTACAAAGCTATTGCCTGGCTGCCTGTCCAAGAGACTGCAATGACGTTGTCTTCCTTTCCTCTCTAGAGATTACAAAGCTATTGCCAGGCTGCCTGTCCAAGAGACGGCAATACTGTTGTCTGCTTTCTCTCTCTAGAGATTACAAAGCCATTGCTTGGCTGCCTGTCCAAGAGACTGCAATGATATTGCCTGCTTTCTCTCTCTAGAGATTGCAAAGCTATTGCCTGGCTGCCTGTCCAAGAGACTGCAATGACGTTGTCTTTCTTTCTTCTCTAGAGATTTCAAAGCTATTGCCAGGCTGCCTGTCCAAGAGACGGCAATACTGTTGTCTGCTTTCTCTCTCTAGAGATTACAAAGCCATTGCGTGGCTGCCTGTCCAAGAGACTGCAATGATGTTGCCTGCTTTCTCTCTCTAGAGATTGCAAAGCTATTGCCTGGCTGCCTGTCCAAGAGACTGCAATGACGTTGTCTTCCTTTCCTCTCTAGTGATTACAAAAATATTGCCTGGCTCCCTATTCAAGAGACGCAATACTGTTTCCTGCCTTCCCTCTCTAGAGATTACAAAACTATTGCCAGGCTGCCTTTCCAAGAGACGGCAGTACTGTTTTCTGCTTTCTCTCTCTAGAGATTACAAAGCTATTGCCTGGCTGCCTGTCCAAGAGACTGCAATGATGTTGCCTGCTTTCTCTCTCTAGAGATTACAAAGCTATTGCCTGGCTGCCTGTCCAAGAGACTGCAATGACGCTGTCTTCCTTTCCTCTCTAGAGATTACAAAGCTATTGCCTGCCTGCCTGTCCAAGAGACGGCAATACTGTTGTCTGCTTTCTCTCTCTAGAGATTACAAAGCCATTGCGTGGCTGCCTGTCCAAGAGACTGCAATGAAGTTGCCTGCTTTCTCTCTCTAGAGATAACAAAGCTATTGCCTGGCTGCCTGTCCAGGAGACTGCAATGACGCTGTCTTCCTTTCCTCTCTAGAGATTACAAAGCTATTGCCTGGCTGCCTGTCCGAGAGACTACAATACTGTTGTCTGCTTTCTCTCTCTAGAGATTACGAAGCTATTGTCTTGCTGCCTGTCCAAGGGACGGCAATACTGTTGCCTGCTTTCTCTCTCTAGAGATTACAAAGCCATTGCCTGGCTGCCTGTCCAAGAGACGGCAATACTGTTGTCTGCTTTTCCTCTCTAGAGATAACAAAGCTATTGCCTGGCTGCCTGTCCAAGAGACTGCAATGACGTGGCCTACCTTTCCTCTCTAGAGATTACAAAGCTATTGCCTGGCTGCCTGTCCAAGAGACAGCAATACTGTTGTCTGCTTTCTCTCTCTAGAGATTATAAAACTATTGCCTGGCTGCCTGTCCAAGAGACTGCAATGACGTTGTCTTCCTTTCCTCTCTAGAGATTACAAAGCTATTGCCTGGCTGCCTGTCCAAGAGACTGCAATGACGTTGTCTTCCTTTCCTCTCTAGAGATTACAAAGCTATTGCCTGGCTCCCTATCCAAGAGACGGCAATACTGTTGTCTGCTTTTCCTCTCTAGAGATTACAAAGCTATTGCCAGGCTGCCTGTCCAAGAGACTGCAATACTGTTGTCTACATTCTCTCTCTAGAGATTACAAAGCCATTGCCTGGCTGCCTGGCCAAGAGACGGCAATGCTGTTGTTTGCTTTTCCTCTCTAGAGATTACAAAGCAATTGCCAGGCTGCCTGTCCAAGAGACGGAAATATTGTTGTCTGCTTTCTCTCTCTAGAGATTACAAAGCTATTGCCTGGCTGCCTGTCCAAGAAACTGCAATGACGTTGCCTTCCTTTCCTTTCTAGAGATTACAAAGCTATTGCCTGGCTGCCTGTCCAAGAGACTGCAATGACGTTGCCTTCCTTTCCTCTCTAGAGATTACAAAGATATTGTCTGGCTCCCTATCCAAGAGATGGCAATACTGTTTCCTGCTTCCCCTCTCTAGAGATTACAAAGCTATTGCCAGGCTGCCTTTCCAAGAGACGGCAGTACTGTTTTCTGCTTTCTCTCTCTAGAGATTATAAAACTATTGCCTGGCTGCCTGTCCAAGAGACTGCAATACTGTTGTCTGCTTTTCCTCTCTAGAGATTACAAAGCTATTGCCTGGCTGCCTGTCCAGGAGACTGCAATGATGTTGTCTTCCTTTCCTCTCTAGAGATTCCAAAGCTATTTCCAGGCTGCCTGTCCAAGAGACGGCAATACTGTTGTCTGCTTCCTCTCTCTAGAGATTACAAAGCTATTGCCTGGCTGCCTGTCCAAGAGACTGCAATGACATTGGCTTCCTTTCCTCTCTAAAGATTACAAAGCTATTGCCAGGCTGCCTTTCCAAGAGACGGCAGTACTGTTTTCTGCTTTCTCTCTCTAGAGATTACAAAGCTATTGCCTGGCTGCCTGTCCAAGAGACTGTAATGATGTTGCCTGCTTTCTCTCTCTAGAGATTACAAAGCTATTGCTTGGCTGCCTGTCCAAGAGACGGCAATGATGTTGCCTTCCTTTCCTCTCTAGAGATTACAAAGCTATTGCCTGGCTGCCTGTCCAAGAGACGGCAATACTGTTTCCTGCTTTCTCTCTCTAGAGATTACAAAGCTATTGCCAGGCTGCCTGTCCAAGAGACTGCAATGATGTTGCCTTCCTTTCCTCTCTAGAGATTACAAAGCTATTGCCTGGCTGCCTGTCCAAGAGACGGCAATACTGTTCCCTGCTTTCTCTCTCTAGAGATTACAAAGCTATTGCCAGGCTGCCTGTCCAAGAGACTGCAATGATGCTGCCTTCCTTTCCTCTCTAGAGATTACAAAGCTATTGCCTGGCTGCCTGTCCAAGAGACGGCAATACTGTTCCCTGCTTTCTCTCTCTAGAGATTACAAAGCTATTGCCTGGCTGCCTGTCCAAGAGACGGCAATACTGTTCCCTGCTTTCTCTCTCTAGAGATTACAAACCTATTGCCAGGCTGCCTGTCCAAGAGACTGCAATGACGTTGTCTTCCTTTCCTCTCTAGAGATTACAAAGATATTGCCTGGCTGCCTTTCCATGAGACGGCAGTACTGTTTTCTGCTTTCTCTCTCTAGAGATTATAAAACTATTGCCTGGCTTACTGTCCAAGAGACGGCAATACTGTTGTCTGCTTTCTCTCTCTAGAGATTACAAAGCTATTGTTTGGCTGCCTGTCCAAGAGACTGCAATGATGTTGCCTTCCTTTCCTCTCTAGAGATTACAAAGCTATTGCCTGGCTGCCTGTCCAAGAGACTGCAATGACGTTGTCTTCCTTTCCTCTCTAGAGATTACAAAGCTATTGCCAGGCTGCCTGTCCAAGAGACGGCAATACTGTTGTCTGCTTTCTCTCTCTAGAGATTACAAAGCCATTGCTTGGCTGCCTGTCCAAGAGACTGCAATTATATTGCCTGCTTTCTCTCTCTAGAGATTGCAAAGCTATTGCCTGGCTGCCTGTCCAAGAGACTGCAATGACGTTCTTTCTTTCCTCTCTAGAGATTACAAAGCTATTGCCAGGCTGCCTGTCCAAGAGACGGCAATACTGTTGTCTGCTTTCTCTCTCTAGAGATTACAAAGCCATTGCGTGGCTGCCTGTCCAAGAGACTGCAATGATGTTGCCTGCTTTCTCTCTCTAGAGATTGCAAAGCTATTGCCTGGCTGCCTGTCCAAGAGACTGCAATGACATTGTCTTCCTTTCCTCTCTAGAGATTACAAAGATATTGCCTGGCTCCCTATTCAAGAGACGCAATACTGTTTCCTGCCTTCCCTCTCTAGAGATTACAAAACTATTGCCTGGCTGCCTGTCCAGGAGACTGCAATGATGTTGCCTTCCTTTCCTCTCTAGAGATTACAAAGCTATTGCCAGGCTGCCTTTCCAAGAGACGGCAATACTGTTGTCTGCTTTCTCTCTCTAGAGATTACAAAGCTATTGCCTGGCTGCCTGTCCAAGAGACGGCAATACTGTTGTCTGCTTCCTCTCTCTAGAGATTACAAAGCTATTGCCAGGCTGCCTGTCCAAGAGACGGCAATACTGTTGTCTGCTTTCTCTCTCTAGAGATTACAAAGCTATTGCCTGGCTGCCTGTCCAGGAGACTGCAACGATGTTGTCTTCCTTTCCTCTCTAGAGATTACAAAGCTATTGCCAGGCTGCCTGTCCAAGAGACGGCAATACTGTTGTCTGCTTTCTCTCTCTAGAGATTACAAAGCTATTGCCTGGCTGCCTGCCCATGAGACTGCAATGATGTTGCCTTCCTTTCCTCTCTAGAGATTACAAAGCTATTGCCAGGCTGCCTGTCCAAGAGACGACAGTACTGTTTCCTGCTTTCTCTCTCTAGAGATTACAAAGCTATTGCCAGGCTGCCTGTCCAAGAGACGACAATACTGTTGTCTGCTTTCGCTCTCTAGAGATTACAAAGCTATTGCCTGGCTGCCTGTCCAAGAGACTGCAATACTGTTGTCTGATTTCTCTCTCTAGAGATTACAAAGCTATTGCCTGGCTCCCTGTCCAAGAGACGGCAATACTGTTGTCTGATTTCTCTCTCTAGAGATTACAAAGCTATTGCCTGGCTGCCTGTCCAAGAGACTGCAATGACGTTATCTTCCTTTCCTCTCTAGAGATTACAAATATATTGCCTGGCTGCCTTGTCAATCAAAGCAAATTAAATGATCCATCTAGTTTCAAGCATACCAACAAAAATTTTCGACTAAATGGGTTTTGGTATTGGTTGGCGGGGCCATTGTCGCACCCCCCCCCCCCCCCTTGCAAGCCCTATTTACGTTACCTGCTCCATGCTCTCCTAGTAAAATCCGGACCAACAATTGGCCACTGGCAGTCATGTGACCTAGACTGCTTTTAGACACCGATAGTGTCTCATGGTGCCGTGCACACCTTGGCACACACTCTGAGTTTAAATGCTCAACCAGGGTAGGATTAAGTGTGGTGGAGGCCCCTTGGCAGAAAGTCTGATGTCTTGGGGCATTCCAAATCGGGATCGGAATAGACCTTCCTAGAATCTTTTAGACTCCAAGGAGGCAGGTTTTCCTCTTTAAAGAGGAACATCAGTGTGTTTATTTGGGCATCCTGACCTGAGATGCCCTGCTGTAAAAATGCCAATCGCCCCCACGCAGCTTACCTTTCTGATGGTCCCAGGTGGCAGCACCCCTAGCCCCCTTGTGGCTGAGGTGCACTTCTGCACTCAGCCTTTTAGATAGGCCGTTAGCAGGAGCTCCCTACAGACCGCAGAGAGACCAAGGATGCTGACGCTCACCTTTCTCTTGGTATAAACAGAGCTAAATGTTTTGCATTAATATGCACGACAGTGCTGATTGTACAAGCTCTAATTGAACAAGAGCACACCCATACACCGTTAGACCAAGGATAGGTGAGCCTTACTGGGGGGGTTCACACAGTGGGGCATCCCAATTTGGGGACACAGAATAAAACCTGGATAAGTCAAATTCCCAAGGTTTGTCCTGCTTTAAAGCAGAATAAAACTTGTGATTTTGACTATCCTGGGTTTCGTTCTCTTCTCCAGGGGCATTCTGAATTGGGATGCCCCACTATGTGAAACCCCCCAAATTAACTCCCCTCCTCCCAGTCCTACAGCACATGTGCAGACACTCGTCCAGTCATAGCCATTTGCCTGCATATGTAATGCACGTCAAATGGCATTGTTTACATGCAGAGCCTCGGAAATCGGGAGCTCAGCGACTATATCCCCAGTGGTGCACGTACTCCCATCCTGAATGGCTGGGGGTGGGAGCGCACTCATTGCCCTGAAGATGTGGCCGCTGGATGTTTACATCGGCGAGGGAGGCTGGAAGTAGGTGAGTATTGCCACACCTGGGGGTTTTACACAGCAGGGCACCCCAATGGGGGAGGCCCTGGGGAGGCGGTACCACAAGGGTTTTGTAGCATAGCAACACATGTACACACACACACAGCAACACATACAAACACACGAACCTTTTTAACCAAACAGTTAAACACATGGAACATGGAAAGAGGGAAGCTTTTTTTGTGTATACATGGTAGAAAATGCCAGCCACATGAAATTTACGTTAACATGCAAATTAGATAGTTCGATGTAGAAAAAAAAAAGTATTTGAGATCTGTTATTTGCTGACCTGCATTCAATCTTATATGTGCAAGATCCAGCATTCCTCTGTTATTTTTTTCAGTCTATATGCTCCTTTTTTTGTCGACATACACTGTGAAACTAGTTTTAACATTTTACATTTATGTAAAATGTTCTTAATGTCATCCTACAAAACTTTCAAATCACGAGAAAACATTTTGGTAAAGGTAGATACATTTTAATAATCTGTAATGTTACACCATTAGTTAGACAGCAACAGTCTTATTAATCCAGCTGTTTTTATTGCTTCTATATATGTATCATTGGTTCTCAACATTTAAAGGGAGTGATCACCCATATAAAAAATAAAGGACACTAAACTTTTCCGTGTCGGACTTGCAGCCCTGCCATCAGTCAGAGGGGTGCTGTCATACCCTCTCCATTCATTTCAATGGAGAGGTCATGATGAGGCCTGAAATGCCCTCTCAGTTGCAGTGAATAGAGAGGGCATGGTAGCGCTCCTGTGACTTATGGTGGGCCGAGCTAGAAGGACACAAAAATGCAGCTGACTGCTTTTCAGCACTGGGTGGTGCCGGATGCTTTTCAGGGATCAGGTGAGTTGCTGACGTTGCTGGCGTTAGACCAATCAGTTGCAGGGTATTTACTTATTACTGGTGGGATAATTTAAATAATGCTACAGGCTGAACTGTTGCATAGGAGGTTAAGAACAATGATTCACACAGCGGTATTCTTTAACAGATCTCTTGCGATTTGTGATTACCCGCCAACATGGTATTCATAGTACATGAGTCATTGTCATTAACTTTCCCTTCTATTTAAGCAGCATTCAGTACTTTTAGTACTTTTTGTTGTATGATGACTTTGATCTGTGGCAGAAACATAGAAACAAAAATGTGTTATTTTGTTTGGCTAATTTTAGGCAAAGAAGAAGCACTGAATTTGGGACAGAGGTGAGATAGCTGAAATAAACATTTAGACAGAATCCTGGGAGGCACAAGTGTGCCAAGGCTGCTGCTTCCTCCATCTTGGGCATTTCCTGAGGACCCTTGTGGTTGGCATTCATTGTTGGTATGACATTGAACCCAGTCCAGGGGCGTAACTTGAAGGGTTGCAGGGGCTGCGACCGCACTGGGCCCCAGAATGCTGGGGGGATTATTGTTGCTCTTCCACCTTATTTTGTGCTCATTTAGAAAAAGGAAGCTGTATATGTATCTGTTGTTTCAGTCTATAGTTGTCTAGCTGCATCCAACTGACAGGAAAAAGTATGTATGAAAGGGCCCCTTTTAATGTTTTGCACCAAGGTCCTGTCACATTTAGTTACACCGCTGACCCAGTCATTATCATTTCAGTGTCTTTGAACATGACAGGTTTTGCTCCTCCTGCCTTGGGGAATTCATACTTGGGATGCCCCTGTGTGTTTTTCCCGAGCTTGCCTGTAAATGCACATTTCCTTTGTCAAAGCTGAATGGAGAGCTTTCTACTGGCCACAGCTCCTACTCCTCAGCGCATATCTGTGCCAGGATTTTCTGAGTGGCTAGTGTTAGTACACAAAGATAGATGTAATCAGGGATGTGGTGCTCATGCACCATGGGATCGGTGCAAAGGAGTTTTTTTGGTCGATCCCCGGGGCTTCACAAATCGTGATGCCCCACAAAGAGGGAGACCACTGGCCCTTGAGTCTTTAGGCAGTGGTTGTTCCTCTTTAAGGGGACTGACCAGGCATATAAAAAAACCTACTGCCCTTTTGTCCCTCACAGCTGTTTGATTGTACTATGGATGGATACAACCTAAGGTCAAGTCCTGTGGCATGCAGACCCTCTTTACATTCACTGGGACAGATGGCTGTCCCCTTCCCCATTCACAATGATTCTAGTGTCCACACTCCATTCATTGCAATGGAGAGTCAGTGCTAAGACATGACTAAGACACTAGGCTTGATTCATGGTCAGTGTGCAAAAACACACAGGCGAGGGTAAATGAACTTGCATGCACCGATTTATGGCTTGCACCAGAAACAAACAAAAAATGTACTCCACAGGCGCAAAGTATGCGCCTCCACAAGCATCAGAACACAAATTGATCCATTGCGGAGAGAATTGCGGGCCGGTAGGCGCACAGGGGAGCAATAAGCTTATTAAAGGGCATATTAAGGGCCTATTAAAGCTAACCAGAAATTTGAGAGTTAGCTCCCCAGGCCCTCTTTTAGCCTGAGGAAAGGCAAGCTGAAGTCCCCACCCTGAGTTGGAGAGTTAGCTCTCCAACCACTCTTTTAGCACTAGTAAAGGCCCACTGAAGTCACAAAGTGGAGCTGGAGAGTTAGTGCTTCAACCACACTTTTAGTCCTAGTAAAGCCCCACTGAAGTCACAGAGTAGAGTTGGAGAATTAGCCCTTCAACCACTATTTTAACCCAAGTAAAGGCCCACTGAAGTTACAAAGCGGTGTTGGAGAGTTAGCTCTCCAACTACTTTTTTAGCCCTAGTAAAGGCCCACTAAAGTCGCAAAGTGGAGTTGGAGAGTTAGCTCTCCAACCACTCTTTTAGCCTGCGTAAAGGCCCACTGAAGTTACTACAAAGTGGAGCTGGAGAGTTAGCTCTCCAACCACTCTTTTATCCATAGTAAAGGTCCACTTAATTCACAAAGGGGAGTTGGAGAGTTAGCTCTCCAACCACTCTGTTAGCCCTAGTAAAGCCCCCCTGAAGTCACAAAGTGGAGTTGGAAAGTTAGCTCTCCATTTTCAGTTTGATCACAAATGAAGTGTTCTTTAAAAGACAAACAACACTTGGAGCTCAAATTCTTCAACTCCTGTGGCATTAGCTAATTCTTCTTCCCCTTGCGTGTGTTCCTCTTAAATATGCCTGTGACTTGTTTGTGTATCTTCTTAACTGCCCCGGTTAGTGTGTGTTAAACAAGGACTTGAGGCAAGAAATATCATGAAAACATTAACATTTTATTGTAAAAAATGAAACTTTGGCCAATTTGGCCTACATGAAAACAGTCCCTTTGGCCATGTCACTTAAAGGGGGGAGCCATCCCCCTGAACTTGGCCTTGACTGGGTCCTCCTTATTCGCTTTGCTGGACATAGTTCTGCAAAAACTCCACAAACTCCTGTAGAGCACCAATCAGCCGAGTAGCACTGTGGGTGAGTTCTTCCTCCAGGCTGTTGTGATTTCTGACTCAAATAAACAGAAACATGTATTACTTCTAAGTGTTTAGTGTGCTATTCTCCTGTATGGGTGTTTGGACTTCTTTGTGGCCATTCTTATTCTGTCACCCTAATTTTAAGTCTTTGTTTTGTCACTGTGTGGCCTTCTTTATTTATCCCTTGTTTGGCTGCCCTCCCTTGGCCTAATCCCCCACACATCTTCAAGTAGACATAAATAAGTCTGTCTTTGCTTGTTGTATGCCAAACCAATATTGTTGCATTTTGGCACCCTCAAAGTGTATTTGGCCTTAAAATGCTTACTGCTTTGCCTTCCCTTGCTCTTTAGTCTGTGCTCTATCTTTTCCTTGTTCCTCTTTGATCCACTCTGTTTAGCGTGTTTGTCTTCAGCTCTGCTGTTGTATGGCAAATGTGTTTTTTTCTCTGGCCCCTTTAGTGTGTTGTGGCTCATGTTTTTTCTTTTACTCCCCTGGATGTTTGACTTGTGTATGTGTTTGGTGTACCGTGTTAGTGGTATGTCTTTGTAGATTGACTTGTGTGTGTAACTTTGCTGCTTAGTTGCACTTATCTGGCTGATTAGGGCTTTGCTCTTGCAGAGCTATGTCTGGCGGTGCTCCCTGATTGGCCCCTTCACTGTGCCCTTTTCAGGGTCTGGCTCATCCTCTATTATTTGCAAAAGACAAAACAAGTTGATTTGTTGTCTGTGCATTTCCTTATATGCCATACACTGTATACAAGCACTTCCTTTAATCCTGCCTTTTGTGTGTTTCCCCAGGGGTGTGCCCTTTGTCTTGACCCTTTGTATTTTGCCTATAGCTGTAGTAACTGTTGTTGCCACTCCTTTTCTTGCCTGTAATGGTATGTTTACACTGAGTAAATAACCATCAAAAATTAGAAAATGTGACTGCATTTCATTTATAATTTCTCCCTTCTTCTGTGATCAAGTGCTGAAAGGGAATTGTTTACTTGGCTGGACATCGTCTCCTTTGTCCTGGCACCTAAATTAATGTCCATGCCTTTCTGGTTTGAATGTGTAAACAAAAATTGGCCTTAACACAAACTGCTTTGCATTGAGAACAAACGATTGCATTAGCGTTTCCTGTGCCCACAAAATCAACTAATTATATTTTGCTTAGGAACCAGTCACTCGCTTGACCCAGATTATTATGGTTATTTTCTTGCGTACAAAACAGCCAATTGATTGCCTTGTGTCTACCCAACATTCCTGTATTTTGCTTGAGTAACACTTTGCCTATTGTCTATGTGTTGTCTATTGTGTAGTTTGGAGTGTGGCGTATGTAAGTTTCTGGTAGTATGTTTGTTTACCTACCTAGGCCTGGTGCCCTGAAGTGTTGCTCTGAGTCTATCCTCCTGCCCAACACATGCACCAGCTGGCCAACAGCTTCCACAAGTTGTCTCCCTCTTTGTTGATGTCTTCCTTCTGACCAAAGGCTGTGTACACGCCTGGTCAGACTTTGAATGTGCCAGGGCATGTCGAGAGGGCGTGGTGGAATAATACAGCGTCCTGTCTGGCATTTTCACATTATTTCCCACTTGTCTTTGCCTGAAACATAATAAACACATTTCACTGACAATCTCTGTGTTATCTTAATGCTCATGCTGCCATTTGGCTGAGGGACTTACTTGGGCAATAATGCCGGATGTTTCTCGACATCCATTTCCACTTCTCCACTTCTGTGCCAACAACATCCCTGTCTTGACGTGTATACGGTCACGCACCCAGGTTGTTGAATTTATTCCAAATCATGGCCTAAGAGCTGATCAGAATGAAAACGTTTAGATCATGTCTGTGTTAAGGTGATCTCAAAAGGGCAACGTTTACCTCTTTGTCATCAGCCATTCCTGTGGTGCATGGCTTCCAATATGTTTTGGGGAGCATGCATATGGGTTGGCTGGTTCATGGCTGCATATTGCTTTCACGGTTGCATGCGCAAGGCATCCCATGTGCATGTCACAAGCAGTATTTTATACTGACAGAGTAAGAAGATGTAAAAAAGGCCCCTCTCTGCTGCGGCAAGTGAGATGCCAGAAACAGTCCCTTTAATCTGTGGATAGTTCAGTAGATTTAAAGCTGACTAAGCGCCACTTTTTTTGGCCTTAGCGGTCCCTGATTTAACAACTAAAAAAACACTAATGCCAGCTAGCGTCTTATTTAACAATAGCGCTGAAAAAGTTACAGATCCAGGTGCTCTTGTTGAAGCAGCGCCAGATGAAACCTGGTGCTGTAGCTCAAGATCCCATACAGCACTATGGGCAGAACTGGATTGAAGTGTTTAATGCTCATAATCAATATTAAACACATTTATTTGTACATACCTTGCATTGTGGCTTGTCAATAATTGAAATGCAGGACCTAGATGGTATTCAAATTGATTTTAAAGTGGACCAACACCCAGGATTTTGACTATCCTTGGTCTTGGTCCACTTCCCCAGGGCACCCTGATCGGGGTTAAGGGTAGTTGGCCTCATTGATTCTGTCTGTCTTCCATCTTTCTCTGATGTCACACATGTACACAACACCCCCAGATGATGTCAGAGATGAAACGTGCGCCGGAATCTGCACTTGTACTGAATAGCGCCCAGGACCTGGATTTTTACTAGGTAAAAGAACTCTTATTGGACAATGCACTACCCTTTTACCTGTCCATTTTTTTAATCATTTGATTTTAACTGGAATAGCAATAAAGGAAAGATTCATCTAGGTTCATCTAGGTAATCTTGCTTATCAAGGATTACCAAGCCAAGGATTACCAAACTGTGAACTGGATGTATTCAATGGATCCATTGAATACATCCAATTCACAGTTGGATGCTTTCAAAAAAGCGGTCGTCAAAGATTTTTTAAAAATCCAGGTTAAAAAGAAAAAAAACAATCATTCCTCGTTTCTACAGTCCAAGGTTATTGGAAATCTGGAGAAGAATTCTAATGTGGTTATCAAGCCCGCCGACAAAGGTGTTGGCTTGGTAATCCTTGATAAGCAAGATTACCTAGATGAACTCTCATGACTTTTATCAGATCATGAGACCTATACTCTGTTGGAAGGGGACCCTACTAAGGATTTCCAGAAGGACCTCTTAGACCTTTTGCAACAAGGAAAAACGTTGGGGATTCTAGATAATAAAGAATTTGATTATTTAAATATTAGCTGTCCCCGAATCCCCACCATTTACCAACTCCCAAAGATTCATAAGAATCAAAGAAAGCCCCCCGGGAGGCCAATAGTGAGTGGCGTCAACTCTATCACTTGCCGCCTGGGTGAATATGTGGACAAATATCTGCAACCTCTTGTTATATCTTTACCAACATATTTGAGGGATTCAGGACAGATTTTGACCCTGGTGGAGACTTTGACCGTCTCTGATGACTGTTTATTAGCCACGGCGGATGTTACATCTTTGTACACTGTGATCCCGCATGATTTGGGGATCGCGGCGGTACGATACTTTCTAGAACACCAATCTGGCTTGCCTCAGCAGCAAATCGATTTTATAACAACCTGTCTGGTATTCGCCCTTGACCACAATTACTTTTGGTATGGGGGTAAGTTTTACCTCCAGACCAGGGGTGTGGCCATGGGAGCGAAATTTGCTCCCAGTATGGCCAACTTATATGTTGGCTACTGGGAGGCCTTCTTTATATTTGGTAAGGCTTGGTCCCCTTTAAAATTATGGCGTCGGTACATAGATGACGTCCTGATTTTGTGGGAGGGTTCTATATCCGCCCTGACAGATTTTGTGAATGAGGTGAATAGAAATGTCTATAATCTAGAATTCACAGCTGAGATTGATTCACACAAGGTGAACTTTCTAGATTTGACGACTAGACATGAGGCGTCAAAACTCACGACAATTACTTATTTTAAACCTACAGATCTCAATGGGTATGTCCCAAGTAACAGCTGTCACCACCCCTCCTGGTTGCGGGCCATACCCAGAGGTCAATTTATGAGATTGAGGAGGAACTGCACGGGAGTCAATGATTTTGACAGTCAATCAAAGGAGTTAACAAAGACGTTTTTAGAGAAAGGTTACTCACATGATACTGTTAAATTACAGAATGATGCAGTTAGAGAAATGGACAGGACCACACTTTTGCAACCGCGTGTTAAGCGACCCAATGTGGAGAATATGAATGACTTCTCTTTTTTGTCGGGGTTTAGCTTACAACACCGAAAAGTAAAAGGCATATTAAGTAGGCATTGGCATCTGCTAAAGGATGACTTGGTTTTGGGCCAGGCCCTGCCTGACAATCCGGTGTGTGTTTTCCGACGGGCGCCTAGCTTAATAGATCATCTCGCCCGTAGTTATGTAGATCCACCCAAACCCATATCTTTGGTCAAAGATCCACCTATCGTTTTTTTCCGATGTGGCTCGTGTTATGGTTGCAAAACTGGGAAAAATATTGGTAAATCGGTAAAGACACTTAATATTGATGGGATGACTAGACCTATTAAAATCACCAAGTGTATTACCTGTAGCACTAAATATGTGGTGTATGCGGTTTGGTGCCCGTGCAATTTGATATACATAGGGAGGACCACCCGGCATCTAAAGATCCGCATACGGGAACACATATATAATATTAGACGAGGATATGAGGCGCATAATCTATCAGCACATTTTAAAAGAGTACACGCCTCTGACCCCGGGCTTCTTTCATTTGCAGGTATCGATAGGATTACCTCACATTGGAGGGGTACCAACTTGATTAGAGAACTTTCACAATGTGAGGGTCGTTGGATCTATACATTGGACACATTGTCCCCATTAGGTTTAAATGTCGATTATGATCTCAATTGCTTTATAGACAGTTCGTAGGTCCTATTGGCCATGTGTTTTTTCCTTTATTATAAATTTTTTTTTTATCTTTATCCTTATTTGATTTCAATTTATTTTCTTTTTATTAATTTTTTAATATTTTTTATTTTTTATATTTTTCATTGGATATGTTTATATATACCGTATTTATCGGCGTATAACACGCACCGGCGTATAACACGCATTCCCCATTTTAACACAAAAATTTGAGTAAAAATTTTTTTCATTAAAAATAAATGTACCACCTAATATCCCCCTGTACCACCTAATCCCCCCCCCCCCCAGATCCACCTGTACAACCTAATCCCCCTGTACCACATAGTCCTGATACCACCTGTACCATATAACCCCACCCCCCATATCACATACTCTTTCCCCCTGCGCCACATAACAAGCCCCCCCACATAAACCCATATTTCTTTATGTTTTTGTTTTCACCACAGTACCTGGCCTGTGTCGCTAGCAGGCTCAGGTCACTCTTTAATTGCGCTGACGAGTAACGTCCTCAGCGTAACGTCAGGGACGTCACTCGTCAGAAGTACGGTGGCCTCGGAGGGTCCTGAGGAGCAGCCTTTAAAACAGCAGCGCGGGCGGCTGCGGACTCACAGCTGATTGGGAGAATGCCGGCGCGTACACTTGGGACCAGAGAGCAGGCGGGCGAAAAGGTAAGCACCCGCAATGATGGAGAAAAAATACAGGCAGCGGGCGGCTCTATGGCCGCTGCGAGCCGCTGCTGCTAGGATGGGGTTAAATCAGGCAGCGGGCGGCTCTCCAGCCGCCGCTTGTTCAATGATTGGTTTAAAGCGAACAGCAGGTGGCTGGAGAGCTGCCGCCACTGCTGCAAGGTAGGGGTTATATCAGGCAGGGTAGCTAGAGAGCCGCCGACGCTGCCATGAAATGGATGCTGCACTTCTATGAGTATCATGGGCACCGGTGAATCAGCTGGAGCAGGTAGTTTGGGACCCGGCGTATAACACGCAGTATCGGCGTATAACACGCAGGCAGGGTTTAAGCTTGCAATTTTAGTTTTAAAACTGCGTGTTATACGCCGATAAATACGGTACTTTATAGGTCTGTGGTTTAAATGTATCTATATGTATTTGTGGTTTGTAAATATCAGCTCTCCCTTTTGGATGCCCTGTCCTGTTTTCTTATTTTTGCCAACCACTTTACTGTTTTTTTAGTACAATAAAAAATATATTTTTTTAGAAATATTTTTTATTTAACCAGTGTTTTTTGATGAAATTGCCTCTCATTTGTATATGTTTTTTAACAAACATATTCGTTTATTTTAATGAAAAGGATTTTTGTCTGCCTCAATAGGCTTCTCCTATTCTGCCTTTATAGGCTTTTTAATAATATTCTTATTAGTCATCGGTATGTATGTATATCCTCTTGAAAAGTAAGGTGCTGTGAGCGCATCTGTGGAATTATGGCTTGTCCGCAAAGCCAAGCCTCGCTTCCGATGTCTCTAGCTGTTGTCAGAGTCTATGTCTGCGCACGCGCACTTCATTCTCTGTTTGCGCATGCGCATTTGTTGGTATTCTGTAAACCGGAAGCGGTCAGAAAGATGGAGCGCACAAGCGCACTTCCAGATATCCCCTGAACCGGAAGTAGTCAGAGGGACACGGCGCGGACGAGTTCGCCCTGGTAAGTTATCTATTTAATCCCCCTTATCCCTCATCGCTGCCATCCTGGCTAAAGTCCCTGCGAGGGACGAAACGCGTAGGAAGCGTGCAGTTGGCATCACCCGTTTTACACACATACTACGGGTGTTTGGAGGACGGGGGATCCAGCGGTGAGAGCTGATATATTGATGCGCTTGTTTACATTTGCCATTTATGTTTTTTACTATTGTGAGTGCACAAGCTCTATTAAATAACTTTTTAACCAATTTTGGGGGTGCTGCACTAGATTTCTCTTTCTTTTTTCTTTTTATGTTTTTCACTTGGAGTGATACGGTATACCCATATGAATTGTGGACCAAGATATATGGTTTCCTTTGGGAGAAATAGGCTCTAGAGTTTGGAGCTTCATATTACAACACATTTTCATTTCCACTGGTTGCATTGGAATGCTATATGTGATAACTAGGAGGATAAAGGATTTGGTTATCCTGGCTCTTGTTTGAAGATTTTCCGGTAAGAGTTTAATTCAGAAGGTGGTGGATTATATTATACTGCACTTTGCAAGTGGACACTATCACTTGACGGGCTTCTTCAGAATCCTTGTTTATACAGACATTTTCTACACTTTGAATTCACATTGAGAGACTTAATTTTCTCTTAAAGATACATTCAGCTCTGTGTTTTACTGTATGTTTTTGTCTGTTTTAATGTAAAGGTTGGGGATCCTTTTCTAACACGTTGAGCTTGTTTTTATATGTTGTTTGGTAGGCAGCGCGGTATTTATTATCAACTAATTTTTGTACAATAAGAAAGCGTAAAGATTTTTCCTATTTAGCAGTAACTTCATTCGGTCTACTTCAGCAATTCAAATAATGTTATCATATGAAAAGTTCAATCTTTGCAATAAAGATTTTGGCATTATATCTTCTTTAATTCTTTTAGAAAGGTTTTATTGGTTTTAATCCTTTCATTGTCAGCCTACCAAGAGATTTTGTCACCCTATGTTGCCAAACCATTTTTCATTTTTATAACTTTGATTTTTGAAGGGATTTCCCAGGAACATTATATACTATTTTTTTCAGCAGTGCCTGGGCTTTAACATAAAATGTCTTGTTTGGTATTTTATGTGTATTATTCTGAATATTTTGGGTGAAATATGTGCAATATATATAGGGATTTCCAGGAATTTCCCAGGAACATTATATACAATTTTTTTTAGCAGTGCCTGGGCTTTAAAGATTCTATAAGATTCCCGGACCGATCAGCCCCCTGACTGCGGGGCACCCCGCTGTGTGAAACCCCCCAGAAACCCCTAAATCCCTACCTGATCCTCGATCCAGCCGCGCCCGCCGCCGCCTCCCATGCGTCCCTCTAGCAGGACGCGTACCCGTGCCAGCCGTTTGTGAATGGCCGGCGTGGGCGCGTGCCCTGTAAGAGTGACGCACGGGAGGCGGCGGCGGGCGCGCTCTCTTGTCCGTCGCTGCCTCCCGCTTGTCCGTCGGCGGGGATTGACAGCAGCGGTCACGTGGGAGTGGGGAGAGGTGAGTTTTTGGGGCTTTCTGATTGGGGTGCCCCACCGAAGTGGACCAATACCCAGGATAGTCAAAATCCTGGTTGTTGGTCCACTTTAACATAAAATGTCTTTTTTGGTATTTTATGTGTATTATTCTGAATATTTTGGGTGAAATATGTGCAATATATATAGGGATTTCCAGGAATTACCAAGGAACATTATATACTATTTTTTTTCAGCAGTGCCTGGGCTTTAACATAAAATGTCTTGTTTGGTATTTTATGTGAATTATTCTGAATATTTTTGGGTGAAATATGTGCAATATATATATTGCACATATTTCACCCAAAAATATTCAGAATAATACACATAAAAATAACATACATATTTGTACAGTTTTTTGTAATATAAAGTTTTACAATAAAATCATATTGCGTGTGAAAGCCCCATATCTCGCAGTTATAGCACAAGTATACCACAAATGTATAGTAGATGCACTTTCCTGCCCAAGATACTCCCCCAAACTGAAACAGAGCTTTAGGAGACACAACTCAAGCTTTCTAGGCGTACCAGGCTTGTTGATGTGGGCACAGTTTTCTGGAAGTAAGAATCGAAGCCACATTTTCCAAAAGAAAACCAATATGCAAACAAGAAAAAACAAGCTAAATCTGAAAGCACAAGTTCCCCTGAACAGAATACACAACATGCATAGCTACATTTAATCCTTTTAACTGCCAGCATACTGAAGATTTTGTCACCCTCTGCTGACAAATCATTTTTCACCATTTGGCAGTGGTCGAAGTTTCATGCCCTTTCCTGAATCCAGAAGAGCTGCCTTTTGTGGCATGGATTGGCAATATTAAAACAAGCCTCTTCGACTCTGATGATCAAGAACATTTTGGGAGGCCCCCAATGGTCCAAGCACCATCCAAGATATTATTCTGGTAGAACAGGTAATGTATTCTTTCAAGATTGCAGAAGCTCTGGCTATTTTCAGAGAATTCTTATTTTAAGAGACACACCCAAAGGAACTGGACAAGACTCAGGGGAGCATTCATATCTGGGGAATAGTGTTCAAATTGACATTGTTGAAACCAAGGACTTATCAGCACCCCTTTGTGTCTGCCCACATTGCCTTGCTATCCCTACTACAAAGGTTACAGGCAACAGTAATTTATCATTATTAATAATAACCTGTAAAATATTTGAGCAAATCCATGAGACCTAATACAACAGGTATCGCAGCCGCATGTACCTTTGGGCTTTGGGGCCTATTTTAAATAATAAAATAGATTAAGAACCTCCTTGTAGCAAAGCAGACCACCACAAAGACCTAGAAGCAACCAATCCCACTAGGGCAGATTCGTGAATCAAACCTACAATGTGAAACAAGCAAAAAATACATGCAATCTTTGCACAGTATTTAGTCAACTTTTATTATTACTGGAGTTTAGCAGGCTCCCATATTAATTGTAGGCCGTTAACCTTGTGAAATTATGCAACTAACTGATAGCATGGTCCCTGTAAGTGTTCTGTTCTGTTTAGTAACTGCATAACTAAGTGAGCAATAGTACCATTATGTATCACAATCAGGCTAGCCAGGCTTTATAGCCTAGCAGATGATTACATTGCCTAAATTGGCATGATGTGACATGGCTTGCGCCAAAGCTGTCATCTGAGAAGCCAGGAAAGCTGCTTCCATCTCTAAACCCTCTTCATTTTTGTACACACATAGACAATGCAAAAAGGGAAACATTTCTGCACTGCCAATAGCACTGAGTGGCAGTGGCCAAATTGGGATGTACTGCCTGCAAGCTCTATGCTGAGAAAGATAAACCCCAGTAATTGTGAAATAAGTAGTTCTCTCTCTTTCCATTTTAGGCTTCAAGTATTAAAGAGAAATTGGTGTACCGATAACAGCATTTTATATATCAGAGGCTTAGAACATTTTTAGAGCCTCTCTTGTCTTTTATTGATACCTGTGTCCAGAGTCTCTCCAACCCAACACACAATTAAGCCTCTCTATTGTCTACGTCTCCTTCCTGGTCTAGGTCTTTAACAGAATTAACATTTTTGCTAAAACATCTGTTACAATTCAAGATAATGTCCTCAATGTATGGACAGTTTGTTGTCGACCGATTTAAAACTATCCCATTTACTACCTAATGGTTTGGGACTGCATGTGATAATTTCTGGGGGCATCCAGAATGCTGGAGCCCCCTTGCGAATAGACCCTCGCAACGCCCGCAATCCTTACCAGAGCCCCGGGTGGAATTCAGTCCTGTGATTCACTGTCGGCGGTGAATTGTGGGGCCGTATTTCGCCCGGGGAATCAAAGCTCAGGGGAGGTTTGTAGGGATTTATAGGCAGGGGACTCCAGCAATCTGGTTGCCCCCCCTTGTTACAATGCGGCTCCACACAGTAGGTAGTAAATAGGTGTCAGAATGCTATAAGTAAGGGAGAATGCCCTCAATCCTTACCAGAGCCTCGATCCTCTGGTCAAAATGGGGCCCTGTGATTTACTGTCGGCAGCCAATTGTGGGGCCGCATTTCACCTGGAGGATCAACGCTCAGGTAAGGATTGCAGGGGTCTATGCATATAGGGCTCCAGCAATCTGGATTCCCTCCCCCTCGTTACAATGCAGCCCCCACACAGTAGGTAGTAAAATGGTGTGGGACAGATTTAAGGAAAGGGAGAATTTTCTGCATTACATGCAGCCCTTGTAAAGAATGCAATCACTGCAAAATGGGCAAGAGAACCATGACCATGCTGTCTTACAATAACATGCCAAAAAAATAAAATCCTTCATGAATCTTGTCTGTAAGGAAAATATATACATCATTTCACAGCAATGTCCCCTGGGTGTCAGGAAATAGTCATAAAACCTGATACGGAGCCTCTTTCGAAACGCATTTCCACATGTGGGAGTGATGTGAAATCTCGTTATTAGCCCTCGTGCTATTCGGTATTTTCTTTTTTTTGGGGGGGTTTGCTGTTTTCCGGGACTATTCGATATTCACCATATTGATATGTTTTTTAACTAATTTGTACTTTCTCGCTTTCGCATCTTTACAGAATTGTCCTGCGCTTGCGCATTATTCTGAGCCCTGATTTGCCCTTTGGCTGGGCATTTAAAAACCGAAGTCGCTGGTTCAATCTTACGCCCTCTTTGCTTGCGGGAATGTTGGTGGATGCTCTTCTGACCGCTGTAAAGGAGCCCCTTAGAAGAGTTTCTGGCAGTTTCTGGTCAAAAATCTGCAGTGCTGGGGGCTGCTCACCCTGTCCCTACCAGAGCTTACACACACCCTTGTCGTCTAGAAATTGATCGTGTGTCCGCTCATGAACCACCTTTCTCTCAAGATGCTTTACTCAACCTTCTGCAGTCAATAAGCACTGCTATCAAAGTATAGGTGTCAGGTGTGTACTTTAATGCAAAAGTGGATGGGTCATTGGACCCCAATTGAGACTTTATTTAACAGGTGAGCACCCTTGCCTATTTTTCGGGGGCGCTGGGGAGGCTAAGATGTGTGTACGTCGACGGGTATAAGACACAGTTTCAGGATGAGACAGGAGCGAGGCAATAGACCTTCCAATCTGCCAGTAATGGCAGACTGGAGAGCTTTGTCCACCAGTTTGCCTAGGTGCATCAGTGGTTTGATACAGCAGCAGGGAGCAATTAGGAGAGGCCTATGCACATGCTGATTTGGAGTAGCAACATGTGCCTACTAAGTGGTGCCTATGCACATACTGGCTAGGTCACTCACCATACAAATTGCATAGTCCAATACATGGACTGGCATGCATACATCAGGGGAAGGTTAATCTGCATGTGTAGCTAAAATAGGAAAATACATGATTGGAGAAGAAGCAGCAGATCCTGCAATAGACTGGTAGGGAACACTTGCACCTACAGTAAAGTGACCTTTTATTGTGTTTTGGCATTGCAGACTTTTATGACCCAATGCTATGAGTTCAAGCCCAACACACACGCCAAGTGGACTTTGGCAATGGAGGTTGTGAACCACCTGAATACACAGGGGCAGACAGCCAACACGCACACCCAGATAATGCAGCATTGGTCGGACCTCAAAAGATGGAAGAGGCCCCGGGTGAGGCAGTTTTTCTGCCAGAACTTTCCAGTTAAAGTGGACCAACACCCAGGATTTTGACTATCCTGGGTCTAGGTCCACTTCGGTGGGGCACCCCCGATCGGGGTGCCCCGCTGTGTGAAACCCCCCCGAACCCCCCCGAACTCACCTCTGTCCGCGGCGACGGACAAGCGCGGACAAGCAGCTCCTCCGCCGCCGGCTTCCAGCGCGTTCCTTGTCGACGCGCGCGTGCCCGCGCCGGCCATTCACAGACGGCCGGCGCGGGCGCGCGCACATCTAGAGGGGCGCGAGGGAGGCGGCGGCGGCCGGTAAGGAGTAAGGAGTTTGGGGTGTTTGGGGGGGTTTCACCCCGCGAGACATCCCGATCTCGGATGTCCCGCGGGGAGGGAGGTGATCGGCCCGGGAATCTTATAGATTCCCGGGCCGATCACCGGTGGGTGTTGGTCCACTTTAAGTGACTGGTCCATAGATAAGTTGCCCACCAATGCAGAGCTGTGTTACAGAATTGTGCTTCTCTTCTAGTGCCTGAGTTGTGGCAGAGAATCAAGCCCATCCAGAGCAGAAGGGTCCAACCAGTGCTGTGGACTGAGTGTGCCGGTAAGGCGCCACCCCCGAAGATTGCCAACGTTATCCTCCTCTTTGGAAACCCAACCAGCAGCCTAGGAATAATATGAAGAGGAGGCGGCCCAGGTGTTGGGAGAAACAGCCAGAGCCCCAAAACTCAGGTAGGACAACAGACAAACAACACACCTCAAGGCAAGGAACTCCCAATGACATGTATGCTAAGTGCTGTTGTTTTGTGCTTTTCTGTCACTGCAGACTCATCGGTCCAGGGAGAATTTGCTGCAAAAAGGCCACCCGAGACACGACCCTCCAATGGCTCAGGTGGGTTCAACAAAATACAAGCTGCTGCCTAACATCACACATCTGCCTAGTTCTAAATTATGTTTTTATGTCCTTACAGACCCTGATGAAGGCATTGGCAGCAAGGCAGGGGGTGGTTCCCTAAAATGGGCAACAATGGGGATGCAGTAAGTAATGAGCAATTCGGAACATTTATCAGGGAGAACTGGGAGACATCTGTTCAATCAGATGTTGACCTGTCTTTGTTTTGTCTTTTCAGGTGCCTTGGAGCAGAGCACTGGGCTGAGGCACAGATGGGCTCCAAACGTTTTACAGTTTTTACAAGTTTTAAAGTTTTTACACATGTTCTTAACAGTTTTTTACCATTATTTTTTAAATAAAACATTTTAATTAGGATTCCCAAAAGACAAAAAACAATTTACAAATAAAAGACAAACATTTACCAAGAAAATGATGCAGTGTGGTGTGTTCAGGAAATCCAACATGCTTAATGCAGGGTGCAGAAGGGAAAGCTGGGGTGGGGGAAGATGGCAACCACTAGGGGGAAGCAAGTAAGAACAAGGAAGAAGGTAAGATTCACTGGGGACACACACTACATGGGATGCCCCAAAATGAACCAGAAGGAAGTAGATGAGTGACACACACTACATGGGATGCCCCAAAAGGAACCAGGAAGATGGCGAGTCATACACTACATGGGATTCCCCAAAAGGAACCAGGAGAAAGAAGGTGGGTGACAGTGGGGACACACATTACATGGGATGCCCCAAAAGGAACCAGGAAGAAGAAGGTGAATCACACTGAGGGGGCACACTACATGGGATTCCCCAAAAAGAATGCGAGTTTGCTTCCACACAAAACTGAGCAATCAGGGAGAGGCTTACAATCAGGCTTATAGACAGTAGCACCCGGCCTGGTCCATTGGCACCCGAACCAGCTTCCTATGTCTTTTCACCAGAAAGTTAGAACTTTAGGATTTAGCTAGCCACTGCTAAGAGACAGAGATCGTGGCTCATTGGAGGGGGAGGGGGGAGGAGTGTCTGACCTGTTTATAAAAGTCTGAAGAGACCTTTTGTCTGTCTTCTGGGGATCACATGTGACATGTGGAGGAACGACCAGGATCCAGCAAGCTCTACACGACCCCTGTGGCTGTCTTCAATAATGTAACTGACATACATTTGCTGCAAACTGCTTGTATATGCCCTTCTGACCTGTATATATATATATATATATATATATATATATATATATATATATATATATATTCATTTATGTAGATTCACTAGTGTGCTCTTGAAGTGATTAAATACATAGCTTCATCTTGGCCTGCTCTGTTATTTTGATCCCAAACCCACTCAGCTGCACATCTCAGTTATATTCTATGCTACCGGGCTGACTTCTGGCTTCCTGGTAACGGGCTATATAAAACAAAATGGACAAAGGGGGAGTGGCAGCTGCTCAGGCCATTTTATAACTAACCTGGGAGGTGCAAGTCAGCAGGGCAATTAGGTTACTAAAGATTTAAAGGAGCCGCAGCACTCAACCCCCTCTATGGGTGCAGTCCTAACTCTAATCTATGAGAGCCCCATTTGGGACATACAATGCAAGAGATAAAAAGGGAGCAGCTTACCTGAGGTTGCCCTAAACCTCATGTGCAAGCCATGGGGTGGAAGGGTCAAGACCTTGCAATACAGCCTAGACCCCACACCCCATGTGCACAAATTCAAAATGGACAAAGGGGGAGTGGCAGCTGCTCAGACCATTTTATAACTAACCTGGGAGGTGCAAGTCAGCAGGGCAATTAGGTTACTAAGCTGCACCACCGCGCCAAGGTGCTTCTATGGGGCTCTCATAGATTAGAGTTAGGACTGCACCCATAGAGGCACCTTGGCGCGGTGGTGCAGCGTAGCATACTTCTGCAGATGTGTGTGACCAAGCCTCTGTTTTTACCAGATTTAGAGACAGATTATAGGTTGGTCTGCAAGCTAACAGGGTTGAGTGCTGCGGCTCCTTTAAGTCTTTAGTAACTATATAAAACAAAGCTGATGGCATTTTTACGGGGCTGGCAGGACTTTGTTCATTGGTGGTAGAATGAGGTTGGTCGAGGCCATGAGGTACGTTTCCGAACACAGTCCTAGCTCAATTATATTAAAATGTTGTCCCCTGGGAATACATCACAGTCAAATATATATGCAGCATCAGTTTTGGGCCCATGCATCGGTAGAAGTGACACGTTTTGCTTTAAATGCAGGGCGATCGTGATCGTCTGCAACCTATAGGTGTTTTCAAATCTGCGTTTGTTCATTGCAGAGAAATCACAGTCATAACACAAAAGCCCTAACAGCAGCATTTTGAAAGCATTTCGAAAGCATTTTGACTCCTTTGAATGGCAATTGCAATCGATTTCAAAATGCTGTCCAATCCCTACCACATTGCATCCATAGGAAAACTATGCAACATCAAAATGCCCTTATGTTAAATGAGCATCAGAGCCCACCCTACAGCTAAACATTAGAAGTCCCAAAGCTAGGAAGCAGATGACCATGTTCTTCATCCTGTTAGCACTGGGTAAACCAGGTTGCCCAGGTTAGGGGAAGTCTTTGGAGATGTTTTTGGCCCTAGCGGGTTTCCCTGTTCCCTGAGAGCCAGTCTGCACATAGGACTTTTTAAAGCTTTACCAGATGTCTATATACTGCTTTTTAAACAGGTATATAATAATAGTGAACAAATACAATCCATCTGCTCTTTAGCAAAATACTCATAAATGCTGTAATAAATCTCAAAGCAATACTTTTCAATTAGAAAAAGACCACAAAGTTAAAATAAGTATATTAACATGTACTTTGCATTTATCTATAGCATATGGATTTTCTATTTTTGAGCTTGCTTTAGTAATCAGCAAACTGAATATGTTAAATAAAGATTATTGATTGTTAAATCACAAGGATGACCCAGTTTTTTGTGCAGTGCGTTTTAAATGTAGGAAAAGTACAGTACTTATTAAATCTTACATTGTTTTCCACTCTGCAATAATTTATTTCAGAGCATGGGCTCGATTCAACAAAGGACCCATTGTAAAACACGAGTCACTCAAATTAAATTCCATTGCGTTCGTAAAAGTGCGAAATAAATTAGTGGATCGAAAAATTTACTACTGCATTTTGCGATTCTAATTTTTCTACTGATTCAGGTGGACTTGATGAGCCACACACATGATATAAATTAGAGTGTTTCACACTAGTTTTTGTGATGCAGCTTTCAGCAGGAGAAAACTCATTTTGCTCTTTCTCACAATGGAGCCCTTCTACTTTCTTTGCAATGGTAGTAAACTCTAATGGTAGTAAAAAATTCAATTAATAAGAAAAAAGCCCGAGAATCACTAGTTAGGAAGACAATGAAAGTCAATGGCACTTTTTTACTCCTGAAAAAAATATTGAACTTTTTACACATGGTACATGGGAGTGGTTGACCTTTGGGTTTTTACACTGCGGGCACCAAAACCCAGAATAGTAAAAATCCTGGGTTTTGGTACACGTTATAGTTTAAGCAGAAGAATGGCGTTCCATGAGGTTAAAGCTAGCAAAGAGCTGCACCCTGCACCCAAGGACACAAGGACACCCAAGCTTTGTATAAAAAACAATGGCCACATTTCTGCATTAAAGGAAACATTTTTAATACAGGTCCCTAGCAATCCAACCAAACCCCCCAAAAAAAACAACATACATGCCTCTTACAAATATTACTGTTTAATTAGTACTTCCACTACAGCATACCTTGTCTCTTTATTACATGTATCCACAATGTCAGCCATGTACATACAGCTACACAGGCAACTTAAAACGTTGAAAGAAATTATGCATTTACATTTACCCATTGAAAAACCTTACAACACCATGCAGCAGTCAGAAAACAATACTAAACAATAGAAAAAAAATCGAGTACATTTTCCAATAATTTTCGCTTGCTACAGCCTTTTTACGAGCATTTTGAAAATTTTACGACTGATTCGAAAATTTTACGATTGCATTTTCGAGTGCACGTATTTAATTCAATCCCTTTTCTGAATCACTCGAAAAAGTAAAAAATTTACGCATGCGATCCGATTTTTCGAGTGACACAAATTTATTTCTACCTTTGTTGAATCGAGTCCCATGTCTTTGTCAAAAGGGCATTAGTGATTTGTGCACTGAGATCAATTAAACCCTCAAAGATACATCGGCTTTGGCCACTGAGATTCAAGTAGAAAATCAAATGGGTCTTTGTGAATCAGCCTCTTAAGCCATTACTGCAGCCCACACCATTCATTACATGATAAGAAATGATTATGCTGCTTTTTATGAAATCAAATATCATTAGCTATAATTCCATATGTCTAACCAGCCCGCTGAATGTAGACCCATTTTCAATTGCCTTTTTATTGTTTCCAGTAAACAATGACAACAATGAAAAAACAAAAAAAGCACATTGACTACACACTCACAGGCAGGCCTTGATAAAAAAAAGTAGTCATACTAAGTATTAAAGGGACTGTAAACCCAGATAAAAAAAATAAAGAGGCACTTACTTTATCTCCCCCATTGCACGCTCCCGGCCTGTCTGCCACGGGGCTCCTGCTGTCCTCACACACTGCCCCCTCACGTCAGTAACAATCACCTTGTACACTCCCTCCATTCATTGCAATTTAAGCATGTTTTCACCGTTGCAATGAATGGAAGGGGTGTCACAACTGACTGGAGGCATTGGCCATGAACCAAGAAATTCTAGAGCGGGTGCTTGCGGTGTCCTTCCTTCCTTCCCAGAAACAAGGAGATTTTTGAGTGGTGGACCATCTGAGATCAGTTGCAGTAGAACAAGGGTTCCCATCCTTTTACAGTTACAGTAGAACAAGGGTCTCCAGCCTTTTATCATCAGGTATTACTTTGCATTCTCTAATTGTCTTAAGGTGGACCAAAACTCATATTTTTAACTGGCATCCCCTGATTTGCTCCCCCCATGTAGAGTATCTTTTTGGCAATTTTCACTGCTCCCACTTCACTCTAATTCCCACTAATCCTGTTTGTTTCAGCTCCTCATTCATTGCCACTGTAGTGGTGGAAGTAGTAGTGGAAATGATGTAATTGCCACACCAATGCAATGACTGATCCTCTACCATCTTACAGAGAGGGACAGCAATAAAAGACAGTTTTCCAGTATCCAAATTTATTTCACATGTTCAGTGTGTTTTGGTCTGCTTTACTTGGGGTATGTATGGGTTGTTAATAACCTACAATTGTTTTATAAAGAAACACCAAGCAGACATTACAAATGCATGGAATGCACAAACATATACATAAATGTGTTATCCCATTTTGGAACAGTTTAGTAAATATGGAGCAAAGCAGGCTTAGGTAAGGTATAGATGGCAGTAGATCAGCACTGGGTACAAGCAATGGAAGAATTTGCCAAAAATCAGCTCAGAATTTTACTGCTCATGGCCAGTCCATGAGTTACTGACCCTGCCCCCAAATGGGTCTTCCATGCCAGTCAACACGTGTTTTCAACCAATTCTATAGTACTGCATGATCAAATCATAGGCAGGGCTAGATATGGAGGCTGGATAGAGCTGGAGACAACCATGTGTTAGGCGCCTGTCACAATTCACTTACCTTCCTGGTCCCACGGTGTCCTTGGTCGGCTGCTCTGCCGGTGTGCCCAAGTCCTGGTTGCCTTTCAGCCACATCAGCAGCTGGTGCTGGCCCAGGCAGCGCTGGCTTGAGCGGCGCCAGGACTGTCTTCCGCTCTTGGCCACATCTCCGGCTCACGCGTGAGCATGGCTATCTTATGCCCTCCAGGGGCCCTACAGACAGTATGCCTGCCGGAGGTTAGGTTAAAGGGCCAATGAGCCCTAATTATACTGATGGGTGAAAATGCCCTAATTGTGAATTGGGGCAACCAGCCCATAGTTTGTAGCTGGGCCAATGAGCCCTAGTGTTCTCCTCGACCAATTCCGTCCACTTCCCCCAGCTCTCTCTCTCTCTCTCACTGCCCGTGAAAGCGTGCTGATGGGTGCTACTTTTCCTGTGATTATTGATTGTTATACCGTTGCCTACCTAGCTTGCCTGACCATCCATGACTGCGGTCTGAATTCCGACTAAGTTCCTACCACATCCCTTGTACTGCGAACCCTCTGATTACCCCACTTGACCTTTGACCCTTCTCGTGTTTCTCCCTTGGCGCAGTATATCGTGAGGACTGATTATTCTGTGTTTGACCCCAGCTTGCCCGATAAGGCCCAGTCTTACCTCTGGTTCATCCGCCTTCACCCCTGTTTGAGCTACCAAGTCCTGGGGGCAATCGTGTCCAGTGAGGCATTTAAAGCTAGCTGCGGAGATTGGGGGTTGTGAACTCGGGGTTTGCCAGTACCTTTGTGCTGCCTCATTTCTCTCATCCTCCCATCAGTCTAGAGATCTGGACCCTGCAAAAAATGGTATGCAATAGATCCTTATAATGGAAGTAACAATATGGGACTATTGGGCACAGCCCAATTTTATTAAAAAATCATTGCTTGTAGAAGAGGTTATTTATTAGGCAGTGTTATATCTGCTTAAGCAAGGTCAAAATGTATTGGTCATTTTGGATGGGGTTAGCCACCCACAGCAGTGTTTTAATATATGCTATTTACTACCATTTGTACTTGTACCAGCTATCATGCATGTCGTTTGGGAAGAATACAGCAGCACCAACGGGCTGGCCGGCAGGGTTATCCAGTCTCTCCCTTACTTTCTGGAGGGGTGATTTATCTGGATCTAGTTTATCTAGATGATTGTTCTGATGAAAACAATGCCTACTAAAGCTGAATTTAACCGTGGTCAAGAATAAAACCCAGATCAGGACAGAAAGCCAATAATGAAATCAGATGAATACACAATAGGGTACATACAGTGGAGGCAGGGTAGGCAGCTGCTATCGGGACTGTGGCACAAGGGGGCCCGACGCAAGCTACCTCCCCTGCCTCCCCATGTAGCTGTGTGCGTATTTTTAGACTTTAAATTGATATCAGGGTCCTCCGTGGCTGCCGATTGGGACCCAGCGCTGATGTGCTGCCCGGCAAGTCTGTCTCTGCAAGACCTCGCCAGGAGTACAGAGTCCCTGCGCTTTCCCTCCGCACAGCGTGATCCACATTTGAGGATCAGAGGCTAGCAGGGCGGAAGAGACACAGCATGTGTCACCGCTGCGGCTGAGTGAACAAATCATCTCTGGCTGTCCTGGGAACGGCTGCCATTGAAGACTTGTTTTAAAGTGGATCAAAACCCAGGATTTTGACTATCCTGGAGTTTGGTCTTTGCCCTTGGGGCACCCCGTTCTGGGATGCCCCGCTGTGTGAAACCCCAACCTCACACACCCTTCCCCGGCTCGAATCCACTCCCACCCCAAGCATGCTGGTGGCCACATTCCCTGCTACCCTCCAACAGGTAGTGTGCCTGTGCTGGCCACTCACAAATGCCTGGCTAAAGGGATAGCAGAGATGCTGTCGCAGCTTGCACATGCGCCATTGAACTGTGAAAGAAGGTGAGTTTCCAGGTGACTTCACACAGTGGGGCATCCCGATTCTGGATGCCCGGGGGGAGGGAATTGATCTTATAGATTTCAGGGCTGTTGGGGCGTGGGCTCTGAGCCACTTAAAAGAGGAACATTTGGGGTGTTGAAGTTATATCAAAGGCAAGCCCTATTGTTGTCCCATTGTCTCGGGCTACATGTTGCTCTGCTCCAAATTCAATCTATCCAAACTTCAATCCATTTTTTAAAAAGACCCTGTAGCTCCTAAGTTATTTCTAAAAATATTTGAGCGTGCAGAGAAAAAAACAAGGAATTACAGTGGGTGTGGCAACAGCGATGTGATGTAAGCACACTGTGTGCTTTACATATATCACAGTAAAAAAATAAGTGCATGGCTGTGCCTTTAGTTATTACTGGCAGCAAATAGTGTGACCATAAATGGTTGATTGGAGGACCAGATCAGTGGGGTGGGGTTTGAAAGCTGAATGAGGAAGTGATTTCCTTACTAAGGAGACCAACAGAGAAGGAATCACAGCGCTCCAGCCACACAATGAAAGATACGCTATTATTATGATATTTTTTTTTTACTTTTGACTTGCCAATCACTTTGACTTATATCTTTTCCCTTTGTCATGGTCGCACTTAGGATAGCTGAATTGGCTATGAATAACACTGCTGAGGTCCTGGGATTTTCATGCACAACTGATGGCGTGAAAACCATAAAGTATAGTGACCAGCAGTGACAAAGATAAGAGGAGCATGTCCAAACTGGTTTCAGCTTGGAGAAAGGCGACATCAGAAAAACCCTCTTTACACCTAAAACGGCCAACACATCAAACCCGGAGGCAACTAGCCAATGACAACAGATAACCTGCTCTCATGTCAAGGTTGTTTTCCTTGTGCTAGCCCAGCATCGATCCTGGTGAAAAAAAAAAATCGAATGCATTTACTTTTCCATTTTTTATATAAACTGTTCACTTTTCCATGTCAAATGTTAGTGTCAACCCACTACCATCTTCCTGACAACAGCACTATAGCAAGCACAAAATCCAATTACCGGGCATGAAAATATGAGTCTTTTCATGGGTGAATACTCCAGACATATAATTACAAATGATATTCTTCCGCTATATCTTCACAATAACACAAGTAGGCTGAGGCCAAAAGGTTGATCCATTCTGTCATATCCCATGTTTTTTTATGTTAGTACAGATCTCTGCAGACTAAAGAATTACACCCACACCAGCATTTCACAATTCCTCAAGTGTAACATCGCAGAGCTTTCAGTTTCTTCACACTGTGAAAAGCACCGCAGATATTCTCATTAGTAGGCTCTCAAGACAAATGTGGCTTTCTGTTTCAAACCAGAATATTGTTAGGTATTCAAATACTTTGATGAATATATATTATTAGTCCAGCAATATCCAATTTTGGTGCTGCAGTGTTAAGTGTACAATATACAAAAAAAAAAATATATATATATATATATATAAAGTGTGCACTCAGTTAATCATGCAAAAAAAGTGCATTTTAATATCTAAGTTCATAAGACACAATCAATTTCCTCTAACATGTACTACAAATCACATATATACAAAAATAAACAAATTACTAGTGCAGAGTAAAAGCATCATATGTTCACAGCATAGTAAATATCTCTCTTATTATAGCAGCATACATATCACCCTGCACGTGGCTGTTTACAATATATCCCAAAAGGGTTAGTAGCAGTTAATATAGCAGCAATAATGACATCCAGTTATGTACTTAGTGCTCTAGTACTCTAGTGCTTAGTGCAGATAAATGATACAATGTAGCAGCAACATGAATACATATCTGTTGTAAGTGATTCTTTGCATTAATTTTTCCACAAAGAATATCGAGAGCCGTCGATGATTTCAGCAAAGGAATTCACAAATATACGTATCCGGAATTGAAGCCAAAAAATCGGTGATGGATTTAATTAATAATTAGAATAAATGAAGAGGTAGATGCCAGTAACTTGCGTTACAAATACATATAAAACAGAGGTTGTTAATGGATTAAGTTCGGTTGAAATGTCCAGGAATAGAGAGCAAGTCTTTCTTAGGCTGGAGGTGAAAAGGCGGCAAACTTCTCCTACTGCCTTTGTCTGATGAAAAATAGCTTGCTCTTCACAGTAAAAAGGTGGGGACTGATTGTCTGTGTATGCAGGGTTGTGTCTGAAAGAAAAGAGTCCTTGTTCCCTTCCCCCGCGTGACTTAAGAAGCCTTCTATTGAGATCAAATTCCTAGCTGGAGGTATGAACAATCACAATCCCTCCTACTATCTGAACCAATTAACGTCAAAAGGAGGTCCATGAAATATAATATTCAGCTCAACTTACAAATGACAGATGTTATATGTTAATGGTCAGTAGTTCATACATCACATTAATTACATAGACTGACATGGAGACTTAGAGTAATTACATAGACTGACATGGAGACTTAGAGTAAATAAAGACCCAGACACTGTTATCCCTGTGTCTCGTTTCACATCTGGGGGCAATTTACTCCCTGCATAGGGGGTCTGATAATCAGATTCCAAAAACAGAGCAATCCATCAAATGAAATTCCAAAAGTTGACCTCTCACACACACAATTTAATCTACTGAATTTTTATGGCGCCACATATAGTTTCTTATATTCAAAATTAAAAAATATTTTAAATATAACAAACCCCCCTGATTATGATTTTTATATAAATCATAATTTAATAATTAGAACATTCACACATCAGTCACTGCGTCATTCATTCCAGGTCTTGTTTTGGTTATCCATAATAGATCCCTCTATCAATGAATTCCCAACATCAGGGCCTAATGCAAGTAGTTTCCTCATAAATGTTCTGTGTAACAGTTTTCCGCTTCGTGAAATTTCTTTCCTAACTAAACTATGAAGATATTTAACTCTAACTACTAAGATTAATTGTAATATCATACATATAATAATAACGATAAATAAAATAATAACAGGGTGCAATAAAACATTTCCCATCGCTGTTGCCACTGAGGATTTTGACCACATATTAATAGATTTTTTAAATTTACTCCACCAAGAAGCTCCAGAGAAACTAGACCAATCGTGTTGTATAGACTGCAACACTCCTTGTTCATGTTTAAAAACAATCTCTGCTTGCTTAATCTCTGTTTGCAATGCCCTTAAAAAACCTCTATCTTTTATAAGTTCTGCTGTCCATTCCTGCCAAGGGAATTCATCTAATTGAGAAATATTAAATTTTGGAGGGAAGCTCTTTATTTCCCTATTCAGTATAGTGGAAATATTTATTTTGATTCCATTAAAATCAATACTTACTAATTCACCCGCTATACAATATAATCCCCTTTTCAGAACATCTGAATAAACACAGGAACTCATAAGAGCTTTGATTTCTTCACCTTCTGTCATAACTTGGAAACAAAATTTCCTATGTTCAACAGGAGTAAATAACTCAAAGGAGGTTTTAACTTCCTCAATTCTTGCTGTACACAAACTATGGTTATGGAAGCAAGAATGATATATTTCTTTAATTTGATTAGGCAAGCAGACGACCTTTGACTGGAAATGTAAACATGCTGATAGGTCTAGCTGCTCCGGCTCTGTCTGGTCAACATCAATAGCAAAATCCTTATATTGCAACTGATAATACAGAAGTTGGGTGTCGCTCACTGGTATTCCTAAAACAGTGACAGATACCAACTCTTGTTGCTGGCCTGCAATAGGAATCAATGACGTGGCATAACATTCCCCAGGCACACATCCTACCCACTTATTCACCCATAAATCAATATGATTTAAAGCAAACTGATATTCAGAGGGTAGGCTATGTATGATACTCAAAGGTGTAGTACCACCCTGAAAAGCCTGGGCTATGATCTTGAAATTAGTAGAATATTCTACTTGTACCTCAAGACATGCTCTCGCTACTTGAGAATGCTGTGCACTAGTCATTAATGCCATTGTCACTTCTTGCAGATGAAGAATGGAAGGACCCATTACTGTGGCAGTTTTAACAACCATACCTTGTAAAATCTGATTTATACTCCGCTGGGTCTGTATGCCTCTGCTCCCTAATAACCCCGCAGACTCCAAATCAGATCTCAATGTATTTATATCTATGCTGTTTGTGATACCACTAACAGCTCCTACACCACCAATGATCCCTTCCATTATTCCTCTTTTACTCTTTTTATTTAGAGGTTTACTAAACCATTGTTCAACACCCAAATCCATATTCATCAGATGCTCATGACAATTAGGATATTGCGTGGAGACCTTCCAATCGGAAATGTTAAATTTCCATACAATATTGACAAAATTTCCATCTCGCAACAAGGGTCTGATCTGATAATGATTGATCTGGAAGGGGCCTGCAGGTTCAAATAACCTACCCAGACATTTGGTTTTTTCCGGTGACTCAACCAGAACAATAGATGACTTACACTGTTTTCCCTGATTTTCCATCGATATGCAACAATTATAGATACCAGAGTCCTCAAGAATAGGATCTGCCTTAATATAGACAAACCCTGCTTCAGATCTACTTACCACTCCTATGGGCCCTATTTGGATCATATGAGTGGTACCTAGCCTTAGACTCCCTAGGAATGTACCATCCTTTTCCCATGATATTAAAGAATCTTGGGGAAATTGTGCATCTGCTTTGCATATCAATTTAAAATCATTCGTACCCTCTCTGATTTTAACAGATTCTGGAGAAACCTTAATCTCTGGAATTTTCTGATCTGTAACAGTAAGATTTAATACAATTCTCACTGCAGAATTATTCTTTGCAATCATAAAATCCCAGTTCTTAAACACATCTCCTCTCTCTTGAGGATTTATTTGCAAATGACCCTGATCCAGGAAAGTCAAATAATTTTCGGTCAAAAACCATATGTCTGTTTTAGAACGACCATTTTTGGCAGTATTGATCCGTTCCAAATCAATATTTCCCGACCATTTAGCTGGAACCTCCCCCTTTATCTCAACACTCCAAAACCCCATATCTTCCATCTTACATGCCCATGAACCTGTTCGATTGTTATGAACAAAGGTTCCATGTAATTTAGAAAATGTTGCTTTGGTATCGATACGAGCTTGGATGTTTATGTCATTATTGTATGCAAATGTTATTTCGACACAACAAGTAAAACCATATCCTATACAGATGTTGCCCAAAATATCAATTGTGTCATCAACTGGGGAATTTTTCCATTCTACTATATCCCATCTTCTTTTCCTATAAAAAGAAACATTTTGTTCTGGTGTTAATAAGGTCTCCGGGTCTTCCTCAGGAATTGTAGGGATGCTCATTGTAACACCGCTGCTTAATTTAGTTCTTATAAGGATGTAAAGGAGTCCTAAGATAAAAATTTTCTCCTTAGATGTTATCACATCCTGTAATTTCAACG
The DNA here is from genome assembly GCA_027917425.1 of Gastrophryne carolinensis. NCBI lineage: Eukaryota > Metazoa > Chordata > Amphibia > Anura > Microhylidae > Gastrophryne > Gastrophryne carolinensis. The sequence goes on along the minus strand of CM051235.1, from coordinate 272,330,780 downwards.
GCTGCATGTTTCAATATGCCTGTAAAATAAAAGTGCAGTATCAGTCATTTTGGCATAAACAATTTGCATTGATCTGCATGAACCCACATTTTTTGCTGTCGCCTCACATTTTTGTTAGAATTTAGAGGCCTTTGGACTTGAATCATTACTTGTCCCATAGAATCAATTATTTCATAAGGACCTTCCCAATTGCTCTGCCAAGGACCACTCTTGCGGAATGCTTTTACCATAACCATGGCTCCCTTCACAAATTTTGATTGATGTGGAGGAACCATTTTTTGCATACGCATGGCTGCATGTGGCAGGACATTGGTTAGATTCTCCTGAAGCAACTGTAACCATTGAGACTTTGCTATAGCCTCTTTTTGTGGTGTTGAAAGAAATGGTTCATGTGGAAATGTTAAATTCATCTTTCGTCCTGTCATTAATTCAAATGGTGAAAACTGAGTAGTAGAGGAAGATGTACCTCTTACACTCATCAATATGAATGGTAATGCGTCTACCCAGGTGTTCCCTCTACTCATTAGCATTTTAGCTATCCTTGCTTTAATAGTCCTATTCATTCGTTCAACAATACCAGCTGACTGAGGATGATAAGCTACATGAAACTGTTGTTCAATTCCTAAAATTCCACACATTTCCTGCATAATTTTACCTGTAAAATGTGTCCCACGGTCTGCTTCCAACTTAAAACAAAAACCCCAGGTAGGAAAGATGTGATTTACCAAAGCCTTGGCTGTGCTTATTGCATCATCTTTCCTTACCGGTATAATTTCAACCCATTTGGAAAATACATCTACCACCACTAAAGCATACCTAAATCCATACTTCCCTGTGGGTAAGGGTCCTATGTAATCTATTTGTAGAGTTTTCCAGGGACCGTCAGCTGGTGCAATTCTTAGTAAAGGTGGCTTTTGTCCTTTTGGTCTAGGGTTTATTTGTGCACATATCAGACAGGATTGGCCAACTTCCTCCACTGTTTTTTCCATTTTATCCCAATAAAATTTTTCCTTGAGAATTTCTAGCAACCTTTGCTGACCAATGTGACCTAAACTCTCATGATTGAACTTTGTAAATTCTACCTGCAAGTGTTCTGGTATGACTGGTAATAAGATTCCATTTGAATCGTGGCACAATATATCATTTTCCAAGCTAAAAGGGGGCTTAGGGTCTTGTCGAATTTTTGTTAAATTTGAATCCTTAGCCTGTTCTTTAGCAAATGAAAGAGGCTCCTGCTCTGTCTTACGTATTGCATTCACAATAGCAGGCTTTGTGTCATTGTCAGCGTCAATTCCATGAATAGTCTCCCCCTGTACTGCTGCTTTCTTAGCTAGGCTGTCAGCTGTTCTGTTCCCAATACTCAAATCACTGTCGTCTCTTTGATGTCCAGGGACTTTAATGATTGCATGACTACAGGGATTCTTAGATGCAATTTCAAAAATTGTTTCTAAAGTTTTCTTGTGAGCTAGATTTTTATTGGAGGAATCAACAAACCCTCTTCTCTTCCAGATCGGAAGATAATTTATGAGTGATCTTACAGAGTAAGAGCTATCACTATAGATTGCTAATGGCATACGATTTCCTTGATCTTCAACAATCAAAAGCGTTTTTAATGCCTCCAATTCTGCTCTTTGTGCCGAATGATGTCCCTCTAATTTATGCTGTATTGCATAACCTCTTTTAGGATACCAAATAGCATATCCTGTGCAATATTTCCCATTTGAAAAATATCTAGAGCCATCAATGAACACTGGTTCATCATCCTTCTCTGCCTCACGTCTGAAAAGAGGTGCAATTGAATCATGACTCTCAATTGAACATTCATGGGGTTCTCCTTCATATTGCATCAATTGGGGTAGCACATACTTAGCCTTATGATCAACATCAATGTTTTTAGAAGAGAGTAGCAGTAACCATTGAGCAAATCTTTGGTTAGAAACTCCAGGAAGATTCTTCTCAAGAAGCATCTTTAAAGTAGAATGCGGAGTTTGCAATGTGATTTTGTTAAAACCAACTACATGCTCAGTAGCTTTCAATGCAAAATGTACTCCTACCAAATTTCTGATACACAGGTCAAATCCCTTTTCTACTGGTGTCAGTAATCTGGAGTAATAACCTAGTATTCTCCATGTGTCACCTTGCAATTGCAACAACACAGCTGAGATAGCTTCATCTGAGACTGACACTTGAATTGCAAATGGCCTATTCTTTTCAACTGTGGCTAGGGCTGGAGCTGACTGAAGATCTCTCTTTAGAGTCTCAAAGGCTGCCTGATGTTCATCTTTCCACATTTCAACAATCTCACCTGAGTCTTTAGTTAATAACTGATACAAGGGAGAAGCCTTGAAAGCAAAGTTCTCAATGAATTCCCTTGAGAAGTTTAACAATCCTAAGAATTGTCTTAACGCCTTGAGACTTGTTGGAACTGGAAGAGATGTGATAGCCTGCACTCTTTCACTCAAAGGTGATCTTTTGCCATGACTTATGATTAATCCTAGAAATCTTACTTCAGTTTTCATAAGCTGCACTTTCTTTGTGTTTAACTTAAGCCCTGCCTCCTGCAACAGCTGAAACATTTCAGCTAGCAGAGACAGATGTTCCGCCTCTGTCTTTGAGCTAATCAAAATGTCGTCTACAAACTGACGGACACAGTCTGGTCTAGAAAATTTTGATAAAACATTTGCTAATGCCTGATGAAATATTGATGGAGATAGGTGGAATCTTTGGGGCAAGCGATTTAGTAAGTACTGGGTTGAGCCAAATATAAATGAGAACTTATATTGACAACTTTTGGCAAGTGGAATGGAAAAGAAACCATTAGAGATGTCCAAAACTGAAAAAATTCTATGATCGGCATTTAAATTGGACAATATATCGGGTGTTTCTGACATAATACAAGTAGTCGTGGGTGTGTATTTATTTAACATTCTTAGATCTAATAAGAATCTATAGGAATTATCAGGTTTCTTAACACACCAGCATGGATTATTAGTCACTGAATTTCCCTTCCTAATCACACCTTGCTTAAGGAACTCTTGTATGATCACTGAAACTGGTTCAATTGCCTCTGGGGGTAATTTATATTGCCTTTGTGGTGGGGGGTCCTTACCCTCAATATTCACTAACACATCTTTCATAAGACCCACCTCATTTCGGAATTGTGCCCACAAAGATGGAAATTTCTGAACCAACTGTTTCAAAGCTAGATTATCACCCGTGTCTGGCCATTTATGGTCGGGTGAAATCTTGTCTGTCATACAGACGCTTCCAACTTCAGCATACTGATGTGGATCAATTAATATGGGCTTACGATTAATTGAATCCTTCCAATTAACACAATTTCCTAAGTCAATCACCCATCCTCTGGTTTTCATTAAATCAGCTCCTAAAATCGATTCCGAATTATCACAATGCCAAATGTCAATATCAGTTTTCAAATGACCAGGAATTTCAAATGGTACCCGTTTACACAATGTAGCAGTGTCACTTCCTTTTTTGTTAAAACCAACAACCGTACATGTTTTAGAATTTGTCTTCAATGGTAATTTAGCACCTGTGACAGTAAGCTGTGCTCCTGTATCCAGAAGAAAATTTGATTTTTGTCCATTTAATTCTGCTGTTACAAAGGGTCTTCCACAATTATCAAGCACTAATGGTGCAACAAATTCTAAATGTGTTGGTTTTGGTATGGCAACTTCAGGACCTAGTCAGGGCTTGGGCAATAAACCTTCTGACCTTGCATTTGCCTGTATTTCTTTAGCATAGGAACTGTCACTGATTGTAAGCTCTCTAAGTTGTTTTATTAACCCTTTAAGTGCCAGCCTACCTGGAGTTTTTGTCACACTCTGTTGCCAGACCATTTTGCACTATTTTGCACTCCCTATGTTCAAATGTGATTTTTGAAGGGATTTCCAGGGATTTCCCAGGAAAATGATATATTGTTTTTTTCAGCAGAGTCTGGGCTTTAACATGAAATGTCTTGTTTGTCATTTGTTAGGTGTATTCTTAATATTTTTGGGTGAAATATGTGCAAAAAAAAAAAAAAAAAAAATTTTTTACATATTGTAGTTTTTTTTGGAATAAAAAATGTAAGTTTGTCAATAAAATCTTATTGTGTGTGAAATCCCAATTTCTCCCAGTTACAGCGGTACCACATATGTATAGGTAGACACCCTTTCCTGCCCAGGAGACTCCCCCAAACTGAAACAGCGCTTTAGGAGATTTTCAGATAAAATACAACTATGCTATGCAATATGCGCACCTTGCGGTTTTTCCAGAAAAACAACCCTTTACATTTGAAATACCCCCAACAAACTATATATTCTCTGGAAGTACACACCTCAGGCTTTCTAGGCGTACCAAGCTTGTGGATGTGGCCATAGTTTTTTGGAAGTAATCCCTCAACGTAATCTTTGGTTGCAAAGAGTTTCCCTAAAAAAAGGATAAAAAAGCAGAATCAAAGCCACATTTTCCTAAAAAAACTATATACAAACAAGAAAAAACAAGTTTAATCTGAAAACGCAACATCCCCCGAACAGAACAACACCCAACATGCATAGCTACTGTCAAGGGAAGAGTTGCCAAACACCCCAAAGTAAAGCATGCGCATAACGGTAATTTTACTTGAAAATTTCAGCTCTGCAGACAAAGTGCGCACCTTGCGATTTTTCAACCAAAACAACCCTTTACATTTGGAATATCCCCCATAAACCATATATTCCCTGAAAGTACACACGTTAAGCTTTTTAAGGGTACCCAGCTTGTTGTAGTGGGCTCATCTTTCTGGAATTAATTCCTCAAAGAATTCTTTGGTTGCGCAGGGTTTCCCTAAAAAATTTATAAAAAAGCTGAATAAAAAACACCTTTTCCTAAAATATAAATATGCAAACCAGAAAAAACAAGCTAAGTCTGAAAGCGCAAGGTCCCCCGAACAGAACAATACCCAACATGCATAGGTACTATTAACCCTTTTAATTGCCAGCCTACTTGAGATTTTGTCACCCTCTGTTGACAGGCCATTTTCCCCATTTTGCGTCATGTTTTGCGACATGTTTTGCGCCATTTTTGCTGTAACTTTCAGAAAAATTATATATATATTTTTTGCAGCAGAGTTTAGACTTTAACATGAAATGTCTTGTTTGTAATTTTTTTTTTTTTTTTACAATATTATTAAGTGAAAAAAAAAATAAATAAATAAAAAATTTTTTTTAGAAAATTGACTCCTTTATTTTAAATAAAAAATGTATTTTATTAAGGAAAATCATATTGCATGTGAAAGCCCCATTTCTACCGATTAGAACGGTACCACATATTTATCGGTAGCCCCCCGTTCCTGCCCAGGAGACCCCCCTAACTGAAGCAAGTATTTTATAACATTCACAAAAAAAATACAAAAACCATCCACACTACAAAGGGTTAAATCGGGAAAAAAAATGACATAGGGTCCCCCCTCCCAGGGGAGGGAGACCCCATTTTTTTTTTGATTTTTAAGGGTTAAAAACCCTTAAAAATCAAAAAAAAAATTGACGTGGGGTCCCCCTTACCCAAAGTAACCAGCCCGGGACCAGCTATGGGGGCTTGTAGGCACAGAGTGGGGGGGGCAGCTTTTGTGGCCCCCCCACCCTGCAGCCTACGAGCCCACATAGCCTATGTGGGCCCGGGCTCTTCTGCCCCCCCCTGGCCTTTGGGGAGGCAGGTAATGGGGGTGCCGGGGGTTAATGGCAAGCCACCCGCTAGCGCAGGTGACTTGCCAGACCCCCAGCCTTGTGAACTGGTATAGGGGTCATGGACCCCTTACCAGTTCACAAGGGGTTAAAAGTAAATAATGACACAGACACACATAAAGAAAAAAATATTTTATTAATTTTTTTTTTTTTTTTTTACACTGTACTCACCTCCCATCCATCCTGGAGCACTCTGTCCCTCGGCGATCACTGGCTTCTGCTCACTTGCTAGAAGCCTTTTATAGCTGCTGGATGACAGATTACAAAGGGTTAATCAAAAAAAAAAATTACATAGGGTCCCCCCTCCCAGGGGGGGCGGACCCCATTTTTTTTTTGATTTTTAAGGGTTAAAAACCCTTAAAAATCAAAAAAAAAATTGACGTGGGGTCCCCCTTACCCACAGTAACCAGCCCGGGACCAGCTATGGGGGCTTGTAGGCACAGAGTGGGGGGGCCAGCTTATGTGGCCCCCCCACCCTGCAGCCTACGAGCCCACATAGCCCATGTGGGCCCGGGCTCTTCTGCCCCCCCCTGGCCTTTGGGGAGGCAGGTAATGGGGGTGCCAGGGGTTAATGGCAAGCCACCCGCTAGCGCAGGTGGCTTGCCATCTCCCCAGCCTTGTGAACTGGTATAGGGGTCATGGACCCCTTACCAGTTCACAAGGGGTTAAAAGTATAAATAAAAACAAAAGACACATGTTTTCAAATATGTTTATTAAAAAAAAAAAAAACATTTTACCTTTACTCACCTCCGATCTTCAGAAGCAATGTCCCGCGGCGATCTGATGCAGGTGACAGCTGGGCAGAGAAGGGGGGAGGCAGGCGATCGGAGGATCGCCTACCTCCCTCCTTCTCCACCCAGCCATCACCGGCATCTGAGAAGAGAACTGCCGGGTGCCCCATGACACCCGGCTTAACGGCAAGATGGCGGCGCCCGTCGGGAGAGGAAGGGGAGAGCCCTTTCAGGCTCTCCCCTGAAGCTGAAGAGGCTGGGGGGGGCGATCGGAGGCCCCCCCAGTGAAGAGGAGACCTGGAGGGAGGCAGCGCAACTGCAGGTAAGTAAATGTCATTTGTATTTTTTTTTTTTTTTTACAGTTAGCAGCTGCTGCTGCCAAACGGGGGGGGGGGTGCTATTCCGGGGGCTCTCCTGGAGCCATCCGACCCCCCACGGGGGATCGGATGGCACCAAATTAAAGAGGAGACCCGGCTGAATCCAACGAGGGGTCAGGTGAGTATTTTACTTTTATATTTTTTTTACTGTGGGGGTTTAAAGTCAGCTACGTGAGTCTCACGTAGCTGGCACTTAAGTGGAGTAGAGGCTGCTACGTGAGACTCACGTAGCTGGCACTAGAAGGGTTAAAGGACCATAAGGTGTGTGAGATTCTACTTCCTCTATGGCTGGGGGTGCTGATGGTTCCTTAGATACAAAACCATTCTCCTTTCCCAAATTCTTCAATTTTCTACTGTTCAAAAATTTGATACAATTATATTTTATATGACCTGGCTTATTACAATAGTAACAAACAGTCTGTCTTGGCTTTACCTGTTCTCCCTTTTCATTCCTGTAGGGGGCAGCAGAGGGTGTTTTAAATCTTTGAGTCTCCTCTGCGGATCTATTTCCCTGAATCACAGAGATTTTAGCTTTCATGAGACCTGATTTTAATTGTCTCCTAATTTGTTCAATAAATTTTGCGGCTTCCAAAAGATTTGGTTTGTCACAAGCCAAAGTTTTTGAAACCGGATCAAGGTAGTGGAATTTCCTTACAAAAGACTTAACCATTAAATCAGAATCCTCATCCTCTGATAAACCCATGATCAATCTGTAAGCCTGTTCAAACTTTACCATAAAAGCAAAGGCATCTTCATTTGGCAAAGGTTTGAGACTATTCAGCATATCAACATCTGCTGAATCTCCACAGATAAATAAAATTAATTGCCGAAGTCTATCAGCCCGTGTACTGTGAACCAATTCTCCATCTATATCAACTGGAGAAGGCTCAACACGTCTGGACATATGGGTAGGAACCCAAATTTTGAATAATTTATTCTTTTGCTCATCTGTGAGATTGAATTTATCTGTGTTGGATTCAAAAATGTCTGCATTATGAAATGGATCAGCATTTTTATCATATGATGGGATATCTTTTAATGTCTTCATCAATTGTTCATGGATCTTAACATTTACTCTGGCCGATTTATCTAAGAGCTTTCTTCTCCTAAATTCTGTCTCATCTTCCTCATCCTGCAAATCCATAGAAACTGCTTCAGGTATATAAGATACCTTTGGAATGCGCATCTTTAATTCACCTTTTGATGAACCAGCCTGCTCCTTATCAGTTTTCCTAGTGTTTGCCGATATAACTTTTATTTCATTTTTAAGTTTCTCTAATATGAGTTCCCTGCTATTTAATTGATCTTCTAAATTCCCTATATACTCGGCCAATAAAGGGCAATTTTCACAATTAAAATTTACCTCAGATTGATTTTCTATCTGAACTTTTGTTTCCATAACTGCAACTTGCAGATTCTCCTTACTACCATCACCCAAATCGATATTATCACAGGGTATGGTGGCTTTACTTACTTTACAATCCTTAATGCAAGTTTTTACTGGTTCCAACATTACCAATTCACCAAATTCTCTAAACATTCTCATAATATTTTGAATTTTCTTTTTGGATTTATTAATCATAAATCTAGAATTATCTATTTCTAGATTAGCTTTGATGAGCTGAGAATGCATTAATTTCCAAAGCTCTCCATCACATTTCTGATAACTCAAATCAGTAAATTCTAGGCTGCTCTTATCTGCCATATTATTAATAAAATCCATTACTCACCGTAACCTTAGACTTTTTTCTTCAAAAACGTCTTATCACTTGGCCTTCGAATTCCACGCTTAAAGAAGGCGTCCCTTCTTCTTCCTCAAAGTGACCTTCCGACAAAACACTGACAATTCGATCGGACTCTCCTAGGTTCTGCTGGACAGCTGAAGTTTGATTATCTCTCGATGTCTTCCCCCTGATCAAACTCAGATGGATCAGTAGATAATCTTAACGTGTCCAGATTCAGGGGCTCGCCAACTGTTGTAAGTGATTCTTTGCATTAATTTTTCCACAAAGAATATCGAGAGCCGTCGATGATTTCAGCAAAGGAATTCACAAATATACGTATCCGGAATTGAAGCCAAAAAATCGGTGATGGATTTAATTAATAATTAGAATAAATGAAGAGGTAGATGCCAGTAACTTGCGTTACAAATACATATAAAACAGAGGTTGTTAATGGATTAAGTTCGGTTGAAATGTCCAGGAATAGAGAGCAAGTCTTTCTTAGGCTGGAGGTGAAAAGGCGGCAAACTTCTCCTACTGCCTTTGTCTGATGAAAAATAGCTTGCTCTTCACAGTAAAAAGGTGGGGACTGATTGTCTGTGTATGCAGGGTTGTGTCTGAAAGAAAAGAGTCCTTGTTCCCTTCCCCCGCGTGACTTAAGAAGCCTTCTATTGAGATCAAATTCCTACCTGGAGGTATGAACAATCACAATCCCTCCTACTATCTGAACCAATTAACGTCAAAAGGAGGTCCATGAAATATAATATTCAGCTCAACTTACAAATGACAGATGTTATATGTTAATGGTCAGTAGTTCATACATCACATTAATTACATAGACTGACATGGAGACTTAGAGTAATTACATAGACTGACATGGAGACTTAGAGTAAATAAAGACCCAGACACTGTTATCCCTGTGTCTCGTTTCACATCTGGGGGCAATTTACTCCCTGCATAGGGGGTCTGATAATCAGATTCCAAAAACAGAGCAATCCATCAAATGAAATTCCAAAAGTTGACCTCTCACACACACAATTTAATCTACTGAATTTTTATGGCGCCACATATAGTTTCTTATATTCAAAATTAAAAAATATTTTAAATATAACAATATCGCTTACAATGAAAGCAGCATGGCATCAACATTTTTCTGTACTTAGCCTCCACACTTCAATACAAAACAGCACATAGACAAAGCCTTATATCGTACCATCAGCCTGAATTAGAGCCACCACCCTGTACATACAGATTGCCCACATTAAAAATCATCCTACCTGCATCTACTGTATTTTCTGAGCCTTTAACCCTTTAACCGCCAGACTACCTTGAGATTTTGTCACCCTTTGTTGCCAGACCATTTTGCACTATTTTGCGCTCCCCATGTTCAACTGTGATTTTTGAAGGGATTTCCCAGAAAAGTGATATATTGTTTTTTCAGCAGAGTCTGGGCTTTAACATGAAAGGTCTTGTTTGTCATTTTCTAAGTGTATTCTCAATATGTTTGGGTGAAAATTGTGCAAAAAAATAAAAAAAAACTATTTTTTACAATTTGTAGTGGTTTTTTTGTAATAAAAAATGTAAGTTTGTCAATAGAATCTTGTTGCGTGTGAAACCCCAATTTCTCCCGGTTACAGCGGTACCACATATGTATAGGTAGACACCCTTTCTTGTCCAGGAGACTCCCCCAAACTGAAACAACGCTTTAGGAGATTTTCAGATAAAATACAACTATGCTATGCAATATGCGCCCCTTGAAGTTTTTCAAGAAAAACAACCCTTTACATTTGAAATACCCCCCACAAACTATATATTCCCTAGAAGTATATACCTCAGGCTTTCTAGGCGTACCAGACTTGTTGACATGGATGCAGTTTTCTGGAAGTAATCCCTCAATGTATTCTTTGGTTGCACAGGGTTTCCCTAAAAATGAATAAAAAAAGCAGAATCAAAACCACATTCTCCTAAAAAAACTATATGCAAACCAGAAAAAAACTGAAAATCTGAAAAAGCAACATGCCCTGAACAGAACAATACCCAACATGCATAGGTTCTGTCAAGGAAAGAGTTGCCAAACACACCAAAGTAAAGCATGCGCAAACGGTAATTTTACTTCAAAATTTCAGCTCTACAGACAAAGTGAGCACCTTGTGCTTTTTCTACCAAAACAACCCTTTACATTTGGAATATCCCTAACAAACCATATATTCCCTGAAAGTACACATGTTAAGCTTTCTAAGCGTACCCAGCTTGTTGTAGTGGGATCATCTTTCTGGAAGTAATATCTCGAAGAATTCTTAGGTTGCACAGGGTTTCACAAAAAAATGTATAAAAAAGCAGAATAAAAAACACCTTTTCCTAAAATATCAATAAGCAAATAAGAAAAAACATGCTAAATCTGAAAGCGCAAGGTCCCCCCGAGCAGAACAATACCCAACACAGCATAGGTACCTGTAACCTTTTAACTGCCAGCCTACTTGAGATTTTGTCACCCTCTGCTGACAGGATATTTTTCACCATTTTGCGTGATGTTTAACTGTGATTTTTGCAGAAATTTCCAAGAAAATGGCATATTTTCTTTTTGTGGCAGAGTTTGGGCTTTAACATGAAATGTCTTGTTTGTATTTTTTCTACTTTTTTAAATATATTTTTAAGTAAATAAGTAAAAATAAATAAATATTTTTTTTAAATTGTCTCCTTTATTTTAACAAAAACATTTATTTTATTAAAGAAAACCATATTGCATGTGAAAGCCCCATTTCTCCCGATTACAATGATACCACATATGTATCGTAGCCCCCCGTTCCTGTCTAGGTGATCCCCTAAACTGAAAAACTGAAAAGAGCACTTTATACCATTTACAAATAAAATACAACTACTATCCACATAATAAAGGGTTAAATAAAAAAAAAATTGGTGTGGGGTCCCCCTTCACAGGGGGGGGGGGGGGGGACACCATTTATTGGGGGAATTTTAAGGGTTTTTTGGGGAGGCAGGTAATGGGGGGTCTCGGGGTTAATGGCAAGTCACCCACTAGCTGCAGGTGACTTGCCAGACCCCTGAGCCTTGTGAACTGGTATAGGGGACCCCTTACCAGTTCACAAAGGGTTAAAAGTAAAAAAAAACACACAGACACACTTTTTAAAAATAACTTTATTAAAAAAAATACATTTTTTTTCATATTTTTATTTATACTTACCTCCCATCCATCCCTGTGTCCCACGCTGATCACTTAGGCTACTGCTCTCCTGCTGCTGCTGGAAGCCTTTTATACCTACTGGGTTACAGGTAACATAGGGTTAATTTAAAAAAAAAATGACATAGGGTCCCCCCACCCAGGGAGGGGGACCCCGTTTTTTGGGGGGGATTTTTAAGGGTTAAAACCCTTAAAAATGCCAAAAAAAATGGCGTGAGGTCCCCCCTACCCAGCATAACCAGCCTGTGACCAGCTATGGGGGCTTGTAGAACAGGGCGCATGGGCCAGCTTTAGTGGCCGCTGGCCCTGCCGGCTACAAGCTGTCATAGCCTAGGGCCACGGCTCTTCTGCCCCCCCCCTGGGCTTTGGGGAGGCAGGTAATTTGGGGGGCCAGGGGTTAATGGCAAGTCACCCGCTAGCCGCAGGTGACTTGCCAGACCCTCAAGCCTTGTGAACTGGTATAGGGGTCACATGGACCCCTTACCAGTTCACAAAGGGTTAAAAGTAAAAAAAAAAAAAAACAGACACACTTTTAAAAAATATCTTTATTAAAAAAAATAATTTTTTTTTATATTTTTTTTTAATACTTACCTCCCATCCATCCCTGTGTCCCACGCTGATCACTTAGGCTTCTGCTCTCCTGCTAGTGCTGGAATCCTTTTATACCTACTGGGTTACAGGTAACATAGGGTTAATTAAAAAAAAAAAGGCATAGGGTCCCCCCTCCCAGGAGGATTTTTAAGGGTTAAAAAATGGCGTGGGGTCCCCCCTACCCAGCCTGTGACCAGCTATGGGGGCTTGTAGAACAGGGCGCAGGGGCCAGCTTTAGTGGCCCCTGGCCCTGCAGGCTACAAGCTGTCATAGCCTAGGGCCACGGCTCTTCTGCCCCCCTGGGCTTTGGGGTGGCAGGTAATTTGAGGGGCCAGGGGTTAATGGCAAGTCACCCGCTAGCCGCAGGTGACTTGCCAGACCCCCGAGCCTTGTGAACTGGTATAAGGGGTCATGGACCACTTACCAGTTCACAAAGGGTTAACAGTAAAAAAGACACAGACACTTTTTGGAAATAACTTTTATTAAAAAAAATTTTTTTTTTACTTTACTCACCTCGTCTCTTCGTCTCCTGTGTCCCGCAGCGATCAGATGCAGGTGACAGCTGGGCAGAGGAGGGGGGAGACAGGCGATCGGAGGATCGCCTACCTCCCTCCTCTGTCCAGCCGTCGCCGGCAACTGACAGCAGAACCACCGGGTGCCCCGATGACACCCGGCGGTGACAGAATTCAAGAATTCAGAATTCAAGATGGCGGCGGCCTCCAGAAGGCGGAAGAGCGGGGGGGGTGATCGGAATCCCCCCCCCCCCCCCCCGTGAAGAGGAGAGCCGGCGGGCACAAAGGTAAGTAACTGTAATTTTTTTTTTTTTTTGCAGGCAATCCCGGCGGCTGCTGAAACGGGGGGCACCCTAATTTGGGCACTCCCCTGCAGCTGGAGGAGCCCCAATGGGCGATCGGAGCCCCTCTGGCTGAAGAGGAGACGCGGCTGGATCGAACGAGGGGTCAGGTAAGTGACTTTTTTTTGCTGTAAGTGGGGAAAGTCAGGCACGTAAAATTTACGTGGCTGGCGGTTAACTGCAGGGGAGGCAGCCACGTAAATTTTACGTAGCTGGCATTTAAAGGGTTAAACATCCAAGATGGCGGCACACAGAGTCTCAGGCTCCCTACTATCCTCTTATTCTCTCTACCTGCAAATATATACAATAATTAATATCACACATATTACAACACCACCTATTGATCAGCAAATAATATTACACATTATATAACCTAATATAAACTACATAGAGAACATTTATATTTACATATAAAGGGGAAGTCTGACTCAAGGTGAGGCTGACTCACATTACAAGCCGACACCTCCGTCTTAACCCTAAGGCGGACATATACTTGCAAATAAGAATACCTTTTCCAAGCAGACCTTTGATTGTACCATGGTGAATACCTATCTACTCTACTTTAAATGATTATAATCTTGCAGATGACTGATTCTTTTACATGTCTAATAACTGGGTCCCTGTTTTGTACATTAATCATGTCTTGTGTTCTCAGATGATCATCTTCAGTGACTCCTAAAGCTGAAGCGCAGTAGTACATTTCAGGGATACCTCTCTCGTTGGAGCCCAAAGAGTCCACAACTCACATATCAAAGTTACTTTATCCCCTTGAACAGCACCCATAGCACAAGAAGTCCCCACAGCAGGCCCAGAAACCTCTTCTCACTCGTCCTTATCCATGGTTAAAGGCAACTCAAGGCACCCAGAGAGTGCACCAGCACCAGTATTTATAGTCCCAGGCTTGTATTTCAGAGTGAATTGATAACTAGACAAAGCAGCTAACCATCGATGGCCGGATGAATATGATTTGGCAGTAGTCAACACATAAGTAAATGGATTATTATCAGCTCTTACTTCAAGTTAAGCCTCATATACATAAGCATGCAATTTTTTCAATAATAGCCTATTTCAGGGCTAAAAACTCTAATTTGTGTACAGGATAGTTCTTCTCAGAGGAACTAAGACTCCTATTAACGTAAGCCACAGGCCTCAAGCCTCCAGGATACTGTTGATGCACAACTCCTCCTAATCCATCATATCTGGCATCCACATGCAAGATGTATGGCTTTTGTGAGTTAGCATAGGCCAACACCGGCACTTCAGTAAGCCTTTTTTTAAGGTGGAAAAAGCATTGTCACAGACAGAAGTCCACTTCTTATTAAAAGGAGCTTTGTTAGAATTGCAGTGCCTTTGTCCGAGGTACAGGCAGTTTTCAAAACATCATTGAGCGGCTGCGCCATCCTAGAATAACCCTCCATAAAATGGCGGTAGACTCCACAGATTTCTAAGAAATACCTCAATTCAGTCATATTGGTAGGGCATGGCCAATTAACCAGTTTCCCATTTCTCAGGGTCAGTTGCCACTCTGTCCCCAGACACAACATTTCACTGAAGCCTGAGCAAATTTGCACTTGTCAATGAAGAGCCCTCTTTCCTCAGACAATCAAATACCTTAAAACTTTTTTATCCTGTTTCTGCAAGGTGGAGCCAAAGCCGATAACAAGGATAAAGACAAGACACTCTCTGGGGCAAAGGTCTCCTGCCGTGTGGTCCATCCAGCGCTGAAAGGTGGTGGGGGCTCCTTTAAGTCCTTGGGGCATGCAAAGAAATTGCCCTAAACCAATGGGACAGATGAAGGCAGTCTTTTCTTGATCCTCCTTACTCATGGGTATTTGATAATAGCCCCATCTCAAGTTCATTGCAGTAAACCTCCGGCTTCCCTGGAGAGCATTCAGAGTTTCTTTGATTCTACAGTATACTGATCAGGAACAGTCCGACGATTTAAGGTTCGATAATCCACACATATACTCCACCACTCTTTTTCCGTGCCACGATAGGAGAAGCAAAAGGGCTTTGAGAGTCGACAATGATATTCTGATCTTTCACCTTTTGAAGGCACTCCGAAACATCTTCCACATCTTTGGGAAGAATACGTCGGGACCTTTCTCTAAAAGGGGTGCTATCAGTTAAATGGAAGTTATGCTGAGTGCTCTTAGCACACCCCCCGTCCATATCATCAATAGAGAAAACATCTCTGTATTCCATAAGCTGTTTTTGCAGGGCGTCTTTGTGTGCTTGTGGACTGTCAGCATCCTTTAAGTGGAAATTCAGGGAAACCTCCTCTCTAATAACTTCAACAGGATAAGATACCACATGCTCCACTGGATAAAATTGGCCACTTTCACAGGTATAACTACAGGATGAGCGGTAATATTGCACATAGTAATATCCATTTGTGGGCAGCCGGAATGGGATTCTTTCCTCTCTGGAATTATTTATGAAAAAGACTTAGGCCCTTATTTAAGAAGGGATAGCGTCAGGTAGTGGCTGGTTAATGAGAGGTAGCGACTGGTGAACGCCGGACACGGCACGCAATTACACATTTATCAAGCAGAATCTGTTTAGTGACTGGGATAACGCCATGTAGCGTCTGATTCATCATTTTCATAGCCTCAGCGAACAGCGCCAGCGTTCAGCCTTGCACAGCGCCAGGTATGACCTCTCGCTACCGGTCCCTCTCCCATACATTTCAATGGACGATCCTTTTCTTCTCTTTAAACAGGGTTGTTTTTTTAAAAAAATCTCAAATAATTCTGTGACCTCTTCTGGCATTGAAAAAGCTTTTTTTGACAAATTTTTCAGATATTTCCGCAGAAATAACATTACAGGTCTGGCATTAAAGTGTTCATGTTACAATGTTGTTACAATGTAATTCCATATGATTTCGCTTTGTTACTAGTGGATAGATGCTGAAAAACACACTTTAAACACACCGCCTCCTGCGCTCTAGGCTTCAAACAAACATTTTTCAGCGCCAGAGTTTTGTGAGGCTGTTTTTTTTGCTGAATATGGTGTGAGTCGGTCGCTAGGAGCATTCGCTTACATGCGCTCCCATACAGCGCTGTACTGGTCAAATAGCGACTCCTCACAATGTATTCAACATTACTGAACAGCGACTGAATCGCTAAGAACTAGCGACCCACGGCCGAGCACTGCGACTACTAGCGGGCGCTCTGAAAATGTCTGCTACAGACGCTCATCTGTCGCTACCTGGCGTTAATGATGAATCAACCTGCCCAACTTGCAATGAGTATCAGCATTTAAATTCTGAGATATCGCTTTCAACTTTCATCAGCAAACACTCCATATTGGTCTCCTGTTTCACAGATATGGTGTCTGCACGGTCACTCTTTATGTGAGACACATTTGCCTCTGTGGTTTTACTCTTCAGAGGTAGCTTCCTCCTCATGGCTGGTGAAACTACTGGAAAGATAACAGCATAGCCAGATACTCCAGGACCCTTAGGATACATGCAAAAGAGCCATTTAACAGGATGCAGATCCACATCACTGCAGCAGAGAAAATCAGCAACCAGTTCATGACTATCACCATCCTCCCTTCTATTCACCGGAGTGGCATACTGCAAGGTATCTGTTTCTTTTCATGCTTCCCGTAATTGATGAGGGCTCACAGTAATAGGGACGCCTGATATAACACTCTGTTAGCAGGCAGCCTCTCTTACAAGGCCCACTGGCGCACAGCTTGCAGAGATAACAATGGCATGTTAGCTCCTGTCCTGTCTCGGATCTCAGCATGTGCCACCAAATGTAGCTAAATTACTACTGAGTAATCCCTTTCTGTTAGAAAGTATGGTGCTATCTGTGTGGTTACAGAAGAAACTGTGCTTCCGCTGTTAATTTGGGTAGAACAGGATGAGCTTTATTTCTAGCTCAGTGCCTCCAACCAGTTGAGCCTGATGAACACAGGGGATATGTTGACTGGCAATATATTTTAATAAAGAGTTAACATCTTTGCTTCAACAGTAATAGAGGAACAACTAATAAAGATCTGCAAGTGAGGAGTCCAGAAAGGCCTATAGCTATTACTCCAGCTTCCAAATTAGAACAGTTCACTAACAGTTATGAAGTAAGGCCCTTATTCATCAAGCGATAGCGGCAGGTAGTGTCTGACGAGCGCCAGGTAGCGGCAGCTAACGGCGACTACCGACTCAAGTACGCCCGGCGGCGGTCACAATGACGCATTTATCAAGCAAAATGAGGCTAGCGCCGGCGAGAGCGACGGCTAGCGCGGCATTCATCATGAAGCCGCCTGGACCGAACAGCGCCGCTGCAAATTCCCTCACAGCGCCAGGTATGAGCTGTCGCTCCCTGGCGATGTCCAATGCATTTCAATGGAGCAATCTATAATTAATCATAATTAATTGGTATTATTTTTTTTTTATATTTTTTTAATGTCAAAAAATCGGAGACCACTTCTGCAATGTTAGGATTTATTTTTAAGTAAAAAAAAAATAATAAAAAAATATGTGCAGAATTGATCTAACAGGTCTGATATTAATGTATTCATATTACAAAATGATTCTAAAAACATGTATAATGTTAAATTCAAAAAATATGGTTGTTTAGGGGTTAAAAACTAGTTAATACAGATCGCCGCCAGCGCTCTGGGGTTTAAACAAGGAATGGACAGCGACAGCACATTCGGAGCGTGATTTGTTGATAAATATGAAGCTAGCCGTTCGCTCTGGCCATTCGTTGTCAGGCGCTCACATACAACGCTGGACCTGTGAAACAGCGACCCCCCAGCCCGTATTCAACATTACCGCACACCGACTGAGTCGCTGTCATCAAGCTAATGCCGGCCAAGCACAGCGAATACTGGCTGGCGCTGAAAAAATCACGCTACAGTCGCTCATCTGTCGCTACCTGGCGCTATTAATGAATCGGCCTCTAAGAGTTCTGTACCATTCAGGTGAATTCTCATATGTCACAATAGGCCGGTTCTCTGTAGACACATGAAGCTGCTTCTCTCCACATTAGGCAGAGGAGAAAGACCTAGAACAAAGGTCCAGCCCCTTTTATAGACTCTGCCCCAAGGCATCACTGGGAAATCGCCAGTTCATGACCTCACAAGCAAACTCTCTACCATCTTGAAGGAGGGCAGAGAGCAGGGAAACACAACACATTCCTACACACTTGCGTGTCATTGCTAAAAAGCTCACGTGCAGGTTGCAATCCATACAACAATGCCCACCGGAACAATGGCCAATGTCTGATCTGTCACTTGTTCTATGGTTTGAGCTGGTTGGCATAACTCTTCTCATTTTTATAAATGAATACCCTGTTTATTTCTATTATGATACCAGTTGGGGTGCTACTCTATAGCACAAATGGGTGGGCATATTATTATATTGTAAGCTATTTATTATCTATTTAAGACAATTCATTTGATTATATACTTAAATATTTACATATGTTATAATTATTTATAACATGCTGGTTTATTGTCACCTGTGATACCTACCATTTATATGTTTTTGAATTCTTTTTTCTTTGCTTTTATTGCACATGCACTTTTTGTTGCCCCCGTGTTATTCCCTCCTTGGTTGCAGCAGGTTCTTCTCCCCGTGTGACTCTGATGCCCACTGTCGATGCATTCCTGCATCCCCAGGCTGTACATACCTCTGGCTCTCAGCCATTCAGATGGCTGGGGCACGAGCACAGGGCAGCAGGGTATACAGCGCTTGCGCTCCCTATTCACATTAAATAGAGCTGCTTGCCAAATTACGTCACTTCAGCAATGGCTCGGATTGGATGAGAGCCTGCACAGCTGCCGTTGGATTGGGAAGAGGTGAGTCTATGGCCCTTATTTGTGAAGGGATAGCGACAGGTAGCGAATGGTGAGCGGCCGGTAATGACGGGCCCCGCCATGAGAACGCCTGCTCCCCACCACAATCACACATTTATCAAGCCGATCCTGCTTAGCGACTGAGATAGCGCCAGATAGCCACTCATTCATCATTATTCCAGCCTCAGCCCACAGCGCCAGCCTCCGACCTTGAACAGCGACAGGTATGACCTCTCGCTACCTGGCGCTCTCCAATGCATTTCAATGGAACAATCTTTAAATATTAATAATTAATTGTTATTGCTTTTTTTTTTTTTTTTTTTTAATGTGAAAAATTCTGTGACCACTTCTGCCATTTTAGATCATTATTTTAAGGTAAAAAAAAAATTGTACAGAATTGATATTACAGGTCTGATATTAATGTATTCATATTACTAAATTATTTTAAAAACTTGGTTTCCAAAATATGGTGGTTTGGGGGTTAAAAAAATACTTTTAACCCATCGCCGCCAGCGATCTGGGGTTTAAACATGCATTTTACAGCGCGATAATTTTTTGAGCTTGATTTTTTAATGAATATGGTGGAAGCCGGTCACTAGGGCCAGTCGCTATCATGCGCTCCCATACAGCGCGGAACCTGTCAAATAGCGACTCCTCACCCAATATTCAACATGGCGGCAAACCGAGTCGCTATCAACTACCGAACAACGGCCAAGCACAGCGACTACTAGCGGGCGCTCTGAAAATGCCGCTACAGTCGCTCAACTGTCGCTACCTGCCGCTATTAATGAATCGGCCTCATAATGCGCCGATCTGGGGGGGATTCACACTGTGGGACATTTAAATTGTTCCCTTTTAACCTTAACATAAGCTGTGACAGTGTGTTCTTTTGCAGACCCACAAGTGTCCTACACATGTCAAAGTGCTAGCTGACTGGTCCTTCTAGGTCATAAACCTGCCAATCCTGCTCTGGTGAATGAGTAGTGGCATTAAAACATAGTAACTACATCAAAACCAGTAATCTATCCCGAGCATAGCAATTATGTTTGAAATGACAATCCAAAACTAGCAAGTGACATTGCGCTTTCAATATAGTAGGAAAAGAGCAAAAGTTAAAGGAAAACAGTTATATTAACTTGTCACTCTGTGCTTTGTAGAAATTACTCGACATGAATAATATCCCTAATTATGCCTACTTTTCCACAAAGAATTATGAATGCCTTTTGGATATGATTGTGAGACTTATTGACTGTGTTATTGGTTCTTTTCCTTCACCAATTAAATAAAAAAAATACAAAAAATCAGCTGCTCAGAATTCTAAGCCAAGATGCTTAAAACCAACAATTACTTAAATATAGCATTTCTGCTGCTCGCCAAGTGCAATTTCATTACATTGTCTAAAAAAATTGATTTGCCATTTTTCTTTGACATTGCTTCCTTTCTTTTCCCCTAGTTTGAGCTTTTCAAAGCTGTGAATTCAACACAGAATTGACTTTCTTCCCAAGGCGCAAAATTCACTTTCATGAAAATAACTGTAGGACAATTTACAAAATGTTCATTCAACTGGTATAGAGCTTAAGTCATATGCCTATTTTTGCAATGTTTGTGTAAGTTTTCACAGCTGTTGTAAAAGAAATCTACTAGACTTTTGAATGCAAGATTTAAAAAGTTATATCTAAACTAGACTGTAAGCTTGCAAGGGAATGCCCCTCATTTGTTATATATCCCATGTATATTGAATGCATTCATAAGATTTTTTTTACCTGTACAACGCCACCAAATGCGCTTTATAAATAAGCAATAAGTATTAATTATGACAATACATGTCATGAATATTTGTAGATGCATATGTCTGTATATGTGTATGTGTATATATATATATATATATATATATATATATATATATATATATATATATATATATATTAGAGGTGTGGCTTCCAAAATGGCAGACAAGAGGTTAAATTGATCTTATACCCAGAAAGGAAGTTTATGTCATTGCCTTCTATCCCCTATCTGGTTTGATTAAAGCCTTTGCCCAATATTCATAAAAACACAAAAAACAGGAAGCAGTATGATGTCTGAATGGCAGCCATATGCTAATTAATTTAGTTACAACTAAACTGTCACATAATGACAGCTAGGGTGAAGTTCTCCCCAATGCTGAGCTGTGTGTACACTAACTAAATTTATCATCGCTGGAAAGCATCCAGGGGCAGGGCTGATGAGCCAGGGGAAAAATATGGCCGACTGCATCCAGTTCATGTTGTTATGTAAACTGGGCAAAGGCTTTAGTCAAAAAGATAGACAAGCACTGGGCTGGTGATAGAAAGGTGATGACATACACTTCCTTTCTGGTATAGGATCACTTTAACCTCAGTGAGCCAAGCCAGATGCTGATGATATTGTGCTGAAGTGAGCCTACAGCCTGACAGCAATGGGATTGCAGGAGGCACTCATGGCTGGGCTGTGTTGGGGGCCTACTGGAAGGATGGGCCATGTCGGAGCTGCAGCCAAAGCCTAGAGTTGTGTTTGCTCAAGGTGGTGACTGGCCAGAAGCACCTATACAGAGACGTGAGCAAAAAGCTTCAAGAGTAGAGGCCAAGAGGCCTTGTTCCTGGGGGAACAATATACCGTGAGTAGGCCTGTATGACCAGAAAAACTAATCATTGCTTGAATTTGATTATTTGATTTGGATGTATGACTATTTCGGTGAGATAATAAACCATTTGAACTAATTCCCCTGTAATGGCTTTACTGTGGTGGTGCCTCAGTCAGTGAGGCACGTGTTAAGTGGCTATTGCCAGAGTTTGTAATTGCAGCTAGCTAAGAAGCCTGTGACCAGAGACACCAAGCATAAATACATGGTTAATACAGCTGAAAAAAGACATTTGTCCATCAAGTTGAACTAAGGGCCGTGGTTGGAGAAAGTTATTTCTTATTTGTCTACCATGTGCAAAGAGAAGCAGGATGGAGAAAAGGGGGAAAGCAACCCCCAAAGGAAAGTTCAGCTTGATTTGCTTTGTTACTTTAGGTATTGGCCGGAATGTGTCAGCACTGACTGCCAACGTTACCAGCGCCAGTGAGCGCCACTTAGTACCAGTGTTTTTTTCCACACTGTGTATTTATTCATTTTTGGCACCCTGAAAAGACTGACGCTTAATTTTTCCAGCACTGGTCATTGTTTCATCATTACAGTTACAAGATATCACTGCTGGGGGCAAACTTTACAGTGCGTTTAGGCATTTAGGTTGTTGGTGTCCAAATTACACACTGGTAAGAAAAAGAAGTCATGAAAAACTATTTTACAAGAAAGAATAAAAATGTACATTACTGGCAAGTCACAGTGCAAGTTCTGTACAAATAAATGTGTATCATATTAATTCTAAGCATAAAACACTTCAATACAGTTCTGCCCATTGTGCTCTATGGGATCATGACCTACAGCTACAACCAGAGCGCCTGGCGCTGCAACCTGTTTGGCGCTAGTGTTAAATTAGATGCATGCTGGCGGTGGCATTAGTACTGTTTTTTTTAGTCTTTAGTCTTTAGTCTTAGTACTGTTTTTTCTTAGGCCCTTATTTAACAAGGGATAGCGCCAGGTAGCGACTGGTGAGTGACCGGTAATGACGGTCACCGCCACGAGAACGCCGGCTCCCCTCCGCAATCACACATTTATCAAGCCGATCCTGCTTAGCGACTGAGATAGCGCCAGATAGCGACTCATTCATCATTATTCCAGCCTCACCCCACAGCGCCAGCGAGCGACCTTGAACAGCGACAGGTATGACCTTTCGCTACCTGGCGCTCTCCAATGCATTTCAATGGAACAATCTTTAAATATTAATAATTAATTGTTAATATTTTTTTTTTTTTTTTTTTATGTGAAAATTTCTGTTACCACTTCTGCCATGTTAGATATTTTTTTTAAGGTAAGTAAAAAAAAATAAAAAAAACATTTGTGCAGAATTAATATTACAGGTCTGATATTAATGTATTCATATTACAAAATGTTTTTATAAACTTGTTTTTTTTGGTTTCCCAAAATAAGGTTGTTTGGGGGTTAAAAAAACTACTTTTAACCCATCGCCGCCAGCGCTCTGGGGTTTAAACAAGCATTTCACAGCGCGAGAATTTTTGGAGCGTGATTTGTTAATGAATATGGTGGGAGCCGTTCGCTATGGCCAGTCGCTATCATGCGCTCCCATACAGCGCGGAACCTGTCAAATAGCGACTCACCTTGTAGTCAACATTACCGCACACCGACTGAGTCGCTATCAACAACCGAACAACGGCCAAGCACAGCGACTACTAGCGGGCGCTGTGAAAATAACGCTACTGTCGCTCAACTTTCGCTACCTGGCGCTATTAATAAATCAGCCTCCCCGTCTGTTTTTTGGTTTCTTGAATCGCACGCTGAGTGCCACTGAGGCCCAAAAATTGGCACTGCATGAGATTAACAGGCGCTGACCCTTGATAAATCAGGCTCTGTGTCTGAACTGGACTGTACTGAAATTCTGGGGGTGATGCCAGCAGAAGGTAACATAGAGTGTGGTGATATAAAAGCAGAAATTCATTGTGAAGGTAACAATGTGCTTATATTGATTGATACAAGGAATTGTTCTGTTGAAAAACTTATGAAAATGTGTAATGCTGATCAGGGCCGTCCTTAGGGTAAGTGTTGCCCTGTTCATGTTTTCAGGGTGGCGCCCCCTAGAGTCACATACACACAATAGAGAGTGAGTAACAAGGAAAACACGGAAAAGAGGGAGGTGGTGAAAGAGAGAGAGAGACGCAAAGGAATATTTAAGAGAGAGAGAGATAGACAGAAGTCTAGAAAAAAAAGAGGATGAGAGAAAGAAAGAGAGAGTTGATAAGGATTGCAGAGAAAGTGAGAGAGAGAGAGAGAAAAAAGGAAAAAACTGAAAAAAGAGAGAGAGAACTAAAGGAAGAGAACAAAATAAAGAGAAAGAAAGCAAGAGAATTTAATAGGATTGCCGAGAAAGCGGGAGAGAGAGAGAAAAAAAGAAAAAAGGAAAGAAACAGAGAGAACTAAAGAAAGAGAACAAAATAAATAAATAAATAAAGCACGAGAGTTGAATAGTACTGCAGAGAAAGAGAGAAGAAAGCAAGAGCATTGAATAGGTTTGCAAAGAAAGAGAGAGAGAGAATAAAAGAAAGGAGGAAAGAAAAAAGAAAGTGAGGGGAAGGCTGAAAGAAAGTAAGAGAGAGAGAAAGAAAGAAAGAAATGGGAAAAGAGAGATGGAAGGAAGGTATAAAAAGGAAGAAGGTGTGAAGAAGCTAGAAAGAGGGGCAGACGTGTGCAAAAAAAGAAAGGAGAGATATAGGGTATGTTGAAAAAAAAGAGAGGCCTGCTGTTCCAGTTGAGAACTCCAGGCGCCCCCTTACAGAGAGGTTGGGATGGCACCCTAGGCGACCGCACACCTTGCACACCCCAAAGTCCGACCATGATTTTTTTTCTGGCTTTTAACTTAACTTGAATAAGGCTAAACAACTAAGGACCGAAACAGCAGAGACAAATGCTGCTTCCTTTATCTTAGTGATGCCAATTGAGAACAATTATAGGGATACAGAAGGCAAATGTGAGAACATTGTGTCAGGCTTTCGTTTGGCACTATCCTAAACTGTTTTCTATTTTTAAACTGAAGAAGTGGCCGAGATAGGGAGGTTTACAGTTTCACCTTATGATTTATCTTCTGAAGCATGGCCCTTGACTCTGTGATGCTGCATAATAATCAGCATAATGGGCGGGGTCTGTAAGGGTCTGTCATTCTCATCACCATGGCTCTCTCCCAGTGCCCGGAGGTCTGCTGATGTGGAGCTTTAGACAACCAGCAGACAGGCTGATTCATTATTAGCGGCAGGTAGCGACAGATGAGCGCCTGTAGCAGGCATTTCAGAGAGCCCGCTAGTAGTCGCTGTGCTCGGCCGTGGTTCATTAGTTTAGAGCTGTATGGGAGCGAATGTTAGCGACCGGTCAGTGCGACCGACTCACAGCATATTCAGCAAAAAAACAGCCTCACACACAACCGGTGCTCAAAAATGCTTCGCTGAAGGCCAGAGTGCCGGAGGCTGTGTGATTAAAGGCTGTTTTTTAACATGTATTCATCAGTAACAAAGCGAAAACATATGGAATTACATTGTTATAACATTGTAGCATAAACATATAAAAATGAAAAAATGGCTTTTTCAAGGCCAGGTAATATCCCAACATTATTTGAGAATAAAAAAATAAAAATAAAACCCCCCTTTAAAGAGAGATAAAAGAACGTTCATTGAAATGTATGGGAGAGCTGCAGGTAGCGAGAGGTCATACCTGGCAATGTGCAAGGCTGAACGCCGGCGCTGTACGCTGAGGCTGGGATAATGATGAATCGGACGCTACATGGCGCTATCCCAGTCGCTCCACAGAATCTGTTTGATAAATGTGTAATTGCGTGCCGTGTCCGACGTTCACCTGATGCTACCTGTCATTTACAAGGCACTACCTGACGCTATCCCTTCATGAATAAGGCCCGAGTCATATTATTGGTGATCTAAGGCAAAGGAATTGACTACTTGTTTCTCTTCTCAGAAGCAGCTGTGTTCTGACAGGAAGAGAGAGCACAGCCATGATGAGATGAGCTGCTGAGTGAGAGTTTATGCATTCTTTGCATACAGAGGGCTTGATTCATTAAAGGTCAAATTCAAATTTTCGCATGGTTTTCTTGAGAAAAAGGTGCAATTTTGCGCGCGCAAATTCTACGCGCAATTCAACAAAGTTGTACTTTTGTTTTTGCTAATTCACTAATTCACTTCAATTCGAGTGAGAGAAAAAGCACTCGAAAATAATTCGATTTGCGAAACTAATTTACAAGCGAAAAACAATTCTAGTGATTCAGGTGCCATGGACTGGCTCCACACATGAGTTAATTCAAGCGTTTCACACAAATTTTTTACAGCAGCTTTCAGGAGGAGAAAAGTCTGTTTTCTGACTTCCACCATGGAGTCCTTCTATCCACTATACCTGCATAGTGCATAAGGAGGCCTATAAACATGAAATTGTGTAAAATGTATTATTATATTTAATTAATAAATATTTAATATACACATATTAGCAAAAACATTTATATAAAATAAATATGTGCAGTAACATGTGCAATGTTTTATTTACCACATTGCATGCCGCTGCACAACTTGATAAATGTAAGTGATGTAAACAATGCCTAACGCCATGACAACATAAATATAGCAGACAGAAAAATGACCATCCCAAAATATTAAAAAAAACATTTAGGGGTTAAAGTGGCCCAAAACCCAGGATTTTTACTATACTGGGAGGCCGATTCATTAATAGCGGCAGGTAGCGACAGTTGAGCGACTGTAGCAGTATTTTCACAGCGCCCGCTAGTAGTCGCTGTGCTTGGCCATTGTTCTGTAGTT
This sequence comes from Gastrophryne carolinensis, assembly GCA_027917425.1. NCBI lineage: Eukaryota > Metazoa > Chordata > Amphibia > Anura > Microhylidae > Gastrophryne > Gastrophryne carolinensis. The sequence continues at coordinate 272,304,337 of CM051235.1, read as the reverse complement.
GATAGCGACTCAGTCGGTGTGGCGTAATGTTGAATACGGGGTGACGAGTTGCTATTTGACAGGTTCCGCGATGTATGGGTGCGCATGATAGCGACTGGTCAGAGCGACCGGCTCCCACCATATTCATCAAAAAATCACACTCAAAAAATTCTCGCGCTGTGAAATGCATGTTTAAACCCAAGAGCGCTGGCGGCGATGGGTTAAAAGTAGTTTTTTAACCCCCAAACAACCATATTTTTGGAAACCAAAAAAAAAAACATTTTGAAAGAATTTAGTAATAATTAAGCAATAATATCAGACCTGTAATATCAATTCTGCACAATTTTTTTTTTTTTACCTTAAAAAAATTATCTAACATGGCAGAAGTGGTCACAGAATTTTTCACATTTAAAAAAAAAATGAAATGCATTGGAGAGCGCCAGGTAGCAAGAGGTCATACCTGTTGCTGTTCAAGGTCAGACGCTGGCGCTGTGGGCTGAGGCTGGAATAATGATGAATGAGTGGCTATATGGCGCTACATTAGTATACGCGGCATAAGTCACTGATTGGATAAGCTCATGCACTGTGGGAACAGCAGAAAGATGACTGGAGTGGGAGATCAGGGGGATTGTAACAGCAGGACATCAGGATGCTCGTAGGCAAAGGATAGTGAAAATCCTGGTGATTGGTCCACTTTAAAGTGGAACAAAACCCGCAATGGCCCATGGGTGAAACCCCCTCAGAATGTCGCTATTCACTCACCTCTTCCTCGTTCCAGCGGCGCATGCCCGGGCTTTCGTCCAACGACGGCTGTCTGCCATGACTATGTCATTCAACAAATGGCTCTCATTTACTTTAATGGTGGGTGCGCACTGATGCATCCCCAGTGGCACCCGCTCCTGTCTCAGCCTATATGATTGGCTAGGGCAGGAGCAAGCACATGGCACAGGGGGGATACGCCAGCATGTGCTCTCCATTGAAGTCAATGAGAACCACGGCAGATGCCTTGCATTGGAGGAGAGCCTGCGCATGTGCCATAGGAGCGAGACAGAGGTGAGTGAATAGTGATATTCTGGGGGGGGGGGCGGCTTCACACAGCATGATATCCTAACTCTGGATGCCATGGGAGAAAGCCAGTGTACAGTGGAATATTTGAGATTGTTGTTAAAGTGGACCCAAACCCAGCTGGCTCTGCAGTCTAACAAACTCCTAATGCGGCCAAATCCCTATCCATGGGCCAACCCGCTGTGTAAAACCCTTAGGGATCACCTGTATACTCATCTTGCCTGTGATCCCACAGCTCATCCCCAGTTTATGTTCGGGCGGGAGCTCAGACAGACAACCTGGGTGCTGGAGCACACACATCATTCGGAGGGAAACCGGGGATGCTGTTCATTCCCTGCTCTCTATGCCGTGCTCTGTGGACAAACAGAATTCTATGCCCTGCATTAAAGTGGACCAGAAGCGGCCATGAAGTCTATAAGACTCCTCCTTGGGGCCTCAAATTTAATGATTTGAGAATAGCTGGCACAGGCATGCCCCCAGCTGGAAGCTAACAGGGATGCAGTTATCGGTGCACTCGCCTTCATCGGGGCCTTAGCCGATGAGACCTCTCGACAACTGAGCAAAGCAGAATGGAGCCAAGTGTACTGACTGCCTGCACACTTGCGCATGTGCCGTTGGGTTGGCAGTCAAGTATGTTTTACAGGCAAACCGGGGGGACTCACATAGTGGGTCATCCCAATTTGAGTACCAAAACCTAGGATATTTAAAGTCGCTCGATTCCCTCCCCACGGGGCATCCAAAATTGGTATGCCCCACTGTGTGAAACCCTCCAGGTCGCCCATACACTTACCTTCTTTCTCGGTCCAACGACGCATGCGTGAGCTGCATTTCCGCTATCCATCTAGCAGGGGGGGTGCCCGCGCCAGGCATCTGTGAATGGCCGACACGGGAACGCTCCCTGTTAGAGGGTCGCAGGAGATGCGCGTGTTAGTATGCTCGGAGCCGCTTGCCTTAGACGATGTGACGTCAGCGCATCCGAGCTCGCTGATTGGATGAGTGGCTGCGCATGCACTGTAGGACCGGGAATAAGTGAGTTGGTTTCAGCAACCTGGGGGCAAGGACCAGAACCCAATATAGTCCAAATCCTGGGTTTTGGTACACTTTAATATGTGTGGTGAGTATACCGGACATCCCAGGGGGATTCACAGAGCCGCACAAGTGACGTGACACAAGGGGCGCGCTGGGACTCTGGAGCTGGCCCTGGATGCAACAGAAACCTTTAATGTGGTTTGGAAATGTAAGTACATCAGGACTATATGGGGCGACCAAACCAATATCTATGCTAATGATGACACTCATGGCAGCACTCACATTCGTATTAATTAATGGATCCACAGAGCAAAGTCAAAACTAAGAACTGTTAATCTACAAACCACACAAATAAATCAGTACAATAACAATAGATGTAAAGCAATGCAAAGCAACACTGCCAAAAGGGCACCTAAACCACCATCACTAGAAAATGATGCACCGAACCAATGCAAAGTGCAAAATTAAACATAATTAAACATTAACAATGACATGTACCGTACTAGTCCACATCAATTAGAAAGTCCAGAAACGCAAAGCAAAAAAAAAAAAAACCACAGAACAAAGAGCAACAAGGGATCATACTGCTCTGCTAGAAATTAGGAAGCAGTAGAAAAAATTCTCACACACAGCATTTGGTTATGGGAAATTCGTGCACTTTTTCCAGTTGTAAAGTTATTTTCAACTGCGCACGAAAAAAATTCGCCCTCAAATTCGCACACACGAATTTAATTCAACTGCCTTTGTGACTCGCTCCTAGGTTTGAAAAATTCTCACATGCGAATTTATTTTCCAAGCGTTAATTTTTTTTTTTCTACCTTTAGTGAATCAAGGCCAGAGTCCCTTTAATAATAATAAAAGGTGGAGGATCAGCATTGATGGGCCCCCTGATCTTCTGGGCGCCGGTGCGATCGTACCCCCTGCACCCCTTAAGTTAAACTCATGCCTCTAACCCTTAAAATGTAATTTTAAAATGGTGTGGAAGAACCCCATGCCTTTTTCTTTTCTTAAAAAATAACGTTGTGAATAAAATGTATGCGCCCATATAGTTCCATGATACACTCTTAAGAAGGCCAAACCTAAATCTGCGCATTTCGCTGGTGTCAAGTAACAGACAGGCTTGAGGATCGGGCATCTGTTTTTTCTGTCTGACAAATCTCTATGCCTGTACAGGATCCTCCTTTAGGCTCAATAATGTAAGCCTCTTTGGCATGAGCAACAAGAGTCCTGCTACCAAAACCATCCTTATTACCTTGGGCTAAAGCCAGGCTCTTGGGGTAGTGGAGCACCTTGTTTTGAGCTGAGGGGGCAGCCATGGCCTGAAGTGCTCTTGAAGCAGACACCTAACCCCAAATGCTCCCTATGCTAGAGCAGTCCACCGCTCTGGGCACATGTGCTCTTACTGCCCCCTAATGTGTTCACTGGTTTGTGGTTGTCGCACTGCATGGATGGGTAGAATGTGAAGCACTAATTCCTTGGTGTGTGCAAGCATACATTGGTCACATTTGCACAATATTATTATTATAACTTAACTTGCCATCAGTTCCTGTCACTAGAAGTTGAGTTGGAAGCTTGGGTCATTAAAAGTAATTTGTCATAAAGGTACATGTTTCTTACAACTGTCCTAGTCACTCAATGTCTCATGACATCAAGTTGCTGGTCTTCAAGTGGTGAATGACAAAAACACCTGCTACTTCCCTTGAATTAACATTGGTTGCTAAATGGCTAAAGATTTTATGTAAAGTGTTACTTTATACACAGTAGAATCATTTCTTTTATTGTGATGTTGTACCCTCCGCTGTAAATCGGATTGATATTTTTGTTGTAGGTTTCAATTTAATTTAGCCGGAAATGGCAGAAGGCTGTCAATGCTCTTATAAAATAGTTATTACACAATTTACAGAAGAAACATTTCCACAAATTCCCGAAATCTGCAGCTCTTGTATTAATGTGTCACAGGGCAGTTTCTGGGAAAAATAGCACAGAGTGCGAGAAGGAAAAAATTCTGCCCCTTGCTCACCCATCCTGCTGCCCCATGCTGGTAATTGCCATGCTGTGCCTGTACGCTAAAGTACAGGCACAGCATGGCAATTACCGGTATGGGGCAGCAGGATGAGTGAGCAAGGGGCAGAAGCAGTTAGTGCCCCTTCTGCATGACTAAGCCCAATATGGGGGGATGCAGGGCCTGGTGTGTGGCCAGCACCACTAACAGTGGCCCTAACCTATATGCAGAAAACAGGATGGCTGGGCCAAAAGCGCCCCCAATGGCCTTGGTGCCCGGGGCGATCACCCTGCTCGCCCTCCCTAGATACTGTTTTGATGCGTCAGTTTTAGAAAGATCCCTCTAGGTCATTCGTATTTGCTGACCCAGAAGGCCATCTAAAAACCTACTTCCATCTATAATCTGTAATGTAGCAGGAAATGAATCGTCAGCCTAAAAATTGCAACTATACACATGCACAAGCATAGAGGGTGCTGAGATGTGTGCAAGCACAACGTTGTCTTTTGGTTCTGATACAGCTTTCCCTGATTATTGCCGTATCACAGTTCTTACTTACCAGACTGTCAGGCTGATTCATCATTAGCGGCAGGTAGCGACAGATGAGCGTCTGTAGCAGGCATTTTCAGAGCGCCCGCTAGTAGTCACTGTGCTCGGCCATGTGTCGCTAGTTCATAGCGACTCAGTCGCTATTCAGTAATGTTGAATACATTGTGAGGAGTCGCTATTTGACCAGTACAGCGCTGTATGGGAGCGCATGTTAGCGACTGCTCATAGCGACCGACTCACACCATATTCAGCAAAAAAACAGCCTCACAAATCCCTGGCGCTGAAAAATGCTTGTTTGAAGCACAGAGCGCAGGAGGCGATGTGTTTAAAGTCTGTTTTCCAGCATCTATCCACTAGTAACAAAGCGAAAACATATGGAATTACATTGTAGCAACATTGTAACATGAACACTTTAATGCCAGACTTGTAATGTCATTTCTGAAGAAAAATTTAAAAAGAAAAAAATTGTGAAAAAACTGCTTTCTCAATGCCAGAAGAGGTCACAGAATTATTTGTGAGTTTTTGAAGAAAAAAAACAAACAAATACCCCGTTTAAAGAGAAGAAAAGGTTCGTCCATTGAAATGTATGGGAGAGCGACAGGTAGCGAGAGGTCATACCTGCGCTGTGCAAGGCTGAACGCCGGCGCTGTTCGCTGAGGCTGTGAAAATGATGAATCAGACGCTACATGGCGTTATCCCAGTCGCTAAACAGATACTGCTTGATAAATGTGTAATTGTGTGTCGTGTCCGGGGTTCACCTGTCACTACCTGTCGCTACCTCTCATTAACCAGGCGCTACCTGACGCTATCCCTTCTTAAATAAGGGCCTGTGTCTTACCTCTGATCCATTACTGCCTGTCCTTTAGGTAAAAGTCTCCCAGATGCTAGGGAGTAATGTTGGGATTGCTACAGTCCTTTATCTGACATACATCCTTAAAACTATCCTGCTTCATTGTTTATGCTGTTGTCATAGACACTATTACCTTATTAGCCAGCCAGTAGATGGGGCAAGTAGGAGGCATGTGTGTGCAGCCAGAGGATTGCATACTGATAAACATGCTCCCAAGCATATATGCTGTCAGTTAGAAATTGTTAGAAATTGTGATTTAAACAAATGCTTGGAACAAGTAGTACTTGGGTCATAGAACCCCAAGTACTGATATTGTTTATACATGAATTAAAAGAAAAAAACCCAGTTATATATTTTTTTTTACAATCTGGGCATAACTTTTTGTTAAAGAGACCTTTTCTGATGTTCCTCTCGGATAATCCCTCCCCCTCCCTCACTGCGTTTTGGATGTCAGCGTTATATTAAACACTGACACGTGATTAGGGAGGGGATGCCACACATGATGCTGCATGCTGCCATTAATGAGGGATGCAGCACACTGTCTGTAATGAGGGATGCCTTATACTGCCTTTAATGAGGGATTACTGCCTGTAATTGGGGGATGCCTTATACTGCCTTTAATGAGGGATTACTGCCTGTAATTGGGGGATGCCTTATACTGCCTTTAATGAGGGATTACTGCCTGTAATTGGGGGATGCCTTATACTGCCTTTAATGAGGGATTACTGCCTGTAATTGGGGGATGCCTTATACTGCCTTTAATGAGGGATTACTGCCTGTAATTGGGGGATGCCTTATACTGCCTTTAATGAGGGATTACTGCCTGTAATTGGGGGATGCCTTATACTGCCTTTAATGAGGGATTACTGCCTGTAATTGGGGGATGCCATACACTGCCTGTAAAAGGGATGCTGCTCACTGGCTGTAATGAGGAATGCCACTCACCGGCTGTACTAAGGGATGCTGCTCACTGCCTGTAATGGGGGATGCTTCATACTGCCTTTAATGAGGGGATTCCACACACTGCCTGGTATAGGGGCATGTTGCTCAATGATTGTAATGGGGTTACTGGGAGGGGGTGGTTTAGCACACCCTTTGGTTCAGAATACTTTTTTCTTATTTTCCTCCTCTAAACCCTGGCTGCATCTTATAGTCAGGTGCGTCCTTTGGGGGCTAACAAAATCCTGGAAAAATCACCAATCATAAGGTAAAAATAATTGTTTGGAAGTTTGGAAATTACAGCACCCTATGGGGTATGCAGAAAAAACAATTTCTTTAGCATTCCCTATAGGGTGCTGTCAGGTGCCTCAGCTGTAAAATGCCCTATCACATGTGCAGGTGATTTTTTCGGGAATTATTTTTTGTGTGTTAAAGGAATTTTTTTTCAGGTCTTTGGTGGTCTGCCTTATTCTTTTTCTCTTCTACAATATATAATATACAATTGTGTTAGGATTGTGCCCCCATACCTGATTTACTTATCAGCACAATTTTTCCAAATTTTTATATTCCTGTATGTCTGTGGATTCCTGGCCTTAAAGTGGACCAACACCCTCCCATGATCGGCCCGGGAATCTATAAGATCCCCGGACCGATCAGCTCCCTGACTGTGGGGCACCCCGATCGGGGGTGCCCCGCTGTGTGAAACCCCCCAGAAACCCCTAAATCCCTACCTGCTCCTCGATCCAGCAGCGCCCGCCGCCGCCTCCCGCGCATCCCTCTAGGAGGACGCGCACCCGCGCCGGCCGTTTGTGAATGGCCGGCGCAGGCGCGCGCCCTGTAAGAGTGACGCGCGGGAGGCGGGCGCGCTCTCTTGTCCGTCACTGCCTCCCGCTTGTCCGCCGGCGGGGATTGGCTGCAGCGGTCACGTGGGAGCGGGGAGAGGTGAGTTTTTGGGGCTTTCTGGGGGGTTTCACACAGCGGGGCACCCCCGATTGGGGTGCCCCACCGAAGTGGACCAAAACCCAGGATAGTCAAAATCCTGGGTGTTGGTCCACTTTAAGTAAAAACTAGACTACAAATCCCAGAATCTTTCCTCTGTAACACGTGAGCTCATCAGCAGCATAACAGTAAACAGGACAAAACCAAATGATTTATTAGGGAAAGTGGGTTATTCCCAATAACTCTATTATGTTCAACAACTAATTACTACTACTAATTCTCATACATTCATTCCATGTTTATTCCAGTTCCATTAAAACAGGTAACAGTAATTAAAATATTGACATCATCTGATCATAGTGTGTAGTAACTAATTTTGATCCCTCCGTTGGAGCTTTTTCAAACTAATCCAGGTCAATAACTTCAGGTTCATAAACTTTAGTCTACAAATAGAATATAAATATTATAATATACCATACCTTTTACATAAGTACCTGTGTTTCCATGATACTATATATAAATGTTTGATCCTACCTAATATCTTGTGGCAAAAACCAGTTACACCAAGCCAAAAAATCAGAGACTTTTGCATCTATGGTGCAGCGTGCTATAAAGCAATAAAGCACAAAGCTAGTATATACTGTATTTAAGCCCTATAAGACACACCTGCTCATAAAATGCATCTAGGATTTGGAGGAGGAAATAAAAAAATATATATATTCTGAAGCAAATGATGTGCTAACCCCCCCCCCCCCCCCGGGACCTAAGAGGACATGGCAGAATCCTATAACATGTAGTGTGGCAGATTCCCCCATTCACAAAATGTAGGAGCATGCAGAATTCCCCACAGTGTAGTTGACCGCGCAATGATTCATCAGTGACGGTGAGTCAATGTCATTTTTTTCAACTAACTGACTCAGCAGTGGTCAGGGATTGGGAGGGGTGGGCTACCACTTTCGCCTTCGCCCCAGCTTTTAGGGAAAAATAAGTGTGTCTCATAGGTCAAAAATACGGTACTTGAAAGATATCTATCTATACAAGTATATTGTGGTTATCATAATTTAAAATAGTTAGCTATTTGGCTGGGTCTGCAACCTCACAGTTCCACTCTAGGGTCCAGGAAAAGGCGATAAGTTATCGCTACTGCTCTGCCACAATAGTGATGCTTCTCCCAAAGTGGATATGGAGGTGGGAAGGAAAGAAGAGGCCCCACTCATGCCGGACAAGTTGCGATGGTGGTGACCCCGGCGCATCATCCCTTTAAACGGGCAGATACGAGTGTGTATTCGCTTGTTGACATTGGTGCGCGGCCCTAAAAGTGATGTGCCAGAGCACACACATGCCTCTGGTTGTTGGAACGCAATCTGGAAGCGTCACAATGAAACACATGCATTAATTCCCCAGGTGAGAATGCTGCTGGTAACCCTTTAGCTATGGGACCACAAGATTGTGATCCTCCCTATCTGCATAAGTTGAATTACAGCAGAAGGGGTTAAACGTGTTGTCTATGCCTTAGCCAATCAGATGATTAGCAAGCCAGAGTGAGGAGGTCTCTGATCTGTACATCAAATGCAGTTGATGTGCATTGCGAAGGTAAACACACTGTTGCTGGGGAAAACTGTTTCATAACACATTGGAGACATCATTTTGGCGCACAATAGGGTTTATTCAGAGCCAGATGAGAATTCTCATTTCTTTTTTAGGAAAGAAAACCATTAAGCCTGATTCTAAGCCTCCCATTCTCCCATGCATTCTAGCATGTGAGAGTGATGTTAATCTCGGTTTTAGCAATTTTTAGCCCTCGTGCTATTCAGTATCATTCTTTTTTGCGGTTTGCTGTTTTCCGAGACTTTTCGTATTGCACATGCAAAAATGAGTTTTTGATGTATTAATATGTAAATTGGTGAGTTTATGTGTTTTCGGTTACGTAACTTTGCGGATTTAGCTTGTGCTTGTGCATTATTCTGAGCTCTGATTTGCCCTTGGGACAGGTGTTTAAAAATGGAAGTTTCCGGTCCAATCTTACACCCTCTTTTTGCTGGCGGGATTGTTATCGGATGCTCAAACGCCATGTGCGATGGAGCCCCTAGACGAGTATCTGGTGGAGTATGAGCATCTGCAGTGCCGTGGGCTGCTCGTCCTGTACCTGCTAGAGCTTATGCATACCCGCCGTCATCTCTTCATTGATGTCCGATCAGCATGGGTTTGAATTGACTCAACTGAACTGCCTTTCTCTTGAGAAGCTTTACTCAGAGGTGCGGCCCTGGTTGGCCTCCATCACAAGAAAGGAGCATGCGATTGATGGCATGACCAAATTGATTGGCTGCCTTCCATTTTTAGTGAATGGCTCTGTCCAGACACTGGAGGCACTATATGATGGCATGTCCTAACCCTCACTGAGCTGCAGCCTGACAAAATTTCTTGATGACATGATTGCCCTGCAGGAGAAATACCTCTGTTTTCCTGACTTGGCAGCCTGGAACGTGGTGAAGTTGGGTCATTTCAACATAGCAAATATGCCCAACATCATGGGCGCAATCGACTGCACACATGTGGCATTGGTGCCTCCTGTGATGCAGGAGTATATGTATAGGTATGTTTAGGGGCTCATTGGTCCTCCTGCTCCTTCTTGCCAAGTTGTCTTTGTTTTGCCTAGCTAGGAGCCCTAGCTCCTTCGCTCCCCTAAACTAGCTAATCCTTGTTGTTTATTGGGTGCCATGATCCCTGTGTCCAAGTTGCCCATCTATCTGATTGCTCTTTGTCTTCTACTGTAATGTTGGTAGTGTAGTAAGCTGCGTCTGTTGTCTTTTTCCTACATGAACACGGAAGATGGGACATTTGATCAATGTTTAGTGTGTGGTGGATACCGATCTTTGTTTTTTTAGCAGGCTCCACCTATGACGCATTCATCTTACGGAGCTCAGTATTCCTGCTTCAAGACTGGCGATCTGAGTGGTGGTTAGCTTCTGGGTAAGTGTATGTCTTTGTGTTGCCTTTCTGGGTTTCTATAGTTAGCCATGCATTTGTAATGTTCTAGCTTGGTATCAGCTGGGTCCCATAGCCCATATTATGTGTCTTTTTTAGTGCGGCCTATTTAGATCCCTACCCTCACTTCTTAATTGTGTGGTCATGTACTCATTCCCCTGTTCCTAGTTTAACTTTGGACTTCTAGTGCACCTTATCTTTAGTTGGTCCTGCAAACCGTCCATTTAAAGTGGACCATCACCCTCCCGTGATCGGCCCGGGAATCTATAAGATTCCCGGGCCGATCACCTCCCTCCCCGCGGGACATCCGAGATGGGGAGGTCCCGCGGGGTGAAACCCCCCCAAACACCCCAAATCCCCTTACCTTGTCTTCGGCGGTGGCCGGCCGCCGCCGCTTCCCTCGCGCCCCTCTAGACGTGCGTGCGCCCGCCAAGAGTGACCCGCGGGAGGCGGCGGCGGAGGAGCCGCTTGTCCGCGGCTGTCAAATCGATTGTCCGTCGGCGCTGGGAGCGGGGAGAGGTGAGTTTTTCGGGTGATCGGGGGGGTTTTACACAGCGGGGCACCCCGATCTGGGGTGCCCCACCAAAGTGGACCAAGACCCAGGATAGTCAAAATCCTGGGTGTTGGTCCACTTTAAGCAAAATTTCCTTCTTGACACACTTGTAACTTTGGTCCCCTATCTCATCAGCTTCCCTTTTTGTGTATTTTTTGGTGTTATTTTGGCATGGCCGCTAACCCCTTTTCTGAGGCCACAGACGAAAGGCCAGGAGGCCTATAATCAGGCCCACCGGTGTAGCCTTGCCATCTTATGGTCTTTTGAAGTCCCACTTTCACTGCCTTGACCAGACTGGTGGAGCTATACAGTACCAGCCTGCCAATGTGGCTAAGATCATTGTGGCCTTCACAATTTTGCTTTTGCTTGAGAAGGTGCCAGCTTACCCGGAGCAGGAAACCACCACAACTGCTCAGGAGGTAACTGGGAATCTCTATTCTGCCACCCAAAGCCATCTCTTCTTTTAATTAATTTTTGTCTGCTTTGTTTCTGCTTTTGTTAGTTTTGTATTTGCTGCTGTACCTCCATTTATTTTTGTTTTGTTGTGACTATAAAAACATACAAAAGAAATTTAGCCTTGGAGACCAATTTTCAGGGTGATGGGGTGAAGGGGGCGAGGCTTAGAGCGTGGCTTATTCACAGCATTTTGTGAATAAAATATTTTTCCTAACCCCATAGAGATTAACCATAAGGCAGGCACATAGAAAAAGAGACACGCGCACATAGAGAGACACGCGCACATAGAGAAAGACGCTCACATAGAGAAAGACACGCGCACATAGAGAAAGATGCAGGCACATAGAGAAAGATGCAGGCACATAGTGAAAGATCCAAGCACATAGAGAAAGACGCAGGCACATAGAGAAGGAGACACACACACATAGAGAACAAGACGCACGCACCTAGTAGAGAAAGACACACGCACATAAAGAAAGATGCAGGCACATAGAAAAAGAGACACACACACATAGTAGAGAAAGACACACACATAGGGAAAGACACACGCAAATAGAGAAAGATACACTCACATAAAGAAAGACACACTCACATAGAGAAAGATGCAGGCACATAGAAAAAGAGACACGCGCACATAGAGAGACACGCGCACATAGAGAAAGACACGCGCACATAGAGAAAGACACGCGCACATAGAGAAAGACACGCGCACATAGAGAAAGATGCAGGCACATAGAGAAAGATGCACGCACATAGCGAAAGATGCACGCACATAGCGAAAGATCCAAGCACATAGAGAAAGACGCAGGCACATAGAGAAGGAGACACACACACATAGAGAACAAGACGCACGCACCTAGTAGAGAAAGACACACGCACATAAAGAAAGATGCAGGCACATAGAAAAAGAGACACACACACATAGTAGAGAAAGACACACACATAGGGAAAGACACACGCAAATAGAGAAAGATACACTCACATAAAGAAAGACACACTCACATAGAGAAAGACGCAGGCACATAGAAAAAGAGACACACGCACATAGAGAAAGACACAGGCACATAGAGAAAGACACAGGCACATAGAGAAAGACACAGGCACATAGAAAAAGAGACACGCACATAGAGAACAAGACGCATGCACATAGAGAACAAGACACGCACATAGAGAAAGACACACGCACATAAAGAAAGATGCAGGCACATAGAAAAAGAGACACACACACATAGTAGAGAAAGACACACACATAGGGAAAGACACACGCACATAGAGAAAGATACACTCACATAAAGAAAGACACACTCACATAGAGAAAGACGCAGGCACATAGAAAAAGAGACACACACACATAGTAGAGAAAGACACACACATAGGGAAAGACACATGCACATAGAGAAAGATACACTCACATAAAGAAAGACACACTCACATAGAGAAAGACGCAGGCACATAGAAAAAGAGACACACACACATAGTAGAGAAAGACACACACATAGGGAAAGACACATGCACATAGAGAAAGATACACTCACATAAAGAAAGACACACTCACATAGAGAAAGAAGCAGGCACATAGAAAAAGAGACACACGCACATAGAGAACAAGACGCAAGCACATAGAGAAAGACACACTCACATAGAAAAAGAGACACACGCACATAGAGAACAAGACGCAAGCACATAGAGAAAGACACACTCACATAGAAAAAGAGACACACGCACATAGAGAACAAGATGCATGCACATAGAGAAAGACGCTGGAACATAGAAAAAGAGAGACACACGCACATAGTAGAGAAAGACACACACACACATAAAGACACACGCACATAGAGAAAGACACAGGCACATAGAGAAAGACACAGGCACATAGAAAAAGAGAGACACACACACATATAGTAGAGAAAGACACACACACACATAAGGACACAGGCACATAGAGAAAGACACAGGCACATAGAGAAAGACACACTCACATAGAAAAAGAGACACACGCACATAGAGAACAAGATGCATGCACATAGAGAAAGACACAGGCACATAGAAAAAGAGACACACGCACATAGAGAACAAGATGCATGCACATAGAGAAAGATGTAGGAACATAGAAAAAGAGACACACACACACATAGTAGAGAAAGACACACACACACATAAAGACACAGGCACATAGAGAAAGACACAGGCACATAGAGACAAATGGGCTTCAGGCCTTACAGTGGAGGATGGGAGTAGGGGACGGGACAGGCGCATTTGCGAGGTCCGCTGCCTGGCCCTCCTGGATGCCTGGAGGTCTCTGCTACATCCACGAATCATTGCTTGGCAGCTCCTGTACTGTGTCCCTGTTCTCCTTGGCTGAGGATCGGCTCCAGCATGGCTGCCGCCCCATGTTTTTCCCTGGTCGGGTAGAGCTCCCTCTGGGGGCAAAGCCTTTTGACTTTTACTAATTCCTTTCTGAATCTGACATGACATTTGTTTATGTTGCAGGGTGGGGGTCTGGAAGCTGCTGCATTCTTGGCCGATGGGTCAATCTCAGCTGCAGGGAGGTGCATTTCCGGTAGTGCAGGCAGGTCTGACCAGTAGCCAACAGGCAGGAGGGTGTGGAGACCAGCGCTCCAGTTGTATTGCTTAGCAGTTAGAGCAATAATTTACCATGTCGGAGGCATCAGAGGCACCAGGGTTTCATATTTTAATGGAGAGTGGTGCCGCATGTCCCATGTGCCAAGCACGCCTAACCTGGGGCGTGTAACAGGATCCGCCCACAGATGGGGTTCCTCCTTCAGTTAGAGATGGTCAGTGGACTTCTTCAGCAGGGGCATCCCGAGTCTGTCTCTGCCCCCCCATACGGGAAGGCTACTGCCAAGCGTAGGCATATTCAGATGGAGTCCTCAGAGGATTCTAGCACCTTTCTCAAGGACCTATTCAAGGGTTCAGGGTCTAGTTTCGGCCGCTGTCGCCCGGTGGCGGAGAGGAACCGGAACCCTCTGGATCATCCGACGGATGAGATTGAGGAGAGCAAAAAAAGGGGAGGGGATTAACCTAATCTCTATGTACCAGTTGTTTAGGCCATGACCCTCGCTTAGAAATGTTTCAGTTAAAATATCATAATTTTATTCTAAGCTTTAAAAATGTATAATTCAGTTACACATAATTCAGACTAAAATCATGAATACAATTCATAATTGCTGATCCACAAGACTGATGTGTTGAACATTTGTGATTGTTCACTGAGATCCTCTATAGGGCAGACATGTTTTGCTGATTAGCTTCTTCTGTGCCCTCTAGTGGCTATAAGAGAAAAGTACACACAACTTACGACATGTATATCTTGCTTTCATAAACTGTTAAACATGGCTTAATAATAAAAACACAAACCGTTTTGATTGTGAACTATACACAGTTTCAAATAACAAGAGTTTGGTAGGATGCTCAAGTGCTTGTATACCAGACTTAATTATTGAGGCTTAATATTCATTCTTATGCGTTAATATTCAAAAACTTATAAACAGCCATACGCTTTACCTATGAGCTGGGTTAATGGGTCTGCCGTGGCAATGGGTTTTTCTCCTCCCGCTCAGTTCCCTAAGTTGGCGCAGGTTAGCGTTTTCTCCCTGGGATGCCAGCTCTTTGTTGAGGGATAACCCCTGATGATGTACCCTCTGTCTAAAGCTGATATCCTTCTATAACTGTTCAACGTGTGGAACTTGAACCTGAATCCTTAAACAATAAAGTTGCATCGGTAGAGCAATCCCAAAAATCTACCACACAAAGCCTTGAAGAAGTAGCGTGGCAGCTCACTACACGGCAACCTTTGTTCCAGACCTCCTATCTTCAATTGCATGATCAAGACAATAGAAACAGATGGAATAATATAAGGCTGAAAGGTCTCCCAGAAGTGAGGGGTCAAGACCAACTGCAACAAACTGTTTCGAGATATCTTGACCTTCTGGGTCACCCTCCAACCATGGAAATCATGATGAATCGGATACATAGAGCTTTGGGCCCCAGACCAGCAAACCAGGAGAGACCGTGAGATGTAATCTGCCATCTACATTATTACAACATTAAAGAAAAAATGCTGAGAAAGGCAAGGGAATAGGACCAGATATCGTTTATTGGTGCTCCCATTCAACTATTCTCCAATGTCTCCAGCCGATGTTCCACCTTTTCATCAGAAAGGGATCCTCAACTTTTGCCCTAAAATCCCCATCGGATTGCCAGGTCCCGTGGGACACCGGCCTTCTGAGTAAGTCCGCAACCCCAAATCTCCGCTGCTAGCTTCACCTATAGTCAAGCCTCCATCTGCCGGGACACTTTATACGCCTCACCAGGCACGGTTGCCCCCAGGACTTGATAGAACAAAGGATGCAGACTTACGGGGAGGAAGGCGGATGAACCAGGAACGAGACTGGGCGAGGTCGGGCAAGCAGGGGTCATACACGGGAGGTCAGTCCAATCAAGCGCGGCACCAAAGGATGAGATGGAAGAGTAGTCAAAGTCGAGCCAAGGGTCAAGCCGGGAGGTCACGGGTACGCAGTACAAGGGAGCAGGCAAATCGTAGTCGGAAACAGGCAACGGTCGGTCCAGGAGCAATCACAGGATGGTCATACACAGCAAGATCAATAATGGGAAAGTACAGATATAGATAATCACACCCAGCAGCACGCTATCACAGGCAACGAACAACTGTGAGGAACAAAACTTTACTGGGAAGGAGTTGACGGGATTGGACGGAAGGGAGTGGGATGATTGGTGCCACTATGAACTTTGGGCTGATTGCCCAGTTTGATTACAAAAGGGCGTTTCTGCCCCAGTGAAGGTTGGACCTATTGGTCCACCTTAAATGTAAGGGCTCAGCGGCCTACCTTAAACCAACCTCCGGTGAGGTTGGCGAGGGGGTGTGTCTGCTCGTCCCCGCTCGCTCTGACGCAGCCCGCCGGAGACACGGCCGCCGACGGAAGCAGACAGGCGCCGGGGCCCGCGCCGCCTGCAGACGCCGCAGGACTGGCGGACAGGTGAGTTGTTTGTGACACGGATTTTGCAGAGCTATTCAAGTTCGTGGACTGCCCCCGCTATAGACATTCCGAATTGGCTCACCCCTACTGCTCTTCCTACCCAATCCCAGAGATGGTGGCACAACAGATCCCGGTTTGATAGAAGAGATTGGTCACATAGAGATAGAAGAAGGCCTAGAGCCCAGGCACCACCTAATCCGTAGAGAAACAAACAGTAAAATATTGAGAGTTTTTATAGATAACTGACCAGAAGGTGGAGATTTTTCCAATGGCTCCCACTACATTCTGTGGCCGCATCCCTGGCTTTCCATTAGCTGAGACATGCTCCAGGGCCCAGCCATTCAGATAGCCTCAGACTGGAGAGAAGCTGATAATGAAGCCAGAGGCTTTTCATTAGCTGGCAGACCTGAGATCGCCCAATTAGTGATGGTGGAAAAAACACGAGCCAACACATCACCCAGGTACTCAGGTGGTGAGGACGAGTGCTGGGCATGGGGGGTGGTTACAGGATTTTTGTTCTGTCTGATTGAAACAGAGCAACATCAAGGCAGCAGCATGTGCACCCGAAAGTCCCAGTGCAGTAAGTGGTTTTGGACAGTATATTAAAGCAAAATGATTACAGTATATCAGTGTGTGACCTCAACTGTCAGTCTACTTATAAGATACAAAATACACTCTGTTTAGAGCAATTACAGAAAATCAACTTCAGTGAAGTCAAATCAAGAATTCAGGGCCTGGCTCCCGGCTGGGGACTTGTAAAAAAAAGCTGATACTGAGAGAGACCAGTTTTCTTCATTCTCCAAAATGGGTGAGGTGGGGGGGCTGCAGGATTGAAAGGGGTTGCTGGTGGGCTTTAGGTCAGTTTTAGAAAATCTAATTGGCAACAGGTGTCTCTGTCTACTATAAAAATTATAATTGAAATTCAAGTTTCAAACAAAGCATAAGACTGCACTGACAGCTGAAATATGAAAGTTTAAAGATAATTAGTGGCTTAAAGCATTACAGCTCTTTTAAAAGGAGAGCCATTGTTTTGTCACCATAGCAACCAGGTTTCCCTGGCATAAGATAACACTTGGCATAAATAATGTTTGCCTAATATAAATGAAAATGTGACCAGGCATTTGTCACATGTAATTGTTTTGTTTTCATCATTAGTCATGTATATATAGGGATTGCATGCTGCATACACATGTGCTGCCCCCCCCCCCCCCCCTTCACATCTGACAGAACACTATTAACAGCTAATAATAATGGGAGAGGGGTAATAACAACAACTTGAAAATACTTGCATGATACAGGAGCTTGTGAATTCAAATAAATATTAATGAGGAAACTACAAAAATCATAAAACATTTATGGATGTCTTGTAAAGTGCGTTACTGCACACTTCTACTTTTCAATCTATGCTGTAGTGCAGCAGTTGCTGGATCAGACATAGCCTATTGGGGGCCCAATCTCGGCACAGGAGCAGATGGACCTGTGAGGAAGTTGCATTCTGTCACTTATTACAGTCTGGTGGGCCATTCATGATCTGGAGAAGGCTGAGTGTGTGTGGCTTAGTATGGTCTGATTTGCTGCAATGTGGTGTTATAGTGTAAGTGATAGATCTTTGTATTAGGTTTTGGTTGCGGCATGGGACACTGGGGGGGGAGGCTGGGAACGTGTGTTAATTTGGCCCTGCTTTAAAACCAACTCATTAATTTATATGTTTTAGCTTAGTATTGCATTAAATGATTGCTTCATTAAATGTTCTGTCCAGGCATAAAAATATAAAAACCTGTAGTCACATGTGTTCCCTGCAGCTGTCTGTCTGGTTCCAGTGTTTTACTAATTTAATGAGATATTAAAGATAATTGTTACACCACTGCGTCAGACAACATTTGACGCTGTCCTAAACTATTTTCTGTTTTTTAAAATGAAAAAGAAATAGCTGAGATATCAAGGATTACAGCTTCACATTATGACATTATCTTTTGAAGAAAGTGGATGTGGCCCTTGGCTCTATGATGCTTCATAATAACCAGAATAATGGGCAGGGTCTGTAAGATTCCCAGAACTCGCTTCAGACACCCTGACTGTGTTTCTCCCTTCTCCCCCTGTTACTAGGCAACATTGGGCCTAGACCAGCACTTCCAACACACACAGGGTCATAATCCGAATTGCACATAATCGCACTCCCAAAGTGCAAGCTCACACTCCCAAAGTGCATGAATGCACTCCCAAAGCACATGTGCGCATTCCCAAGGTACATGAGTGCAATCCCAAAGCGTAATCACATATTCCCAAGGTCCATGACCACAATCCCAAAGTGCCTACTCCCAAAGTGCATGTGTGTACTCTAAAATGCACATGCATGCACCCCCAAAGTGCATGTGCGCACTCCCAAAATGCATGCGTTCACTCCCAAAGTGTATGCACGCACTCCCAAATGTACATGCACGCACTCCTAAAGTGCATGAATGTATTCCCAAAGTGCTCAAGTGCACTCCCAAAGCGCATGTGTGCTCTCCCAAAGTGCACGAGCGCAATCCTATCGCACTCCAAGATGTGCATGCACGCACTCTTAACGTGCATGAATGTATTCCCAAAGCGCATGTGAGCACTCCTAAAGTGCATGAGCGCAATCCTAAGGTGCATGAGTGCAATCCCAAAGCGCAAGCACATACTCCCAAAGTGCATGATCGCACTTCCAGATGTGCATGCACGCACTCCTAACGTGCCTGAATGTATTCCCAAAGCGCATGTGTGCACTCCCAAAGTGCATGAGCGCAATCCCAAGGTGCATGAGTGCAATCCCAAAGTGCAAGCACATACTCCCAAAGTGCATGATCGCACTCCCAGAGTGCTTTTGCCCACTCTCAAATGCACATGCACACACCCTCAAACACGTGCACCCAACCACACTCCCAAACACATGCATGCACCAAACAGGGTAGGTGGCCAGGATGGTGGGTACCCAGGCAGGCAGGAGGGTAGGTGGGTGGCCAAGAATGGGGACAGGCTTGTGGGCGACCTGGTAGTAGGTAGGTAGTTAGGCAGGAGGGATTGGCGGACAGGTAGGTGGGCAGGCAAGTTGGTGGCCAGGTAGGTTGGTGGGCAGGCAGATTGTGTTGATTGGCGGGGTGAGGACGGAAACAAGAAGGAGGAAGTGATTTTCATCACAAATGACAGAGACTATAGAAGCACTGGAGCCACTCTATGAAAGGTAAGCTACTGATTTTTTTATCGCAGGTTGAGAATCAGTGGTATAGGTGATTGTGGAACTCAGTTAAAGTGGACTAAATCCCAATTTGGTATATGATGACCCCCATTGAGAAACTGCACTGGTTTGACCCATACTGGCCTTGATCCACACAGTGTGTGTGGCTTAGTCCCTGCTATGGATACTCGCAGTGGACTTAATTTTCTGCCAGTAAAAGCACACATAGCAATGCGCATTGGGGGAGGCATAAAATGGGTCTTGCATAGGTGTTGCACAGCTTTAAATAAAACCTGCAGTTCAGTATCGCCTACTATGACCTACAGAAACTACAATAAATAAAATAGTTTATCTGCTAAAGTAAAGTTTCAGTGAAGTACGAGTTTAAGCCATAGAAAAGCTAGAATGTGATATATTAGGCCCGATTAAGCACCACGAGTAAATTCATTTGTGCGCAGTTTTCATGAGTAAAACCCGTATACTCACATTTTCCCCTTACACCTTCAGAAAACCATTTTTTTTGGTGCGCTGTTTTTGTACTCAATAGGGTTGATTCAGAGACAGATACGCATGGACTTTCACATGTGTCTGTATTTTTTTTGACTGTTTTGCTTGGTTTTTTTTTTTTTTTTTTCATACTGTTTTTATTTGGATTTTCAAAAATTGACATATTAAAAGAGTGACATAATAAAAGAGAGGTAAGGATACATCAGTCACATACAAGGTGAGTACATGTCACCAAACAAGCGGCGTTCAGGTTATACAGAACAGGATACAAAAATGCAATTTAAATAAAGTATCAATTACATGTCTTGAAGAGATGCAACTTAAATCCAGTCTGAGTCTTATCGTCCTTATAGGCTGCTGCCCAAGCCTCTAACCTGCCATGCAGTCTCTCTTGGGTGACAATTTGTCCCAGCAAGTTAACTCCGGTGACCCATGCATCCCTCTCCAACTCCTCTCGGCCCCCGTGTACACCCCAGCGGGCCCCAATAGGCCAGGAGGAGAGGAAGAGAGATATGAAGGGAAAGAAAAAGAGGAAAAGTAAAAGAGAGTAGAGTAAAGAAAGCCATAACTAGCCAATAAAACATGTCAGACAAGAGGAGAGCTATGATGAGGGAAGGAGAATTAGGAGGGAAAAGGAGTATCTACAAGTGTAGGGGGGAGAGAGAGGATGTATCCTCAAGCAAGGAAATAAAGAGAAGTGAATAGAGGGGCGAGAAGGAAAGGGAAGGGGATAAGAGAAAAGAGAAATTAAGAATGGGGGGGGAGAGGGGATAGGGAGAGGAAAGGAAGGGAGGTGGGGATGGGGGGGAGAGGGAGGGGAGAAGGTCAGGTTTAGCTTCTCACTGAAGCACATCTTCGGGTCGCCTCTCCAACAGCCCGAAGCAGGAAGATCCATGTTTTTCCCTTCTATTTCCATTTCTTCTCCCAGAGAGGATGTATCCTCAAGCAAGGAAATAAAGAGAAGTGAATAGAGGGGCGAGAAGGAAAGGGAAGGGGATAAGAGAAAAGAGAAGTTAAGAATGGGGGGGGGGGAGAGGGGATAGGGAGAGGAAAGGAAGGGAGGTGGGGATGGGGGGGAGAGGGAGGGGAGAAGGTCAGGTTTAGCTTCTCACTGAAGCACATCATCGGGTCGCCTCTCCAACAGCCCGAAGCAGGAAGATCCATGTTTTTCCCTTCTATTTCCATTTTTTCTCCCAGAGAGGATGTATCCTCAAGCAAGGAAATAAAGAGAAGTGAATAGAGGGGCCAGAAGGAAAGGGAAGGGGATAAGAGAAAAGAGAAGTTAAGAATGGGGGGGGGGGAGAGGGGATAGGGAGAGGAAAGGAAGGGAGGTGGGGATGGGGGGGAGAGGGAGGGGAGAAGGTCAGGTTTAGCTTCTCACTGAAGCACATCATCGGGTCGCCTCTCCAACAGCCCGAAGCAGGAAGATCCATGTTTTTCCCTTCTATTTCCATTTTTTCTCCCACCCAGTCTACCATCCCTTTCTGCTTTGTCCCACCGTCTATCTAAAGGCATCTTTATATACACCAGAATCCTTAAATATATCCCAAATTGTCCACGTTTTTCTGAAGGTCTCTAAACTGTCCTGTTTTGCGAGCAGAATTTCCTCCATTTCTTCCAGATAATTAATTTGCATGTACCATTCTCTAAGTGAAGGGGTCTTCTGAGTTCTCCAACACCTAGGTATCAGAACTCTTGTCGCGTTCATCAGATGGATCCCTAGAGGGCTTAGACCCCCTACACCTCTCTTAGCCGCCGTCCAATTCAGTAGGTAGCCTGCTGGTCCCCAATCCAAAGAGCATCCCACAATTTTCCCAGTAATCTAGTGGACTTTTTCCCAAAATGTAGCTATCCTCGGGCACGACCACCAAATATGAAGAAAGGATGCCCCCTGGCCTCCACACCTCCAGCATTGATCTGGGACCCCGGGAAAGATCTTATGAAGTCCTTCAGGGGTTCTATACCATCGTGTGGTTATTTTATAATTAGTCTCTTGTAGGGAGCTGTTGGCAACACCTTTGTGTAACCCCTTGTACAAAGCTTCCCAATCGTCTGTTGTAAGGTCCAGGCCTAGATCTTTTTGCCACTTGTCCTCCCCGGGTCTCTTAGTTTCCTGCCTAACATCACTCACTATACCGTAGGCCCAGGATAGTAAGTGGTCCCTTGGCCCCTCTCCCAAGCATGCCTTTTCCACCTCTGATAGGACCTTTAACCCCTTCCCTCTCAGCTCTTTGCACTTAGCATAGTGATGCAGTTGTATATATGATAGAGCCGAGATTTGACCCTCCCATTACCTCTATCATACAGGTGTGTTACTCTCGGGAACTGCAGTCCCCTGCACTGTGTCAAGAAGTTCTTGTCCAAACCTGGGGGGAAAGCTGGATTGTTCCTAATTGGGGTGAGTGGACCCGGAACCGATATCAGACCTGGATGCTTCCTACCTATTAGTCTGACCTTATTTAGTGTCACTCCAATCAGTGGGTGAGTTTCAACAGGGCCTGGGGTGTCCTTATTTTCTAAAAATGCTACTTAATTTTCCATTCCCCACCTCATCTTCGATCCTAACCCAATCTTTTTGAGATTTATTGATCTGCCAGTATATGAATCTCACCAGATGGACCACCCTAAGGTAAGTTTACAATACAGGGGAGGCCAGTGCCCCCTCTCTCCCTCCTGCATACCAAGATCTCTCTTCTCGTCCTCGGGGCGTCCTCCTGCAATTCAGTGACAGTGACTGGAGCCTCCAACTGCTCAATGACCTCCTCTGAAAGGCTGGGCATCTGGGAGTCCTTTAGATACGACAACATCATATTCCTATAGGCTTCTTTTTGTCCCTGGTTTGGCAGATTAATAGTGTAATAGGTTCTGAATTGCTCCACTATCTCTCTGTCCCTCTGGTTTAAGACCCCTTTAACGTCCTGGATCCCCTCAACCCTAGCCCTTGTACCTCTAGGGTTCAATGCCCTTGCTAGCAAGTATCCTGGTTTGTTCCCTAACTCATAAAACAGCCCACTTCTATAGGTAAAAGCTGTCCTCGTTGCTCTCTCCATTAAGTCTTTAAGCTCCCTTCTCTTCTCCTCCAAGTCCTTTAGATGACTCTCCATCAGATATTTTTTGTGTTTTGCCTCCAGTAGTGTTACCTGCTTAATTGTTTCCTCCAGTTTGGCGCTTCTCTCTTCTTTTAGTCTAGCCCCTTCCTGAATTAAAAGGGCCCCTAATCGTACACTTATGAGCTTTCCAGATGGTTAAAGGGCTCAATTCCTTAGATACATTTTCTCTGAAAAACTGCATTATATTCTCTTTCACCCTGTCTGCTACCCTATTGTCTTTCAGTAATCCTGTATTCATCCTCCAATTCTACTCCTTATGCTCCCTAGCAGGAAACTCCAGACCAAGGATCACAGGAGCGTGATCCGAGAACGAGATGCAGCCTATTTTAACTGACACTATTTTATCTAAATATCTTTGTGATAGGAAGATATAATCTATTCGTGAATATTTATTATGACTAGGTGAATAAAAGGTGTAATCCTTCTCAGTAGGGTGCAATAATCTCCAAGTATCTATAGCTTGAATGTTTGTCAAAGATTTTTTAATCTGCTTCAGTGCTCTATAAGTGATAATTGATTTGGCATCTGACGTGTCTACAAGTGGATTAAGGGCACAATTCAAATCGCATCCCAAAATTAAAATTCCTTCCTGAAATGACCCAAACTGCCTCATGGTTGATGTCAGAAAACCCTGTTGGCCCCTATTTGGAGCATATACATTTGCAATCGTGATAGTAATCCCAGAGGGCAATTTCCCTTCCAGAAAAATTACCATATTTTTCGCCCTATAAGACGCACTTATTTTTCCCAAAACGTTGTGGGAAAATATCCATGCGTCTTATCGGGCGAAGGTGGGAAAAAAAATAAATAAAAAGCAGAAAGTTAACTCACCTTTCCATCGCTCGCGCTGTCCCGTAAGCTGCGGAGGCAGCCTTCTCTGCAGAGCCAGACACCCAGCCTGTTACAGCGGTGGGCGTGGCCGACGCTCGAGAGTCGGCCACGCCCACCGCTATACCAAGCCGAGTGTTCACTCTATGCTGGCGCCGCAGAGAAGAGGCGATGGGGGCAGCTGTATCTGCCACCTTCTCGCGCTGCGCCCACCGCTGTTTAAGTCCGGGTGTCTCTGTCTGCTGGCACCGTGGAGAGGTGGCAGGGACAGTGCAAGCGGCGGGGCAGCTGCTCCCTGACACTCGCACTGTCCCTGCCACCTCTCCACGGTGCCAGCAGACAGAGACACCCGGACTTAAACAGCGGTGGTCGTGGCCGACGCTCGGCCGTCGTCCACGCCCACCGCTATTCCAAGCCAGTATGTCTGTGTGAAGACGGCGAGGACAGCGGGGAGGATTGAAAGGTGAGTTTACTTTTTTTTTTCTCACTTTTTACTTTTGCCTATGGGGAATGGGAGGGGGGATGGAAATGCCAAACTACCTATATGGGATGGGGAGGGGGGGATGAATGCCACATTACCTATATGGGATGGGGAGGGGGGATGGAAATGCCACATTACCTATATGGGATGGGGAGGGGAAGATGAATGCCACACTACCTATATGGGATGGGGAGGGGGGGATGAATGCCACATTACCTATATGGGATGGGGAGGGGGGATGGAAAAAATGCCACATTACCTATATGGGATGGGGGGGGGATGAATGCCACATTACCTATATGGGATGGGGAGGGGGGGATGAATGCCACACTACCTATATGGGATGGGGAGGGGGGGGATGGAAATGCCACACTACCTATATGGGGAATTGGAGGGGGGTGCCACACTGCCTATATGGAGAATAGGAAGGGGGGAATACCACGCTGCCTATGGGAATGGGATGAAGGCATCCCACACTGTCTATGGGAATGGGATAGGGGCATGCCACACTGTCTATGGGATAGGGGCATGCCACACGGCCTATGGGAATGGGATGGGGGCATCCCACACTGCCTATGGGAGGGGAGAATGCCACACTGCCCATTAGGAATGGGATGGGGGATGCCACACTGCCCATTAGAAATGGGATGGGGGAATGCCACACTGCCCATGGGGAATGGGATGGGATGGGGGACGCCACACTGCCTGTAATGGGGTGTTTTAGCACAACATTTAGCTTAGAATATTTTTTTTCTTATTTTTCTCCTCCAAATCCTGGGTGCGTCTTATGGGCAGGTGCGTCTTATAGGGCAAATAATACGGTAATCTCCTTTCACTATCTGCGCTTTAAGCTGTTATAGTGAGTGATAACGCTTTATCAGTTAGGATCAAAATCCCCTTCGTCTTGGATAGAGGAGAAGGAGCGTACCGGTGAGTCCTATTACCCAAGTATGGGGTCTTGTACTTCAGAAAATGCATCTCTTGAATCGGAGCAATATGGGCTCTCTGCCTCTCAAGTTCCCTCAATAAAGAGTGCCGTTTGTGTGGGGAATTAAGGCCCCTAGTGTTCACTGACAGAACATTGATTTTAAGGTTATCCCCCATCTTTACTGATTTACAAGTCTCCTGAGGGTCTCACGAGTAATCCCAGTGTGGTCAAGCGAGTGAGCCCAACACCCCCCTCTCTGGTGGGGGTAGGGAGGGTACTGGATGGGGAGGTAGGTAGGGAGGGGCAGAGAAGTTGGGGGAAGAAGGGAAGAGAATTCAACGTGTCAGAGAGAAGGAAAAAGAAAAACTATGACCTACCTGTGTTCTAGAGGACAAGGAACTGACCAGGAGTGGACTTCTTAGATGACCAAAGACCCACTCCAAATACTTTCCTCGGTTGGCAAAGGCTCCGTTCACCTTCCCCCAAAATTCAGGACCCAACTTTATAAGATCCCGGATGTTCCTGAAATAAAGACGATGTTTGGGAGAACATGGAAGGCCGCAAAAGTCTTAAAGGAGCCACAGCACTCAAACCAGTTAGCTTGCTGACCAACCTACAATCTGTCTCTAAACTTGGTTAAAAACAGAGGGCCACACACATCTGCAGAAGTATGCTTAAGCTGCACCACCAGCGCCAAGGTGCCCCTGTGAGGTGCAGTCCTAACTCTAATCTCTAAGAGCCCCATTTGGGACATACAATGCAATAGATAAATTGGGAGCAGGCTTACCTGAGGTTGCCCTAAACCTCAAGTGCAAGCCATGGGGTGGAAGAGTCAAAGACCTTGCAATACAGCCTAGACCCCACACCCCATGTGCTTGCACAAATTCAAAAGAAACAAAGGAGGGGTGGCAGCCGCTCAGACCATTTTATAACTAACCTGGGAGGTGCACGTTAGCAGGGCAATTAGGATACAAAAGTCTTAAAGGAGCCACAGCACTCAAACCAGTTAGCTTGCTGACCAACCTACAATCTGTCTCTAAACTTGGTTAAAAACAGAGGGCTCGGTCACACACATCTGCAGAAGTATGCTTAAGAACATGGAAGGCCGTCCTGGGCAGCAGCACACCCTCAAACTCAGCTAAAAGTCAAAGCATTAGACCAATCAATAAAACATTGCACAGTGAGCGGTCCCGAACTGACGCAACTGGACCCTTCCCATGGGCATGCTGAGAATTTAAAATTAAGATCGGCTGCCTCCTTAAATAGCCAATCTGGATTCACATCAACGCTCAAACTACCAGGAATATGCAAGACGGCAGTCCCCTCAACATATATATTGCTAGAGCAGAGGGACAATATAGCCCCAGCCAACGTCCCCCAGAGCGGAGGCCAGAAAGGTGTGAGCATCCCCGCCAGCTTCAATTTATACAAAGTAGAATAGATGCTTCTGCAAGGCAGACCCCACCCCGCATCTCCCTGATAGGGACTGTCCCGTAACATGATTGAAAGAGGAAATGGCCCTCAGTGAACAGGGGAGCAGGCCAAAGGCCCCCTCTATCCCCTAAACAACACCCCCCAGCCCCACAAGGGTGCCCAGTGCTAACAAACCCCCACCGATGTCAAGAAATAGCGTTACCCTGTCCGCGCGCTTTGATATCTTACAGAAGCCCAGATCCACCCCTGCAGATGGACTGACAGGGTGTGTAGGCGCCCAGAACCTCCTCAGCCTCCCTCTCCCATATTACGATGACTGGGGAGGGGGGAGCAAGCCAGGGGAAACCTGTCCCGACCCATGCACAGGACGAAGGCAGTCCAATCACTTCCTTACAGCAGCTGCATAAAGAACCCAGCCTGCCCTCATTAGCATAAGCGGCCGCAGAAATAATAGTTCTCAGGTATAATCGTCGCAGGAGGTTTGGGCTGTATACGGAACCCCAAGGGGAGAGGCTCCCACCCCCATATGAAGAGGCGATGCTCTTTACATGTAAACAATATTATCGCTAGAAAGACAGAAATTACACCGTAAAAGAAACTATGAAGGGCTTCCTTCGGTTAGGGCAGGTTGGCTGAACTCTTCAGTCTCGGCCCTCTCACCATATCCCGAGGCTGCGTCGATCTGAAGGACCTCTCGGTGATGATTCAGGAGAGACTCTTCTTGGCGAGGGGTTAGGGGATCCAACCCTCGAAGGGAACGCCAGCAGATCCGGGATTGCAAAGCCCGCGAACCAGTCCGGAACTGAAACTTGAGGTAGGTGAAGCGAAATGCAGAAATCCGCCAGGTCTCTCGGGGTTCTTGGTATCCAAGAGCGTGAAAGGAAATCTCCAGCGGTAGGGGATGCCCCTTTCCCTCAGCAGCAGTATGAGGGTTTGTAAGGCCCTTCGGTGCTGGAGGGTGATGCCAGAGAGGTCCTGGAATAGCTGAATCTCATTGTTGTTAAATAAGATTGAGGCCCGACCCCTGGCCTTTGAGATAATCTCCTCTTTTAGGGCGAAGCTTTGTAGACAGCATATAATGTCCCCCCATGTTTCTCGGACGAAGCACTCTGTGAGCTTGGACCAGGTCAATTGGAGTGTCTGGTGGATGCTCTAAGAGCGTGTTGAAGATAGAAAGTAAGGCGCTAGCCCTCTCACTCTCACGTTAAGCATGTAGTTGTTGTGCACGTTAACAACCTCGCTCACCTCCCGCAGTCTGCGCCTTGTGATCACCTCAACTCTCTCCACTCCTTCCATTCTCTGGGCCAGATACCGCATCTCAGCCTTGAGGTCAGCTACCGCCTCCGCAATGGTGGACTTGATTTCCCCTGCAAATCTCGCAAGCTCCGAGCGGGTGGGGAGTTGGCTGATCTGAGCCACAACGTCCTGCTCCTCTCTCTCAGAGTCCGCCAAACTGGACCTGTCCGGAGAGCTCTCAGGTGAGAAAGAGGCCGCCATCTTAAGTGCATGTTGCCCTGCGTCCTCGGGCCGCTGCGACTTAAACATGTCTGGCAGGTTCCTGCTGTTCGTGCTTGGGTTCTGGGGTGCCGGTGTTAGCGCATAAGTTAATGCTTTCGGGAAACGCCACAGCGAGCTCCGGTCTCAGGCTGCCATCTGGCCCGCCGGCCAAGCCACGCCCCCCTTGTTTTTTTGTTTTTCTGTTACTTTTTCCATGCGTATGTTCATTCCCGCTAACGAGTATATGCGTTTTCGATGGACGGATCGAAATCTGATCATTTGCGTTCCGATCATTTTCGGATCTAAATCTGATAATTTGCGTTAGTTCAGATAAGTTACGTTATTGGGATGGGCTTGCGTCTGATTCTGAGACCTGATTGCCGATGGACCACCGTCCTATAAAACGGTTTCATTTCCGCTCCACTTACGGGACCATTTTTGCCTCGGATTGCTATTGTTGAACATGTTTTGCGGCTATGTGGAGGAGCATGAGCGCCTTCAGCTCCAAGGCATTGCATGTATCAGCATGGCCGAGGCCAGATTGCACCGGCGACGCATGCATATCGATCGCATGCATGACGTTGAGCTGTTCGAGCTGACCCGACTTAATCGCGTTTCCCTCCATAAATTGTATAGGGAGCTGCGGCCATGGCTAGCCCGCACCACAAGGAAGGGGTAAGCAATTTCAGGTATGACCAAGATGCTTGGCTGCCTGCAATTTTTGGCGAACGGCTCGTTCCAGAGGCTGGGTGCCCTCTCCGTGGGGATGTCCCAGCCTATGCTGAGCTGCACGCTATCCAAGTTTTTGGATGGCATGGCTACCATTAGTCCCAAATATATTTCCTTTCTGGACGACATGGTAGCCTGGAACGCGCTTAAGTTGGGTTTTTTTAATATCGCCGACATGCCCAACGTCATGGGTGCGATTGATTGCACCCACGTTACATTGGTCCCTCCCGCAGCCGACGAATACATCTATAGGTAAGTTAATTATGTCATTTTGTTATATTGTTTAGGCAAACTTTATTGTAACTATCTATAATTCCCTACTTCTAAAGTGTCCCTGTGAAACACTTTACAATGTATACCTTAATCCCTCCTTCTAAAGTGTCCCTGTGAAACAGTTTACAATGTATACCTTAATCCCTCCTTCTAATGTGTCCCTGTGAAACAGTTTACAATGTATACCTTAATCTCTCCTTCTAAAGTGTCCCTGTGAACCACTTTACAATGCATACCTTAATCCCTCCTTCTAAAGTGTCCCTGTGAACCACTTTACAATGCATACCTTAATCCCTCCTTCTAAAGTGTCCGTGTCAAACAGTTTACAATATATACCTTAATCTCTCCTTCTAAAGTGTCCCTGTGAACCACTTTACAATGCATA
The DNA here is from genome assembly GCA_027917425.1 of Gastrophryne carolinensis. Lineage (NCBI taxonomy): Eukaryota > Metazoa > Chordata > Amphibia > Anura > Microhylidae > Gastrophryne > Gastrophryne carolinensis. The sequence continues at coordinate 272,274,605 of CM051235.1, read as the reverse complement.
CCTTAATCCCTCCATCTAAAGTGTCCCTGTCAAACAGTTTACAATATATACCTTAATCCCTCCTTCTAAAGTGTCCCTGTGAACCACTTTGCAATGCATACCTTAATCCCTCCTTCTAAAGTGTCCCTGTGAAACAGTTTACAACGTATACCTTAATCCCTCCTTCTAAAGTGTCCCCGTGAACCACTTTACAATGCATACCTTCATCAATTATTTTCATGTAGGCCTTATCCAACCATTTTAATGCTGATTTTTAGTCATTAGCATGTTAATCTTTATTTTCTACCACATACATATAATATGTGTTATTTAAACTACTTATGTACTTTGTTAATGTTATTTGGATTGTAGAACAGGTTTTTTTTACGGTGTTAGGAGTTAGTGTTTGAGTTGTTTACCTTTGCTTGCTGTAATTTTTTTATTTTTTGTTTCAGGAACCGCAAGATGGGCCACTCCCTGAATATCCAGGCAGTGGTTGGCCTGGACATGCGATTTCTTGCCGGGTATCCAGGCTCATCCCATGATGCTTATATCTTGCGGAGCTCTGGATTATTTCATCGGTTTGAGTCTGGAGAATTATCTGGTGGATGGCTCCTGGGTAAGTTTGCTCAAATTCCATCATTCCCTTTTCACTGTATGCCTATGAATATAGTTGATGACCCATGTCTATGGCTGTTTATTTCCCTTGATGACATGTATAACAATAATGTTGCCTAGAATGTGTAATTTATGTAAGTATTTTGTGATTCTTTCAGGGGATTCTGGATATCCGCTTATGCCCTTGCTCCTGATGCCCGTTCTTCGCCCGCAGAATGAGGCCCAGGAGTCGTATAATCGGGCCCACCGGAAGATCGGGCCGTAGTGGAGAGGGCCTTTGGACTCCTGAAGCCCAGATTTAGATGTTTGGACCATACGGGGGGGCACTGCAATATGACCCCAACAAGGTCATCCAAATAATCCTTGCATGCTGCGTGCTGCATAATTTTGCCCTCATGCAGTATGTCCCCCGTTATGTCGATCTGCCCCCCTCTCCACACAGTCAGGAGGCAGATTACATTTATGATGGCACCCTTAGTGCCTCTGGCCAATCTGTGCGTGCACATGTGGTTTCCTCATATTTTTCATAACATTTGGTTTGTTTGTTTGTTTATGTTTTTGTGTGTTTGGAATATTAGGCTCGATTCAGAGAGACACAAACAAACTTTCGGTTTGGTGCCGACGTCGTAAGATTTTCAAAATTTCCCGCTCTCGCATGAACGTTCGATCGATTCTATGCATGCTTCGTAAACCTTCCGTAGCGCGTCCGTGTGCTCGTATGCCAGAGTACGCAGACGAGGATGTCATTTTCCATCGAAAATGTTCAGATTTATTTTTCCCAACTACCAACGTAGCCTTTCGTTTTTGCCCTTTTCCCATCGTATCCTCACACGAATCCTATCATTTTCCCGCTACATCCTGCTTCATTTTTTCCTAAAGTATCTGTCCAGACGAAATTCTTACGATATTGCGCCTGCGCACTACAAACTTCTCTCATTAAAGTGTTCGCCTACATAATTTCACTTCCATCACTAAACTCACCCTAACCACTTAACGCTCTCCTGCCTTTTCCCTTAGCGCCTTGGTTCTTCTTCCATTTTAGGTCCCTAAAACTTACCCCAATCACTTAGCGCCTTGTTTCTTCTTCCATTTTCACACCCTCTAACTTACCCAAATCACTTAGCGCCTTGTTTCTTCTTCCATTTTCACACCCTAAAACTTACCCAAATCACTTAGCGCCTTGTTTCTTCTTCCATTTTCACACCCTCAAACTTACCCAAATCACTTAGCGCCTTGTTTCTTCTTCCATTTTCACACCCTAAAACTTACCCAAATCACTTAGCGCCTTGGTTCTTCTTCCATTTTAGGTCCCTAAAACTTACCCCAATCACTTAGCGCCTTGGTTCTTCTTCCATTTTAGGTCCCTAAAACTTACCCCAATCACTTAGCGCCTTGTTTCTTCTTCCATTTTCACACCCTCTAACTTACCCAAATCACTTAGCGCCTTGTTTCTTCTTCCATTTTCACACCCTAAAACTTACCCAGATCACTTAGCGCCTTGTTTCTTCTTCCATTTTCACACCCTCAAACTTACCCAAATCACTTAGCGCCTTGTTTCTTCTTCCATTTGCACACCCTAAAACTTACCCAAATCACTTAGCGCCTTGGTTCTTCTTCCATTTGCACACCCTAAAACTTACCCCAATCACTTAGCACCTTGGTTCTTCTTCCATTTTCACAACCTAAAACTTACCCAAATCACTTAGCGCCTTGTTTCTTCTTCCATTTTAGGTCCCTAAAACTTACCCCAATCACTTAGCGCCTTGGTTCTTCTTCCATTTTAGGTCCCTAAAACTTACCCCAATCACTTAGCGCCTTGTTTCTTCTTCCATTTTCACACCCTCTAACTTACCCAAATCACTTAGCGCCTTGTTTCTTCTTCCATTTTCACACCCTAAAACTTACCCAAATCACTTAGCGCCTTGTTTCTTCTTCCATTTTCACACCCTCAAACTTACCCAAATCACTTAGCGCCTTGTTTCTTCTTCCATTTGCACACCCTAAAACTTACCCAAATCACTTAGCGCCTTGGTTCTTCTTCCATTTGCACACCCTAAAACTTACCCCAATCACTTAGCGCCTTGGTTCTTCTTCCATTTTCACAACCTAAAACTTACCCAAATCACTTAGCGCCTTGTTTCTTCTTTCATTTTAGGTCCCTAAAACTTACCCCAATCACTTAGCGCCTTGGTTCTTCTTCCATTTTAGGTCCCTAAAACTTACCCCAATCACTTAGCGCCTTGTTTCTTCTTCCATTTTCACACCCTCTAACTTACCCAAATCACTTAGCGCCTTGTTTCTTCTTCCATTTTCACACCCTAAAACTTACCCAAATCACTTAGCGCCTTGTTTCTTCTTCCATTTTCACACCCTCAAACTTACCCAAATCACTTAGCGCCTTGTTTCTTCTTCCATTTGCACACCCTAAAACTTACCCAAATCACTTAGCGCCTTGTTTCTTCTTCCATTTTCACACCCTCTAACTTACCCAAATCACTTAGCGCCTTGTTTCTTCTTCCATTTTCACACCCTAAAACTTACCCCAATCACTTAGCGCCTTGGTTCTTCTTCCATTTTAGGTCCCTAAAACTTACCCCAATCACTTCACGGACATCACAATCTTGATTTTCCAATATGTCATTGTCCCCTTGTTTTTGTAAAATGTATGTGTGCAAATAAATGGGACAACATGTTTTTTTGTTTTTTTGGTTTTTTAATGCTCAATTGGCATTTGTTAGACAACTATTTTTGGCCACTTTGGCACAAAAAAATGTTTAACTATATACACATTGCTTTTTGGTTCCTCAAAATATATACACTGTTTTTTAATTTAATTATTAAAACTATATACAATAAAATATTTGTTTAAAAACATAAAACTATATACAATTAAAATTTTGGGGTCAAAAATAAAATTATGTACAAAGACAACTATGTACAAATGTACAAATCAACAGGGCCAGGAACCAGGACACTAGTCTTCCTCTTCTGTTGTCCCCAACGTGTCCCGCATCGCCTGCAGATCGGCCACCAACTCAAGGACCCTCCGATTGATATCAGCAAGTCGCTGTCTTGTGGTCCCTGGCCATAAATCAGAAATTCAAATTATTCGGAGAACAATACATGTTTATCACCTGTGTATTTAATGTATTTAAAGAAACAAATTAAGTATAATGCACATATGATTAATCACAGGAATTAAGGTTAGGAAGTGGCCACAGGACAGTTGGGCAACTAATTAAGCTAATTCAGTGGCCACAAGACAGTTGGGCAACTAATTAAGCTAATTCAGTGGCCACAGGACAGTTGGGCAACTAATTAAGCTAATTCAGTGGCCACAGGACAGTTGGGCAACTAATTAAGCTAATTCAGTGGCCACAAGACAGTTGGGCAACTAATTAAGCTAATTCAGTGGCCACAGGACAGTTGGGCAACTAATTAAGCTGATTCAGTGGCCACAGGACAGTTGGGCAACTAATTAAGCTAATTCAGTGGCCACAGGACAGTTGGGCAACTAATTAAGCTAATTCAGTGGCCACAGGTCCCTCTTATATTGGCATTGACTAGGGCATTATGTGTTTTTGTGTTCATGGGAATTTAGACCGAAATCTCTAGAATGACATGACTACTTACTTGGTTGGTGGCCGAGAGATGGCTCGTTGGGGACAACACCCTGAGGTCCTGGTTCCTGGCTCTGCTGTGAAGAAGTGCCTGTAGAAACATGGGCCAAATGGTTAGTTTGGATGTCTGATTCTGCAGTCCTCCAATGTTTTGAGCTAAGTCTGGGTCACATCACTCACCTTCTCCAGGGTCTTGTGGGCTCCTATCTGCTGCCTCCTGACCCACTACTTCACCCGCAACCGAAACATCTACAAATACAGAATAAAGGATTAAGTTTGGTGATATCAGGAGCTAGCAATTCTCTTTTTTGGTGTAGACATGAAGAGTGACATACCAGAGGATCCCGCATGCGAGGCAGGGTACGACTCCCTGCCCACGCTGTGCCGCCCCTCCTCTGTGGTAAGGTCCAGGGGCTGGTCTGAGGAGGCCACAGAGGAGGGGTCGGCCCGTCGCCCTGGAGATCCACCACCTTCACTCCCAGCTGCAGAATCATGCAGCACTGGTCGGCCTCTGCGCCTCCGGGTGCGGCGAATTCGGTAATCCATTTCCAACACTAGAAAAGAAAAGGCATTCTAAGTAAAGTCCTACCTTCTGTCTTAGTTACATATTGCATGCAATTGCAATCTACTTACTTGGAAAATGGATTCCGAAGAACCTCCGCACCCGGGGCATGTGCAGCCGTTTGAGGTCCGACCAATGCTGCATGATCTGCGTGTGGGTGAAGGTGGTGTTGGTCTGCTGTTGGATGGTCGAGATTATCTCCAGGGCGACGTTGCGTTTTTCAAATGTGTTGGGCAGGTAGTCGTACCTGCGCTCCAGCATGGTCTACAAAACATAAAGAAAACATCGACTTTACTTCTAAATACCTATCAATATGTGTCAGCAAAACATTTTTTTGTGTAATTACATTAACACACACACATTTCTAGTGTTCAGTAATTTCACAATATGGCCTAAATGTTGTTTGGCACGTGTGTTGCGTGCCTTTGGTTGTGCATGTAGTTTATCACATTTTTAACCAAAGCCATTTATTCCTGCGCTTCCTTCACATATAGAGCAGCATTTCCTAATCTAACAAAAGTCCATCAAATACACTTACGAACATGATGATCTCTTCTTGTTGGCGGGTGAAGATAGTGGGTGCCATCTTGCTTCTTTTTCTCGGCAGCAGATAAGTAACGCCCCAGCGCGTTCCGCACGGCCGTGCGAACGTACGCAATGCCTCAGCGGGTTCCGCACGGCCGTGCGAACGTACGTCACACGCTGGCTTGCTTACTTAAAGGTCCCTGCACACACAGCTGATTATTTTCTAAAATCAAAATGGCACCCAAAAAACATCCTGGCAAAACTGGAAAGGAGCAAACGGGGAAGAAGGCAGCCAAACGGCAGGAGCCTTCCGAAGGGCCCAAAACCAGGTCGCAGCAGCCAAAAGCAAAATTACGGCCTAGTACCAAAACGCTGGCCAAGCCAACTACCAGCTATGGGCAAAAAAAGGAGCAGCCAGGCAAACCAAAGACCCAGGCCACAAAGGCTAGTATGGCTACTGGGCCAAAAACGGGTAAGAGGGTCCGAAGACCCACCCCACCCTGCCCCACTACAACACCCACAATAGTCCGCAGTAGGTCCCGCAGCCCCCTCGAGGCCGAACCAGGTCCCGCAGCCCCCCTAGACGCCGCAGCAGGCCACGCAGCCCCCCTCGAGGCCGAACCAGGTCCCGCAGCCCCCCTAGACGCCGCAGCAAGCCACGCAGCCCACAAAGAGGCCGAACCAGGTCCCGCAGCCCCCCTAGACGCCGCAGCAGGCCACGCAGCCAACAAAGAGGCCGAACCAGGTCCCGCAGCCCCCCTCGAGGCCGAACCAGGTCCCGCAGCCCCCCTAGACGCCGCAGCAGGCCACGCAGCCCACAAAGAGGCCGAACCAGGTCCCGCAGCCCCCCTCGAGGCCGAACCAGGTCCCGCAGCCCCCCTAGACGCCGCAGCAGGCCACGCAGCCCACAAAGAGGCCGAACCAGGTCCCGCAGCCCCCCTCGAGGCCGAACCAGGTCCCGCAGCCCCCCTAGACGACGCAGCAGGCCATGCAGCCCACAAAGAGGCCGAACCAGGTCCCGCAGCCCACCAAGAGTGTGCCAAAAAAAAAAACAGAAGAGGGCCGGCCCTGCAAGATCGCCCTCACCCTTGGTCCGCCCTACTACCTCCAAGGGCAGCACTACTTCAGGCTCAGAACGAAGCTCTCCTGCTCGCCCACATTTGGCACCGGCACAGGTGGAAAGGCAAGGTTACTATGCCACATCAACACCTGGGACTTCTGTGGCCAGCCAGGCCAGAACACCCAGTCCCTTGCCCAGTCCTGGCCAATCCCCAGGCAGCCACCATTCCCTGCATTATACCCCACAAACCCAGCCAAGGATGTCACCCCATTTGGATGACACCATGGAGGACCCACAACCCAAAACAACAGGGCGCACATTGCGAAGAGGGCAGTTGAGTGGGCGTTTTGGTGAGGCCCAAATTATGGCCTTGGCTAGTGGCCTGACCTTAGTTTATGATGAGCTATATGGGCGCAGATCAAAAAACACCACCAAACAGCGCAGAGCCAACATCTTGGCAGACCTAACCAGACAAGTGAATGCAGCGGGGGAAGAGTTAAAGGATGTTGTACAGATTCAGCGCAAGATATCGGACCTCAAATATGCTGCACGGAAGAAAGAAAATCAAAGGCGGATTGACAGGTAAAAATGTTAGCTTTAGGATTAGACTGGATGTTGTATTGGCCACCTGGTTCTAAATTAGCCTAACTCTGTTTTGCAGCATGAAAACTGGAGGAGGTTTTCCCTCCAAACTCAAGTTGACCCCGGCTGAGGAGATGATTTATGGATTGATGCATCCAGTCGCCGTCGAAGGCCACGCGGCCCTAAGGGACACAGATTCCCCGACCCGTCCTGCAGGTGAGTAAGATTTATGTGACCTTTACAATTAGTGAGCATGCACAATTAGCCAGTAACACATCTGGGAAGCCAGGCACCTAGGCTGTGGCTTGTAGGTGATTTCTGTGTTGGGCCAGGGTGTGGCATGTGTGTGGCCACTTAACTTTTGATTTTTGGTCCACATACAAGACGTGAATGTACATTGAACCCGAGTGTAAAAGTTTGTTGGTTCCCATTAAACCGGACCTTCACCCTGATTTAATGAAAAGCCCAAACTCTTAAAAAACAATTCCTCAGCATCTAAAATTAATATATTTTACATGTTTAGTCACTAATTTATTATACTTTCCACCACTGGGCTGCAACTCTGTTCGGGAATTTAGGATACGGGCGCCGCCATCTTGACTCAGAAGCATCACACTTACTGAGGAGAGGAGAGTGGGATAAGGTACAGGGGGGCGGGTTATAGCTGTGCTTTGCTCAGACAGAGCAGAGCTGGGGTCAGGGAAAGGTCAGCAGTCCAAGAATGCAGAGCAGCACAGTCAGGAGGCACTTACTGTTTGCAGGCTGCCTGATAAGATGGCGGATTCCATAAGCCGCCATCTTTGATGTTTAAAGGCTCATAACATGCAGTAGATGCAGGTTGGAAGATTTGTAATGTGGTCAATCTGTATGTACAGGGTGTGGGAAACATAGAAGCTAGACTCTTAATCAGAGTGAATGTCCGCTTTAATGGCCTATAAGGGATGTGGTCAGCCACAGAACAAGCTGAACTTGAATGTTTGGCTTAGTTGAGTAGAACAATGTGGAAGTAGTTGTAGGCCAAAAATTTTTAAACATAATGGCATGGAAATTGAAGCTTATTTGGCCCCGTTGTTGAAGTGCCCATGACAGCTTTGACCCGTTAACTAATTCGGCATATGTCTTTTGACCCGTCAACAATGCATAGGTGTGTGTTTACATAGTGTCTTTGCTTCTCATGCAGGCCACCATCATCGCTCAGCTACTGTGGAATCCACTGCCAGTGTGGACATGCCGTCAACTTCCGTGCAGCCTAGGAGGGAGGAACCGATATATTCTGTAAGTTTATTGAGCAAATGTCGTTTAGCCATGTTACTTTGCATGTTACTACTAACAGATTGACATATGTAGTGGGCAAGCTAACATCTAATTTGTCTCTGTCCATACAGACCCACACACTCATGGATGAAATCCAGGAGCTGGAGGAGGATGGATCCTTTATGTGCCCTTCTGAAGATCTACCCCTGGCCCAGAATCTGCAACTGGTCCAAAATGTTTCACCACCAACTCAGCAGCAGCAGAGGGAATCTGGCAGCATGGTGGCTGCACATGATGGCCAGCATGCACAGACTGACAGTCAAGTCCCCAGTGTTGTCTCTGCTGTTGAGGATAGTGAAAGCATGCCTGTGTCTGTTGAGGGGCCCAGACCAACAGCCTCGGCACGACCCCGAACCAGGGGATTGGGGAGGCGGAATCCGCTACGGCGCAACCAGGGGAGGGGCATGGCAATGTTGGACGCATGGCACCACGAGAGGGTTACCTTCCAGCACCAAAACCAACTAAACCGAGAGGCACTGCATGGCCGGATCGAGACCCTAAATACGACATTACAGGCTGTGCAGAACGAATTGCGGACCCTCAACAGCCACATGGAGACTGCCAACAATGACAACCGTGCCTACAGGGGTGAAATGGTAAATATCATGCGCAACATTTTGGACCAGTTGCAGATTCAGAATGCCACACAGGCCCACGTTCGGGCCAATCAGCAAGGGCCACCACCTGGGTACTATGGCCATCACCCATATTAATGTCTCCACAACATGAATCTGTACAACATCTTTGCTCTTAATCCCCCCTGTATTGACTTGTCTGGTGAGGCAAACCAAGATACCCTTGGTGTATGCCTTGGGTTGTGTGTTTTTGATTTGCGCCCATAGAGCTCCTTAGAGTGGTGAGGTAGGCCACTAGCCAAGGCCATATCTGAATCCTCACTGAACGTGCCACTCAAGCTTCTACACCTGTACCAGGTTTACACCTGTGGCAGGGGCAAATGTGGCCAACCAGGATTGTTTGTTGATTTCATTATTGCCATGGTTGATCTAACCATTAATCCTTTGTGGTTACCAAAATTTTGTTTGCTAATTGGAGTGAGCAGCAACTCCAAGTTTGAGCTCTTATTTTTATAAAATAAACAGTTAAAGACACCTGTGGCTCATAAATTTTATTGTCTCTTTTTTGGGTGTCACAGAGAAATATATACTTGGACATTCACACAGTTCACACATCCAAAAAAGAGAGTTGGAAAGCATTAGGCCTGTGGTGAGTAATTACTTCATTACTTATTTGAACACCACAAACATAACGAAACATACACAAAGGGAAAGAAAACTAAATCAACAACACAATGTTAAACAAAGGCCAATACAGGTTACATTAAGCAAAATGGGTCGCGATCAAATTAGTCCGCACACTTTGGCCAGACACACTACTGTGTGTGTCCAGAAATGAGTCCTCCTGGTCTTCGCTGGGTGGAGAGGGAGCAAATTCTACATACCGGGGGACCCGTTGTGAAATTGCAAAATTGTGCAGAACAGCACAGGCCATTATTATGTCTATGACCTTTTTCGGATCATATTGCAGGGCGCCCCCGGTATGATCCAAACAACGAAACCTAGTCTTCAAAAGACCAAAGCCCTCTCTACCACAGCCCTGGTCTTGCGGTGCGCACAGTTGTAGGCATCCTGGGAGGCATCCTGGGGCCGGAGTACTGGCGTCAAGAGCCACGGCAGCAGCGGGTATCCTGAATCACCTTATACATAAGATTAGGAAAACAAACATGTAAGACCATCAAGGCACCAGCAACATCAATAGGAGGCTATTTGTCAATTGTGTGATCAACATGAGGCAACATTTGCCACTGTCCCAGTCCCAAACTAAACATCTGTCCTAGAGGTTTACAAAAGGACAACATACAAAGAGTGAGGATGAGGGACAATCATACATATGGATCCCAGCTCTGGGTTTCAAAGTGTGCTTAGGATGTAGGTTTTGCTGACCCCTTATATGCTTTGTGTGAGACCAAAACAGCAGAAACACGCCACATGCACTTTATCCCGCTCTACTCTCGTGTGGAAGTGCAAACCAGCTTAGCAAAGATGGGTCCTAAACTATGCTCAAGTTAAGTGCACGATTCCACACGAGGGTGGTGTAAGAGGGATTATTAAATTAGACAAACAGATAATTTAGAATGTGGCTAATGCAGGCCAAACTTGGCGAAACGCTTGGTTGGTTAATAACTAACATTCAAGTGTGGTTTCACATGGCCAGAAGTTTGTTTAAGGTGTAAGTTTGGCAGACATTACTGCCAAATGCTAATTAAAAACAAACATCCACAACTACATTATGTGGTTTATGTTCACTTACCAAGGAGCCATGCACCGGAAAATTCCCCAGACTCAAACCGTCGGTACAATCCTGATCGTCTAAGGATGTACGCATCATGGGCTGAGCCTGGGTAGCCGGCGAGGACGCTAAGGAACCGCATGTCCGGCCCCACCACTGCCTGCACATTAAAGGAGTGGCCCATTTTGCGGTTCCTGGAAAAAAAGGAAGACAAGAAAACATTAGGAAGGCATTTTGAAAAATGAACACACACATTTCGATAAGGAGGGACCATTACAAGGTGGGACCATTACAAGGAGGGACCCTAACAAGGAGGGACCATTACAAGGTGGGTCCCTTACAAGGAGGGACCATAACAAGGAGGGACCATTACAAGGTGGGTCCCTTACAAGGAGGGACCATAACAAGGAGGGACCATAACAAGGAGGGACCATAACAAGGAGGGACCATTACAAGGAGGGTCCATTACAAGGTGGAACCATTACAAGGTGGAAACATTACAAGGAGGGACCATTACAAGGTGGGACCATTACAAGGAGGGACCCTAACAAGGAGGGAACATTACAAGGAGGGACCATTACAAGGAGGGACCATAACAAGGAGGGACCATTACAAGGTGGGTCCATTACAAGGTGGGACCATTACAAGGAGGGACCCTAACAAGGAGGGACCATTACAAGGAGGGACCATTACAAGGAGGGACCATTACAAGGTGGGTCCCTTACAAGGAGGGACCATAACAAGGAGGGACCATTACAAGGTGGGTCCATTACAAGGTGGAACCATTACAAGGTGGAAACATTACAAGGAGGGACCATTACAAGGTGGGACCATTACAAGGATGGACCCTAACAAGGAGGGAACATTACAAGGAGGGACCATTACAAGGAGGGACCATAACAAGGAGGGACCATTACAAGGTGGGTCCATTACAAGGAGGGACCCTAACAAGGAGGGACCATTACAAGGTGGGACCATTACAAGGAGGGACCATTACAAGGAGGGACCATTACAAGGAGGGACCATAACAAGGAGGGACCATTACAAGGTGGGTCCATTACAAGGAGGGACCATAACAAGGAGGGACCATTACAGGGTGGGTCCATTACAAGGTGGAAACATTACAAGGTGGAAACATTACAAGGAGGGACCATTACAAGGTGGGACCATTACAAGGAGGGACCCTAACAAGGAGGGACCATTACAAGGTGGGACCATTACAAGGAGGGACCCTAACAAGGAGGGACCATTACAAGGAGGGACCATTACAAGGAGGGACCATTACAAGAAGGGTTAACCTAAAATGAAACCAAAAACAAAAAACATTACTTACCTGTATATGTACTCGTCGGCAGCCGGAGGCACCAGGGCGACGTGGGTACAGTCAATGGCACCAATGACGTTGGGCATGTCGGCGATATTATAAAAACCAAGCTTAATGGCGTTTCTGGCTACCATATCATCTGGGAAAAAAATATATTTGGGGGTTAGGGTAGCCATGCCTTCCAAAAAATGTGATAGTGCGCGGCTCAGCGTAGGCTGTGAGATCCCCACGGAGAGGGCACCCAGCCTCTGGAACGAGCCGTTCGCCAAAAATTGCAGGCAGCCAAGCATCTTGGTCATACCTGAAATTGCATGCCCCTTCCTTGTGGTGCGGGCTAACCATGGCGGCAGCTCACTATACAATTTATGGAGGGAAGCGCGATTAAGCCTGGTCAGCTCGAACAGCTCAACGTCATGCATGCCATTGATGTTCATGCGTCGCCGCCGGTGCAATCTGGGCTCTGACCTCAAGATCCCATCAATGCCAAACAGAAGAAGAGCTTGATGCTCTTCAAAGTCACTCTCCATCACGCTTGGCTGCCTAGTCCCGAGGTCAAAAAGGTGCCGTAAGACGCTCGACAAGGAAATGACTATATGGGCGTCGGAATACTTGCCAATCAGCTCTCTGAATTAATCGCCAGCCCATTGCAATGACGTAAATGATTTGACCGATCGAAACATTTTCGATTTCGAAGGAAAAAAGTCCCAAAGTTGCGTAAAAACACAAAATTAATTTCGATGGACGAACGAACATATACGTCTATGTTCGAACGTTCGTGCGAGTCGAAAATGCCCAAAAAAAAAGGAAAAAATGACAAACACCCAACAAAACTTTCGATTGCAAATACGAACATAATGACATTTGGGATTTTGAATCGAGCCTATTATTTGCCTCTGTGAAGGTCTTTTTTTTACCAAAAAAAATAGATTTAATTACTAAAAATTTTACACCTGATTTGAGCCTCATGCAGTTTATTTTCTCATGTTTGTCATTAAAAACCTTCATTAATATCAAACAACACAAACAACAACACAAACATTAATGCATCAACTTAGGCAAGAACAGCTAAAGTCACATTCAATATATTTTCTGGAAATATGTCAATTTATATTTGAAGGGCACTCGCAGACTCCATGTACATACATTTTAAAACATAACTATAAATTGTGGCAGACTCCTGGCCCCTAGCAATTGGCCACATCCAGGAGTTCGAAGGTAACGGACTCCAGGCTGAAGTTTCCCCACCCACCAACATCAAGATCCATAGGGAGCACGAATTTCAAGGGGAATTGTCGGCCAGGAATACATAGGGCCACATACACACCCTCTCCTGCTTCTAAATTTCCCTGCCTATGACAGCCAGACCCCATGCCAGTCCAGTCCAATCTTTGCCATGGGCAAATGTTTATTTTTTCAAGCCAAGAATGTCCCCCAATATTGTCAACAAACAGGATGAGGCAGCCAGCATTTCCCTAGGCCCAAGCCTGCTGCGTGGGAGCTTGAGCAGCCGCTTTAGTGAGGCTTAAGCTCAGCCATTGGCTAGTGGGGTATGTGAGTACTCTAATGAGCTATATGGTCGAATTCCAAAACAAACCAGCAAAGCCATCAACCACACAATCTTGGTTGCGCTCACCACACAGGTAAATAGAGTTGGGATGTAGAGGCAAGATGTTTAGCAGATCTAGGTCAAATTGAGATTAATATTGATGTTGCCCTTAATAAGGTTGTGCTGGGCCTTGGCACGCGCCTCCCATGGGAAACTGATCGACGTTGTTGACTGCATCTTCCACTTCCCCGGGTTTGTGTGGCTGCAGATGCTGGAGTTCTAGGGCGAGCAACAGTACCAGGTCCCGGGCTTCTCCCAGAAGGGGTCCCCACCAGAGCTTCCAATAATTCCAATTGCTCAAAGGGCTCTAATAATCTTTATTTAAAGGTTTTGCAGTTTTAGACAATACATACATTTAAACTCACATTACAAGACATGTGGGGAAAGGGGAAGGCATTTAGGAACACCGTTTTCAAAGAATGTAAATCATAACATTAGTGAGCTACTTGCTGATGCCAATACACTTTACTCGATGGAGGGGTCCCCCTTCTACTCGCCACTGATATGTGAGATGCCATTCTGGCGTACCGCGGGAGGACATAGTCCTTCCCGCACCAAGCAAGTACACTCTAACATGCTATTTCCCAACGGAAGGTAACTCTTTACAGCACGAGGTGTATCCATGTGTCCAATCCAAAGGGGGGGGGGGGAGGGAAACCACACTATGGATATGGGTAGGTTGGGGAAAGGAAGGGGTAGAGGAGAGCGGGGTACTGTGTATGGCGTGTGGGACTCGGTTTCCAGCCGGGTGCTTAACATGGCCCGCTCTCAACTGGTAGTCCATGGGTAAACTTGGATTCCCCTCTGGCTGTGTGGGGCAGGGCGAGCCGGCGGCACGACTATACCTCATGTTCTATTGTCAAACAGGCTCCTAAATTCTACCGATTCCTCATATATTAGTCAGGGCAGCCAGGTGGTTCTGTACTGCTCATCTCTGTCGTGTAGGGATAGCGTCGGGTCCTCCATTTTCCTAACGTTCATGACTTCCCTCACCCAATCCCTTACGGAGGGGGCTTTCTGCAAACCTTTTTAAGGAACATTAACTACTGCACCCTGGGAGAGTGTCCATCATGAAGGCCATTCCTCAGACATTAAACACCCGCCTAAAACAGTAACCTCCCTTCAAAGCCACTCCCTAGGGGCCTGTGCTCATATCTGCCTGTGTGCCTCATTTCACAAGTTTACAATAGTTCACATTAAAACAAACATTACTAACCTGCAGAAATGTTATGGATGTCCGAGTCGTGTTTGCCAGAAAGGCCCTCTAATGCTACAGGGTGGATTAAAGCCAGGACCATTTCTTCAGCTCTAGTGTATTGTAATTTGGTGGGGAAGCTTCCACCAGTTTGGAAGCTGAAAAATAGAGGTTTAAAATTATTTGGCATTGTGGTCACTACAACAAGCAGCCAAATGCAAAACTCAAATATGTGGTTGCGCCGTTTATTCTACTTCTTCCGTACTGCATACTTCAGGTCAGATATTTTTCTCTGGATCTGCTCCACATCTTTCCTCTCATCCCCTTCTGCATTCACCTGTCTGGTGAGCTCTTCCCAGATTTGTTTTTTTCTCATTTTGCTGGTTGCTTTGGAATGGCGCCCAAATAGCTCATCATAATGAAGTGTGAGGCCACTTGCCAAGGCTGGGGTTTGTGCCTCTCCAAACCGCCCGCTCAAGTGGCCTCGCCGCAATGTTTGGCCTAATAGTTGTTTTTCTGTGTCATTTGTGTTTCTTGGCAATTCAGGGGACATTCTTGGCTGGCTGTGTGGTGATGAATAGCCCGTCACGTGGCTGGAAAAAGACTGGACTGGACTGGCATTAGGACTGGGGGTCATTGGCTGGGTAGCCACAGAACTAGCAGGCATGGATGTGACATAGGTCTCGCTGGTTTCCACCAGTTCCGGTGCCAAATGTGGCCGAGGAGGAGAGGGTGTTCTTGGGGGGCTGGGGCTTCTGGCCCTCTGCTTCTTTTGGCCCTTGGAACTTGTGCTCCCTTTCTCTTTGGATGTGGTTGCATGGGGAGCAGGAGAGGGTGTGCTTGGGCTTCTGGCCCTCTGCTTACTTTTCCCCTTGGACCTTGTGCTCCCTTTTGTCACGCTCGGGGTAACTCCAGCCCTCTTAATAAGCTCACAACCCCCAATCTCCACAGCCAGCTTCACCTGTAGGAGCCCCCGCTTGCCGGGACGCAAGATACGCCTACCCGGGATCGGTTGCCCCCAGGACTTAATGGCTCAAAGGATGTAAGCTTATATGTGGGAGGACTGGAGAACCAATAGCAAGAGCGTGAGTGACGGAAGTCCAGAGACAGGCAATAGGTCGATAACGGGAAGGCAGAGATCGTAGCAGCACCAGGGGTCAGGCAAGACGTAGTCGGGGTTCAGGCAGAGGTCAGCAACTGGGGATCAGGATCTAGAAGCGTCAGTTCAGGCAAAGGTCGGCAACAAGGATTCAGGATCGAGAGGCGTCAATTCAGGCAGAGGTCGGCAACAAGGATTCAGGATCGAGAATGGTCGTACAATCAAATCGGCAACAGGCTAGACTTCACAGGAGTAGGTAACACAGGGTTCTGAGCGCTATCACAGGCAATTCACAACTGAGAGGGAATTGCCTTTATAGGAACAGGTCTGAGGGAAGCAGTGTACTGATTGGAGCACATAGGATTCCAGGGGTAATTGGCTGCAGAGCAGAAGAGGGCGAAGCCCTCAATCCCCTAGGATTCATTAACCCTATAATTGATCCTCCGGCGGGTGCGCGCCGCACAGCGCCGCCGGAGGGCATAACAGACACGTGTTCGGGGCCGCGCGCGAGCACGTCTCCTGGAGGAGGAAGCGGGGGGCGTGGCTGAGCTGGGCGCCGCTCGAGCCGGCGCTGCTCGAGCCGACGCCGCTCGGCGCGGCCGTCGCACAGTGACGGCTGCAGCTGGCCGCCTGGAGACGTCGCTGGAACGGGGATCAGGTAAGCAGTTCCTGACACTACCCCCCCTTCACGAGGGGCCTCCGGACCCTCACCCGGTTTCCCTGGATTGTCACGATGGAACCTTCTTACAAGAGCCTTGGCATGAACATTCCTCGCTGCCACCCAGCATCTTTCCTCCGGACCATAGCCAACCCAATCCACCAAATACTGTAAAGAATTACGCACTTTACGTGAATCCAAGATCTTATTCACTTCATACTCGGGCTCATTATTAAGAAGAATTGGTGCAGGACCAGCAAGAGGAGCATTCTTCGCCGGTTTTAACAGTGAAACGTGAAAGGAATTAGGTATTTTCTTAGTTGGCGGGAGTTGAACTTTAAAAGACACATTATTCAACTTCTTGACGATTGGAAAAGGACCAATAAATTTTGGACCTAATTTGCTAGATGGCTGACGGAGCGCAATATTTTTAGTGGAGACCCAAACTAGATCGCCTACTCGAAGAGTAGGTTCCTGTGATCTGCGGCGGTCGGCAAATTTCTTATACCTCAAACCAGTGGTCTTAAGAATCTCCTGAACGTGTGTCCAGATATTCTTCCGTTCTTGAAGCCACTCTTCCAACGCCGGCAGATTGGAAGGTGACCCTGAAAGGGAAGAAGCTCTAGGATTTTTCCCTAAGTTACAATAAAAAGGAGATACCTTGGTACTCTCACTAGGCGCGTTATTGTAAGCAAACTCGGCGAAATCAATAAATTCCGCCCATTGTTCTTGGGCATCAGAAACATAACACCTTAAGTATTGTTCCAAAGTTTGATTAGTTCTTTCTGTCTGCCCATTAGTCTGGGGATGGTAGGCAGAAGAAAGAGAGATCTGTATTCCCAACCGCGAACAGAAGTGTTTCCAGAAACGGGAAGTAAATTGAACACCCCGATCAGAGACTATATTGGACGGAATACCATGAATACGAAAAATATGCGAAGTAAACAGCCGCGAAAGCTCAGGTGCAGAAGGAAGTTTGGCCAAAGGAACGAAATGTGCCATCTTACTGAAACGATCTACGACCACCCAAATGACAGTATTACCATGTGAGAGAGGCAAATCTACAATAAAATCCATAGAAATATGGGTCCATGGCTCAGCAGGAATTTCAAGAGGAACCAAACTGCCACTAGGAGCCTTGTGAACTCCTTTACTTCGAGCACAAATAGCACAAGCGTCGATAAAGGCAGTGATATCGCGTCTCATGGTAGGCCACCATACATGACGACGGGCAAGCATAAACGTCTTACGGTTACCCAAATGACCAGCAGTTTTGGCATCGTGAAATTCGCGAATTACATCCGAACGCAGGTGCGGCGGAACAAACTGGCACCCCAAGGGTACATCACTAGGAGATTCATCTTGAAACGGCGCCAAGGTATTGGAGAGATCAGGAAGTAACGCCCCCACCACACAACCTGTGGGTAAAATTGGTTCACCAGAATCACCCCGATCCTTACATTCACCGAACATGCGAGATAGAGCATCAGCTTTAGTATTTTTTACACCCGGCTTGAAAGTAATAATAAAATTGAAACGCGAGAAGAATAATGCCCAACGTGCCTGACGAGAGTTCAGCCTCTTGGCAGAACCTATGTATTCGAGATTTTTATGATCAGTATACACAGTTATAGGATGTAATGAACCCTCCAACCAGTGTCGCCATTCATCAAATGCCAGTTTAATAGCTAATAGTTCCCTATTGCCAACATCATAATTTTGTTCCGCGGTACTGAATTTACGCGAAAAATAAGCGCATGGATGGAGACGCTCAGGGTTACCAGAATATTGTGACAAAACTGCACCCACTCCCAGCTCAGAAGCATCCACTTCAATAATAAAAGCTTTATGAATATCTGGATGCACTAAGACAGGTGCCGAAGTAAAGGCCCGCTTCAAGGTTAGAAAGGCCTCACAGGCAGAGGGGGACCAGTTAGCAGTAAAAGCCCCCTTGCGGGTAAGGTTGGTAAGGGGTGCAACAACATGGGAAAAGCCTTTTATGAAACGCCGATAAAAATTTGCAAAACCTAGAAAACGTTGCAATTCCTTTAAAGTTTTGGGTTGGACCCAATCCTGAACTGCTGAAACCTTCCCCGCGTCCATCTCCAAACCCTGGTTGGTAATAACATACCCTAGGAAGGGAACTGTAGTGACTTCAAACACACACTTAGACAGTTTAGCAAATAAGTTGTTCTCTCTTAATTTTTGTAGCACCAACTTAACATGGTGTCTGTGCTCCGGTAAAGAATTAGAAAAAATGAGAATATCATCCAAGTAGATGACTACAAATCTACCGAGATATTCCCTGAATATATCATTAACAAAATCTTGGAAAACGGCTGGCGCATTACAAAGACCGAAGGGCATGCCCATCCTTCACATTAAATGCAGTTTTCCACTCGTCCCCCTGTCGGATGCGAATCAGATTGTAAGCCCCTCTCAAATCCAATTTGGAGAAAATTCGAGCTCCTGTGACTTGATTGAACAGATCCCCAATCAAGGGTAAGGGGTATCGGTTTTTTACAGTGATCTTATTCAAGGCTCGATAATCTATGCACGGTCTCAAGCCACCATCTTTTTTCTCTACAAAAAAGAACCCGGCCCCAGCAGGCGAGGTAGAGGGACGGATAAATCCTTTCCTAAGATTTTCGGTAATATACTCCCTCATTGCTTGCTCCTCGGGCAGGGTAAGGTTATAGATCTTTCCCCTCGGGGGAATTGTGCCAGGCAGCAAGTCAATGGGGCAGTCATAGGACAAAGTGGAGGAAGAGTATCAGCAGAGCGTTCAGAGAATACATCGATCCAATCAGCGTATGGCTGAGGTAATTCCTGTGGTAAGACTTGAACGCTTCTGAGGCCTGTATTAAAACAGTGACCTTTACAGTGGTCACTCCACTTGACCAACTCCCCAGCCCGCCAATCTAACACCGGGTTATGGAGTTGCAACCAGGGGTATCCCAAAACCACCGGAGTTTCCGGACAATCAAAAATAAAGAATTCTAAGAATTCAGAGTGAGAAGAGCCGACAATTAGTCTGAGAGGTGGGGTCTTGGTATTTATAGGACCTCCCTGGATTGCCTTTCCATTGATAGCTAAAACTTGTAGGGATCTTTCAAGAGGAACTACAGGGATCCCTAAGGTGGAGATCATGCTCCTGTCCAAAAAGTTTCCAGCCGCACCACTGTCTATGAAGGCGGAAACTGTCTGCTTAGAGGACCCCCAAAACAAATCAATAGGTACAAGCATCTTATTCTGGCGAGAGTTACAAACTGACTCACCCAGATCAGTACTCTCTACCTGGTCTGGGTGCGGAAGTTTTCCGCCGGTTTCCCCTTGTTGGGACAGGACCCTGCAAAATGACCAGAATTCCCGCAATACAGGCATAACCCCTCGGATCGCCTACGCTGTTTCTCCTCTTGGGATAAGCGGGTTCTCCCTAATTGCATAGGTTCTTCCTGGGAGGATGATGAGGTATTTTCTCCACGGGGAACCGGGGATCTATGACTCTGGACTGGTCTAAAGGACGTGGGAGCCCCGACTCTCTCCCTGGCCCTTTCTCTGAGACGTCGGTCTATTTTAATGGAGACCTGCATTAATTGATCTAGGTCCGCTGGCGGGGGAAAATTGACTAAGGCATCCTTGATGCTATCCGACAGCCCCACCCTGAACTGACTACACAAAGCTGGATCGTTCCACCTAGCTTCGATAGCCCAGCGGCGGAATTCAGCACAGTAGTCTTCAGCCGAATTCCGTCCTTGTTTTAAGGCCCGAAGCCTATTCTCTGCGGTAGACTGTATATCTGGATCGGCGTATAAAACGCCCATAGCATTGAAGAAGGCAGTCACTGATTGTAGAGCAATGTCATGGGACGGTAAACTAAAGGCCCAGGACTGTGGGTCTCCTTGAAGCAAGGAAATGACTAGGCCTACTCGTTGGACCTCTGTGCCAGAGGAGATTGGTCTTAACTTAAAATATAGTTCGCAGGCATTCTTGAAATTGGAAAATTTTGCTCGTTTTCCAAAAAATTTCTCAGGCAGTGGAATCTTAGGTTCGGAGAAATGAGGTGGTACAGCGGAAGTTGGCACTTGACGAGATTCCTGAGTGGCCACTCTTTGAGCGAGTTGGTTGATCGCTGTGGCCATAGCTTGCACCTGCTGCACCAGGTCATCCATTTTTTGGCCTGTGATAATGTCACGCTCGGGGTAACTCCAGCCCTCTTAATAAGCTCACAACCCCCAATCTCCACAGCCAGCTTCACCTGTAGGAGCCCCCGCTTGCCGGGACGCAAGATACGCCTACCCGGGATCGGTTGCCCCCAGGACTTAATGGCTCAAAGGATGTAAGCTTATATGTGGGAGGACTGGAGAACCAATAGCAAGAGCGTGAGTGACGGAAGTCCAGAGACAGGCAATAGGTCGATAACGGGAAGGCAGAGATCGTAGCAGCACCAGGGGTCAGGCAAGACGTAGTCGGGGTTCAGGCAGAGGTCAGCAACTGGGGATCAGGATCTAGAAGCGTCAGTTCAGGCAAAGGTCGGCAACAAGGATTCAGGATCGAGAGGCGTCAATTCAGGCAGAGGTCGGCAACAAGGATTCAGGATCGAGAATGGTCGTACAATCAAATCGGCAACAGGCTAGACTTCACAGGAGTAGGTAACACAGGGTTCTGAGCGCTATCACAGGCAATTCACAACTGAGAGGGAATTGCCTTTATAGGAACAGGTCTGAGGGAAGCAGTGTACTGATTGGAGCACATAGGATTCCAGGGGTAATTGGCTGCAGAGCAGAAGAGGGCGAAGCCCTCAATCCCCTAGGATTCATTAACCCTATAATTGATCCTCCGGCGGGTGCGCGCCGCACAGCGCCGCCGGAGGGCATAACAGACACGTGTTCGCAGCCGCGCGCGAGCACGTCTCCTGGAGGAGGAAGCGGGGGGCGTGGCTGAGCTGGGCGCCGCTCGAGCCGGCGCTGCTCGAGCCGACGCCGCTCGGCGCGGCCGTCGCACAGTGACGGCTGCAGCTGGCCGCCTGGAGACGTCGCTGGAACGGGGATCAGGTAAGCAGTTCCTGACACCTTTCTCTTTGGATGTGGTTGCGCGGGGAGCAGGAGAGGGTGTGCTTTGTGGGCTGGGGCTTCTGGCCCTCTTCTTCTTTTGCCCCTTGGACGTTGTTCTCCCTTTCTCTTTGGATGTGGTTGCGCGGGGAGTAGGAGAGGGTGTGCTTTGTGGGCTGGGGCTTCTGGCCCTCTTCTTCTTTTGCCCCTTGGACGTTGTGCTCCCTTTCTCTTTGGATGTGGTTGCGCGGGGAGTAGGAGAGGGTGTTCTTGGTGGGCTTGGGCTTCTCACCCTCTGCTTACTTTTTCCCTTGGACGTTGTGGCCTTGTTCTTGGAGGATTCTTCCTTGCGGGTGCTTGATGTTTTTGATGGGCGTGGATTTGTCGGCAATGTAGCCTTGTGGTGGACACTTTTGCTCTGCGTTTCAGGCACCTTTGGAGTAGATTTGTGTGACCGAGTGGAGGATGAAGTGTCCTCATGCCGCTCTGGCCTTTTGGTCTTGGCCTCCTTTGCTGCTGGTTCCTTTGCGCTAGCTTTTTTGGGTGCCATGATGACAATCTCAAAGAGAATGAGCTGTGTGTCCATTACCCTTTAAATTTTAATGACTGGTTATGATGCTTACACGTTCGCGTACGCATGCGTCCAGCCGTGCGGAACCCGGAAACCGCTGGGGCATTACCTATCTGCTGCGGACAAGAAGAAAGATGGCACCCACAATCTTCACCCGCCAAGAACAAGACCTTTTATGCTCGTAAGTGTGTTGTAAGGACGTTGCTTTGCCATCTAAATGCATGCCTAGGCCTTAAAGTGGACCAACACCCAGGATTTTGACTATCCTGGGTCTTGGTCCACTTCGGTGGGGCACCCCCGATCGGGGTGCCCCGCTGTGTGAAACCCCCCCTAACCCCCCGAAAAACTCACCTCTCCCCGCTCCCAGCGCCGACGTACAAGCGAGGATCAGGAACGTCTAAGCGGCAGCCGCCGCCGCCGCCTCCCTCGCGTCGCTGTCGGCGCACGCGCGCCCCCGCCGGCCATTCGCAGACGGCCGGCGCGGGCGCGAGCGCGACTACAGGAGCGCGAGGGAGGCGGCGGCGGCCGGCCGCCGCCGAAGATAAGGTAAGGAGTTTGGGGTGTTTGGGGGGGTTTCACCCCGCGGGACATCCCGATCTCGGATGTCCCGCGGGGTGGGGGGTGATCGGCCCGGGAATCTTATAGATTCCCGGACCGATCACCCGTGGGTGTTGGTCCACTTTAAGGAAGCGTAGGAAGAAACAGTTGTTTTTAAAAGTGATTTAAACTCCGTGCCAAACAGAAGTTAGTGCGCACATGTGCAAACCAACTCACTTGCATCTAGAAGGCTAGTTTATGGCTAGAAATGTGTTGTGGGATATCATTTAGATCAAATTGTGAATGATATTTGTATGCTGTTTGATCTAACAACTATTTTTTTTTTTTTGTGTTTTTTAGACAATGCTTCAGCGCAGGTACGACTACCTGCCCAACGCATTTGAGAAGCGGAATCTGGCCCTGGAGATCGTGGCCCGGATCCACCAGGAAACGGAAACCACCTTCACCCATACGCAGATCATGCAGCAGGACCTTAAGGGACTACACATGCCCCGGGTGCAGAGATTTTTTTCTAACCATTTCTCAAGTAAGTTCATACCGATTGCATGCTAGATGTAACTAATACAGAAG
This sequence comes from Gastrophryne carolinensis, assembly GCA_027917425.1. Taxonomy (NCBI): domain Eukaryota; kingdom Metazoa; phylum Chordata; class Amphibia; order Anura; family Microhylidae; genus Gastrophryne; species Gastrophryne carolinensis. The sequence goes on along the minus strand of CM051235.1, from coordinate 272,251,406 downwards.
GTAGGCCTTTATTTATAAATGCTTTTCTTTTATAGTGTCAGAAATGGACTATCGCATACGACCCACCCGGAGGCGCGCAGTCCGGCCAGTGCGGCATGAATCTGCAGCAGCAAGTGAAGGTGGTTGATCTCCAGGGCCAAGTTCCTACCCCTCCTCTGTAGCTGCGTCTGACCAGCCCCTGGACCTATCCACAGAGGAGGGGCATCACCGCATGGGCAGGGAGTCGTACGAAACGACTGAGCCATTAGCCTCTGGTATGTGACTCTTAATGTAACCGCACACACATACATGCTATTTAGAACAAAGCTGATTCCCTTAATCTCTTTTTATAGATGAATATGTAGCGGGTGAAGGATCTGGAGCAGAGACTGCAGCAGATCATGCCCAGGAGGAACATGGAGAAGGTGGGTGATGTCACACACACATTCTAAGGCCCTTATTTAACAAGGGATAGCGCCAGGTAGCGAATGGTGAGCGAATGGTAATGACGCTCACCGCCACGAGAACGCCGGCTCCCCTCCGCAATCACACATTTATCAAGCCGATCCTGCTTAGCGACTGACAGAGCGCCAGATAGCGAATCATTCATCATTATTCCAGCCTCACCCCACAGCGCCAGCGAGCGACCTTGAACAGCGACAGGTATGACCTCTCGCTACCTGGCGCTCTCCAATGCATTTCAATGGAGCAATCTTTAAATATTCTTCATTAATTGATATTGTTTTTTTTTTTTTTTTTTTTTTAAATGGCAAAAATTCTGTGACCACTTCTGCAATGTTATAATGTTGATATTTTTTTAAGGTAAAAAAAAAAAAATAATAATTTGTGCAGAATTGATATTACAGGTCTGATATTAATGTATTCATATTACAAAATGTTTGTAAAAACATGTTTTTTTTAACCAAAAATATGGCTGTTTGGGGGTTAAAAAACCCATCGCCACCAGCGCTCTGGGGTTTAAACAAGCATTTCACAGCGCGAGAATTTTTTGAGTGTGATTTGTTAATGAATATGCTGGGAGCCGTTCACTATGGCCATTCGCTGTCATGCGCTCCCATACAGCGCGGAACCTGTCAAACAGCGACTCCTAACCCCGTTTTCCACATTACCGCACACCGACTGAGTCGCTGTCAACAGCCGAACAACGGGCAAGCACAGCGAATACTAGCGTGCGCTGTGAAAATAACGCTACTGGCACTCATCTGTCGTTACCTGGCGCTATTAATGAATCGGCCTCCCCGTGTCATTTGCTTACTGTTGAATTAGACATTAGAAGTGAGCCTATTTTAAATGTCTCTACAGCCTCACATTCCCAGCAGTGGCAGACTCCAGACCGTAGGGTGGTCCCCCAAGCAGAGGTCGCACACCACCGAAGTAAGTTGTAATGTAAATATTTGGAGTATATGTAAAATAACATAATCACCAATCAACATATATCCATTGTCAATGTCCTTAGCATAATGACATATGACCTCTTCCTTTAAGAAATTCCTTAGCATAATGACATATGGCCTCTTCTACCGCACATGCGAGATTGGCACAAATCAGTGTGATGGTGTTTTGGTTGGTGGGCGAGATGCAGGAGCTGCGCGATTCGTTGGGGACCACAGATGAAGAATAATTATCTGGGGCCTGCCATTGCTTTGTATATACTTTTATGTTTTTAAATTGTTTAAACAAATTGTAAATATTTATTTAATTTTTTTTTAATAAAAAAAAAAAAAACAACTACATTTTGTGCTGCCAAAAATTTCCTAACCTTTTAAAAAAAACAAGGCAAAAAAAAATGCTATTTGATATTGAGCATTAGGTGCGCAAAGGGAAGAATATACAGACCGCGATGTAATTGAGGTAAGCATTAGGTGCGCCAAGGGAAGGATATACAGACCGTGATGTAATTTAGGTAAGCATTAGGTGCGCAAAGGGAAGAATATACAGACCGCAATGTGATTTAGGTCAGCATTAGGTGCACAAAGGGAAGAATATACAGACCGCGATGTGATTTAGGTAAGCATTAGGTGCGCAAAGGGAAGAATATACACAGCGCAATGTAATTGAGGTAAGCATTAGGTGCGCAAAGGGAAGAATATACAGGCCGCGATGTAATTTAGGTAAGCATTAGGTGCGCAAAGGGAAGAATATACAGACCGCAATGTGATTTAGGTAAGCATTAGGTGCGCAAAGGGAAGAATATACAGAGCGTGATGTAATTGAGGTAAGCATTGTAGCAGAACTGAGTGATCAAAATATGGAGATGAGCACATTAAGGAGTTAATTTTGTTGTGCGCAGGCGTAAGGTCGTAAAGATTTCCGTCTGGACGTTTATTTATAGAAAAAGGAACTCAGAATCTAACGGGAAACGTAAATCATTCATTCGAGGCAACGTTGGAAAAAGGCCAAAAACGGAAGCCTATGTTGTAACATGAGTAACATAAACAGAAAACGAAAGCTTCTCGTTGGCATACGAACGGACGAACACTTTAAAGAAGGCTTGCGATGTATGCTTAGAATCACTCGTACACTCATACGCAAGCGGGAAAAAAAACAAAAAAAAACAGATCGACACAAAAACGAAATTCTTTTTATGTCTCTCTGAATCAACCCTAATGTGCAAATTGAGCCAGATCCCACATGTACATTAACTCCAAAACTGCAATTGCGTGTGATTCAGGGAATGTTTTGCAGGGGGAAATGTGTTTGATGAGCTGTCAATTTACTCCTGCTAATTGCAGGAGTTTATCAGCCTTTGCCCCTATGCCCTTTGGTGTGGGTTCAGGGCTCTTCCAGGGATGCCCTTTGGTGTGGGTTCAGGGCTCTTCCAGGGATGCCCTTTGGTGTGGGTTCAGGGCTCTTCCAGGGATGCCGTTCACCATAATAATGCACTATCTGTTCTATATTCATTTAATCTAGCAGTAATAGGAATGTTGAAAAGGTGATTACTTCAAATTAGCTACATTTCTGGTTTAGGCTTCCTTGGTGAGTTTGCTAAGATTCTAGAAGATTCTATATAGTTGGTCTGACCCAAGCCTATAAGAGACTAGGGCAGTGTAGGATGAAAGGTGATTTGTTTGTCTAGTCCATTGGAACAACCTTCAGAAGGACCAGAAATATAGTACCAGAAGAGTACCTCTCCAGGAGCTCTTAGAAGGGAGAAGGACACTGCTTGATAAGCTAGCTGCCTCATCAAAGACCTACTGGGGACTGAATTTTATACTTGGATCACCATATAAATACTTAAGGCTTACCTGTAGGATTAAGTGAAGTACTGGAAGGAAGATGAAGTGTCTGTCTGAAATACTAGAAGGAAGCTCATGCCATGTGCTGTAAGGACCATTATGCTAACACTGTTATTAATACAATTTTAGTGTCTGCATATCATCTGGGACTCCTGAGGGAGTGCAGTGCATGTGCAGTATCTGTCTCAGCTGAGTGGCAATATATATATATATATATATATATATATATATATATATATTGTATGTGGTTCTTTCTATCTTAATCAACACGTCGTTTGTTACTTCACAGGAACATTAACAGCACAGAGTGATGAAAACACCTATTTGTGACATTTTCAGCTAAGGAATGTCACATGTATTGGTTACATCTCCTCTAGATTGTTTTTTTAACTTAATGCAATTGTTAAAGAAATAAGGCATTTTAGTACATGGCTTGCAATCCTATTGCTGGAGTGCTATGAAAAACACAAAAGCTAATCAGATACTTTGATACCACCCTGTAGCACCAAACTGAAGTTTCATTCTGTAACAAGCAGTAAAAACTAAAAGTATTCAGTAAGGATAACTTCACAAATACAGGGGGCAAACAAACCAGTAACAGGGTGGGAGCTGTGAGTTCCATGGAATGCCTTGAAAATGGTGCATTCCATAATTATACAATAGAAAGTTACTAAGATACAAAAATATACTGCTAGGTTGCACCAAAGCAATATGACAAAGGGTGGTAACTTTACTGACAATTACAATTATTAGCTACAGATGTTTTTAGAAAAAACAAAAATAAACGGGTGTGCCAACAAGGCAATAAAATATAGCAACTCCTGGCAAATGCAGTGTCAGCTGATGGAAATTTCTCCATGGTTGCGCTTTGTTGTCTACTAGCCTGATTATTTGATTTAACAGAACTGTTGTGTTGTTGCACTTCATCCCCCTTGATGACTGATTTAAGCCATTGCTGTGGTGGACTGGTCCCATTAGATGTTTTGTCTAGTGCCATAAAGCCAGGAGAATACATTGCAGCTATTACACATTATGAGATGAAGAGGTCACAGGAATGGATATTCCACTCATCCAACATCCAGCTCAACTATTTAGTTACCACGTACCACTGGGCTGACAGGTAATTGTGCCTAGGTCCTAATGTCAAAAGTTATTCCATCTGCATGTATTCCATGTCCTTGGGTCTGTTAGGGAAGGGGCGCCAACTGCAATGCTCCTACACAGATGTTGGTTGTCACCGTTATAACCTCAGTTATAGCAAACTGTATTCTTAGTTTTATTTAAGGTTGCAGATGGCTGTTTTCATTATTGTGAATACAGCCACTGTTCGTGGTGCTGGAATTCTCTCCATTGACTCACAGAAACAGTGGGATTTGACTGACTGGCTTGAATATCTGTGCAGCCAACCTGAGATCAAGTGGGCAGGACTTATTTTTACCTCAAGATCTCCAGAGCTTTCCATTTGCTGGAAGCTGCAATTATTTTTTTATTTTTATGGGTGGTTTTTGGTGCTTCTCTGCATGATTGTTTCGCAACTTAGCACTGTTTTGGGGTTTCTCAAGCAAGTACTTGATCTTCTTATGCTTATTAGAACAGTTTTTTTTATCTGGGATTTTTTTGTTTAATGATATTTTGGACTTTTTCACTCAGACATGAGGCACACTGTATCCTTTCTTCAGATATTCTTATTGAACTTTAGTATATTTTAATGTTAGAGTGGTGAAATGTTTTGTGTTCTGAAGTCTGCTACATATATATTTATATAGTTGTGAGCTTTGTATACCCTGTGGGCTGGTCAAACTCCTCCCTTTTTTCTAACAAAACCATTTTAATATGTATCTGTAATCTATAATCTGTAAGGAAGGAGGTTTTTTTTAATTGCTGTAGCCCAGTATTTGGAGCATATCACAGTAAGACATATCAAGGTACCCTCTGGAACACTCTCTTGAGTCCAAGGTCAGGGGTCCTTTTAGCCTAAGAGTGACCACAATACTTGGCCCAAATTTCTGCACCATAAGTTTATTGTCTCAGCCATCTACTAGTGCAGCAGACAAACCAGCCTTCCCAGTCATGGATGCTAGTTGGCTACAGAATTTTGTTGCTTTGGGGGCATTGATTTCTTGCAGCCAATTGCCATCCCTATTAGCTTGTACTCAGATACCTATTACAGAGAATATTTCTCAACTCATTGTACCTTCATGTACTCAAAACACAGTAAAAGGGCTAAGAAACCAAGGTTGCCATCTTCTTCTCTGAGAATTCTGATGATTGAGCCAAAATCTGCCAAAGCACAGACTTCTAATTCTAAGGGCCTTATTTATCACGGGCTAGCGCCAGGTAGTGTCTGACGAGCGCCAGGTACCGCCAGCTATCGGCGGCTACCGACTCAAGTACGCCCGGCGGCGGTCACAATGACGCATTTATCAAGCTAAATGAGGCTAGCACCGGCGAGAGCGACGGCTAGCGCGGGATTCATCATGAAGCTGCCTGGAACGAACAGCGCCACTGCAAATTCCTTCACAGCGCCAGGTATGACCTGTCGCTCCCTGGCATTGTCCAATGCATTTCAATGGAGCAATGTTTAATTAATCATAATTAATTGGTAATATTTTTTTTTTTTTTTTTTTTTTTAATGTCAAAAATTCTGAGACCACTTCTGCAATGTTCGTTTTTTTTTTAAAGTAAAAAAAATTCCAAAAAAAAATTTGTGCAGAATTGATCTTACAGGTCTGATATTAATGTATTCATATTACAAAATGATTCAAAAAACATGTATAATGTTACAATCAAAAAATATGGTTGTTTAGGGGTTAAAAACTAGTTAACACCCATCGCCGCCAGCGCACTGGGGTTTAAACAAGGAATGAACAGCGCCAGCAAATTCGGAGCGTGATTTTTTAATGAATATGAAGCAAGCCGTTCGCTCTGGCCATTCGTTGTCAGGCGCTCACATACAACGCTGAACCTGTGAAACAGCGACCCCTAAGCCCGTATTCAACATTACCGCACACCGACTGAGTCGCTGTCATCAAGCAAACGCCGGCCAAGCACAGCGAATACTGGCTGGTGCTGTAAAAATCACGCTACAGTCGCTCATCTGTCGCTACCTGGCGCTATTAATGAATCGGCCTCCCCGGCTGAGGATGTCTCTGTTCCAGAGGAGACCGATTCCCCCTCAGTTGCTAGGCCTGTTGTAATCGATAAGGGACAAATCTTGTCTTAAGATGGTTTCTCAAATATTTCTGTGGTTGATTATATTGGCACAACAGAATGGACCAAGCCTGACAAGATGACTAAGGTTTACCGCTATTGGGACTCTTGGTATACTTTTCTAGATTCGTATGAAGCAAAATGCAAATGCTGCATTGCTTCTAAAGCACACTATTTCAATACTTTCTATGGGTTCCTGTCTTCCTATGGGTGAGCCCCAAGCCCTTACAAAACCTTCTGATGGTGAATGGGAGCTGAAGAAGACCTAGTTGGTCCCGTGTCTTGCTTTCTGAAGCAACCAGAGTTCAGCTTGAGGTTCTTGAACAATACTTAGCTAATATTGTATCCACACAGCAGTAAAAGATTTCCTGGCCAGTAACTATCATAGTTTTCAAATCATCTCTTGAGGATGTTAAGGTGTCAGTTGGCCATGTCTATTTCTGTAGCATTTAGAATAATCCTTTTGGTTAAAGGCTTATTCTGGAGATATTAGTGCAAAGCGGGGAAGGTAAGCTAAGAAGAAGAGATGAGCAAACCATTTCGTTAGAATCAGAGTTTGCTCTCAATTTCAGGGAAAATTCAGAATCTTTAAAAATATAAACTCACCTGAACCTTCGCTGTCCTGCGCCTTTCTCAACAGCATCCTCTGCCCCGGCTCCCAATATCTCGCTCCCAGCTGCAGGGTGGGCTATTTTTACCGGTGAGTAGGATGACATGAGCTCACTCTGCTGGTATAAAAGGTCCCTCCCTGCAGCGGGGAGCAAGATGTCAGAAGCCAGAGAGTTCTGAGGAAGCCAGGCGCAGGCAGGGTTTTCCAGTCTCTCTAGCTGTCATAAGCAGCTACGGACAGTGCAGAGCACCAGTGGGCAAGGTAAGTGGGGGGGGAGGGGGGAATAATGAAATATATTTTTATGGTAGGTTTTTTTTTTAACATTTAACTCTTACTGAACTGGTAAGGGGGCTTTGCGATCTCCCATGCTATTTACTAACCTTCTTCAGAGTTCCTACTATCACATGTGGGAACAGCACCATCACTGCTTTCAATGTTTTCTTGAGCCTGGCAAAAAAATGAAAAAATAAATAAGAAAAAATAACCACCCTTCCATACATATAAAGATTATAGCCAGTGTCCAAATCAAAATGCAAAATCTTTATACATAGAAAGTGAGAAGGTTCTCATTATAATAGCTGCTGAGGATGACAAGAATTTGTTCATAAATAGCGTACACACATACAGTGCAGTATAAAAAGAAACATCCAGATCATATATGGTTTACAAAACAAAAAAGGTGTACAATGCAAGATCTCAAGACTATGATGAAAGCCAGAACAACAGTCATCTAGATGCCTACTTACAACATTTATGGCCTTACCCAATACATATTTAAAGTGGACCAAAACCCATGTCGAATGGCCGATTGATTCCCTCCCGCTGGAGCATCCAAAATCAGGATGCCCAGCTGTGTGAACCCCCCCCTGGTCGCCCCATACGGCGCATGAGCCAGCTGCGGCTGCATCCTCGCTATCCCTCTAGCAGGGCACGTGCCCGCACCAGGCATTTGTGAATGACCGGCGCGGGCACGCTCCCTGTTAGAGGGTAGTGGGGGATGCGCCTGCAGCTCCTGCATGCGCTGTTGGACCAGGATACAAGGTAAGTGTGTAGGGCGACCTATACCCATTTCACACAGCGATCGGGGTGCCCCCGATTTTAGAAATAAAAGGAAACCAAACTGAGGAACTAGCTCTGGTGAAGATTCTAGACAAAAATTAGAAAACAATAGAAACAAGGGTGATTGTTAAAAGCAACCTAATTTTTTTTTTTTTACTTTTAGTCCACCTACCGTATATTTATTTTATTCTGGCTGAAAACTGAGTGCAGTTGTGTTTGGGAGGGAGGGTATAATAGAAGGAGGCTGTCCCCCCCCCCCAGACAATCATGATTATTACTTTAAATCCAATTTAAATATTATTTAGACTTTGTTACATTGCATTTGTTTCTTGATGCTCTTCTTCCAATTTTTTCATCTACTCTATAAATCGGTGATTCGGCAATGGCCTTACTGTTTCTAATAAGTCTGTATATGCCGCTACTTCTCCGTGGATATTTGCACATTACTACAACAACAAATTCCGTTCTATCGGGCTGGTTCGGAGCCAAGAGTGCATCTCAGCCATTCAAATGGTCATTTGCTTTTATTCCCACTCCAGTTAAATGACTGTACCTTACTGCTCCGCTAGACACTTTATCTGATAGCGAGCATTGTGGTGGAATCGCATGCTAATTTGCCAGCTTTTGCAGATTTGGGAGAAAGCTTAGATCATTTTTATGGCCTGTGACATTAGCACACATTCTCATTCTTTATATGCCTGCAGTTAAACAGACGTGAGCTTCATAGCGTTGAATTTGCGGCTCTGGAATTAAATAGATGCACCCTGGACACCTGGGTACCAATTGAATAAAGGTCATTGCTGAACTGTGCAGACTTAAAGATAACGCAAAAGTCTCAGGAGAAAATTGAATGCTCTTTTGAAAAATCTTAATTTATTATATGCCGAAGCAGAACTCCAGGGATGGAGCGTATTATGGAAAAAAGTTTGTAATATTTAAAATTGGTAATATTAAATTAAATGGGTTGCAGAAGACAGGTTGTCAAGAAATCACTTCTCAAGGCTCACCAGCAGGTCGTATTTTGTGAGTCTCCACATAGCAGGCTCTATAGTGCTGCCAAACCTGGCCTGTCGGTGGGCCTTGGAGATGGGGGTTGAGAAACACTGTTTAGGATGACAGCTAGGAAAAAAAAGGGAATCAAAAGATGTGCCTAGTGATATTTGCCCCCCCCCCCCCCCCCCCAGTGTCCTGCTGTTCCTGTATGGTCGTCTGCCTAACCAACAAGGCTTCATTTTTGGCCCCTTGGCCATACAGACCTATCTCATTATGGCAGTTCACATAGAATGGTGCAACATACTAATATGTGTCAAAGGTTTGATTGATACCTATATTGACCTAGATTAAGTACTGTCAGTATTGACTCCCCCAGGGAGAGATCTGAGATGTAAACCCTCCAAATGGATATCTATTATGTAGGATCCTCCTTTATCTTTGGCCCATTCTGAAGTATTTTGAATACTGTACTATTTAGCTGGGGGCAGTGGCAGACTGGGGCCAGAAATCAGCCCTGGATTTTCCCAGCCCCTGTCTGGCCTGAGACATCTTTGCTGACCCCCCCCCCCCCCCAACCATGATGCTGGGATGTTAGCATTGGGGGCTGGGGCTCCTTAGCTTGTGGGTACAGTGGGGCTGGGTACAGGAGGCTGAGAGAGAGGAAAACTAAGGGGGCAGGGATTGAATGTGGGTATTAAAAGCAGTAGCCAAACTGGCCCCAAAGCAGTGTGGCCCTCCAGGCATTGTCCCGGGTCTCCCTATAGTCAGACTGAGCTTACCTGTCATCTTTTGGTGGCAAGTGACAGCCTAGGACTTGGATGTTTGGTACATTATACAGTACATTATACAGATAGTGGGTCACTATCCCGAGGTTTTCTATACTAACTATTACAGTGTTTACTGTGAGTATAGGTAGAAGTTCTGAGGACTTTGGACAGTTCAGGTTGTTTGTAAAGTTTAAAACAGTTGAGATCAGTGCACACAGCTTGGGATCATAGATGAAGAAAAAGGCAGGCCTGTATGCCATGTGTAGCTCATGTTCATATTAAAGGGATAGCTAGAATAAAAAATGAAAAAGCAGGTCAAAACAGGATCAGAAGTTAATTGAAAAATTGAAGCCAAATGTCAGAAAGCCAATAGAAGAGCATACAGATGACCAAATGATGTTTGTGCAATTACATGTAGTTCAGGGGTTCCTAACCAGTAGTACGCAAACCACTGGTAATATGCAAGATCCTATCTGGTGGTACGTAGCAAAGCTTCTCATCTGTAGCCCACCCAAATTTTGCTCAATAATTACAGAGAGTTTTGTGAAAATTTGAATTGGAGAAACATAATAAAATAATAATAATTTATTATGAAAATTCAGTGAATCGACTGAATCGAATTTTCAAGAAGTTTGCATATCTCTAATTATTATTATTACTAATAATATTAATTTTGTAATGAAAAATTAAATCTCGGGTTTTATTTTTTAAAAATAAGAATCATTATGGAACAGCTACTATTATTAAATGGAATGAGAGCCAGTAACAATAGCATGGTCCGGGTAAACATTTAATCAATACTCTACTGAAGCGCAACATAGTTGTTCTATTGGCAGGACTGCAGTTCTTAGGTAATGATCCTTTATAAAAAGAAAAGAGAGGGAGGAATGCCTGAATATTACGTACTTATCCACAAATCCTACTGGCATGGTATTTTAAGGGGGCAAATATTCGTAAAATGAAACTGTGCAACACACACACACACGTGTGTATTATATTATATATAAATTATACATAAAATATATATATATATATATATATATACATATATATGTGGAGGCTGATTCATTTCTAACGCCAGGTATCGGCAGATGAGCATCTGTATAGCGGCAATAGGCATTGATGAACATGACGTGTGTTGGGCGCATTAACACCAGTACAGCGCTGCAGGGAGCGAAAGGTAGCGCCAGCTCAGTGCGACCGTCTGTGTCTGGCGCTCCACACCATACTTATCCAAAAAGGACGCACACACACACACACACAGCGTTGGTGCTCTAAATCTGGTAACTATAGCATAGAGCGCCAGACGCTGTGTGATTAAAGTCTGTTTTGAAAACATCTACACCTGTAACAAAGCGAAAACACATTGTTTTAACACTGCGACATTAGCACTTTAGTGCCAGACCTGTAATGACAATACTGCATAAAAATACAAAAAGTAAAAAAAAATAAAAAATGTCAAACGTGCTGGTTAAACACAAGCAAATGAACGGCCATTGAAATGTATGGGAGAGCGACACTGAGCAAAAGGTAATACCCGGCGCTCTGGGAGTCACTCACCAGATTCCCTTCCATAAATGAGGTTTTGCGTACAGTGCCCAGAGTTCTCCAGACGCTGCCTGCCGCTACGAGGCACTACCTGGCACTCTCCCTTCATGAATAACCCCCATAAACAAAAATTGCCTGGTACTGGCTGGCAGCCTGACTACCAGCTCACAGGCCACATGGGCACCAGGCTCTTTTGTACACCCCCTGCCCGGTGGGGGTGCAGGCAATCAAGCAAGCCAGGGGTTTTGGAAAGTCACTCTCTGCATAAGGGCTTTTCCTCAGGGTATAAAGAGCCCCTATCTGTGGCAAGAAGAGCTGGCAGGTGACCTGGTAGGCCAAGGGAAATGTGTCCGCAGCCCGCCTGCAGTGCGCAGAATGGCGTGGAACACTCATGCCGGAGGATAGCAAGGGAAGCGGTGAGTTAGTTGGTTTGTTTTGTAAACTATTTAGCTTCATGTCTGAAACAATTTTTCCCTGAATTCCCTGAAATTCAGTGTGAATTCCGATTTGTTTATTCACTCATTTTAAATTGAGACCAAAATCATTTAACTTTTAATTTTTAAGTAGAACAAAACCCAGGAATTTGACTTTTTCACAGGCTTTGTTCCAGTCCCCAGGGACTGCGCCACTTTGTGATGCCCCACTGTATGAAACCCCCCAGAACACTGCTATTCACTCATCTCTTTCTGGTTTCAAAGGAACATGCGGGGTATCTCGTGCAATGAGAGCTGTCTGCCGTGATTATGAGGGTTATTCATCAAGGGTTAGTGCCAGGTAGTTTAAAAGGAGGTTTTACTTTTTTAGCAACTAAAAAAGTTCTTTTAAGGAGCGCTTCAGGTTGGGTGTAGCAGCTGCCTAAGAATAAGGGGTCAGGCCTTATTGGAGGTGAAATAGAAAAGGTTGAGAACTAATAGGCTTTAGGGAAGTCAATTAGTTTAGGCGCGCTTTGAGGTAGAGTTGGGGAAGGGGGGTGGGGGCAGGGTGAGGCGTTCTCTTCTCACTTTGTAGATACCAATCTGTTAGAGGTTATTTGGCACCAGATACCATGTATTAGTAGGTTGTATCTGGTTAGGTGCAATACCTCTATATTTATCAAAATATATTGTATGCTGCTTGGTTTTACTCATGCAGCAATCATTCTCAAATGATATTATAAAGTTTTGATCAACACATATATACCACACATCATAGGTATGTACTCATAGAATAAATTTCTGCGCTACATTAAGTTAAATATAAACAAATGTACAAGATTTATAAAATGCAAAGCAGTGCTGTTGAATGAATATAATTTTAGATTTTGTTTTTGTATTTTTAAGTTGCAGCATATTGTTAGTTCTTGGTGTGTTCTATAGCATAAATATCATGTATTGGGGCGTTTCATAGCATTCATACCTTGCGACGGAGTTAAAGGTTTTGCTTTCAGTTTTGTTTTGTGCACTTCCGATTTTCCTATGCGCAACAATGGCCCCCAGGAGACCAGCCAGGCGCCTTCCCAGCCCCTCCTTCTCCTCATCATCTGAGGAGACCACCTTCCCCCAGGAAGAGGCAGCGCGTGGACCCTCGGGTCAATGGGCAGATAGTAAAGGTAAGTTTTAATAGGAAATGTATACTAATGCATTATGTACTCTGTTGTGATCTTCTTTCAATGTGTGTTTTTTCCCTGCTGCTTTAAATGTTTTATGCTTTTTTAATATAGTTTTAATAGTTAATTTTGTTATAAATTTCACAATATAGAAATATGTTCAATATTTTATATGTCTTATGTTTATGTAAACATTGTAATATTTCCTACAGCTTTTAAGGGGATCTCAACCCATGGGACAGATCTTTGTCCTTATCTATTTTTTGATTTCTAAATTATTACATTAATACCCATGAGCATGGCATTTTATTATTTTAAAAAACATTTTACAACATGATTTAATTTCTATATTGTGAAATCAACAAGCCCTTTCTGGTAGTTTAAAGGAGATTTTTTATTGTAAAATATATTTATCCTTTAATTTAATTAATTTTAAATGTTATTGTTCTAAATTTTGATTATTTTTGTTTTGGTTTACTTTCTCTACATCTAGGACTACTGTATGAAGGAGTTAAACTATGCCCTGAGTGCCAAGAGCAGCATTGTGGCGGAGGTGAAGGCCACCGTGTCCCAGCGCTTCAAAACAGATTTAAAGATTAAAGCAATTTTGCCACGGTGGTCGGACTTCAAGCGCCCGGACAATGAGGGCATCTATAGGCTCTATGATGCCTATGCTTCTGGTAAGTTTAACACACACACATACACTATTCTTACATATCTACACATTAAGCTGCTGATGTCTTGCAATTTCTCCTTTGTGTTTTTTCCCTCTCCACAGATAAGCGTCCTCCCCTGGGTACGCACGGGAAGGGTTTACTTCCCCGCAGACGAGTGGTTGGGTTGGATGAATCTGTGGGGGAAGGGCCCTCTCAGCGCTCCTGAATTGAGGACCCAGGGGAGGAAGGGGATGACGCACCAGTGGAATCTACTGCTGGGGTGAGGGCAGTGTGGAGCCTCAGCTCCTCAGAATCGGACTCAGCAGGGTCACAAAACCCTTGTGGCCACTCTCAAACAGGGAGTCTCAGTGGGGAGGAGGGAAGGGACTCCACCACACTCCCTGAGGGATCAGGAAGTGAGAGGGAGGAGGATGGCCCCTCGGGTTTGGGCTCTGCTGGACCGATTTTGAGGAGTGGAGGTACCCCGCCTTCATCTCAGAAGCCTCCCTGGGACACAAGCGCCATCTCATTCCCTGGTAAGTGTACTTATTAGTTGTGCTTTGTTGTTAAATTGTTACATTGTTATGTATTAATTATTATATTTTGTCTTAAAATCTTTTTCAGGGCATCATAGTGCCAACACCTCCCCCACAGATGCTGGGCTTTCGGCACTCAGGCAGAGTCGAGGTAAGAATTACATTAATATCATCAAAAAACTATATGCATGCAGTGTTTTGTGCCTATATCATTTTCTTAGGAAATGAGCCTGATATTGTTGTTAAGTGGCCATGTGGCCTTTAGCACAGTAGCCTCTCTTCTGGTGTTCCCCAACTTCAAACTATTATGTGGCTTGATCATGTGTTAGTCAAAGTAGTTTTGTTAAACTACTAAAGCTAACACATGGCTACGTGTGTCCCAATAATTAGTCAGATTGAACTATTCCCTACAGGTAAATTTGAGGGGTATTTTTTAAATTTCAAATACAATGTTGTTATGATTGTTTCTGTTGTGTTTTTTCTCTATACAGTTTTTTTCTATACAGATGTTTCCACACAGACGGACCCTGTGGTAATTCTCCCCACCCCATCTCCATGACCATGTACACATGTTACTGACAGTCTAGAGTTGACATTCATACATGGAGACCCTCTTTTTAGAATAATCAATCAGAATTGAATCAAAGCATGCTAGTTTCTGCCCCTGCTAATGTAACTTGACCCTACTTGATAAAGGCAGCAGTTAGTTATGTGCTTTATGTGCTGGGTTTCCATTCCTACTACTATTGTAACTCCCCATTCACTAATCATTAGATCCAATAAATAATTTAATTTAGAAGGTCTATGTATTTAGATCATATTGCCTCAGGTGTAATTGACCACTACATTAAGTACATTCTTCCAGTGGTCAAGTAGGCCTTATTTGGTTAGGTTATGTGCTTTGTGATGTTAGACTAGGGTGGTTATGTAGAATGGCTAAATAGGTTCTTTTATTTTGCCATCTATTATTCAGAAAGGTTGGCCTGCTGTGTATGTTTAAAAATATTTATAATTAATTCTTGTTAAACTAACATTTTTTCCAAAGATCATAGGTATATACTGTATTCTGTGAACTGTGGTACTTAATTGTGTCTTTTCTTTCCCACAGCTTGCAGAGACGAGCATCACAGACTGTGGCAATATGTGATGGAATCATGAATGCTGCCGGAGATGCAGAATCAAAGACAGGGTGGGGGAATTAACTTTGTATATACTGTAGAATAGTAGTGACTCCACACACACAAAAAAACACATCAGAAATTAATAAAAAAAAAAATACAACCAAAAGAAAAAAATAAACAAAAAAAAGAAAATAAGAACAAAAAAAGAAAAAAAAAAGAACAAAAAAAAAAAATAAGAACAAAATGTGGTTTGAATATAACATGGCCAAGATAACATTCTTAACAATGGTGGTGTTAGAGCAGCAATGCAACGCTTAGGTGCTGCATTAAATGAGAGTGAGCGCCTCTACAGTGCCTTTACAGTGACTCACATACATCACATTTATCATTATTATCATATCAAACTGATTACTACAGTGTGCCATCAGCGAATGGGACACTCTGTTACATTACCCAATAGCGGATCACAGCGTATACTAGCAGTCGCTCTAAGCTATGCTATACAGACACTCATGTGCCGATAGCTGGCGTCAGCCTCCACGTCATTCGGTAAACGACTCTCATTGACTCCCTATTCACAACAATGAGAGCCGTCTGCAATTACGTAGTTACGCCAAAAGTTTCTAATTGAACCTGACACAGCCCTGGAGGAAGGCCCTGGAATCTTTTAGATGTTTTAGATTTTGTTCCACTTTAAGGTTAGATATAATAGGTAAATGAATCATTTATTTATGTAGATCTATACATTAAAGGGTATTTCAACTTTCGATTTTTAAAGGTTTCCATTGTTGTGTGGCAAAATTATGTCTTCAATGTGCTAAGCATATCTGTTATTTTTTTAATGTTCTATTTGTTCGCAACTGTGTGTTATAAAAGAAAACGATGTGTTTACCATAGCTATGTATCACCAAAGTGGTGATTTCTAGTACATATCAGACTTCCTCACTCTAGCTTGGGTGACTGGTTTAACCCGTTCTGAAATTTTACTTCTTCAGTTTGGAATGATTATAGTTTTGTGTTCCAGTAGCAAGGGTTAATGGCCGGGTTCTCAGCTGGATAGGTCATCAGGCAAGTATATTTAAATGGACAGTGCATTTTCATGGTCAACCTCAGATCAGGCACGCCATTGGGGCACAGGTTTTGAGAAGAATAATGGTTCTATTTATGGACCTGTAAACTACAGGGTGGATGAATGATGCGGAATGCAAGGGGCTTTGTAGGTCAGGCCATTTTAAAATGAAACTCCAGTCAAAAATGACTCCTGGAGGAGTTTCAAGATTTGTATGCACTTTAGGTAATATATATATTGTGGGTGTAACAGGTTCCCTCACCATCAGGAACCTGTACTCCCCTTCACTGATAAACCCCCCCTAAGTGCATTGGTCAAAATTACTTCTAACTCCTGTTGATAATATGGCGTGGGGTTGTTACTCAATTTTCTGTAGAAACTCCAGTCAATAAACTGTCGCTGCACTTCAGTGATGTATTGTTCAGATGAGCATAAAAACATGTCCACCTTAATCGGCCTCCTTGTAAATATATTTCTTTTGTTTTAATCTTTTCAATGCATGGAATTCCGCAGGAGACATGTTACGATTTTTGTAAGGAGTCAAAGAGTCATTTTCTAGATCACTGCTGACAAGTTCAAAAAGACCTTAACAGCAGGATTAGTGTCTAAAGGAGGAACAAAGGTGGATCTCTCACTGAATTGTCCCCTAGATTCCAATTCCTCATGACTCACTGCATCCTGCATTCCTTCCAAATTCAATCTTTTCTAGATTTTTAAACAGCCATTTTCTTTAAGACCAATTTACAGCAAAACAAAAATAAATCTTTCAAGACCACAAATTTATTTAAGCCCTGTGTAGGGGAAAAGGACAAGCTTTCATCAAGTACTGACCTGTCCAGGAATTCCTCTGTAAAGTGATGACATTCAATCTGTCATGATTTTGTCTTGTTTCAGTTCTAGCCCTTTTAAATTGTTTAGTATGTTGGGTCAACTAAATTTATGTTCTATTCGGATGGAGAGCATGTATGTGTAAACTGGACTGAATTCTCTCTATATCACTCCCAGAAGATATTTCATGACAGGTGACAGGTGGGGACAAAAACAAAATTTTCACTGCCAAATCCAGTATACCAGTGGTATTTGTTACATTTCATGATCACATCTAGTCTGCTGCCTCTATGACCAGGGTCAGCCTGCCCTTGAACACAGCTGCCACCTTAGGGCCATGGTTCCCAGCGATGCTAAGTGACTGTATTGTGTGGACCAACATTACAAGAGGACCCCTACACTCCATATGAATGCAGTCTAAAATAAGACCAGCCTCCCATAGCTGTGCACTCTTGTGTATGCTTCACAGAAATGCTGGAGGAAGCCAGAAGAAGGTGAGTGCCTGATCTTGGGCTTCATCAGGAGCTTAATTTTGGCCAGCAATGGCAAACCTTTTAGGGACCGAATGCAACCCAAAGCTTTATTTAAGTGCCAACAAGGCAATTAAACCTGTTGGCTTTGGTGCCGGGAGGAGAAAAAATCCAAAATGCATGTACTGGAACGATGGCAGGTGCCCAAAGTGCTCAGTGTGCCACCTCTGGTACGCATGTCATAGGTTCACCACCACTGACCTAGGCCAAATTGGAATGCCCCCTTGAAACCTTAGACAATAGACCAAAGGTCAGATTTTTTTTTTGTGCACCAGGGTGTAAGCCACATATAAGTCAACAATAAGGCTGCATAGCCTTATACTATAGGAAATATACTATAAGAAAATTATGTGTTTCTTATGCTATTAGAAAAGTATGTACAATAGCAATAAAGTACATAACAAAAACAATACATAAACAACCACACCAAGACAAAGATAAAAACAAGTGGTTCCCTTCACACAATCCAATATGCTGTTAAGCCAATAATTAAATAAATAAAGCCACAAAAAACATAATACATGGTAAAATAATTAATCACAATATTATTGCACATCCAAATACTATTGGCAGAAATTACATCAAATCCTATACAATTAAAGTGCAAGTGCAAATCACAGTGTCAAATATATTGCCAAAAATACCCAAAACTGCATACATCATCTAAAGCACAGAGAGAGAACAATAATGTAACAGTGGCAGAAATAACAATGATATTAAGGCCATTAATACAGCAAGGAGGGGCCCCAGAACTACACTCCACTCTCTAGAATGACCACTTTGTAGAGTGAGGGGCAGTAGGAAGCTGTCCTCTTAAATAACGCTATGAAACTTACCTGAATCACTGTCAGCTGGAGTGTGGTGCGTTGAAGGGTCGCATACCTAGCCCAACATGCGTCCCCGCCAGAGGTCCCCCTCTCAGCATATCCAGAGTGCCATCCAAAGAGATGACAACCCAGCTGGAGGGGCAGAAGCAGTACAACTCGAACGTATCACAACCGCATGCATGGAGCACAATGCCAATGCTGCAAAGGTCAGCCATGCAGCTGCACACAGTGGGGACAATTTTGCCTTCCTGGGGGGCGCATCATCCCCACAGACAGCAAACCAGAGAGCCGAGGGTGGGCGGGGCCTCAGCAGGCACGGTGGCAAGCCCGGCACCCGTACTCAAGCCAAACACTTATATGAACCACCACCAAGGACATGCCCACCACAGCCGCACCACATGTCCCCAGACACTCAAAGTGAAACACACATGGTGACCTAAGTGTGCATGTCCCCAGGGTGCATGACCATGGGTCAACCCCTCCAACCAGGTATCCAAATATGTTTCCAGGATCCATCCCATGACAGCATGGCCCAGGTCGACAATGGGAATTGGATCCCAGACCCACAGAAGGATAACACAGCCAGGCAAAAAGACAATCCTAAAACCATGTATTAAACGTATGTAACAAAATCAAATATAAACATTCATGATGCAAATAATCAATAATTAATCACATAAACAATACTTATTTAAGGATGTGTCAAATATCAATAATGCAAGAGAAAATTAATTAAATTAAATTGAATATATAATGAGAAAGGGGAGGGAGGAGATAGAAAAAATCTAAAACAAGTGTACTGGAATGATGACAGGTACGCAAAGAGAGGGCTCAGAATGTTGCCTCTGGCACACGTGCCATAGGTTCACCACCACTGAACCTATGAAATGCCCCCTTGGAACCGTAAACAACAGACTAAAAGTCTATTTTGACTTTTGGGACACATTTTAAAAAGCTTCAGAAAATTTTTGGGCACCAGGTTGTAACATATAGTCTAAAAGTTTTAGATAAATTACATACCATACACCTCAGAATGGACAATACTGAATGTAAGGCAGGCGAACGCACCACAAATAACTCGAGGGAGCTAGTGACTAGCATGTATAATATCCCTGGTGGGGAAAAAGTGGATCAATGGATCACTCCAGCAATAGATCACAGCAGACCCACCATCCCTAACCCTATTCTTAAATAAGCTTAAACTTTCAGATGTAATGAATTGAGGCACAGCTCCAGAGAGAGTAGTAGGTTGAGGGACTCTTTGAAACATGGGAAAGCTACATGGATACCCTCCCAGACGTAATGTGGGAAGATATTGAAACTTGTTTTGGCCAAACTTCTTGGTACTTATCAAAAAGGGCAGCTGGGGAACCTGTGTTGCGTTAAAAAGAGTTGCATAGTGGGGGGAGTGGTGCGTCATCAGGATGGGGTGACCTGGGGGGGTTGGTGGAGGTGGCGGAGAGCGATGGCCGGATGCTTACAAAGCCACGGCTTTAGGAATCAGACATTTTTGGTTGAGAGATGATGATCAACACAATGGTTCAGGATTTCTTGTTTGTCTACTAGAATGATCTATCGAAAAATGTGCACAATTGCTTGCATGTAAAATGTACTATTTCTATTGGTTTGATAATCTACAGTAAGATTTGTTGTAACATCTGTGTAATTGATGGACTGTTGATGACCAAGCAGTAAGATGTTTCTATCCCTCTAATAAAAATTGTTTTGAGTTCAGGAAAAAAATACAATTTTAGCACCTCTGATTAGATGCTACGTATTGGGATCTTCAGCCCCCTAAACCACATTCTGTCCTGAACTTGCCCCCCCCCCCCCCATGCATCACAATCTGGAATACCTGTCCACTTAATAACCACAGGAAATCGCTGAAATCAGTCAGACTATTTATTCCTTCTGGACTTCAAAACCACTCTGAGTGCCATATGTGACCACTAGTGACCAGTGGATGTGTGGGATGTAATGGCTATGAGGGCTATTTTGCCTTTGCTTCAACCCTTTTAGTTCATTTAAACCCCCACAGAAAAAAAAGTTAAAAACTCACCTGACCCCTGGGGGCTGGCAAGTCACCTGCAGCTAGTGGATGACTTGCCATTAACCCCCGGCTCCCAAATTACCTGCCTCCCCAAAGCGCAGGGGGGGGCAGAAGAGCCTGGGCCCACGGAGCTTGTAGCCGGCAGGGCGGGTGGCCACCAAAGCTGGCCCCTGCGCCCTGTTCTACAAGCCTGGTCCAGGGTTGGTTATGATGGGTAAGGGGGCCAAATGTCATTTTTTGATTTTTAAGGGTTTTTAACCCTTAAAATTCCAAAAAAATGGGGTCTCCACACCTGGGAGGGGGGACCCTATGTCATTTTTTTTATTAATCTCTTATGTTCTTTTGCCAAGCAGCTATAAAAGGCTTCCAGCAGCAGCAGGAGAGCAGAAGCCAGAGTGATCAGCATGGGACACAGTGCCCAGGGATGGGTTGGAGGTACGCATTAAATAAAAAAAACAATAAATAAAATATTTTTTCTCCTTGTAACTGTGTGTTTTTTTACACTTAACCCTTTGTGAACTGGTAAGGGGTCCATGGGACTCCTATACCAGTTCACAAGGCTGGGGCTGGCAAGTCACCTGCGGCTAGCGGAGGACTTGCCATTAACCCCTGGAACCTTAATTTCCTGCCTCCCCAAAGCCCAGGGGGGGCAGAAGAGCCTGGGCCACGGAAGCTATGTGGGCTTGTAGCGGGCAGGGTGGGGGGGGCCACCAAATCTGGCCCCTGCGCCCTGTTCTACAAGCCCTGCATAGCTGGGTAGGGGGACCCCATGTCATTTTTTGGGATTTTTAAAATTCCTCAAAAAATGGGTTACGCCCCCCCCAGGAGGGGGGACCCTATGTCGTTTTTTTAATTAACCCCTTATGTTTATAGTTGGATAGTAGTTGTATTTTATTTGTAAATGTTATAAAGTGCTCTTTTCAGTTTGGGGGTTCTCCTGGGCAAGAATGGGGGGCTATTGATACATATGTGGTACCGTTGTAATCGGGAGAAATGGGGCTTTTACATGCAATATGTTTTTTTTTTTTTTTTTTTTTTTACGCAAATATATAAAAAAAAAAACTGTAGAAAAATTACAAACAAGACATTTCATGTCAGCCTAATCTCTGCTGCAAAATATATAAATATCTAATCTTCCTGGAAATTCCTGCAAAAATCACAGTTAAACATGGCATAAAATGGTGAAAAATGACCTGTCAACAGAGGGTGACAAAACTTCCAGTAGGTTGGCAATTAAAAGGGTTAATAGTACCTATGTATGCTGAGTATTGTTCTGCTCGGGGGACCTTGCGCTTTCAGATTTGGCTTGTTTTTTCTTGTTTGCATATTGATATTTTAGGAAAACATTTTTTTTATTCTGCTTTTTTATAATTTTTTTAGGGAAACCCTGTGCAACCTAAGAATTCTTCAAGGGATTACTTCCAGAAAGGTGAGCCCACTACAACAATATGGGTACGCTTAGAAAGCTTAACATGTGTACTTTCAGGGAGTATATGGTTTATGGAGGATATTCAAAATGTAAAGGGTTGTTTTGGTTGAAATATTGCAAGGTGCGCACGTCTGCAGAGCTGAAATTTTCAAGCAAAATTACCGTTATGAGCATGCTTTACTTTGTGGTTTTTGGCAACTCTTCCCTTGACAGTAACTAACTATGCATGCTGGGTATTGTTCTGTTCGGAGCATGTTGCTTTTTCAGATTTTACTTGTTTTTTCTTGTTTGCATATAGTTTTGTTAGGAAAATGTGGTTTTGATTCTTCCTTTTTATTCTTTTTTAGGGAAACTCTGTGCAACCAAAGAATTGATTGAGGGATTACTTCCAGAAAACTACGTCCACATAAACAAGCCTGGTACACCTAGAAAGCCTGAGGTGTGTACTTCCAGAGCATATATAGTTTGTGGGGGATATTTCAAATGTAAAGGGTTTTTCTGGAAAAGCTGCAAGGTGCGCATATCACTGTTGTATTTTATCTGAAAATCTCCTAAAGCTCTGTTTCAGTTTGGGGGAGTCTCCTGGGCAGGAAAGGGTGTCTACCTATACATATGTGGTACCGTTGTAACCGGGAGAAATTGGGGTTTCACACGCAATAACATTTTTTTGACAAACTTACATTTTTTATTACAAAAAAACACTACAAATTACAAAAAATAGATTTTTAAATTTTTTTTGGCATATATTTCACCCAAAAGTATTGAGAATACACTAAAAAAAGAGTATACAAGACATTTCATGTTGAAGCCCAGACTCTGCTGAAAAAAACGATATATAATTTTCCTGGGAAATCCCTTAAAAAATCAAGGTTGAACACGTGTAGCGTAAAAAAGTGAAAGGTGTTTGTGCCTGTAGCACTCCATACACTGTGCTGTTTTAGCAGAAGTTCTTTATTCTCATGTCATATTCATTGGTTATTACATTGGGAATGACAAAATATGAAGATAAATATCTCTGGACTACCCCCTCCACTGAAAAGTGGCAACAAATAAGTAAAGAAAATGGAACTGCCTGAAGCAGCAGTGCCATAAAGTTGACAGTCTATATTCCATTTAGAAATTACCCTTTAAGTAATTAAATAAATGCCTAGACAGATTATAAAATGTGGGATTACTTCCAGAAAACTACGTCCACATAAACAAGCCTGGTACACCTAGAAAGCCTGAGGTGTGTACTTCCAGAGCATATATAGTTTGTGGGGGGTATTTCAAATGTAAAGGGTTTTTCTGGAAAAGCTGCAAGGTGCGCATAGCGCATATCACTGTTGTATTTTATCTGAAAATCTCCTAAAGCTCTGTTTCAGTTTGGGGGAGGCTCCTGGGCAGGAAAGGGTGTCTACCTATACATATGTGGTACCGTTGTAACCGGGAAAAATTGGGGTTTCACCCCAAGTAATTAAATAAATGCCTAGACAGATTATAAAATGTGCTTGAGAGTTGCTAGAAACCAACATAAAATGTATCTCTCAAAAGGAAAAAGGAAAGGAGCAAAGGTAGCGCTAACATTTGCAGATTAATTTCATCTCATCCAACATTCCCTCATTTGTCTTCTGAAGCTAAATCTTCATCTTTAGATAGAGTGTCATCTAGATTAAATTATACTGTATACTTGAGAATAAAATAGAAATTCAGCACACGTTTACAATGATGCAATGCTACAGGGTGTCATGCTAATGCCAGTGCCGCTTTACAGAATAGTTCCATGCTCTATTCTCCACCCCAGACACATGTATGGATTAGAACAACGAAAAGCTGATTCAGCACCATAAAATATTTTTTTAGGATTCTTTTGATTTTATGATTTTTTTTTCCTTTTCAGCACCATTTTTAGCTGTGGGAATAATTGTAAAAATTAAGCAGCCAAAAAATGGTGTAAATTGCGTTAAGGAAAAAAAATCATTATACATTTTCTTTCTCACAAAAAAAAGAATTCTCACAGAGTGCAGATCTGCTCTGTATAGCAGTGCCAGTGGGATCAGCACACAAAGTAACATCCGCTACTCAGCAACACTGAGTAATCAAATGCCCCCCCTCCCTCCACAGCACCTGGTGCATAGCACACAACCGCTGCATTTTATTTGCTTAAACCAGACCTTCGGCATCATTTACTGAAAAGCCCACACCCTTAAAAAAATCTATTCCTCAGCATCTAAAACTAATATATTTTAAGTTTTTAACCGCTTACTTATTATTCTTTCCCCCGCTGGGCTTCAACTCTGTTCAGGACACTAGGATATTGCGGGGAGGTGAGAAGTTAAAAGTGCAGGGGAGGGTTATAGCGCAGAGCAGAGCTGGGGTCAGCAAAAGGACATAAATCCCAGAATGCAGAGCGGCATAGTCAGAAGACACTTCCTGTCTGCAGTCAGCCTGAGACTCCATGGGCCACCATGTTTGATGTTAAAAGGTTAAAAAAAATGCACTAGGTGCAGGTAGGATGATATTTAATGTGGGCAATCCATAGGACAGGGGGGCATAAACATACAAGATAGGCTTGATAGAGTTCAGCCGAGAGTACGCCAGAGAAGGTGCAGCAAGGTGCAGGGCAGAGAAAATGGTGTGTGCAATGGGGAGCAAAGCAGAAAAGATGGGGGTGCAACAGGGAGCAAGGAAGAGAATATGGGGACAGCAAATAGCAGATGGAAGTTCAAAAGGGTTCAGGGCAGAGAAGGTGGGGATGGAGCAGGGAGCCAGGCAAAGAAGATGGGGATGAAGGGGCAGCAGGGCAAAGAAGATGGGGGTGCAGCAAGGAGCCAAGCGGAGAAGATCAGAGCAGATAAGATGGGGGCAGCAGGGAGCCAGACAGTGAAGATGGGGGTGAAGTGGCAGCAGAGAATAAACATGGACTTACAGCAGGGAGCCAGGGAAACATGGGGGTGCAGCAGGGAGCAGGATAGAGAAGATGAAGATGCAGAGCAGACATTGGGGTGGAGCGGGACGCTGTATAGAGAAGATGGGGTGCACAGGGAAGAAAGGTAGAGAAGATGGGATTGCAGCTGGGTGCAGGACAAAAAAGATGGGGGTGCAGGGCAGAGAAGATGAGAGTGCTGAGGGGTTCATAACAGAGAGGATGGGGTGCAGCAGGGGCCAAGCTAGAGAAGAGGGGGTGCAGGTCTGAGAAAATGGGGTGCAGGGGGGAGGAGCGCAGAAAAGATGGGGGTGCAGTGGGGAGTAGGGCAGAGAAGATGGGCAGAGTGCTGCAGGGGACAGGTCAAAGATAGGTGTGTAGCCTGGAGCAGGGCATAGAAGGGGATGCAGTAGGGAGCAAAGTGCAGGTAGGGATGCAGTAGAGAGCAGGACATTGATGGGAGTTCAGTAGGGAACTGCGAAGAGATGGGGGTATAGTAAAGAGTAGGGCAGAGATAAGGGTGCAGTAGGGAACAGTGCTGAATTGAGCACAGACCTGCATGGTGTTGGAATTGGAAAATTTGAAGTGAGCTAGGGCTGATCAGCTGCAGGGCAAAAGAGGTGAAGTGTAAATTGCTTGGGCAGGGCCTTAAATCAAAAATCTGATTGTATTATATTGTATTAGATTTATGTTATTACATAAAATACCCAGAAATTACCTGATAAATGTATTGCATTATATGGTCAAGGATTTGCCTATTGATATATTGATTTACACATCAATATCAGTGTAACATTCAGTGCCCTGTAAAAGTATTCATACACCTTGAATGTTTCCACATTTCTAAATGTTACAACTTCTTTTGTTGGGAAAATTGATAGACCAAAACAAAGGAGCAAATATTTGTGAAGTGTAAAGATCATACACACTTTTTTAAATCTATATAAAAACATAAAAAAGTATGGCGTGTATAGGTATTCAGCCCTCTGCACTCTGATACCCCTATATAAAATCCAGTGTGGGACAACACATACAATGGGAAAAAAAGTGACTTTGCGAAGGCTTGTGTTGCAACGGAAAAAATAATGTAAAAGTTTCCACAATATGCCAAATGTTGAGTATATACAATGAAACAGGAGTCACATAAATCCCTTGCACTGGCTACATTCCTAATTCACACCACTCTTGGCTTCATTCACATACCCACTATGAGTAAATAAGTAATGTGGCTTGGGGGAGACAGGTTATTATTAAGTTAAATGACGTTAAATAAACATTAATAGCACACACGGGCAAACATCATTAAACTAACCACAGGATAACATCACTGGTTAGATGTTAACATTTCAACTTGAAATAGGCTCAATTGGATCTGTTGATCCCAAACAATTTAATTATTTATGCATGGAATTAAGAAACAGAGTTACAATTGCAGATTTGTCATTTAATCCAGTAATGTATTCATTAAACAAAAATAAATATTTTTAAAGGAACTCTACTGGCAAACACAATAAGCACAACATACAGGACTCACCAATAGTCCCACACAACTGATCGGCGATATTCCAGTTGGGGCGCATACCCACGCCAGGCCTTTCTGAATGGCCAGCACAGGAATGCCCACAGCTAGAGGTGTGCCTGAGAGGAGCAACACCTAGGATATTGAAACTCCTGGTTGTTGCTTTTTTCAAAACTGTAAACCTCAGACTTATATCTATGCAAGCCTTCCTAATCTCGCCCTAGTCCCACCGTGCCTGTGGTCACTTTCTAGTATGAATGTCCTACCTGTTAATTTTAGTTGCGTGGAAATAAACAGCTAGCTCTAGAAGCAAACAATACTCATCTACTGGGCTAACTTTGGTGCTTAAGCTGATGGCCATTCAGGCTACCAGGCACGTGACCAGGGCCGCTTGGAAGGAAGGCTGGCCAAGTACCGGGAGTGGGTGCGAGTGGGAGGGTACAGTGGATTAAAGTTTACAGCCCCTTAGCACAGGCTGGTTCAACATTTGTAGAATACATTATTACCTAAGTGCCCTCTCCTTGGCCAAAACTACTGTAAGAAACACCTGACCATATTGATCCTAGAAAGAGCACAGAACCTGAAACAATGGCAACTAGGCTCAGAGGCTCAGTGGGGAATCCCTTACAAGCCCTTGCAAACGTGAAATAGGAAATCATATGCTGCAAAGCTGCTAAATTAAATTTACTTTTTAGGCCAAACTACTACAAACAATGTAAATCATGTATTCGTTGCTATGAGAGCCATCTATGTATTAAAGAGGAACTACGGTCAGAAATGACCATAGCTCCTTTTTATTATGCAGCAGTAGGGCAACCCAGATCAGGCTTCCCCGTTGTGTATCACCGTCGCTATTAAAAAAAATGGGTATTCACCTCTTCTGGAATCCTGGCTACCGGGGAGCAGCCCATCAGCTTGCACGGCCAGTGACGGCCAGCACTGATAGGCTCAGCAGGCGGCTGCTGGCAGTCACATGGGAGCACAACCTGGAAGAGGTGAATATCCGGACAGCCATTTTTTTTATAGCGGCAGTTCATTGGGGAAGCCCAATCAGAGCTGCCCCACTGCTGCATAATAAAGAGGGAGTTTGGTAATTGTTGAGCATAGTTCCTCTTTAATGTATGTAATGTGGGAATATTAATATATGATGACAGGTATCTGTGAATGTTCTGCTCTGCATGCAGTGACTATCATCAAATGCAGACGGCATGCAGATGGATAATTAATGCAAAGATCATTTTTTACTGGCGGCAGCTCTCCGATTCAGTGCTAAAAATCATTTCCTTTTTAATCTGGGCATGAAATATAGATTGGCTGTGCCACGAATCCTCCTAATCTTGCTGTAGTACCTCAAATCTGTTAAAAAAAATAGTGTCACAGGAACTCACTAATCCAAGGACACAAAATTGGATGTCTGGTCCTGATTTCCAATTCATTCTCATGAAACATTTCGTAAACTGGAATTAAAATGGCAATAAAACACCATCTAATGAAACAACATTATCATTAAAGTCAACATGAAGGCAAATGTAAATAAACCAACTATGCTTATGCCTGTGACATTTCCCATTCAACCAGGTCATGGTAAATCTATATAAATAATCTGGACCTATTTCTATATTTTTGTTGAAAAGGTTTTGCTTGTCATCCGACTGTCTTAATTCAGAATGACTTGCGCATGACTCTACAGCAGTAAATAGAGCTGGGTGCAGCCCAACCCACTGGGACCTCCTGGAGGTAAGATGATTGCATTAACATAAATAGATAATAACATGTCATAGTAATGAAATCAGCACCTTATCTCCATAAGGTCCCTGACTTCATACTGTCTATAGTATACAGAGGATAATACTATATATAGTAATATATAGTATATTGATGTACTCTTGGCATACACAGGAAGAAATGAACTGCCCTCTAAATCTGTGCGCTTTTCATTCAGAAGAACTGGCATCCCTTACTCCTTTTCAGTACCCCGGGGGCTGAGTTTGGCAGCTGGGGAGGGGGTTAGGTAAGGGGTTGAGGTTGGCAGCTGGGTAGGTGGAGTCAGGTGAGGAGTTCTGTACAGCAGCTGTGGAGGGGGGTCAGGTGAGGGGTTCAGGTCAACACCTGATGAGGGGATTAGGTGAGGGATTCAGGTTGACATCTAGGGAGAGGGGATTATGTAAGGGGCTCATGTTAGCAGCTGGAAAGGGGGGTTTGGTCAGGGGTGAATTTAGCCTTTCTGCTGCCTGAGGCAAACTATAGCAAGATGCCCCTCCACTCCTCAAAAATACAACTCAGAGGGTTGGGAGTGGAGGCAGGCCAGGGCTGCTTTCTGAGGGGGCCCAGCAACCACAGATACACCCATTTGGCAATGGGGGCCCCTGGGCAATTGCCCGGTTTGGCTCACAAACCCATCCCTGCTTGTGGGTATTGGATAAATAATATACCTTTCATAGATAAAATGGGGAACTGGTTATGCTGCTAATATACCTGATGTTGGCATCCCTAAATAAATAATTCCACAGGACCTAAATATGGGCTATACAGACAGTAGTCCCTAGCATGACCTCCTGATGGTCAGCTTCACTAAAAACTCAGAACCAGGACAAATACTCACTGGTAGTTCTACATTGTAAATGGAACCATTTCAGCCTGTATCATTAACTGGCAGGGGTACCAGTTACAGATACTATAACAGTGCCATCTAGTGAAAAAATTGCTAATTGCTATACAGGAATCCCAGCTACTAGCTTATGGACAACTCATGTATCTAATAAAGAGACTCAACATCCATTTGCAGGGCAGTATGGGGGGGTCTCCCTGATTGCTGATGCCACCCTGCGCATACACCCTTCTGAAAGCTTTATTTTGGGCACCACACTCTTCCTCCTTACTCCCTTGGCGGGACCCACTTAAATTGCACTGGATCACTTAAAATAGGAACATGGGTACCTAAAGTTTATATAGACTGTCTGTAGGCAAGCTCAGCATTTTACAAAACCGATCTCTTTGGAATGTCTGATTGACTGATCTGATGTCACCCATTCTCCCCCTAAACTTCTCTTTCCAAAGGTCTAAGGGGGGCTGATATTAGCAATTTAAATTGTGATAATTTTAAAATACTATAAAGGGCATGGCTAGTCCAATAACAAAAAAGTATACTTACCTTACCTCCCGCTCTGCTTTGTACTCTTGGCATACACCAGAATAAATGATCTGCCCTCTAAATCTGCAGGCTTTTCATAAAAAAAAACTGGCATCCATTACTCCTTTTCAGTACCCCCAGCAATACATAGAAGCCGATTCATTAATAGCGCCAGGTAGCGACAGATGAGCGACTGTAGCGTGATTTTTTCAGCGCCAGCTAGTATTCGCTGTGCTTGGCCGGCGTTAGCTTGATGACAGCGACTCAGTCGGTGTGCGGTAATGTTGAATACGGGCTGGGGGGTCGCTGTTTCACAGGTCCAGCGTTGTATGTGAGCGCCTGACAACGAATGGCCAGAGCGAACGGCTAGCTTCATATTCATCAACAAATCACGCTCCGAATGTGCTGTCGCTGTCCATTCCTTGTTTAAACACCAGAGCGCTGGCGGCGATGTGTATTAACTAGTTTTTAACCCCTAAACAACCATATTTTTTGAATGTAACATTATACATGTTTTTAGAATCATTTTGTAATATGAATACATTCATCTCAGACCTGTTAGATCAATTCTGCACATATTTTTTTTAATTTTTTTTTTGACTTAAAAATAAATCCTAACATTGCAGAAGTGTTCTCCGATTTTTTGACATTAAAAAAAAAAAAAAAAAAAAATTAATACCAATTAATTATGAATAATTATAGATTGCTCCATTGAAATGCATTGGACATCGCCAGGGAGCGACAGCTCATACCTGGCGCTGTGAGGGAATTTGCAGCGGCGCTGTTCGGTCCAGGCGGCTTCATGATGAATGCCGCGCTAGCCGTCGCTCTCGCCGGCGCTAGCCTCATTTTGCTTGATAAATGCGTCATTGTGACCGTCGCCGGGCGTACTTGAGTCGGTAGTCGCCGTTAGCTGCCGCTACCTGGCGCTCGTCAGACACTACCTGGCGCTATCGCTTGATGAATAAGGGCCTTAATATTGTTTGGCAGCATTTGTGAGCTGCAGACTCCTGGGCTTTGATAGAGAGAGGGGCGAGAGCTGGGTAAGTATGCAATTTCTCATAATCAACCCTTTGCCAACCTCAACCCCTTACCTAACCCCCTCCCCAGCTGTCAACCAGAACCCCTCACCTAACCTCTCTTTTTTTTTTTTTTTTTTTTTTAATGCTGTCATGTTTTTTAAGGTAACTATTGGCGGCTCAGCAGCCCTGACTCCACCCCCAACCCCGAGTTGTATTTTGTTTTGGAGGGGCATCTTTCTATAGTTTGCCTCAGGTAGGAGCAATGCTAGTTTCACCCCTGAACAACCCCCCCCCCCGCTCTCCAGCTGCATGAGCCCCTCACCTAATCTACCTTCCCTAGAAGTTAACCTGAATCCCTCACCTAACCCCCTCCTCAGCTACTGACCAGAACTCCTTACCTGACCCCACCACGCCAGCTGCCAATTTCAACCCCTTACCCAACTCCCTCCCCAGCTGTCAACCTGAACCCTACACTTTACCCCCCTCCCCCACTTATGCAAACTCCTCATCTACTCCTCAACTGCTATCCCATACGCTGAGCCTAACCCCCCTCCCCAGCTGCTGACCTGAACCCCTCTTGTAACCTCCTTGCCCATCTGCTGACCCCCAACCCTCACCTAACCCCTTTCATCAGCTGCTGACCCAAACCCCTCACCTACACCTATTCCCTTAGCCACTGACCCACACCCCTCACCTAACCCCCCTCTCTCCCCAGGGGCCCAACTTTTATGTTTTGCATATGGACATATTTTGTCTAAAACCAGCCATACGCCCAAGCAACCTTCTGGGAAGGATGTTGGGTTTCAAGCTCTGAGCTCCAGTATTACACTGAGGAAGGAAAATGGGTCTGATTGTTCCCCCCTCATGACTCATACAGTAATTTCTGTAGTAAATCTGATCAGTAGGCTGGAGGAGAAACAAGGATTCCCCCTGACCTTATGGGCCCTGAGGCGGTCAATACCTCTGCACCCCCTATAGATCTGCACCTGCCAGTCTCCATTTATAAGGGAGATGTTTGCTAGTGACAATACAAGCTGAATGTAAAGCAGCCCCACGCTGATTTTCTACATAAGAGGGTGTGTGGCCACATTGTGACAGGATCAGGGGGCAACCAGATTGCTGGAGCCCAACCCCCCATGCATGAATTTTGCAGTCCCTCGCAATCCTTACCTGAACCTTGGTCAGTTAGCAAAATGCAGCCCTGTGATTGCCCATCGGCAGTCAGATGGTGTGATGCCCAGCGGGACACCAGCCTTCTGTAAGCAGGCAACCCCCAATCTCCACCGCCGCTTCTGCCTATAGTCAAGCCCCCGCTTGCCGGGACGCTAGGCACGCCTCACCGGACACGGTTGCCCCCAGGTCTTAATAGGCGCAAAGGATGGCTGCTTACGGTGAAGGCCGATGAACCACGATGGTATCCCGAAGCCGAGGTCGTTCACAGGTAGTCAATCCGGAGGGTGCGTCAGAGTACAGGGATGAGACAGGTGCGTAGTCAGGGGTAGCCAATGGGTCAAGCCAGGAGGTCAGAGATCGCAGGGTATCCAGAGGGGCAGGCAGGTTCGCAGTCAGACAAAGCAGAGGTCGGTACAGGCAGCAGACAGGGATGGTCGATCAAGCCGGGTCAGGATCAGATATCAGATAACAGCTAACAGAATCACACCCTAATCACAAGAAACTATCACGGGCACTGAGTGCTGGGCTGACTCCATATTTATTTGGGAATCGACCAATGGTCACCCTGGGGGGGAGTGTATGTGCTGATTGGTGTAACTTACAACACTGTGAGTGATTGGACACACTATCCAGGGGCTGGTCAGTCTTGGCTGCAGGGCTGATCAGCCCCTGATTCCCATCAGGTGTGGAGCACTCTGCGCTGCCTGCCATTCACAGCACAGCGCCTCCTAGTGGCAAAATTTACAGACTGCGGGACGCGCGCCTGCACAGCTAGAGAGGGGCAAGGGAGGCTGCCAGAGTGACGCGCCGCGCTCCCAGCAGCAGGAGTGCTGCGTCGCCCCGCGGACGCTCGCCGCCGGCCCCCTGGCAGAGGTAAATTCCTTACATTACCCCCCCCTTGAGGAGGGGCCCCAGGACCCTCCACCCTGGGTTTAAGAGAATTTTCTTTATGAAATCTTTTAATTAAACGGTCTGCATGTACATCTCTAGCTGGAACCCAACTCCTCTCTTCTGGCCCATATCCCTTCCAGTCAACTAAATATTGCAAGGAATTCCGGAGGAAACGGGAATCCAGAATTCGTGCGACTTCAAATTCCTGCTCACCATCAACTAGGATAGGAGAAGGAGAGGAATCCTCCTCCACTCCCCTGGCAGGCTTAAGGAGGGAAACGTGAAAGGAATTACAAATCCTCAGAGATGGTGGAAGTTTGAGTCTGTATGTGACTTGGTTAATTTTCTGTAAAATGGGATAAGGGCCGATATATCGTGGTCCCAATTTTACAGAGAGTTGGCGTAGCGCTAAATTTTTGGTAGAGAGCCAGACCAAATCCCCCACTTTATAATCTGGATTATTGGATCGGCGACGATCCGCAAAGACCTTCTGCTGACTCGATGCCTGGACCAAATGCCGCTGAATCTTGGCCCATAAATCTGGCCACTGGGACAACCAATCGTCTAAAGAAGGCAAACCAGAGGACGAGCCTGAAAGTGCTGAGAACTTAAGATCCCTCCCATATACACATCGGAAGGGCAATACCCCTGTGGAGGAGTTAACTGCATTATTGAAGGCAAATTCAGCAAAGGGAAGAAATTGGGACCACTCTGACTGAATATCAGAGGTGAAGCAACGGAGATATTGTTCTAATGACTGGTTGGTCCTTTCCGTCTGCCCATTGGACTGAGGGTGAAAAGCTGAAGACAGAGAAACAGTGAAGCCTAGCCGGGTGCAGAATGCCCTCCAGAAGCGTGACACAAATTGGACCCCCCTATCTGAGACCACATCTTCTGGAATTCCGTGAAGTCTAAAAATATAATCTAAGAAATATTGAGCCAATTCTTGGGCTGTGGGCAGCTTTCTTAGGGGGACAAAATGCGCCATTTTGCTAAATCGATCTACCACAACCCAGATAATGGTATATCCCTGGGACTGTGGTAAATCAGTAATAAAATCCATTGCCAAGTGCGTCCAAGGCTTTGAAGGAGTGGACAGGGGCACCAGAGGTCCGGCAGGAGCTGACCTGGGGGTTTTGCTACGGGCACAGATCTTACAGGCCTGAATAAAGGCCTGGGTATCTCTCCTGTAAGATGGCCACCAGACATGATGGGCTAGAAGGGCCAAAGACTTTTTAACCCCTGGATGACCCACCGTCTTGGAGTCATGAAACTGCTGAAGTACTGCCGGACGGTGGGACAGGGGTACAAAGAGGAGGTGATCGGGTTTGCCCGGAGGAGAATCCGATTGAAACCGACTTAGTTCACTTGACAGGTCAGGTTGGATGACAGCTATGACCTTGTGTTGAGGGATTATGGGAAGGATCTCCTCTACAGGGACTTTATCAACTCTGAAACTTCTGGAGAGAGCGTCAGCTTTAAAATTCTTTGTTCCTGGTTTGTATGTTATGGTGAAATTAAAACGGGAGAAGAAAAGAGACCATCGGCCTGACGGGGGGTTAACCTTTTAGCTGATTCGATGTATTCTAAATTCTTGTGATCTGTGAATACCGTAATTGGGAACTGGGCCCCCTCTAACCAATGTCTCCATTCCTGAAAGGCTAATTTCACAGCTAGAAGTTCTCGATTGCCAATATCATAGTTCCGCTCAGCGGAATTGAATTTTCTCGAGAAAAAGGCAGAGGGATGTAGCCGTTCAGGAGACCCACTGTACTGTGAGAGAACTGCCCCTACCCCGAGCTCAGATGCATCTACTTCGACTATGAAGGGTCGGTGGATATCAGGGTGGGTCAACACAGGTGCCGAACTAAAGGCAGACTTAAGGTCCTCAAAGGCTTGGATGGATCGGCCCGACCAAGTAGGGGTAAACGCCCCCTTCTTAGTGAGGTCGGTGAGTGGGGCTACCAAGGTGGAAAAGTTTTTTATAAAGCGCCTATAAAAATTAGCAAACCCCAGAAACCTTTGTAAACCCTTCAAATCTTTAGGTTGTTCCCACTGGAGGACTGCAGACACTTTGGCCTGATCCATTGTTAACCCAGTATCGGCAACAATGTATCCCAGGAACGGAACCTCAGAAACCTCAAAAACGCACTTTTTTAGCTTGGCGTAGAGGTGATTTTCTCTCAATTTCTGTAGAACCATCCGCACATGCTCTCTATGCTCGGTTAAGGTCGGGGAGAATATTAGGATGTCATCTAAGTAAATGACCACAAAACGGCCCAAGTATTCTCTAAAAACTTCGTTAACAAAGTCCTGGAAGACTGCTGGGGCGTTACATAGGCCGAATGGCATAACAAGATATTCATAGTGCCCATCCTGAGTATTGAAGGCAGTCTTCCACTCGTCTCCCTGACGGATCCTGATTAAATTGTAGGCCCCCCTCAGGTCAAGCTTAGAAAAAACCTGGGCCCCAATGACCTGGTTAAAGAGTCCCTCTATTAAGGGAAGGGGGTATTTATTTTTAACTGTAATTTTATTCAGGCCCCTATAATCAATACAGGGGCGCAAGCCGCCATCTTTCTTTTCCACAAAGAAAAATCCGGCACCCGCTGGTGAGGTAGACGGCCGAATAAAACCTTTCTGCAGATTCTCAGCAATGTATTCTTTCATGGCCTTATTCTCAGCTTGGGTTAAATTATAAATCTTTCCCCGAGGCGGCATAGTTCCTGGGAGAAGATCAATCGGGCAGTCAAAAGGCCTATGAGGAGGGAGTTCATCAGCGGCTTTTTCAGAAAACACGTCTGCGAAATCTGCATAGGGGGTAGGGATGCCCTCAGCAGTCAAGCGAGTGGCACGTACAGGGAGCTCAAGACAAGACTGGAAACATTGTGGCCCCCACTTGATAACCTGCCCAGAGACCCAGTCAATTTGGGGATTGTGTTTAGACAGCCAGGGGAGTCCCAGAACCAAAGGGGTAAGTGGCATCTTAAGGAGCAGGAAGCTCATTAGCTCGGTATGTCCCGCCCCCACTCTAACAAACACTGGTGGAGTACGGTACTGAATCAGGCCCCCCACAAGGGGGGTATTATCAATGGCTTTGACTCTAATTGGATTGACTAAAGATTGCAGCGGAATCTTTAATGCTTGAGCCAGGCCCCAATCAATAAAATTCCCGGCGGCCCCACAATCCAAAAGAGCCTCCACAGACCTGGACTCAAAATCATGAGTAATCTCGACAGGCAATGTAATTTGTGTGCAACACAGAGGAAATACCTTGCAGCCTAGGTGGGTTTCCTCGACCCCACCTAGGCTCTGAAGTTTTCCGATGCCTGTTTCCGAGGGCAGGAGCGGACCAGGTGACCGACTTCTCCGCAATAAAGGCATAGACCTTGCGACAGACGCCGACGCCTCTCAGCTTCAGAAAGCTTGGTGGCCCCAAGCTGCATGGGTTCTTCAGAAGAAGAAGGGACTAAGGCCTCAGGCTTCATACTGACTTCAGACTGGGCCCCTTTTTCCAGGCGTCTTTCTCGTATGCGTCGGTCGATGCGGATAGCCAATTGCATGGTTTCATCCAAGGTGTTAGGTACTGGGTGATTTACCATGACATCTTTTATGACCTCTGACAGACCTAGCCTGAACTGCCCACACAATGCTGGGTCATTCCAGCGAGAATCCACTGCCCAGCGTCGGAATTCCGAGCAATATTCTTCTGCCGGTCTTCGCCCCTGTCTAAGAGATCGTAGCTTGGCATCAGCAGTTGCCCCTCGGTCTGGGTCATCATACAGGATCTCCATGGCCTTGAAGAATTCCTCAACAGATTGGCGGGCGTAATCCTGAGGGGAGAGGCTAAAAGCCCAGGATTGGGGATCCCCATGCAGAAGGGAGATGATAAGTCCCACCCGTTGCTCCTGGGAGCCGGAAGCATGAGGGCGAAGCTGAAAATAGAGCTTACAGGCATCCCGGAAGTTGGCAAATTTACTCCGGCCCCCTGAAAACTTCTCTGGAAGGGAAATCTTGGGTTCAACTGGAAAGGCGGCTATTGCCCCCTGGGGCACAGAGGGTGCAGGAGCTGGACGGTTCTCCTGAGCCGCCACTCGAAGTGCCAGGTGCTCCACGGCCGCGGTTCCAAAATTTAGTCCATTTATGGGGCCCGTGATAATGTGATGCCCAGCGGGACACCAGCGTTCTGTAAGCAGGCAACCCCCAATCTCCACCGCCGCTTCTGCCTATAGTCAAGCCCCCGCTTGCCGGGACGCTAGGCACGCCTCACCGGACACGGTTGCCCCCAGGTCTTAATAGGCGCAAAGGATGGCTGCTTACGGTGAAGGCCGATGAACCACGATGGTATCCCGAAGCCGAGGTCGTTCACAGGTAGTCAATCCGGAGGGTGCGTCAGAGTACAGGGATGAGACAGGTGCGTAGTCAGGGGTAGCCAATGGGTCAAGCCAGGAGGTCAGAGATCGCAGGGTATCCAGAGGGGCAGGCAGGTTCGCAGTCAGACAAAGCAGAGGTCGGTACAGGCAGCAGACAGGGATGGTCGATCAAGCCGGGTCAGGATCAGATATCAGATAACAGCTAACAGAATCACACCCTAATCACAAGAAACTATCACGGACACTGAGTGCTGGGCTGACTCCATATTTATTTGGGAATCGACCAATGGTCACCCTGGGGGGGAGTGTATGTGCTGATTGGTGTAACTTACAACACTGTGAGTGATTGGACACACTATCCAGGGGCTGGTCAGTCTTGGCTGCAGGGCTGATCAGCCCCTGATTCCCATCAGGTGTGGAGCACTCTGCGCTGCCTGCCACTCACAGCACAGCGCCTCCTAATGGTAAAATATACAGACTGCGGGACGCGCGCCTGCACAGCTAGAGAGGGGCAAGGGAGGCTGCCAGAGTGACGCGCCGCGCTCCCAGCAGCAGGAGTGCTGCGTCGCCCCGCGGACGCTCGCCGCCGGCCCCCTGGCAGAGGTAAATTCCTTACAGATGGTCAGTTTGACTGGCAGGCAGGAAAGAGAAAGTTACCCTGGACCATGTGAACGCCGGTGGCCAATCACAGGGCAGCATGTCACCAGGGGATCAAGGTTTAGGTATGGATTGCAGGCGGTTGCAGGGGTCTATGCGCAGTGGGGCTCCAGCAAACTGGATGTCCTCACACAGCCTGTCACAATGCGGCCCACACCCATTATTTAGAAAATGGGTGTGGGACCGCATTAAGAAACAACAGGATGTAGAGCTGCCAACAGCAATAAGTTTGACTTGGGGGGGGGGGGGGTGGAACACAAGTTGACTTTGTGGTCTTAAAAGAAAAGATTTTAAAGCATTTACTAATGTTTAATACTCATTTTTGGTTGCACACCTATGTGACATAATATCCATTATAACATCTCAATTAACTTTCATCTGTCAATAAGAACATTCTTTTCTGGCATTGCAGCAGCTATTAATCAGGAATTTCGAGTTATGGCTTTTAGCCTTGAAAACCCAGTATTGTCTTAAGAGACAAAAAAAAAACAACCTCAACCTTAGTCAAAACAGGATCCATTTTTCTGTTCTGTCTTTGTATATTTGAAATGTGTTAAGTGCTTACATTTTTATTGTACTCTACCGTGGCATGTAATATGAAGGTACGTTATTACCAAAGGATAATAATCAATTTTGTCCTTGCATATAACCTCTTTGTTAATTTCCGCAGCGCACTCTTAAGATGTGCCGCACCCTTAAAGCGGCATGGGAGCCGCGTGCGCGGGTGTTCTATACTGCTACTAACTCTGTGTTGTCACCCCATGGGCGACCCTGAGAACTGTGTGAGATTCATGTGGGGTTTCTGATTCGCTGCTGGCACTGGCACTTTATAATTGTTCTTTTTCACTTGTTCATATTTCATTAGTGTTGTGTGTCAGGTCCCGGAGACACCCACCTTCCGATAAACCAGCAACCCCCAATCTCCGCTGCTTTCTTCACCTATAGTAAGCCCCCGTTTGCCGGGACGCTAGACACGCCTCACCGGACACGGTTGCCCCCAGGTCTTATTAGCACAAAGGATGCTGATTTATGCAGGGGAAGGTAGATGAATCCAAGGACAAGACTGAGTAGCGAAAACGGACAGGGGTCATACACGGGTGGTCAATCCGAGGTGGCACGGTACAGAAGGGTTAGACGGAAGAATGGTCAGGGGCAAGCCAAGGGTCACAACGGGAGGTCAGAAGTTCGCGGTACAAAGGAGCAGGCAGAATCGTAGTCAAAGGGCAAGCAAGGTCGGTCCAGGCGGCAATCAGGGATGGTCAAAAACGAGGCAAAATCACAATGAGAAGAGCAATCCAAATCACACCCAGTAGCACGCTATAACGGGCAAGGACTGACCGCAGGGTGGAAACCTTTAAATGATGGGGGCTAACAGGATTGGCTGGAAGGGGAATGTGATGATTTGGTGCTACAGGAACTTTGGGCTGATTGCCCAGTTGAATCAGGGGGCGTGCCCAGTACTTTGGGCTAATGGATCCTAAGGAAGAGGGCTCATTGGCCCATGCAAGCAAAGGGCTCATTGGCCCATGTAGATGTGACAGGCGCGCGCGTGCGCGCGTACGGGGCCACGCGCCGGGAGCGCGCCGCACAGAGAGCGGCGCGCCCGCTCCCGGCGCGGCTAGGACGGAAGCCGCCCGAGCGGCTGCTCGTGACAGCCGAGCGGCGGGCGGGCAGGAGCGACGCCGGCCCGCCGCCGGCTGCGAAGGATCGGAGACAGCGGGGGAACGAGGATCAGGTGAGGGGATCGTGACATTGTGTTTGTTTGTGATGGATTTCTGTGCAATATATGATACATATGACACATCTGGTTTATATATATTTTAGGCACAATATTAGTTGGGCATTTATGTGGTTTTTGAATTGTCTTTTATTTCATTTCATCTTATGTTGCATCACTGTACATTAATTTGAGTATGCATTAAGGTTAGTAGTAATTTATATAAAATATTTAGGGTGTGAGTTATTTAGGGTCATTTTTGTCCCATGGTGGTTATTATTGATATCTCCATATGGGCATCATTTATCTAGAAATTACATGGGTTAGAGCAGTTGTTTTTAAATGTCTTGTGTTATATGTTTTTTAGCCCTTTTGTATCAATAAAGACTTTGTGAAAATTATTATGATGTTTTGGTGCTCCTCTTTGGGAGGAAGGTGTGCTTAGTGGCAGGTCCACTCCATTTTTTCAGGCTTAATATTTTGAGTGAGCACAGTACTATTTTGTGATAGGCGGTGCACCCCTTTATTGTTAAAATATATTAATGTTAGATGCTGGGGAATAGTTTGGGCTTTTCATTAAATCATTCTGAAGGTTCAGTTTAACAACCTAAATTGTTCCCAAATGGCTGGTATAAAATGGATTGTACAAGACAATCATTGGGTTACAAGTCCCAATAAATCTTCCTGCAAACCCATCAAACAAGTGGCAGTTAATCACCCCTGTATTGGTTAGTTCATCCGATCTCTACTTTTAAAGCTCTTTGTAGCCACAATCCCTCGAGTCTGAACTGGCTATAAGGCAGGCTTTGGATCACAGGTTTTGGGTGGAAGCTTTCAGCATTCAGGTATGTATTTCTGTCAACTGTTTTTTGTACAAGTCTGAGATAATTTAGCCTTGCTCCAATCTTATTAGCAGATCCACTAGATAGTGGATCTCAGAGGAGCTGTGTTCCATAATATACTTTATCATGGGATGTACCCCATTTCAGTTAATTCCAGATCACCAGGCTATTGAAATTCTTCTCCACGCAGGTATAGATGACTAAGGGCCTTATTTATCAAGGGCTAGCGCCAGGTAGTGTCTGACGAGCGTCAGGTACCGCCAGCTAACGGCGGCTACCGACTCAAGTACGCCCGGCGGCGGTCACAATGACGCATTTATCACGCTAAATGAGGCTAGCGCCGGCGAGAGCGACAGCTAGCGCGGGATTCATCATGTAGCCGACTGCAACGAACAGCGCCGCTGCTAATCACAGCGCCAGGTATGACCTGTCGCTCCCTGGCGATGTCCAATGCATTTCAATGGAGCAATCTTTAATTAATCATAATTAATTGCTATTAATGTTTTTTTTTTTTTTTTAATGTCAAAAATTCTGTGACCACTTCTGCAATGTTAGGATTTTTTTTTAAGGTAAAAAAAAAAAAAAATGAATTTGTGCAGAATTGATATTACAGGTCTGATATTAATGTATTCATATTACAAAATGTTTATAAAAACTTGTATAATTTTACAATCAAAAAATATGGTTGTTTGGGGGTTAAAAACTATTTTACATCCATCGCCGCCAGCGCTCTGGGGTTTAAACAAGGAATTCACAGCGCGAAAAAATTCGGGGCGTGATTTGTTAATGAATCTGCAGCAAGCCGTTCGCTCTGGCCATTCGCTGTCAGGCGCACCCATACAACGCTGAACCTGTGAAACAGCGACCCCTAAGCCCGTATTCAACATTACCGCACACCGACTGAGACGCTGTGAACAAGCAAACCCCGGCCAAGCACAGCGAATACTAGCTGGCGCTGTGAAAATCACGCTACTGGCGCTCATCTGTCGCTACCTGGCGCTATTAATGAATCGGCCTCCCCATGTTAGCATGTATTGGCAGTCAATGCGATCTGCAGAAAACAGACATTCATGCATGTCTGAATGCGTACAAGAGCAAGCAGCTAAGCTTTTAGCTATATAAGGAAGGACTGAACAGCATAAGAGTGCTGGAAAGTAGTAAAGTGTTTGACAACCTTTCTTCAAGATTTCTCAATGATTTGCTTTGATTCAGCTTACAACCTTGGTCTTCAATTTTGACCTAAAAGGGTTTTCCAGACAACTGAAAGAACCTTACTCACCTTTTCTTCTCTGTAGCTAGTCTGCCATTGCCTAGCAGTGTAAAATTTACCAGTTCCTGAGAGTCCCATGCCATGCAGGTCCATTTTTTACCCTGGATGAAATATAGGGAGCTAGTACTTAGAGGGTGAGTAATGTTTTTTTCAGTTGCCTTGAAAGTCCCTTTAACCCATGCCAACAGCCTTGCACAGTTAAAAAAAAAACTACCCAAGACCCACTTGCCTCATCTGTATGCACGATGCTGAATCATTGTCAGTGCTTAGATTTGCTCCTATATCCACTCAAAGCTAAAACGCTGCTTCACCAATTTTCTCCTGGTCACGGGCAACGTGGAGCATCTGGGAGGCCTGTTCCTTTCTCAGCATCCCAGACGTTTTGATGCCTGGAGTTAACCCACATAACCCACAATGCAAGGAGGCACTTCCTCTTAGCAAGGCACTGACAGAAAATTGACCACAGCAGGAATTACAAAACGATAAATACATTTTTATGTCCAGCAATATGCATATGAGCACTGATTCTTGTAAGGGTGATTCCTTTGATTCTTGTAACTGATTCCTTTGATTCTTGTACATGTGGTTAATCCTTGACTACTACAAATACAAATTTCCTGAACCAATGGGGTCATCTGTCATTTTGTTACTGACCTTGGACTAGCCTATGACTGCTTATGCCTTGACCAAGTTTTCACCTTCGGACACACGAAACTGAGAGT
This sequence comes from Gastrophryne carolinensis, assembly GCA_027917425.1. Taxonomy (NCBI): domain Eukaryota; kingdom Metazoa; phylum Chordata; class Amphibia; order Anura; family Microhylidae; genus Gastrophryne; species Gastrophryne carolinensis. The sequence goes on along the minus strand of CM051235.1, from coordinate 272,209,131 downwards.
CGCAGCTTGAAAGCTGCCTGCCACCAAAACCGTTTCTGCTTTCTGAAGAAGATAAAGTACTTCTTAGATTCTGCATCCTAGACTAGTCAGCATCAATCCCCAGCATGGCTCACCTTGTCCCTCAGCTCCCTGACACCACAGCAACTGGAAGCTAAAGCAATGTCATCCACAAATCAATGCTGAAAAACAGACAGCACCTCCATTGTTTCCAGATATATGTGCAATAGTGCCCCATTCATTTAATTTCTACTGTTTAAATCCTCCAGTGTAGCAAATGAAGTGAATACATTGCAGCTGATTTATTTACAGATACTATGGCAAATGTGTGCATAGGTTTTAATTACCTAATTGCCTAAACATAATAAACATGTCACTGGTAGAGCATTTAGTCATTTTTTTATATTTTAAACCAGTCTATTTTACAGATCAGACCAGTGTTTTATATAATGGGATGTTCAGCCAAACTCCAGCCACATTTTAGAACCCACTTACCTTCAACTGGACCTTCAGTATCATTTAATAAAAAGCCCAAACCCCCGAAAAACTATTCCCCAGCATCTGAAAAATTATTCCCCAGCATCTGAAAAACTATTCCCCAGCATCTGAAAAATTATTCCCCAGCATCAGCATTAAGGAGAGCTCACCACATGTTAGTGAATGATACCATTGAACACAGGGTGTTATTCATCGTTTATGCTGGGTTTGCACGGAGCGAAGTGAGAAATCGGCTGCAATTTAGCAATAAACACAAAAATTTCTTGTTCATCGCTTGATGGTTAGAGTATGTAAACAGAAGTCGCTTTCAAACCAATGTGCTTTGCTATGAGAATGAGCGACACGAACGAATGCATTAGCAACTACTCTAGTGATCAACCTTAATTAACATTCCTCTGGGTCCAGATATGAAATGCCTATCAAGGAGACCTGGCTCTGAATTTATTGTTGTTTTTTTGGTATAGCAATATTTTCTTTCCTAGCACTGTATAAGGTTTTAATTACAGACAGGGTAACATATAGAGTTCATAGACTACTGCATACAAGAGGCTATGACAACAGGATATGATAGGTAAGAAAGCCCTGCCCTTACAGCCTAATGGATATGTGGTGGAAACAGAAGGGGAAGGATCACAAGTGTAGGTACTGAGTATGTGGAGGTAATAAGAGCTACTTGGTGAGCCAGGTTACATGCTTGTCTGCGGGGGGGTGAGTTTTTAGAGCTCTTTTTAAACCTGGAGGGTTGAATTTAGCGGGGAGGATATTCAAGAGAAGTGGATAGGCACATGAGAAGTCCTGGAGGCAGGAGTGAGAGAAGGTCACCAGGAAGGAGGACAGGAGGAAGGCAGAGGCAGTTGCATCTGGGTTGGTGTCACTGGATAAGAGATACAATGTAGAGAAGAGCCTGGTTGAAGAGATCTTTGTAGGTTAGAGTTAGAAATTTAAACTGCATGCCCTGTGCTACTGGCAGCAAGTGGAGGGACTGGCAGTGACCAGTGTGAGGCTGGCAAGTCAAACAAGGAACAAACCCCAGGAATTTGACTTGCCACTTACGTTCCCTGGGGGCATCCTGACTGGGAATGCCCCGCTGTGTGAAACTCCCCAGAGAATCTCTCCAATGAGTCCCAATTACCATAGTCTTTAGAAGAATATAGTAACAAATGGGCATCAGTACAGTATTTGTTGCAAGAAAAATAAGTGTATTATTTATAGATACAATCTAGAACATAAAACAGAGTTCTGCACAAAAAAAATATATAAATCATTCTTCAATGGAGTTGCCAACAGCCCATGGAGTCACCTATGTGCTTTCATTCTGCGTACACATAAAAAGTGCAGGATGTACATGCAGCTCTTACTGACCCTTATGTAAAGGCTTTGGTCATTATCTTCGTTTAACTTCATACACCACTCATAGAAGATTCACCTCTGCACAGGAAACTTGTAGTAATGACATGTTTTCATTTAATGGTGACACAGGACCTTTACCCATATGCATTAGCTATCATCTTTTCTGCTATACAGCGCATACTATGCTGCCCTCTGCTGCTAACATTTAAGAACTGAATGAATACAAGTTTTTGCTGCTCTGCCTCATAGTTTTTCTCTTTTGGAATGTAAAATTTACATTTGTATTAGGATTGTGCCCCTATACCCGTCACTCTGATCAGCATGCTGTTTCCATATTTCTCATAGTCCTGGGACTTTGTTTTGCTACATTGGGAGTGTTTTCTTGAGTAAAAACATGGACATGGGCTCTCACAATTCTTCCAATGTAACAGATGAACTCTGTAGCAGCTTTGGCTAAGTCTAAGCAGCCTAATGACCTATCCAGCTGAGAAAGCGGCCATTAACCTCTTTGCTACTGGAACACAAGACTGAGATTGTTCCAAACTGAAGAGGTTGGATTTCAGCAGAATGGGTTAAACCAAGGGGCGGCGCCAGCACAGGGCAAACCTGGGCAGTTGCCAGGGCCCCTGGCGTCTTCAGGGGCCTACTCAGGCTCACACTTGGCCATGGTATTATTTAACAGTGGACCCAACCACTGAATGCCGGGTGCTGTGTGCAGACCTGCTCATGGCTGGCCTCAGCAACAGGGGATGGTCAGCAACAATGGAGAAGGTGGCGAGAACCAGGTAACAGCTGACAAGGACTGGAGGGTGTTCAGCAGCACGATGACCCATTTGTGGCAGTGGAGCTGAAAGGGGACATCATGTGACTCACTACTTGGGGCCCACTAGGACTCCCTTGCCCAAGGGCCCCCACAAACCTGGAGCCAACCCTGGTTAAACCTGCCCCCCATGTCTTAGCCAATCAGATGATTAGCAAGCAAGAGTGAGATAGTCTATGATATGTACTCAAAATCACACATTGTTGCTATGGGCAACAGTTTTCTTTTATAACACAGAGTTGCAAAGAAATAGAATTAACCTTTAAATTGAAATTCCACTTTCAATGGCAATTTGCCCTGGTCTGTCAGCCCCCATAGCTGGTGCCTGGGTTGGCTTTGCTGGGGAGGGGGTCCCATGCTGTTTTCTAAAATTTCTAAGGGTTTCACCCTTGACAAGGCACATAGAAGTTGTATTTTATTTGAAAATCTCATAAAGCAGGAACGCCAGCAAGGTATATTGGCAATCTGGGGGGTTTCAGGCAGTGGGGCATCACAAATCAGGATGTCACAGGGGGACATGTACAGACACAAGCTTATCCCCCCCCCCCCCATCCCATGTGGGAACAGTGTAAAACGGGTCATTTCAAAGAATCTCATAATTTCTGATTATATGCTAATACATTAAGTATTCTAAGTGAACTTGCTTCCTTTGCTTCAATTTCTGGCCCATGGCTGAGCTTGGAACAGTACGAGTATGAGCATGGGGTGGGGGGGTTGCACACTGTCTGTTACTGGGTGATTGGGGGAATACTCATGCTGCATGTTATGGGGTGTTTGGGGGAGAATCTTTATGCTAATTGTTATGGGATGGTACTGCACACTGCCTGTTAGGGGGTGATGGGGGATTCTGCATGCTGCCTCTTATGGGGTCAATCGGGGGAAACTGCTTGGGGGGGATCTTCATGCTGCTTGTTATGGGATGATTGGGGGGATTCTGCTCACTGTGTGTGTTATGTGGTGATGGGGGGGATTCTGCACACTGCGTGTTATGTGGTGATGGGGGGGATTCTGCACACTGCGTGTTATGTGGTGATGGGGGGGGGATTCTGCACACTGCGTGTTATGTGGTGATGGGGGGGGGGATTCTGCACACTGTGCGTTATGTGGTGATGGGGGGGGGATTCTGCACACTGCGTGTTATGTGGTGATGGGGGGGGATTCTGCACACTGCGTGTTATGTGGTGATGGGGGGGGATTCTGCACACTGCGTGTTATGGGATGATTGGGGGGATTCTGCACACTGCGTGTTATGTGGTGATGGGGGGGGATTCTGCACACTGCGTGTTATGTGGTGATGGGGGGGATTCTGCACACTGCGCGTTATGTGGTGATGGGGGATTCTGCATGCTGCCTCTTATGGGGTCATTGGGGGGAAGCTTCTTAGGGGGGATCTTCATGCTGCTTGTTATGGGATGATTGGGGGGATTCTGCACACTGCATGTTATGTGGTGGGCAGACGCGGCCGCGCTCCCATCAGCATGGTGTTGCCTGGTGCTGCATTCGATCATTGGTCAATGCTGTGGGGAGCATACTATAAGAGACTCCAGGGCAGGTATACTCACTCCCCCCCCCCCCCCCAGGCATCAAGGAAAACCCCAGAGGTTGCCCGGAAACTCACCTTCTGTCCCAGTCCAACGACACATGCACGGACAGTGGCTGCATCCCCGCTATCCCTTTAGCAGGGCGTGTGCCTGTGCCAGGCACTTGTGAATGGCTGACGCAGGCACGCTTCCTGTTAAAGAGTAGCTGGGGATGTAGCAGCCAGCGCCTTCGGATCCACTTGCATTAGACGAGCTCTTAGCACGAAGGGACGGGAGGGGATCTGAAATCGCTGACTATATGCATACCTCCCAAGTGTCCCGATTTGCCCGGGACTTTCACGGGAAGCCCCCCATGTCCCGTGGTCCCGCCCTTTCAAGAAATGTCCCGGCTACCGCCTCCGCTGTGGAGCGCTGTGCTTCGGTTAGTAACGTGCTATGCGCCGGCATCAGCAGAGGCAGAGCTGGTTTGTGGAGGCCCAATCGCGGCTGGGCCAATGATGGAGGAGTGGGCGGGGCACAATTACGCTGTGCCCGGGCTCTGTGCTGAAGATAGGATGGCTGGAGAGAGAGGGGGAAGATAAGGTAAAAATCAAAAAGCTGCAGAGCTCCCGCAGCGCTTCCACCAGCCGCCGGGGACTTTCTTTTAAATCATGTTTGGCTGTCGGAGTGATTGATCTCTGCCCTCCTCCCCCGACTGTCAGTTCCAGAAGACTGCACAGGGGAGGGGGCTTGCCGAGTGAGGCTGTTCCGCCGATCCCCCCCCCCCCCCCCCCCCCCCCCCCCGCGCGCTGCGATCATCAGTGTCCTGGAGGTGTCAGACTTGCAGGACACAAGAGTAAAGTAGAGAAAAGGCAAGTGAATGATATATTAGTTGTGGCCAGTCTGCCTCATTCGCTTCTATTCTGGGTTTCCTTTCTATTCTCTGTCCTTTTCTCGCTTTATCACTGTTCTTCTTTTTCTTTCCCCCTTCCTTCCCCATCTCTCTCTCTTTCTTCCTGCTTTAATTTTTTGAACTATCTTGCTTCTTTTATTTGTCCATTCCTTTATTCTTTTTCTCTTCCTTTATCTTTCCCCCTCCGCACATTTCTCGCTGTGTTTTTCTCTTTTTTTCTTCTCTGCCTTTCTTTCTCTCTCTCCACCACGCTTTATTCTATCTCGTTTTCAACTTTCCTTCTCTCTTTCTCTTTTGTTCTCTTTCCTTCATCATTTCCCTCACTCCTTCCTTTCATCCTTCCCTCTCTCCCCTCCTCTCTGCATTTCCTCTCTTTTTCCTTCTCCCACTCCTTCCTTCTTCCCTTTCTTTTTCTCACCTTTTCTTTCTTCCTTACATTCTTCCCTTTCCACCTTTCACTCCTTCTCCCTCACTCCCATACTGCCTTCTTTCTTCCTTTTGTTCTTTCACTGCCCTTCCTCTTTCTTATCTGCTGTCCTTGCTCTTCTCTCTCTCCCTTTCTTCAATTCTCACTTCCATCTCTCTCGTTCTCTCCCTGTTTCTTTTCTTACTCCATTCCTCCTCTCCTCTTTTCATTCTGTCTTCTTCCCGTCTCTTTACTCTCTTTCTTTATTTCTTTCTCTCTCCCTCCTTTCTTTCTTTCCCTCCTTCCTCTTCCTCCCTTTCTCTTTTCTTTCACTCACTGTTGCTATACATTTTTTCTCTCTTTTTCCATTACCTCTCCCACTTCTGTTTTCCCTCTCTTCCTTGCTTCACTCACTTCCTTCTTTTTATTTTTCCTTCTCTCTATTTCTCACCTTCTTTATCTCTCCTTTTTCTTTCTTTACTCGTCTTCCCAACCTCCTAACTTTCTCCTTTTTTTCCTCTTACTTTCTTTTTCCCTCTCTCTCTTTCTTCCTCAATTTTCTCCTTTCTCTTGTCTTTCTCCCTTTTCTCACACTATCACACTATTGTATGCATGTGTGCGCGAGGGCTTGCCAGTTTTAATTTCATCATTATGTAATTTTTAGGTGGTGTTTCCCTTTGGGCATGGCTAGGGGGCGTGGCTAGGGGCGTGGCTTAATGGTAAAAAAAAAGGCAACATTTGTCCCTCTTTCTTGCTTTCAAAAGTTGGGAGGTATGTATATGAGAGGCTGAGCATGCACCGTAGGACCGGGGAAGGGTGAGATCGGGCAATCTGTGGGGTCAGATAGTGTGACATTCCACGTTGTGGTACCCTGGGGGCAAGGACCAAAACACAGGATAGTCAAAAACCTGGGTTTTGGTCCACTTTAAGAATACCAAATTTGTCCCTCTGATAAAGTGGTCAGCTTTCGGCACCAGAGCCCAGAGATATTTACATACTCAAAGTGTGAATCTATGTGTTTGGTATTTAATCATTGCCTCAATCCTGGATAAATCTCAGTCAGGAAGCCACAAGGTGGAATTCGCCCTTATCAAACATGGCGGCAGCGAGCCTAACTGCTCCTGGCATCCTGCCAACCGCGAAACGGAACATTAGCTTCCCCAACTAACCACTCCACAAGTAAAGTGAAGCGCGATTGGTCGAGAGCTCCTCCAATGGCTGGGGCTATGTTTGAGCGATGCCAGCAACCAGTGTACACAGTGGGGAGTCTAGGAAGTGCTGAGCCCGGGATGTCTGCGAGCTGCGCGGGCTGTGGAAGCGCTGTGCCCGGGGAGCGGTGGCCATGAACCTGGGGTGAGTGTCACAGCCTGCACATTGCCGATACAATCCCTGTGCGCCGCCGGATTACCCGGATCACCGGGAGCCTCCTCTATGTCCGCCATCTGCCATTCTAGCGCTGCATCTGTCACTCTGCCTATACACTGTGCGATACAGACATATCCTGACTAACGGTTATTCACCAGCATTGGCCTCCTGGTGTTTCTCTAGGTTTCAGATTGGCCTGTCTGTGGCCAATGGTTCTTATAGTCTTATATACCTCTGCGCGTACGTCTCAGCCTCATAGCGCCAACATAGTCAGTGGTGCCTTAAAGTGGACCAAAATCCAGGATTTTGACTATCCTGGGTCTTGGTCCTTTCCCCCGTGCCTCGCTGCTGATGTCACGCTGTCTAAGGCCAGCGGCTCCAAGCGCGATGACAGCCGCATTCCCCGCTACCCTCTAACAGTGTCCCGCTGCTGATGTCACGCTGTCTAAGGCCAGTGGCTCCAAGCGCGCTGACGGCCGCATTCCCCGCTACCCTCTAACAGTGTCCCGCTGCTGATGTCACGCTGTCTAAGGCCAGTGGCTCCAAGCGCGCTGACGGCCGCATTCCCTGCTACCCTCTAACAGTGTCCTGCTGCGATGTCACGTTGTCTAAGGCCAGCAGCTCCAAGCGCGCTGACGGCCGCATTCCCCGCTACCCTCTAACAGTGTCCCGCTGCTGATGTCACGTTGTCTAAGGCCAGCGGCTCCAAGCGCGCTGACGGCCGCATTCCCCGCTACCCTCTAACAGTGTCCCGCTGCTGATGTCACGTTGTCTAAGGCCAGCGGCTCCAAGCGCGCTGACGGCCGCATTCCCCGCTACCCTCTAACAGTGTCCCGCTGCTGATGTCACGTTGTCTAAGGCCAGCGGCTCCAAGCGCGCTGACGGCCGCATTCCCCGCTACCCTCTAACAGGGAGCGTGCCTGTGCCTGCCGTTTTTAAAGTGGACCAAAACCCACTGCGATCGGCCCGGGAATCTATAAGATTCTCAAGTTGATTGATTTCCTCCCCCCTGGGGCATCCAAAATTGGGCTGCCCCGCTGTGTGAAACCCCCCGGGTTGCCCCATACACTTATTGTTTCCCGGTCCGATGACGCATGTGTGAGCTGCGGCTGCATCCCCGCTATCCCTCTAGCAGGGCACGTGCCCGCACCAGGCATGCTCGCTGTTAGAGGGTAGTGGGGGATGCGGCCATCAGCGCGCTCTGAGGCGCTTAGACGACGTGACGTCAGCGACCTTAAACCGGACCTTCTCCATGATTTATTGAAAAGTCCAAACCCCTAAAAAACGATTCCCCAGCATCTAAAGATAATATAATTTAAGTTTTTAGTCACTTATTATTCTTCCCCCACTGGGCTGCAACTGTTCAGGACTTTGGGATATGGGCGCCGTCATCTTGAATCCGAAGCATCACACTTACCGAGGAGAGGAGAGTGGGATAAACTACAGGGGGGGCGGGTTATAGCTGTGCTTTGCTCAAACAGAGCAGAGCTGGGGTCGGGAAGAGGTTAGCAGTCCCAGAATGCAGAGCAGCACAGTCAGAAGGCACTTCCTGTTTGCAGGCTGCCTGACGTTCCATGAGCCGCCATCTTGGATGTTTAAAGGCTCATAACATGCAGTAGATGCAGGTAGGATGATTTTTAATGTGAGCAATCTGTATGTACAGAGTGTGGGAAACATATAAGATATGCTCTTATTCAGCGTGAAGAACCGCTTTAAGCGCACTGATTGGACGAGAGGCCGCGCATGCGCTGTAGTGAGTTGGCATTTGCGATCTGAGGGTTTCACGCAACGACCGGGGTGCCTGGGGGAAAGGACCAAAAACCCAGGATAGTCAAAATCCTGGGTTTTGGTCCACTTTTAAGATTTGTTCTATGAAGCCAGTGGTGTAACTAAATGTACCAGGGCCCTGGTGCGAACATTATATAGGGCCCCGTCAAGGCTCACACAGTAAACTTGTTTCTGAATGAAACTAGACCACTAAAGACTGTAACAGCAGAGTCAAATGGTGTTTCCTTTCTCTAAAAGATGTCAAGTGACCACAAATATGATAAATAAGGTGATGCCCCCCCTGACCTTTTGGGCCCCAGTGCAGTTGCATCCTGTCAAGTTACTCCCCTGTGTAGAGCTGTCGTCTTTTTATTGCCCACGTGGCCCTGACTCTCTCAGGAACATTAAGCTAACCTCCACATTCACACTGTTAGCCCCACAATATGCTCACTTTTTCCTAGCAGAGCTCCATCGGATAAGGGACAGGAAATATCTGCACACGCAGATTTATTATGGAGACCTAAATTAATTTTGTACTGGAGATCTGTTTTAAAAACCACCTCAAATAAACCAAGAATAAGGCATTCGATACAGAAGGGTGTGATGGCATCCCTGCACCACACACTCCCTCGGCCAGGCAGATGTAAGGAGGTGTATTGTGAAATTGTATAATATTAAAAATCCATGTAAACATGTTGACTAATGAGAGGAACTGAATAATAAAGCTTGTGGTTTTCTTCTCCTGGTAAGGATAAAATCCAGGACTGACAGGTTTGAGTGTATCAAGGGTGATAGAACCTGCCTTTTCTCTTCCTTCATTACAAAAAAAGAAATGTGCCTGGCTGGATATTTCTTGATGACAGGTGTATATGTGACCTCTCCTCCCACCATCCATCATATTTATATGGATCTTTATCATGGGGCCATTTTTTTGCAGTGGTCCTCTTTTTAATTGTCTAAACAGTCCAGGAGGGCAGGTGCACACTTACCTAAATGTGTCGGGTGCCAGGGCCGCGGTGGCGCCGCTTTAAATCGAATTAGACAAAGGGCCAGCACACCATGAGTTAAATCAATAAACTTGTATTGGAAGGCATACAAGAAGACAACTGTAATGCAACAAAGTCCAAAAGCATGGGTTGCCGTTAGCAACTAGTGTCCAATCAGCCGACGTTCCTTATAAGGCCACCTGTTTCTTTGTTAAGATTGTTTGTCTGCCCTGAGGAAGGGGGTTTGTTACACCCCCGAAACGTCGGCTGATTGGACACTAGTTGCTATCGGCAACCCATGCTTTTGGACTTTGTTGCATTACAGTTGTCTTCTTGTATGCCTTCCAATACAAGTTTATTGATTTAACTCATGGTGTGCTGGCCCTTTGTCTAATTCTTTTTAATTGTCTGCTAGTGGGGTTTTGCCACATGGGGAGCAGGGTGCTGCAGCTCAGCACAAGGTGACGTTAGCTTAGTTGTGCATCCCTTCTTCTTTTGTCCTGTTCATACGTCTTGGGTTCAAGGTGAGTATACTGGGAACCTTGGGGGGGTTTCACTCTGTGGGCCTACCTGCATAATTATTGTGTGGTTTGCGCCTCTTTGAAGTAGAATTTGAGGCTGGAACTAAAAACACTCACCCTTTACCTGCTGGCAACTGGTTTAGGTGTACACTTGGCTGGCGAACCTCATTAGCCACCAACAGCCTTGCATGGTGTAGCCATGAACAAGGAGTTTCTGCTTTATTTTTGGGGGCGATTCAGCCTCAAAACCTGCTGAAGGTCACTTTTAAAAGCTACTGCACCAGCCACAAATGCAGCTTCTGTACACCAAGATCGTTGTTACAATGACTTCATTGCCAGGACTTGCTCCAGTCTATTCCTGCAGGTTCAGCTAGATGGGTTCCCCCTGTGATGGGTAAGTGTGCTGGCAATGCATTCACCAGGACATTTAGATCAGCCCACCATTGGTCTTAAAATCAGACCTATATTGGGTGGGGGGCGAACATCCTTCAGTCCTGCAGATCTCTGGTCCCTATTGACTGAGGGACGGATGGGAATATTGTAGGGCAGTGGGAAGCAGCTGCAGTGTGGTGAAGTTTGTCCTAGTTTGTAGGTCCTGCTTTTGAACAGTTGTGTTTTGTGTTCCCCATGGGGAACATTATGCTACCGCTAGGGTTATATGGTCTGAGAAGTTTAAAAGAGTGGTCCAAGGTAGAGAAAAATAAAAACAAAGAGAACCTACCTATCATTGGCAACAGTGTGCTGCTTGCCTGTTCCTCCGCGCCCCACACAGGAATTGGATCCACTTCAACATTAAGAATTTCTCCTGCATGAAAAGGCAAACGGGAAAGATGCGCTTCAGTAACTATCTGAAACACGTTTGGATTTTTGGGAAATGTTGGGCTCATATACTTATTTATTTACTTTTTTTTTTGTAACAACTGTTTTGTGCTTTTGTCTTGCAGGGATGGATTGAAGCTTGAAACTCAGATTTTAAATGGCAAGACTAGGCTCATCTTGGCACCCTATGGTACTATTTCAATGGCATGAATATTATGGTATTTGATATTTTCTCTTTAACTGTCATGACAGTTGCTCTGTATTTTTATCTTTCAGGCGTGCAAGAGAAAAGCAGTAAGCCGGTAAGCCCACTTCTTGTTCTTTATGCCCCCTAACTCCACTTACCTTGGAGGCATTGCTGATGAATTGCACTTAAAGGGATACAGAAGGCAAGGGCAATTATTAGACCATTGTTTCAGACTATGTTTGGCCCTGGATGTTCTCCCTCTCCTCCTGTGTTCACAGTCTGATTATGCGGAGCTTTAGACCACCAGTTTAGCCCCATTATTGGTGATCTATGGCAATGGAATTCAGGGGTTGAGCCACTACTCTTTGCCTTGTTTCTACTAGAAGAGCAGCTGTGTCTGACAGAAAGGGAGAGGGCAGCCATGATGAGGTGAGCTGCTGAATGACATGCACTTTGCCTGCAGAGTTCCTTTACAGCCAGCTCCCTATGCCCAGAGTATCCTGATTTGGGATGCCCTACTATGTGAAACCCCCTGGGATTGCCAGTATGCCTACCTTGTTGGAGATCACATGGCTGCATTCCCAGGCTTTTCTTTGGTGATGCGCACTCCAGCACCCTAGATTAGGTAGATAGTATTACACAGGGTAGGCACGGAAGCGGCCATCCCCTGCTTTATATGACAGACTGTGTTGTCAAACAGAATTCTATGGTATCCATTAATATGCGCTGATTGGACAAATCCATGCTTGCAACTGTGGGATCGCCAGTTAGGTGATCTAACTGACTACTAACTCCCGTCTGGGTTTTCCTAAAAGCCCTTACAGTCAGTCAAATTGCCTTTGGAGCCACATATCCACCACCTCTTGGGCATACCATTGTGTGATACCCATTTAATTTCTTTAGAAATGACTGAAAAATACATTACTAGTCACCCCTTCCATATTCTGTGGCCAATGCAATGCAAACGTGTCCATAAAACCCTGTTGCCAGCTGCATGTCACGTATGACACGTGTGGCTGCTGAGCCTCCAGAAACACCAAAGATTGCACACTTTCAGCATCCCAAATGACCCATCGCTGGGGCATTTGGGATGCTGAGAGAAGCAAAGTGGTGGTTCTGGGTTTAGGTGTTTTTACATGCCTTAGAAACTGTTAACTGCTGCACAAAAGATAAGTCTATATTAACATTTTCATGTCCAACAAATCTCAACAACAATTACCTGCATTTCAGTCCTCCCAACCATCATTTAACAATACAGGGATTGGAGTCTCTCACACCAAGGTTGCTGGCCGCCTGTCTGGGTTCTTATAGATTTGAAAATCCATAAGAACTGTGACAGACATTACTTTGTGATCTCATATGATGTTGTTGTTTGTTTTTAAACTGCTAAATCTTGAAGTTAAAGTGATCCTATACCCAGAAAGTAGTTTTATGATGTTACCTTCTTTCCCCAGACCAACGCTCCAAAACGGGCTGTATTTCTTTTTTCACTAAAGCCTTTACCCAATATTCATAAAACCGCTAACCGGAAGCAGTATGATGTTGAATGGCAGCCATATGCTAATTGAGTTACAAGCAAGCTAAACTGTTACATAATGGCAGTTAGGTTGAAGGGTTTTCAGATTTATTGCAGTTATTATACCTGATAAGGTTGACCTGTGTGAGCGGAGCTGTGTACTTTAGCTGATTGTATCACAGCTGGAAAGCACCACGATGTGGGGCTTCTCGGCCAGGTAGCAATATGGCCGACTGCATCCAGTTTGTGTTATAAATATAGGGCAAAGGCTTTAGTTAAAAAAAAAAATGCAGGCTGTTTTGGGGCAGTGGACTAGGGATAGAAGGTGACGACATAAACTTCCTTTCTGGGTATAGAATCAATTTAAAACTGAACAAAACCCTCAAGGCATGGCCCTGGAGTCTAAAACATTTCGGGACATCCCAGACCCCTGGGGTGCTGCAACACTCAGTTGCTTCTGGGCTCCCTCACCAATGTAAACATTGGCAGCCACATTCCCTGCATCTTTGGCCTTTGGGTGCGCTCCATTGTCCAGCCTTTCAGACAGGCTGGGAATGAGAGCACAAATGCTTTAGGGGATGTGGCCGCTCAATTGCCATAAACAAAAGCTGTTTGCTGAACATTTACTATTCATGTAACTGGGAGGTTTCACACAGTGGAGCACCTCTGTTTGGGTTGCATCGGGGGCAAGAAACAGAACCCCAGAAAGTAAAAATCCCGGGTTTTGTTACACTTAAAGGCTTTTTTCCAAAATGGTGATAGGTCATTTCAATAAAGACTCATTTAAAGAAGAGTCTCTGTATACTACTGACTTTTGGATGTTCTGGTTGGCAGGCAGCTAATAGGGGACGAGCATCAAGAACGACATTAAATGGAAAACCCCAGACACGGGTCCTTCACGCCGTCCAGAATACCAGTGATAGGGCTGAACAGCCTGTGCTGAAGCCAAGGTCTGGCAAAGTCCCTACTTTGTCTTCTGGTAAACCTGCAGCTAATGTACTCCAAGAACTTGAAAACAAAAAGCTTACTCTCCCCATCCATCAAAATGTTCAGCCAACCAAGCCAGATGCTGGAAAGGGAAATCCGGTGCCCAGGAAGGTGTCCATTGTGCCAAAGCAAAGACCCCAGCATAAACCAGTGATCACTGCGGAAGATTTAAGGGAAAGTCTGGTGTGCCTCACACAGGAGCAATTCCAGCAGATTTTAATGACCATTAATCAGAATAATCAGCAGATCATACAGCAGCAGTCTAGTGACAAAGGTAAGGCATAAGTATATACATTTACTGCCCTGTCTAATGTTCCAAGGGGGTATTCCATTGTGCTAATATAGATAAAGGTCAACAGTGGACGATGCGGTTCCATCTGGCAATTTTTTTTTTTGCTCTGCGAGCCACTGTCTGGCTTGTATACTGTGGACCAAAACCCACCCAGGCTTACTCCCTCCTGTGGGGGCAACCTGAACTGGAATGCCCTGCTCTGTAAACCCGACCCCCCCCCCCATGCCACAAGTCGCCCAGAAATCTTACCTCATTCCTAGTATGTCACACCCCCCACTTCCCGATATTCATGACACTTGGGAACCCGGCCTGTAGAGGGCGATCTTGCAGAGATGACATGGAAAAAAGGAGCCCCTCCTGGTCCATAAGTACTGGGTTCCTCCCACTATTCCTCAGTCTTTTTGTCTCTGCAGTCGGCGAAGCATTCAGAAGATGACTCTCCTTCAAGCTGCAGGTAGCCGGGTTTGCTCCCGGCCCTTTTATTCTCTATTTCTGTCTGATACTCTTTAAACCTGTTTGGTTATATTGTATGCCTCCCAGCCCTGGCTGTGTGGTTCAGGCAAAGGTAGATACATACACCTTCTGGTGTATACAGGAGTATTACTCCTCCGTGAGACCTAAATGTGGGTAGGCGGCTTCCGGGTTGGTGTTCCCGGCATGGGATTCCCCTGTCCCTTTATAATCCCCTTGTGCCTTATGGGTGCCTTTCTAACCTCTCCCCTTAGTTCTCCTTTTACCCTGCTGGGTAAAAAGGAGGGGGGAAGGGGGGGGGCGTTATCTGGGCTTATTTGTCACCATGCACACACACACAAAAAAAAAAGAGATATATAAAATAAGTCTTTATTTCTTATTTTTATTATGTATGTTTTACTATACTATTTAATAGGAAATGTTTTATTTAGATTTTCCTATCTCTGTCTAGGCAGCATCTTTTGCTTACCTATTAAAGCTCTTTGTTTTCTGGCTGTGTTCAGATTTGAATTTTCGCTCCATTTTTGGCCATGTGATCCTGGAAGTGGGCGGGGCTTAGGCATGCTTTTATTCAGAGAGCACCTGTATGCTCTGTTTGACTTCCTGTTTCCCTGTGGCCTTACCTCATGATGTGAGCTTATTGCATGGGCTGTGAGTACCCTTCAGCTTGGCTGAAGGGTTTTTTTTTTCTGTCATTTATTTATATTGTGTGCATTTGGTGACTTTTTTGTTTTCTCTGTAGGTAGAAACTCCTTATTTAAAAAGGGGTTTCTCCTGGTCCCCACTTGGGACTATTTAAAAAAGCATCCCGGGTAGCAATCGCGTAAATCCCATATATACTTGGTGACTATAATCAATTATAGTATAATACTGAACACCATATGGAGGCATCCCAGGATAACGGACATGCAATTCCCTCTGCACAGACTCGGCAATGTTTTGGATGTGGGGCATCCCTTGTTGGGGATAACGCAATTCTTTGCGTCCCTTGTGCACAATTCACTATTATGCAGCAAACTGGGGCTCAGGCTTCAGGGCCTGCGGCTAATGCCTCATCTCCTACTCCGCCATGTCTTGTCCGTACCCCCAATGATATTGTCATGGGTGGTGAGTCGCATGCTGATTTATGTGCCAGATTGGCTCATCTTGAAAGATTAATGTCTACCTCTGTGCCTAAGAAGGCCTCAGCTAAAAGAAAGCACTTGACTCATGCCGCTCCGGCGAGGGAGTCAGACAATTGTGAATTGCTTGATTGGTCTGAGTACGCCGCTCTTAAGCGATGTGAGATGTTTTACATCTTTTTTACTTTCTGCCTTAGATGATACTCTGCTCATGTGCAGCAGAACCTCTGCCTTGTTAGTCGCCATCCGGCGGTCAGTATGGTTGCGGCAGTGAGCAGCTGATATTGTAGCCAAGAAATCGCTTACAGCGCTCCCTTTTGTGGGATTGTGCCTCTTTGGAGAAAGAATTGGATTCTGTCACTAAAGGAGGTAAATTACCTCAGCGTAAGAAGCAACGTCGTTCCTTTCGTGGAATAGAGGAAAGGGACGTGGCCGTCCAAGTCAGAATTGGGGGTCCAAAACCAAATCTGCCACTAAGCCTGCTCAACAATGAGGGGACGCCCTCACCCTTACGGGTGGGGGGACGGCTGCGGTTCTTCTTCCAAGTCTGGGTTCAGGAGGTATCAGACAATTGGGTTCTGGAAGTAGTCTCTTCCGGTTACTAACCGGAATTCGAGTCCTGGCCCCCTCCCACATTTTTCATGTCCCAGATGCCGTCAGATCTGGCAATTGCGCAGGGACTGCGGGCAGCAGTAGCGAATCTGTTAAACATGGCTGTTATCGGCCTAGTGCCTCCAGCGGAAAGGGGTTTGGGGTTTTACTCCAACCTATTCACGGTACCCAAAAAGGACGGCTCTGTTCAGCCTATCCTAGACCTAAGGAGACTCAATCAATTTATCTGTTTCGGAAAATTCCGCATGGAGTCTCTGCGATCAACGATCGATGCTCTCCGTCAGGGGGTCTTCATGACATCCATAGACATCAAGGATGCTTATTTGCACATTCCTATTTCTCAGGTTCTCGATAGAAGACCAGCATTATCAATTTTTGGCCTTACCTCGGCCCCAAAAGTCTTTACCAAGATGCTGGCAGGAGTGATGGCAATATTCAGGGTCCAGGGCATCCGCATTGTGCCTTTTCTGGACGATCTTCTTATTGCGGCCTCCTCCCTCAAACAGTCAGAGTTGGACACCAGGACGGTGGTCTCTACTCTAGAGAGGTTCAGATAGGTAATAAGTTACCCCAAATCCTCTCTCTGTCCGTCCAGGGAAATTTCATTCCTGGGCCTGATTCTGGATACATTTCAGGCCAAGGTTTTTCTTCCTCAGTTCAAAATGGTTCTGATTTAGGACTTGATTCGTCTGTTCTTGTCCAACCCTCGTCAGTCTATCCGTCTAGGGATGAGACTAGTGGGATTGATGGTAGCTGCATTCGAGGCAGTCCTGTTTGCCCAGTTTCACATAAGGGCGCTTCAGCTCTTCCTCTTGGCAAAGTGGGACAGGTGCCCACTATCATTGAATCAGACTTGTCTATTGTCTCCCCACGTTTTGCAGTCCCTTCAGTGGTGGTTAATATCGCACAACCTCCAGAATGGCAAGTCATTTCTGACTCCGCGTTGGGAACTGGTTACCACGGATGCCAGCCTGGTGGGCTGGGGGGGGGGGCTTCTGGAAGAAGCATCAGTTCTAAGGATTGTGGGGGCCTCAGGAGGCTCATTCTCCAATCAATGTATTAGAGCTTCGGGCCATACGTCTTGTTCTACTTCTACTGACCCATTTCTTACAGGGTCTCCCAGTTCAGATTCAATCAGACGACCAAACAGCTGTTGCATATATCAATCACCAGGGAGGGACTCGCAGTTGGGGTGCCCTCCGGGAAGTGTCTCTGATCCTTCAGTGGGCAGAGATCAATGTTCCCTGCATATCAGCAGTTTACATTCTGGGGATAGAGAATGTGGAGGCAGACTCCCTGAGCAGGGGATGTTCTCACCAGGGAGAATGGTCTCTCAATCCAAGGGTCTTTCAGTTCCTCTGTCACAAGTGGGGGACTCCACGGTTGGACCTGTTTGCTTCTCGTCACAATCACAAGCTGCCAGCTTTTGTGTCTCTATCCCAGGATCCTCTGGCAGTGGCAACGGATGCCATGTCTCTAGCCTGGAAGGATCTGGGGTTCCTATATCTGTTTCCCCCATTCTCCATGATCAGCAAGGTGGTGTGCAAGCTAGCACTGGAGGAGGTGCCAGCAATTCTGGTGGCGCCAAGGTGGCCAAGACGTCTGTGTTACGCAGACGTCGTAAGGCTGGCAGTGGATCGTGTCCATCTGCCTCTTCTTCCAGATCTCATCACTCAGGGTCAACTTTGTTACCCCAATTTACAAACGCTGGCTTTGACGGCATGGCTGCTGAAGTCTCCATCTTGAAAGAAGAAGGTCTTTCTGATGTGGTTATTCAGACTCTTATTAGAGCTAGGAAGAAGTCTTCCTCTGTCATTTATTACAGGACTTGGAGGTCCTATGTTGATTGGTGTGAATCCAGGGCTTTGTCCTGTAGAGTATTTTCTATTCCTAGAATTCTGGAATATCTGCAGCGAGGTCTGGATATGGGATTACAGATTAGTACTTTGAAAGGGCAAGTCTCTGCCTTGGCAATTTTCTTTCAAAGATCGTTTGCTCTTCATCCTTTGGTTAAGACCTTTTTCCAAGGAGTCGCGCATGTGCGGCCTTCCAGAAAGCCTTTACTTCCTGTTTGGGATCTTAATTTGGTGCTTTCGGCTATGTAAGCTGCTCCCTTTGAGCCATTGCAGGATATTCCTCTTCCTATTCTTACTCAGAAGGTTGCCTTTTTGGTTGCTATTACTTCTGTCCGCCGAGTTTCTGAACGGGCGGCTTTGTCTATTCAAGCCCCTTATTTTGAGAGGCATCAAGATAAGGTTGTTTTCCGTTTTAAACCGGATTTCCTTCCTAAGGTGGTGTCTGCTTTCCACCTAATTTAGGATATAGTTCTTCCTTCCTTGTCTCCTAAACCTAGTAACGACAAGGAAAGGGTCTTAGATTCTTTGGATGTAGTTCGTTGTGTTAAGTATTATTTAGTTACTACCTCGGCCTTCCGCAAGACGGATGCCTTTTTTGTTTTGCCTTCTGGGCCCAATAAGGGTTTTGCTCCTGCCAAATCTTCCCTTAGTAAGTGGATACGTCAGGCTATCATTGGGGCCTATATGGCAAAGGGGAAGGTTCCCCCTTTTTCGTGTCACCGCTCATTCTACTCGTGCTATTGGAGCCTCTTGGGCTTTTCAGCACCAAGCTTCTGTTGAACAAGTCTGCAAGGCTGCGACTTGGTCTTCTGTGCATACTTTTTCTAAGTTTTACAAGGTTGATGTGCGGGCCTCAGCGGATGCTGTTTTTGGCCGCAAAGTTCTGCAAGCTGCAGTAATTTAAGTTATGCATTATTCCTTTGGGATCCCCACCCATTATAGACACTGCTATTGGATGTCCCAAGTGTCATGAATATCGGGAAGTGGGGGGTGTGACATACTAAGAATAATACCATTTTGTGAGATACTCAAATGGTTATTACGAGTATGTCACACCCCCACTTCCCCCGCCCTTTTTTGTTCGAGGGATCCTTTATATGTGATTATTATTTCAAATAATTTTACAGTTATTGAATATAATTGGCTCTTTTTGTTCTAAGGGATCCTTTATTTGGTATTGTTATTCTCATATAATTTTACAATTACTGAATACAATTGGCTCTTCCTGGTTCTTCACTGCTGTTTAAAAAGACTGAGGAATAGTGGGAGGAACCCAGTACTTATGGACCAGGAGGGGCTCCTTTTTTCCATGTCATCTCTGCAAGATCGCCCTCTACAGGCCAGGTTTCCCAAGTGTCATGAATATCGGGAAGTGGGGGGTGTGACATACTCGTAATACTCGTAATAACCATTTTACAGGTGAGTATCTCACAAAATGGTATTTTCCACGAGGCCACAGCACATACACAACCGGTGCTGGCATCACTCTACTCCCTTCTCGGCTATGCACAACCCCTTGGTAAAGGTAAAAGTATATGTTCAATTAAAAAGTGAAATATAAATGTACCTCTTAATCACCAAGGCCTCTTTATCAGGGATAAATCCCAGAAGAGCATAACAAACACCCCAATAGAATAGGACTTGTCCTACTTTACTATTGTAGTTCAGAACGTAAAATCTACTTGGATAGCCTAGTCCTGTAATATTTTGATTGCACTTAATGGCAGAGGATATAATTTGTGAGGGACAAGGGGTTGAAACTTTTCTGCTTTGCCTGTGGAAGCCTTCTACACAGGCCAGGGGGTGGGGATACTGCGCAGCCATATTGGCCACCATTTTGGGGAGACCCCCCTTGATATTGCTGTGTGAAGTTATACTAATCTCTCTCTAAATCTCTTCTAGATAATGATACACCAGAGACCGAAGAAGAGAACATCACATCACTCCTAAATTCTAAGGAGGAGGACAATCTCTCAGGAACTCCAGAGAAAAATGACCCCCTCCCAGCTGATCAGCCAAAAGACACGTATGTGCCATGCTTGCACATTATTCTTTTTGTGGAAGTCTGTTTCTGATGCTGCTCTGTTTCAATTTTGTGTGTGTCCAGGCTTGAGGTTGATAAATTCTGCCCATAAAAAATGGATTGTGTAACGAAGGCGTGCTTTTCAATCAAATGTGGACTGCTTTGTGCATTATGATGGTTGCCTCATACCACATTTGCTCAACCTGTGGCCCTTGGAGCCACCTGATGTGGCACCTGGCCTTTCTTTGGGAAAAGTGAAAGGGGTAAATAAAGTGCAGTGTAAAGGTAGTTAAATAGAGGCTTAGTAAGGATGAGAGATTGCAAGGAGGGGCACCTTGCCAAATAAAAGGTGGCAGTGGTGCCTGAAAAGAACGTGGGGACATAGTGCATCAAACCCCTGGGTGAAATCTCTAGCACTAGAACAAGTTAACAGTTTTTTTCTATATTAAATTGTATGTTTAGCATTGGTAGGCATTTAGATGGGTTGTATTGTGAATAGGGTTCTGATTTGGAAATGATGTAGGAGGGCTATAAATATGGGACCCACATATTCCGTGAGGTAAGTCGATCAGCAGGTGTTTTGGTAGCATGTAGAGATTATTAGATATGAATGTGGTAATGAAGGACATACAAGTGTGAAAAATCAATTTAATGGAGTTTGTGTAGATAATGGGTATCCTGATTGTTGTAGAACATCTTCGTAATGCTTTTCGACATTGCATTTCTTGACCCTCATCATTGTGGCCCACGACCAGTTTCCAAGTCGCTTAAAGCGGATCAAAACCCACATTTTTAACTTGTATTCTCTGAATTGCCCCCCCCCCCACCATGAAGAGTACCTTTTGCTCATTTTCACTGCTCCTGCTTCACTCTAATCCTAATAATGGCGCCTTGTTTTAGCTACAAATGTGTTTTTATCACAATTAAAGACCAGATTACTCGATCAGATCATGTGACTTAAGGGTATTCTAATTTTTCCCAGGAAATCCGGCAGCTTTTTCAGCACCCTTGGAGAGCGGGAGGAAGATAAAAGTCTTCAAGAAGCAAAGAAAGCACAGTGGAAGCGTGAGCTAGGTTTGCCCCCACCTTTTCCTCTCTGTTGCCATAGCTGCCTATCCACTGAGCTGTGTAAATATCTAGATGTACTGCTAGCTGAATGGCTGTCTGGATTGTTTGTGTGTTTAAAACTGAGAGGGAGAACGAAGACCAATTCAGTAAGTCTAAAATGCTGCCAAGGCTTCCATTACAGTTTACATTTGTTCTACTTGTGGTTTCCTTCCTTAAAGGGATTTTCCAGGTAATTTTTTTAAATCATGGAGAGGCAGCATGACTTTTGATGCTGCCTCTTGCTAGTGTGTCAGCTGCCTGCAGCTGGGGCAGAAGGTGAAACATGGTGCAGTCCCTGGCCGTCCATACCAGCCCCCAGACATGTCATGCAATAAGTCCTCCCCTGTGTGTTTCCTGCTTCTTCGCTCCATTCATGGCCGCTGGCTTTGAGTGCTGTTTGGTGGTGGGGACCCAAACGCAGGGGGGGATAAGCAGCAGAGGAGGTAAGCAGGGACGCGACTGTGTGTTTGCCGGGTGTGCGAATGCGCTTTGGGGAAGTGCACATGCACCCATTTGCTTCTTTGTTGAAGTGCGTGAATGCGCTTTGCAAGTGTCTGGAGCAAGTTTTTGGGCTCATAAAGACCCCGACCGGTATGCCGATTATTATACAACCTCACAGTTCCAAGTACCACGCCCACATGTTTTCCAAGGGAAATTGTGATGTGAAAGTGTGAACCTCGATTTATCTCATCATTCTTCTTCAATTTAAAAAGGAAAACAGTTTAGGACAGTGCCAAACGTAGCCTGACGCAATGGTGTAACAATTGCCTTTGCCTAAAATATGACTTTAAAGCAGACCAAAGGTCAAAAAAAGCAAGTTCAGTAAATTGAACCCCTAAAGCCCAACTCTGGTAATCGGTGGCATAAAATTTGAGAGGGCCTATCTCCATGCAGATGTTATGGAATAGCAGGCAGATTCTATGCTGCATACATAAGTCCAGTTTATATAAAAACCCCATCAAAATTGCCTCATATATCAGTGCAATCCTCCTTTATTTCTATTAGAAAGCCATCAACTGTGATGACGCATTGGTCTATTACAGTTCCTCTGATGCATATAGATGATTTTACCTATTATGCAATGCTTGAGGCAAATTTTACAGTGGGTATTGTTGCTATCCACATGTACCCTGGTTTAGGAGTTAGTGATTGGCAAGTCAAAAAAAAAAACAGTAGCTTACGTTTCATAGAGTATTTCCAGTGCTGTCCTTCCTTTTCTGTCTTCCCCTTAGTAAAGAAAATCACTTCCTCATTCTGATTTCCAGCCCCACCTTGTTGTCCACCAATTTACCTTCTGGGGTCAAAGAATGGAAACGCCCCTGCCCAGACGTACCGAGTGGCTGCCTCTTTGCACCTATGAAACCCCTCCCTCCTCTGTGTTTCATCCCTGTTGCCACACCCACTGTTTTTCCTCATTTTTTTTTAATGAGCCTCTATTAGAGCATCTCCAATGCTCTAATGCTTTTACTAACTAACTTAGGAACTACGAGGTCCTCTTAAAAACGGATTGAAGTTTGGGACAGTGCAACGTGTAGGGCTTGCCTTTAGTATAAATTTAACTTGCTCCCTTACCCTGAAAGTTAGAAACCGCAAGTAGTATTTGTTTGTATATTGCAGGATTCAAAACAGCCTCTCCAAATACAACTATGCAGAGGTTAGTGAGGGTGTGTCATTCTATGACCGCTTGGTACCGCGTTACAAAAGTTGTTAAACGTGATCCTGCTACAAATGTGGAAATTCTGCTATACTAATACTTGATACTGCAGTTGCATGTTGGACTCTATTGCGCAACACACAGAAAGCTATTGCTCATTCCAAAAGCACATCCATATATCATTTAATATTCTTGACTGATGGATACTATAGGATTTCTTAGAGTTTTTTTAATCCGGCTAAAATATAAGATTTAGTGCCATGCTGCATGTGTTCAGAGCTCTCTTTGAAGTATTTGTGTTTTATCTCTGGGGCTAATGCCATGAAGGATCTTTATTACAGCTTAATATCTGGAGAATAATAGGTGTGTTTTCTCTCTTGCAGATGAACAGGTGGCTTTAAAAAAGAAAATTAAGGAGGTAGAACGAGAAGAAACCTATTTCAAGCACAGTGAAGGAAGAGAAACTTTAATTTCAGAAAGGACACCTTATTCCGATCTACCAAATGTAAGATGGGGTGATGGGGCAGTGTTCTTTTTCGACAATCTGATAAAGCCACCAACAGGTCAGGTTTTGCAAATCTCCACCTAGCTGCATAGGTGAAGACATTTGTGCTAATAGAGCCAGATATTTGGAAAACATGACCTGTTGATGGCTCTCAAAGAGAGGGTTGGGGAACACTGCCTTAGACCATCCAGCCCTTGGTTAGTGGTAGGGTGTGGTCCTTCTTAGATTATGTCGGCAGATAGGATTGACCAGGATTGACTTTCACCTCTTCTAGCTTTACTTGATGCAGTAATAAGTAATGTATTAGAAAGCTTAGGTAGTTTAATCAGGGTACCTTTTTAAGCCTATAAACAATTGTAGACCTCAAAGCAAAATGTCTCTTTTAAGCACACAGTATTATGGCAACAGGTCTTGACTAACTCAAAAACAGACCTCACAAATAGTGGTGGAAACATATTTTCCTAATTTACTTTATTTACCCCCCTCCCCACTTTGTGAAGGCCATTTGGGGTGATGCCCGTCTTGCCCCAGCTCAACATTTCATAAGCCTGCAGGGCATCCACCTGCATGCAAATACATAATTCTGGGGCTTCTGCTAGTAAAGAAAATGACAACTAACCCCTTTTAATATAAGGCATATTAATGTTTTAATCTCCAACCCATCATGAATTCGTTTGATTTCAAACATTTTTAATGAGGGTTGTTCTTTAACACTTGGGTGCAGGATAGCCCTTATAATTTGTATTCAACCTTTTCCAAATGATTTTCCGGTGATTAAACAGTGCTGCATGAGAATATTACTGTAAGGTATATGTAACCATTATAGCACACTTTTTTTTTTTTTCTAGAACACACCTCTAAATGACTTTAGCACTCCAGACTCCATGTTTAAAACCCAGACTTGCACAGAAACCACCAACTCCTCGCCTCTTGAAAGAGCATCAAGTTTTAGTTCCCCTGAGCTACCTGCTGCAATTCGAAGTGCATTTATTCTTGGGGTAAGTGAAAGAGACTGTCCAGGCTGGGAAAAGAAAAGCACTTGCCTCTCAGCTGGCAGTTCTGATCCCACCAAATCATTGGCTACAGAGCTGCCATCTTTGATTTCTGACATTGCTCTCCCTGAGCCATTCCATGCTGTATTCAAATCTGTGTGGAGCGCTTATGAGTGGTCATCTGTATGCATTCTGTGTTGCCAATCAACATTGATCCCTGCTCACTGAGACCAGCCAAGGAGCACGTTATCCGAGCCAATAGCACGGAAACCGGAAGGCTGAGCCCCGCAGGACTCATGAAATTGAGCCTGCAGGCTAGTATGCAGGTGTGACTTGCTTTATTAGCTTGGAGAGAAATATATGCAGCTATTGTATCTTATTCAGGCATGGTATTTTACATTCTGTCAGGAAAACTTTAAAGTGGACCAACACCCACCGCTGATCGGCCCGGGAATCTATAAGATTCCGGGGCCGATCAGCTCCCTGCCTGCGGGGCACCCCGATTGTGTGAAACCCCCCAGGACGACCACAAATCCTACCTGTTCCTCGTTCCAATGGCGCATGCGCTGGCCGCCCGCCGCCTCTCGCGCATCCCTTTAGCAGGGCGCGCACCCGCGGCGGCCGTTTGTGAATGGCCGGCGCGCCCTCTGTGGGGGGCAAGCGCGAGAGACGGAGGGCGCTCTGACATTGTCCGTCGACTGACCTCGCTTGTCCGTCGGCGGTGATTGGTGGAGCGAGTCTCGTGGCAGCGGGGTCAGGTGAGTTTTTGGGGCTTTCTGGGGGGTTTCACACAGCGGGGCACCCCCGATCGGGGTGCCCCGCGGAAGTGGACCAACACCCTGGATAGTGAAAATCCTGGGTGTTGGTCCACTTTAAATCAGGAATTATACTTTGTAAGGCTGGGCATTAATGGTGCGATTTCTGAAAAAGGTCTATTCAGACCTCAGCTGTGTGTTAAAGGGGCAATATCTTTGGCATAAAAGCATACCTAAAATCTGTGGCCTACTTTTATGGATCTACCCAGCTAAGTTTGACTGGGCAGAAAAACTAGGGTAAGGTCATTTCCACGCTGGCACATATGCTCTCCGGCTTCTAGGCACACCTGGAGTGGTGGGGGCTGATGATGATGCAGTAATCGGGCTCTCAAGCTCCTTTCACTGCTCCAAAAGCAGCAAAAGACCAATCACAGTAATGTCATCAGTGTTTACAGTACTACTAAAAAAATATAGCAGGTCCTTCATTAATAGAGGTACAGTGTGAATGATCCATTTGTCTTGTGTGCTTTCATGTCAGGAAGCAGCTCCACTTGATCATCCTTTTAGTGCTGTCAAACGGCAGCAGCAGAAAAAGTGGCTGGAAGAGCTAAACAAGCAAAGAGAGGAAATTGCCCAACGCAAACTGCTGGAGAAAAAGAAGATTCAGGAGGTATGTGGTTTTCCCTGCCTTGCTTATGGTCCCTGCAACCCCCAGATTGGACAGAGCTATTTTCCGCTTCTTCATTCCTTCTCTGCTGTTCTTGCATTCCATGTAAAGCTGTCGGCCAGCTTTCGGGATTCACCGAACCTGTACAAGGCCCGCCTGCAAACCTGATTGCAGGGCTGGGGCCAGTGGGATTCTCACCTTTAATAATACAGAAAAAAAAAAATATCTATCTATCTCTATAGCTATCTGTCTCTATAGCTATCTGTCTCTATAGCTATCTGTCTCTATAGCTATCTGTCTCTATAGCTATCTATCTCTATAGCTATCTATCTCTATAGCTATCTATCTCTATAGCTATCTATCTCTATAGCTATCTATCTCTATAGCTATCTATCTCTATAGCTATCTATCTCTATAGCTATCTATCTCTATAGCTATCTATCTCTATAGCTATCTATCTCTATAGCTATCTATCTCTATAGCTATCTATCTCTATAGCTATCTATCTCTATAGCTATCTATCTCTATAGCTATCTATCTCTATAGCTATCTATCTCTATAGCTATCTATCTCTATAGCTCTCTCTATAGCTCTCTCTATATGTATCTCTATAGCTCTCTCTATATGTATCTCTATAGCTCTCTCTATATCTATATCTAGCTCTCTCTATATCTATATCTAGCTCTCTCTATATCCATATCTAGCTCTCTCTATATCCATATCTAGCTCTCTCTATATCCATATCTAGCTCTCTCTATATCCATATCTAGCTCTCTCTATATCCATATCTAGCTCTCTCTATATCCATATCTAGCTCTCTCTATATCCATATCTAGCTCTCTCTATATCCATATCTAGCTCTCTCTATATCCATATCTAGCTCTCTCTATATCCATATCTAGCTCTCTCTATATCCATATCTAGCTCTCTCTATATCCATATCTAGCTCTCTCTATATCCATATCTAGCTCTCTCTATATCCATATCTAGCTCTCTCTATATCCATATCTAGCTCTCTCTATATCCATATCTAGCTCTCTCTATATCCATATCTAGCTCTCTCTATATCCATATCTAGCTCTCTCTATATCCATATCTAGCTCTCTCTATATCCATATCTAGCTCTCTCTATATCCATATCTAGCTCTCTCTATATCCATATCTAGCTCTCTCTATATCCATATCTAGCTCTCTCTATATCCATATCTAGCTCTCTCTATATCCATATCTAGCTCTCTCTATATCCATATCTAGCTCTCTCTATATCCATATCTAGCTCTCTCTATATCCATATCTAGCTCTCTCTATATCCATATCTAGCTCTCTCTATATCCATATCTAGCTCTCTCTATATCCATATCTAGCTCTATATAAATAAGCCAAATAAACACATAGACTGCAGGTCACTCTAAGTCATAGTGTGACCCTATCAACCATAGGTAACTGCAGGGCAGCACAGACCAATGCCTGACATTGAGCTGCATTTTTGAGGAGAGTC
Organism: Gastrophryne carolinensis; assembly: GCA_027917425.1. Lineage (NCBI taxonomy): Eukaryota > Metazoa > Chordata > Amphibia > Anura > Microhylidae > Gastrophryne > Gastrophryne carolinensis. Next base: position 272,181,926 of record CM051235.1, on the reverse strand, counting down.
TCGCATTACCCCCCTGGGCCAAGCTGTTCCAGATGTCTTCCTCCTGCCTTATCTGTATCAATAGACTGTAGGCTGCTCAGTGTTTCTAGTCTGACACTAAACCTGGTTTGGGAAGACCTCTGATAAAAAAAAGGACTGTCGTCTGTTTTAGCCACGTTCTGAAGCAGCTGACCTTGGGGTCGTTTTGGGTATAGGATGTTGTGTTTGTATATTTAAGGCTGATTTATATCACATGTGGCAATTTATAACCTACAAAGCTATTTAATGAACCAAAGAACTGTTTTCCTTTTTTGTATTTTTTTTTAGACTGAACAGCATGAGCTTTGGGCAGTGCATTTTGACTCATTTAAAAAGAAAGAAGATCACGAAACTCCTGTCCCTCCAAACAATGCAAATTCCCATCAGTCTGAAATAACTGTATCGCAATTGGGACCTGAAATTCTAGAACAGCATCAGTTTCCTGCTACATACAACCTTGAACAGGAGTGGCCAAACACAAATAGATCAGGCGAGGAGGATGCTTTTAACATTCAGAAGGTTGGGTAAGTAGTCTCGCCTGCATGCAGCATGGTTGTCAACTGAAAATGATAGCTTTTTGTTGTGTGTGTGCGTGATTCACTTGAGTGCATTTTTCTTGTTACTCATCCGGTGCTGGCTGTGCCGCAGTGCCTGCCGTTGTGACTTCGGTGGGGGAGCTTCTTCCCCTCAGGTGCGGTTGGTAGGGGGGCGGGCGCCCCGCGCGATCGCCTACGGCCCGCCCCCCATGCTCCTTGCGCCGCTGCGGAGCCTGGCCACTGGCTGGGAGCGGCGTTGTTGTCGGGGGGGGGGGGGGGGGGGTCGCACGAACCGCGCCGGCCCGCCCTTCTTCTCTGCTTCTCGTGTTCTTCGCCTCGGGCAGGACGGACGCCATCTTCCTCCGTGAGTGGCCCTTGGGGCCTCATTTCTTTCATGACGTGCATATATACATATTTATATATTCTTGGTTAGTTATCGCATATCAGTATGTCTGCTTGTGTGTGCTTGGGCATGATTGAGGTGCTGAATAGCCCTGTATTCTGTCTTCCAGGTGGACCCTTGTTGGATCCTAAAGGGGTCCTCCCGGTCCTAGGGTCCCTGGTGTAATTTAAGAACTCCCCATAAATCATCCCACTCGGGACACAGAAGGGGCATCCCGGGTCGCTTATATCGCGTAATTCCCTTGGGTATTGCGACTACCAATAAAATCACCATATGGAGGCTTCCCAGGATACCGGGCTCGGGCTCCCCTCGGGGCAACCCCGGCAGTGTTTGGGGTGTGGGGCATCCCTTACAGGGGATGATGTTTTCCTTTGCATACCATGTGCGCAGCAGACTATTACGCGGCAGTCCGGATCCCCTGCGTCTGGTTCTGTGCCGCCTGACCCGTACCCCGTGTGATGTTGTCACGAGTGGGGAGTCGCAATCTGAGGTGTGTGCCAGATTGTCCAATCTTGAAAAATTATTTTCTAGTGCTGTGGCCAGAAAGGCCCCGGCTAAGAGGAAGCACTTGTCCCCAGCCACGCAGGCTTCTGATCTTGAGGAGTTTGATTCACTGGACTGGTCTGATTACACCCCGCTAGAGGAAGGGGAGCTTTTTGAGGAGTCGGATGGTTCGGACGATCAGCAGTTTGTGGGCGCTGATGCCGAGCGGGGTCAGGGGGATTCTTTGGATACCCCTAAGGTCCTGGCTCATATGTTTGAGGTTTTGGCAATCTCTCCTCCTGAAGTGACCCTTCCGCAGAAGGGGGGAGTTCTTTGAAGAGGCTAAGCCGCGCTTAGAATTCCCTAATCAAAGGCATTTCGACTGCATTATTCTTAAGGAATGGGAGAGGCCTACTCGGCTTCCGGGTTGAGATAAGAAATATCCCTTTCTGGTGGATGCGGTGAAGCGCTGGTCGTCCCCTCCCGAGGTGGACGCCCCTGTTTTGGGGTTGTCTAGCACCTCTGTCTTGCATTCTCCTGACTGTTCTACTCTCAAGGACGGTGAGGGCAAACGCATTGACCAGATGGCTTGTCACGGTTTTGCCAGTGTCGGGTCGGCCTTGCGGCCTGTTTGTGCTTCAGCGCTTTTAATAGTGGCTTCTAGGCCTGTTGTCTACCTCCAGGCTTGACCCGGCTAGTGACGAGTTCACCGCCCTTAAGCGGTGCGAATTGTTTTTGTCATTTGTGCTAGCCGCCCTGGATGACACCATGGTGATGTCTAGTAGAACTTCGGCCTTGCTGGTGGCTATTCGGCAGTCTGTTTGGTTGCGAAAGTGGACGGCTGATTTTGTGTCCAAAAAGTCTTACGGCTCTTCCCTTTATGGGCTTGCGGCTCTTTGGGGAAAAATTGGATTCGGTCGCAAAAGGAGGTAGGTTACCTCAGCGAAAGAAGCAACGTTGTCCCTTTCGGGGGGCGGCTTCATTTACCCCTTCCTTTCGTGGGGCCAGAGCTGGACGGGAATCGCCTGTCTTCCCCTCCAGAGGTGATTCCTGGAACAGGGGAAGAGGATGTGCCCGTCCAGGTCACAGCTGGGGCTCCAAGCCCAAAGCCGGCTCAGCAATGAGGGGGCGCCCTCACCCTTGCGGGTGGGGGGACGGCTGCGTCACTTCTTCCAGGTCTGGGACCAGGAGGTCTCGGACAGATGGATTCGGGAAGTGGTGTCTTCCGGTCACAAGCTGGAGTTCGAGATCCGGCCTCCTCCCAGATTCTTCAGGTCTCGCGTGCCCTTGGATCCTCTGGCCGCGCAGGGGCTCCGGGCGGCAGTAAAAGATCTCCTGGACATGGCTGTCATCTGCCCGGTGCCTCCCTCGGGCCGGGGCTTCTATTCCAATCTGTTTACGGTGCCCAAGAAGGATGGCTCCTTTCGTCCCATCCTGGATCTGAAGTTACTCAACAGGTTTATCCGTCCCAGGAAGTTCGCATGGAAACTCTGCGCTCTGCCATAAATTCACTTCGGCAGGAGGACTTCCTGACGTCCATAGACATCAAGGATGCTTATCTGCATGTTCCAATCTTCCTGGCGCATCAGAGATTTCTCAGGTTCGTGGTGGAAGATCGGCATTTTCAGTTTGTGGCCCTTCCGTTTGGCCTTACCTCGCCTCCAAGGGTTTTCACCAAGGTGCTAGCAGGGGTGATGGCCCTCCTCAGAGCCCAGGGCATCCGCATCGTGCCTTATCTGGACGATCTTCTTATTATGGCATCCCCTCTCAGCCAGGCGGAGCTAGATACCAGGACTGTGGTAGCCACCCTGGAGAGATTCGGCTGGGTGATCAACTATCCCAAGTCCTGCCTCTCTCCCCCCAGGGTGGTGGCGTTCCTGGGAATGTCTCTGGATACTTCTCAGTCCAGGGTGTTCCTCCCCCGGCCCAAGGTTCTTTTGATTCAGGAATTGACTCAGCTTCTCCTATCCATCCCTCGCCCGTCCATCCAGCTGGGGATGCGGCTGGTGGGATTGATGGTGTTCGAGGCGGTTCCCTTTGCCCAGTTTCACACAAGGACGCTCCAGCTCCATCTCTTGGCGGCCTGGGACGGGTCCCCGCTGTCATTGGAGCAGTCTTTTCTGATGTCCCCCCGGGTTCGGCATTCCCTTTTTGGTGGTGGCTGGAACTGAGCAATGTGATGAGAAGATGGATGTCTCCTGCTTGCAGGTAGCCGGGGTAACCCCCCGGCCTCTTATCTCTGTTTCTGCCCGGTACCCCTCTTAACTGTTATACTGTGCCTCCCAGCCTAGGCTGCTGGTCCGGGCAACGGTAGATGGCACCCTAGGTGCCCAGGAGCAAATGCTCTGCCGTGAGACCCTATACTAGAGGGTAGGCGGCCCGCCGGTTTAGGTGATCCTGGCGCGGGATGCCCTGTCTCTTAGCCATCCACTCCCTGAGGGGTCTTCTCCCCTCTCCCGGAATTCCTTCCCATTATAGGGTGGGACCCCCTTTTTCCCTATATGTTGTTGTCTTTATTGTCCTTAGTGTTGTGTTTGACCTTCGTTTTTTGTCAGTGTGAATGGGCCCCTTTCAGTATGATTTTGTTTGACTTGCATGTTGGTTTGCCGGCGCCAGACGAGCGGTGCTCGAGCGGTAATGGCGGTGGAGGAGCCTCTCCTCCTCTCGTGTGGAATTGGGGGGGGCGGTGCCAGGCGCTCGCGCGTTCGGCCGCGGCCCGCCCCCGGCTTTTGGCGCCGTTGCAGAGTCCGGCTACGGGCCGAGAGCTGCGGTTTTGTGTATGGAAGGGGGCGGGGCCAGGTGCGACGCGCAAACCGGCTGGCTCTCTCTCTCTCTCTCTCTCTCTCTCTCTCTCTCTCTCTCTCTCTCTCTCTCTCTCTCTCTCTCTCTCTCGAGTGGGCCCTTGGCCTCATGCATTGCTTTTCTATTTCTGTCTGTGACAATACTGTATATTTTCACATGGGAGTTAGACTGTCACGCATAAACAGCGGGAGACGTGGGTTTTTCCTTTACATTTTCCACTGCCAGAAAATGTCAGGGATTACTGCTGGGCCCCGATGCTGGTTGTAAACAGTGTGGATGTCATTACTCTGTTTCATCAATCTTTTTCAGTTATGCATATGTGTCTATTTGTATGTATATATGTATGTGTATATATATTATGGGGCATGTGTACTGAAGGGCCCTATCCTTGGGTTTTTCAGGTGGACCTACATTGCTATTACAGGGTTTACTCCCGGACCTTAGGTCCCTGGGTCTTTCCTTCGTTATACAAATCCTCCCACTGGAGACATTAAAGGGGCATCCCGGGTTGCCTATTGGCGTAATTCCCTCGGTCATTGCGAAAAAAAAAAAAAAAAAAATATATATATATATATATATATATATATATATATATAATCACCATATGGAGGCTTCCAGGTTGCAGGGATCGGGATGTCTTTGGGGCAATCCCGACAGCTTATGGGGTGTGGGGCATCCCTTGCGGGGGATGATGTTTCTGTGTATACCATGTGCGCAGCTGGCTATAACGCGGCAGTACGGGCCCCAGGCGTCTGGGTCAGCGCCGCAGGCCTACTCGCCTACCCCTCTCCGCCTGATTCGTACCCCAAGTGATATTATCACGGTCGGGCAGTCGTAATCTGATGTGTGTGCCGGATTGGCCAATCTTGAATAATTGCTTCTAGCACTGTGGCCTGGAAGCTTCGGCTAACAGAATACTCTGGCCCCCTACCGTGCTGGCTTTTTACCTTGAGTTTGGTCTGATTATTCTCCGCTAGAGGTAAGGAAATTTGTTTGCAGAGTCTGATGGTTATGACAATCTGCAGTTCTTTGGCGCTGAGGCCGAGCAGGGTCCGGGGGATCCCTTGGTTACCCCTAAGGTCCTGGCTCTTCTGTTGGATTTTCCTAATCAGAAGCATTTTTATCCTTAAGGAATGGGAGAAATCTGCTCGGCTTCCAGGCGTTCCCCCGGGTTGGGATAGACTTTATAACCCTTTCCGGTGGACGTGGTGAAGCGCTGGTCTCCTCTTCCCGAGGTGGATGCCCCGGGTTTGGGGTTGTCTTACACCTCCATTCTGCATTCTCCTTTTTGCTCTACCCTCATGGATGGTGAGGACAAGCGTATGGACCGGTTGGCTTGTCACGGTGTTGACTGTGTCGGATCGGCCTTGCGGCCTGTTGGTGCTTCGGTGCTCCTTGGGGTCGCTGCCAGGTCAGTGGTCAGGGCCCTATTGACTACTTCTAGGCTTGATCCTGCCAGTGATGGATTCGCCGCCCTTAAGCGGTGCGAATTGTTGTTGCCGTTGGTGCTAGCCGCCCTGGATGTGAGCGTCCCGTGGCGCGGGCGACTAGTGCACTTTCCTGTACAGGTTACCCTGTCACAGTTTCGAATGCCGATGTTGTGTTTCGAGTGGTCCCGGTGCTTGGATCTTCGGGGAATGCCTTGTTTGCGTAGACCGTCGCAGGTTGGATCATACGCTATGGTTTTGTGTAGTCGGGCCTCTGAAAAAGGAGGCTACGTCGCCCCTTTCGGGGGGCGGTTTTCCTTAACCCTTTTTTTTGGTGGGCTCACAGCTGGCAGGGGATCGGCCTTCTCCTCCTCCAGAGGTGATTCCTGGAACAGGGGCAGGGGACGTGCCCGTCCGGGGCTTACACGCCAGACCAGCAAGGATGGGGTGCCCTCACCCTTGCGGGTGGGGGGAGGGCTGCCTCACTTCTTCCAGGTCTGGGAACAAGTGGTCTCGGACAGCTGGATTGTGGAAGTAGTGTCTTCCGGTTACAGCTGGATTTTGAGTACCAGCCCCCTCCCTGATTCTTTAGGTCTCGGGTTCCTTCGGATTCTCTGGCCGCGCAAAGGCTCCGGCCAGCTGTGCAAAGCCTTTTTGGTCGCAGCGGTTATTTGTCCGGTGTCTCCCTCAGAGAGGGGCCTTGGTATTATTCCAATCTTTTCACGGTGTCCAAGAGGGACGGTTCCATTCGTTCCGTCTTGGATCTGAGGCTTCTCAACATGTTTATCCGTTCCCGGCAGTTCCGCACGGAAAACCTGCGTTCAGCCATCTTTTCACGTTGTCAGGGGGACTTCATGACGTCCATAGACTTCAGGCCTTACCTCGGCTCCATGGGGTTTTCACCAAGGTGCTGGCAGGGGTGATGGCCCTCCTCAGAGCCCAGGGTATCCGCATCGTGCATTATCTGGACGTCTGTCTCATTATGGCTTCTTCTCTCAGCCAAGCGGAGCTAGACACCGGAACGGTGGTATCCACTCTGGGGTTATTCGGCTCTCTCCGGCCAGGGTGTTGTCCTTTCTGGGATTGTCTTTGGATTCTTCTCAGGCCTGTGTGTTCCTTCCCTGGCCAATGTTCTTTTGATTCAGGAGTTGACTCAGCTTCTTCTGTCCAGCCCTCGCACGTCCATCCGTCTGGGGATGCGACTAGTGGGATTGATGGTGGCTTCTGTTGCGGCGGTTCCCTTTGCTCAGTTTCACATGAGGACTCCCCAGCTCTGTGTCCTGGCGGCCTGGGACAGGTGTCCTCTGTCATTGGATCTTCATTTCCAGGGGCTGCGGGGTCCTCTGGAGGCTCACTTTTCTATTAATGTTCTGGAGCTGAGAGCCATCGGGTTAGTTCTGTCTCGGTTGCCTCCTCAGTTACGGGGTTTACCGGTTCAGTTTTGGTCGGACAATCGTACTGCGGTTGTTTACATCAATCACCAGGGAGGGACTCGCAGCAGGAGTGCCCTCAGGGTTAGTGTTGTGGTTCTTGCCTGGGCGGAGAGCTATGTTTCAAGCTTCTTGGTGGTGTACATTCCGGGAGTGGAGATCACGGTGGCGGTCTCCCTGAGCAGGTGCTTCTCTTCCGGGGGGGGGGGGGGGTGTATGTTCTCTCTATCCCAAGGTTTTTCGGTCACTTGGCCACAGGTGGGGGATTCTGGAGGTGGATCTCTTTGTTTCTCGTCACCTTCACAAGCTTCCGGCGTTTGTGTTTCTCTCGTGGGATCCTCTGGCCCTGGCGGTGGATGCCATGTCTCTGATCTGGAGGGATCTGGGGTTCCTTACCTGTTCCTTCTGCTTCCTATGGTGGGCAAGGTTGTGCGCAAGCTGGCCCTGGACGGGGCGTCGGCAATCCTGGTGGCTCCAAGGTGGCCAAGACGGGTTTGGTTCGCAGACGTCGTAGGGCTGGCTGTGGATCGTTTCGGTCTGCCCCTTCTGCCGGATCTGCTCACTCAGGGTCAACTGCTTTACCCCACTTAACAGCGCTGGTTTTGGCGGCGTTGCTGCTGAAACCTCTTTCTTATAGGAGGGAGGTCTTCTGATGCTGTGACACAGTCTCTTGTTGGGGCGTGGAAGTGGTCTACCTCTAACATCTACTATAGGGCTTGGAGGTCTTGTATTGCTTGTGTGTGTGAGGCTAGGGCCTTGCCCTGCTGGGTGTTTTCCACCCCTAGGATTTTAGAATTTCGGCAACTTGGGCTGGATTTGGGTTTCCAGCTTAGTAACTTGAAAGGGCAGGTTCTGCCCTGGTGGTGTCCTTTCCAAGGTCTTTTGCACTTCATCCTCTGGTTAAGGTTTTTTTCCTGGCGGTCACACTCGTGCGGCCTCCTAGGTTGCCTCTGTTCCCCGTTTGGGATTTGAATTGGTTCTGTCGGCCCTTCAGGGTCTTCCTTTTGAGCTCTTACACAATATTGCCTTTTCTCCGCTTACTCAGAAGGTGGCCTTTTTGGGTTGCCATCTTTTCTGTTCGACGTGTCTCAGGGTTGGCGGCCTTGTCCATTCAGGCCCCTTATTTTGCGAGGTATCTGGGCTAAGTGGTTTTCTGCTTCAAGCCAGATTTCCTTCCTAAGGTGGTCTCTGCCTTTCATCTTAATCAGGACATTGTTCTACCCTCCTTGAGTCCTAAGCCTAGCAATGACAAGGAGAGGGTTTTGCATTCTTTGGATGTGGTTCGCTGTGTGAAGTACTTTTTGGTGGCTACTTCCTCTTTTCGTAGCACTGACACCCTTTTTGTGGTGCCCTCCGGACCTAGGAAAGGTTTGGCACCCGCCAAGTCTTCCATTAGTACATGGATTCGCCAGGCCATTGTTGGGGCCTATTCTGCCAAGGGGTAGGTAGGTTCCCCCTTTTTCGTGTTATTGCTCATTCACCAGGCCTCTGTTGAGCAGGTTTGTAAGGCTGCTACTTGGTCTTCGGTTCACATTTTTTCCAAGTTTTACAAGGTTGATGTGCGGCCTCAACGGATGCTGTTTTTGGCCGCAACGTTCTGCAACCTCAGTGGTTTGGTTTTGTGTATTATTGCCTTGTTTTGGATTCCCGCCCTTTATGGACACTGCTATTGGATGTCCCACATGTAATGAATGTTTTGAAGCGGGGTGTGTGACATACTTAGAATAATACCATTTTGTGATTACTCACCTGTCAAATGGGTATTATAAGTATGTCACACACCCCGCTTCACCCTGCCCTTTGGTATTTTGTATCTTTTATATGGTGAACCTTTTCATGTTATGGTTTTATAATTGGCTCTTCCTGGTCCCTTTTCCTTACTGCTGTCTTAATACTGGGGAATGAGTGGGAGGTCCCAGGTAGTTATGGGCTGGGAGGGGCTCACTTTTTCTTTATCTTCTCTGCAAGATCGCCCTCTACAGGTGACTATACCCACATGTAATGAATGTTTTGAAGCGGGGTGTGTGACATACTTATAATACCCATGTTACAGGTGAGTAATCACAAAATGGTATTTTTGGAAGGATCTTCAGTTTCAGGGACTGTGGGGGCCTCAGGAGGCTCACGATCCCATCAATGACTCATCAGTTACAGGGCTTACCGGTTCAAGTTCGGTCGGACAATCGGACGGCGGTCGCCTACATCAATCACCAGGGAGGGACTCGCAGCAGGCGTGCCCTCAGGGAAGTGTCTTTGATCCTGGCTTGGGCAGAGAGCAATGTCCCATGCATCTCGGCGGTGTACATTCCGGGAGTGGAGAACACGGAGGCGGACTCCCTGAGCAGGTGCTCATCTCGCCGGGGGGAATGGTCGCTCTGCCCCAAGGTGTTTTGGTCGCTTTGCCACCGGTGGGGGACTCCGGAGGTGGACCTCTTTGCCTCTTGTCACTATCACAAGCTTCCGGCATTTGTGTGTCTCTCGTGGAATCCGCTAGCTCTGGCAGCATATGCCATGTCTCTGAACTGGGGGTATCTGGGGTTTCTGTACCTGTTCCCTCCGTTTCCCATGGTGGGCAAAGTGGTGCGCAAGCTGGCCCTAGAGGGCGCGTCAGCAATCCTGGTGGCTCCAAGATGGCCAAGACAGGTTTGGTTCGCAGACGTGTTAAGGTTGGCGGCGGATCAGTTAGATCTGCCCCTTCTGCCGGATCTGCTCACTCAGGGTCCACTGCTCTACCCCAGTTTACCAACGCTGGCTTTGACGGCGTGGCTGCTGAAACCTCCATCTTGAAGGAGGAAGGTCTTTCTGATGCTGTCATTCAGACTCTGGTTAGGGATAGAAAGAAGTCTTCCTCTGCCATCTACTATAGGATTTGGAGGTCTTATATTGGTTGGTGTGAGGTCCGGGCCTTGCCTTGCAGGGTGTTTTCTATCTCTAGGGTTTTGGAATTTTTGCAACATGGTCTGGACCTGGGTTTGCAGCTTAGTACGCTGAAAAGGCATGTTTCTGCTCTTCATCCTCTGGTTAAGACCTTTTTCCAGGGGGTTACGCATGTGCAGCCTCCTAGGAAGCCTTTGCTCCCAGTTTGGGATTTGAATTTGGTTCTTTCTGCTTTTCAGGTCCTCCTTTTGAACCTTTGCAGGATATTGCACTTTCTACGCTTACTCAGAAGGTTGCCTTTCTGGTTGCCATCACTTTCGCTCGGCATGTATCGGAGTTGGCGGCTTTGTCCATTAAGGCTCCTTACTTTGAGAGGCATCAGGACAAGGTTGTTTTCGGCTTCAAGACAGATTTCCTTCCTAAGGTGGTTTCTGCCTTCCATCTTAATCAGGACATTGTTCTACCCTCCTTGTGTCCTAAGCCCAGCAATGACAAGGAGGGGGGTTTTGCATTCTCTGGATGTGGTTCGCTGTGTGAAGTACTATTTGGTGGCTACTTCTTCTTTTCGTAGGACTGACGGCCTTTTTGTGGTGCCCTCCGGGCCTAGGAAAGGTTTGGCTCCCGCCAAGTCTTCCATTAGTAAATGGATTTTGCCAGGCCATTGTTGGGGCCTATTCTGCCAAGGGGAAGATTCCCCCTTTTCGTGTTACTGCTCACTCTACTCGTGCCGTTGGGCGTCCTGGGCTTTCCAGCATCAGGCCTCTGTTGAGCAAGTTTGTAAGGCTGCTACTTGGTCTTCCGTTCACACTTTTTCCAAGTTTTACAAGGTTGATGTGCGGGCCTCAGTGGATGCTGTTTTTGGCCGCAAAGTTCTGCAAGCTGCAGTGGTTTAAGTTTGTGCATTATTGCCTTGTTTTGGATCCCCGCCCTTTATGGACACTGCTATTGGATGTCCCAAGTGTAATGACTATCTGAAGCGGGGTGTGTGAAATACTTAGAATAATACCATTTTGTGAATACTCGCCTGTAAAATGGGTATTATAAGTATGTCACACACCCCGCTTCACCCCGTCCTTTGGTATTCTGGTATTTACTGTTAATGGTTATTTTGGCTGTTCCTGGTCCCTTTACTGCTGTCTTAATACTGGGGAATGAGTGGGAGGTACCAGGTATTTATGGACCCGGAGAGGCTCCCTTTTTTCATGACATCTCTGCAAGATCGCCCTCTACAGGTCGGTATAACCCAAGTGTAATGACTATCTGAAGCGGGGTGTGTGACATACTTATAATACCCATTTTACAGGTGAGTATTCACAAAATGGTATTTTCCATATTATCGTAGAGCTTTATATATACACCAAATAGTTATTTTTAGTGTGGTTCCTGCAGAAATATTTTGCTCCCTGATGTTCAAGTTTTTAATACAATAAAAAAAATGAAATGTAAAATCTGAAAGATGGCTGGAAAATTAAGTGATACTGCAGACAAGGTAATTGCTACACCATTGTGTCGGTCTACATTTGGCACTGTACTAAATGGTCTTCCATTTTTAAATTGAAGTTAACCTTAGCTATGTACACCAAAGAGGTAATTTCGAGTACATATCTTAGACTTCCTCACTCTAGCTTCTCTCATCTGGCACAGGTGACTAGTTTAACCCATTCCGCTGAAATTCAGTTTGGAAGAAGCAAGGGCTAATGGCAGGATTCTAATAGGTCATTAGGCTGCTTAGACTTAGCCAAAGCTTCTTAAGCGTTCACCTATTGCGTTGGAAGAATTGTGGGACTTGTATCCATGTGTTTTACTCAAGGCTATGAAAACCATTGCCACTGTAGTAAAACAAAGTCCCAGGAATATGAGAATCATGGAAACACCATGCTGATAATAAATCACAGGTATGGGGGCACAATCCTATCACAGATGTTTATTCTGTTCCAAAAGAGGAAAACAATGCCAAAAAGGAACTTTAACTTGTGTTATCGGGGGCTTGGGAGTTGTCTAGAAAAGCATTTTATTTTGTTCTACTTGTATTAAGTGTTGCAGCCATAATAGGTTTCTATTCATTTCTCTTGCATTTTCTTTCTTTGGCCTATGTGCATGTTTTCTTGCATAATTTCTTTTTCACAGGCATCCTCCAGGACGGCTAGCCACTTACTTCCTCTCCCTAAACAGGAAACACAAACTGACATATTTAAAGCGGTCCTTCACTCTGAATAAGAGTCTATCTTATATGTTTCCCACACCCTGTACATACAGATTGCTCACATTAAAAATCATCCTACCTGCATCTACTGCATGTTATGAGCCTTTAAACATCCAAGATAGCGGCTCATGGGACATCAGGCAGCCTGCAAACAGAAAGTGCCTTCTGACTGTGCTGCTCTGCATTCTGGGACTGCTGACCTTTTCCTCACCCCAGCTCTGCTCTGTCTGAGCAAAGCACAACTATAACCCGCCCCCTGTACTTTATCCCACTCTCCTCTCCTCAGTAAGTGTGATGCTTCTGAATCAAAATGGCGGCGCCCCTATCCTAAAGTCCTTTGCAGCCCAGTGGGGGAAAGAGTAATAAGTGACTAAAAACCTAAAATATATTAATTTTAGATGCTGGGGAATATTTTTTTAAGGGTTTGGGCTTTTCAATAAATCATGGTGAAGGTCCGGTTTAAGCCCCACCCCTTCCCCTTGGCCCCCAGTGTTTTTGGAATCATGTGATGGAGTATGTTCGTGGATTGAGGGTTGATGGAGGGTCCGGATCCCTCAGGTTGCCCATCTGTTTATTACAGAGCCTCAGCTAGGTTGGGTAGGCACTGTAGGTTTTTTTTTCTGTACCCCTATATGGGGGGGTGGAACATTGTGGGCACTATATTTTTTTCCTGCGTACCCCACACCTTTTGCAGGTTCTTGCCCAGTGTGAGGCTCCTTGCACAAGAGCTCCAAGGTAGGTGGCAGGGGGCTTATGACAATGGGTGCGGGTCAGGTACCGTGTTCGCAGGAGTGTCAGGGTAAGTATGGCGTTCTGGGTCAGGATCCAGGGGAGCTTCCGGCCATTAGGTGGGCTGGAGGCGTTTCCTCCTCTTCCGGTTAGTGACAGCGCAAGGCAAGGGGAGCTTCCAGGCAAGACATGATCCTTAGGCACCCAAAATGGTGCCAGAATGCTGGAGAAAGGAGCACCTGGGGTTTCTTTGCTGGGGGATTAGGAGTGAAAAGAGAAGCACAGCAGAGAAACACGCAAAAGGATTGGCAGAAGCAGCGGGGCAGAGGCGGCAGTATTAAAGGGCATCGTCCTCAATTCAACAACTATAGGCGGTGATGATTCTCAAGGCCTCCGTAAGTGTTCCTTACCACGGGCTGGTTAATGGTGCAGGGGGAGGGAGGAAGCTAGATCCCTAGTTAATGACCTTATGCTATTCCCTTTCAGGCTAAGGAGGAAAGGAGAAGCATGCCAAGTCTAAAGATCCTAAGGGAAAAAAGTATGTTAAAGACCCCCCTTAAGGAAGTTAAGAACAGGCCCTTATCTAGATCCTGCCAAAATTGCCAGATGCCCCTACCCAACAAATGGATCAATTGTTTGAGTGCCTGAAAGGGGGAATGTATAGCACATTTGCTTCGCACTAATCTCAAATTGGATGAGATTTTTGCCTGCCCTTTGGGCTCCCACCCTAGCATATCCAGAGGACAGTCGGGTTGCCAAGGACAAGGGTCCAGAAGCAAGTGAGTCATCTAGAGTGATTCCAGGTTTCCCCCAGGTTGTGAGAGTTAGCTTCTTCAGGCGAATCTATTTACGCCTGCTACACAGAACAGTCAGCTAAGATGGAGACAGCTGGCAGTTCTAGATTCAAGTTTGAGGCAGAAGACATGTCTGATCTCATTCAGGTTATCTATATCCAGCTTAAAATTGAAACCCCAGCCTAGGCTCTCTCTCTTTATATCGGGGCTCTCAGGATCCTAAAATCTAGGTGTTTTTGACTCTTATTAAGGAGATGGTTTCAAGGGAGTGGAAGAACCCAGAAGGCAGGTTCTTCCCAAAATCTTTTAAAACGTAGGTTTCTCTTTGAGGAAGCAAACATAGTGCCTTGGGCTAAGGCTCCCAGAGTAGATGCTCCCTTAGCCCAGGTCTCTAAAAAGTCTGACCTGTCTTTTGAAGACATGGAGTCTTTTAACCATGACCTTCAGCACCATAATTAATAAAATGCCCAAGCCCTTAAACTGTTTCCCAGCAGCAATTTACTTTTTATTCTTCTCCCCCGCTGGGCTCAACTCTATTCAAAACTCTAGGATATGGGCCCTGGCAGGGAGACCAGGCATCTAAGTCACACCTTTGTGGGTATCCCTTAGCAGGTAAACTCCTTTTTGGCATTGGATTCAGTTCTTTTCCGTTCTTCGGAAAAAGGAAATAGGTTTCTGGTTAAAAGAAGGGCACCAGTGCCCCCTTAGAGGGTAGATGAAGAACCCAAGGTGTCCATAGTGAGAGAACAGAAGGCCTTGGCAGACCTGCAGGGGAGCATTTAGCTCCTCTCAAGTACCCCTGCCTCAATCCTGACATTCTGGTGGGGGGGGGAGACTCCTTCATTTTTTTTCCCTGCCTGGGAGGAGATTTCCCCAAAGCCCTTTATTTTAAGAACTATTCTGGAGGGTTACCATTTGGAATTTTCTTGTTGGCCCCAGGGATAGGGTCAAGAGATAAGCCTTCTCGTCCATTATTACCGAACTCTATTACAAGGCAGTGTTAGAATCGGTTCTGGGTATCCAAAGGATATTTTACAGAAGGAGGCACTGATGGTGTCAGTCAACTTACATGATGCCTACCTCCACATTCCTATCCATCCATTCTGAGGTTCGCAATCCTGCTAGAAGGCAAGGTGAAGCATTGGCAATTTTGGGCTATTCCATTTGGTCTTTTATAAGCACCTTGAATGTTTACAAAAATTCTGTCAGAAGAGATTGGTCACCTGAGATGTCATTGGGTGAACATCACAGCTAATTTGGACAACATGCTTCTTTTTGTGAGGGACAGGTCCTCCCTTCTAGCGGCCTTGCAGAAGACCTTACTTTATCTCCAGGGGTTAGGTTGGATATTGAATCTGGAAATGTCCAGCCTCATCCCCCTAAAGCAGATGAACTTATCCTGACCCAGCGTATCATTCTTCCCATTGCCAAAACAGAAAAGAGTATGTGAAAAAAGTTTTCCCCCAACAGTCAATCTCTCTGAGGCAGATTCTGGCCATACTCGGTCTGATGACCTCCTCCATACCAGCAGTTCCCTATGCCCAGCTCCATTCTCGTCCCTTCCAGGATGCATGGGACAAGGATCAAGCCTACCTGGACTGGTTAGTCGCCTTAGCAGAACAGGTCTGAAAAAGTCTGGTAAGGTGGACCTTGTCCGACAATGTGATGGGAAGCTTTGGCACCAGATAAAACCTATAGTGGTACCGACAGACGCTAATTCAGACTGTGTTTTGCATTCCTCCGATGAGGCTGTTGCCTTTAGTGTTAAGGGAGATCAAACGAGAGCTCTCTAGATTGTACCAGGATTGGCCCGTGTTTTCTCCTCCTGTCCTGTATGTCAGATAAACAAAAGTACACTCACCTGAACACTCGTTGGATCGGGACGGGTCTTCTCTTCACCCGGGGGGCATCCGATCCCCCCCGGGCTTCTTTTCGCTTTAGGAAGGCGCCCAAAATACCCCCCCCCCCCCCCCCGCTTCGGTTAACTGTAAAAAAAAAAAAAAAAAAAAAAAGACATTTCCCTGCAGTTGCGATGCCTCCCGCCGGGTCTCCTCTTCACCGGGGGGGGCTCCGATCGCTCTCTCGCTCACTTCCTGGTTTGCGGCTGTTAGGGGGGCCGGGTGACAACACAGTGATGTCACCCTGACAGCCGGCTTCTCACTCCTGCTCCTCACCCGACATGATCAGTCTTGCCGGGTGCTTGGAGGCGAGAGGTCGGGAGGAGGAGAGGGCTGTGATCCCTCTCCCCCTGACCCCCTCCACCAAGCACCCATCAGAGGATCGGAGGTAAGTAAAGAAAAAAAAATAAATGTCATTTTTTTATTATGTGTCTTTATTTTTACACTTAAAGCGGACCTTCACTCTAAATAAGAGTCTATCTTATATGTTTCCCACACCCTGTACATACAGATTGCTCACATTAAAAATCATCCTACCTGCATCTACTGCATTTTATAAGCCTTTAAACATCCAAGATGGCGGCTTATGGAAGCTGCCATTTTTGCAGGCAGCCTGCAAACAGGAAGTGCCTGCAAACAGGAAGTGACTGTGCTGCTCTGCATTCTGGGACTGCTGACCTTTCCCTGACCCCAGCTCTGCTCTGTCTGAGCAAAGCACAGCTATAACCTGCCCCCCTGTACCTTATCCCACTCTCCTCTCCTCAGTAAGTGTGATGCTTCTGAGTCAAGATGGCGGCGCCCGTATCCTAAATTCCCGAACAGAGTTGCAGCCCAGTGGGGAAAAGTATAATAAATTAGTGACTAAACATGTAAAATATATTAATTTTAGATGCTGAGGAATTGTTTAAGAGTTTGGGCTTTTCATTAAATCATGGTGAAGGTCCGGTTTAACCCTTTGTGAACTGGTAAGGGATCCATGAGATCCCTATACCAGTTCACAAGTCAGGGGGCTGGCAAGTCACCTGCGGCTAGCGGGTGACTTGCCATTAACCCCTGGCACCCCAATTACCTGCTTCACCAAAGCCTGGGCCCGCACGGGGTATGTGGGCTTGTAGGCTGCAGTGTGGGGGGCCACAAAAGCTGGCCCCTACACCTTGTTCCTATATAGCCTCATAGCTGGTCCCGGGCTGGTTATGACGGGTAGGGGGGACCCTACGTCATTTTTTGGGGGGGATATTTAAGGGTTAGGGTTAGCCTGGGAGGGGGGACCCTATGTCGTTTTTTTTTTTTAATTAACCACTTATGCTCTGTTGCCCAGCAGCTATAAAAGGCTTGCAGAAGCCAGATTGATCAGCATGGGACACAGTGCCCAGGGATGGATGGGAGGTAAGTATAAAAAAAAAAAAAAAAAATCTGTGTTTTTTTTTTTTACACTTAACCCCTTGTGAACTGCTAAGGGATCCATGAGACCCCTATACCAGTTCACAAGGCTGGGGGCTGGCAAGTCACCTGCGGCTAGCGGGTGACTTGCCATTAACCCCCGACACCCCCAATTACCTGCCTCCCCAAAGCCCAGGGGGGTGGGGGCAGAAGAGCCAGGCCCATGGAGCTTGTAGCCGGCAGGGCGGGGGGGGGGGGGGGGCACCAAAACTTCCCCCAAAAATGGGGGGCCCTATGTCATTTTTTTAAATTAACCTCTTATGTTTATAGTGTGGATAGTAGTTGTATTTTATTTGTAAATGTTAGAAAGTGCTCTTTTCAGTTTGGGGGTCTCCTGGGCAAGTATGGGGGGGCTACCGATACATATGTGGTATTGTTGTAATTGAGGGGAAATGGGTTTTCACATGCAATATGGTTTTCATTAATAAAACAAATGTTTTCTTTAAAATAAATAAACAATTGTCTAAAAAATATATATATTTTTTTTTTTACTCACAAAATATAAAAAAAAAACTGTAGAAAAATTACAAACGACATTTCATGTTAAAGCCTAAACTTTGCTGCAAAAAATATATATATAATTTTCCTGGAAATTCCAGCAAAAATCACGGTTAAACATAGCGCAAAATGAGGAAAAATGACCTGTCAACAGAGAGTGACAAAACTTCAAGTAGACTGGCATTCAAAAGGGTTAATAGTACCTATGCATGTTGGGTATTGTTCTGCTCGGGGGACCTTGCGCTTTCATATTTAGCTTGTTTTTTCTTGTTTGCATCTTAATATTTTAGGAAAACATGTTATTTATTCAGCTTTTTTTATACTTTTTTTTTTTTTAGGGAAACCCTGTGCAACCTTAGAATTCTTCGAGGGATTACTTCCAGAAAGATGATCCCACTACAACAAGCTGGGTACGCTTAGAAAGCTTAACATGTGTACTTTCAGGGAATATATGGAATATATGTAAAGGGTTGTTTTGGTTGAAAAATTGCAAGGTGCGCACTTTGGCCTTGATTCACATAGAGTTGAAAAATGGTAGTAAAAAATTCAATTCATGAGAAAAAAGCCTGAGAATGTCACTGTTAGTGAATCACCAGATAGGAATACAATGAAAGTCAATAGCACTTTTTACTACAGGTAAAAAGTTCAATACCTTTTTCCAAGAGTAAAAAAGTGCCATTGACTTTCATTGTCTTTTTATCTGGTGATTCACTAACAGTGGAATTTTTTTAGGGAAACTCTGTGCAACCAAAGAATTGATTGAGGAATTACTTCCAGAAAACTACGCCCACATCAACAAGCCTGGTACACCTAGAAAGCTTGAGGTACTTCCAGAGAATATATAGTTTGTGGGGGGTATTTCAAATGTAAAGGGTTGTTTTTCTGGAAAAACTGCAAGGTGCGCATAGCACATATCACAGTTGTATTTTATCTGAAAATCCCCTAAAGCTCCGTTTCAGTTTGAGGGAGTCTCTTGGGCAGGAAAGGGTGACTACCTATACATATGTGGCACCGCTGTGACCGGGAGAAATTGGGGATTCGCACACAATAAAATTTTATTGACAAACCTATATTTTTTATTACAAAAAAACACTACAAATTGCAAAAAATTAGTTTTTTAAATTTTTTTTGCATATATTTCACCCAAAAGTATTGAGAATCCACAACTCACTTCTGGGTATTCCGGCACAAGGTGGCGCAGTTGACTGCAGAAGATTTGTGGCTCCTCCCTGCCCCATATAAAACCACCAAAATCACCAAAAGACCCCCAGTGTTGAAAAGCAGTTATGCAAGAAGCCGGGAGATAATCAAGATAAAAAAGAGAACAGCCTCACAAAAATAAACTTTGGAACAAATCACTGCAAAGAGGTAACCAAGGATAACGATAACAAGGGAGGGATGAAACAGGCCGTACTGTACACAGTAAAAACAATTCTACAGGTGAGTAATCACAGAATTTTATTTTTCCAAGTGTACAGCACGGCCTGTTTCATTTAATCCTTACTTCTGGGACATCCAATACAGAGTCCATAAAGATAGGGTGGGATCCCCAAAGAGTAACGTCAGGCAGTTCAAACCACTACCGCCTGAAGTACCTTACGGCCAAAAGCAGCATCAGGTGAGGCCTTAACATCAACCTTGTAGAACTTGGAAAAAGTATGAACAGAATACCAAGTAGCGGCTTTACAAACGCTGAAAAGCCCAAGAGGCACCAATAGCTCGAGTAGAATGAGCAGTAACACGGGAGGTTCCTTCCCTTTAGCAGAATAAGCTTGCACCACCGCCTGACGTATCCACTTGCTGATAGTAGATTTGGCTGGAGGCAAACCCTTCCTAGGTCCAGCAGGAAGAACAAACATAGCATCATATATTCTTAGTATACAGTACGTCCTGCTCCAGATATAATACTTACACTTGGGTTATCCTCCACCAGATGGCGCTGCGCTGCAGAGACATGCTCCTCCCGGCCCTTCAAATACACAGGGACCTCCCACAAATCCCCTCAGATTTCTCTGCAGTGCTGACTGCGAAGACATGAAGTATCACTCTCTCGCAGGTGAGCAGGGCTATCAAAGCCTGCGGCCCTGTTGGGACTATTCCCACCCGTCCTCCCTGTCCTCCCTCGTTCCCCCGTAGCTCGGGGGGGAAAGAAAGGGGGGGGGGTGGTCTTAGTGTATTGAGTTACACGTTATGGCCTTAGTATTGTCCTTGACTTATATGCTTGGTGTCAGAGCCGCGCTGCTTGCTTTTTTTTGTATATCGGCCACCGCCGCGCGAGTCTTTTGCCTTTATTGGAATGCGAACGGGCGGCGGCGGCGCCTCAGACGCTGCGGCGTCTTCATTGGCAAATCGTTTCTTCTAAGTGTGTCATTCACTCGCTTTTCTTGTCATGCGTTGACTACTGTCTCAGAGCTTCGCGCTCTTCGGGGGGGGCGGGAACCTGGCTTGGCGCGCTCCGCGTCACAGCCTGCTCTGGCCCACCCTTCAAGGTTCGCTTGGCGCCATTTAGATGCTCATCGTGTGCGCGCGTGGTAACGGTCCTCCTCCTCCCTCGGTCTGTAAGTGCCCTCGCGGGCGATTTTCATCATTCTTGCTTACTGCGCATGGCTCTGACATCCCTATTCCCATTATGTCTTTCGGACGGTCGAATCCAGTGGCTTCTCCCAGCCCGGTGTAATTGGCAGTTGGACCTAGTATAATTACTCCCACTTCCCTGCGGGTCTTTGGGGCATCCAGGGTAGCTTATAGCGTCAATCCCTACTGGCCTATTGTGCCCATTAATCACCATATGGAGGCATTCCAGGATATTGTGAACGGGGTTCCCTCGGGACAAGCCCGGCTGTGTGTAGCTTGTGGGATCTCACCTATCAGCGGTGACAATGCACGGGTCTTCGTCCCTTGTGCACAGCAGGCGCTTAATGGTACTTCCCGCCCCTCCTGTGGCTGGGCCTGCACCTCGCCTCACTTCACCTACCCCCCCAAGCCTGAGTCTAACCCCCAATACAAGCGGGGATTCTCATCCTGATGTGGCTACTAGACTGGCCAGTGTTGAAAAATTGCTTGCTAATACTCTAGCGCACAAGGCCACCGCAAAAAAAAGCGGCACATAATCCCTGACTCTGCTCCTTTCCCTGCGGAGTCTGATGAGTTTTCGCATCTATATGGCCATGCCCCTTCGGACAAAGGGGAGCTGTTCTCTGACTCAGGGTCTTCTGATGAGAAGTCTAGGGGTCATGACGGTTCTGGTTCTGATCACTGGACCCTGGATGATACTGACAAACTGCTGGTTCAGATTTTTTAGGTTTTGTCCATCTCTCCCCCTGTGGCGGCTCCCAGGCAAAGGGGTGAGCTATTTCTTACTGCTAAGGCTCGATTGGAGTTTCCTGAGCAAACCCATTTCAATAACCTCGTGTTTAAGGAGTGGGAACATCCCAGTAGACTTCCCGGGATCCCTAAGAGTTTGGACAGGAAGTATCCATTTCCTGCTGATATGGTCAAGTGCTGGTCATCGCCTCCCGAGGTCGATGCTCCTATTCTAGGGCTGTCCAACACCTCTATTATGCACTCCCCTGACACTACTACGCTGCGGGATTCTAAGGACCGGCGCATTGACCAATTGGCATGCCATGCCTTTGCATTTGGAGGGGCGGCGCTGCGCTCGGTCTGCGCTTTGGCCATTACTGCTGTGGCGCTCAGGACCATGGTCAGGAAGGCACTTGACGACCCAGACGAGTTGCCTACTGATACTATTAATGCACTGTCTAACTGTGATGTGTTTGTGAACTTTATCCTGTCTGCATCGGATGATGCTATTAGGATGTGTGCCAGATCTTCCGCCTTGGCGGTGGAGATACGCCGTGCGGTATGGCTGCGCCAGTGGGCTGCCGACAATGCTGCTAAAAGGGCCCTTACTGGGCTTCCATTTAAGGGGCTGCACCTGTTTGGGGACCGCCTAGACCTTTTTGCTAAAGGAGGCAAGTTACCACAGCGCAGGCGGCAGCCTCGGCCCTTTTGTAGCCAGGGCCCCCTTTCAGCCCCCTACAGAGGCGCTAAGCAGGGAAAGGGGTGTCCTTCATGGGGGCTCGCGCAGACTCCTGGTATAGGAGCAGGGAGCGACGTCCTGGCTCCTCCTGGGGGACCAAACCCAAAGCCCCTCCCAAGACCCCTCAGGCATGATGGGGCGCCCTCGCCCGCCAGGGTGGGGGGATGGCTACAGCACTTCGCGCACGTCTGGAGGCGCCAAGTCTGACAGGTGGATTCAGGAGGTAGTTACCTCCGGTTACAAGATAGAGTTTGCTGTTCGGCCCCCCTCAAGATTCGTCAGGTCCCGGATCCCCCAGGACCCGGTATCGGCTCAGGTCCTGATGCAGGCAGTGCAAGGACTTCTGGATCTGGGAGTTATTTGCATGGTTCCCTTGAGAGAATTGGGAGAAGGTTTCTACTCCAACCTTTTCACAGTGCCCAAAAGAGATGGGTCAGTCAGGCCCATTCTGGATTTAAAGATCCTCAACAAATTTGTCAAGAACAAGCGCTTTCGCATGGAAACTCTGCGCTCGGCCTTTGGCTCTCTGCTCCCAGGGGATTTTATGACGTCTGTGGACATCAAAGATGCTTACCTTCACATCCCTGTGTTCCCGGGACATCAAAGGTTTCTCAGATTCGCGTTGAAAGATCAACATTACCAATTTGTGGCCCTACCGTTTGGCCTCACTTCAACCCCCAGAGTGTTCACCAAGGTGCTGGCGGGGGTGATGTCTTTGATAATGTCAGGGGGCATTCGAGTGCTGCCCTACCTGGACGACATCCTCATCACCTCATTGTCTCTACAGCAGGCGGAGCTGGACACTCAGCTGGTGGTGTCCACCTTGGAGTCCTTCGGCTGGGTGATCAATCATCCCAAGTCCTCTCTGTCCCTTCGCCGGTGACCCCATTCCTGGGGATGATTCTGGATACGGTTCAGTCACGAATATTCCTTCCCCAATAGAAGGTGGAAGATCTGACTACGCATGTGCGGTCCCTGCTCTCGTGCCCCCAGCTCTCCCTCAGGCAGGGAATGCAGCTGGTGGGCCTGATGGTGGCGAGCTTCGAGGCGGTGCCCTTTGCTCAGTTCCATTCGAGGCCTCTGCAGCTTCACCTCCTATCAGTATGGGACAAGGACCCCGCGTCTTTGGACGGGGTTTGTGTGCTTCCCCCATTGGTCAGAAGGTCCCTCTCGTGGTGGCTAGACCACAAGAACTTGCTAAAGGGCATGTCCTTTCTGGCCTCCTCCTGGGAGACCGTCACCACGGATGCCAGTCTGTCAGGTTGGGGGGATTCTGGAAGTCCCTGAGGTTCCAGGGGAGGTGGGGCCCTCAGGAGGCACATTTACCCATAAACATTCTGGAACTACGGGCGGTCAGGTTGGTTTTGGAGCAGTTGACCGATCACCTGCAGGGTCTGTCTGTACAGGTGTGCTCAGACAACAGGACGGCGGTTGCCTACATCAACCATCAGGGCGGGACCTGGAGCAAGGGTGCCCTCCAGGAAGTGTCGCGGATTCTGACATGGGCGGAGGCCAATGTTCAATGCATCTCGGCTGTTTATATCCCGGGGGTAGAGAATCTTCTAGCAGACTCTCTGAGCAGGGGGACTTCCCGTCAGGGGGAGTGGTTCCTCTGCAACAGGATATTCTAGTCCCTGTGTTACCGGTGGGGCCTACCGGATGTGGATCTGTTTGCATCCCGTCACAATCACAAGCTCCCGGCCTTTGTCTCCCTGTCTCAGGATCCTCTTGCCTTGGCCACGGACGCTCTGTCAATGTCATGGAAGAAATTTCGGCTCCTGTATGTCTTTCCCCCGTTCCCCCTGCTGGGCAGGGTTCAGCGCAAGATTGCCCTGGAAAGGGTGCCAGTGATTCTGATGGCCCCAAGGTGGCCAAGAAGAGTGTGGTTCGCAGACGTGGTACAAATGGCAGTAGACCAGTACAGCCAGAGGAGCCAGATCTGCTCACCCAGGGCTCCTTACGCCATCCCAGTTTACAAACTCTGGCATTGACGGCCTGGCTGCTGAAACCTCCATCTTGATGGAGAAAGGCCTGTCTGCCTCAGTGGTGGATACCATGGTACAGGCTAGGAAGAAAACGTCTTCTGCCATCTATTATAGGGTATGGCGTTCCTACATTGACTGGTGTGAGTCTAGGTCTCTCCCCTGCAGGGAATTCTTTATCCCTAGAATTCTGGAGTTTTTACAACATGGATTGGAGTTGGGTTTAAAACTCAGTACTCTGAAGGTTCAGGTTTCTGCCCTGTCTGTCTTCTTTCAGAAGTCTTTTGCACAGCATCCCTTGGATAAGACCTTCTTTCAGGGGGTCACTCACGTGCGTCCCCCACGTAAGCCTACGGTCCCTGTTTGGGACTTGAACCTGGTTTTGTCTGCCTTGCAGGGTGCGCCCTTTGAGCCTATTCAGGGTGCTGCTCTGGCTGTACTTACCCTCAAAGTTGTTTTTCTGGTGGCTATTACCTCGGTCAGGCACGTGTCTGAGCTGGCGGCTCTGTCTATTCAGCCCCCATACTACGAGAGACACCAGGACAAGGTGGTGTTCCGCTTTAAGCCAGATTTTCTGCCAAAGGTGGTGTCTGCCTTTCATTTGAATCAGGATATTGTTCTTCCTTCATTGTGTCCTAATCTTAGCAACGCTAAGGAAAGGGTTCTGCATTCATTGGATGTGGTCAGGTGTCTGAAGTATTACCTGGTAGTCACTGTGGCTTTCAGGAAGACTGATGCTCTTTTTGTGGTCCCTTCTGGTCCTAGGAAGGGTTTGGCTCCGGCCAAGTCTACTATTAGCAAATGGATTCGTCAGGCTGTGATTCAGGCCTATTCTGCTAAGGGGAAGAATCCTCCCTTCCGCCTTACTGCTCATTCTACTCGTGCTATTGGTGCCTCTTGGGCCTTCCAGCACCAGGCTTCTGTTGAACAAGTTTGCAAAGCTGCTACTTGGTCTTCTGTTCATACCTTTTCAAAGTTTTACAAGGTTGATGTTAGGGCCTCAGCTTTTTGGCCGCAAGGTTTTGCAAGCGGCAGTAGTTTAAACTGCCTGTTGTCACCTTTTGTTGGGGGATCCCACCCTACTTTATGGACACTGCTATTGGATGTCCCAAGTGTAAGTATTATATCTGGAGCAGGACGTACTGTATACTAAGAATAATACAATTCTGTGAAGTACTCACCTGTAGAATTTATATTATTTGTATACAGTACGTCCTGCTCCACCCCACCCTGTTGTTGCATTATTCTGGATCCCCTGTATGGTGATTGTTATCATTGCCAGTTGTTCTGGGTGGTTGATTCTCCCGGCTTCTTATTCACTGCTTTTCAATGCTGGGGATTCGTGGGAGGTCCCTGGGTATTTGAGGGGCCGGGAGGAGCCTGTTTTTCCATGTCTCTGCAGTGCAGCGCCATCTGGCGGAGGATAACCCGAGTGTAAGAACTATATCTGGAGCAGGACGTACTGTATACAAATAATATCAATTCTACAGGTGAGTACTTCACAGAATTGTATTTTCTCTTTCCAGAAATAGCGGCCTCAGCAAGGCACCTGACCTTCCGGCCGTAATGGCTGCGGCGCAGACCGGGCGCAAGCCTACCCCCACAAAGGTGAAAGCATGACAAGCCAACTGATCCATACGCTGGTCCGCGCTATCACGCAGTGTAGTAGTGTCAGGGGACGGCATGACCGAAGTGTTAGACTGCTCCAGGACCGGAGCGTCCACTTCAGGAGGACACGACCAACGCTTAACCAAATCGGCCGAAAAGGGATACCTTCTGTCCAAGCCCTTGGCACCGAGGGTAATCTGTTAGGACGTTGCCACTCCTTAAGCACCATATTGGAGAAATGTCCCTGTTCCAAGCGTTGCTTGCCAGGGCAGAAAAGCTTGCCCTACTTCTTCTTCGCCGCCTTAGGGGGGTGATGTGCAATGTCTTGAAAATCGCCGACAGTAGCCTATGGGTATCATCCGGGAGCCATGTATCCTCATCAGAGGAGGACCCTAGGTCACTGTCATAACCGACCTTGCGATCCCCAGAGGAGTTCGAGTCACGGAAAAGCTCCCGCTCCTCTGAGAAGTTACGGCTGCCATACACATCAAGGCCCTCATCCTCCTTGGCAAATAGGGACAGCGCGGCGTCAAGGTGCCGCTTCTTGCCAGAGGCCTTGCCCGCGGCCGGTCGGGCCAACTGCCGTTCAATGCTGGCCACGCGCAGCGCCAGATCTGATTGCGACCCCCTGCTAGTATCCCCTTCACTGGGGGCTAAATGCAGGCACGGAGGGGCAGGAGATGCCATAGGGAACGCAGGACTGGAAAGAGAAGCGCTCGTCCCAGACTGATCCACAATAATACTTTGGGCGCACGGCACACAAACCGCGCCACCACTCAAAGGGGATGCCCCACACGACACACAGCCGAGGCTGCACCGAGGGGCCCCCAAGCTCGCTATCGCCAGAAGCCTCCATATGGTGATTATCAAACAGGGCACAGTCAGCCCACCAGGAATAATGGCTAAACAGAGCCAACCCGGGATGCCCCCAAGGGATGCCCCACAGAGCCGGGACAGGCGGAGGGGGGGGATGGGTATTGGACCGGAAGAGAAACCACAATGCTGAATCCCATCTGCAAGACATAAGCAATACAATCATGAGCATCCCACAGCACATGCACCAAAAACCAACCCCCGTCTGATCACTCACGGACCAGCTGAGCCGCACCGCAGCATGCACAGAAGCCAGGCGACCGCAATAGAACACCAGCGACGAAGGGAGAGGCACCAGGCAGTGGAGGGGATGATGCGAAAAGGGCGCGAGACGCCGGCACCCATACTAACAATAGTGCCGATGTCAGCCATGCCAGATCACAGACTCCCGCCACGGAGCGCAATGCACTTGCGACGGAGGGATAAAAACACCGCAGCGAGTGGTGGAAGCCCGCTTGCGCCCGAACCTGACCACCCACAACCCTGACCCCCCCCCCCCCCCCGCTGCAGAACCGCGGAGTAGAGAAGCGGGAGGGGATGGGGGAGAGAACGCACAGCACGTGGGAACAACCGATCAGAAGGGAGGGGGGGGAACAGAGCACCCAATAAGAAAAGTCCCCCACACAGCGCAGTCCCCAATTAAGGACTCACCCCGAGAATGCACAACACAGTTAGCAGTGGTTCCTCCGTCCCCCTAGGCTCAACATAGGCCTGTGGACCGGCTACACTTCAGTAATAGGTTATGCGGTGTGGAGCAAAGCTCACCGAGCACCTGGACCCAGGCGCTCCCCTACAGTCACCCGATCTGACAGCCAGGGCTGGGAGGCAGAAGGGTCCGGAAGCGGATGCGAATAGGCTTGCAGGGCCGCAGGCTTGGTTGCCCTGCTCACCTGGGAATAACCGTAGAGAGCCATCTTCTGGTCTTCCCAGTATGACTGCAGAGAAACACTGGGGGTTTTTTGGTGATTCCTGGTTTTATATGGGGCCGGGAGGAGCCACAAATCTGCTGAGGTCAACTGCGCCACCTTGTGGCGGAATACCCAGAAGTAAGGATTAAATGAAACAGGCCGTGCTGTACACTTGGAAAATAGTGAAACGTAGTCTGGCACTTAAAGGGTTAAAGATTACTTTCATCCTAGTAATCACATCGGCCAGGCTTGTTAGTGACCTGCATGCCCTGTCTATTAAAGAACCCTTCCTGAGAAAGTTACCAGACATACCTCTTTTAACCCTTTAAACCTTGTTACGTGTTTGACTTTCCCCCCTGCTAGTTAAAAATAAATAAATAAATACTCACCTGACCCCTCGTTGGATCCGGCCTGGTCTCCCCCCAGGCTGCTTAGTCTTCAGGAGAGGGCTCAAAATGCCCTCTCCCCCTGCCTTCCGATGGGCGCCGCCATCTTGACGACTAGACCCCCCTTGGGGGTGGGGCTTATGACGGCACTCCCGGGTGTCATCCCAGCTCTCCTCAGCTGTCAGATGCCCTGGTGATCGCTGGGCAGAGCAGTGGAGGGGCAGGGGATGCTCTGATCCCCTGCCCCCCCCTCCTCTGGCCAGCGATCACCAGGGCATCTGACAGCTGATCAACACAGGAGCTGACAATCGGGTGAGGTAAGTAAAGAAAAGAAGGCTTTTTTTTTTTTTAATGACATTTTGTGTGGTGTGTGTGTTTTTTTTTTTTTTTTTTTTTTTTAATGTTAACCCTTTGAACTGGTAAGGCGTCCATGAGACCCCTATCAGTTCACAAGGCTGGGGGCTGGCAAGTCACTTGCAACTAGCGGGTGACTTGCCATTAACCCCCGGCACCCCCCAATTACCTGCCTCCCCAAAGCACAGCTTGTGGCCTCTCCCGGCCCTATATAAGTCAGGGACCTACCACAGATTCCCCAGTTTATTTCTGCAGTCTGCGCTGAGAAGATAGAAGACAGCTCTCTCGTGGCGCAGGTGAGCGGGGCTTATTGCCTGCGGCCCTGCAGGACTATTCCCACCCGTTCTGTCCCATTGACTGCCTCCCAGCCTCGGCTGATAAGGTTCGAGTGAAGGTAGGCGATAGAGGCACTTGGTGCTGAGGAGCTAGGCTCCTACCGCAGTCCCTGCTCTAACAGGGTAGGCGGTTTAGGCTAATGGTGAGCCTTTTGGGATGCCCCCGTCGTTATCCTCCCTCACTCTCCCTTTGGGAGATCTCGGCGGGGGGGGGTTGCCTATTGTTTTGTGACTTTAGACATATATTGTGCTTGTTACTTATTGAACCGTGCTGCCGCTTTTACTGCGCTCCATGGCTGGCAACCCCATTCACCTCAGAGCTGTCGGGACGCTACTGGCCGGCCAGATGACGAGCGCCCCTCGAGGTTGCGGACGCCGTTTTGTCTTCTTCCTGTCACTGCTGGCTCCTTGCCGTCTGTGAGTAACCCCGGTGTGGTGAATTTTTCGCTATTTCTTATGCCTTATTCTTATGGGAATATATTGTTGTGTCGTTAAGGCGGGATAAATCTTCGGTCCTGTAGTTTCTCCCGGCCCTCTCCCCTCATTATCTCCCACTTCCCTAGCGGTTTATTGGGGCATCCCGGGTAGCTCTTTAGCATTAACCCTTACCGGCCTACTGTGCCTGGTCAAATCACCATATGGAGGCTTCTGGGGATAATGAGCCTGGGGTTCCTTTGGGACAAGTCCGGCTATGTGTTGCATGTGGGGTATCCCCAATCGGTGATGTCAGGGTATGTGTATCCTGCGCCCAGTAGGTACTTGCAATGCAGTCTAGGTTACCTGTTGCTGGGCCTGCGCCCCCTCAGGCTTCGCCTACTCCCCCCACGCCTGCATCTGACTCCCTACGAGGAGCATACTAGCGGGGAGTCTCAGCCTGATTTGGCTGCACGGGTAGCCAGCATTGAGAAACATATTGCTGGGTCTGCATCGTGTAAGGCTTCTGCCTCCCATCGTCTCCCTCTTTCCTGTGGAAACTGAGGAAGTTTTTGACACTACTGGTTATTCCCCCCTGGAGGAGGGGGAATTGTTCTCTGATTCAGAATCTGAGGAGCAACCCAGGGTTTATAGTGGTACAGGGTCTCCCTTTGGGGAAGATCTATGGTCCTCAGATGACAGACAGGCTCTTGGCTCATATTTTTGAAGTGCTCTGTATCTCCCCTCCTGCCGTGGCTCCGCAGCAGCAGGGTGAGCTCTTTCATACGGTTAAACCACGTTTGGAATTCCCTGAGCAGTCGCACTTTAATAATCTGGTGCTCAAACGCTCAAAGAATGGGAGAGGCCTTGCAAGCTGCCAGGGGTGCCCAAGAGTTGGGACAAAAGGTATACCTTCCCTTCTGATGTGATTAAGCATTGGTCATGTCCTCCTGAGGTGGACGTGCCCGTTCTGGGGCTGTCCAATACATCTGTCATGCATTCTCCTGACGCTACTACCCTGAGGGATGGTGAGGACCGGCGTATGGACCAACTGGCTTGCCATGCCTTTGCCTGTGTGGGGACCGCGCTACGTCCTGTTTGTGCCTCTGCCATTACAGCTATTGCTATTAAGGGTTTGCTTAAGAGCCTCTTAGAAGCGGCCTCTGATGACGCGGGAGGAGAAGAGTATAGATCTCTCCTGCTTTGCTATGAATTTGTTGCATATGTCCTGTCTGCTATGGATGATGCCATTAGAATGTGTGGTAGAACTTCTGCCCTGTTGGTGGCTATACGCCGCTTTGTCTGGCCTCGTCAGTGAGTAGCTGATAATTCTGATAAAGGGGCTCTCACTGGGTTCCCCTTCAAGGGCCTGCGCCTTTTTGTTGAACGCTTGGATTTGTTTGCCAAGGGCAGTAGGTTACCTCAACGTAGGAGGCCGTCTCGGTCCTTTTGGGGGATGGGTGCCCTTCTCCCATCCTTCTGTGGTTCCAGACCGGCTCGAGGAGGCTCCTTTACTGGGGCCCATGGAGATCACTGGGCAAGGGGCAGAGGACGTGGCCGTCCTGGCCTCTCCTGGGGTCCCAAGCCAAAATCCTCACCCAAGCCCCGTCAGGCATGAAGGGGCGCCCTCGCCCATCCGGGTGGGGGGACAGCTTCGGCTCTTTGCTCACGTCTGGAGGCTTCACGTCTCAGACCAGTGGATTCAGGAGGTAGTGTCCTCCGGTTACAAGATAGTTTGCAGCCTGCCCCCCCCCCCCCCCCCAAGATTCATCAAATCCCGGATGGCTCAAAACCCCCTGTCAGCTCAGGGTCTGTGCCTTGCTGTCCAAAACCTTCTGGAGTTGGGGGTTATCTGCCAGGTGCCTTTGAGGGAAAGGGGCAGAGGCTACTATTCCAATCTTTTTACTGTTTCCAAAAAAGACGGGTCCATCAGACCTATCCTGGATTTAAAGTGCCTCAACAAATTTGTCAGATTCAAACACTTTGGCATGGAGACTCTGCGCTCCGCTGTCAATTTACTATGCCCAGGGGACTTATTGACCTCTGTAGACATCAAGGACGCTTACCTTCTGCTTACCTGTACCAGTCTTTTCAGGTCATCAGATTCCTCAGGTTCGCTCTGGAGGATCAGCACTATCAATTTGTGGCTCTGCCTTTCGGTAACACCTCGGCCCCCAGGGTATTCACCAAGGTACTGGCGGGCGTACTGGCTCTGCTTAGATCTCAGGGCATTCACATCCTTCCTTACTTCATTCTCATCATGTCTCAATCTCTCCAGCAAGCCGAGTTGGATACTCAGCGGGTGGTGTCCACACTGAGTCTTTGGGCTAGGTGATCAACCACCCCAAGTCTTTCCTGTCACCGTCAATGGTGAGGTCCTTTCTGGGCATGACTCTGGATACGTCTCAGGTCAAGAGTTTTCTGACACAGCAGAAGGTGGAGAGTCTTCAGGCCCAAGCCAGGTTCCTTATGTCTTGCCCTCATCCCTCCATCCAGCAGGGGATGCAGCTGGTGGGCCTGATGGTGTCGTGCTTCAAGGCGGTTCCATACGCTCTGTTTCACATGAGACCTCTTCAACTTCATCTCTTATCCGTTTGGGATCGGGACCCTCGGTCCCTGGATCAGGTGTTGGCTCTGTCCCCTCTGGCCAGACGGTCTCTCTCATGGTGGCTGGACTCAAGAAACCTGTTGGTGGGCAGATCCTTTCTTGCCCTGTGCTGGGAGACAGTCACCACAGATGCCAGTCTGACAGTTTGGGGGGCTTCTGGAAATCCTGAAGTTCCAGGGTCAGTGGGGCCCTCAGGAGGCCCACACCCCCATCAACATTCTGGAATTGAGGGCGATAAGGTTGGTTCTCGCCCATTTGACTCCACACCTTCGGGGACAGGCGGTTCAGGCCACCACTGGGGTCAACCAGATGTGGATCTGTTTGCGTCCCGTCACAATCACAAGCTTCCAGTATTTCTCTCTTTGTCCCAGGACCCTCTGGTCTTGGCCATGGATGCACTAGCAATGTCTTGGAAGAGCTTTCAGCTTCTCTACGTGTTCCCTCCTTTTCCTCTGCTGGGCAAGGTGCTGTGCAAGATTGCTCAGGAAGGGGTGCCAACCATTCTGGTGGCCCCCGTTGGCCAAGAAGGGTGTGGTTCGCAAACATCGTGCAGTTGGCAGTAGATCAGTATGTTCTGCCCAAGGATCCAGACCTGCTCACTCAGGGGCAGCTACGCCATCCCTATTTACAAACGCTGACTTTAACCCTTTCAGTGCCAAGCACGTAGCTTGCTTCCACTCCACTTAAGTGCCAAGCACGTAGAATCTACGTGCTTGACTTCTCCCCCTGCTACAGTAAAAGTAAAATAACAAAAACACTCACCTGACCCCTTGTTCGATCCGGCCGGGTCTCCTCTTCATCTGGGGGGGCTTCGATTGCCCCCCCCCGGCTCTCCAGCCTGAAAGGCCCTCTCCCTGTCGTCCTCGACGAGCGCTGCCATCTTGCCACTAAGGGGGCGGGGCTTATGTCACTCCCGGGTGTCGTCCTGGGTTCGGGCTGTCATTTCTGACACTTGTCATCGCTGGGCGCAGGAGGAGGAAGGCAGGTGATGATCTGATCGCCTGCCTCCCTCCCCCACTGGCCAGCGATGACCACAACTGTCATCAGAGCTGCGAGGGACACAGGAGCTGAGGATCAGAGGTGAGTAAAGTAAAAAAAAGTTTTTATTTTTTAATAAAGTAATTCTTTATTCTGTGTGTGTGTGTGTGTGTTTTTTTTTACTGTTAACTCCTTGTGAACTGGTAAGGGGTCCATGAGACCCCTTATACCAGTTCACAAGGCTCGGGGGTCTGGCAAGTCACCTGCAGCTAGCGGGTGACTTGCCATTAACCCCCAGCACCCCCATTACCTGCCTCCCCAAAGCCCGGGGGGGCAGAAGAGCCCGTGGCCACGGGCTATGCGGGCTTGTAGCAAAAGCTTGCCCCTGTGCCCTTTTCCTACAAGCCCTGCATAGCTGGTCCCGGGCTGGTTATTTTGGGTAAGGGGGGGCCCCATGTCATTTTTTTTTTTTCGATTTTTTAAGGGTTTTTAACCCTTAAAAATCTTTTTAAAAAATGGGCCCCCCACCCGGGGACGGGGGAATCTATGTAATTTTTTTTCTCGATTTAACCCTTTGCAGTGTGGATGGTAGTTGTATTTTATTTGTAAATGTTATAAAGTACTTGTTTCAGTTTGGGGGGTCTCCTGGGCAGGAACAGGGGGCTACCGATAAATATGTGGTACCGTTCTAATCGGTAGAAATGGGGCTTTTTCATGCAATATAGTTTTCTTTAATAACATTTTTATTTAAAATAAAGGAGGCGATTTTCTAAAAAAAATTGTATTTATTTTTTTACTTAATAATAACATTGTAAAAAACATAATAAAATTTACAAACAAGACATTTCATGTTAAAGCCTAAACTCTGCTGCAAAAAAATATATATAACTTTCCAGAAAATTCCAGCAAAAATGGCGCAAAACATGGCGCAAAATGGGGAAAAATGACCTGTCAACAGAGGGTGACAAAATCTCAAGTAGGCTGGCAATTTAAAGGGTTAAAAGTAGCTATGCATGTTGGGTATTCTGTTCGGGGGACCTTGCGCTTTCAGACTTGGCTTGTTTTTTCTTGTTTGTATATTTATATTTTAGGAAACTAAATTTTTTAGGGAAACCCTGCGCATCCAAAGAATTTTTTGAGGGATTAATTAAAGAAAGATGATCCCACTACAACAAGCTGGGTACGCTTAGAAAGCTTAACGTGTGTACTTTCAGGGAATATATGGTTTATGGGGGATATTCCAAATGTAAAGGGTTGTTTTGGTTGAAAAAACGCAAGAAGCGCACTTTGTCTGCAGAGCTGAAATTTTGAAGTAAAATTACCGTTACGCACATGCTTTATTTTGGGGTGTTTGGCAACCCTTCCCTTGACATTAGCTATGCATGTTGGGTATCGTTCTGTTTTATCCACTTGTTTTATTTATGTGCATCAGCTATTAGTGCCCATACTGGCCATAGTATGCAGAATAACCCGCTGACGTCACTATGACGTCAGGCGGGAATTTTGAACCTTCCTGCTGTACTCTGTGTATATATCCTTGGGGCACCATACGCACGGTTTGGCAGTCTACCTTGATAAAGGGGGCTTCTGACCCCCGAAACGTTGGTTTATAGACTGTTATATGCCATCATATGGACTACATCTTTTTGCCTTATGTCACTTATGGAATGCTTGTTTGTGATTGAATACAAACATCTGCTATATTGGAGTGCCGGTCCTATTTATTCACTTTGGACCTTACGGACACTGCTATTGGATGTCCCATGGGTAAGGAATATTCTGGAACAGGATGTGCTGTATACTTAGAATAATACAATTCTGTGATTACTCACCTTTGTTATCATTATTCTTAGTTACCTCTGTATGGTGATTGTTCATATGTTCATTTTTGAATTCTGGTTATTATTGTTCTCCCGGCTTCTTGTTAACTGCTTGTCAATACTGGGGAAATAGTGGGAGGTCCCTGACTTATATAGGGCCGGGAGAGATCACAAGCTGTTTTCTGCAGTCCAGCGCCATCTTGTGGATGTATTACCCAAGTGTAAGGAATATTCTGGAACAGGACGTGCTGTATACTTATAATACCAATTCTACAGGTGAATAATCACAGAATTGTATATTCTAAGTATGTCACACACCCCGCTTCAAGACATTCATTACACTTGGGTATACTGACCTGTGGATGGCGATCTTGCAGAGATGATATAAAAAAAAAGATAAGACCCCCCCGGCTCATAAATACCTGGGACCTCCCACTCATTACCCAGTCTTTCATCTCTGCAGTGGCGAGCAAGTCAGAAGATGATGTCTCCTCCTTGCAGGTAGCCGGGATGACTCCCAGCCTTTTTTCTTCTATTCCTGCCCGAATCCCCTTTGGTTAATATTCCCTGCCTCCCAGCCTAGGCTGCTGGTCCGGACAAAGGTAGTTGGCACCCCTGGTGCTTAGGAGCCGTGAGACCCCATAACAAGGGGTAGGCGGCTATCCGTGTTGGTGATCCCGGTTTGGGATTCCCCTACCCTGACATGGATTCCCCCTCTTCCGGATAGCCTTAGAGGGGGGGCGGGGGGTGGTCCGGGTCCCTTATGGATTTCCCTTCTTTATTGGTGTGTGTGTCAGTATGCTTCACTGTGTGTGTCTTTTACATTTGCTGGCGCCGTCAGTCTCGCGGCGCCGGCCTCCGGCGTGCTGCTAATGGCGGCGGTTAGCCCATGAGGTCCTCTTCTTCTCCTCTGGGCAGGGGTGGCGGGGCCGGGCGCCCACGGCCCGCCCCCGTGCTGCGGGCACGTTTGTCATGTCCCGGCTTCTGGCCGGGAGGGGCGGGGCCGGGCGCGACGCGCACACTGTGCCGGCCCGCCCTCCCTCCTCCTACTGCACATTGCGGTCTTCATTGTGCCTGGACGTGCGGTTTCTGTAGGTCTGGTGAGTGCCCTGATGGCCTTCAGCTTCATCTGTCTTTTAACCCTTTATACTGGCATGGTCTGAGCGTGTGCTTGTTTTTGTGTTCCAGGTGGACCATTGAGCATATTAAAGGGGGGTTCTCCCGGTCCAGGGTCCCTGGTTTAAAATTTAGCTGGCTTAAAATCCTCCCACTCGGGACTTAAAGGGGCATCCCGGGTTGCATTATTGCGTAGTTCCCAAAAAGAGCATTGTACACATATATATTTGTACATATATTATTAATATAAAAAAATCACCATATGGAGGCTTCCCCGGATACTGGGCTTGTGCCCCCCTCGGGGCAATCCAGGCTGTGTTTGGGGTGTGGGGTATCCCTTTTGGGGGATGATGTATTTCTATGTGTACCTTGTGCACAGCGGTCTATTACGTGGCAGACCGGATCTCAGGCGTCTGGTTCTGCTCCGCCAGTCTCCACCCCGTCTCCCCCTCGCTTGACACGGGCTTGTGATGTGGTCATTAGCGGGGGGTCAATCTGAGGCGTGTGCCAGATTGGCCAATCTTGAAAAATAGTTTTCGAGTGCCGTCGCAAAAAAGGCCACGGCAAAGAGAAAACATTTGTATAAGGCTGCGCAGGCCTTGATAGGGAGGATTTTGACTCCCTGGATTGATCTGATTGTTCCCCGCGTGAGGAAGGGGAGCTGTATGAGGAGTCTGATGACAACAACGATCAGCAGTTTGTGGGCGCTGATACCGAGCAGGGCCAGGGGGATTCCTCGGATACCCCTAGGGTCCTGGCTCATATGTTTGAGGTCCTGGCTATTTCTCCCCCCGAGGCGGCTCCTCCGCTGAAGGGGGAGTTCTTTGAAGTGACCAAGCTGCGCTTGGAATTTCCTTATCAAAAGCATTTTGATGGTATCATTCACAAGGAATGGGAGAGGCCTATGCGGCTTCCGGGTGTCCCACCGGGTTGGGACAAGAAATATCCCTTTCCGGCGGACGCAATGAAGCACTGGTCGTCTCCCCCCGAGGTGGATGCTTCTGTTGGGGTTGTCCTGCTCCTCAGTCCTCCATTTTCCGGAGTGCACTACTCTCAAGGATGGTCAGGATAAACGACCAGATGGCTTGTCATGGTTTTGCCAGTGTTGGATCGGCCTTGCGGACGGTTTGTGCTTCTGCGTTTGTACTGGTTGCTGTCAGGTCGGTTGTTAGAGGATTGTTGACCTCGTCCGGGCTTTACCCGGCTAGTGAGGAATTTGCAGAACTTAAGCGCTGTGAGTTATTTTTGTCCTTTGTGCTGTCTGCCGTGGATGACACATTGGTGATGTGTAGCAGAGCTACGGCCCTGCTTGTGGCTATCCGCCGGTTGGTTTGGTTACGTCAGTGGGCGGCTGATTTTGTGTCCAAAAAGTCGCTTGCGGCCCTTCCCTTTGTGGGATTATGGCTCTTTGGAGAAAAATTGGATTCGGTGGCAAAGGGAGGTAGGTTACCTCCGCGTAAGAAGCAGCGTCGCCCTTTTCGGGGGGGCGGCTTCCTTTTCTCAGTCCTTTCGTGGGGCTAGAGTTGGCAGGGGCTCGGCCTTCCCTTCGTCCAGAGGTGATTCCTGGCCTAGGGGCAGGGGTCGGGCTCGTCCAGGATACAGTTGGGGCTCCAAGCCTAGAGCTGCTGCCAAGTCGGCTCAGCAATGAGGGGGCGCCCTCACCCTTGCGGGTGGGGGGACGGTTGCAACTCTTCTCACAGGTCTGGGTCCAAGAGGTCTCGGACAGGTGGATTCAGGAAGTGGTGTCTTCCGGTTACAAGCTGGAGTTCGAGTTCCGGCCCCCTCCCAGATACTTCAGGTCTTGGGTGCCGTCAGATCCTCTGGCCGCCCAGGGGCTTCGGGCGCAGTAGCAAGTCTTGCGGACATGGCTGTCATCTGTCCGGTGCCCCTCTCAGACCGGGGCCTGGGCTTCTATTCCAATTTGTTCGCGGTTCCCAAGAACGACGGTTCCGTCCGTCCCATTCTGGATCTGAAGTTGCTCAACAGGTTTGTCCGTCCCCGGAAGTTCCGTATGGAAACTCTGCGCTCAGCCATCCATTCACTTTGTCAGGGGGACTTCATGATGTCCATAGTCATCAAGGATGCATATTCCAATATTTCTGGCACACCAGAGATTCCTCAGGTTTGTCGTGGACAATCGGCATTTTCAGTTTGTGGCTCTTCCGTTTGGCCTTACCTCGGCTCCAAGGGTTTTTACCAAGGTGTTAGCAGGAGTGATGGCCATCCTCAGAGCCAGGGGTATCCGCATCGTGCCCTATCTGGACGATCTTCTCATCATGGCGTCTTCCCTAAGTCAGGCGCAGCTGGATACCAGGACTGTGGTGTCCACTCTGGAGAGTTTCGGTTGGGTGATCAACTATCCCAAGTCCTGCCTCACTCCCTCCAGGGTGGTGGAGTTTCTGGGAATGTCGCTGGATACTTCTCAGGCCAGGGTATTTCTTCCCTGAGCCAAGGTTCTTCTGATTTAGGAATTGACTCAGCGTTTCCTATCCATCCCCCGCCCGTCCATCCGGCTAGGGATGCGACTGGTGGGATTGATGGTGGAGTCGTTCGAGGCGGTTCCCTTTGCCCAGTTTCACACAAGGACGCTCCAGCTCCATCCCTTGGCGGCCTGGGACGGGTCCCCCCGCTGTCATTGGATCAGTCTTTTCTGATGTCCCCCCGGGTGCGGCATTCCCTTCGGTGGTGGCTGAAACCAAGCAATCTGACGAGGGGCAGATCTTTTCTGACCCCTCGTTGGGAGACGGTCACCACGGATGCCAGCCTGTCAGGTTGGGGGGGATTTTGGAAGGATCTTCAGTTTCAGGGCCTGTGGGGGCCTCTGGAGGCTCACGATCCCATCAATGTTCTGGAGCTGAGAGCCATCAGGTTGGTTCTGGCTCACTTGACTCATCAGTTGTGGGGCCTACCGGTTCAAGTTCGGTCGGACAATCGGACGGCGGTCGCCTACTTCAATCACCAGGGAGGGACTCGCAGCAGGCGTGCCCTCAGGGAAGTGTCTTTGATTTTGGATTGGGCAGAGAGCAATGCCCCATGCATCTCGGCGGTGTACATTCTGGGAGTGGAGAACACGGAGGCGGACTCCCTGAGCAGGGGGTCGTCTCGCCGGGGGGGAATGGTCGCTCAGCCCCAAGGTGTTTCGGTCGCTTTGCCACCGGTGGGGGACCTCTTTGCCTCTCGTCACAATCACAAGCTTCCGGCATTTGTGTCTCTCTCGCGGGATCCGCTGGCTCTGGGGGCGGATGCCATGTAACTGAACTGGAGGGATCTGGGGTTTCTGTACCTGTTCCCTCCGTTTCCCATGGTGGGCAGAGTGGTGCGCAAGCTGGCCCTAGAGGGCGCATCGGCAGTCCTGGTGGCTCCAAGATGGCCAAGACAGGTTTGGTTCGCAGACGTGGTAAGGTTGGCAGAGGATCAGTTAGATCTGCCCCTTCTGCCGGATCTGCTCACTCAGGGCCCACTGCTCTACCCCAATTTACCAACGCTGGCTTTGACGGCGTGGCTGCTGAAACCTTCATCTTGAAGGAGGAAGGTCTTTCTGATGCTGTCATTCAGACTCTGGTTAGGGCTAGGAAGCAGTCTTCCTCTGCCATCTATTATAGGACTTGGAGGTCTTATATTGGTTGGTGTGAGGTCCGGGCCTTGCCTTGCAGGGCGTTTTCTATCCTTAGGGTTTTGGAATTTCTGCAACATGGTCTGGACCTAGGTTTGCAGCTTAGTACGTTGAAAGGGCATGTTTCTGCCCTGGCGGTTTTCTTTCAGAAGTCTTTTGCTCTTCATCCTCTGGTTAATACCTTTTTCCAGGGGGTTACGCATGTGCGGCCTTTGCTCCCAGTTTGGTATTTGAATTTGGTTCTTTCTGCTTTGCAGAGTCCTCCTTTTGAACCTTTGCAGGATATTGCACTTTCTACGCTTACTCAGAAGGTTGCGTTTCTGGTTGCCATCACTTCCGTTCAGTGTGTATCGGAGTTGGCGGCTTTGTCCATTAAGGCCCTTACTTTGAGAGGCATCAGGACAAGGTTGTTTTCCGCTTCAAGCCAGATTTCCTTCCTAAGGTGGTCTCTGCCTTTCATCTTAATCAGGACATTGTTCTACCCTCCTTGTGTCCTAAGCCCAGCAATGATAAGGAGAGGGTTTTGCATTCTTTGGATGTGGTTCGTTGTGTGAAGTACTATTTGGTGGCTACTTCCTCTTTTCGTAGGACTGACGCCCTTTTTGTGGTGCCCTCTGGGCCTAGGAAAGGTTTGGCTCCCGCCAAGTCTTCCATTAGTAAATGGATTTGCCAGGCCGTTGTTGGGGTTCCCCCTTTTCGTGTTACTGCTCATTCTACTCGTGCTGTTGGGGCGTCCTGGGCTTTTCAGCACCAGGCCTCTGTTGAGCAAGTTTGTAAGGCTGCTACTTGGTCTTCTGTTCACACTTTTTCCAAGTTTTACAAGGTTGATGTGTGGGCTTCAGAGGATGCTGTGTTTTGGCCGCAAAGTTCTGCAAGCTGCAGTGGTTTAAGTTGTGCATTGTTGCCTTGTTTTTGGATCCCCGCCCTTTATGGACACTGCTATTGGATGTCCCAAGTGTAATGACTATCTGAAGCGGGGTGTGTGACATACTTAGAATACCATTTTGTGAATACTCACCTGTAAAATGGGTATTATAAGTACCGTATTTTTCGCACTATAAGACGCACCTGCCCATAAGACGCACCTAGGATTTGGGGGAAGAAAATAAGAAAAAAAATATTTTAAACCAAAAACGCAACATTACAGACAGTGTGACATTCCCCTATCCCATTCCCATAGGCCGTGTGGGATGCCCCCATTCCATAGACAGTGTGGCATCCCCCCTCCCATTCCCCATATACCCATTGGCTGTGTGGCATCCCCCTCTCCCCCCATTAGTATAGGCTGTGTGGCATCCCCCTCTCCCCCCATTAGTATAGGCTGTGTGGCATCCCTCTTCCCCCATTCCCATAGGCTGTGTTGCATCCACCTCTCCCCCCATTCCCATTGGCTGTGTGGCACCCCCCCCCCCATTAGTATAGGCAGTGTGGCATCCCTCTCTCCCCATTCCCATAGGCAGTGTTGCATCCCCCTCCCCCCATTAGCATAGGCTGTGTGGCATCCCCCTCCCCCCATTTGTATAGGCTGTGTGGCATCCCCCTCCCCCCATTAGTATAGGCTGTGTGGCATCCCCCTCTCCCGATTCCCATAGGCTGTGTGGCATCCCCCTCCCCCCATTAGTATAGGCTGTGTGGCATCCCCCTCTCCCCATTCCCATAGGCTGTGTGGCATCCCCCTCTCCCCATTCCCATAGGCTGTGTGGCATCCCCCTTCCCCCATTAGTATAGGCTGTGTGGCATCCCTCTCTCCCCATTCCCATAGGCTGTGCGGCATCCCCCTCCCCCCCATTAGTATAGGCTGTGTGGCATCCCTCTCTCCCCTTTCCCATAGGCTGTGTGGCATCCCCCTCTCCCCATTCCCATAGGCTGTGTGGCATCCCCCTCCCCCCATTAGAATAGGCTGTGTGGCATCCCCCTCTCCCCATTCCCATAGGCTGTGTGGCATCCCTCTCTCCCCATTCCCATAGGCTGTGTGGCATCCCCCTCTCCCCATTCCCATAGGCTGTGTGGCATCCCCCTCTCCCCATTCCCATAGGCTGTGTGGCATCCCTCTCCCCCCATTCCCATAGGCTGTGTGGCATCCCCCTCCCCCCATTCCCATAGGCTGTGTGGCATCCCCCTCCCCCCATTCCCATAGGCTGTGTGGCATCCCTCTCCCCCCATTCCCATAGGCTGTGTGGCATCCCCCCATTAGTATAGGCTGTGTGGCATCCCCCTCCCCCCATTCCCATAAGCAGTGTGGCATCCCCCTCC
Organism: Gastrophryne carolinensis; assembly: GCA_027917425.1. Classification (NCBI taxonomy): domain Eukaryota; kingdom Metazoa; phylum Chordata; class Amphibia; order Anura; family Microhylidae; genus Gastrophryne; species Gastrophryne carolinensis. Next base: position 272,141,098 of record CM051235.1, on the reverse strand, counting down.
CCACGTTAATATAGGCTGTGTGGCCCCTCTCCCTCCCCATTCCCATAGGCAGTGTGGCCCCTCTCCCCCCATTCCCACCCCCCTCCCCCCATTAGTATAGGCAGGTGCCATGTAAAAAAAAAAAAAAAAGTTAAACTCACCTGTCCGCTGACACCGCAGCGTCGGCGCAGGCCACGCCCACCCCATTCACGAGCTGGCTCTGTCCCGGCCCCGCCGCTGCGATCGCTGTCTTTTCAGGCAGCGATGACAGCGGCGGGGCCAGAGACAGAGTCCCTGCCGCTCCTCCATCTGCTTCCTGTGCAGGTCCGGGCAGCGGGTGGGCGTGGCCTGTACCGGTGCAGGCCACGCCCATCCACTGCCCGGACCTTCGTGCTCGCATGTCCTGAGCCCGGAAGAGGCAGCAGATGGAGGAGCGGCAGGGGCTCTGTCTCTGGCCCCGCCGCTGTCATCGCTGCCTGAGAAGACAGCGATCGCAGCGGCGGGGCCGGGACAGAGCCCCCGCCGCTCCTCTGGCCTCTTGCAGTGTGGCAGACAACGCGGGGGCGGGTGAGTATTTTTTTTTTTTTAATTTTTTTTTTTTTTTTACATTCGCCCGATAAGGTGCACGGACATTTTCCCCCCACTTTTGGGGAAAAATAAGTGCGTCTTATAGGGCGAAAAATACGGTATGTCACACACCCCGCTTCACCCCGCCCTTTGGTATTCTGGATCCTTTATATGGTGAACCTTTTTACTGCTACTGGTTATTTTGGCTCTTCCTGGTCCCTTTGTTTCCTTACTGCTGTTCTAATACTGGGGAATGAGTGGGAGGTACCAGGTATTTATGGACTGGGAGGGCCTTCCTTTTTTTTTGACATCTCTGCAAGATCGCCATCTACAGGTCAGTATAACCCAAGTGTAATGACTATCTGAAGCGGGGTGTGTGACATACTTATAATACCCATTTTACAGGTGAGTATTCACAAAATGGTATTTTTCCTGAAAAGTACGGCAAAAATCACGGTTAAACATGGTGCAAAATGGGGAAAAATGACCTGTCAACTGAGAGTGACAAAACTTCAAGTAGGCTGGCAATTAAAAGGGTTAATAGTACCTATGCATGTTGAGTATTGTTCTGCTCGGTGAACCTTGCGTTTTCAGATTTAGCTTGTTTTTCTTGTTTGCATATTTATATTTTAGGAAAACATGTTATTTATTCATTTTTTTAATTCATTTTTTTAGGGAAACCCTGTGCAACCTAAGAATTCTTCGAGGGATTACTTCCAGGTGATCCTACTACAACAAGCTGGGTACTCTTAGAAAGCTTAACGTGTACTTTCAGGGAATATATGGTTTATCGAGGATATTCCAAATGTAAAGGGTTGTTTTGGTTGAAAAATTGCAAGTGCGCCCTTTGTCTGCAGAGCTTAAACCGGACCTTCACCATGATTTAATGAAAAGCCCAAACTCTTAAAAAACAATTCCTCAGCATCTAAAATTAATATATTTTACATGTTTAGTCACTAATTTATTATACTTTCCCCCACTGGGCTGCAACTCTGTTCGGGAATTTAGGATACGGGCGCCGCCATCTTGACTCAGAAGCATCACACTTACTGAGGAGAGGAGAGTGGGATAAGGTACAGGGGGGCGGGTTATAGCTGTGCTTTGCTCAGACAGAGCAGAGCTGGGGTCAGGGAAAGGTCAGCAGTCCCAGAATGCAGAGCAGCACAGTCACTTCCTGTTTGCAGGCACTTCCTGTTTGCAGGCTGCCTGCAAAAATGGCAGCTTCCATAAGCCGCCATCTTGGATGTTTAAAGGCTTATAAAATGCAGTAGATGCAGGTAGGATGATTTTTAATGTGAGCAATCTGTATGTACAGGGTGTGGGAAACATATAAGATAGACTCTTATTTAGAGTGAAGGTCCGCTTTAAATTTTCAAGTAAAATTACTGTTATGCGCACGCTTTACTTTGTTTGCCAACTCTTCCCTTTACAGTACCTATGTATGTTGGGTATCATTCTGTTAGGGGCATGTTGCTTTTTGACATTTTACTTGCTTTTTCTTGTTTGCGTTTAGTTTTTTTAGGAAAATGTGGCTTGATTCTTCCTTTTTATTCTTTTTTAGGGAAACTTTGTGCAACCAAAGAATACATTGAGGGATTACCTCCAGAAATCTAAGCCCACATAAACAAGCTTGGTACACCTAGAAGGCTTGAGGCGTGTACTTCCAGAGACTATACAGTTTGTGGGGGGTATTTCAAATGTAAAGGGTTGTTTTTCTGGAAAAACTGCAAGGTGCACATAGCGCATAGCGCAGTTGTATTTTATCTGAAAATCTCCCAAAGCTCTGTTTCAGTTTGGGGGAGTCTCCTGGGCTGAAAAGGGTGTCTACCAATACATATGTGGTACTGCTTATTACAAAAAAACACTACAAATTGCAAAAAATGTATTATTTTTTTTTTTCTTTCACCAAAAAGTATTGAGAATACACTAAAAAAGGGCCAAACAAGACATTTCATGTTGAAGCCCAGACTCTGTTGAAAAAAACAATATATAATTTTCCTGGAAAATCCCTGGAAATCTTTTCAAAAATCACAGTTGAACATGTGTAGCGCAAAATAGTGAAACATGGTCTGGCAACAGAGGGTGACAAAAGCTGCAGATAGGCTGGCACTTAAAGAGTTAAGACCAGATCCCTTATATTTACCTAAAATGACCTCAAAATTTCACAGTTCACAGGAGGTTGTGTTGCCAGCAGTAGACCTGGCTCAGTCAGATCAGTAGGACAGGTCCTTAGAGCTTAGATCAGTAGGACTTGTGGACAAGTCCAGCTGAAATTCAGAAAGACGGTTCTTCAGGCAGTTTGCCCACCCTGAGATAGGACGCTGTGTGTTTGCTTGCCTTCTGTAGCTAGCCGTCCTGGAGTATGCCTGGGGAAAACCCCAGTTAGTTGTAACGGTATTTACAATAGTCCCACAGGACAGGGTTCTACACCCCACCGCGTTCATGTTTATTCTGGCTTGGTTGTACGGGTGTTACTTCTTGCCTTCCTTGAGTGCCTAAAAACACTGGGGGCTGAGGGGAAGGGCAGGGCTTTAATATTCTGTTAGTTTGTGTTTCCTGTTCAGGGACAGGAAATGAGTGTCTAGCCGTCCTGGAGGACTGTTGGAAATACCATTATCAGTAGGACTAACTGGGTTTTTTTTTTTTTTTTAAAGTCATCTACGTACTATGACAGCTCTATTGGATCCAGCACAAATTGAGGAACGGGACCGGAAGAGGCAGAAGCAGCTGGAGCATCAGGTGTGTATGCACATTACATGAACACTGGCCATTAGGTTATAATTTCAGTTTAAGGTTTTGTAAAGTGGACCGAAACCGGACATGGAGTCTCGGACTCCATGGACGGCTTATTACCTCTCCCTAGTTCGCCCAGTTCTCTTACCTGTCCAATGAGCCCATTGCACATGCCACTGAACTGGCTGTCTGTGTCCGCACAGCTGATGGATGCGAGTGATGTCACCTGTGTGTGTGCAATTGAGATTCCATTCCGCTTCTTCAGCTGCACATTAATATCCATTGGACAGGTAAGAAAACCAGGGTGAACGACAGGCGGTCACACAGCAGGGCATCCCAAACCAGGGTGCCCCAGCGGGGAGGTCCAAAACTTGGGATAGTGAAAATCCTGGGTTTTGGTCCACTTAAGGGTAATATGTTGGATGTTTAATGTATATTGATATGTTTTGGATTTTTACCGTAGATAGTGTTAAAATCCCATTTTTACTTAATTCCCTTGGCCTACTTGCTTTTAACCTTTTATTCTAAGCATACAGCACGTCCTGCTCCATCTATAATACTTACACATGGGTAATACTCCGCCAGATGGCGCTGTTCACTGCAGACATGCAAAAACAGGCTCCTCCCGGCCCCTTCATATACCCAGGGACCTCCCACAAATCCCCAGGTTTCTCTGCAGTGCTGACTGCGAAGACATGAAGTATCACTCTCTCGCAGGTGAGCGGGGCTATTGCAGCCTGCGACCCTGCGGGACTATTTCCACCCGTCCTCTTCGATACAGATGTGCCTCCCAGCCTGGGCTGCGCTGGTCAGGTGAAGGTAGGCAGCACCTCGTGTGCTCACGGAGCTACCCTCCACCGCAATCCCCCACCATAGGGTAGGCGGTTTAGGCCGATGGTGAGCCTCCATTAGATGCCCCTCCCGCATTGTTGCCCGTGCCCCTCATAGCGTTAATCCCTGGATGCAGGTCCGCTTCTCCCTCGCTTCCTCCCGTAGCTCGGGGGAAAAGAAAGGGGGGGGTATGTGTGGCAGTCCTAGTGTCATGTAACATGTTAAGGCCGTTGATCTGTCATTTGAACTTGAGTGTCAGTGCCGCACTCCTTGCTCCACATAAGCTTATGGTTGCGCGCATGTTTGTCCTTTCATACATGAGTGTGCTGCCCGGACGGCAGCATCATTCTCTAGCGTGAGAGCAATCTCCTTAATTACATTATGTATGTGCGTACTATCCACTACTGTCATTCACTTTGCGAGGGTTAGAGCTTTGTGCTCTTTGGGGGAGGCGGGGACTCGGCATGACACGCCCCGCGTCACAGCCAGATCAGTCCCGCCCCTCGAGGTTCGCTTGGCGCCATTTTGACGGTCTTCGCGCCTGGTTGCGATCCGCCTCCTCCTTTGGTCATGTAAGTGCCCTCCGGGGCGGTATTGGTTCCTATGATTTTTATTCGGCTGCGCATGGCACTGACACCCCCCTCTTATCCCATTATGTCTTTCAGACGCCAGGATTTCGGTGGCTTCTCCCGGCCTGACATATATTATAGCGGGTCCACATAACAAATTCTCCCACATTCCTAGAGGGTCTTGGGGCATCCAGGGTTGCCTATTGTGTAAATCCCTGCGGGCATACTGCTCAGATAATCACCATATGGAGGCATCTCAGGATTCTGTGACCGGGGTCCCGCGGGAACATGACCGGCTGTGTGTAGCGTGTGGACTCCCCCATGCCGTTGCTGGCAGAGCACGGGTCTTCGGACCCTGTGCCGAGCAAGCACTGGACCTGCGAGCTGCGCCTGTGGCTGCACCTCGCTCCGATAGTCCCCTCTCCCCTTGCCCAGATCATACTCCTGCTGAGTCGCATACAAGTGGGGAGTTACAGCCCGATACGTCTTCTAGACGGCCTACGGCTGACCAGATTGTTGCGGGGTGGTCCGACTGCTTGGGCCCTGGCAGGAAGCGGCCCTTGACGCCCCTGGCTTCTTCCTTTGCTACTGGATCGGAGGAGTTTACTTCTCCGCTTGACGATGCTCCGTCTGACGATGGAGAACTGTTCTCTGATCCAGATTCCTCTGAGGAGAGGCCGAGGGGTCATGACGATTCGGGCCCGGATGACTGGGGCCAGTTTGACATTGATGGTCTGTTGCTTAAGATCTTTAAGGCCCTGTCTATCTCGCTCCCTAGCGAGGCTCCCAAGCCGAGAGGGGAGCGTTTCCATACGGCGTCTGCGCGCTTGGAATTTCTCGAGCAGGCTCACTTCCATGCTCTTGTACTCAAGGAATGGGAATACCCCGCTAAGCTTCCAGGGATTCCAGGGGACTGGGATTGGAAATACCCTTTACCCCCTGAGGTGGTTAATTGTTGGTCATCGCCCCCTGTGGTGGACGCACCGATTATTGGGGTCCCTAACCCCCCCTTCTTTACTGTCCCGGCTTATAGCACTCTTCGAGATGTTGAGGACCGGCGCATTGATAGGCTGGCTTCACACGCCTTTGCAGGATCAGCGCTGTGCCCGGTCTGCCCGCTAGAACCCTCATAAGAAAGATGCTTGAGCATCACCCTGAGGATCTACCGTGGGAGGTGTTTAATGCGCTCTCCAGTTGTGACATTTTTGTTAAATTTATCCTCTTAGCTCTGGATGACACCATCAGCATGTGTGCGAGGACTTCTGCCCTAGTGGTGCCTATACGTCGCTTGCTCTGGCTGCGGCAGTGGGGTGCTGATGTGGTTGCTAAAAGAACTCTGACTGGGCTTCCCTTCAGAGGGCAACGCCTGTTTGGGGCCCGTCTGGACCTCTTTGGAAAAAAGGGCAATTCACCCCATCGCAGGCGGCCGTCTCTGCCCCCTCGGGGCAGGGATACCCCTCCCCCTCCATACCATAGTGTGACACGAGAACCTGGGGTGCCCTTTCTAGGGGCTGATGCAGACTCCTGCCCCAGAAGCGGCAGACAACGTCCTGGGCCCCCAGTCCGGGTTAAGTCTAAATCCTTCCCCAAAACCCCCCGAGCATGATGGGACCCCCTCGCCTGCCTGGGTGAGGGGATGACTGCAGCACCCTGCTCCTATCAGGAGGCGTCTGGCCTCGTTCTGTTGGGTTCAGGAGGTAGTTCCTCCGGGTGCAGGATAGAGTTTGCTGGGCGGTCCTTCCCGAAATCGTCAGGGTGCTTCTAGTCCCTGTCTGTCTTCAGGTGTTGGTGTAGGCCTTGCTTGGCTTGCTAGGTCTGGGGTCATTTGCAGGACACCCTTACCAGAACAGTGGCTTGGGCCACTACTCCAGTTTGTTTCCACATTCCCCTTAAGGATGAGGCAGTCTGGCCCATTCGGACCTCCCCTGGGTCGGCAATTGATATTCACAGGCAGTGATGCACGGTATTCTGAGTTGGGCTACCAGCGCCCTGCACCCAGTGGGCCTCTTGCCGTCTCTGGTATTCTTAGATGCTTATCTTAGCTCCCCTGTGTCTTCGGGACACCGAGGCTCTCACTGGTTGTGTTGGAAGGCCAACACTGCTGATTGTGGCCTTGCTGTTGGGCCCCTCTTCTGCTTCCTCTTCTGCTCCCTGTGCTTGCTAAAAGGCACCGCTGGGGGTGATGTTCCTGATGGGATCAGGGGGCTTCCGCACTAGGACCCATCTGGTGCTCCTTCTTACTTTCAATCCCTGCTTCAAGCCACGCTGGTTACTTAGCTAGCGGCGTTCTCTGGGAGTTATTTGGATGGGTGCTCAGTCACCTCTATCCCTCATGGTTCCTTATCCGCTATCTCCATTCCTTGGATTCGGTTCAGGCTTGAGCCTTCTTCCTTGGCAACAAGTGGAATCCTGGTTACGGGGGCTCCGCCCCCCCCCCTTGTTGACACCTTACTCCCACCAGGCAGGATTGCGGCTGGTGGGCCCGTTGGTGGCGTATCAGATGATGGCCCTTATATACAGAGCCTTTGGGCTCTTCGGCACAGTAGTTTATTAATCCGAGATGGGGTCCCCAGCACCCCGGGGGCAAGGTCTGTGCTCATTCTCCCTTGCTACGGTGGTTCCTCTTGAGCTGATTATATTCAAGGACCCTGTCAGGGGGCACCCCCTTCTTTGCTTGCATCTTCCTGTGAACGGTCACCTCGGGTACCAAGTCTTGCAGGTTGGCGGGGGGGGGGGGGGATTTTCTTCCAAAACCCCCCGTGGTTCCTAGGTAGGGTCCCTTAGAGGGTCCATCTTACCTACTGGCTTGTTAAAACAATGAGACTTCCGTTGACTCTATACGGCTGGACTTCTCCTCTTTTAGGACCTGTCTATTTGAGGACTCTTGGCCTGTTGGAAGACTATAGCCTGTTTTATTATTGGTCTGGAGCGTGAAGCAGGATGATCCTCTGGAGGGTTCCTGATACTGATCTGGGTGGGGGTCTACGCCCCCTGCTCCTCAGTGGTATTCGCTCCAATGGATGCCTTTCATGGCAGGTTGTGCGATCCTGGTGTCACTTTGAGAGCCAACTAGGGTGGCTCTGTTGGGTCTCGCTTATACCACAGGGGCTCTGCCCTTGTTTTTACTGTCCCAGAATATTCTGACTCTGGTCATGGGGGCTTAGTAAAATTATGCATAGACTTTCTATTTTATATGTCTTCTCTTCATTCACCCTACTATGTGGGGTTCTGCGCACGGTCGTGCTGATAAAGAGACCCGTGAGATTGATGGCCCTGGGTGGCCTAGTGAACTGTGGTTCGCAGATGCTTCTGCTGAGGTCAGCGGACCTATACGCTCTCTCAGGAGTGCGGTTCTGCCCTTGTCAGGCTCCTTCTTATGTCGTCCCAATCTATAGACTCTAGTCTGGGGCTTGACAGCTGATTCATTCACCCCTTGGAGACGGGCTTATCTTCTGGGTGACTTGGTATATGTGGGGCTAGGAGCAAGCTTCTTTGGCTTCCTCTTCCTCCGTCTATTGTGGGTTATGGTGTACCCATATTGATTGGCACGAGTCTTGGTCTCTCCCCTGTTGGACGTTCTCGGTTCCCAGGGTTCTAGAGTTATTACAGCATAGTTTGGGGTTGGCTCCCCATCTAGGTACTCTGAAGGTTCAGGTTCTGTCCTGTCTGCCTTACTGTAGATGTCTGGTTCAGTCTTCCTTGTTAGGAGTTCTCTTGGGGATTGCGCAGGGGCATCTCCCAAGTAGTTCTATGGTCCCTGTTGGGTTTAATTTTCGTTTGTTTTGCCCTGCGGATTGTTCCCTTGGGACTTATTCTGGATGCTGTCTGAGCGGTTTTGTAGTTCAAGTTGCCCCTCCGGGGGCTGTTGCTTCAGTCAGACGTGTGCCTGAGAAGGTGGATTTGATTACTTAGCCCTCGTTCATTATATATATATATATATATATATATATATATATATATATATATATATATATATATATATATATATATATATATATATATATATATATATATATATATATATATATATATATATATATATATATATTATATTATAATATAATATACACACCATGATGTGGTGGTATTTCGCCGTACGCCGGACCCTATTGTCCAAGCTGGTGTATTATGATCATTGTTTAAGTCCTTTTGGTCTGCCTATGGGCCTTATTCTTAGTAATGCTGAAGTAAGGGGTCTACATTCCCTCAACAGGTGTGGAACCTTTCCTGGTTGTTCTTGTCCCTTGGGGGGACTGATGCCCTTTGGGGTCTGCGAGCACCTCCATATGTATGCGACTGATATCGTTTGCTTCCAGGGCCTATGCACCCTTTGGCCTGATCTTTCTCGGATGGTTTGCCTTCCTGGTCCTGAGTTAAGGTTTCGGCTTCTTGCTGATCCTTGTTAGCCTTGCCTGGCGGGAGACCAGTTGTCGTTTCCCCGTTGGGGAGAGTTCTAAGTTTTGCCGAGGCTTCTGTTGCCTGTGGGCTGGTTGGGCCATTACACTGGCCTATTCCTTTAAGGGGGAAGAATCTCCCTCTCTCGTTTTATTCCGCTATATTGGTGTTTGGGTACCTTGGCCCTTCAGCAACTGGTTTTCTGTTGAATAAGTTGCTAGACCGTTGCTTGTCTCTGTTCATACCTTTTCAAAGGTTTTGTTATGAGATTGACGTTAGAGCCTTTGCTCATGTTGTACTTGGTAGCAAAGTTTTGCAGGTGACAGCGCCTTTACTGTCTGCTGTGCCTTTTTTTGGGGGGGGGATCCCACCCTATTTTATGGACACTGCTATTGGATGTCCCATGTGTAAGTATTATAGATGGAGCAGGATGTGCAGTATGCTTAGAATAATACAATTCTGTGAAATACTCACCTGTAGAATTGGTATTATACGCATACAGCACGTCCTGCTCCACCCCACCCTGGTTTTGCATTTTTCTGGATCCCCTGTATGGTGATTGTTATCATTACTATTGTTACCAGTTGGTGGTTGGTTTCTCCCGGCTTCTTTTCTCGCTGCTTTTCAATGCTGGGGATTTGTGGGAGGTCCCTGGGTATATGAAGGGCCGGGAGGAGCCTGTTTTTGCATGTCTGCAGTGAACAGCGCCCTCTGGCGGAGTATTACCCATGTGTAAGTATTATAGATGGAGCAGGACGTGCTGTATGCGTATAATACCAATTCTACAGGTGAGTATTTCACAGAATTGTATTTTTTTCTTATTTTCAAGAGGAAATGTTACATTTCATTAACTGACCATTTGGCAAATGTTGCCAATGGCGACCTAATGCATACTTACTATTTCAGTTTTTTATTTTTCTTTCAAAGAAAGACCCTTCCCATCCACTATAATTGTGTACATTTTTATATATATTTTTTTTGTAAATGTTTATCTTAAAGTGACTATCCTGGGTTTTGGTCCACTTCAGGGGGACACCCCGATTAAGGGTGCCCCGCTTTTTGAAAGCCCCCAAAACTCACCTCACCACGTTCCCACGTGGCCGCGCTGACCAATCACCGCCGACGGACAAGCGGGTGACAGCGGCGGACAACACAGCGCGTCCGCCGCCGATGAGGTAATTTTTGGGGGGTTTTGGGGGGGTTCCCTCACCGCGGGACATCCCAATCTCGGATGTCCCGCGGTGAGGGAGGTGATCGGCCCGGGAATCTTATAGATTCCCGGGCCGATCACCCCTGGGTGACGGTCCACTTTAAGAGGTACCCACATGCACTGCAACCTTTAAAGTGGACCAACACCCAGGATTTTGACTATCCTGGCTTTTGGTCCACTTCGGTGGGGCACCCCGATCGTGCCCCGCTGTGTGAAACCCCCCCGGAAAGCCCCAAAAACTCACCTCTCCCCGCTCCCACATGACCGCTGCAGCCAATCTCCGCCGGCGGAAAAGCGGGAGGCAGCGACGGACAAGAGAGCGGGCACCGCTGGATCGAGGAGCAGGTAGGGTTTCTGGGGGGTTTCACACAGCGGAGCAGCCCCCCCCCCCAGTCAGGGAGCTGATCGGTCTGGGATCTTATAGATTCCCGGGCCGATCATGGGAGGGTGTTGGTCCTCTTTAAAAGCCATTCTGAGCAAAGGTTCACTGTGCTCTAGAGCAGGTTCTGGTCTGTAGGAACCCTACCTCACTGCCGCCCATAAGACCTAAAATTTATGGAGACCATTATTTTCACTGTGCTCTAATTGGTGGGGAACCAGGAAATGGTGGCTTTATCAAGGCTTTATTCTGAGCCTTGGCATAAACGCAAGTTGATTTAAAATGTCTGTAGACCTATCATTATAGGAATAAAACTAGACCTCTTACCTTTTAATTGGATATGAGATTAGTACCTAAGTTTGTTGGTAAAGCTTTGTCAATCTGTCTTCCATTTACTAGAAAGCCATTGCCGCACAAGTAGAAGAAAAGCGCAGAAGAAAGCAGTTAGAAGATGAGCAGAGACAACGAGAAGAACAAGAGGAAGAGCGGCGGCTAGCTAAGGAAAGGGAGCAGATGCAAAAGCAATTTGAGGAGGATACACTTCGACAGAAACAAAAGGAGGTACGTTATGCAGCTCTTCTGGGTGTGAGGCCTTGGCTTTGAGCCAGGCAAATTTACAGGAAAAAAAAAATCTTACTTAGAAATTTTTAGAAGTATTATTGTAAATGTATTCTGTCCTGTCATGGCTGCTGTTGTTGGAAATGGAGGCTGTAAGGCTGCTTCTTTCTATTGCACAGTGAAGGGTACAAGCTTAGGAACAAGCAAAGATAGTCCCTATAACACTGCTTTCTGTTTACTATGGTCAGTGGATATCTGTTAAGGAAAAGCAAATACATATAGTCTAACTTAAAGCAGACTAAAACCCCCCAAAAACAACTTAATCTATTTTTGTCCCCCACACCAGATACATTTCTGTATTCTTAGTATACAGTACGTCCTGCTCCAGATAGATTACTTACACTTGGGTTATCCTCCGCCAGATGGCGCTGCACTGCAGAGACATGCAAAACAGGCCCTCCCGGCCCCTCAAATACCCGGGGACCTCCCACAAATCCCCAGATTTCTCTGCAGTGCTTACTGCGAAGACATGAAATTATCACTCTGTCGCAGGTGAGCGGAGCTATTAGCCTGCGGCCCTGTTGGACTATTCCCACCCGTCCTTTGTATGATGTGCCTCCCAGCCTGGGCTGCGCTGGTCGGGTGAAGGTAGGCGGCACCATGCGTGCTTATGGAGCGCTGCTCCACCGCAGTCCCCCACCAAAGGGTAGGCGGTATAGGCTGATGGTGAGCCTCTATGGGATGCTCCTCCCGCATTATCGTCCTTTCCCCCTTAGTGGTGGGCCCTGTACAAAGGGCCGCCATCCTCCCTCATTCTCCCTGTAGCCTTCGGGGAAGAAAGAAGGGGGGGGGGGGGTGTGGGTGAGCGTGTATCGTGATTCGTGCATATGGCCTTTTGTCATGTTTTTATTTGGACTATATATGTGGTGTCAGCTGCCGCGCTGACTTGTCTTTTTACTACTGCAAATGCCGCCGCGCGCCTTTTCCTTCATTTGGATGTTCCGCGCCGGGCAGCGGCGTTACCTCAGACGCTTCTGCGTTCTCATTGGCTGCTTGTCGGTGGACTCCGCGCTCTTCGGGGGGCCTGGCCTGGCGCGCCCTGCGTCACTGCTCGCTCTGGCCCGCCCTTCGAGGTACTCGGGCGCCATGTTGTCAGATTGCGCGCGCGTGTGACGTTCTTACTTATCGTGGTCCGTAAGTGCCCTCGCGGGCGGCTTTATACTCATTGTTGTGTGTTTGGTTCTGACACCCTTTCTTCTCATTGTGTCTTTCAGACGGTTGAATCCATTGGCTTCTCCCGGCCCGGTGTAATTGATAGTTGGGCCTTGTAAAATTACTTCCACTTCCCTAGCGGGTCATTGGGGCATCCAGGGTTGCTTTATAGCATCATTCCCTACTGGCATATTGTGCCTAATAATCACCATATGGAGGCATCTCAGGATAATGTGACCGGGGTCCCCTTGGGACAAGACCGGTTGTGTATGGCGTGTGGACAGCCTCATGCTGACGCTGACAAGGCATGGGTCTGCGTACCCTCTGCTGAGCAAGCGCTGGCTTTGCAATCTGGCCTGCCAGTGGCTGCACCTCGTTTCATTACTTCCTCCAGCTTAAATCTCTCTCCTGTTGAGTTGCATACTTGTGGGGATTCTCAGCCTGATGTGTCTTCTAGACTGCCTACTGCTGAACAGATTATTGCGAGGTCTTTAGCGCGTAAGGGCCCTGGTAAGAAGCGGCACTTGACGCCTTATGTTACTGTTTTCCCTATGGGATCTCAGGAGTTTATGAATCTGTGTGGCTATACCCCTTCCGATGAAGGAGAGCTCTTTTCTGACTCAGGCTCATCTGATGAGAGACCAAGGGGTCATGACGATTCTGGCTCTGACCCCTGGGCCCCGGATGACACTGACCGATTATTGACCAAGATCTTTGAGGTTCTGTCTATCTCTCTCCCTGGTGAGGCTCCCAGGCAAAGAGGGGAGCTTTTCCATACAGCAAAATCACGTTTGGAATTTCTAGAGCAGGCACATTTCCATACCCTTGTACTCAAGGAATGGGAGTGCCCCAGTAAACTTCCCGGGGTTCCAAGGGATTGGGATAGGAAGTATCCTTTTCCCCCAGAGGTGGATGTCCCGATCCTAGGGCTATCTAACACCCCTGTCATGCATTCCCCGGATTCTACTACCCTGCGGGATGCTGAGGACCGGCGCATTGACCTGCTGGCCTCCCACGCCTTTGCATGTGCGGGGACAGCGCTGCGCCCGGTCTGTGCCTCTGCCATTACTGCTGTGGCCACTAGAACCCTTATCAGAAAAATGCTTGATAGTGCCTCTGATGATCTCCCTTGTGAGGTGTTTAATGCACTCTCCAGTTGTAATGTTTTTGTAAATTTTGTCCTATTAGCATTGGATGACTCCATCAGAATGTGTGCAAGAACTTCTGCCCTCGTGGTGGCTATACGCCGCTTGGTTTGGCTGCGACAGTGGAGTGCTGACAATGCTGCGAAGAAGGCCCTCACTGGGCTTCCTTTTAAGGGGCTACGCCTGTTTGGGGCCCGTCTAGACCTGTTCGCTAAGAGAGGTAAGTTACCCCAGCGCAGACGGCTGTCTCGGCCCCCCTTCACCCTCCTACCATGGTGTTAAACAAGAAACAGGGATGTCCTTCGCGGGGGCTCACGCAGATTCCTGTCACAGGAGCAGGAGACAACATCCTGGCCCCTCCGGGGGGCTAAGCCCGAATCCTCTCCCAAGTCCCCTCAGGCATGATGGGGCGCCCTCGCCCGTCTGGGTGAGGGGACTGCTGCGGCACCTTGCTCAAGTCTGGAGGCATCACGCCTTGGAGGTAGTGTCCTCCGGCTACAAGATAGTTTGCTATGCGGCCTCCCCCAAGATTATCAGGTCCCGGATACTCCTGGTCCCTGCCTCTGCTCAGGTGTTGGCGCAGGCCGTGCAAGGCCTGCTGGGTCTGGGGGTCATTTGCAGATTTCCCTTAAAAGACAGAGGCAAGGGACTCTACACCAACCTTTTCACAGTTCCCAAAAAAGATGGGTCAGTCAGGCCCATTCTGGATTTACAGATCTTCAGCAAAATTGTCAAGAACAGGCGTTTTTCGCATGGAAACCCTGCGCTCGGCCATCAGCTCCTTGCGCCCCGGGGGTTTCATGACGTCTGTGGATATCAAAGATGCTTACCTTCACATCCCTGTGTTTTCAGGACACCAAGGTTCCTCAGATTCGCGTTGGAAGATCAATACTGCCAATTTGTGGCTTTTGCCATCTGGCCTCTCTTCAGCTCCCAGAGTGCTCACCAAGGTGCTGGTGGGGGTGATGTCTCTGATGAGGCCAAGGGGCATCTGCGTGCTGCCCTACCTGGACATCCTCATCACTTCCCAGTCTCTACATCAGGCAGAGTTGGATACTCAGCTGGTGGTGTCCATTCTGGAGTCATTTGGATGGGTGATCAACCACCCCAAGTCCTCACTGTCCCCTTCCTTGGTAACTCCATCCCTAGGAATGAATCTGGATACAGTTCATGCAAGGATCTTCCTTCCTCAGCAGAAGGTGGACATTCTGCTTGCATAGGCTCAGTCCCTCCTAGCTTGTCCCCATCCCTCCACCAGGCAGGGGATGCAGCTGGTGGGCCTGATGGTGGCGTGCTTCGAAGCGGTCCCTTATGCTCAGTTCCACTTGGGGCTTCTGCAACTTCTTCTATTGTCTGTATGGGACATGGACCCAGCATCCCTGGACAGGGTCTGTGTGCTTTCCCCTCTGGTAAGGAGGTCCCTCTTGTGGTGGATGGACTCAATGAACCTGTTGGGGGGCAGAACCCTTCTTGCCCCTTCCTGGGAGACGGTCACCACGGATGCCAGTCTATCAGGTTGGGGGGGGGGGTTTCTGGAAGTCCCTGCGGTTCCAGGGGAGGTGGGACCCTCAGGAGGCCCACACACCTATCAATGTTTTGAAGCTATGAGCGGTCAGGTTAGTTCTGGCTCGCTTGACTACTCAACTTCAGGGCCTGCCTGTTCAGGGGCGCTCGGACAACCTGACGGCAGTTGCCTACATCAATCATCAGGGAGGGACCCGGAGCAAGGGGGCCCTCCAGGAAGTGTCTCTGATCCTGACCTGGGTGGAGGCCAATGTTCCCTGCATATCAGCGGTATACATTCCGGGGGGGTCCCTCTGCAACAGGGTGTCCCAATCTCTGTGTCACCGTTGGGGCCAACCAGATGTGGATCTGTTTGCGTCCCGTCACAATCACCTTTGTCTCCCTGTCCCAGGATCCTCTGGCCGTGACCACGGATGCTTTAGTAATGTCATGGCAGGACATTCAGGTTCTGGATGTCTGTCCTCCATTCCCCCTGCTGGGCAGGGTCCTGCGCAAGATTGCGCTGGAAGGGGTGCCAGTGTTTCTGGTGGCCCCCAGGTGGCCAAGAAGAGTGTGGTTCGCAGACGTGGTGCAGATGGCAGTAGATCAGTACGTCCTGCCAGGAGTGCCAGATCTGCTCACTCAGGGCCCCTTACGCCATCCCAACTCTGGCTTTGACGGCCTGGCTGCTGAAACCTCCATCTTGATGGAGAAAGGCTTGTCTGCCTCAGTGGTTGAGACCATGGTGAAGGCTAGGAAGAAAACCTCTTCTTCCATATATTATAGGGTATGGCGTACCTACATTGACTGGTGTGAGTCTTGGTCTCTTCCCTGTCGGGTGTTCTCAGTTCCCAGGGTTCTGGAGTTTTTACAGCATGGGTTGGAGTCGGGTCTCCAACTCGGTACTTTGAAGGGTCAGGTTTCTGCCCTGTCTGTCTTCTTTCAGAAGTCTTTTGCTCAGCATTCCTTGGTTATGACTTTCTTTCAGGGGGTTACTCATGTGCGTCCCCCGCGAAAACCTATGGTCCCTGTTTGGGATTTGAACTTGGTCTTGTCTGCCTTGCAGGGTGCTCCCTTTGGACCTATTCAGGATGCTGCTCCGGCTGTACTTACCCTCAAGATTGTCTTTCTGGTGGCTATTACTTTGGTCAGGCGTGTGTCTGAGCTGGCAGCTCTGTCTATTCAGCCCCCATATTATGAGAGACACCAGGAGAAGGTGGTGTTCCGCTTTAAGCCGGATTTTATGCCTAAGGTGGTGTTTGCTTTTCATTTGATTCAAGATATTGTTCTTCCTTCATTGTGCCCTAATCCTAGCAATGCTAAGGAAAGGGTTTTGCATTGTTTGGATGTGGTCAGGTGTCTGAAGTATTACCTGGTAGTAACTGCGTCCTTCAGGAAAACTGATGCTCTTTTTGTGGTCCCTTCTGGTCCTAGGCAGGGTTTGGCTCCTGCCAAGTCTACTATCAGCAAATGGATCCGTCAGGCTGTGATTCAGGCCTATTCTGTTAAGGGGAAGAATCCTCCCTTCCGCCTTACTGCTCATTCTACTCGTGCTATTGGTGCCTCTTGGGCCTTCCAGCACCAGGATTCTGTTGAACAAGTTTGCAAGGCCGCTACTTGGTCTTCTGTTCATACCTTTTCAAAGTTTTACAAGGTTGATGTTAGGGCCTCAGCTGATGCTGTTTTTGGCCAAAAGGTTTTGCAGGCGGCAGTGGTTTAAACTGTCTGCTGTTACCTTTTTTTGTTGGGGATCCCACCCAGCTTTATGGACACTGCTATTGGATGTCCCAAGTGTAAGTAATCTATCTGGAGCATGACGTACTTTATACTAAGAATAATACAATTCTGTGAAATACTCACCTGTAGAATTGGTATTATAGGTTTACAGTACATCCTGCTCCACCCCACCCTGGTTTTTGCATTATTCTTGATCCCCTGTATGGTGATTGCTATCATTGTTATAGTTACCAGTTTTTTTGGCTGGTTAAATTCTCCCGGCGTCTTGTTCACTGCTTTTCAATGCTGGGGATTTGTGGGAGGTCCCCGGGTATTTGAGGGGCCGAGAGGAGCCTTTTTTGCATATGTCTGCAGTGCAGCACCATCTGGCGGAGGATAACCCGAGTGTAAGTAATCTATCTGGAGCAGGACGTACTGTATACAAATAATATCAATTCTACAGGTGAGTACTTCACAGAATTGTATTTTTTTGATGTTACCGGCTATACCCCCCTAGAGGAGGGGGAATTGTTTTCTGATTCAGAATCATCTGAGGAACATCCTAGAGCGTATGGTGCCGATTCTGGGCATGACCCATGGGCTTCAGATGATACTGACAGACTTTTGGCTCACATTTTTTATGTACTCTGTATTTCTCCTCCTGCCGTGGCTCTGTGGCAGCAGGGGGAGCTGTTTCATACTGTTAAACCACGCTTGGAGTTCCCTGAACAAGCTCATTTTAACAATCTGGTGCTCAAGGAGTGGGAACGGCCTAGTCGGCTCCCCGGGGTGCCAAAGAGTTGGGATAAGCGGTATCCCTTTCCTGCTGAAATGGTGAAACGGTGGTCATGTCCTCCCAAGGTGGATGCTCCAGTTCTGGGGTTGTCTAACACATCCGTCATGCATTCCCCTGACTCTACTAAACTACGGGATGGGGAGGACAGGCGCATTGATCAGCTGGCTTGCCATGCATTTGCCTGTGTGGGGACCGCGCTCCGTCCGGTCTGTGCCTCTGCTATTACGGCTGTTGCCATTAAAAGTCTGCTCAGGGTTCTTTTAGATGGGGCCCCTGATGATGTTGGTAGTGAAAAGTATAGAGCTCTTCTGCGTTGTGAGGAATTTGTTGCATGTGTTCTCTCTGCCTTGGATGATACCATTAGAATGTGTGGCAGGGCTTCTGCCTTGTTGGTGGCCATACGCCGTTCATCTGGCTTCGCCAGTGGGCAGCTGACAACGCTGCCAAAAAGGCTCTCACTGGGTTTCCCTTCAAGGGGCTCTGCCTCTTTGGGGAACGTTTGGACTTGTTTGCTAAGGATTCAGGAGGTAGTATCCTCCGGTTACAAGATAGTTTGCAGCCTGGCCGCCCCCAAGATTCATCAAATCTCGGTTAGCTCAAAACCCCTTGTCAGCTCGGAGTCTGTCCCTGGCTGTCCAAGGCCTTCTGGAACTGGGTGTCATCTGCCAGGTGCCCTTGAGGGAAAGGGGCAAAGGCTATTATTCCAATCTTTTCATTGTTCCCAAAAAAGGATGGGTCCATCAGACCTATCCTGGATTTAAAGCTTCTCAACAAATTTGTCAGATTCAGACGCTTTCGCATGGAGACTCTGCGCTCAGCTGTGACTTTCCTACGCCCAGGGGACTTCATGACCTCTGTAGACATCAAGGATGCTTACCTTCACGTACTTATCTTTCCAGGTCATCAGAGATTCCTCAGGTTCACTCTGGAGGATCAGCACTACCAATTTGTGGCCTTGCCCTTCGGTCTCACCTCGGCTCCCAGGGTATTCACCAAGGTGCTGGCAGGAGTGGTGGCTCCGCTGAGATCTCAGGGCATTCGCATTCTTCCCTACTTGGATGACATGCTTATCGCCTCTCAGTCCTTCCATTAGGCAGAGCTGGACACTCAGCGGGTGGTGTCCACACTGTGAGTCATTCGGCTGGGTGATGAAACACCCCAAATCTTCCATGTCTCCTTTCTGGTCATGATTTTGGATTCAGCTCAGGTCAAGATCTTTCTTCCTCAGCAGAAGGTGGAGCTCGTTCAAGAGAAAGCTCAGCTCCTGCTGTCTTGTCCTCATCCGTCCATCAGGCAGGGTATGCAACTGATGGGCCTGATGGTGTCCTGCTTCGAGGCGGTACCGTATGCTCAGTTCCACATGAGGCCTCTTAAGCTTCACCTCTTGTCAGTATGGGATCGGGACCCTGTGTCCTTAGATCAGGTGTTTGCCTTGTCCCCTCGGGTCAGGCGGTCTCTAGCATGGTGGCTGGACTCCAGGAACCTGCTGGGGGGCAGGTTTTTTCTGGTCACTCTCTAAGTATTTGTTTTGACATTGGGTTAAATAGTAGATATAAAACAAAGATGATTGTATTCTAAGCATACAGCACGTCCGGCTCCATCTATAATACTTACACATGGGTAATCCTCCACCAGAGGGCGCTGTGCACTGCAGACATGCAAAAACAGGCTCCTCCCGGCCCTTCATATACCCAGGGACCTCCCACAAATCCCCAGATTTCTCTGCAGTGCTGAACTGCGAAGACATGAAGTATCACGCTCTCGCAGGCGAGCGGGGCTTTACAGCCCGTGGGCACCCGTCCTCTTCAAGAAGAATATGCCTCCCAGCCTGGGCTGCGTGGGTCGGGTGAAGGTAGGCAGCACCTTGTGTGCTTAACGGAGCCATGCTCCACCGCAATCCCCCACCATAGGGTAGGCGGTTAGGCTGATGGTGAGCCTCTAGTGGATGCCCCTCCTGCATTGTTGCCCGTGCCCCTTACAGAGTTAGTCCACTGGATGCTGGTCCGCTTCTCCCTCGCTTCCTCCCGTAGCTCGGGGGAAAAGAAAGGGGGGGGGGGGTATGTGTGGCAGTCCTAGTGCAATATAGCACGTTAAGGCCTTTGATTTTTATTTTACTTGGGTGTCAGTGTCGCGCTCCTTGCTATACAGTTGCGAGCCTGTTTGTCCTTTCATTAACAACTGCCCAGACGGCAGCATAATTTTCCAGCGTGACAGCATCTTTATGCATGCGCTTTCTATCCAATACTGTCCTTCTTATTTCCGTTGGTTAGAGCTTCGCGCTCTTTGGGGGAGGCGGGGACTCGTCATGACGCGCTCCGCGTCACAGCCTAGTCTGGCCCGCCCCTCGAGGTTCGCTTGGCGCCGTGGTGCGATCCGCCTCCTCCCTTGGTCATGTAAGTGCCCTCCGGGGTGGCATTGTTCTATGTGTTTATTCGGCTGCGCATGGCACTGACACCACCCCTCTTGTCCCATTATGTCTTTCAGACGCCAGGACTTCGGTGGCTTCTCCCGGCCTAACATATATTACAGCGGGTCCACATAACAAATTCTCCCACTTCCTAGCGGGTCTTGGGGCATCCAGGGTTGCCTATTGCGTAAATCCCTGCGGATACTGCTCAAGATAATCACCATATGGAGGCATCTCAGAATTATGTACCCGGGGTCCCTCTGGGACATGACCAGCTGTGTGCAGTGTGTGGTCAGCCCCATGCTGAGGCTGACAGAGAACGGGTCTGCGGACCGTGTGCTGAACAGGCAGGTTTGCCAGAGGCTGCACCTCCCTTCAATACACCCGTCTCCCCGGACCTAAACCTCACTCCTGATTAGTCCCACTCGAGCGGGGATGACCTGCAAGCCGTGCCGCGCGTGCTGCCTACGGCGGAGCAGGTGCTGTCTGGATTGGCGGAGCGTATGGGCCCTGGTAAGAAGCGGTCCGTGACGCCTCCTGGCTCTCCGGTTACTAACGATACCGATGACTCTGCTGATATGCAGGACCTTGATCCTTCTGAGGAAGGTGAGCTATTCTCAGATTCGGGTTCCTCGGATGAGATGCCCGGGAGCTGTGAAGATTCTTATTAAGATCTTTGAGGTTTTGTCAATCTCCCCTCCTGGAGAGACTCCCAAGCCTAAGAAGGAGAGTTTCCACACAGCGCCGCCGTGCTTGGAGTTCCTGGAACAGGATCATTTCCAGAATCTTATATCCCAAGAATGGGAATCGCCTTGTAAACTTAAAGGGGTCCCAGGGGTCTGGGATTGGAAGTACCCTTTCCCTCCTGATGTGGTTAACTTTTGGTCGGCACCTCTTGTGGTGGATGCACCGATTATAGGGGTTACTAACCCCCCCTTCATGACGGCTTCTTATTACCATTGACAGACTGGCTTCCCACGCCTTCTCGTGTGCAGGGACGGCTCTGCGCCCGGTCTGTGCTGCGGCCATCACTGCGGTGGCCGCCAGGACTCTTGTCAGAAAAGTACTTGACCACCTTCCTGAGGACCTCCCCTGGAGGGTATATTAACCCTTTAAATGCCAAGCACGTCGTTTCTACGTGGTTGCTTCTCCTACCGTTAAGTGCCAAGCACGTAGAAACTACGTGCCTGGCATTTCCCCCAAACAGTTAAAGAATAGAAAAAAACTACTTACCTCCGGTATCCCCGTGAAGCTTGGGGTCCCCTCTTCCTGGGGGGGGGCATCCGATCGCCCCCCCGTCGTCCTCCGTCTTCAGGGGGGGGCCCGAAACCAGCCGCCCCCCCCCCGTTTCCAGCGCTGACATCGGCGCTGTAAAAAAAAAAAAACAAAAAACAAACTGTCATTTACTTACCTCCGCGCCCGAGCCTTCTGTCCGGGTCTCCTCTTCACCAGGGGGGGGTCCGATCCCCCCCCTGGGCTGCGCAGGCTTCAGGTGAGGACCCTCTTCCGGGTCCTCACCTCTTGTAATGGCGGCGATGGCCGCCGCCGCTTAGCTCCGCCCATTGTGGGAGGAGCGGGATGACGTCATCCCGCTCCTCCTATACCCCCTCCGAGCTCCGGCATCTGTCAGATGCCGGTGGTGATCGGAGCAGGGCGGATGTCAGGTGAGGAGGCTCCGATCGGAGCCCCCTCACCTGTCACCCGCCCTGCGCCGATCACCACCGGCGTCTGTCAGTGAGCTGATTGGCGCGGGACAGCGGCGAGGGACGTCGGATCGGAGGTGAGTATAGTGTAAAATAAGAAAAATAAAGATTTTTTTTCTCTGTGTCTGTGTGATTTTTTTTTACTATTAACCCCTTGTGAACTGGTAAGGGGTCCATGACCCCTATACCAGTTCACAAGGCTGGGGGGGATGGGAAGCCACCTGCGCTAGCGGGTGGCTTGCCATTAACCCCTGGCACCCCCATTACCTGCCTCCCCAAAGGCCAGGGGGGGGCAGAAGAGCCCGGGCCCACATGGGCTATGTGGGCTCGTAGGCTGCAGGGTGGGGGGGCCACAAAAGCTGGCCCCCCCACTCTGTGCCTACAAGCCCCCATAGCTGGTCCCGGGCTGGTTACTTTGGGTAAGGGGGACCCCACGTCAATTTTTTTTTGATTTTTAAGGGTTTTTAACCCTTAAAAATCAAAAAAAAAAATGGGGTCCCCCCCCCTGGGAGGGGGGACCCTATGTCATTTTTTTTTTTTTGATTAACCCTTTGTGTTCTGTCATCCAGCAGCTATAAAAGGCTTCTAGCAAGTGAGCAGAAGCCAGTGATCGCCGAGGGACAGAGGGCTCCAGGATGGATGGGAGGTGAGTACAGTGTAAAAAAAAATAAAAATTAATAAAATATTTTTTCTCTGCTTGTGTCTGTGTGATTATTTACATTTAACCCCTTGTGAACTGGTAAGGGGTCCATGACCCCTATACCAGTTCACAAGGCTGGGGGGATGGCAAGCCACCTGCGCTAGCGGGTGGCTTGCCATTAACCCCCGGCACCCCCATTGCCTGCCTCCCCAAAGGCCAGGGGGGGGCAGAAGAGCCCGGGCCCACATGGGCTATGTGGGCTCGTAGGCTGCAGGGTGGGGGGGCCACATAAGCTGGCCCCCCCACTCTGTGCCTACAAGCCCCCATAGCTGGTCCCGGGCTGGTTACTTTGGGTAAGGGGGACCCCACGTCAATTTTTTTTTGATTTTTAAGGGTTTTTAACCCTTAAAAATCAAAAAAAAAAATGGGGTCTCCCTCCCCTGGGAGGGGGGACCCTATGTCATTTTTTTTCTCGATTTAACCGTTTGTAGTGTGGATGGTAGTTGTATTTTTTTTGTTAATGTTATAAAATACTTGTTTCAGTTAGGGGGGTCTCCTGGGCAGGAACAGGGGGCTACCGATAAATATGTGGTACCGTTCTAATCGGTAGAAATGGGGCTTTCACATGCAATATGATTTTCCTTAATAAAATACATTTTTTATTTAAAATAAAGGAGTCAATTTTTAAAAAAAAATTTTTATTTATTTATTATTTTTACTTAATATTGTAAAAAAAAAAAAAAAAATTTACAAACAAGACATTTCATGTTAAAGCCTAAACTCTGCTGCAAAAAATATATATATAATTTTCCTGAAAGTTCCAGCAAAAATGGTGCAAAACATGGCGCAAAACATGACGCAAAATGGGGAAAAATGGCCTGTCAACAGAGGGTGACAAAATCTCAAGTAGGCTGGCAATTAAAAGGGTTAATAGTACCTATGCATGTTGGGTATTGTTCTGTTCGGGGGACCTTGCGCTTTCAGACTTAGCTTGTTTTTTCTGGTTTGCATATTTATATTTTAGGAAAAGGTGTTTTTTATTCAGCTTTTTTATAATTTTTTTAGGGAAACCCCGCGCAAACAAAGAATTCTTTGAGGGATTACTTCCAGAAAGATGAGCCCACTACAACAAGCTGGGTACCCTTAGAAAGCTTAACGTGTGTACTTTCAGGGAATATATGGTTTATGGGGGATATTCCAAATGTCAAGGGTTGTTTTGGTTGAAAAATCGCAAGGTGCGCACTTTGTCTGCAGAGCTGAAATTTTCAAGTAAAATTACCATTACGCACATGCTTTACTTTGGTGTGTTTGGCAACTCTTCCCTTGACAGTAGCTATGCATGTTGGGTATTGTTCTGTTCGGGGGATGTTGCGTTTTCAGATTAAACTTGTTTTTTCTTGTTTGTATATAGTTTTTTTTTAGGAAAATGTGGCTTTGATTCTGCTTTTTTATCCTTTTTTTAGGGAAACTCTTTGCAACCAAAGAATCCATTGAGGGATTACTTCCAGAAAACTATGGCCACATCAACAAGCCTGGTACACCTAGAAAGCTTGAGGTGTGTACTTCCAGAGAATATATAGTTTGTTGGGGGTATTTCAAATGTAAAGGGTTGTTTCTGGAAAAACTGCAAGGTGCGCATATTGCATAGCACAGTTGTATTTTATCTGAAAATCCCCTAAAGCGCTGTTTCAGTTTGGGGGAGTCTCCTGGGCAGGAAAGGTTGTCTACCTATACATATGTGGTACCGCTGTAACCGGGAGAAATTGGGATTTCACACGCAATAAGATTTCATTGACAAACTTACATTTTTTATTACATTTTTTTTTTTTTTTGCACATATTTCACCCAAAAATATTGAGAATACACCTAAAAAATGACAAACAAGACATTTCATGTTAAAGCCCAGACTCTGCTGAAAAAAACAATATATCATTTTCCTGGGAAATCCCTGGAAATCCCTTCAAAAATCACATTTGAACATGGGGAGCGCAAAATAGTGCAAAATGGTCTGGCAACAAAGGGTGACAAAAACGCCAGGTAGGCTGGCACTTAAAGGGTTAATCAGACTGTGATGTGTTTGTGAAGTTTATCCTCTCAGCGCTGGATGACACCATTAAGATGTGTGCTAGAACCTCTGCCCTTGTGGTAGCTATTCGCCGCCTGGTCTGGCTGCGACAGTGGGGGGCTGACGATGCTACGAAAAAGGCCCTCACTTGCCTTCCCTTCAGAGGACGGCGACTATTTGGGGCCCGTTTGGACCTTTTTGGAAAAAAGGGTAAGGCACCCTTACGGGGCAGGGCCACCCCTCCACCTCCCTACGTTAGTGTCAAACGCGAACCTGAGGTGTGCTTCCAACTGTTCGGTGTGGATTTCCACCATGGGGTGGGCAGGCAACGCCCTGGGCCCTCTGGCAGGACTAAGTCCAAATCTGCCAAGACCTCCCAAGCATGAAGGGACGCCCTCGCCCTTCTAGGAACGTACCTTCTCCTTTGGGTGGTTCCAGGAGGTAGTTCCCCTGGACACAGGATAGCATTTGCTGGGCGGTCCCTCTCAGATGTTGTCAGGGTGCTTCTAGCCCCTGTTTTCCCCTCAGGATTTGGTGTAGGCCGTACTAGGCCTACGAAGTTTGGGCTTACTTACAGGTTGCCCTTAACAAAATGGGGCTATGGCCTCTATATTGACCTTCCTCCTTTCCTCATCAGTATGAGGCAGTCTGGACCATGCTGGCCTATGGTAGGCCTGGCAATTCTACTCTCACAGGTAGTCGTCCCTATATGACATCTGTCTTGGGACACAGGCGCCCTGTGCAAGGGGGGCTTCCGACCTCCTGCAGAGTTCTAAATCTTCTTAGTTCCCCTGTGTCTGCTGGATGCCAAGACCATTATTAGGCGGTGTGGCAGGACCAACCCTGCGGCTTGAGGCATTGTTGGTGGCCTCTCTTTCGCTCCCAGGCTACTCGCCATGGCGTGACTGGGGGCGATGTCTCGGACATGCCTGGGGGGAGGGGCGTCCGCATTAGGACCTACCGGGCCGTCTTTCCTTTCTCCCCAGTCTCTACGTCAGGCCGAGTGGATTGGTCAGCCAGCGGTGTCCCCTGGGAGTTACTGGATGGGTGCTCAGTCACCTCAATCCCTCTTGGTCCCTTATCTGCTATCTCCATTCCTTGGATTCGGTTCAGGCTTGAGCCTTCTTCCTGGCAACAGGTGGACTCCTGGTTACGGGGGCTCTGCCCCCCTTTGCTGACTTCTTACTTTTACCATGCAGGATTGAAGCTGGTGGGCCCGTTGGTGGAGTATCAGATGATGTCCCTTATATACCGAGCCCTTGGGCTCTTCGGCACAGTAGGTTAGTGATCCTACATGGGGTTACAACACCCCTGGGGCTTGGTCTGTGCTCATTCCCCCTTGGTAAGGTCCTCTTGAGCTGATCATATGCATGGGCCCTGTCAGGGGGCACCCCCTTCTTGCTTGCATCTTCCTGTGAATGGTCACCTTGGGTACCAAGTCTCGCAGGTAGGCGGGGGGAAGGGACTTTTTTCCAAAGCCCCCCGTGGTTCCTGGGTAGGGTCCCTTATAGGGTCCATCCTTCTTACTGGTTGTTGCAACAGTGAGCCTTCCGTTGACTCTATATGGCTGGACTTCTCCTCTTTTAGGACCTGTCTATTTGGGGACTCTTGGTCCGTTGGAAGACAACGGTCTGTTTTATTATTGGTCTGGAGCTTGAAGCAGGATGATCCCTCTGGAGGGTTCCTGATCCCGATCTGGGCGGCGGTCTACGCTCCCTGCCCCTCAGAGGTATTCGCTCCAATAGATGCCTTTCAGTGGCAGGTTATGCTATCCTGACGGCGCTCTGAGAGCCATCTAGGGTGGCTCTGTTGGGTCTCGCTTATACCACAGGGGCTCCGCCCTTGTTTTTACTGTCCCAGAATATTCTGACTCTGGTCATGGGGGCTTAGTAAGATTATGCATAGACTTTCTATCTCATAGGCCCTCTCTTCGCTCACCCTTCTATGTGGGGTTCTGCGCACAGTTGTGCTGATAGAGACACCCGTGAGATTGATGACCTGGGTGGCCTTGTGAACTGTGGTTCGCTGATGCTTCGGCTGAGGTCTGCTGACCGGTACACTCTCTCAGGAGTGCGGCTATGCCCTTGTCAGGCCCCTTCTTTTGTCATCTCAATCTACAGACTCTGGTCTGGGGCTTGACAGCTGATTCATTCACCCCTTGGAGACGGGCTTATCTTCTGGGTGACTTGGTTTATGGGGGGCTAGGAGCAAGCGTCCTTGGCTTCCCCTTCCTCCGTCTATTGTGGTTCATGGTGGACCCATACTGATTGGCATGAGTTTTGGTCTTTTACCTGTTGGACGTTCTTGGTTCCCCGGGTTCTAGAGTCCTTACAGCATAGGTTGGGTTTGGCTCCCCATCTAGGTACTCTGAAGGTCCAGGTTCTGTCCTGGCTGTCTTCCTGTAGGTGTCTGGTTCTATCTTCCTTGTGAGGCATTCTCTTGGGGTTTTGCTTATGGGCATCTCCCAAGTAGTTTCTGTGGTTCCTGTTGGGATCCATTTTCATGCTGTTTGCCCGGCGGCTTTTCCCTTGGGACTTATGCTGGATGCTGTCTGAGCTGCCTTGTAGTCCAAGTCTCTTCTCTGGGGGCTCATGCCTCTGTCAGATGTGTGCCTGAGAAGGTGGATATGATTGCTTAGCCTTGGCTCGATATATACCGTATATCTATCTCTCTCTCTCTCTATATATATATATATATATATATATATATATATATATATATATATATATCTCTATCTATATATATATTTATCTATCTCTATATATATATATATATATATATCTCTATATATATATATATATATCTCTATATATATATATATATATCTCTATATATATATATATATATATATATATATATATATATATATATATATATCTATATATATATATATATATATATATATCTCTATATATATATATATATCTCTATATATATATATATATATATATCTCTATATATATATATATATATATATCTCTATATATATATCTATATATATATCTCTATATATATATCTATATATATATCTCTATATATATATCTATATATATATCTCTATATCTATATATATATATATATATATCTCTATATATATATCTCTATATCTATATATATATATATATATATATATATATATATATATATATCTATATATATATCTCTATATATATATATATATATATATATATATATATATATATATATATATATCTATCTGCACACCATGCCGTGGTAGTATTCCGTCTTATGCCGGACCTCTTTGCCCAAGTGGTGTTTTATGATCATTGTTTAAGTCCTTTTAGTCTAACTACGGACCTCATTCTTATTAATAATGAAGTAAAGGGTCTACATTCCCTCAACAGGTGTTGCAATTTTTCCCGGTGGTTTCTTGTCCCTTGGGGGACTTATGCCCTTTGGGTCTGCGGGCGCCTCCTTATGTATGCGCCTGACATCGCTTGCTTCCAGGGCCACTGCGCCCTTTGGATTGATCTTACTTGGATGCCTTCCTGGTCTTGAGTAAAGGTTGGGCTTTACTCAAAAAGTTTTGCAGGTGACAGCGCCTTTACTGTCTGCTGTGCCTTGTTTTTTGGGGATCCCACCCTATTTTATGGACACTGCTATTGGATGTCCCATGTGTAAGTATTCTAGATGGAGCAGGACGTGCTGTATGCTTAGAATAATACAATTCTGTGAGATACTCACCTGTAGAATTGGTATTATATGCATACAGCACGTCCTGCTCCACCCCACCCTGGTTGTACATCTTCTGGATCCCCTGTATGGTGATTGTTTTCATTACCTTTGTTACCAGTTGGTGGTTGGTTTCTCCCGGCTTCTTTTCTCACTGCTTTTCAATACTGGGGATTTGTGGGAGGTCCCTGGGTATATGAAGGGCCGGGAGGAGCCTGTTTTTGCATGTCTGCAGTGCACAGCACCCTCTGGCGGAGGATTACCCATGTGTAAGTATTATAGATGGAGCAGGACGTGCTGTATGCATGTAATACCAATTCTACAGGTGAGTATTGTATTTTTTAATCATCCATTTTAAAGTAGGCCTACATTCATTTCTAATTGGTTATACAGAAAGCAGAATACTTTTTATTGGTCATCCAGAAAGAGGTGTGATTTTCACAGGTGCATACATGAATTGTGATAAATCCATTACAGAATCTCGGCATTCTTTGGGAAGCGTTTCTAAAAACTACTCCCTATTTTTCTCAAGCAGACATCAGGTCAATTTGACATTCAAGCAGCTTCTCTCTTGCAAAGAATTTGTTTAACTAAGCAAAACCCAGTGTGAACTGTATTTTTAAAAGTATATAGCTAAAAAAAAAAAATCAATATTGTGCCCTGTGATGCAAAATCGTGTGTAAAAAACATACCTACAAAAGGAGGTCATGTATATTTTACCTTCGCTTTAGTAGCCATAGCTTGTACGCTCACATTACTGTCTTGAGCAACAGCTAAATTCTCGCATGTGGGGCAATGTAATCAGATCAAAAATTAAAATATATGGTGTAATGTTTCTTATGGCTGTTTTTTCAAAATCCAACAGGAGGTTCAGAACTTGAAAACAAGAGAACTGTACCAATCTGTGCAAAGGGCCCAGGAGGAGGCTCAGCGGATTAAGCAGGAGCAGCGAATGCGGCACTTGGTACAGAAAGGACATGATGTATCCCACCTGCAGAAAAATGCCTCTGGTGTGTGTTATGTTGGACTCTCTCCATAGAGCTTTAAGTGGACCAAGATTTTGACTGTCATGGGTTTTGGTCAGGGGCAGACTGGGATTAAAAAGCGGCCCGGGACTTTTAAGGTCTCACCCAGCCGTTCTGAAGCGTGCCTGGTCCAGTATAGTATATTACTTCACGAGTGTGTGTGTGTGTGTACATACATAGGGCAGTTACTAGTCTAAATAACTCCTAGGACAGAAAGGGGCGTCAAGCAAGCTTTTTTTTTTTTTTTTTTTATGCGGAACAAAACACAGGTTTTCGACTTGTTTTGTTCTGTTTTCATGGGGCATCCCAAATAGGGATGGCCCACTGTGTGCAAACCGTCCCCCCCCCCCCCCAGTTCGCACAGTAAAACTTACCTCTGCTGGGTCCAGTGATGCATGTGCTGGCTCTCGTCCAATCAGAGCCCTTTGCCGTGTTTACAGCCTGCGGCAAAGGGCTCTAGTTGGCTTGAAAGGGGAGTGTGCGCTGAAGAAAAACTCCAGTGCTAGGAAACCATTCCATTGAATGTGCCCTTTCACATCACAGCCCTATTTGCTGCAGGAACACAGGCAGCACAGGTATAGAGCATGGAAACCGTTTTGTGACTGTTTAGAACTCACCATTGCTGGTCCCTGCTGAAGTCTCCAGGTCTTTATTTCTGCTGTCCTCTGGGTCCCTCTGGCTTCACATGGTCCTCCGGCTATTGCTACTGCCACATCCTGCACATCCATGCTGACGGGACCACTCACTGTGGGACTACCTAGGGGCCACTTCTGCAGTAATGATGCAAACGTAGGCAGATTGCAGTACACTACTGCAAGGTGTGGTGGTTATAGATGGACAGAGTTGGGCATAGGTGAGATAGGTAGAGGAAAGAAGTATGATAAAAGGAAGGAAATAAAGATTAAAGAAAGAAAAGCAGTAGGGAAAAAAGGAGGGAAAGAAGATGAGAGGAGCAAAGGCAATATAAAAAAGATGAAATAAAGAAAAATGGAGGAAAGAAAATAATTAATCAAGAATGAAAGATGAGGAAGAAAAAAGAAAGAAAGGTGGGAGGAAATAAATGGAGCTGGTAGATATGAAAGGTAGATGGAAAGAAGAAAATAGGGAAAGAAAAAAAAAAGTAGGGGAAAGAAAGATGTCAGGAACAAAGGCAATATAAAAAGACGAAAAGAGAAAATAATGAAGCAGGAAGGAAAGAAAAGGAACAATAAAGATGGAAGGAAAGAAAAGAAAGATGGAAGGAATAAAAGAAGGTAAAAAAGAGAGAGAAAGTAAGAAAGGCAGTAAAGAATGCAGGCAAAACAGATGCGCGCACAAGCTTCCAGCTATGTAGTAGTATTTGACGTGGGTGCACACGGGGGATGTTGGGGTGGTATGGGTGCCACTGGAGGCCCGCGCATGGCCATTTTAGACTAGTTGAGATGGTTTTTGGTCCATTTTAATGCATACAAATAAAGCGGATTCTGTGTATCTTGTAACTATGACATTTGCAGCATGGAATGTCATTCAGAAAATACAGTTCTCCACCACAAATCCCACCCTCTCGATGTGTAGGCTCCATGTTGAACTAAATGTTTATTACAACAATGGGCACTGTAGTCACTCTTGGGGTGCACACAAGATTGAGGAAGCAAGGGGTCCAGCGTTTTCTCTCAAACCTAGTATAGCAAAGTGCGTGTGTGGTCTTCCCCTAATAAAGGGAGAAAGCTAGCAAAGAAGCTATATGGTATATATTAATTGCCTGCCCACCACTGACCCAGTTGTTAGCCGAAAAAAATACTCGCCACCTTTTGGGTATGAAGCCAAGGTTGTCTCCACTATTCAAGAAGTAATTTATGTTACTCGCTTTTTCATGAAATACGGTAGATTTTCAACATGAAGCCCAATTCTAATCAGACTCTGTTATGTGTAGGTGATTCCATTTATTTGGATCTTCGTCCAGCCACCAATCGTAGCTCTGATGTTACACCAGAAGTCAGGTCAGAGCAGAATACCGACAATCCTGTTCTAAAACAATGTGTTACAACAATAATCTCTCCAAGGAAAGACACCGCTGTTCAGACAGGTAACTTCTGTCCTAATTTCTGTCTCTGAAAAAGCTATACAAATTAGAATCGCATGATCAATTAAGATCCCACCCCCAGTATATTTGCATGAATGTCCTGGAAAACATTTTCCAAGCAGTGTGTCCCTGCCCCCCCTCTAGCCTCCCTGTGCTTTAAAATCGGGCAGAATAATATCACCCGCTCTCTTGCCTGAGATACTTCATTAGAACAAAAAGTTTACTATTCTAAGTTTACAGCACGTCCTGCTCCAGAAGATTCTTTACACTTGGGTTATACATCCACAAGATGGCGCTGGACTGCAGGGACAGCAAAAAAGTGGCTCCTCCCGGCCCCATATATACCAGGGAGCTGGTATATCCATCTTCTAGGGATGACTAGAAGATGGCTTTCTCTACTCGCAGGTGAGCGGGGCTATTAGCCTGCGGCCCTGTAGGACTATTCCCACCCGTTTCCTTTTACTGCCTCCCAGCTTAGGCTGCACTGGTTCGGGTGAAGGTAAGATGCTAAGGAGCGCTGCTCCAACCGCAGTCCCCCACCAAAGGGTAGGCGGTACAGGCCCATGGTGAGCCTTATGGGATGCCCCTCCCGCATCTTGTGCCCCTCGCCACCTGTTCCCGCAGTTGGCTCCCTTTAGGCTGGCTGTCGCTTGCCCTTCGATCTCCCTGGTAGATCTCAGAGGGGGGGGGGTGCATGTCTTGACTATATGATTTATGTGATGATCCCTTTTGAATTGGTTGCACTGGTTTCTTTTGCCGCCGCACGTTTGTACTCTGCTCCGCGGTCGGCGGCGACATCGCCTTAGGCGCTGCTGCGACATCATTGGCTGGCCTTGTCATGTGGGGGCGTTTTCGCGCTCTTCGGGGGGGGTGGGCCTTGTGGCTGACGCGTTCTGCATCACTGTCTCCGTGGCCCGCCCCTTGAGGTATATGCAGGCGCCATTTTAGTTCTCTGCTGCTTGTGTCTTGGTGTCTACCTATTGCAGTCCGTAAGTGCCCCTGCGGGCTGATTTATTTTGTATTTCTCTGTATTGCATGTTGCTTATGGGATCTTTTTGCTTATGTCTTGCAGGCTGGTCAAACTGTTGTGGTTTCTCCCGGTCCTATCCCCTCTATTTAGTGTTTCCTCTTTTTGGAGGGCTATTGTATTCCCTTACCTCCCACTTCCCTAGTGGGTTATAGGGGCATCCCCGGTTGCTATTATTAGCGTCAATCCCTATTGGCCTGTTGTGCCGTGATAATCCCCATATGGAGGCTTCTCAGGATAATGTGCTCGGGGTTCCTTCGGGACAAGCCCGGCTGTGTATTGCGTGTGGGGTATCCCCTGTCAGTGATGACGTCAGGGTTTGTGTACCCTGCGCCCAGCAGGTACTTGCACTGCAGTCTGGGTTACCTGCGGCTGGGCCTAGTGCTTTTTGGTTACCGGGGGTCAGAGCCGCACTTCAAGCATTATGTTAATGTTGGCCGCAGCTCCTTTAATGTACCTTGGTTTGGCGCGTACGGCGGCGCCGTTTAGCGACGCTATGGCGTTTATTACTGTCTCCTCTTTCTGTCTTGTTCCGCACTTAGAGCTTCGCGCTCTCCGGGGGGGGGGGGGGGGGATGTGGCGTGGCTGGTCTGGCGCGGTCCGCGTCGTCTGAGCTCTGGCCCTCCCTTTGAGGTTCGAGGGTCTTCCCGCGAGCGCGTGGTCACGATCCTCCTTAGTTAGATTAATCACCATATGGAGGCATCTCAGAACTATGTGTCCGGGGTCCCGAGGGGACAAGACCGGCTGTGTACCATGTGTGGACAACCCCACGCTGATGCTGACAGAGCACGGGTCTGCGGACCGTGTGCTGAACAAGTGCTGGCCCTGCAAACAGGTTTATCGGTAGCTGAACCTCGCTTCAATACTCCTGTCTCCCAGTGCTTATATCTCACTCCAGATGAGTCGCACTCGAGCCGGGATAACCAGCAGGTGGTGCCGCGCAGGTTACCCACGGCGGAGCAGGTGATATCTGGTTTGGCAGAGCGCTTGGGCGCTGGACAGAAACGGTCCCCAACACCCCCTGGTTCTAGGTGTCCCACTGAAACTGAGGAGTCTGCTGCTATGCAGGACCTTGATCCTTCTGATGAGGGTGAACTGTTCTCAGGTTCCAGTTCCTCAGATGAGATGTCTTGGAGCAGTGACAGTTCTGGCCCAGGTTCTTGGGGCCTGTGTGACACTGATGAGTTACTTATAAAGATCTTTGAAGCACTGTCCATCTCTCCTCCGGGAGAGTCTCCCAAGCTCAAGAGGGAGAGTTTCCACACGGCTATGCCGCGCCTGGAATTTCTGGAACAGGATCATTTCCAGACTCTTATATCTAAGGAATGGGAATCACCTTGTAAACTTACAGGGGTTCCGGGGGTCTGGGACTGGAAGTACCCTTTTCCCCCTGATTTGGTTGATCAATGGTCAGTACCTCCCGAGGTGGATGCACCTATTATTGGGGTTGCTAACCCTCCCTTCATGGCAGCTTCCACTCATCGTACCCTTCGGGATGCTGAGGACCGGTGCATTGACAGATTGGCTTCCCACGCCTTTTCGTGTGCAGGGACGGCTCTGCGCCAGGTCTGTGCTGCGGCCGTCACCGCAGTGGCTGCCAAGACCCTTCTTAGGAAGATACTGGACCAACAGTTGTAGGATCTCCCTTGGGAGGTCTTTAATGCACTGTCTGATTGTGATGTTTTTGTGAGGTTTATTCTCTCAGCGATGGATGACACCATTAAAATGTGTGCTAGAACCTCGGTTCTTGTGGTGGCTATTCGCCGCCTGCTTTGGCTGCGACAGTGGGGGGCTGACAATGATACAAAAAGGCTCTTACTGGTCTTCCTTTTAGAGGACGACGCTTATTCGGGGGCCCGGTTGGACCTTTTGGAAGAAAGGGTAAGGCACCCTTGCGCAGAAGGCCGTCCCGGCTGCCAAGGGGCAGGGATACCCCTCCCCCTCCCTACGTTAGTGTCAAGCGAGAACCAGAAGTGGGCTTCCAACTTTTTGGAGTGGAGGCCCGCCCCAGGGGGGGCAGGCAACGCCCTGGAACCTCCGGCAGGGCGAAATCCAAATCTGCCAAAACCACGCAAGCATGAAGGGATGCCGCAGCACTTGGCTCCTATCGCAGGGCGCCATGCTCCGTTAAGGCTGTTACGGGAGATAGTCCCCCTGGATGCAGAATGGAGTTTGCTGGTCGGTCCCTTTCTGAGGTTGTCAGGGTTCTTCTAGTCCCTGCTTTCCCTTCGGGGGTTGAGGCAGGCCGAGCCAGGCGTGCAGGATCTGGGCTCTCTTAAAGGTTGGCCCTTGACTTGTGATTGTATCCACATACCCTTTCCCTTTGGGATGAAGCAGTCTGACCCGGGCGGGCATTCTGGACCTAGCATTTCCCTTTCACAGGCAGCTCCTACATGGGATTACCTGTTGGGCCACAGGAGCTCTTGTCCAAGTGGACCTCTTGATGCCTGTGAGGATCTATATTCCTTCTTAGTCCCCTGTGCCTTCAGGATAAGGAGGGTCTATTCTAGCCTAGGCTATTTCCAGACGATATTGCTGGACCAACTCTGTGGATTGGGGTCTGGTTTTTGGGACCCTCTCCTGTTCCCAGACGGCTCACCAAGGCGAGTATGGGAGTGTGGTCTTGGACGTGCCTCCGTGACGTCCGAGCTAGGTCCCACTTGATTGTCATTCTTTTCCAATTTTGCGTCAGGCCGTGTTAGCTATTGACTTGAGGCTCCTTGGGAGTCCTTTGGATTGGTGCACAGGCACACCTCTTACTCAGTGTACCCCGGTTAGGTATCTCCCTACAGGGTGGCTTTTAGATGGGTTGGCCTTAGTACGGTAGGGGCCTTGCCCTCCGGTTTGTCACGCTACCTTCACCTTGCAGCTGGTGGGCCTGTTGGAGGCGGTCCAGATGCTGTCCAGAACCTTTTGGAGTTGAAGGTCATCTGCCAAGTGCCCTTAAGGGAAAGGGGCAAGGGCTGCTATTCCAATCTTTTCACTGTTCCCCAAAAAGATGGGTCCTTCAGACCCATCCTGGATTTAAAACGCCTCAACAAATTTGTCAGATTCAGACCCTTTCGCATGGAGACTCCGCTGTGACTTCTCTGCATCCAGGGGACTTCTGGACATCTGTAGACATCAAGGATGCTTACCTTCACGTACCTATCTTTCCAGGTCATCAGAGATTCCTCAGGTTCGCTCTGCAGGATCAGCACTACCAATTTGTGGCCTTACCGTTTGGTCTCACCTCGGCTCCCAGGGTATTCACCAAGGTGCTGGCAGGTGTGATGGCTCTGCTGAGATCTCAGGGCATTCACATTCTTCCCTACTTGGACGACATTCTCATCACTTCTCAGTCCTTCCAGCAGGCAGAGCGGGATACCCAGTTGGTGGTGTCCACACTCGAGTAATTCGGCTGGGCGATCAACCACCCCAAATCTTCCCTGTCTCCTTCCATGGTGAAGTCCTTTCTGGGCATGATTCTGGATTCAGCTCAGGTCAAGATTTTTCTTCCTCGGCAGAAGGTGGAGAGTCTTCAAGCGCAGGCTCAGCTCCTTCTGTCTTGTCCTCATCCGTCCATCAGGCAGGGAAAGCAGCTGGTGGGCCTGATGGTGGCCTGCTTCGAGGCGGTTCCATATGCTCAGTTTCACATGAGGCCTCTTCAGCTTCATCTCTTGTCAGTTTGGGATTGGGACCCTGCGTCCCTGGATCAGTTATTTGGTCTGTCCCCTCTGGCCAGGCGATCTCTGTCGTGGCGGCTGGACTCAAGGAACCTGCTGGGGGGCAGATCCTTTCTGGCCCCTTGCTTGGAGACTGTCACCACGGATGCCAGTCTGACCAGTTGGGGGGGCTTCTGGAAGTCCCTACAATTCCAGGGTTGGTGGGGCCCTCAGGAGGCCCACATCCCTATCAACATTCTGGAGTTGAGGGCGATCAGATTGGTTCTCGCCCACCTAACCCCACACCTTCGGGGTCGGGCTGTTCAGGTCTGCTTGGACAACCAGATGGCGGTTGCCTACATCAATCAGGGAGGGACCCGGAGCAGAAGGGCCCTCAGGGAAGTGTCTCTGATTCTGTCTTGGGTGGAGGACAATGTTCCTTGCATCTCAGGAGTGTACATTCCGGAGGTGGAGAATCTGGAGGCGGACTCTCTGAGCAGGGGGACCTCTCATCTGGGAGAATGGTCCCTCAGCAACAGGGTGTTTCGCTCCCTGTGTCACCGTTGGGGTCAGCCAGATGTGGATCTGGCTAGGAGAAGGTCCTCTTCTTCCATCTTCTATAGGGTTTGGTGTACCTACATTGACAGGTGTGAGTCTAAGTCACTCCCCTGTCGTGTGTTTTCTATTCCTAGGATTCTGGAATTTCTGCAACATGGTTTGGATCTGGGTCTTCAGCCCAGTACTCTGAAAGGTCATGTTTCTGCCTTGGCCAGAATGTTACCTGTCTGGGACTTGAATTTGGTCTTATCTGCCTTGCAGGGGTCCCTTTTTGAACCCTTGCAGGATGCCCCTTTGTCTATTCTTACGCTTAAGGTAGTCTATTCTTAGTATACAGTACGTCCTGCTCCAGATAGATTACTTACACTTGGGTATTTCTCCGCCACATGGTGCTGGACTGCAGAGACATCGAAAATAGGCTCCTCCCTGCCCCTCAAATACACAGGGACCTCCCACAATCCCCAGATCTTCTCTGCAGTCTGGACTGCGAAGGACAAGAAGATGGCTCTCCTCGCAGGTGAGCGGGGCTATTAGCCTGCGGCCTTGTAGGACTGTTCCCACCCGTTCCATTAGTAATTGCCTCCCAGCCTTGGCTGCGCTGGTCGGGTGATGGTAGGCAGCACCGCTGTCAGGTGCTTAGGAGCGCTGCTCCACCGCAATCCCCCACCAAAGGGTAGGCGGTATAGGCATATGGTGAGCCTCTATGGGATGCCCCTCCCGCCCTATTGCCCCTGTCTATCGGTGGGCCCTATATTAAGTGGCCACTGTCCTCCCTCGCTCTCCTTGTAGCCCTCGGGGGAGGGGGGGTGTATGTGTATTGGCCTTGTGCTTCACTACATTATTTTATTATGCTTGGCATCAGTCACGCGCTGACTTGTTTGCACCTATTGTGTTTTAAAATTGCTGCCGCCGCACGCGCTTCCACTGTGTTCTGCGCTTGGCGGCGGCGTTACCTCAGGCACATGTGCGCCGTCATTGGCTGCTTGTCACGTGTATGTCTTCGCGCTCTTCGGGGGGGGTCCGCTTTTGGCACGTTCCGCGTCACTGTCCCTGCGGGCCGCCCATCGAGGTATACCCGACGCCATTTTTTCTTGGTTCCGGCTGCTGCGTGACGGGCTTCTACCTACCGCGGTCCATGAGTGCCCTCGCGGGCGGCTTTATTACCGCTGTTATTTATTTGTATACTTATGGCTCCCCTTTGCTTATGTCTTTCAGATGGGCCGAACCCTCTTGACTTCTTCCGGCCCTACTCCCTCTATTTAGTTAACTTGTGAGGCCTAATGTTAATTACTCCCACTTCCCTAGCGGGTTATTGGGACATCCCGGGTTGCTTTATAGCGTCAATCCCTATCGGCCTATTGTGCCTCTATAATCACCATATGGAGACGTCTCCGGATAATGTGCTCGGGGTTCCTTCGGGACAAGCCCGGCTGTGTGTAGCTTGTGGGGTGTCCCCTCTTAGCGCTGACAATGCGCGGGTCTGTGTACCTTGTGCCAAGCAGGTGCTTGCGCTGCAATCTGGCCTTCCAGTGGCTGGGCCTGCGCCTCGTTTCACTTCACCTACTCCCCCAAGCTTAAATCTCACTCCCACTGAGTTGCATACAAGTGGGGATTCTCAGCCTGATGTGTCTTCTAGACTGGCTAGTGTTGAGAAGTTAATTGCTAATACCTTGGCGCGTAAGGCCTCTGCAAAAAAGCGGCACTTAACGCCTGATGTCACTCTTTTCCCTATGGAAGCTGATGAGTTTTTGGAACTGTCTGGCTATACCCCTTTGGAGGTCTCGGTCATCTGATGAGAGGTTCAGATCTCATGACGATTCTGGCTCTGACCCCTGGGCCCCAGATGATACTGATAGGCTGTTGGCTCAGATTTTTGAGGTTCTGTCTATTTTTCCCCCTGTTGCGGCCCCCAGGCAACAGGGGGAACTTTTTCATACTGCTAAGTCACGCTTGAAATTTCCTGAGCAAGCCCATTTTAATAACCTTGTGCTCAAGGAATGGGAACGCCCCAGCAGGCTTCCCGGGGTTCCAAAGAGTTGGGATAGGAAGTATCTCTTTCCTGCTGATGTGGTGAAGTTTTGGTCATCCCCTCCTGAGGTGGATGCCCCGGTCCTAGGGTTATCTAACACCTCTGTCATGCACTCCCCTGACTCTACTAGCCTGCGGGATGGTGAGGACCGGCGCATTGATCAGCTGGCGTCCCATGCCTTTGCGTGTGTGGGGACGGCGCTGCGCCCGGTCTGTGCCTCTGCCATTACGGCTGTGGCTATTAGGACCCTGCTCAGAAGTATCCTTGATGGTGCCCCTGATGATGTGTCTAGGGAGGAGTTTAATGCACTATCTAGTTGTGATGTTTTTGTGACCTATGTCCTCTCTGCCTTGGATGACACCATTAGAATGTGTGGCAGAACCTCTGCCCTTGTGGTGGCTATACGCCGCTCGGTTTGGCTGTGCCAGTGGGCTGCTGACGACGCTGCCAAGAAAGCCATCACTGGGTTTCCCTTCAAAGGACTACGCCTGTTTGGGGACCACCTGGACCTGTTTGCTAAGGGAGGCAGGTTACCCCAGCGCAGGTGGAAGTCTCAGCCCTTTCGGGGTCAGGGCTCCTTTTCCTCCCCTTACCGTGGTGCTAGACAAGGGAGGGAGGTTTCCTTTACTGGGGCCCGAGGAGACTTCTGGGGTAGAGGCAGAGGATGTGGACGTCCTGGCTCCACCTGGGGCTCCAAGCTTAAGTCCTCTCCCAAGCCCCCTCAGGCATGATGGGGCACCCTCACCCATCCGGGTGGGGGGACGGCTTCAGCACTTTGCTCACGTCTGGAGGCTTCATGTCTGACTGGTGGATTCATGAGGTAATGTCCTCCGGTTACAAGATAGTTTGCCGTCTGCCCCCCCCCTTTCCTTCCTAAGGGGTCTCGGCTTTTCATCTTAATCAGGATATTGTTCTACCCTCCTTGTGTCCTAAGCCTAGCAATGACAAGGAGAGGGTTTTGCATTCTTTGGATGTGGTTTGCTGTGTGAAGTACTATTTGGTGGCTACTTCTTCTTTTCGTAGGACTGACGCCCTTTTTGTGGTGCCCTCTGGGCCTAGGAAGGGTTTGGCTCCTGCCAAGTCTTCCATTAGTAAATGGATTCGCCAGGCCATTGTTGGGACCTATTCTGCTAAGGGGAAGATTCCCCCTTTTCGTGTTACTGCTCATTCTACGCGTGCTGTTGGGGCGTCCTTGGCCTTCCAGCACCAGGCTTCTGTTGAGCAGGTTTGTAAGGCTGCTACTTGGTCTTCGGTTCACACTTTTTCCAAGTTTTACAAGGTTGTTGTTCGGGCCTCAGCGGATGCTGTTTTTGTCCGCAAAGTTCTGCAAGCTGCAGTGGTTCAAGTTTGTGCCTTGTTTTTTTTGGATCCCCAGCATGGGTTGGAGATGGGGCTCCAACTCAGTACTCTGAAGGGGCAGTTTTCTTCCAGAAGTCCTTTGCTCAGCATTCTCTGATCAGGACTTTTTTCCAGGGGGTTACAGTTAACAGCTTAACTGTTGTGTCATGGCATTAACTGTTTGTTCTCTGTACAAACGGAATGTGTGTCTTAAGGGTGCCTTGTGATGCTACATGGGTGCTATTTTTATATGCATTAATATTATACATTTATAGAAGTATGCTTGCTGTACATGGCTTTTTGGATTTCTTATGGTACCCCATTTTTTGCTATGTCTTTAGGGGGAATTCCTTCCTTGATTATAGACAAAAGGGCGGTTTTCTCCCGGTCCTTAAGTCCCTCTCTCAAATTTGGGCATTAAAAATCCTCCCACTAACGGACGTTAAGGGGCATCCCGGGTAGCTTACTAGCGTAATTCCCACTGGTCGTTGCGACTACCATAAAAAAATCCCCATATGGAGGCTTCCCAGGATACCGGGCTTGGGGTCCCTTCGGGGCAACCCCGGCATTGTGTGGTTTGAGGGGCATCCCTTGCGGGGGATGATGTGCTTATTTGCTTTCCATGTGCACAGCAGGCCATTATGCGGCAGTCTGGGTCCCAGGCGTCTGGGTCAGCGCCGCCGGCCTCATCACCTACACCACCACGCTTGATTCTGACCCCAAGTGATGTTGTCATTAGCGGGGAGTCGCAATCTGATGTCTGTGCTAGATTGGCCAACGTTGGAAAATTGATGGCTAGCTCTGCGGCCTGGAAGGCCCCAGCTAAGAGAAGGCATTTGGCACCGGCTGCGCCGGGTTTTTGATTATGAGGAATACGACTCCTTTGATTGGTCTGATTATTCCCTGCTGGAAGAAGGGGAATTGTTTTCGGAATCTGATGGTTCTGACGATCAGCAGTACCTGGATGCTGATGCTGGGCAGGAGCGTGGGGATACGGGGATACCCCCAGACTTCTGGCCCATATATTTTTTTTTTGTTTCAATCTTTTTATTAAGATTTTTCTTTTTTTTTCTTTAAAGGTAAACAAATGACAATGGCATACAATTGTTGCACAACATACAGGTGTTCAGTCTTTCACAGAACTGGCACATTGTAAACATTACAAGATAACAATAAAGTATTTACTACATCTGTATATGCGTTTGCACAACGTAGCTGTTTGTCTATCGCCAGCGTGTCAGCTTGGATGGCCTAACTCTAGTAGCATCTGCTACACTGGACTTTAGCCCCCCGCTTCCCAACCCAACGTGCATAAGAGTCCATTATTGAATTCACGGGAGGGTGAGCCAGGTAGGAAGAAGGGGGGGGGAGAAGAGGGGGACGAGTGGAGGGGTGGCCTAAGATGAAATTGGGGGGGGGGGGGGGGGAAACACAGATCGTTGCTCATTGTAACAAAGTGTTGCATGCTTCCGGGTAAGCGTAATCCACCCAAGGCTTCCATACCTTGATAAATTTAGCGTGCGAGTCCCTCAGGATACTAGTCAGTTTCTCATTAATCAAGATGCCATTAAGCCTATCCTTAACTGCCTGGAAGGGAATTCCTGGATTCTTCCAGGAACTAGCGATCGTTAATTTTGCTGCCAACATAAGTTGAGTAAGCAGGGTATGTTGGGTTCTGGTGACACCCTTCGGCTTTGGCCCATATTTTTTTGAGGTGCTTGCTATTTCCCCGCCTGCGGAGGCCCCTCCGCAAAAGGGGGAATTTTTTGGGGCCACTAAGCCGCGCTTGGAGTTTCCGGATCAGAAGCTATTTGATTCTTAAGGAATGGGAAAAGCCCAGCCGGCTTTCCAGTACCCCTCAGGGGTGGGATAGGTAGTACCCCTTTCCTGTGGACACAGTGAAGCGTTGGTCGTCCCCTCCTGAGGTCGAAGTTCCGATTCTGGGTTTGTCCAACACATCGGTTGTGCACTCTCCAGACTCCACTACTCTGAAGGATAGTGAGGACCGACGTCTTGACCAAATGGCGTCACATGCCTTTGCCAGTGGGGGTTCGGTCTTGTGTCCTGTGTGTGTGCTTCAGCTCTCACGGCTGTGGCTACCAGATCTGTAATTCGGGGCCTGTTGAATGGTCCCCACCTTAACCCTGCTAGTGATGAATTGCAGCACTTTCGCGGTGTGATTTGTTCCTGACCTTTGTCTTATCCGATTTGTCTGTTCAATATGCATGAGTAGTAGAACCTCGGCTTTGCTTGTGGCTATACGACGATTGGTTTGCTTGCGCCAATGGGCGGCTGACATTGCGGCGAAGAAGGCGTTTGCAGGGCTGCCTTTCTTGGGTATGCGCCTGTTTGGAGATAAATTGGACTCGGTGGCGAAAGGAGGAGAATTGCCACAACGCAATAAGTAGCCCTGGCCTTTCCGGGGTGCAGGCACCTTTATTCCTTCCTTTCGTGGCTCTCGAGCAAGCAGGGGAGTTGCTTACTCTGCGTTCAGAGGTGATTCCTGGGATAGGGGCAGAGGACGTTTCCGTCCCGGGGCCAGCCTTGGGTACCAAACCTAAGGCTGCTGCCAAACCCTCTCAGCATTGAGGGGGCGCCCTCGCGGGTGGGGGGATGGCTTCGGCTCTTCGCCCAGGTCTGGACCCGGGAGGTCACAGACTACTGGATCCTGGAAGTGGTCTCTTCCGGGTACAAGCTGGAGTTCGAGTACCGGCCTCCTCACATATTCCTTTGGTCTCGGGTTCCTTCGGACCCCCGGGCCGTGCAGGGGCTTTTCTTGGCAGGGCAAAACCTTCGGGACATGGGGGTAGTTTGCCTGGTGCCCTACACAGGGAGAGGCCAGGGCTATTACTTTTTTTTTTTACAGTCCCCAAAAAAGGATGGCTCCATAAGACCCATTCTGGATCTAAAGATTCTCAACAGGTTCATCAGAACCAAGAAATTTCGCATAGAGACTCTGCGCTCGGCCATCAACTCTCTTCGTCCAGGGGACTTTATGACGTCCATAGACATCAAGGATGCTTACCTTCATGTGCCGATCTTCCCAGGACACCAGGGTTTCTCAGATTTGTGGTGGGAGATCAGCACTATCAGTTTGTGGCTCTTCCTTTTGGGCTGACCTCGGCACCAAGGGTATTCACCAAGGTGCTGGCGGGGATAATGGCCCTTCTCAGAGCCCGGGCTTTCGCATTGTGCCGTATCTGGACGTCCTTCTCATCAAGGCATCCTCTCTCGGTCAAGCGGGGCTGGACACCAGGTTGGTGGTATCAAGGCTGGAGAGGTTCAGTTGGGTGATCAACTATCCGAAGTCTTCTCTCTCCCCGTCAGGGGAGGTTTCCTTTCTGGGCATGAATCTGGATACCATTCGACCAGGGTGTTCCTACCACCGTCGATGGTGGAGACGGTTCAAGATGTGATGCGTCTTCTTTTTCTGTCCATCCCTCGCCCGTCCTTCCGGCAAGGGATGAGGCTGGTGGGATTGATGGTGGCCTTTTTCGAGGCGGTTCCTTTTGCTCATTTTCACATGAGGCCTCTTCAACTCCATCTGTTGTCGGCTTGGGACAGATGCCCTCTGACTTTGGATCAGTCATTTGTGATGTCTCCCCTGGTTTTCAGTGGTGGCTAGAACCGAGGATTTTGCTGAGGGGCAGATCTTTTCTGGCCCCTTGTTGGGAGACGGTCACCACGGATTCCAGCCTGGGGGGGGGGGGTGGTTTGTGGAAACATCAGTTCCAGGGGCTGTTGTGTCCTCAGGAGGCGCACATCTCCATCAATGTCCTGGAGCTGAGGGCAATTCGGTTGGTGCTGTCGCAACTGACGCATGATCTCCAAGTTTTGC
The DNA here is from genome assembly GCA_027917425.1 of Gastrophryne carolinensis. Taxonomy (NCBI): domain Eukaryota; kingdom Metazoa; phylum Chordata; class Amphibia; order Anura; family Microhylidae; genus Gastrophryne; species Gastrophryne carolinensis. The sequence goes on along the minus strand of CM051235.1, from coordinate 272,097,476 downwards.
GACTCAGGTTCGATCAGACACTCGAACTGCAGTAGCTTACATCAGTCACCAAGGGGGGACTTGCAGCAGGAGTGCCCTCAGGGAAGTTTTTCTGATTCTTGCATGGGCGGAGAGCAATGTTCCATGCATTTCGGCAGTGTACATTCCGGGAGTGGAAAACACGGAGGCGGACTCTCCCCGAGCAGGGGATCCTCTCGCCGAGGGGAATGGTCTCTCATTCACATGGTATTTCGGTCCCTCTGTCGCACGTGGGGGTTTCTGGAGGTGGATATCTGCTTCACGTCACAACCGCAAGCTCCCAATGTTGGTGTCTCTGTCTCAGGATCCTCTGGCCCTGGCAGTGGACGCCTTGTCTCTTGCCTGGAGGGATCTGGGGTTCCTGTATTTTTTCCCCCTTCTCCGTGGTGGGCAAGGTGGTGCACAGGCTGGCTCAAGAGGGTGTGCCAGCAATTCTCGTAGCCCCAGGGTGGCCAAGACAGGTTTGGTTCGTACCACAATTTACAAACGCTGGTTTTGGCGGCGTGGCTGCTGAAACCTCCTCCATCTTAAAATGTTTGTCTGATGCTGTGATTCAGACACTTGTTAGGGCTAGGAAGTGATCTTCCTCTAACATCTACTACAGGTCTTGGAGTCCTATATTGATTGTTGTGAGGCTAGGGCCTTGCCTTACTTGGTGTTTTCGATCCCTAGGATTTTGGATTTTCTTCAACACGGTCTGGACCTGGGGCTCCAGCTTAGTACCTTGAAAGGGCAGGTCTCTGCCCTGGGGGGTCTTCTTTTTAAGGTCCTTTGTTCTTCATCCTTTGGTTAAAATTTTTTTTCCAGGGGGTCACTCATGTGTGGCCCCCTCGAAAGCCTTGTGCCTGTTTGGGATTTGAATTTTGGTTCTATCTGCCTTCCAGGGGCTTCCTTTTGAGCCGGTGCAGGATGTTGCATTTTCTATGCTTACACAAAAGATTGCCTTTTTTGGTGGCTGTTACCTCTGTTCGATGTGCTTCTGGGTTGGCAGCTCTGTCTATTCAGGCCTCTTACTTTGAGAGACACCTGGATAAGGTGGTCTTCCGCTTTAAGACGGATTTCCTACCTAAAGTGGTCTCTGCTTTCCATCTCATTTAGGATGTGGTTCTCTTTTCCTTGTGTCCTAAGCCTAGCAATGACCAGGAGAGGGCCCTGCACTCTTTGGATGACTGTTGCATGAAGTACTATTTGGCGGCTACTTCTCTTTTCTGTAGGACGGACGCCTTGTTTGTGGTGCCCTCTGGGCCCAAGAAGGGTTTGGCGCCGTCAAGTCTACCATTAGTAAATGGATGTCTGGCCATTGTTGGGGCCTATATTGCCAAGGGGAGGGACCCCCCTTTTCAGATCACTGCTCATTCTACTCGTACTGTTGGGGCTTCCTGGGCTTTTCATCACCAGGCTTCTGTTGAACAAGTTTATACATCTGTTCATACCTTTTTCCAAGTTTTTATAAGGTTGATGTGCGGGCCTCAGCGGATGCTGTTTTTGGCCGCAAAGTTCTACAAGCTGCAGTGGTTTAATTTGTGCACTTTTGCCTGTTGGGATTCCCACCCTTTTTGGACACTGCTATTGGATGTCCCACGTGTAATGAATATTTCCGAAGCAGGGTGTGAGACATACTTAGAATAATACCATTTTGTGATTACTCACCTGTAAAATGGGTATTATAATTAGTATGTCTCAGACCCTGCTTCGGCCCACCTTGAGTTGTACCTTGGATCCTCTATATGGTGATACTTTTTTCTCATAAATTTTATTGGCTCTTCCTGGTCCCCTTACTGCTTTCTTATACTGGGGAATGTGTGGGAGGTCCCAGGTATTTATGGGCCGGGAGGGGCTTCTTTTTTCTAGTCATCTCTGCAGAAGTTCGCCCTCTACTGGACATAACCCACGTGTAATGAATATTTCTGAAGCAGGGTGTAAGACATACTTATAATACCCATTTTACAGGTGAGTAATCACAAAATGGTATTTTTAGTATATTACTTGTACGCCTTGTAAAAATTATACTCCCACGTCCCTAGCGGGTTATTGGGGCATCCAGGGTTGCTATATAGGGTTATTCCCTATCGGCGTATAGCGCCGCTATTATCACCATATGGAGGCATCCCAGGATAATGTTACCAGGGTCCTTTTGGGACAAGACCGGCTGTGTGTAGCGTGTGGGCAGCATCATGCTGAAGCTGACAAGGCGCGGGTCTGTGTACCCTGTGCTGAACAGGTGCTTGCATTGCAATCTGGCCTGCCAGTGGCTGCACCTCGGTTCTACTTCACCTACTCCCCCAAGCTTAAATCTCACTCCTGCTGAGTTGCATACTAGTGGGGATTCTGAGCCTGATGTGTCTTCTAGACTGGCTACTGTTGAACAGATTATTGCGAAGTTTTTAGCGCGTAAGGCCCCTGCTAAGAAGCGGCACTTGACTCCTAATGTTACCGTTTTCCCTATGGGAACTGAGGAGTTTATGAATCTTTGTGGCTATACCCCGTCTGATGAAGAGGAGCTCTTTTCTGGCTCATCTGATGAGAGACCAAGGGGTCATGACGATTTTGGCTCTGACCCCTGGGCCCCGGATGACACTGACAGATTATTGACCCAGATTTTTGAGGTTCTGTCCATCTCTCTCCCTGTTGAGGCTCCCAGGCAGAGAGGGGAGCTTTTCCATACAGCAAGATCACGTTTGGAATTTCCAGAGCAGGCACATTTCCATAACCTTGTGCTGAAGAAATGGGAGCGTCCCAATAAACTTCCAGGGGTTCCAAAGAGTTGGGATAGGAAGTATCCCTTTCCTGCTGAGGTGGTTAAATGTTGGTCACCCCCCCCCCCCCGAGGTGGATGCCTCGATCCTAGGGCTATCTAACAGCTCTGTCATGCATTCCCCTGATTCTACTACCCTGCGGGGTGCCGAAGACCGGCGTATTGATCAGCTGGCATCCCACGCCTTTTCATGTTGCCATTACTGCTGTGGCCACTAGAACCCTTATCAGAAATATGCTTGATAGTGCCCCTGATGAGGTGTTGTGAGGTGTTTAATGCACTCTCTAGTTGTGATGTTTTTGAAAATTTTGTCCTATCAGCATTGGATGACACCATCAGAATGTGTGCCAGAACTTCTGCCCTCATGGTGGCTATACGCCGCTCGGTTTGCCAGTGGGCTGCTGCCAAGAAGGCCCTCACTGGTTTTCCCTTTAAAGGACTCATCTGTTTGGAGACCGCCTGGACCTTTTTGCTAAGGGAGGCAGGTTACCCCAGCGCAGGCGGCAACATCGGCCCTTTCGGGGTCAGGGTTCCTTCTCCTCCCCTTACCGTGGTACAAGACAGGGAAGGGGGGTGTCTTTCCCTGGCGCCCGGGGAGATTTCTGGGGTAGAGGCAGAGGACGTGGATGTCCTGGCTCCTCCTGGGGTCCCAAAGCTAAATCCTCTCCCAAGCCCCCTCAGGCATGATGGGGCGCCCTCACCCATCCGGGTGGGGGGACCGCTGCAGCACTTCGCTCACGTCTGGAGGCTTCATGTCTCAGACCAGTGGATTCAGGAGGTAGTGTCCTCCGGTTACAAGTTGGAGTTTGCTGCCGATCCCCCTCCAAGATTCATCAGATCCCGGATTCCTCAGGACCCTGTGTCAGCTCAGGAGCTAGTGCAAGCAGTGCAAGGAGCTGGGGGTCATCTGCCAGGTCCCTTTAAGAGAAAAAGGAAAGGGCTTTTATTCCAACCTATTTACAGTACCCAAAAAGGATGGTTCTCTCAGGCCCATCCTGGACTTAAAGATTGTCAACAAGTTTGTCAGGGGCAGGCGCTTTCGCATGGAGACTCTGCGCTCTGCCATCAGTTCCCTGCGCCAAGGGGATTTCATGACTTCCGTGGACATCAAAGATGCTTACCTTCATATTCCTGTGTTCCCAGGTCATCAAAGGTTCCTCATGTTTGATCTGATGGATCAACACTACCAATTTGTGGCCTTGCCCTTCGGCCTCACTTCAGCTCCCAGGGTGTTCACCAAGGTGCTGGCTGGCGTGATGTCTCTGCTCAGATGTCAGGGCGTCTGCGTGCTTCCCTATCTGGACGACATCCTCATCACTTCCCAGTCTCTACATCAGGCAGAATTGGATACTCAGCTGGTGGTGTCCACTCTGGAGTCATTTGGATGGGTGAGCAACCACCCCAAGTCCTCGCTGTCCCCTTCCTTGGTAACTCCATTCCTAGGAATGAATCTGGATACAGTTCAGGCAAGGATCTTCTTTCCTCAACAGAAGGTGGACAGTCTGATTGCAAAGGCTCAGTCCCTCCTAGCTTGCCCCCATCCCTCCACCAGGCAGGGGATGCAGCTGGTGGGCCTGAGGGTGGCATGCTTCGAAGCGGTCCCTTATGCTCAGTTCCACTTGAGGCCTCTGCAACTTCACCTATTGTCAGTATGGGACAAGGACCCAGTGTCCCTGGACAGGGTCTGTGTGCTCTCCCCCCTGGTCAGGAGGTCCCTCTTGTGGTGGATGGACTCAAGGAACCTGTTGGGGGGCAGATACTTTCTTGCCCCTTCCTGGGAGACGGTCACCACGGATGCCAGTCTGTCAGGTTGAGGGCGGCTTCTGGAAGTCCCTGCGGTTCCAGGGGAGGTGGGGCCCTCAGGAGGACCACACACCTATCAATGTCTTGGAGCTGCGAGCAATCAGGTTAGTTCTGGTTCGCTTGACTACTCATCTTCAGGGCCTGCCTGTTCAGGTGCGCTCGGACAACCAGATGGCAGTTGCCTACATCAATCATCAGGGATGGACCCGGAGCAAGGGGGTCCTCCAGGAAGCGTCTCTGATCCTGACTTGGGCGGAGGCCAATGTCCTCTGCATTTCAGCTGTGTACATCCCGGGGGTGGAAAATCACTCTGAGCAGGGTGACCTCTCGCCAGGGAGAATGGCCCCTATGCAGCAGGGTGTTTCAATCTCTGTGTCACCGTTGGGGCCAACCAGATGTGGATCTGTTTGCGTCCCGCCACAATCACAAGCTTCCAGCTTTTGTCTCTCTGTCCAGGGATCCTCTGGCCCTGACCTCGGATGCGCTAGCAATGTCATGGAAGGACTTTCAGTTCCTGTATGTCTTCCCCCCCAACTCCCCTGCTGGGCAGGGTTCTGCGCAAGTTTGCTCTGGAAGGGGTGCCAGCAATTCTGGTGGCCCCCAGGTGGCCAAGAAGAGTGTGGTTCACAGACGTGGTACAGCTGGCAGTAGATCAATACGCTCTGCCCTTGGTGCCAGATCTGATCACTGAGGGCTCACTAAGCCATCCCAATTTACAAACTCTGGCTTTGACGGCTTGGCTGCTGAAACCTCCATCTTGATGGAGAAGGGGCTGTCTTCCTCAGTTCTGGATACTTTGATTAAAGCTAGGAAGAAGTCTTCCTCTTCCATTTATTACAGGGTTTGGCGTGCCTACATTGACTGGTGAGAGTCTAGGTCTATTCCCAGGATTCTGGAGTTCCTGCAGCATGGGTTGGATGGCATGGCTCTAACTAGGTACTCTGAAGGGTCAGGTTTCTGTCCTGGCTATTTTTTTATTCTAAGCATACAGCACGTCCTGCTCAAGAATAGTAATAACATGTGGGTAATCCTCCGCCTCAGGCGCCGTGCACTGCAAACATGTAGAAAACAAGCTCCTCCCGGCCCTACATATAACGAAGGACCTCCCACAAATCCCCAGATTTCTCTGCAGTGCTGAACTGCGAAGACATGAAGTATCACGCTCTCGCAGGCGAGTGGGGCTTTACAGCCCAAGGTCCTGCGGGACTATTTCCACCCGTCCTCTTCAGAAGAATATGCCTCCCAGCCTGGGCTGCGCGGGTCGGGTGAAGGTAGGCAGCACCTGGTGTGCTGAACGGAGCCATGCTCCACCGCAATCCCCCTCCATAGGGTAGGCGGTCAGGCCGATGGTGAGCCTCTAGTGGATGCCCCTCCTGCAATCTTGCCTGTGCCCCTCACAGACTTAGTCCATGGACGCTCTCCGCTTCTCCTTCGCTTCCTCCTGTCACTCGGGGGAAAAGAAGGGGGGGTATGTGTGGCAGCCCTAGTGTTAAGTATCACGTTTAGACTTTTGGCTTTTAATTTTATTGGGGTCAGTGTCGCGCTTTGCTGTACAGTGCGAGCCGTTTGTCTTCATTAACAACTGCCTAGACGGCAGCATCATTCCAGCGTGTCAGCATCTTTGCATACGCCTTATATCCAACTGTTCTACGTTTTTCTGTTGGTTAGAGCTTCACGCTCTTTGGGGGAGGCGGAGACATGGCATGAGGCGCTCCCCGTCACTGCCTGGCCTGGCCCACCCCTCGAGGTTCGCTTCTCGCCATTTTGACTATCTTCGCGCGCGTGGTGCGGTTCGCCTCCTCCCTTGGTCATGTAAGTGCCCTCCGGGGTGGCATGGTTCTATGTCCATCTGGCTGCGCATGGCTGCGCATGGCACTGACTCCACCCCTCTTGTCCCATTATGTCTTTCAGACGCCAGAACTTCGGTGGCTTCTCCCGGCCTAACATATAGTACAGCGGGCCCACATTACAAATTCTCCATCCAGGGTTGCCTATTGCATAAATCCCTCCGGGAATACTGCTTGATAATCACCATATGGAGGCATTTCAGAATTATGTAACCGGGGTCCCTCCGGGACATGACCGGCTGTGTGCACTGTGTGGTCAGCCCCAGGCTGAGGCTGACAGGGCACAGGTCTGCGGACAGTGTACAGAACAGGCAGGTTTGCCAATGGTAGCACCTCCCTTCCTTACTCCCGTCTCCCCGGACCTAAATATCACTCATGACGAGTCCCACTCGATCGGGGATGACCTGCAATCCGTGACGCGCGTGTTGCCTACGGCGCAGCAGGTGCTTTCTGGACTGGCGGAGCGTATGGGCCCTGGTAAAAAGCGGTCCCTGAAGCCTCCTGGTTCCCCGGTTCCTAACGATACCGATGACTCTGCTGATATGCAGGACCCTGACCCTTCTGAGGAAGGTGAGCTATTCTCAGATTCGGGCTCCTCGAGCAGGATGCCCGGGGGCTGTGATGATTCTGAGCCCGGTTCTTGGGGCCTGTGTGACACAGATGAAATTCTTATTAAGATTTTTGAGGTTTTGTCAATCTCCCCCCCTGGGGAGACCCCCAAGCCTAAGAAGGAGAGTTTCCATACAGAGCCGCCGCACTTGGAGTTTCTAGAACAGGAACATTTCCAGAATCTTATATCCCAAGAATGGGAATCGCCTTGTAAGCTTAAAGGGGTCCCAGGGGTCTGGGATTGGAAGTACCCTTTCCCTCCTGATGTGGTTAGTTTGTGGTCAGCACCTCTGGTGGTGGATGCACCGGTTATAGGGGTTACAAACCCCCCTTTCATGATGGCTCCTTTTTACCGTACCCTTCGGGATGCTGAGGACCGGCGCATTGACAGACTGGCTTCCCACGCCTTCTTGTGTGCAGGGACGGCTCTGCGCCCGGTCTGCGCCGCATCCGCATCCTGGCCGCCAGGACCCTTGTCAGAAAAGTACTAGATCACCGCCCTGAGGACCTCCCTTGGGGGGTGTTTAATGCGCTATCAGACTGTGATGCGTTTATTTAAGTTTATTCTATCAGCACTGGACGACACCATTAAGATGTGTGCTAGAACCTCTGCCCTTGTGGTAGCTATTCGCCGCCTGGTCTGGCTGCGACAGTGGGGTGCTGACGAGGCTACAAAATAGACTCTCACTTGCCTTCCTTTCAGAGGACGGCGGTTATTTGGGGCCCGTTTGGACCTTTTTGGTAAAAAGGGTAAAGAACCCTAACGCAGAAGGCCGCTCCGGCCTCCCCGGGGCAGGGTCACCCCTCCACCTCCCTACGTTAGTGTCAAATGCGAACCTGAGGTGTGCTTCCAACTGTTCGGTGTGGATTTCCACCATGCGGTGGGCAGGCAGCGCCCTGGGCCCTCTGGCAGGACCAAGTCCAAATCTGCCAAGACCTCCCAAGCATGAAGGGATGCCCTCGCCCTTCTGGGTACTGCTGCAGCAGCTGTCTCCCATCTAGGAATGTACCTTCTCCTTCTGGTGGTTCCAGGAGGTAGTTCCCCTGGACACAGGATAGCTTTTGCTGGGCGGTTCCTCTCAGTGGTTGTCAGGGTGCTTCTAGCCCCTGCTTTTCCCTCAGGAATTGGCGCAGGCCATACTGGGCCTACAGAGTTTGGGCTTACTTACAGGTTGCCCTTAACAGTATGGAGCTATGGCCTCTATATTAACCCCCCTCCTTCCCTCAACAGCATGAGGCAGTCTGGGCCACGCTGGCCTATGGTAGGCCTGGCAATTCTACTCTCACAGGACCTATAGGACACCTCTGTCTTGGGACACAGGCGCCCTGTGCAAGGGGGGCTTCCGGCCTCCTGTGAGATCTTTTTAGTTCCCCTTGTGTCTGCTGGACACCAAGACCATTACTAGACGGTGTTGCAGGACCAACCCTGCGGATTGAGGCATTATTTGGGGCCCCTCTTTCGTTCCCAGGCTACCCGCCATGGCACTAATGGGGGTGATGTCTCGGACATGCCTGGGGGGGGGGCGTCTGCGTTAGGACCTACCAGGTCCTCTTTCCTTACTCTCCAGTCTCTACGTCAGGCCGAGTGGATTGGTCGGCCAACGGAGTCCCCTGGGAGTTACTGGATGGTTGCTCAGTCACCTCAATCCCTCATGGTCCCTTATCCGCTATCCCCATTCCTGGGATTCTGTTCAGGTTTGAGCCTTCTTCTCTGGCAACAAGGGGACTCCTGGTTACGGGGGCTCTGTCCCCCCTTTACTGGCATCTTACTTTCACCAGGCGAGATGGCAGCTGGTGGGCCCGTCGGTGGCATATCAGATGATGTCCCTTATATACCGAGCCCTTCGGCTCTTCGGCACAGTAGGTTATTGAGCTTACATGGGGTTCCAGCACCCTGGGGCTTGGTCTGTGCTCATTCCCCCTTGGAAAGGTGGTTCCTCTTGAGCTGATCATATTCAAGGGCCCCGTCAGGGGGCACCCCCTTCCTTACTTGCATTTCCAGTGAATGGTCACCTTGGGTACCAAGTCTCGCAGGTTGGCGGGGGAGGGGAAATTCTTCCACGATCCCCCGTGGTTCCTAGGTAGGGTGCCCTAGAGGGTCCATCTTACCTGCTGGTTCTGTTGATACGGTGTGCCTTCCGTTGACTCTATATGGCTGGACTTCTCCTCTTTAGGACCTGTCTGTCTATTGGGGACTCCTGGTCTGTTGGATGACAATGGCCTGTTTTATTATTGGTCTAGAGATTGAAGCAGGATGCTCCCTCTGGAGGGTCCCTGATCCTGCCTTGGGCGGGGGTCTATGTCCCCCTGCTTCTCAGCGGTATTCGCTCCAAGGAATGCTCTCCCTGGGAGCCTACTAGCGTGGCTCTGTTGGGTCTCCCTTATAGCACAGGGGCTCTGCCCTTGTTTTTACTGTCCCAGAATATTCTCACTCTGGTCATGGGGCTGAGTAATCTCAGGCATAGACCTGCTATTTTATATGCCTTCTCTTCATCACCCTATTTGTGGGGTTCTGCGCACGGTTGGCCTGATACAGAGTCCCGTGAGATGGATGGCTTGGGTGGCCTTGTCAGCTGTGGTTCGCAGATGCCTCTGCAGAAGTCTGCTGACCTGTTCGCTCTCTCAGGAGTGCGGTTCTGCCCTTGCCAGGCCCCTTCCTTTGTCGTCCCAATATAGGGTGTCTTGTCTGGGGATTGACAGCTGATTCATTCACCCCTGGAGACGGGGGACTTATCTTCTGGGTGACTCAGTATAAAGGGGGGCTGGGAGCAAGCTCCCCAGCTTCCCCTTCCTCTGTCTATTGGGGTTTTGTGGTAACCCATATTGATTGGCATGAGCCTTGGTATCTTCCCTGTTAGACATTCTCGGTTCCCAGGGCTTCTAGAGTCATTACAGCATAAGTTTGGGGTTGGCTCCCCATCTGGGGGCTCTGAAGGTGCAGGTTCTGTCCTGGCCCTTCCTGCAGGAGTCTGGTTCTGTCGCCCTTGTGGGGAATTCTTTTGGGGATTGCTTAGCTGCATCTCCCAAGTAGTTCCATGGTCCCTGGGGGGATCAATTTTTCATTGTTTACCCTGCGGATTTTTCCTGGGGACTCTTGCTGGAGGCTGTCTGAGCTGCCTTGTAGTCCAGGTCGCTTCTCTGGGGGCTCCTGACGGTGGATCTGGTTACTTAACCTTGGCTCGATGTGTGTGTATATATATATATATATATATATATATAGCCTGTAGGATCATTGTTTTAGTCCCTTAGTCTAACTATGGACTTTATTCTTAATAATACTAATATGAGGGACTACATTTCCTCTACAGGTATTGCAATTTTTTCCCGTGAGGGTTTCCATAGCCCTTAGGGGGACTGATGCTCTTGGAGTCTGCGGGCGCCTCTTTATGTATGTGCCTGATATCTGGATTGATTCTTCTTGGATGTCTCCTGATCCTGAGTAAAGCCCTTGGCTTCGTGATAGTTAGGGGTCAGTATTCCCGCCTTGGTCGGGTGACCTGTATTACTTCCCTTAAGGGGTGTTACAAGTTTTGCCACGAGGCTTCCTTGCCTGTGGGCTGGTTGGGTCCTTACACTGACCTATATTCCTCTTTAGGGGAAAGAATCTCCACTTTTTCAGTCTATTCCGTTGTATTGGTGCTTGGGTACCACTGGCCCTTCAGCACCAGGGTTTTTCTGTTGATTAAGTTACTAGACTTATGGCTTGTCTCTGTTCATACCTTCAAGGTCTTGTTATGAGATTGACGTTAGAGCCTCTGCTCATGTCATGCCTGTTGCAAGTTTTGCAGGTGACAGCCTGTCCGCTGTGCCTTGTTTTTTCCTGGGGATCCCACCCTGCTTATGGACACTGCTATTGGATGTCCCACATGTTATTACTATTCTGGAGCAGGACGTGCTGTATGCTTAGAATAATACAACTCTGTGAAGTACTCACCTGTAGAGTTGATATTATATGCATACAGCACGTCCTGCTCCACCCCACCCTGGTTCACTTGTTCTGGATCCCCTGTATGGTGATTGTTATCCATTGATATTATTACCAGTTTTCTGGGTGGTTGTTCTCTTCTCACTGCTTTTCAATGCTGGGGATTTGTGGGAGGTCCTTCGGTATATGTAGGGCTGGGAGGAGCTTGTTACATGTCTGCAGTGCACGGCGCCTGAGGCGGAGGATTACCCACATGTTATTACTATTCTGTAGCAGGACGTGCTGTATGCATATAATATCAACTCTACAGGTGAGTACTTCACAGAGTTGTATTTTCCAGAAGTCCTTTGCTCAGCACCCTCTGATCAGGACTTTTTTCCAGGGGGTCACTCATGTGCGTCCCCCACGTAAACCTATGGTGCCAGTTTGGGATTTGAACTTGGTTCTGTGAGCCTTGCAGTGTGCTCCCTTTGCTGCCTTGGCCATTCTTACACTCAAGGTTGTGTTTCTGGTGGCTATCACTTCTGTCAAGTGTGTGTCTGAGTTGGCGGTGCTGTCTATTCAGCCCCCCTACTATGCGAGGCACCAGGACAAGGTGGTGTTTCGTTTCAAACCTGATTTTCTGCAATCCTAGCAATGCTAAGGAGAGAGTTTTGCACTCTTTGGATGTGGTTAGGTGTCTGAAGTACTATCTGGTGGCTACTGCACCTTTCAGGAAAACTGATGCTCTTTTTGTGGTCCCTTCTGGTCCTAGGAAGGGTTTGGCTCCTGCCAAGTCTACTATCAGCAAGTGGATTCGTCGGGCTGTGATTCAGGCCTACTCTGCTAAGGGGAAGAATCCTCCCTTCCGCCTTACTGCTCATTCCACTCGTGCTATTGGTGCCTCTTGGGCCTTTCAGCACCAGGCTTCTGTTGAACAAGTTTGCAAGGCCGCTACTTGGTCTTCTGTTCATACCTTTTCAAAGTTTTACAAGGTTGATGTTAGTGCCTCAGCAGATGCTGCTTTTGGCCGTAAGGTTTTGCAAGCGGTAGTAGTTTGAACTGCCTGTTGTCACCTTTTGTTGTTGGGGGATCCCACCCTACTTTATGGACACTGCTATTGGATGTCCCAAGTGTAAGTATTATAGCAGGACGTACTGTATACTAAGAATAATACAATTCTGTGAAATACTCACCTGTAGAATTGGTATTATGAGTATATAGTACGTCCTGCTCCACCCCACCCTGTTGTTGCATTATTCTGGATCCCCTGTATGGTGATTGTTATCTTGTTACTGTTAACAGTTGTTCTGGGTGGTTTTTAATTCTCCCGGCTTCTTGTTCACTGCTTTTCAATGCTGGGGATTTGTGGGAGGTCCCTGGGTATATGAAGGGCCGGGAGGAGCCTGTTTTCGCATGCTTCTGCAGTACAGCGCCATCTGGCGGAGGATAACCCAAGTGTAAGTATTATATCTGGAGCAGGACGTACTGTATACTCATAATACCAATTCTACAGGTGAGTATTTCACAGAATTGTATTTTTATGTTGTGTTTTTCAGACGGGACGACCTAATTAGAGATTTCTCCCGGTCCTGTGCCCTATATTATACATAGTTAAATTGGGGGCTTCATTTTTAAATCCTCCCACTAGCGGACATTAAGGGGCATCCCGGGTAGCTGCACAGTGTAATTCCCATTGGTCACCCTGACATAAAATATCACCATATGGAGGCTTCTCAGGATGTTGTGCTCGGGGTCCCATCGGGGCAAGCCTGGCTGTGTGATGTGCGGGCATCCCATGTGGGTGATGTGCGGGTATATGTACCCTGCACCCCGCTTGCGGGGCAATCTGGGCTGCGTCTGGGTCGGCACCCACTGTGTCGTCCGCCCGCGCCCCCTCGCTTGATTATGACTCCCAGTGATATCAACACTAGCGGGAGTCTCAACCTGATGTTGCCACCAGGCTGGCCAACATTAAAAGACTGATTGCTTGCTCTGCGGCCCGTAAGGCTCCAGCTAAAAGACGGCATGTGGCGCCTGCTGCGCCGGCCTTTACTATGGAACAAGATGATTTCCTTGATTTGTCTGACTAAACCCCTCTCGAGGAAGGGGAATTATTCTCAGATTCCGATTTTTCCGATGATCAGCATTGCCTTGGTGCTGATGCCTGCTCAGAGCATTGGGATGCTGATGACACCCATAGACTTTTGACTCAAATTTTTTAAGGTACTTTCCTTTTCCCCTCCTGCAGCGGCATCTAAGCAGCAGGGGGAACTGTTTGGGACCGCAAAACCACGTTTGGAATTTCCAGAACGGACGCATTGTAATCTCATTCTCAAGGAATGGGAGCGGCCTAGCCGGCTCCCCGGTATCCCTAAGGGGTGGGATAGGAGGTATCCCTTCCCCTCGGAGGTGGTCAAGTGTTGGTCAACTTCCCCAGAAGTGGATGCCCCGATTTTGGGGGTTGTCCAACACTTCCGTGGTGCATTCCCCTGATTCCACTACCTTGAAGGATAGTGAGGACCGGCATATTGACCAACTGGCTTCCCACGCCTTTGCCTGTGTGGGTGCGGCTTTGCGCCCGGTTTGTGCTTCCGCTATTATGGCCGTGGCTATTAGGACCTTGATCAGGGGCCTTCTGGATGGCTCCCATGAGGATCCTTCTAGTGCTGAATTTAGAGCCTTGTCACAATGTGAGATGTTCATCACCTATGTTCTCGCTGCCTTAGATGACACCATTCGGATGTGTAGCAGGAACTTGGCCTTGGTTGTCTCTATCCGCCGTTCGGCCTGGTTGTGCCAGTGGGCAGCTGACAATGCCGCTAAGAAGGCACTCACGGGGCTCCCCTTTAAGGGGTTACACCTGTTTGGTGATCGTTTGGACCTTTTTGCTAAGGGAGGTAAGTTACCCCAGCGCAAAAAGCAGCCGTGACCCTTTCGGGGCTCCGGGTCATTCACTCCCTCCTTTCGTGGGACTAGGTCAAGCAGGGGGGTATCCTTTGCGGGGCAAAGGGGAGATTTCTGGGGCATAGGCAGAGGCCGTGCCCGCCCCTGATCCTCCTGGGGTGCCAAACCCAAATCTGCTGCCAAGCCCGCTCAGCAATGAGGGGGTTCAGGTCTGGGCTAAACAAGTCTCAGACAATTGGATTCTGGGGGTTGTCTCCTCCAGATACAAACTGGAGTTCGCGGACTGGCCTCCTCCCAGATTCTTCAGGTCCCGAGTTCCTACGGACCCTCGGGCAGCTCGGGGTTTGTGTCTGGCGGTACAAAACCTTTTGGCCATGGGGGTCATTTGTCAGGTCCCTCCGGGAGAGAGAGGTCATTGTTACTATTCCAATCTCTTTACAGTTCCCAAAAAGGATGGCTCCGTCAGACCCATCCTGGACCTAAAACTTCTCAACAAGCTCATCAGGACCAGACGTTTTCGCATGGAAACTCTGCGCTCCGCTATCAGCTCCCTGCGCCCGGGGGACTTTATGACCTCAATAGACATCAAGGATGCTTACCTTCATGTGCCGGTCTTCCCATGGCATCAGCGGTTCCTCAGGTTCGCAGTAGAGGAACAACCCTACCAATTTGTGGCACTTCCCTTCGGTCTCGCCTCCTCCCCCAGAGTGTTCACCAAGGTGTTGGCGGGTGTGATGGCCCTTCTCAGAGCCCGGGGTATTCGCATTCTTCCTTATCTGGACGACCTTCTCATTACGTCCCATTCACTCCAGCAGGCAGAATGGGACACCCGGACGGTGGTGGCGACACTGGAAATGTTCGGATGGGTAATCAATTATCCCAAATCCTCACTCTCCCCGTCCCGGGTGAACCCCTTCCTGGGTATGACTCTGGATACCATTCAGGCCAGGATTTTCCTCCCTCAGCAGAAGGTGGACTCTCTTCAAGCTCTTACTCATTTCTTGCTGTCCAGCCCTGATCCATCCATCCAGCAGGGGATGCAATTGGTGGGACAGATGGTGGCCTGCTTCGAGGCAGTCCCTTATGCTCAATTTCGCATGAGACCCCTTCAGCTCCATCTTCTGTGAGTCTGGGACAAGAGGCCCAGGTCTCTGGATCAGGCCTTTGTTCTCTCTCCTCTGGTCCGGCGGTCCCTCCTGTGGTGGCTGGACTCGAGGAATCTTCTGGGGGGCAGATTTTCTGACACAGTGTTGGGAGACGGTCACTACGGATGCCAGTCTGTCAGGTTGGGGGGGCCACTGGAGAGCCCTCCAATTCCAGGGGATGTGGGGCCCTCAGGAGGCCCACGCCCCCATCAATGTTCTGGAGCTGAGGGAGGTTCGGTTGGTGGTGGCGCAGCTGACGTCTCACCTCCAGGGCCTGACGGTTCAGGTTTGCTCCAACAACCGGACTGCGGTCGCTTACACCAATCATCAGGGAGGGACTCGGAGCAAGAGTGCCCTCCGGGAGGTGTCGTTCCTGTCTTGGGCCGAGGACAATGTCCCGTGCATCTCTGCGGTTTACATCCTGGGAGCAGAGAATCTGGAAGCGGATTCTCCGAGCAGGGGGGCCTCTCACCGGGGGGAATGTTTACTCAACAGCGAGGTCTTCCTATCCCTTTGTCACAGGTGGGGGATGCCAGACGTGGATCTGTTTGCTTCTCGCCACAATCACAAGCTGCCAGCATATGTCTCACTGTCCCAGGATCCTCTGGCGGTGGATGCCATGTCTCTGTCCTGGCAGGGGTTCGGTCTCCTGTACGTCTTTCCTCCATTTCCCCTTCTGGGCAAGGTTCTGCGCAAGCTGATTCAGGAAAGAGTGCCAGGTGTTCTGGTGGCCCCCAGGTGGCCAAGACAGATGTGGTTCGCAGACGTCTTGCAGCTGGCGGTGGATCAGTACCCTCTGCCTCTGGTTCCAGATCTTCTTACTCAAGGACGGCTCTGTTACCCCATTTTGCAAACGCTGGCTTTGACGGCCTGGCTGCTGAAACCTCCATCCTGAAGGAGAAAGGTCTGTCTGATTCGGTTGTTCAGACTCTGGTCAGGGCTAGGAAGAAATCTTCTTTTAACATCTACTATAGGACCTGGCGTACTTACATTGACTGGTGTGAGGCTAGGGCCTTTCCTTGTCGGGTGTTTTCCATCCCTCGGATACTGGAGTTCCTTCAGCATGGGCTGGATTTGGTTTTTCAGCTCAGAAGGGGCATGTACCCGCCTTGGCTGTTTTCTTCCAGAGGTCTTTTGCTCTTCATCCTTTGGTCAAGACTTTCTTCCAGGGGGGTCACTCATGTGCGCCCTCCCCGCAAACCCATGTTACCGGTTTGGGATTTGAATTTAGTATTGTCTGCCCTTCAGGGTCCTCCTTTTGAGCCTGTGCATGAGGCTGTGCTGTCTATTCTCACTTTGAAACTTGCCTTCTTGGTGGCTATCACTTCTGTCCGGCGTGTTTCTGAATTGGCGGCTCTGTCCATTCAGGCCCCCTATTTTGAGAGACACCAGGACAAGGTGGTTTTCCGCTGTAAACCAGACTTCTTGCCTAAGGTTGTCTCTGCCTTTCACCTCAATCAGGACATTGTTCTTCCTTCCTTGTGCCCTAATCCTGGTAATGACAAGGAGAGGGCCTTGCATTCTCTGGATGTTGTCAGGAATTTGAAATACTACCTGGTGGCTACAACGCCTTTCAGGAAGACGGACTCCTTGTTTGTGGTACCCTCGGGTCCCAAGAAGGTTTTTGGCTAAGTCTACTATTAGTAAATGGATTCGTCAGGACATTTTTAGGGCCTATTCTATTAAAGGGAGAGATTCTACTTTTCGAGTCACTGCTCATTCCACCCGTGCGGTTGGTGCTTCCTGGGCCTTTCAGCACCAGGCTTCTGTTGAACAAGTTTGTAAGGCTGCTCCTTGGTCTTCTTTTGATACTTTTTCCAAGTTTTACAAGGTTGATGTTCGGGCCTCAGCGGATGCTGTTTTTGGCCGCAAAGTTCTGCAGGTGGCAGTGGTTTGAACTGTGCATTGTTGCCTTTTGGGATCCCCGCCCGTTTGTTGGACACTGCTATTGGATGTCCCAGACGTAATGATTCATTACTGGAGCAGGGCGTGCTGCATACTTGGAATAATACAATTCTGTGAATACTCACCTTGTAGAATTGTTATTATAAGTATGCAGCGCGCCCTGCTCCATCCCACCCTGAGTACTTATTCTTGGATCCTCTATATGGTGAATGTTTCCTGGTTAATGTTGTTAATCTTGTTGATGGCTTCTCCTGGTTCCCTTACTGCTTTTTTATACTGGGGAAATTAGTGGGAGGTCCCGGGTATATAAGGACTGGGAGGGGCCTCTTTTTTGCCATCTCTGCAGTAAAGCGCCCTCTTGTGGACTATATCCCAGACGTAATGATTCATTACTGGAGCAGGGTGTGCTGCATACTTAAAATAATTCTTCAAGGTGAGTATTCACAGAATTGTATTATTTTCTTCTGATGAGGATCCCCTTCTCTCAGACGAAACAGAGTGTTTACCTTGTTCGGTGTTTTCGAAATATATTACCCCCCCAAGGTGGCAAAAAGAGGAAAGGATGACCTGTTTAGGCCGGTGAGACAAAGGCAGGTGTTTCCGGAGCAGTCGCATTTCTCCAGAATGGTGTTAAAGGAATGGGAAAGTCCTAACAAATTACCGGCTGTGCCTAGGATCCTAGATTCAAGGTATCCTTTTCCGGCGGATATGATTAAGCTATGGTCATTTCCACCAGATGTGGATTCACCGGTATCAGGCCTGTCCAATACTTCTATCCTGCTGTCTGCTACTAATGCTTCCTTAAGAGATCCCACAGAGAGACGAATGGATCAGTTGGCCCGTCATGCCTTTGCTATGGTAGGTTCCTTTCTACGCCCTGTTTGTGCCACGGCTATTGTGTCTCTGGCTTCAAGGAAAAAGGTGAAGAAGCTTTTGGCCAGGGCTAAGTCTCGCAGACATACTCAGAAGTCCAAGGATTTTAGAGCTTGCTTGGACTTTAACGCTTTTGCTATCACTGCTATGGATGATGCAGTCAGGTTAGGTGCCAGGACCTCTGCCCTTCTGGTTGCCTTGTGCCGCTCCTTATGGCTAAGACAATGGTCAGCGGATGCTGCCGCCAAAAAATCTCTCACAGATTTGACCTTTTTAGGGAGCAGCTTGACCTTATGGTCAAGGATGGCAAACTTCCACAGTTAAAGAGGTCAGCTCTCCCTTTTCAGAGGTCTGCATCATATCGGCCCTTTCGGAGCGGTAGAGGCCCCTTCTTTTCATGTTCCCGTAGGGATATTTGGGGCAGAGGCAGGCCCGCAACAGGGCTGGGGATACTTGGAGAAGCAGGCCTAAGCCTCCAGCCAAGCCCTCCCAGACATGGAGGGGCGCCCTCACCCGGGCGGGTGGGGGGTGACTGCTCTTGCAATTTGCTCCTATCTGGAGATGCCACGTGGCAGATCTTTGGATCCAAGAGGTGGTGTCATCAGGCTACAAGATCGTGTGCAGCCAGACCGCCCACAAGGTTCATTTGGTCAGGGGCATCCCGGAACAAGTTAAAGGCAGATGCCCTGAGAGCCTCTGTTCAGCATCTCCTTCAAAAGGGGGTAATTTGTCAGGTACCCTTTCAGGAACAAGGTCAGGGGTTTTACTCCAACCTGTTCACGATTCCCAAGAAGGATGGGTCGGTGCGTCCTATATTCTTAGTATACAGTACGTCCTGCTCCAGATAAGAATCATAACACGTGGGTATTACTCCATTAGTCCATTACGCCAGATGGCGCTGCAGAGACAGCGAAAATTGGTTCCTCCCAGCCCCTCAAATACCCGGGACCTCCCACAAATCCCCAGATTTTCGTTGCAGTCTGGACTGCGAAGGACAAGAAGATAGCTCTCCTCGCAGGTGAGCGGGGCTATTAGCATGCGGCCCTGTAGGACTATTCCCACCCGTTCCATTATTAATGTGCCTCCCAGCCTTGGCTGCGTTGGTCCGGGTGATGGTAGGCAGCACCGCTGTCAGGTGCTTAGGAGCGCTGCTCCACCGCAATCCCCCACCAAAGGGTAGGCTGTATAGGCATATGGTGAGCCTCTATGGGATGCCCCTCCCGCACTATTGCCCCTTGCCCTTTCTATCGGTGGGCCCTATGTTAAGTGGCCGCTGCTCTCCCTTGTAGCTCTCGGGGGAGGGGGGTGTGTGTGTGTGTGTGTGAATATGCCTTAGTGCTTCACTGTATTTTGTTTTGTCTGGTTGGTGTCAGTGGCAGCGCTGACTTGGTTGCACTGGTTGCGTTTTTTAAATTTGCCGCCGCACGCTTCCACTGTGCTCCGCGCTAGGCGGCAGCGTTACCTCAGTCGCTGGTGCGTCTTTATTGGCTGCGTGTCACGTGTGCTGCTTCGCGCTCTTCGGGGGGGGGGGGGCCCGTGGTTGGCCCGCTCCACGTCACTGTCCCCGCGGCCCGCCCCTCGAGGTATACCTGGAGCCAAATTTTTATGGATCCGGCCGCTGCGTGACTGGCGTCTACCTACCACGGTCCGTGAGTGCCTTGCAGGCGTTTTTTTTTATTACCCTATGTCATTATGCATGTCACTTACGGGGTTCTCTTTGCTTATGTCTTTCTCCCGGCCCTACTCCATCTATTTAGTTATTAAACTTGTGAGGCCTAGTGTGTAAATTACTCCCACTTCCCTAGCGGGCTATTGGGGCATCCCGGGTTGCTTTTTATAGCTTGAATCCTTATCGGCCTATTGTGCCGCAATAATCACCATATGGATGCGTCTCAGGATAATGTGCTCGGGGTACCTTCGGGACAAGCCCGGCTGTGTGTTGCTTGTGGGGTGTCTCCTATTAGTGCTGACAATGTGCGGGACTGTGTACCTTGTGCCCAGCAGGTGCTTGCGCTGCAGCCTGGTTTACCAGTAGCTGGGCCTGCGCCTCGTATGGCTTCACCTACTCCCCCAAGCTTAAATTTGACTCCCATTGAGTTGCATACCAGTGGGGATTCTCAGCCTGATGTGTCTTCCAGACTGGCTAGTGTTGAGAAGTTGCTTGCTAATACCTTGGTGCGTAAGGCCTCTGGTAAGAAGCGGCACTTGATGCCTGATGTCACTCTTTTCCCTGTGGAGGCTGAGTTTTTGAAACTGTCTGGTTATACCCCTTTGGAAGAAGGGGAGTTGTTCTCTGACTCGGAGTCATCTGATGAGAGGCCTAGGGGTCATGATGATTCTGGCTCTGGCCCCTGGGCCCCAGATGATACTGATAGGCTGTTGGCTCAGATTTTTGAGGTACTGTCTCTCTCCCCCGGTTGCGGCACCCAGGCAAAAGGGGGAATTGTTTCATACTGCTAAGTCAGTGGTTCCCAACCCTGTCCTCAAGGCACACCAACATGTCATGTTTTTTGGATCTCCAAATAGCCAGCTCTATTGCTCTGCAGCTGCACTAATTACTCCACCTGTGCATCTTTGTGGAGATCTGCAAAACCTGGCCTGTTGGTGTGCCTTGAGGACAGGGTTGGGAACCACTGTGCTAAGTCACGCTTGGAATTTCCTGAGCAAGCCCATTTTAATAACCTTGTGCTCAAGGAATGGGAACGCCCCAGCAGGCTTCCCGGTGTACCTAAGAGTTGAGATAGGAAGTACCCCTTTCCTGCTGATGTGGTGAAGTGTTGGTCATCCCCTCCTGAGGTGGATACCCCGGTCCTAAGGTTATCTAACACCTCTGTCATGCATTCCCCTGACTCTACTACGCTGCGGGATGGTGAGGACCGGCGTATTGATCAGTTGGCGTCCCATGCCTTTGCCTGTGTGGGGACGGCGCTGCGCCTGGTCTGTGCCTCTGCCATTATGGCTGTGGCCATTCGTACCTTGCTTAGAAGTATTCTGGATGGTGCCCCTGATGATGTGTCTAGTGAGAAGTTTAATGCACTCTCTCGTTGTGATGTTTTTGTGACTTATGTCCTCTCTGCCTTGGATGATACCATTAGGATGTGTGGCAGAACCTCTGCTCTGGTGGTGGCTATACGCCACTCGGTTTGGCTGTGCCAGTGGGCTGCTGACAACGCTGCCAAGAAAGCTCTCACTGGGTTTCCCTTCAAAGGACTACGCCTGTTTGGGGACCGCCTGGACCTGTTTGCTAAGGGAGGCAGGTTGCCCCAGCGCAGGCGGCAGTCTCGGCCCTTTCGGGGGCAGGGCTCCTTTTCCTTCCCCCTACCGTGGTGCCAGACGGGAGGGGGGTCTCCCTTACCGGGGCCCGAGGAGATTTCTGGGGTAGTGCCAGAGGACATGGGCGCCCTGGCTCCTCCTGGGGCTCCAAGCTTAAGTCTTCTACCAAGCCCCCTCAGGCATGAAGGGGCGCCCTCACCCATCTGGATGGGGGGACGGCTTCAGCATTTTGCTCACGTCTGGAGGCTTCATGTCTCAGACCGGTGGATTCAGGAGGTAGTGTCCTCCGGTTACAAGATAGAGTTTGCTGCCTGGCCGCCCCCAAGATTCATCAGATCCCGGATTTCCCAGGACCCTGTGTCAGCTCAGGCTCTAGTTCTGGCGGTGCGAAGCCTTCTGGAGCTGGGGGTCATCTGTCAGGTCCCCTTACGAGAAAGGGGCAAGGGGTTCTATTCCAACCTTTTCACCGTGCCCAAAAGAGATGGGTCAGTCAGGCCCATCCTGGACTTGAAGATCCTCAACAAATTTGTCAGGTGCAGGTGCTTTCGCATGGAAACTTTGCGCTCTGGCATCAGCTCCCTGCGTCCAGGGGACTTCATGACCTCTGTGGACATCAAAGATGCTTACCTTCATATTCCTGTGTTTCCAGGTCATCATCAAAGTTTCCTCAGGTTCGCTCTGGAGGATCAGCACTACCAATTTGTGGCATTGCCCTTCGGTTTCAATTCAGCTCCCAGAGTGTTCACCAAGGTGCTGGCAGGAGTGATGGCTCTGCTCAGGGCATCCGCGTGCTGCCCTATCTGGACGACATTCTCATCACTTCCCAGTCCCTCCAACAGGCGGAGTTGAATACTCAGCTGGTAGTGTCCACTCTGGAGTCATTTGGCTGGGTGATCAACCATCCCAAGTCTTCCCTGTCTCCCTCCTTGGTGACACCCTTCCTGGGAATGAATCTGGATACAGTTCAGGCAAGGATTTTTCTTCCTCAGCAGAAGGTGGACAGTCTGCTAGCACAGGTTCAGTTCCTGCTATCTTGCCCTCATCCCTCCATCAGACAGGGAATGCAGCTGGTGGGCCTGATGGTGTCGTGCTTCAAGGCGGTGCCTTATGCCCAGTTCCACATGAGGCCTCTGCAACTCCATCTCTTGTCAGTATGGGACAAGGATCCTGCGTCCCTGGACCAGGTACTTGTGCTTTCCCCCCTAGTCAGGCAGTCCCTCTCGTGGTGGCTGGACTCCAGGAACCTGTTGGTGGGCAGAGCCTTTCTGGCCCCCTGCTGGGAGACGCTCACCACGGATGCCAGTCTGACGGGTTGGGGGGGTTTCTGGAAGTCCCTGCAGTTCCATGGGCGGTGGGGCCCTCAGGAGGCCCACACACCTATCAACATTCTGGAACTGCGGGCGATCAGGTTGGTTCTGACTCATTTGACTCATCACCTTCGGGGCCGGCCTGTTCAGGTACGCTCGGACAACCAGACGGCGGTTGCCTACATCAAATAGTACAAACCAAACATCAATCATCAGGGAGGGACCCCGAGAAAGGGGGCCCTCCAGGGAGTGTCTCTGATCCTGGCCTGGGCGGAGGACAATGTTCCCTGCATATCAGCTGTGTACATCCCGGGGGTGGAGAATCTGCAGGCAGACTCCCTGAGCAGGGGGACCTCTCGCCTGGGAGAATGGTCCCTCTGCAGCAGGGTGTTTCAATCTCTGTGTCGCCGTTGGGGCCAACCAGATGTGGATCTGTTTGTGTCCCATCACAATCACAAGTTCCCGGCCTTTGTCTCCCTGTCCCAGGATCCTCTGGCCTTGGCCACGGATGCTCTAGCAATGTCATGGCAGGACTTTCAGCTCCTGTATGTCTTTCCTCCAGTCCCCCTGTTGGGCAGGGTTCTGCGCAAGATAGCTCAGGAGGGGGTGCCAGCAATACTGGTGGCCAAGAAGAGTGTGGTTCGCACACATGGTGCAGCTGGCAGTGGATCAGTACGCTCTGCCCAGGGTGCCAGACCTGCTCACTCAGGGTCACTTACGCCATCCCAATTTACAAACTCTGGCTTTGACGGCCTGGCTGCTGAAACCTCCATCCTGATGGAGAAGGGGCTGTCTGCCTCTGTTGTTGATACCATGATAAAGGCTAGGAAGAAGTCTTCTTCTTCCATTTACTATAGGGTTTGGCGTGCCTACATTGACTGGTGTGAGTCTAAGTCTATTCCCAGGATCCTGGAGCATGGGTTAGAGCTGGGACTCCAACTCAGTACTCTGGAAGAAAACAGCCAGGGCAGACATATGACCCTTCAGAGGTCCTTTGCCCAGCATTCTCTGATCAGGACCTTTTACCAGGGGGTTACTCATGTGCGTCCCTCACGTAAGCCTATGTTGCCTGTTGCCTGGGATTTGAATTTGGTCTTGTCTGCCTTGCAGGGTGCTCCCTTTGAACCTGTGCAGGAGGCTGCCCTGGCCATTCTTACTCTCAAGGTTGTCTTTTTGGTGGCTATCACCTCTGCTAGGCGTGTGTCTTGAGTTGGTGGCGTTTTCCATCCAGCCCCCCTACTTTGAGAGACACCAGGACAAGGTGGTGTTTTGCTTCAAGCCAGATTTTCTGCCTAAGGTTGTGTCTGCCTTTCATTTGAATCAGGACATTGTTCTTCTTTCCTTATGCCCTAATCCTAGTAATGCTAAGGAGAGGGCATTCTTTGGATGTGGTTAGGTGTCTGAAGTACTATCTGGTGGCTACTGCACCTTTCAGAAAAACTGATGCTCTTTTTGTGGTCCCTTCTGGTCCTAGGAAGGGTTTGGCACCTGCCAAATCTACTATCAGCAAATGGATCCGTCAGGCTGTGATTCAGGCCTATTCTGCTAATGGGAAGAATCCTCCCTTCCGCCTTACTGCTCATTCCACTCGTGCTATTGGTGCCTCTTGGGCTTTTCAGCACCAGTCTTCTGTTGAACAAGTTTGCAAGGCCGCTACTTGGTCTTCTGTTCATACTTTTTCAAAGTTTTACAAGGTTGATGTTAGGGCCTCAGCTGATACTGCTTTTGGCCGCAAAGTTCTGCAGGCGGCAGTGGTCTGACCTGTCTGTTACCTTTGGGGATCCCACCCTACTTTATGGACACTGCTATTGGATGTCCCATGTGTTATGATTTTTATTTGGAGCAGGATGTACTGTATACTAAGAATAATACAATTCTGTGATTACTCACCTTTAGAATTGATATTATGAGTATACAGTACGTCCTGCTCCACCCCACCCTTGGTTTTGCATTATCCTGGATCCCCTGTATGGTGATTGTTATCATTGTTATGGTTATTAGTTTGTGGGAGGTCCCGGGTTTTTGAGGGGCCGGGAGGAGCCAATTTTCGCTGTCTTTGCAGTCCAGCACCATCTGGCGGAGTAATACCCATGTGTTATGATTCTTATCTGGAGCAGGACGTACTGTATACTCATAATATCCATTCTACAGGTGAGTAATCACAGAATTGTATTTTTAGACCTAAAGGGTCTCAACAAGTTTATCCGGGTGAAACATTTCCGCATGGAAACTCTGAAGCCAGCGGTAAGATCAATTCAGCCCGGAGGTCTTATGACCACAATAGACATAAGAGACGCGTATCTTCATATCCCGATTTTTCCAGGGCATCAGAAATTCTTAAGGTTTGCCCTGGAAGGCCAACATTTCCAGTTTGTGGCACTTCCATTCGGCATATCCTCGGCTCCAAGGGTGTTCACCAAGTCTTGGCAGGTCTCATGGCCATTCTGAGGAGCCAGGGGATATGCATAATCCCATGCTGGGACAATCTGATTTCTGCCGGGTCCCTTCAGGAGATCAAGAGGGACGCGCAGACGGTTTTATCGACTCTGGAAAGGTTCGGCTGGGTGATCAATTATCCGAAGTCTCATATCGCTCCTGCGTCTCTGGACACAGTTCAGGTCAAGGTGTTTCTGCCAGAGCAGAAGGCCCTGCTGATTCGGAGTCAGAGTCCCTACTGGCTTGTCAGCAGCCGGCTATTCGGCTAGGGATGAGACTAGTAGGCCTTATGGTAGCCTGCTTCGAAGCAGTGCCCTTTGCCCAGTTGCACATGAGGCCTCTTCAGTTAAATCTGTTGTCAAGCTGGGATCGGGCCCTGCTATCTCTGGATCAGTCATTTGTTCTGACTCCCTCAGCCAGGCAATCTCTCCTGTGGTGGTTGGACCCTCTACACCTATCAATAGGCAGGTCCTTTCTGACACCTCAGTGGCAAATCGTTTTCCTCTCCTGGCCCTATATAAGTCAGGGACCTCCCACAGATTCCCCAGTTTGTTTCTGCAGTCTGCGCTGAGAAGATAGAAGACAGCGCTCTCGTGGCGCAGGTGAGCGGGGCTTATTGCCTGCGGCCCTGCAGGACTATTCCCACCCGTTCTGTCCCATTGACTGCCTCCCAGCCTCGGCTGATAAGGTTCGGTTGAAGGTAGGCGATATGAGGAGCATACCAGCGGGGAGTCTCAGCCTGATTTGGCTGCACGGGTAGCCAGCATTGAGAAACATATTGCTGGGTCTGCATCGCGTAAGGCTTCTGCAAAGAAGCAGCATTTGTCTCCCACCGTCTCCCTCTTTCCTGTGGAAACTGAGGAAGTTTTTGACACTACTGGTTATTCCCCCCTGGAGGAGGGGGAATTGTTCTTTGATTCAGAATCATCTGAGGAGCAACCTAGGGTTTATGGTGGTACAGGGTCTCCCTTTGGGGAAGAGCTATGGTCCTCAGATGACAGACAGGCTCTTGGCTCATATTTTTGAAGTGCTCTGTATCTCCCCTCCTGCCGTGGCTCCGCAGCAGCAGGGTGAGCTCTTTCATACGGTTAAACCACGTTTGGAATTCCCTGAGCAGTCGCACTTTAATAATCTGGTGCTGAAACGCTCAAAGAATGGGA
Organism: Gastrophryne carolinensis; assembly: GCA_027917425.1. Classification (NCBI taxonomy): domain Eukaryota; kingdom Metazoa; phylum Chordata; class Amphibia; order Anura; family Microhylidae; genus Gastrophryne; species Gastrophryne carolinensis. Next base: position 272,071,534 of record CM051235.1, on the reverse strand, counting down.
GAGGCCTTGCAAGCTGCCAGGGGTGCCCAAAAGTTGGGACAAAAGGTATCCCTTTCCTTCTGATGTGATTAAGCGTTGGTCATGTCCTCCTGAGGTGGACGCGCCCGTTCTGGGGCTGTCCAATACATCTGTCATGCATTTCCCTGACACTACTACCCTGAGGGATGGGGAGGACCAGCGTATGGACCAAATGGCTTGCCATGCCTTTGCCTGTGTGGGGACCGCGCTACGCCCGGTTTGTGCCTCTGCCATTACAGCTATTGCTATTAAGGGTTTGCTTAAGAGCCTCTTAGAAGGGGCCTCTTATGACGCGGGAGGAAAAGAGTATAGATCTCTCCTGCTTTGCTATGAATTTGTTGCATATGTCCTGTCTGCTATGGATAATGCCATTAGAATGTGTGGTAGAACTTCTGCCCTGTTGGTAGCTATATGCCGCTCTGTCTGGCTACGTCAGCGGGTAGCTGATAATGCTGCTAAGAAGGCTCTCACTGGTTTCCCTTTCAAGGGCCTGCGTCTTTTTGGTGAACGCTTGGATTTGTTTGTCAAGGGCGGTAGGTTACCGCAACGTAGGAGGCCGTCTCTGTCCTGGGATGGGTGCCCTTCTCACATCCTTCCGTGGTTCCAGACCTGGTCGAGGAGGCTCCTTTACTGGTGCCCGCGGAGATCACTGGGGAAGGGGCAGAGGACGTGGCCGTCCTGGCCTCTCCTGGGGTCCCAAGCCAAAATCCTCACCCAAGCCCCCTCAGGCATGAAGGGGCGCCCTCACCCATCCGGGTGGGGGGACGGCTTCGGCTCTTTGCTCACGTCTGGAGGCTTCATTTCGCAGACCGGTGGATTCAGGAGGTAGTGTCCTCCGGTTACAAGATAGTTTGCAGCTTGACCCCCCCCCCCCCCAAGATTCATCACATCCCGAATGGTTTAGAACCCCTTGTCAGCTTAGGGTCTGTGCCTTGCGGTCCAAAACCTTCTGGAGTTGGGGGTTATCTGCCAGGTGGCTTTTGAGGGAAAGGGGCAGAGGCTACTATTCCAATCTTTTCACCATTCCCGAAAAAGACGGGTCCATCAGACCTATTGTGGATTTAAAGTGCCTCAACAAATTTGTCAGATTCAAACACTTTTGCATGGAGACTCTGCGCTCTGCTGTCACTTCACTACGGCCAGGGGACTTATTGACCTCTGTAGACATCAAGGACGCTTACCTTCTGCTTACCTGTACCAGTCTTTTCAGGTCATCAGATTCCTCAGGTTCGCTCCGGAGGATCAGCACTATCAGTTTGTGGCTCTGCCTTTCGGTATCACCTCGGCCCCCATGGTATTCACCAAGGTACTGGCAGGCGCACTGGCTCTGCTGAGATCTCAGGGCATTTGCATTCTTCCTTACTTAGACGTCATTCTCATCATGTCTCAATCTCTCCAGCAAGCCGAGTTGGATGTGTCCACACTGGAGCCTTTCGGCTGGGTGATCAACCACCCGAAGTCTTTCCTGTCACCGTCAATGGTGAGGTCCTTTCTGGGCATGACTCTGGATATGTCTCAGGTCAAGATTTCTCTGCCTCAGCAGAAGGTGGAGAGTCTTCAGGCCCAAGCCAGGTTCATTATGTCTTGCCCTCATCCCTCCATCCGGCAGGGGATGCAGCTGGTGGGCCTGATGGAGTCTTGCTTCGAGGCAGTTCCATACGCTCAGTTTCACATGAGACCTCTTCAACTTCATCTCTTACCCGTTTGGGATCGGGACCCTCGGTCCCTGGATCAGGTGTTGGTTCTGTCCCCTCTGGCCAGACGGTCTCTCTCGTGGTGGCTGGACTCAAGAAACCTGTCGGTGACCAGATCCTTTTTGGCCCCGTGCTGGGAGACAGACACCACAGATGCCAGTCTGACAGGTTGGGGGGGCTTCTGGAAATCCCTGAAATTCTAGGGTTATTGGGGCCCTCAGGAGGCCCACACCCCTATCAACATTCTGGAATTGAGGGTGATAAGGTTGGTTCTCGCCCAATTGACTCCACACCTTCGGGGACGGGCGGTTCAGGCGTGCTCGGACAACCAGACGGCGATTGCCTACATCAATCATCAGTGAGGGACCCGGAGCAAGAGGGCCCTCAAGGAAGTGCTCCGATACTGTCTTGGGTGGAGGAGAATGTTCCCTGCATCTCAGCTGTTTACATCCCGGGGGTGGAGAATCTGGAGGCAGACTCCTTCAGCAGGGGGACCTCTCGTCTGGGAGAATGGTCCCTCAGCAGCAGGGTGTTTCGCTCCCTGTGCCACCGCTGGGGTCAGCCAGATGTGAATCTGTTTGCGTCCCGTCACAATCACAAGCTTCCAGTCTTTGTCTCTCTGGCCTTGGCCATGGATGCACTAGCAATGTCTTGGAAGAGCTTTCAGCTTCTCTGTGTTCCCTCCTTTTCCTCTGTTGGGCAAGGTGCTACACAAGATTGCTCAGGAAGGGGTGCCAACCATTCTGGTGGCCCCCCGTTGGCCAGGAAGGGTGTGGTTTGCAGACATCGTGCAGTTGGCAGTAGATCAGTATGTTCTGCCCAAGGATCCAGACCTACTCACTCAGGGGCAGCTACGCCATCCCAATTTACAATGGCTTTGACGGCCTGGCTGCTGAAACCTTCAGGCTAGGAAGAAGTACTCATCATCCATCTACTATAGGGTCTGGCATGCTTACATTGACTGACTGGTGTGAGTCTAAGTCGCTTACCTGTAGGGTGTTTTCTGTCCCTAGGATTCTGGAATTCCTGCAACATGGTTTGGATTTGGGTCTTCAGCTTAGTACCCTCAAAGGTCATGTTATGGCTCTGGCCATTTTCTTCCAAAGATCCTTTGCTCACCATCGTATGGTCAAGACTTTCTTCCAAGGGGTTTCTCACGTGCGTCCTATGTTACCAGTATGGAAAATTAAATGGTTGGTGGCACACTTTTAAATGATTCTATATCTAGTCAAAAAGACCTCAATAGATAGGGTGCTGCCTGTCTGGATATTCCTTCATATCCTACAGACCATATATTTTGAAATGTCAGGCGCACACCAATTATAAGTTTTAAAAAAGCCTCTTTTTATTTAACAATTCTAGGACTGGTATATACAGCTTATTTGCAGAGATAACACTTTATCTCAGATACATTTGGGGAAAATGATACACAAATTGCTACATATTACACGCATATGAGCAAGAGAAAAAATCTCATTAAATATACAAGCATTTGCTGTGGTAAAATCAATGACCACTGCTCTATAACCTTAAGCACACAGCATATATAGCAAAATATCAACTGTGTCCACAGTATAATCTTATTTACAAACAGGCAGAACGATCTACAGAGCAGTGATCTGCATTAGTTACATATGTAATGACATTCAATTGTATCAGCATGTAACAACTTCACTGTATAGCTCAGCTATTCTTGCATCTATATATACATATGTAACTATTATCATGAACCATAGCTACATGTGGCAAACCAATCTCATATAAACATACAGGGAAATGGATTGTCATAAACAATCAGCAGTATGTATCCCCACATTCTGTGTAAACAGCATCCAAACAAAATTAAACCACAGCAACATTAGTGATCAATCCAACATAAGATTGTATCAGAATCTCAGTAATGCAATATTACCCCAATGATCTCAATAGCAAAGGTGGGGGCGGTCCTCCCACGTTCCGGGGATCATGTCCCCTTTCTCAAGGAAATAGCGCCCTACTCTGTGCAGCCTCGCGCGCGCTTTTAAATGGATCCCCCTGGCCGGCCATGTGACCTGACGTGGCGTCACGTCACTTCCGGTGCGGCGCCGCGTGTCACTTCCGGTTTCGGCGAGTCCCGGTCTGGCAGCAGCAGAAAGCTGGGTCAGTGACATCACACACAGGGATGACACCGTACTCCAGTCTGCGGCTGCGCAGACGCACGGGGCTCGGCGTACCGGACATTTTGTTGAAGCACAGAACTTTGTTTGCAATGTCATTATAAATAAACATCTGTTGTCTGTATTTTTGCTTGGGGATCCACTGAGGGGGTTTCTTGATCCATTCTAAGGCTGCAGCACCTATGAAAAATTCAATATAAAAATATTTTAAAATCTGTTAAAAACAATACTATAGGGTATATCTATATATCTATCTATATATATCTTATTCATTAATAGATATATCAACATGCTCATAACCAATACCTACTCTATTGTAGTACCTTTAATAATACTATTCCAATATGTAGCCCTCAACTTAAAGCTGACCTCAACCAAGATGATGCTCCCATTTACCAAAAGCATACCTAAACCTTTAATATTAGCTAAGACCAAAAGTAATAGTATATAAATTCCATCACAGGTAACTTCTTAGTACACAGTTCTAACTAAGCTATTACAAAAAGGGTGTAAGGTCTATGTCCTCATTCAATCCAGAGGGGGATTTAGTTTTTAGATGATAAATCCAATACAATTCTCTTTGTAAGATCAATCTCTCCATATTCCCTCCTCTCGCTGGTTTCTTCACTATCTCTATAACTGAGTATCTTAACTGTGAGACCTGATGTCCCGCTTGCCAAAAGTGCCTAGCCACTGGAGACTCTATATCACATCTCCTGATCGAGCTCCTATGTTCGCTAATCCGATCCCTAATAGGTCTGCTAGTTTTTCCTATATATACCTTTCCACAGGGACATTTCAGTATATATATCACATTGTTCGTCGAGCAGTTAGCAAAAAAATCAAAATTAATTGCTTGTCCCGTTAGTGGATGGTAAAATTTTTTCGATTTTATTACAAAGGAGCATTGGGTACAATGACCACAGGGATACATGCCTAGCGGGCGCATCAAGTCACTTAGCCAATTAGTACCTGTTCTTAATTCTGGTCTATCAGATGTTGGGTTGCTAGCTTTAATCAGATGATTCCTTAAGCTTCTGGATTTCTTAAAGGCAAACATAGGCGATGCCTGAAAGACTTCTTTCAATTTCTCATCACTTGATAGAATATGCCAATTTCTTCTTATAATGTGGCGTACCTGGGGACATTTTGTAGAATATGTTAATATACATGGTATCCGTTTATTAACTTTCTCCGGATTATGTCTAAGTAGGGATGCCCTATTTTTAGCAAATGCTTGATCTTTCGCCTTTTCAACCACTTCTGCCGGATAACCCCCTTTCTTAAAGTTTTGTGACATTATCTGTGCCTGTTGCAAGAATTTGTCATCATCGCTAATTATGCGACGCAACCTCAGAAACTGACTAAAAGGTAAACCTTTCTTCAGTGGTTCGGGATGGAAACTCTCATAAGACAGGTAAGTATTACGGTCTGTGGGCTTAGTATACACATCCGTATGCAATACATTATCCTTTTTGGTAATCAAAACATCCAGGAAATGTACCTGGTCTTGATGCGCATATATTGTAAACGAAATAGTCGGACTTGCTCTGTCTAGGTCCTCTTTAAATTCAATCAACTTGTCATAGGGGCCCTGCCACAAGAAAAAAACATTGTCGATGTAACGAACCCATAAAAGTACATGGGAATCATAAAGGGGGTGTGTATACACATACTGGGCTTCATAATGTGCCATAAATAGATTAGCATACGAGGGGGCCACATTGGACCCCATCGCCGTACCTTGCTCTTGTAGGTAAAAATCGGCCTTGTACTGAAAGTAGTTTTGTCTCAATATCATGGTCATAAGGTCCATGTGGAATTTTCTATTTCCATCAGATAGTCCCAAGTCACACAGGATGGTATCTATCACCCCCAAGCCCGCATCATGTGGTATGGATGTATAAAGGCTATTAACATCCATACTACATAGCCAAGTATTTTCCGGTAGGGTCCCCAGATCTTTAATTTTGTTCAAAAAATCCCCTGTATCAACTAGATATGACTTAGTACTAGTCACTTTTACCTGCAAGATCTTGTCTAAATAGGTTGCTAGTGGCTGGAAGATAGAGTTCGTTCCCGCTACAATCGGTCTTCCAGGTGGTCTCTCGGCATCTTTGTGAATTTTCGGGAGAATGTAAAACAACGGAATTAGTGGATCCTTGCAGCTTAAGTAATCATATAACTTCTTATCTATATACCCTGCATCAAGTCCTTCTTTAAGAACATGACAGATTTTTGCCCCAATTTCATTCGTAGGGTCTGAACTTAGTTTTGTATATATTTGTCTATCTCTCAATTGTGTCAATATAACCTCATCATAGTAATTACTATCCATGACTACAATTGCACCCCCTTTATCTGCTGATTTAATTGTTATAGCAGAATTTTTCTTAAGGGAGGTCAAAGCCTCACGTTCCTCACGGTTCAGATTAGGGTGCATTTTCTTAGCATGTTTCCAATTTAAATGCTTAATCTCTTTCTCTACAGTTTTTATAAAGGCCTCAACCGTATGAAATAATGTTGGTGGTTGCCACTTACTTGGGTTTTTACACTCTGTTAAATCAGCACCTTGTATGGTGGGCATCTTCCTTTCAGTTGGCGGATGAGGTGGCATTGTATCAAAATATGCTCGCAGGCGTATAGACCTAAAAAATTTTTGCAACTCAATATCAATTTCAAGAGGATCTCCCCTGTACAGTGGTACAAACCCCAACCCTTTATTTAGGACTCGCCTTTCAATTCCTGTCAGTGGATATCCAGATATATTGACCACTAGGTCATCCTCTGGGTCCTGCTCCTCGTCTTGTTTTGGTCTTGCGTCCCCTACGGGTTTTTTTGGAGGTTGCAGACATACTGTCGTACTCTCAGGCAGAGATAGACACAGTTTTTTCTAGATTTGGGGATACAAATGATATATTCTCTAAAGATGATGTCTCCTTAAAACGACAATTTGAAAACCAGAAAAGACGATTAGTACAATATCAATTGCACTCAACCACATTGGTGGAGTATTTAAAATCAAAACGGATACCTAGAGGCCTTAGATTGAACATCAGGCCTACTTTTTGCAAAGATAATCCAGATTTCTGTGATAAATGGTTCCAGATATTAAATAAATGTAGTCTGGATCTGATAACTCTGACTGTTCAAGGTATACAAAATCAGATAGGAGAAATAGATAAGACAGTGGAAAGCTTACAGAAAAAAACTAGAGAATACCCTGAATCTAAATGATTATAGATCATACCTTGAAACTATTGAAGTGTCGATTGAGCAACATAAAAAAGACACATTACAGAAGTTGAATAAATACCGTAGAGATTTAGCAGACTACAAGGAGAATAGGGTGTATACCTGGAAGGAACATAGAAGGTTTAGGAGAACTCCATATAATTTAGCACCAAATCAGAGTGATTCAGATACTAGCTCTAGTGATAACAGTACCAGACCTTTTTTAGGGAGAGGTCCCAAATCAAGAAAACCTCCCAAAAAACCCGTAGGGGACGCAAGACCAAAACAAGACGATCAACGCCAAACGAGGAGCAGGACCCAGAGGATGACCTAGTGGTCAATATATCTGGATATCCACTGACAGGAATTGAAAGGCGAGTCCTAAATAAAGGGTTGGGGTTTGTACCACTGTACAGGGGAGATCCTCTTGAACTTGATATTGAGTTGCAAAAATTTTTTAGGTCTATACGCCTGCGAGCATATTTTGATACAATGCCACCTCATCCGCCAACTGAAAGGAAGATGCCCACCATACAAGGTGCTGATTTAATAGAGTGTAAAAACCCAAGTGGCAACCACCAACATTATTTCATACGGTTGAGGCCTTTATAAAAACTGTAGAGAAAGAGATTAAGCATTTAAATTGGAAACATGCTAAGAAAATGCACCCTAATCTGAACCATGAGGAACGTGAGGCTTTGACCTCCCTTAAGAAAAATTCTGCTATAACAATTAAATCGGCAGATAAAGGGGGTGCAATTGTAGTCATGGATAGTAATTACTATGATGAGGTTATATTGACACAATTGAGAGATAGACAAATATATACAAAACTAAGTTCAGACCCTACGAATGAAATTGGGGCAAAAATCTGTCATGTTCTTAAAGAAGGACTTGATGCAGGGTATATAGATAAGAAGTTATATGATTACTTAAGCTGCAAGGATCCACTAATTCCGTTGTTTTACATTCTCCCGAAAATTCACAAAGATGCCGAGAGACCACCTGGCAGACCGATTGTAGCGGGAACAAACTCTATCTTCCAGCCACTAGCGACCTATTTAGACAAGATCTTGCAGGTAAAAGTGACTAGTACTAAGTCATATCTAGTTGATACAGGGGATTTTTTGAACAAAATTAAAGATCTGGGGACCCTACCGGAAAATACTTGGCTATGTAGTATGGATGTTAATAGCCTTTATACATCCATACCACATGATGCGGGCTTGGGGGTGATAGATACCATCCTGTGTGACTTGGGACTATCTGATGGAAATAGAAAATTCCACATGGACCTTATGACCATGATATTGAGACAAAACTACTTTCAGTACAAGGCCGATTTTTACCTACAAGAGCAAGGTACGGCGATGGGGTCCAATGTGGCCCCCTCGTATGCTAATCTATTTATGGCACATTATGAAGCCCAGTATGTGTATACACACCCCCTTTATGATTCCCATGTACTTTTATGGGTTCGTTACATCGACAATGTTTTTTTCTTGTGGCAGGGCCCCTATGACAAGTTGATTGAATTTAAAGAGGACCTAGACAGAGCAAGTCCGACTATTTCATTTACAATAGATGCGCATCAAGACCAGGTACATTTCCTGGATGTTTTGATTACCAAAAAGGATAATGTATTGCATACGGATGTGTATACTAAGCCCACAGACCGTAATACTTACCTGTCTTATGAGAGTTTCCATCCCGAACCACTGAAGAAAGGTTTACCTTTTAGTCAGTTTCTGAGGTTGCGTCGCATAATTAGCGATGATGACAAATTCTTGCAACAGGCACAGATAATGTCACAAAACTTTAAGAAAGGGGGTTATCCGGCAGAAGTGGTTGAAAAGGCGAAAGATCAAGCATTTGCTAAAAATAGGGCATCCCTACTTAGACATAATCCGGGGAAAGTTAATAAACGGATACCATGTATATTAACATATTCTACAAAATGTCCCCAGGTACGCCACATTATAAGAAGAAATTGGCATATTCTATCAAGTGATGAGAAATTGAAAGAAGTCTTTCAGGCATCGCCTATGTTTGCTTTTAAGAAATCCAGAAGCTTAAGGAATCATCTGATTAAAGCTAGCAACCCAACATCTGATAGACCAGAATTAAGAACAGGTACTAATTGGCTAAGTGACTTGATGCGCCCGCTAGGCATGTATCCCTGTGGTCATTGTACCCAATGCTCCTTTGTAATAAAATCGAAAAAATTTTACCATCCACTAACGGGACAAGCAATTAATTTTGATTTTTTTTGCTAACTGCTCGACGAGCAATGTGATATATATACTGAAATGTCCCTGTGGAAAGGTATATATAGGAAAAACTAGCAGACCTATTAGGGATCGGATTAGCGAACATAGGAGCTCGATCAGGAGATGTGATATAGAGTCTCCAGTGGCTAGGCACTTTTGGCAAGAGGGACATCAGGTCTCACAGTTAAGATACTCCGTTATAGAGATAGTGAAGAAACCAGCGAGAGGAGGGAATATGGAGAGATTGATCTTACAAAGAGAATTGTATTGGATTTATCGTCTAAAAACTAAATCCCCCTCTGGATTGAATGAGGACATAGACCTTACACCCTTTTTGTAATAGCTTAGTTAGAACTGTGTACTAAGAAGTTACCTGTGATGGAATTTATATACTATTACTTTTGGTCTTAGCTAATATTAAAGGTTTAGGTATGCTTTTGGTAAATGGGAACATCATCTTGGTTGAGGTCAGCTTTAAGTTGAGGGCTACATATTGGAATAGTATTATTAAAGGTACTACAATAGAGCAGGTATTGGTTATGAGCATGTTGATATATCTATTAATGAATAAGAGATATATATATATATATATATATAGAGATAGATAGATAGATAGATATACCATATAGTATTGTTTTTAACAGATTTTAAAATATTTTTATATTGAATTTTTCATAGTTGCTGCAGCCTTTGAATGGATCAAGAAACCCCCTCAGTGGATCCCCAAGCAAAAATACAGACAACAGATGTTTATTTATAATGACATTGCAAACAAAGTTCTGTGCTTCAACAAAATGTCCGGTACGCCGAGCCCCGTGCGTCTGCGCAGCCGCAGACTGGAGTACGGTGTCATCCCTGTGTGTGATGTCACTGACCCAGCTTTCTGCTGCTGCCAGACCGGGACTCGCCGAAACCGGAAGTGACACGCGGCGCCGCACCGGAAGTGACGCAACGCCACGTCAGGTCACATGGCCGGCCAGGGGGATCCATTTAAAAGCGCGCGCGAGGCTGCACAGAGTAGGGCGCTATTTCCTTGAGAAAGGGGACGTGATCCCCGGAACGTGGGAGGACCGCCCCCACCTTTGCTATTGAGATCATTGGGGTAATATTGCATTACTGAGATTCTGATACAATCTTATGTTGGATTGATCACTAATGTTGCTGTGGTTTAATTTTGTTTGGATGCTGTTTACACAGAATGTGGGGATACATACTGCTGATTGTTTATGACAATCCATTTCCCTGTATGTTTATATGAGATTGGTTTGCCACATGTAGCTATGGTTCATGATAATAGTTACATATGTGTATATATAGATGCAAGAATAGCTGAGCTATACAGTGAAGTTGTTACATGCTGATACAATTGAATGTCATTACATATGTAACTAATGCAGATCACTGCTCTGTAGATCGTTCTGCCTGTTTGTAAATAAGATTATACTGTGGACACAGTTGATATTTTGCTATATATGCTGTGTGCTTAAGGTTATAGAGCAGTGGTCATTGATTTTACCACAGCAAATGCTTGTATATTTAATGAGATTTTTTCTCTTGCTCATATGCGTGTAATATGTAGCAATTTGTGTATCATTTTCCCCAAATGTATCTGAGATAAAGTGTTATCTCTGCAAATAAGCTGTATATACCAGTCCTAGAATTGTTAAATAAAAAGAGGCTTTTTTAAAACTTACAATTGGTGTGCGCCTGACATTTCAAAATATATGTTACCAGTATGGGACTTGAACTTGGTCTTATCTGCCTTGCAGGGGTCTCCCTTTGAGCCTCTGCGTGAGGCCCCTTTGTCCATTTTGACTCTTTTCACTCAAACCCCCTTACTTTGAGAGACACTAGGACAAGGTGGTGTTTCGTTTTAGGCCAGATTTTCTGCCTAAGGTTGTGTCTGCCTCTCAATCAGGACATTGTTTTGCCTTCTCTATGCCCTACTACTAGTAACCCTAAGGAACGGGTTTTACACTATCTGGATGTGGTCAGGACTCTGAAGTTCTATTTTGTGGCTTCTGAATCTTTCAGGAAGACTGATGCTCTATTTGTGCTTACATCTGTTCCTAGGAAGGGTCTGGCTCCAGCTAAGTCCACTATCGGCAAGTGGATTTGCCAGGCTGTGATTCAGGCCTATTCTGCTAAGGGGACGGAGCCTCCCTTCCACCTTACTGCTCATTCTACTCGTGCTATTGGTGCCTTTTGGGCCTTTCAGCACCAAGCTTCTGTTGAACAAGTTTGCAAGGCCGCTACTTGGTCTTCTGTTCATACCTTTTCTAAGTTTTACAAGGTTGATGTTAAGGCCTCAGCTGATGCTGCTTTTGGTCGCAAAGTTCTGCAGGCGGCAGTGGTTTAAACTGCCCGCTGTTACTTTTTGGGGATCCCACCCTACCTTACCGACACTTACGTGTCCACCACACCCTTGTTATCATTATTCTTAGTTACCTCTGTATGGTGATTGTTCATATATTCATTGTTGAATTCTGGTTTTGTTCTCCTAGCCTTTTGTTAACTGCTTGTAAATACTGGGGATTTTGTGGGAGCTCCCTGACTTATTTAGGGCCCGGAGAGGCCACAAGCTGTTTTTCTGCAGTCCGGCGCCATCTTGTGGATGTATTACCCATGGGTAAAGAATATTCTGAAACAGGACGTGCTGTATACGTAAAATACCAATTCTACAGGTGAGTAATCACAGAATTGTATTTTTTTCTTCCCGAAACGCATAGCACTGTTGGGATTGGGGAGGGCATCCATGCCTGTTGCCGTAAGCACACCACTATTGAATGATTTTAGCACTATGATAATTTAGTAAAAGTTAAGTTTTATCTGTCATTGGAGTGGATCTTGATGGAATTTGTATATTTTGCATCTGGCTCTCTGAACATCTTTTGGGGACTGTGCCAGGTGAAGTCCTAGCATTGGCTAATGCTGATTTGGGCCACTGTTCTGATTAGATACTTAGAGTTGTTATCGGCTTTAGCCCTTACTTTGCTACACTGCCGAACCTTTAGGTTTTCCTCACGCATCTCTTTCACTGCTTGGTACGTCTGCATTGTAAGAACTTCCCTGTGTATTGCTGTCTCCTTTATCGTCACCCATGAGAGTGTGGCTGTATTTATTCATGATTAATTTTGTTTTACATGTGGGTTCTGGTTTCTGACCATCATCTGCTTTTGGTTAGTCTTACCAGGCCCAAGTGTACCTTTTTTATGTGTATGCTGGTATGTGTATGCTCCGTCATTGCTGACGGAGGAGGGATTGAGCTTTTCACAATGTCCACCTCATGTCTGACCTCTCTTAGTGACAGGATGATGATACACTATTGTGTAGACTTCTCTGTGTGATTGAAGATAAAGAAGAAGTCTCCTCAAATTCCCTTATGCTTCTGAAAGGGTATTATGAGACTAATACAATAAAGCTGTGCACCTGCCATATGTTCTAGCTGCACATCCAGTCCTGTGCATTATACCCACTGTACAATCCAGATGTACAATCTAGTACTAGTGCTGCTGCCCATAATGTAAAATGGGGTTAGAATTCCATGAGATCTTATATGTATACAGTGAAGCACTACTATAAGCCAGTATCTAACACCATGTAAGCCTCTGTATTGTTTATTACCGCATATTAGCTCCGTGGCTAAAAATACTCCTAACGGGAGAGATGCTAACGGGAGCGCTTTGATGTTTCCTCTCTTTATACAGCAATAACCATATGTGTGTTGTTTTTAGATGACCTGGACTTTGGGGTGAAGGCGAACTCAGATTCATATTCTAATGGGCCAACTTGGAGACAGGAGCGTTATGCATCTCCTGATATACCAATAGAATTCACTTACCAACAATCAAAGGCTGAGCAGCAGATAAGGTTAAAGTCTCAGAGAGACAAAATCGAGTCCAGCAAGGAGAACTCCAATAATGATGTTTATGAACCATATGCAAGAACAGAAAAGCAAGGAAGGGAACCTGGGAGAAAGCCAGACTGGAACAGAAACCAACCTCACAAGAAATTTGTCCCAGCTTCCGAGAGGTACCCTAAGGGGCTTCAGAAACAAAGGGAGGAAAGCAAAGTGAAGAGACAGATGGAGCTTCTGCATTTGGTTGAAAAAAATTCCTCCAACAACCTCAGCGCCAGAAAGGGTCTTTTCGCAGAAAAGACACCCCTTCTGCTTGAGGAAGCCAAATCTTATAACCCTCCTGAGGAAATGATACCCCAACCGGAAGCCAAAAAGGTAAATCTAGACGCAGTCTGCATGTCTGTTTAAATAGACCCACACTCAAGTTGTCATGCTGATTTGGACCCGGGCATCTCTCAAAAGTCTTTAATATTTCCTCCTCCTTCTGGCTGCTCACCCACACCACCAGATTCTGTAACTATAACAGGCAGACTGCTGAAAATCTTGTCTTTAGACTTGGCAGACTGAAGCTGGTTAGTGCTGACTATAGCAGCAGAATTACTTAGTCATCCTATATCCAAGAAGGTGGCTTAAGTAGTCGCCTTCTATCCCCAACCTAGTGCCCCAAAACAGCCCTTGCACAATATTCATAAAAGGATTGGATGTAGTCTGATCTTCCATTATTGGAGCTTAATACTTAATAGATTCCAGGGCTGAAGTCTGAGGGATTTGGTCCACTTTGATTCCAGGGCCGCTAGAATCCCTCCCCACAGGGCATCCAGAGTCGCAATGCCCCTCTGTGTGAAACTCGCCTTCAGCCCCAGTCCAGCGGTACATGCGCGAGCAGCACCGCATCCCAGCTATTCCTTTAGCTGGGCACGTGCCTGCGACAGGCACTTGAGAGTGGCCGGCGCAGGCACGCTCCCTGTTAGGGGGTAGCTGGGATGTGGCCGCCGGTGCGCTTAGCAGAGCTCGGCTGGACTTGGCTCCCTAGATGAGCCTAGTTCGCGTCAGTGCAGTTGAGCACTGATTGGATGGTAGGCTGCACATGCATTGTGGGACTGGGGAAAGGTGAGTTGGTATTGGTGACCTGGGGGATTTCACACAGCGGGGCATCAACCAAAGCCCACATTATTCTTAGTATACAGTACGTCCTGCTCCAGATATAATACTTACACTTGGGTTATCCTCCGCCAGATGGCGCTGCACTGCAGAGACATGGAAAAACAGGCTCCTCCCGGCCCTTCAAATACCCAGGGACCTCCCACAAATCCCCTGATTTCTCTGCAGTGCTAACTGCGAAGACATGATTTATCACTCTCTCGCAGGTGAGCGGGGCTACCAAAGCCTGCGGCCCTGTTGGACTATTCCCACCCGTCCTCCCTGTGATGTGCCTCCCAGCCTGGGCTGCGCTGGTCGGGTGAAGGTAGGCAGCACCATGCGTGCTTAACGGAGCCATGCTCCACCGCAGTCCCCCACCAAAGGGTAGGCGGTTTAGGGCTGATGGTGAGCCTCTAGGGGATGCCCCTCCCGCACTATTGCCCCATGCCCCGTGTAGCGGTGGGCCCTGTACAAAGGGTCGCCATCCTCCCTCATTCCCCCCCGTAGCCCGGGGGGAAAGAAGGGGGGGGGGTGTGTGTAGTAAGGTCTTGTGTATGTTTTACACGTTATGGCCTTAGTCTGCCCGGACTAGTATCCCTGGGGTCAGAACCGCGCTGTTTAGTTCTTACTGTGTAATTGTCGCCGCCGCACGCACTTCTTCCTTTACTGGATGTGCGGCGTCGGGTGGCGACGTCGCCTCAGACGCTTCGGCGTCTTCATTGGCAAATCATCTCCTCTAAGTGTCCCATTCACTTCGCTCCTCTTAACAGTTTGTATCCACCTCTGAGCTTCGCACTCTTCGGGGGGGCGGGGACATAGGTTGGCGCGCTCCGCGTCAATGGCCGCTCTGGCCCGCCCTTCGAGGTTCGCTTTGGCGCCATTTTGATGCTGGTCGCACGCACGCGTGGTGGCGGTCCTCCTCCTCCCTGGGTCTGTAAGTGCCCTAGCGGGCGATTTTCATGATCTTTGTTTACTGTGCATGGTTCTGACACTTTTTATTCCCATTATGTCTTTCAGACTGGTGAACACCATTGGCTTCTCCCTGCCCGGTGTTAAATTATAGCGGGCCTTGTTAAATTCTCCCACTTCCATAGCTGGTCTTTGGGGCATTCAGGGTTACTTAGAGTGTAAATCCCTACTGGCATATTGTGCCTTGATTAATCACCATATGGAGGCATCTCAGAATTATGTGACCGGGGTCCCTCCGGGACAAGACCGGCGGTGTATAGCGTGTGGACAACCCCAAGCTGATGCTGGCAGGGCACGGGTCTGCGTACCCTGTACCGAGCAAGCCCTGGCCCTGCAATCTGGTCGGCCAGGGGCTACATCTAGCTTCAATTCACCTATCTCCCCAGGCTTAAATCTCTGTCCTGCCGAGTCGCCTACAGGTGGGGAATTGCAGCCTGCCGGACCTTCCAGGCTGCCTACGGCTGAACAGATTATTGCTAGGTTGTCAGAGCGTATGGGCCCTGGTAGAAAGCGGCACCTGTCGCCCCATGTTTCTGTATGCCCTATGAGAACTGAGGGGTTTGCTACTCCGTGTGACTATACCCCTTCTGAAGAAGTGGAGTTGTTCTCTGACTCAGGCTCTTCTGATGAGAGGCTGAGGAGTCACAATGATTCTGGCCCGGAATACTGGGGCCAGTGTGACACGGACGACCTGTTGCTTAAGGTCTTTAAGGCACTGTCTATCTCTCCCCCCAGTCAGGTCCCCAAGCCTAGAGGGGAGCGTTTCCATACTGCGACTGCACGTTTGGAATTTTTAGAGCAGGCTCATTTCCATGCTCTTGTCCTCAAAGAATGGGAATGCCCCAGTAAACTTCCAGGGGACTGGGATAGGAAATACCCTTTTCCCCCTGAGGTGGTTAATTGCTGGTCATCACCCCCCGTGGTGGATGCGCCGATCATAGGGGTCCCTAACCCCCCCCCCCTTTTATTACAACCCCTGCCTATATCGCCCTTCGGGATGCTGAGGACCGGCGCATTGAGCTGCTGGCCTCCCATGCCTTTTCTTGTGCCGGGACGGCGCTGCGTCTGGTCTGTGCCGCAGCCATTACTGCGGTGGCCGCTAGAACCCTCATCAAAAAATTGCTCGATCATCACCTTGAGGATCTACCCTGGGAGGTGTTCAATGCACTCTCCAATTGTGATGTATTTGTGAAGTTTATTCTATTGGCGCTAGATGACGCAATTAGAATGTGTGCAAGAACTTCCGCCCTTGCGGTGGCTATTCGTCGCTTGCTCTGGCTGCGACAGTGGGGTGCTGATGATGCTACTAAAAAGACTCTTACTGGGCTCCCCTTCAGAGGGCAACGCCTATTTGGGGCCCGTCTAGACCTGTTCGGTAGAAAGGGCAAATCACCCCTTCGCAGACGGCCGTCCCGGCCCCCTCGAGGCAGGAGGACCCCCCCTCCCCCCTACCTTAGTGTTAAACAGGAACCAGGGGTGTTTTTCCGGATATTCTAAGTATACAGTACGTCCTGCTCCAGATATAATACTTACACTTGGGTTATCCTCCGCCAGATGGCGCTGTGCACTCCCGGCCCTTCATATACCCAGGGACCTCCCACAAATCCCCAGATTTCTCTGCAGTGCTGACTGCGAAGACATGAAGTATCACTCTCTCGCAGGTGAGCGGGCTATTACAGCCTGCGGCCCTGTTGGACTATTCCCACCCGTCCTCCCTGTGATGTGCCTCCCAGCCTGGGCTGTGCTGGTCGGGTGAAGGTAGGCAGCACCATGTGTGCTTAATGGAGCCATGCTCCACCGCAGTCCCCCACCAAAGGGTAGGCGGTTTAGGCTGATGGTGAGCCTCTAGTGGATGTCCCTCCCACATTATTGCCCCGTGTAGCGGTGGACCCTGTGTAAAGGGACGCCATCCTCCCTCGTTTCCCCCCGTATTTGGGGGGAAAGAAGGGGGTGTGTGTGTGTGTGGCGGTCTCAGTGTACTGCATTGTTATGCTTATGGCCATAGTTTTGCCCTTGGCGGCAACCGGGTGTCAGAGCCGCGCTGCTTGCTTTTTTTATTTGGCCGCCACCGTCTTTGCCTTCTCACTTTTTCATTAAAATTTACTGGCTGGGTGGCGGTGTCATCAGACTATTAGTATCCATTAGCAGATGCTTTTAACTGGCATATCCTATGCTTGGCTTGTCAAGCCTGGACGGCTAACTCAGAGCTTCGCGCTCTTTGGGGGAGGCGGGGACCCGATGTGGCGCGCTACGCGTCACGCCCAGAATGAGCCCGCCCTTCGAGGTTCGGTTGGTGCCATTTTGTTGCTCCTCGCGCGCGTGTTCATCATATTGTATTTTTCTGCTGCCCATGGCCCTGACACCTCCTATTCCCCTTCTGTCTTTCAGACGTCAAAGATTCCCATGGCTTCTACCGGCCTAACATATATTGTAGCGGGCTTACAAAATTCTCCCACATTCCTAGCAGGTCTTTGGGACATCCAGGGTTGCCTATTGCGTAAATCCCTACTGGCAAAAATATATTACATTAATAATCACCATATGGAGGCATCTCAGAATTATGTGACCGGGGTCCTTCCGGGACAAGACCGGCTGTGTACAGCGTGTGGACTGCACCATGCTGATGCGGACAGAGCATGGGTCTGCGGACCCTGTGCTGAACAAGTACTGGCCCTGCAGTGAGGGTTGCCAGTGGCTGCGCCTCGTTTCAATACACCTCTCTCCCCGTGCTTAAATCTCACTCCTGATGAGTCGCACTCGAGCGGGAATGACCAGCAAGTCGTGCCGCGCCGACTGCCTACGGCCGATCAGGTGATTTTGAGGTTGGCAGAGCGCTTGGACCCTGGTAAGAAGCGGTCCCTGACGCCTCCGGTTTCGCCCATTCCTTCTGAATCTGAGGAGTTCACTGCTGAGCAGGGTTTTGCTCTTTCTGATGAAGGTCGGCTATTCTCTAACTCGGGCTCATCTGACGAGGGGCTGAGGAGTCATGATGATTCGGGACCCGGTTCTTGGGGCCTGTGTGACACAGATGAATTACTGATAAAGATCTTCAAGGTCTTGTCTATCTCTCTCCCTGGTGATGCTTCCAGGCCTAGAAGGGAGAGTTTCCATACAGCGCCGCCGCGTTTGGAATTTCTGGAGCAGGATCACTTCCAGGCTCTTGTACTCAAAGAATGGCAATGCCCTAGTTAACTTCCAGGGGATTGGGATTGGAAATACCCTTTTCCCCCTGATGTGGTTAACTGCTGGTCATCACCTCCGGCAGTGGATGCACCGATCATTGGGGTTCTTAACCCCCCTCCTTTATTGCAGCCCCCTACTTATCGTACCCTTCGGGATGCTGAGGACCGGCGCATTGATAGGCTGGCTTCCCACGCCTTTTTTTTGTGCAGGGACGACTCTGCGCCCGGTCTGTGCTGCGGCCATCGCTGCAGTGGCCGCTAGGACCCCCATCAAAGATGATTGATCATCAACCTGAGGATCTCCCCTGGGAGGTGTTTAATGCACTCTCCAGTTGTGATGTATTTGTTAGATTTATCCTTTTGGCGCTGGATGACACCATCAGCATGTGCTCAAGAACTTCCGCCCTTGCGGTAGCTATACGCCGACTGGTCTGGCTGCCTGGGCGAGGGGATGGCCGCAGCACCTTGCCCCTATCAGGAGGTGTCATGCCTCATTCTGATGGAGTCAGGAGGAAGTTTCCTCTGGATGCAGGATAGTGTCTGCTGGGCGGCCCCTTCCCGAGATTGTCAGGATGCTTCTGGTCCCTGCCTCTCTTCTGGTGTTGGCGCAGGCCACGTGCGGCCTGCGAGGTCTGGGGTCACCTGCAGGTTGCCCTTAACAGACAGTGGCAGGGGCCTCTACAACAACCTTTCCACATTCCTCCAAAAGGATGAGACACTCTGCCCATTATGGCCTTCCATAGTTGAGGCAATTTACATTCACAGGCGGTTTTCTGCATGGTTTCTCTGAGTTGGGCCGCCAGTGCCCTGTGTCCAGGGACCTCTTGCCGTCTGTGGGGACCTAAGACGCTTATTTCATTGCCATTGTGCCTTCTAGGCACCAAGGATCATACAGGTTAGTGTTGATGCTCCAACACTGCTGATTGTGGCCTTGTTATCTGGCCTCGGTTCTGCTCCCAGAGTGATCGCCTAGGCGATGACGGGGGTGATGTCTCTACTGAGACCGAGGGGGCGTCCGCGCGAGGAACTGCCTGATCGTCCCTCTTTGCTTCACAATCTTTACGTCAGGCCGAGTTTGTTACTCGGCTGGTGGTGTCCTTTGGGAGTCTTTGGATGGGTGCTCAATCACCTCAATTCCTCTTTTTCCCCTTATTGGTATCTCCATTCCTAGGTAAGCAATTGCAATCAGCCGTACCTTTTGAATTCATAGTCCTTGATATTGAAAATCACGGGAATGGCACGGCCATGAGTGCTCCTCCCATAACCAACCAGGTATAGCAAAGACGCCAGCCAATCTCTGATTAAAAGGATACTCGATCCACATTTATTATCCAATCGATTAAAAGAATTTCCATCCACATAGTAAAGCCGGTGTTAAAGTGGACCAACACCCAGGATTTTGACTATCCTGGGTTTTGGTCCACTTCAGGGGGGCACCTCACCACGCTCCCACGTAGCCGCGGACAAGACAGCGCGTCCGCCGCCGCCTCCCGCGCACCCCTTTGACAGTGTTCGCACCTGCGCCGGCCATTCACAAACGGCCGGCGCGGGGGCGCGCACGCCTAGAGGGGCGCGCGGGAGGCGCCGCCGCCGATCAGGTCAGTTTTTGGGGGCTTTTGGGGGGGTCCCTCACCACGGGACATCCCGATCTCGGGTGTCCCGCGGTGAGGGAGGTGATCGGCCCCTGGGTGTTGGTCCACTTTAAGCATAAGGATGCGTTTCGGGCAAACACTCAGCCCTTATTCATGACATGCCTCCCAGCTTCCATAAAAAAACAAACATTTAAATAATGACTGGTCGCAAGCGGTAGCCGCCGGAGACGCCCCAGGATAATTGAAAAATTGCCTAGTGATCAAATAAATACAAGGAAAACAAAATTGGAGCGGGTTGGAACACTCACCTTCTGCTAATTAAGCGTCCTCATCCTCTCTAAAACCATCGGGGGAGGCAGAACCACCGCACACAGCGGCGATCACCGACGCCAATCCACAACCGGAAATGACATAAGCGGGAGGGCAAAAATCTCCATTCCTAGGGTTGAACTTGGATTCGGTTCAGACGGGAACCTGCTTCCTTGACTATAAAATGGACAATCTGGTTGCATGGGCTCGGTCCCTCTTTGCTGTTCCCGTCTCTTCACCAGGCTGGATTGCAGCTGGTGGGCCTGTTGGTGGCTGTTCAAAGGTTGTCCCTTATGCTCAGTGCCCTTGGGCTCTTCTGTTACTCATATTGTAAATGCTGGACTGGGTTCCAGCTTCCCTGGAGCTGGGTCTGTGTACCCTTCCACCTTGGTACAGGTACCCCTGAGACTGTTGTACTAGAGGTACTAGTCAGGGGGTGCCCCCTTCCTTGCGTCTTCCTGTAGTTGGATACCAAATCTATCAGGTTGATGGAGGGGGGACTTTTTTCTTCTAAATTCCCCTGTGGTTCCGGGGGAGGTGGGACCGTTAGGGGTCCATTCACCTGTCTATTTTTGAAGCGGTAGGCTTTCAGGTTGGCTCTATCTCGCTGGACTTCTCCCTTGCGGGATCTGGCTATTTGGGGGGCCCTTGGTCTGTCTGACGACAGTGGCCTGTATTAATTATTTGGGTGGAGGACAGTGTTCCCTGCATATCTGCGATATTCGCTCCGGTGGATGTCCTTCTCCGACAGGATGTGCTAATTCTTGTGTCTCCATGTGATCCGTCTAGTGTGGATCTTTCTGGGGCTGTCCCTATCATGGGTTCTAGGCCCTTGTTTCCCTGTCTCAGATTGTTCTGACCTTGGTCATGAGGCTTCGTAACTTTATGCTGGACATTCTGTTCTGTATGTCTTATCTTCATTCACCCTGCTTGACAGGGTTCTGTGCAAGTTTGCTCTGAAAGGGGGAACCAGTGATACTGGCGGCTCTTGGGTGGCCTAGTGGAGTGTGGTTTGCAGATGTGGTTCTGTGGACAACGGACCTGTACGTCCTGTCAGGAGTGCTGACCTGCTCACTCAGGCCCCCCTTTTTCTATTTCACCCCAATCTACAGACTCTGGTCTGGATGGTCTGACGGTTTATTCATCCACCTTGATGAACATGGGCGTATCTTCTGGGTGTCTGTGACTTCTGGAAGCCTAGGAGTTGGCTTCTTCTTCCTCTTCTTCCATCTATTGTGAGGTATTGTTTACCCAAGCGAAAAAAAAAAAAAGAGAGGTGCACACTACTCCGGTCAATTACCTTGGGTGCGGTTACCCGGGTCCTCAAGTCCCATAAGTCCAATGTAAGAAAAAAGAAAAAGTGGGTCCGCACTCCTAAAATTTCACTTTTATTTCATCCAGTAAAATGATCCAAAACATGTGTAAAGCAGCGATAAAAACATAACTGGCAATCCTAGTCTGTCTAACGCGTTTCAGGCTAGGTGCCCTTAATCATAGATAATAAACACCATGGACAGTGCTATATTTATAATAAAGAGATAATGAAAATGATTACCTTCAGTCCAGGTGTCTCCGCTAGCTACTTCCGGGTCATCGTGACGTCACTCGCCGGCCGCTAGATGATGAAAAGAAAGTGGGGCACCAAATGAGGGGGGGGCGGGAAGAAACCGTGCCCCCACAGGCACCCACACGTCGGCGGCAAGCAGCGGGGGACAACAAAGTCAATCCGCAACCTGAACCGCCGGCAAGGACAGCCGGCGACTATGCGCGTGCGCAAACACCCGAGATAGACGCGCCATGATAGACAGGCGCGATAGCCAATCGGGTGAAAGGAAGCACAGGGCATAGTGGATGTAACCAAGGACGCCAACGGTGACTCCCAAAGGGCGGGCGGAGGCAACTGGCCATCAGAAAACAAGATATATACTCAGAGAATTAAAGGGATAAAATACAATTGATATCTTAAATACATTCAAATGACATCCAAGTCAATAATACAAACTACATCAATATTAAACATGGACATTTAAAAAAGGGGGAGATGTATAATGAGCTCACTATAGATACAGCAGAGATAAATAAAGGTAGTACATTCATTTGTCACAGCAGACCAAACATTGGTCACAAATTATATTGTTTACCCATATTGATTGGTGTGAGTTTTGGTCTCTCCCCTGTGGTCGCGCTCTGTTCCCAGGGTTATATAGTTATTACAGCATGGGTTGGAGTTGTCTCTCCTACTCGGTGCCCTGGTGGTTCAGGCTCTGCCCTGTCCGTCTTCTGCATAAGTCTTTACTCGGTTCTTTGCCTGGGTTGACTTTTCTTTCAGGGATTGCTCAGCAGCATCCCCCATGTAGTTCTAGGGTCCCTGTTGGGATTTGATTTCTATTCTGTTTGCCTTGCGGGGTGTTCCCCTTTGACTCTATTCCGGGTGCTGTCTGACTGTATCCATAAGGTTGTCCTTCTGGGGCTGTTACTTCAGTCGGGAGGAGCCTGTTTTTGCATGTCTGCAGTGCACAGCGCCATCTGGCGGAGGATAACCCAAGTGTAAGTATTATATCTGGAGCAGGACGTACTGTATACGTATAATACCAATTCTACAGGTGAGTATTTCACAGAATTGTATTTTTTGGGGCAGACTCCTGCCCCACGAGCAGCAGGCAACGCTTTGGCCCCTCCGGCGGGACTAAGCCCAAATCTTCCACCAAACCCCCTCAAGCATGATGGGGCGCCCTCGCCCGGCTGGGTGAGGGGATGGCTTCAGCACCTTGCTCTTATCAGGAGGCATTTCGCCTCACTCTGGCGGATTCAGGAGGTTGTGTCCTCCAGATACAGGATAGAGTTTTCTGCATGGCCTTCCCCAGTTTTTATCAGGCCCCAGGTACTGGTCCCTGCCCCTGTTCAGTTGCTGGCACAGGCCATGTTAGGCCTGCAAGGTCTGAGGGTCTCTTGCAGATTGCCTGTAATAGGCAGAGGCAAGGGCCGCTATACCACCTCCCACAGCCCCCCAAAGGATGAGTCAGGTGGCCCATTCTGGATTCACAGCAATTCTCTAATTACAGGCAGTTTTCCTGCATGGATATTCTTGAGTTTGGCCATCAGCACCTTGCGCCCAGTGGGCGTCTTGCCGCCTGGGGCACGCTTTAATGGTTATGTTTACATTCCTGTGCCCTCAGATCTCTGAGGCTCTCCAGGTTCGTGTTGGAAGTCCAACACTGTTAATTGTGGCCCTGCTATCTGGCCTCTCTTCAATTGCCAGAGTGTTCACTCAGGTGCTGTCGATGGTGATGTCTCTGATGAGACCAAGGGACGTCCGCGCAATGTTTACCCAGACGCCCTGCCTCACTTCCCTGTCTCTGCGTCAGGATAGTTGGATACCCGGCTGGTGGGCCCATTGGGAGTCATTTGGATGGGTGTTCAATCACCTCAAGTCCTCGCTGTTCCCTAAAGTGGTAACTCCATTTATAGGAATGATTCTGGATCAGGTTCAAACCAGATTCTCCCCTTTTCAGCAATTAGGTGGGCATTCTGATCTCATGGGCCCAGGCCCTCACTACTGTCCCGGTTTCTTAACACCAGGCAGGGATGCAACTGGTGGGCCGTTGTTAACTTGCTCGTCAGGAGCCCGAGTAGCTAAAGAGGTCCCTTATGCTCAGTTCCCCTTGAGCCATCTGCGACTTCTATTGGTAGCATAGGACAGGGATCCAGCACCCCTGGAGCAGGGCCTGTGGGCCTTCCCACCTGTATGACGGTTTTCTCTTGAAAGTGGATGATCTCAAGGGACCTGTCTGGGGGCAGTTCGCTCTTGCCTTTTCTGGAAACGGCCACTATGGATGCCAACCTTTCTGGTTGAAGGGGATGGCTTCTTCCGAAACTCCCTGCGATTCTGGTGTTTGTGGGGCCCTTAGAGGGTCCTTACGCCTATGGAAGTCTAAGCAGTGAGCGT
This sequence comes from Gastrophryne carolinensis, assembly GCA_027917425.1. Lineage (NCBI taxonomy): Eukaryota > Metazoa > Chordata > Amphibia > Anura > Microhylidae > Gastrophryne > Gastrophryne carolinensis. The sequence goes on along the minus strand of CM051235.1, from coordinate 272,047,165 downwards.
TTTTCAGTTGGCTCTTCTCGCTTGACCGTTCCCTTTCCGGATTTGCCAGGCTGGGGGGTGCTCGGTCTGTGTGACAGGCGTACTACATTAACCATTGGAAGGGGCCTGGAGCTGGCGGACCTTCAAGGGAGTGTCTGTTCCCTTCTGGGCGGAGACAATGCTCCCTGCATGTTAGTGATATTAGCTCCGGCTAAGCCCCTCTGCAACAGGATGTGCTAATCCCCGTATCGTTGGATCTGTTGGGTTCCGTCACCTTCACAGGCTATCGGCCTTTGTTTCCCTGTCCCAGGATCCTATGTCAGTGGTCCGGATGCCTTAGTACCATCTTGACGGGACTTTTGGTTCTGTATGCCCTTCTCCATTCCCTCTGCTAGGCAGGGTTATGCGGAAGATTACTCTGGTAAGGGGACCAGTAATTCTGGTGGCCCCCAGTTGACCTAGTATAGTGTGGTTGCAGATATGGTACTGTGGTCAGTAGTTCTGCACCTTGCCAGGAGTGCTAGTTGATCACTCAGGGCCCCTTTACATCACTATAGTTCATGGTCCCTGGCCTAGTCGATCTGACTGCTGAAACATACATCTTGATGGAGACAAGTTTAGCTGTCTCGGTGTTGTGACTATGGGATGGCTAGGAGTGAGCCTCTTCTTCGTCTTCTTCTATTGTTGTAGGGTATGGCAGGCCCACATTTATTGGGACGAGTCTAGTCCTCTTACTTGTTGGACGTTCTCGGTTCCCAGGGTTCCAGTGTGGCTTTCAGGATCTGTAGGTGTCTTATGTTCAATTATCCGAGATATTGTTTTCCACGGCTGTCCCCCTTCCTTGCAACGCTGAGGAAGTGGTTCTGCATTCCTTATACAGGTGTTGGCAGTTTTTTTCTTTAGGAGTCACTGTGTCCTTTAAGAGAACTGAGGTTCCTTGGGGCTTGTGGTCATTACATCCTGAATGTGCCCGATCTCGTCTGCTCTTGGGAGTTAGGCGGTTTGGTCCTGGTTGTTACCTTAATGGATGTTACTCCTGGTACCTTGTTTTCGGCCTTGGCTTCTGCCAAATTTATTAGCTATCGGATTGTCAGGCTGTTACTCAGTTATTCAGGCAAGGGGGAAGAACCTCCCTTGTTGCCTTGATTCCTTTTCTATGCGTGCTTGATGCCTCTTGGGCTTTCAGCACCGGTTTTGCTGTTGAACTTGTTGGTTAGGCCACTGCTCATACCTTTTGCAAGGTTTTTACAATGTTGATGTTAGGGCCTCAGCTTATGCTGTCTTGGCCGTCTGGTTCTGCAGGTGACAGTACTTTAAACTGTCTGCTGTTGTCGTTTTTTGTTGGGGATCCCACCCTACTTTATGGACTCTGCTTTTGAATGTCCCAAGTGTAAGTATTATATCTGGAGCAGGACATACTGTATACTAAGAATAATAGAATTCTGTGAAATACTCACCTGTAGAATTGATATTATTTGTATACAGTACGTCCTGCTCCACCCCACCCTGTTGTTGCATTATTCTGATCCCCTGTATGGTGATTGTTATCATTGTTATCATTACCAGTTGTTCTTGGTGGTTTAATTATCCCGGCTTCTTGTTCACTGCTTTTCAATGCTGGGGATTTGTGGGAGGTCCCTGGGTATTTGAAGGGCCGGGAGGAGCCTGTTTCTCCATGTCTCTGCAGTGCAGCGCCATCTGGCGGAGGATAACCCAAGTGTAAGTATTATATCTGGAGCAGGACGTACTGTATACAAATAATATCAATTGTACAGAATTGTATTTTTAACTTGCATCCCCTAAATTGCTCCCCCCATGAACAGTAACTTTTCCTATTGCATGGCACGGCCTGCTTCAAGAAGTCCTTACGTATGGGATATTCCGCCACAAGGTTCCGCCAGAAGAGTTGTGGCTTTTCCCGGTACCATATAAAAACAGGATCACCAATAGACCACTCCAGTGTTTCCTCTGCAGTGTATACTGCGAAGATAGAAGATGGCTCTTTATATTGCGCAGGTGAGCTGGGCAACCAAGCCTGCGGCCCTGCATGGCTATTTCCACCTGTTTCCAGACCCTCTGTGCCTCCCAGCCTCAGCTGACGGATCGGGTGAAGGTAGAGGAGCACTAGGGTCAGGTGCTCAAGGAGCGCTGCTCCAAGCCGCAGACCCTGTAACACAAAGGGTAGCCGGCCATAGGCTTTATGGTGAGCCTACTGAGAGATGCGGAGTTCCTGTCCTAGCTTCTGAGGGGGTGAGTGTTTCGGGGACTGTGTGCCCTTTTTTCTCTTGTTCTGGGGAACCCCCCCCCCCCATTCCTGGCCTGGCTCTCGCCTGGTTTCCTCCCCCCCCCCCCCCTCCCCGATGTGTGTTCGGGGGCGGGGGGCGGATGGTAGCGGCGAGTGGTGTTTAACAGTGTTGTTTTCGCCGCCGTTGACTCTTTGTACTACGCTCCGCGGCGGGCGGCGCTATATCTGTGAGGCGGTTTTTGTATTGTGATGGCGCTGGGGCGGTCCAGTGAGCGCCGTTTTTCGCGCTCTTCGGGGGGGGGCGGGGGGATGGCGCGTATCACGTCGTCCCCCCGCGGCCTGCTCCTCGAGGTTCTTCTGCCGGTGCTATTTTGTGTCTGCTGCGCATCTGGGGCCTCTCTTCCTCCCCGGGCTGCGGCTCTGATCTCCTCCTGTGTCGCTTCCTCCTGCGGTCTGGCGGCTTGGTGATCCTTGGTCTGCTTGGTCCGTGAGTCCCCTTAGGGAGGGGGATACTAGCAGGGGGTCACAATCTGATCTGGCGCTTCGTGTGGCTAGCATTGAAAGGCAGCTTGCCAGGCCTGTTCCACGTAAGGCCTCTGGCAAGAAGCGGCACCTGGATCCCACGCCCTCCCTCTTTACTGTGAGGAGTATGAGGGAATTGATGCTTTTGGTGGTCGTTAATCCCTAGAGGAGGGGGAACTCTTCCAGGACTCTGACTCCTCTGGGGACCAGTAGGAGGGTTACGACAGTGACCCTGGGTCTGCATCCGGGGAGGACTCATGGTTCCCTGATGACACTAATAAACTGTTGGCTCACATATTCTCAGTGTGTCACACACCCCGCTTCCCCTTTAATTCTTACGATCGGGTTACTCCACCAGCAGGTGGCGACGTTGCAGAGAGAAGTCTTGAAAACGAGCCCCTTCCGGCCTACATATACCTGGGACCTCCCACTTAACACCCAGTGTTTTCTCTGTGCAAGATGCGACAAGACAGAAGAAAGAAGTCTCCTGCTTGCAGGTAGCCGGGGTCAAACCCCGGCACCCCCTTTTGGTCTATTTCTGCCCAGTTCAATTGTTTACATGCCTAGATGGTTAATGGAAGCCTCCCAGCCCAGGCTGCTGGCTGGGCAACGGTAGATGGCACTAGGTGCCTAGGAGCTTATCTCCTCCGCTCGACCCCACGCGTGGGGCAATGCGGCTATCCGGCATGGTGATCCGGATTTGGGATGCCCCTGTCCCGATGTTCCCCTTGGCCATCTTCTCCCGCTCGGTCCCTTCTCCCTTCGCTTGGGGGGGGGGGTGGTGTTTTGCATGGGGTGCTTTACTCTTGGCATGTGTGTGTTTTGGTGTGGGAAAGCTGGCAGATGCAGGCTCAGTGCCGCGGTGTGCGGTCGCGTGGCCTGAGCTGCTGGGGCGCTCTCTCTCTCTCTCTCTCTCTCTCTCTCTCTCTCTCTCTCTCTCTCTCTCTCTCTCTCTCTCTCTCTCTCTCTCCTTGGGTGTTTTTTGTAAACTTTTCCCCCCCCACTTAGCCCGAGGGCGTCGGAGCGCCCGTCTGCACGCGGCGCCGTTACTCGGCGGGCCGCGCCGCTCGAGTACTGGGGGTGGGACCGCGCTCTCTGTCGGCCCTCGCTCTGTGACGCAGGCGGGGGGCGTCGCTCGCTCAGCCCGGGCCCGCCTCACTTGCTCTGTCTCATTACAGAGACAGGTGCTGGAGGCTTAGCTGGGGAAGGTGCGTGCCAGGAATGCTGTGTCTGTTTTCTTCAGCGGTTACAGGTAACGGTCCCCACCTCGCGCACGTGGGGCCGTCATTTGAGCTATAGTTTTTTCATTTTGACTGTTAAAAGTTTGTGTTTGTGGTTTTTCCTGGCACTTCAGCATAACTCCTGGAGGCAGTTATCGCTTGTTTTACATATATATATATTTGTCCATTATGTATATACTGCTATATATGGTTTATCTTTATTTTGTGTAATGTATGAGTGTGCTGCATGCTGCTATTTTCCTGGGGGACTGACTGTGGTCTCTTTTCCCCTACAGTTCCTGGGATCCCCTCTCTGCAGTGGCTCTCCCGGTTCTGATATACCTGGCTAGTCTTAGTCTCCAAATTGGGATTTTTCCTAGGCTTAAAAAAAAAAAAAAAATCCTCCTTCTCCCGGGACTTTAATTATAAAGGGGCATCCCAGGTTGCTTAATGCGTAAAACCCTGGGTTGTTGGGAATACCATAATTTCACCATATGGAGGCTTCCGTCGTTACCAGAAATGGCTCTTCGGGGCTATCCAGGCTGTGTGGGGATTGTGGGGCTCCGCTCCCAGGCGATGATGTCATATTATGCGTTCCATGTGCAAAGCAGAATATTGCGCGCCAGTCCGTCGCTCTGGCTCCTGGCAACTTCCGTCATCTCCTACCCCCCCTCCCTTATTCTGGACCCCGTGTGACATTGTCAAAAGTGGGGATTCGCAATCCGAGGTGCGTGCGCGATTGGCCGGCCTCGAAGATAATTTCCGCCACGGTAGCTCAGAAGGCTACGGCTAAGCGGAAACACCTTTCTCCGGCAGCGCCTGCTTCGGAGGATGAGGTAGTTGAAACTTTGGATTGGTCCGATTGTCCCCCTGATGAGGAGGGGGAACTCCTTGTGGAGTCGGATGAGCCTGCAGACCAGCTATTGGTTGACACCGCTGGCGATCAGGCTGTGGGGGTGTCCCTTGACACTCCTTCCATTTTGGCTCAAATGTTTGAAATTTTGGCTTTGGATCCACCTGAGGCGGTCCCTCCGCCAAAGGGTGAGTTGTTTGATGTGCCCCAGCCGCGTTTGGTGTTTCCCAGGCAACAACACTTTGTGAGGGTTGTCCTTAAAGAATGGGAACAACCCACGCGCCTGGCTGGAATTCCTCCTAGTTGGGATAAACGTTATCCCTTTCCAGAGGATTTGGTGAAGCTTTGGTCGGTTCCCCCTGACGTCGATACACCTGTGTTAGGGCTGTCAAACACGGCTGTGTTGCACTCCCCTGACACTACTACCATTAAAGATGGTGAGGATCGTCGGATTGATCAATTGGCTCGCCATGGTTTTATCAGTGCCGGATCGACACTGTGGCCGGTGTGTGCTTTGGCGCTTCTTCTGTTGGCAGTTAAGTCCATTATTAGGGATCTGTACGCAGGTCTTGATCCCGCTTGTGATGAATTTAGTTCTCTCAAGCAGTGTGAGTCGTTTATTTCCTTTGTCTTGACCGCCCAGGACGATGCACTTGCGATGAGTAGCAGGACAGCGGCACTGCTGGTTGCTATTCGTCAGTCAGTGTGGCTGCGCCAGTGGACGGCGGACTTTAACTCTAAGAAGGCGCTTACAGCGCTTCCTTTTGTAGGTTTGCGCCTGTTTGGCGATAAATTGGATTCAGTTACCAAGGGTGGTAAATTGCGCAAGAGGCCCGTCGCTCCTTTCAGGGTGCGACTTCCTTTAGTCCCCCCCTTCGGGGAGTAGGGGCGGACAGAGAGGCGTCCTTTCCCGCTACCAGGGGTGCAGGCTGGACCCGGGGGAGGGGCCGTGCCGTCCTGGGGCACCAAGCCCAAGCCTGCTGGTAAGCCCGCTCAGCAATGAGGGGCCGCCCTCACCCGTGCGGGTGGGGGGACGATTGCGACACTTCTCCCTGGTTTGGGACCAGGAGGTTCCGGACAGATGGATCCGGGAGGTGGTGTCGTCCGGTTACAAGCTGGAGTTAGAGTCTCGCCCTCCTTCACGGTTTTTCCGGTCTCGGGTGTACACCGATCCTTTGGCCGCGCAGGGGCTCCTGGCGTCGGTAAGGAATCTTCTGGAAATGGCCGGTGCCGTGCTTAGAGGTGGGCCTCGGTTTTAACTCCAATCTTTTCACAGTCCCCAAGAAGGACGGGTCGGTTCGCCCCGTCCTGGATCTGAAGTTCCTCAACAGGTTCATCCGTACTCGGAAGTTTCGCATGGAAACTTTGCGTTCGCCCGTTGGTTCTCTTCGGCAGGGGGACTTCATGACGTCCATAGACATAAAGGATGCTTACCTTCATGTTCCCATCTGCCAGGCTCATCAGCGTTTTCTGGGAATGCGGTTGGATTCTTGTCAACACAGGGTGTTTCTGCCTCAGTCCAAGATTTGTCTGATTCAGGAGTTGGCTTGGGTCCTTCTTTCCAATCCTCGGCCGTCCATCCCTCTGGGGATGAGGCTGGTAGGGTTGATGGTTGCCTCGTTCAAGGCAGTGCCTTTCGCCCAATTTCACATGAGGACGCTTCGGCTTCATCTGTTGGCGTCTTGGGACCGGCGACCACGGTCGTTGGATCGGCCCTTCCAGTTGTCCTCCCGGGTCCGGCAGTCCCTTCAATGGTGGTTGGTCTCGACCAATCTCTTGAGGGGCAGGTCTTTCCTGACTCCTCTTTGGGAAATTGTCACCACGGACGCCAGTCTTTCGGGATGGAGGGGATTCTGGAAGGATCTTCGGTTCCGGGGGCAGTGGGGTCCTCGGGAGGCCCACTTGCCCATCAATATTCTGGAACTGAGAGCCATCCGTCTGGTTCTTGTTCTTTTGACTCAACATGTTCTGGGCCTTCCGGTTCAGGTTCGCTCGGACAATCGAACAGCGGTTGCTTACATCAATCATCAGGGAGGGACTCGCAGTCTGGGTGCTCTCAGAGAGGTGTCCCTGATCCTGACCTGGGCGGAGGCCCATGTTCCTTGTCTCTCGACAGTTTACATTCCGGGTGTGGAAAAAAGGGGAAGCGGATCTGTTGAGCAGGTGCTCTTCCTGTCTGGGAGAATGGGCTCTCCATCCTCAAGTTTTTCGGTCGCTGTGTCTCCGGTGGGGGACACCGGAGGTGGACCTGTTTGCCTCTCGTCACAATTGCAGGCTCCCGACCTTCGTGTCGCTCTCCCGGGATCCTCTGGCTCTGGCGGTGGACGCCATGTCCCTGAGCTGGGGGGATCTGGGGTTTCTGTACCTGTTTCCTCCGATTCCCATGCTAGGCAAGGTGGTACGGAAGCTGGCTCTGGAAAGGGTGTCCGCCATTCTCGTGGCTCCAAGGTGGCCAAGGCGAGTATGGTTCGCAGACATCGTTCGGCTGGCAGTGGATCAGTTTGTTCTGCCTCTGCGGCCCGATCTACTCACGCAGGGTCGGCTGTTACCCCAATTTACCAACGCTGGGTTTGACGGCTTGGCTGCTGAAACCTCCATCTTGAAGGAGGAGGGTCTTTCTGACTCGGTAGTTAAGACTCTGATCAGTGCCCGGAAGAAGTCTTCTTCTATCATCTACTATAGGACTTGGAAAGCCTATATCGCTTGGTGTGAGATTAGATCTTTGCCTTGTAGGGTCTTTTCGGTCTCCAGGATTCTGGAGTTTTTGCAATCAGGGCTGGACTCTGGTCTTCAGCTGAGTACTTTGAAAGGGCAGGTTTCTGCCTTATCTATCTTTTTTCAGAAGCCTTTTGCGCTTCATCCTTTAGTTAAAACCTTTTTCCAGGGGTTTACGCATGTGCGGCCTCCCAGGAAACCATTACTCCCGGTTTGGAACTTGAACTTTGTTCTCTCTGCTCTTCAGGCTCCTCCCTTTGAGACCTTGCAGGATATTGCTTTGTCTACCTTGACTCAGAAGACTGCCTTCTTTGTAGCCATCACTTCAGTTCGGCGTGTCTCGGAGCTGGCGGCCTTGTCGATTCAGGCGCCCTACTTTGAGAGGCATCAGGACAAGGTGGTCTTTCGTTTCAAACCGGACTTTCTTCCTAAGGTTGTTTCTGCTTTTCATTTGAATCAGGATATTGTTCTTCCCTCCTTGTGTCCTAAGCCTAAGAATGACAAGGAGAGGGTTTTGCATTGTTTGGATGTAGTACGCTGTGTTAAGTATTATTTGATTACTACTTCTCCTTTTCGTAAAACTGATGCCTTTTTTGTTGTGCTCTGTGGGCCTAGGAAGGGTTTGGCTCCGGCCAAATCTTCCATTAGCAAATGGATACGTCAGGCCGTGATTGGGGCCTATTCTGCTAAGGGGAAAGTTCCCCCTTTTCGTATCACTGCTCATTCTACTCGTGCCGTTGGAGCGTCTTGGGCTTTTCAGCACCAAACTTCTGTTGAACAAGTTTGTAGGGCTGCTACTTGGTCTTCTGTTCATACTTTTTCTAAGTTTTACAAGGTTGATGTGCGGGCCTCCGCGGATGCTGTGTTTGGCCGCAAGGTTCTGCAGACTGCAGTCATTTAAGTTATGCTTCATTTTGCCTTCGGATACCCATCCCTTGTGGACACTGCATTTCGATGTCCCGATCGTAAGAATTAAAGGGGAAGCGGGGTGTGTGACACACTGAGAATAATACCATTTTGTGAGTACTCGCCTGTAAAATGGGTATTGTCAGTGTGTCACACACCCCGCTTCACCCGCCCTTTTTGGTATCCTGGATCCTTTATATGGTGAAGCTTTTCTTTATTTTGAGGTTACCATTGGATTTCCTGGTACCTTGTCTTTCTGCTTTTGAATTCACTGGGTGTTAAGTGGGAGGTCCCAGGTATATGTAGGCCGGAAGGGGCTCGTTTTCAAGACTTCTCTCTGCAACGTCGCCACCTGCTGGTGGAGTAACCCGATCGTAAGAATTAAAGGGGAAGCGGGGTGTGTGACACACTGACAATATCCATTTTACAGGTGAGTACTCACAAAATGGTATTTTTTGAAATCTTGCACGTTGTCCCCCCTGAGGTGGCTAAGAGGAAGCAGGGTAAGCTATTTCGTCCTGATAAACAGCGTCTGGAGTTCCCTGAGCAGGGCAATTTCACTAATATGGTGCTCAAGGAGTGGGAACGTCCTAGTAGATTGCCCGTGGTGCCCAAAGGGTTGGATAAGAGGTATCCCTTTCTTGCTGACCTGGTCAAGCGATGGTCGTGTCCCCCTGAGGTGGACGCTCCCGTTCTAGGGCTGTCCAACACTTCAGTCATGCCTTCCCCTGACACTACTACACTGCGGGACAACGAGGATTGGCGTATGGATCAGCTGGCCTGCCATGCTTTTACATTTGTGGGGGCTGTGCTGCGCCCGGTCTGCGCCGCTGCCATTACAGCTCAAGCGTCTCCTTGATGGCGCTATGGCTGGTAGGAGTGGGGAGGATTATAGGGCCCTCTTGCTTTGCTCTGATTTTGTTGCCTTTGTACTTACTGCCATGGATGATGCGATACGGCTGAGTGGTAGGGCCTCTGCTCTTTTGGTGGCTATGCGTCGCTCTGTTTGGTTGCGTCAGTGGGCAGCTGACGCTGCTGCTAAGAAGGTTCTCACTGGGCTCCCCTTTGCGGGGCTGCGGCTCTTTGGTGAGCGCCTGGATGTTCTAGCCAAGGATGCTAGGCTGCCTCAGCGTAGAAGGCAGCCTCGGCCTTTTCGGGGGCCCTTTGCTTCCCTCCCCTCCTTTCGTGCTCCCAGAGGAGGTCGTGGCTCCCTCTTCTCGGGTAGCCGCAGAGATTCTTGGGGCAGATCCCGTGGTCGTCCCGGTCTCTCATGGGACCCCAAGCCCCCTCAGGCATGAGGAGGCGCCCTCACCTATCCGGGTGGGGGGACTGCTTCGGCTCTTTGCTCACGTCTGGAAGCTCTGTGTCTCAGACCGGTAGATTCAGGAGGTGGTGTCCTCCGGTTACAAGATAGAGTTTGCAGCCTGGCCGCCCCCAAGATTCCTCAGATCCCGGATGCCTCAAAACCCTCTGTCAGCTCAGGGTTTGCGCCTTGCGGTTCAATGTCTGTTGGAGTCAGGAGTCATTTGCCTGGTGCCTTCCCAGGAACGAGGTCAGAGGTTCTACTCCCATCTTTTCACGTTCCCCAAAAAAGACGGGTCTTTACGGCCCATGCTGGACTTGAAGGGTCTCAACAAGTTTGTCAGGTTCAAGCACTTTCGCATGGAGACGCTACGCTCGGCTGTCAGTACCCTTCGCCCGGGCGACTTCCGTGGACCTCCGTGGACATCAAGGATGCCTATCTTCACGTGACAATCTTTCCGGATCATCAGAGATTCCTGAGGTTCGCGCTAGAGGATCAGCATTACCAGTTTGTGGCTTTACCGTTCGGTATCACCTCGGCGCCTCGGGTGTTCACCAAGGTGCTGGCTGGCGTGATTGCTCTGCTGTGAATCAGGGCATTCGCATCCTCCCTTACCTGGATGACATTCTGATTGTGGTTCGGTCTCTTCATCAGGCTAAGAAGGATACTCAGGTGATGATCTCCACTCTGGAGTCCTTCGGCTGGGTGATCAACTTTCCCAAGTCTTCACTGTCTCCGTCTTTGGTGAGGTCCTTTCTGGGCATGGCTCTGGATACCTCTCAGGTCAAGGTGTTCCTGCCTCAGCAGAAGGTGGAGGGCCTTCAGAAGCAGACACGGGCTCTGCTTTCGTGTCCCCATCCCTCCATCCGGCAAGGGATGCATTTAGTGGGCCTGATGGTGTCCTGCTTCGAGGCGGTTCCCTTTGCTCAGTTTCACATGAGGCCTCTTCAGTTGCACCTCTTGTCAGTTTGGGATCGGGACCCTGTGTCCCTGGATCAAGAATTTGCTCTGTCCCCCCCCCCCCCCCCCCCCTGGCCAGACAGTCCCTCTCGTGGTGGCTGGACTCAAGGGACCTTCTAGTGGGCAGGACCTTTCTGCCCCCGTGCTGGGAGACTGTCACCACAGATGCCAGTCTGACCGGTTGGGGGGGCTTTTGGAAGTCTCTGAAATTCCAGGGTCAGTGGGGCCCCCAGGAGGCCCATGCTCCCATCAATGTCCTGGAGCTGAGGGCGATCAGGTTCGTTCTTTTTCAGCTGACCACTCACCTTCGGGGTCGGGCTGTTCAGATCCGCTCGGACAACCAGAAGGCGGTTGCCTACATCAATCATCAGGGAGGGACCCAGAGCAAGCGAGCCCTCAAGGAAGTGTCCCTGATACTGTCTTGGGCGGAAGAGAATGTCCCTTGCATCTCGGGGGTCTACATTACGGGGGAGTGGAGAACCAGAAGGCAGACTCCCTGAGCAGGGGGACGTCTCTGTTGGGGGAATGGTCCCTCAGCAACTAGGTATTTCACTCCCTGTGTCACCGCTGTGGTCAGCCGGATGTGGACCTGTTTGCTTTCCGACACAATCACAAGCTTCCCAGATTTGTCTCTGTCACAGGAGCCTTTGCCACGGATGCGCTAGCAATGCCTTGGACGGAGTTTTGGCTCCTCTGTGTTCCCTCCTTTTCCTCTGCTGGGCAGGGTGCTGCGCAAGATAGCCCAGGAGGGGGTGCCAGCCATCCTGATGGGCCCCTGTTGGCCAAGAAGGGTGTGGTTCGCAGACGTTGTGCAGTTGGCTGTAGATCAGTACGTCTTGCCCAAGGATCCAGATCTTCTCACTTTGGGACAGCTGCGCCATCCCAATTTACAAACGCTGGGTTTAACGGCTTGGCTGCTGAAACCTCCATCTTGATGGATAAGGGGTTGCCGGCCTCTGTTGTTACTATGATTCGGGCTAGGAAGAAGTCTTCATCTTTTATCTATTACAGGGTCGGGCATACTTACATTGCCTGGTGTGAGTCCAAGTCTCTTCCTTGTCGGGTGTTTTCTATTCACAGGATTCTGGAATTTTTACAACATGGTTTGGATTTGGGCCTTCAACTTCCCTAGGGGCAGGTGTCAGCTCTGGCAATTTTTTTCCAAAGATCCTTTGCTAATCACCAGTTGGTTAAGACTTTTTTCCAGGGAGTTACTCATGTGCGTCCGCCACGTAAGCCTATGCTACCGGTTTGGGACTTGAATCTGGTGTTGTCTGCTCTGCAGGGTCCTCCCTTTGAGCCTATCCGTGGGGCTGCGTTGCCCTTTCTGACTCTTAAGGTGGCCTTTTTGATGGCTAATACTTCGGTCAGGCGAGTTTCTGAGCTGGCGGCGCTTTCCATCAAACCTCCTTATTTTGAGCGGCATCAGGATAAGGTGGTGTTTCGGCTTAAGCCGGATTTCTTGCCTAAGGTTGTGTCTGCTTTTCATCTCAATCAGGACATTGTTTTGCCTTCTTTGTGTCCTAACCCTGCTGATTCCAAGGAGCGGACCCTTCATTCTCTGGATGTTGTCAGGGCTCTGAAGTTTTATTTGGTTGCTACTGAGTCTTTCAGGAAGTCTGATGCTCTTTTTGTTCTTCCTGCTTGGCCTAGGAAGGGTTTGCCTCCGGCTAAAGCCACTATCAGCAAGTGGATCCGTCAGGCGTTGGAGCAGGCCTATTCTGCTAGGGGGAAGGTTCCCCCTTTTAGGGTTACTGCTCATTCCACTCATGCTATTGGTGCTTCTTGGGCTTTTCAGCACCAAGCTTCTGTTGAACAAGTTTGTAAGGCCGCAACTTGGTCTTCTGTTCATACCTTTTCCAAGTTTTACAAAGTTGATGTTAAGGCTTCTGCTGATGCTGCTTTTGGCCGCAAGGTACTTCAGGCAGTAGTGGTTTGAACTGCCTGTTACTCTTTGGGGATCTAACCCTACCTTACGGACACTGCTGTTGGACGTCCCATATGTAAGCACTTCTTGAAGCAGGCCGTGCCAGTACTGTATACTCATAATAACAATTCTACAGGTGAGTAATCACAGAATTGTATTATTCTTAGTATACAGTACGTCCTGCTCCAGATAAGAATCATTACACTTGGGACATCCAATAGCAGTGTCCATAAAATAGGGTGGGATCCCCAAAGGTAACAGCAGACAGGTCATACCACTGCCGCCTGCAGAACCTTGCAGCCAAAAGCAGCATCAGCTGAGGCCCTAACATCAACCTTGTAAAACTTTGAAAAGGTATGAACAGAAGACCAAGTAGCGGCCTTGCAAACTTGTTCAACAGAAGCCTGGTGCTGAAAAGCCCAAGAGGCACCAATAGCACGAGTGGAATGAGCAGTAAGGCGGGAGGGAGGATTCTTCCCTTTAGCAGAGTAGGCCTGAATCACGGCCTGACGGATCCATTTGCTGATAGTAGATTTAGCAGGAGCCAAACTTGGCGTGCCCTGCGTCACGCTTTGGTGCGCTCCGCGTCACCTTCAGCTCTGGCCCGCCCTCCGAGGATCGTTTGGCACCATTCTTTTTCGCGCGCGTGTGGTGAAGACCGTCCTCCCCCTGCTGTCTGTAAGTGCCCTCGCTAGCGACCATTTTTTATTATATATCTTATAGTGGCTCTGACATCCCTGTCCCTCTTATGTCTTTCAGACCACGGATTCCGATGGCTTCTCCCGGCCCGGTGCATCCCCCGGTTGAGACTGTTAAAAAATTACTCCCACTTCCCAGCGGGTTATTGGGGCATCCAGGGTAGCTTATAGCATCAATCCCTACGGGCCCACTGTGCCGGTACAATCACCATATGGAGGCGGCTCAGGATATTGTGAACGGGGTTCCTTCGGGACAAGCCCGGCTGTGTGTAGCTTGTGGGGTCTTACCTAGCAGCGGTGACCATGCACGGGTCTGTGTTCCTTGTGCACAGCAGGCTCTATCGGCTCTTCCCGCCTCTTCCGTGGCTGGGCCTGCACCTCGCCTCACTTCACCTACTCCCCCAAGCCTGAGTCTAACCCCCAATACAAGTGGGGATTCTCATCCTGACATGGCTACTAGACTGGCCAGTGTTGAAAAATTGCTTGCTAGCGCATAACGCCACTGCCAAGAGGTGGCATTTAACCCCTGACTCTGCCCTTTTCCCTATGGAATCTGATGACATGTTGCAGCCTTACGGCCAACCCCCCTCGGGCGAAGGGGAGCTGTTCTCTGACTCTGGGTCATACGACGAGGAGTCAAGGGGTCATGATGAATCTGGTTCCGAGCACTGGACCTCGGATGATATTGACAGATTGCTGGCTCAGATATTTGAGGTTTTGTCTATCTCTCCCCCTGTTGCTGCTCCCAGACAAAGGGGCGAGCGCTTTCATACTGCTAAGGCTCGTCTTGAATTTCCCGAGCAGACTCATTTCAATAGCCTCGTGCTTAAGGAATGGGAACAACCCAGCAGGCTGCAGTGCTGGTCATCGCCTCCCGAGGTCGATGCTCCTATTCTAGGGTTGTCCAACACATCTATTATGCACTCCCCTGACACTACTACACTACGGGACTCTGAGGACCGGCGTCTTGATCAATTGGCATGCCATGCCTTTGCTTTTGGTGGAGCGACCTTGCGCCCGGTTTGCGCCTTGGCCATTACGGCAGTAGCGCTCAGGGCCATGGTTAGGAATACACTCGACGGCACAGATGAGTTGCCCGCTGATACTGTCAATAATCTGTCTAACACTGACGCGTTCATAAACTTTATCCCGTCTGCATCGGACGATGCTATAAAGATGTGTGCCAGATCTTCTGCCTTGGCGGTAGCTATTCGGCGTACAGTTTGGTTGCGACAGTGGGCGGCTGACAATGCCGCTAAGAAAGCCCTTACTGGGCTTCCATTTAAAGGGCTACGTCTGTTTGGTGACCGTCTAGACCTCTTCGCCAAAGGAGGCAAGCTGCCCCAGCGCAGGCGGCAGTTTCGGCCTTTTCGAGGCCAGGGCACCCTCTCAATCCCCTACCGCGGGGCTAAACAGGGAAAAGGGGTGTCCTTCGCCGGGCCCTGTGCAGATTCCTGGCACAGGAATAGAGGACGCCGTCCCGGTTCCTCCTGGGGGCCCAAGCCCAAAGCCCCTCCCAAGACCCCGCAGGCATGAGGGGGCCCCCTCACCCGTCAGGGTGAGGGGACGTCTACAGCACTTCGAGCACGTCAGGCGGCGCCACGTCTCAGACCGGTGGATTCAGGAGGTAGTGTCCTCTGGCTACAAGATAGAATTTGCTGTACGGCCCCCCCCCCACCAGATTCATTGGGTCCCGAATCCCTCAGGACCCTGCCTCAGCCCAGGTCTTGCTGCTGGCCGTGCAGGGTCTCCTGGATCTAGGAGTCATTTGCAAGGTCCCCTTTGGAGACAGGGGCAAAGGGTTCTTCTCCAATCTCTTCACAGTACCCAGGAAGGATGGGTCAGTCAGGCCCATTCTGGATTTAAAAATCCTCAACAAATTTGTCAAGAACAGGCATTTCCGCATTTTCCGCCATCGGCTCGTTGCGCCCAGGGGACTTCATGACGTCAGTAGACATCAAGGATGCTTACCTTCACGTTCCGGTGTTTGCAGGACACCAAAGCTTTCTCAGATTTGCACTGAAAGATCAGCATTACCAATTTGTGGCTCTGCCATTCGGCCTCATGTCGGCTCCCAGGGTGTTCACCAAGGTGCTAGCAGGGGTGTTGTCACTGATAAGGCTAAGGGGCATACGTGTGCTGCCTTACCTGAACGACATCCTCATCACCTCTCGGTCTCTGCGGCAGGCAGAGTTGGACACCCAACTGGTAGTGTCCACCCTGGAGTCCTTCGGTTGGGTGATCAATTACCCCAAGTCCTCTCTGTCCCCATCCTTGGTGACCCCGTTCCAGTCACGGATATTCCTTCCTCAACAGAAGGTGGAAGCTCTGACTGCTCAAGCCAGGTTCCTGCTCTCGTGCCCACAACCCTCCATCAGGCAGGGAATGCAGCTGGTGGGCCTGATGGTGGCGAGCTTCAAAGCGGTGCCCTTTGCTCAGTCCCATTTGAGACCTCTGCAGCTTCACCTTCTGTCAGTATGGGACAAGAACCCGGCGTCCTTGGACAGGGTCTGTGTGCTTCCCCCCTCGTTCAGACGGTCCCTTGTGTGGTGGTTGGACCTCGAGAACTTGACAGGGGGCAGGTCCTTTCTGGCCCCTTCCTGGGAGACGGTCACAACGGATGCCAGCCTGTCAGGTTGGGGGGGATTCTGGAAGTCCCTGCGCTTCCAGGGGACGTGGGGTCCTCGGGAGGCCCACTTACCCATCAACATTCTGGAACTGCGGGCAGTTCGGTTGGTGCTGGAGCGGTTGACCCAAAACCTGAGGGGACTATCGGTCCAGGTACGCTCAGACAACAAGATGGCGGTTGCATGCATCAACCATCAGGGAGGGACTCGGAGCAAGAGTGCCCTCCTGGAGGTGTCTCAGATTCCGACATGGGCGGAGGCCAATGTACAATGCATTTCGGCTGTTTACATTCCGGGGGCGGAGAATCTGCTTGCAGATGCTCTGAGCAGGGGAACGTCCCGTCAGGGAGAGTGGTCCCTCTGCGACAGGGTGTTTCACTCTCTGTGTCACCGTTGGGGTCTACCGGATGTGGACCTGTTTGCGTCCCGCCACAACCACAAGCTCCCGGCCTTCGTGTCCCTGTCTCAGGACCCTCTGGCCTTGGCCACGAATGCCCTGTCCATGTCATGGAAGGAGTTTTGGCTCCTGTATGTGTTTCCACCATTCCCCCTGCTGAGCAGGGTTCTGCGCAAAATTGCTCTGGAAGGAGTGCCTGTGATTCTAGTGGCCCCCCGGTGGCCAAGAAGAGTATGGTTCGCAGACGTTCAAATGGCAGTAGACCAGTACGATCTGCCAGGGGTGCCAGACCTGCTAACTCAGGGCCCCCTACGCCATCCCAATTTACAAACGCTGGCTTTGACGGCCTGGCTGCTGAGACCTCCATCTTAATGGAGAAAGGTTTGTCTGCCTCTGTGGTGGGCACTATGGTGCAGGCTAGGAAGAAGACTTCTGCTGCTATCTATTTTAGAGTCTGGCGTACCTACATTGACTGGTGTGAGTCTAGGTCTCTTCCCTGTAGGGAGTTCTCTGTCCCAAGGGTTCTGGAGTTCTTACAGCATGGTTTGGAGTTAGGTCTAAAACTCAGTACTCTGAAGGGTCAGGTTTCTGCCCTGTCCGTCTTCTTCCAGAAAACCTTCACTCATCATCATTTGGTTAAGACCTTCTTTCAGGGGGTCACTCATGCGCGTCCCCCTCGTAAACCTGTGGTTCCCATTTGGGATTTAAACTTGGTTTTATCTGCCTTGCAGGGTGCTCCCTTTGAGCCTATTCAAGAGGCTGCTCTGGTTGTTCTTACTCTCTTACTCTTACTCTTTTCATTTGAATCAGGACATTGTTCTTCCTTCCTTGTGCCCCAATCCTAGTAATGACAAGGAAAGGGTCCTGCACTCCTTGGATGTGGTCAGGTGTTTGAAGTATTACCTGGTTGTCACTGCGGCTTTCAGGAAGACTGATGCTCTCTTCGTTGTGCCTTCTGGGCCTAGGAAGGGCTTGGCTCCGGCCAAGTCTACTATCAGCAAGTGGATCCGTCAGGCTGTGGTACAAGCCTATTCTGCTAAGGGGAAGAGTCCTCCCTTCCGTATTACTGCTCATTCCACTCGTGCTATTGGTGCCTCTTGGGCTTTTCAGCACCAGGCCTCTGAACAAGTTTGCATGGCCGCTACTTGGTCTTCTGTTCACACCTTTTCAAAGTTTTACAGGGTTGATGTTCGGGCCTCAGCTGATGCTGCTTTTGGACGCAAGATTTTGCAGCCGGTTGTAGTTTAAGCTACGTACCGTTGCCTTTTTTGTTGGGGATCCCACCCTACTGTTATGGACACTGCTATTGGATGTCACAAGTGTAAGTATTATATTTGGAGAAGGACGTACTGTATGCTTAGAATAATACAATTCTGTGAAGTACTCACCTGTAGAATTGGTATTATATGTATACAGTACGTCCTGCTCCACCCCACCCTGTTTTTTTGCGTTATTCTGGATCCCCTGTATGGTGATTGTTGTTATTGTTATCATTACCAGTTGTTTTGGTGGTTGGTTTCTCCCGGCTTCTGGTTCACTGCTTTTCAATGCTGGGGATTTGTGGGAGGTCCCTGGGTATATGAAGGGCCGGGAGGAGCCTGTTTTTGCATGTCTGCAGTGCCACAGCGCCCTCTGGTGGAGGATAACCCAAGTGTAAGTATTATATTTGGAGCAGGACGTACTGTATACGTATAATACCAATTCTACAGGTGAGTATTTCACAGAATTGCATTATCTTGCGCAGAACCCTGCCCAACAGGGGGAATGGAGGAAAGACATACAGGAACTGAAAGTCATGCCATGACATTGCTAGGGCATCCGTGGCCAAGGCCAGAGAATCCTGGGACAGGGAGACAAAGGCCGGGAGCTTGTGATTGTGACGGAACGCAAACCGATTCATATCTGGTTGGCCCCAACGGTGACACAGAGATTGAAACACCCTGTCGCAGAGGGACCATTCTCCCAGGCGAGAGGTCCCCCTGCTCAGAGAGTCTGCCTGCAGATTCTCCACCCCCGGAATGTACACAGCTGATATGCAGGGAACATTGTCCTCCGCCCAGGCCAGGATCAGAGACACTTCCTGGAGGGCCCCCTTTCTCGGGGTCCCTCCCTGATGATTGATGTAGGCAACCGCCGTCTGGTTGTCCGAGCGTACCTGAACAGGCCGGCCCCGAAGTTGTTGGGTCAAGTGAGCCAGAACCAACCTGATCGCCCTCAGTTCCAGAATGTTGATAGGTGTGTGGACCTCCTGAGGGCCCCACCGCCCTTGGAACTGCAGGGACTTCCAGAAACCCCCTCAACCTGTCAGACTGGCATCCGTGGCGACCGCAGGGGGCCAGAAAGGATCTGCCCACCAACAGGTTCCTGGAGTCCAGCCACCACGAGAGGGACCGCCTGACTAGGGGGGACAGCAAAAGGACCTGGTCCAGGGACGCAGGATCCTTGTCCCATACTGACAAGAGATGGAGTTGCAGAGGCCTCATGTGAAACTGGGCATAAGGGACCGCCTCGAAGCACGACACTATCGGGCCCACCAGCTGCATTCCCTGTTTGATGGAGGGATGAGGGCAAGATAGCAGGAACTGAACCTGTGCTAGCAGACTGTCCACCTTCTGCTGAGGAAGAAAAATCCTTGCCTGAACTGTATCCAGATTCATTCCCAGGAAGGGTGTCACCAAGGAGGGAGACAGGGAAGACTTGGGATGGTTGATCACCCAGCCAAATGACTCCAGAGTGGACACTACCAGCTGAGTATCCAGCTCTGCCTGTTGGAGGGACTGAAGTGATGAGAATGTCGTCCAAGTAGGGCAGCACGCAAATGCCCTGAGACCTGAGCAGAGACATCACCCCTGCCAGCACCTTGGTGAACACTCTGGGAGCTGAAGTGAGACCGAAGGACAATGCCACAAATTGGTAGTCCTCCAGAGCGAACCTGAGGAACTTTTGATGACCTGGAAAAACAGGAATATGAAGGTAAGCATCCTTTATGTCCACAGAGGTTATGAAGTCCCCTGGATGTAGGGAACTGATGGCAGAGCGCAAAGTTTCCATGCAAAAGCACCTGCACCTGACAAATTTGTTGAGGATCTTCAAGTCCAGGATGGGCCTGACTGACCCATCTCTTTTGGGCACGGTGAAAAAGTTGGAATAGAACCCCTTGTCCCTTTCTCGTAAGGGGACCTGACCGATGACCCCCAGCTCCAGAAGGCTTTGCACCGCCAGAACTAGAGCCTGATCTGACATAGGGTCCTGAGAGATCCGGGATCTGATGAATCTTGGGGGCGGCCAGACAGCAAACTCTATCTTGTAACCGGAGGACACTACCTCCTGAATCCACTGGTCTGAGACATGAAGCCTGCAGACGTGAGCAAAATGCTGAAGCCGTCCCCCCACCCGGATGGGTGAGGGCGCCCCTTAATGCCTGAGGGGGCTTGGGAGAAGACTTAGGCTTGGAGCCCCAGGATGAGCCAGGGCGTCCACGTCCTCTGCCCCACCCCAGAAATCTCCTCGGGTCCCGGTAAGGGAGACCCCCCTCCCCTGTCTGGCTCCACGGTAGGGGGAAGAAAAGGAGCCCTGTCCCCGAAAGGGCCGAGACTGCCACCTGCGCTAGGGTAACCTGCCTCCCTTAGCAAACAGGTCCAGGCGGTCCCCAAACAGGCGTAGTCCTTTGAAGGGAAACCCAGTGAGAGCTTTCTTGGCAGCGTTGTCAGCAGCCCACTGGCGCAGCCAAACCGAGCGGCGTATAGCCACCACAAGGGCAGAGGTTCTGCCACACATCCTAATGGTATCATCCAAGGCAGAGAGGACATAAGTCACAAAAAACTCACAACGAGAGAGTGCATTAAACTCCTCACTAGACACATCATCAAGAGCACCATCTAGGACACTTCTAAGCAGGGTCCTAATAGCCACAGCTGGAATGGCAGAGGCACAGACCGGGCGCAGTGCCGTCCCCACACAGGCAAAGGCATGGGATGCCAGCTGATCAATACGCCGGTCCTCACCATCCCGCAGCGTAGTAGAGTCAGGGGAATGCATGACAGAGGTGTTAGATAACCCTAGGCCCGGGGCATCCACCTCTGGAGGGGATGACCAACGCTTCACCACATCAGCAGGAAAGGGATACCTCTTATCCCAACTCTTAGGGACTCCGGGAAGCCTGCTGGGACGCTCCCATTCATTAAGCACAAAATTATTAAAATGGGCTTGCTCAGGACACTCTAAACGTGGCTTAGCAGTATGAAACAATTCCCCCTGCTGCCTGGGGGCCGCAACCGGGGGAGAGATAGACAGTACCTCAAAAATCTGAGCCAACAGCCTATCGGTATCATCTAGGGGACAGAGCCAGAATCATCCCTGGGCCTCTCATCAGATGACCCTGAATCAGAGAATAACTCCCCTTCTTCCAAAGGGGTATAACCAGACAGTTCCAAGAACTCATCAGCCTCCATAGGGAAAAGAGTGACATCAGGCATCAAGTGCCGCTTCTTAGCAGAGGCCTTACGCGCCAAGGTATTAGCAAGCAACTTTTCAACACTAGCCAGTCTGGAAGACACATTAGGCTGAGAATCCCCACTGGTATGCAACTCAATGGGAGTCAGATTTAAGCTTGGGGGAATAGGTGACGTCATACGAGGAGCAGGCCCAGCTACTGGTAAACCAGGCTGCAGCGCAAGCACCTGCTGTGCACAAGGTATACAAACCCGCACATTGTCAGTATACCTTGAGGGGCGGGCCGCGGAGACAGTGACGTGGAACGCGCCATCCGCGGGCCCCGCACCCCCCGAAGAGCGCAAAGCAGCACACGTGACAAGCAGCCAATAACAGCGCACCAGCGCCTGAGGTAATGCCGCCGCCAACCGCGGAGCACAGTGGAAGCGCGCGCGGCGGCATATTAAAAAACGCAACCAGTGCAACCAAGTCAGCACGGAGACTGACACCGACCAGAAGCACATAATACAGTGAAGCACCAAGGCATATATACACACAGAGAAATGGAACAGATCAATTAGCCAGCTCACCAGTTTAGTGTGCGCACGGACAGGGGAGATCCCGACCACAGACTCCTCCAATATAACAGTCCAAAACAAAGTTGCAATCCAGCGTCTCCATAAAAGCTTAAAAGCTATATTTTATGGAGACGCTGGATTGCAACTTTGTTTTGGACTGATATATATACACACACACACACACACACACACACACACACACACACACACACACACCCCCGAGAGCTGCGAGGGAGGGCAGCGGCCTCTTAACATAGGGCCCACCGATATACAGGGGCAAGTGGCAATAGGGCGGGAGGGGCATCCCATAGAGGCTTACCATATGCCTATACCGCCTACCTTTGGTGGGGGCCTGCAGTGAAGCAGCGCTCCTAAGCACCTGACTGCGGTGCTGCCTACCATCACCCGACCAGCGCAGCCAAGGCTGGGAGGCACATTAAAACTGGAACGGGTGTGAATAGTCCTACAGGGCAGCAGGCTAATATCCCCGCTAACCTGCGAGAAGAGAGAGCCATCTTCTTGTCCTTCGCAGTCCAGACTGCAGAGAAATTCTGGGGATTTGTGGGATGTCCCGGGTATTTGAGGGGCCGGGAGGAGCCAATTTCGCGGTCTCTGCATTCCAGCGCCATCTGGCGGAGTAATACCCAAGTGAAATTATTCTTATCTGGAGCAGGACGTACTGTATACTAAGAATAGACAAGAATAGACAATTCTGTGAGCACTCTTGCTTGCTTTTACTATGCATGGCACGGCCTGCTTCACCCCACCCTTGTTATCGTTTATTCTTGGTTGCCTCTTTATGGTGATTGTTCCAAGTTAGTTGGGGTTGTTACCTTTTTTTACCTTATTATCTCCCGGCTTCTTGTATTCTTGTATAACTGCTTGTCAACGCTGGAGTGGTCTATTGGTGATCCTGTTTTTATATGGTACCGGGAGGAGCCACAACTCTTCTGCAGTACACTGCGCCACCTTGTGGCGGAATGTCCCTTACGTAAGGACTTCTTGAAGCAGGCCGTGCCATGCATAGTAAAAGCAATTCTATAGGTGAGTACTCACAGAATTGTCTTTTTGCCAATTTTCACTGCTCCTGCAATCCTCTAATCCCAGATAATGGCGCCTGTTTCAGCTGTAAAGCTTCTCCTCTTCTTTTCATTGCCATTGTTGTGTGTGGCAATTATGTCATTGCCACACCTATGCAATGACTGATTGCCTGCCATCTTACAGAGAGGGCCGCAAAGAAAGTTTCAGGATTTTTCTAAGAGCGACAAAATCCCTTTTTACTTCTACACCCTAAGAAGGAAGTATCGGCATTGGCTTTGGCCAAATGTATTTCACATTTTCAGTGGGTTTTGGTCCGCTTTAAGGGACGTGCTGGGGAAAGGAGGTCTGCCCTAAGGTAGTCTCAAGAATATTCGAGTATTCCCTTTATGTTGGATGATGTTCTCTTTCTAATTTTACCCTCTTCTTCTTCCTCCCTTTTGATCTTTGCTAGTTTATACTGCCTAAGAAACAGCTCTTTTCACTTGTGTATGATAATCTGTGTTTATCTAGTCTAATTAGCACTTAAACCAGACCAACAGCCTGGCAATGTTGGAAAAGAAGGGTAGCGGCCATTTTGGAGCTTCCTCTCCAAGCATCTCGGCCTTACTGCTGCCTAGGCTCAACTGACATAACTGGCACTGCATAGTCACAGGAAGCCCAGCAGCACTTCTTGTTGGTAGGTGGCCTACAAACGCATGAGCTGCCATTTTGTTTCTGGAATTTGCTACAGAAGGAGTTAGAAAAAGGTAAATTATTTTTTATGTGCAGCAATCTAAATTGCCCTGAGGAGGGATGCATTTGAGCACTGTTTTTTGTGTTGGTCTGGTTTAAGTCATATTTGACTGTTAGTCCGCTTTAAATAGAAGGTAGACATTTTATTTAGGTGCTTTGCACTGATGCACCTGAGTCTGAACATGTGCATCCTTGCATGTGTTTTTGCCATTTGACTGTATATCTCTATATGTGGTTTTAGAGTAATAAACGTATGGTTTTTGGTACTTGATATCCTTATGTGGTGATTTGATATAAGCAGTGCCCAGTGAAATTATGTCAGTGATTATTTGCAGTTGGGATTATGTTTTGTTGTAGTACTTGTAGAAATGTATTTAAAGCCTTTTCATTTACATCTAAATATTCTTTTACAGGAGGAAATGGTTCAGAAAGTTGTGCCAGACTATAAAAGGTAAATGTTGCGATCATCCAGCTGACCTGATTTCTTGTTATATTTGTGGTTGTGATCTGCCGGTTTGATGAAGTGTAATTCTGTGATAACAGCGTTGTCACAAAGATGAGCACTGCCCTGAGCTCAGCAGGAGGTTCAAAGAGAAGCAGCTTTAACTTCTTAATGTGGACCAAAAGTCAAAAATAAAAAAAAAAAAGCTCCCGCAACACACTTCTAGCCGACTACTGCCGGCTGTGATGCTGCTTTTTCTAGCCACTTCTGGGTTTGTGTAGTGTGGTAAAACAGCGCTGCATGAACCCATAGGAAGCTGCAGATCACTGGCCCACAGTCCCCAACTTCCTTCCCTGAGGGTTATGGCTCACCTCGACATCCCATCTTGCAGCCTTTGTCCTATTGCCGGGCGTGCTGTGAGTAGCCAGCGTAAGGTCAAAGGCTGCAAGATGACCGGAGCAGGAAGCTGCTGGTACCGATGTAGCAAGATGGCGACTCAGGAGCGTGAACTTCAGAAGCCGACGCCCTAGTAAGGTGAATAGGTCATTAAGTTTTTTTTAAACTTTCAGCTTGTTTTAGGGATTTTTTGATTATGGCAAGATAAGGGCCTTCAGTATTACATTAAAATGGCTAAACATTATCCTGTGCCCGGCCTTTCTGAACGGGCAGCGCAGGCAAGCCACGGTTAGAAGGTGAACAGGAAATGCGGCAGGCGGCACACTCTGCTCCCTTTGGTGCCACTCGGCTGCTTAGCTGTCCAGGATCTTTCCAACAAATGGCAAAACAAAATTTTGAATAAACACTGATAAAAGTCAAGGAAGTGTGGACTGGAGAATGTAACCTTATTTATTTCTTTTTTTGCAACCACAGATCAGACTCTCCTCCAGTTCCTGCAGTAAAAAATAGAATGCATCAAGCTCAGAGGAGATCAAATATGACTCCTGCACCAATTGTTTACAGTGGGAATACCAATTCCATGCCATTAAACATCTCCCCAGAACTAGGCAAGCAAGACACCGACCGGCCGCCATCTTCCCAGTTTGTTCCTTATGTTCGGACAAAGGAGATCTACTATCTAGATCCTGATGCCCCTATGTCCAGACCCTCAACACATGACCCCCAATACAGGCGCAGTGGTAAGATTTTTCTTTTATTGCATTTTCTTATCAAGTCATTAACAAAACTCTTCCTAAGCCTGGTTGTTTGGTGTGCTGTAGCCCACATTTACAAAGTGTGTGACCCCAGCACTATAGCATAACTAATTGTTGCTTAATTAAGGGTGTGTCTGCAACAGGGCCCAGAAGGTCAGTGGTCCCCCATCATTGTTGCTCTTCAACCTCATTATTTATTTGTAAAAATAGAAAAACAGTATTACATTTATTTGAAAAAAAAACAAAGTTAAGGGGAAAGTTCACTTTAT